>CM051833.1:47358160-48759371 GCA_028451465.1 Erethizon dorsatum
TCAGTAGCCCTGTGAGCCCATGCAGGAGGCATTGAAGGAGGGTGAGGGCACAGCCAGGCTTCAGCCTGAGCTTCCCCTTCTAACCCAAGTCCCCTTCCCTGCCACCCAAGCTGAGCTCACGAAGTCCATCCACACTCTGGGTCTGTGGATCCTTCCAGAATGGTGCTGTCTTCCGTGCCTCTTTCCTCGGATGTATCTCCCCCGGATCCCTCTGCCTGTCCTGCAGGGATAAGAAGGTCTTGTGACTGTAGAAGAATGGTTTTTTTTTTTTTTTTTTTGGTGGGTACCGGGGGGTCGACCTCAGGACCTTGTGCGCCAGCAGGCGCCCGTGCTGCTGAGCGATATCACCGGTCCCTTTTTCGTATGTGGGATCCGGGAGTTGAACTCGGGCCCTCGTGCTTGCCGGGCAGGCGCTTAAGCCGCTGAGCCATCTCACCAGCCCCTGTAGAAGAATGTTTTCATGGAGTGTCTTGGTTGGTTTTGTGTTGCTGTAACAAAATAGCTGAGGCTAGTGACTTACAAAGAAAATAGGTGTATTTAGCCCTATTTTGGGAGTCTGATAGTCCAAGATCAAGTGGCCATGTGTAGTGGTCTCTGGTTCCATCACGACATGGCAGAAGATCCATGTGTGTGGAAGGGACCAGCACACGGGGTGCTCTCGCTTTATGACAGCCTGCTCTCCTAAGGACGGAGTGGGTCCTGGAGAGCTACACTGACCCCTTCCAGGGGTGGGGCCTCCCCTCCAATCATGTCCACGAGGCCCCACCCCTTAGAAATCTGCCAGCTCTCGGTGTCATGACACATGACACCACGCCTCAGCACATGAGCCTTAGGGACGTGTGTAAACTGTGCAACCCGTAGCAGAGCAGATGTCTAACGTGTCGCTTGTGTGTGTCTCTGGATGTGCGTTTGTGCATGTCTGTGTGCAAAGGATGTGTGTGTGTGTGTGACCTCCTTTTCCCAGTAGAGCCTTGTGTGCTACTCTCTTCTGGGCTTGCTGAGCTGCCTGGGCCCCAGGCATGAGAGGATGTTGTACACATGGCGAGCACTCAGCTCAGGCTCTGTCCCTGAGTGGATTCTGCAGCCACGGGTGTTGAGCAGACACGAGACTCACTGCGTGCTGGGATGGTCGTGGGGTCAAAGGTGGCTTCTGGACCCCAGTGGACCCTTGGTCATTGAAGCCAGGTGCTAGGTGGGGCCCGCCTGTGTCTGAGCAATGGATGAGGATGGGGAGGGCTTCCTGTGCCTCATCCTGGGCGGCTGCCCTGCCTGCATTGCCACACAGCTCTGCACACCAGCTTTGGGGGATAGCTGGAAACAGGCCCGGAGTGGTCACATCCCTGCCCAAGCTCACACAGCCCCTGAGTGTTGGGGAAAGCTGTGTGTTGGGCTTGAAGGTGCACACTCTTTATTTCCAGTCCTCCCATGGTCCATGCAGGAGAGTGAAGTCCTCTCATCTGCAGGCTCACCTGGCCTGGCGCCTCCGGTGAGGTCTGGGCCCCTCCGGGCTGCACTCATGCCTATGAGCAATGCTGAGCTCTGGTGCCCGTGTCTGCCTCCTCCAAGGAGCCTGCTCTGACTGCTCCCCCTCTCACCACAGCTGGCGTCTGCCCTTGAGCTTGAACTGTAGGGTCTGTGTGGCATCTTAACCCACATGGACCTGCCCTGTGTGTCTCTCTAAGCCCAGAGGTTTGCCTCTGGTTACACATCTGCTGGAGGATGGTGCCCTCTGCCTCATGGGCCCCTTTGGGTGCTCAGGCAAGAAGCCCAGGCCAAAGCTGGATGTGCAGAAAGAGCAGGCTGGGAGGGCCGAGCCCACGGTGCTTTTGAGGTGAAGACACAGAACCTCCCCATGCTCTTGAAACACAGACGACACTGTGGATGCCAGCTGGCTGTTGTGAGGACCAGCAGAGGTGGCTCATAGCTGGCATCTTGGCTGAGCCTAGGCATGTGCCCAGGAGGCACCCCAGGGTGGAGACGCCAGCTGCTGTGGTGGCAGGAATCTGTCTGTCCAGGCAGCAGGTTCTGCTATGAGGCTTCCCAGTGGTGGCACTGTGCCAATTTACACAGCCTTCCTGGGCCTCAGTGTGCCCTGCTGCAAAATGGGATAGCAGCACAGACGGTGCGGTGTGCTCAGGAGGACTGAGCGAGGATGTCTGTAAGGCGTGGGTGAAGCTGGGCCGTAGGCTCAGTAGCGCTGAGATGAGGACAGTGACAGAAGGGACAGCTGAGGCAGACAGCACTTGTGCCACAGAGGCTGGTCTGTGGTCGCCTCTGCTCTGCAGTCAGCGGGGGCATCATGAGCTGTGACATCTTCTTTGTCCTGGTGTCCCAGCTGTACAACTTCACTCCATCCGTGTGGTGGGAGCCACTGCTCTGCAGGGGTTTTCTGGGGGTGCAAACACAAGGGTGAACCTCACCCTGGACTTCCGGCCCAGCTAGATGTCATCTCCTGCTGTGTGCCACTTCTGCGACTGCCAGCACCTCAGCCCCACTCTGCCCTGTGATGGAAACCTCCTGTGTTTCCTGTTGTGAGTGCCCTGTATGAGCAGTGAGTGGACGGACTGTCACTGGCATATTTAGGAACAAGCTAGGTGCGCTGGTGCATGGCAGTAATCCCAGCACTCTTGGAGGCTGAGGCAGGAGAGTGGCAAGTTCAAAGTCTCAAAAAATAAAAAGGGCTGGGGTTGTAGTTCAGTGTGAAGGCCCCTGTTTTGTGTCAGTACTGAAAACAAACAAAACCACAAAAATAGAAGGCAAAAAACAAAACAAAATAACTTGCAGAATAAAGGAAGGATCTGGATTCCATCCCTGTTCTACTCCAGTCATGGTGTGAACCCTAAAGCTGATGCAGAACTAGGAAGGACTCGCTGTGCAGTACTGGATCTCCCTCCTCGCTTACCACTGTCTGCATGCTGATGCCCCGTGCCTCCTTCTCCCGGCCTCGCCTCTAGGACCCAGCAGACCACACCGCAAAGCCTGCCCTCTTCCGTCTTCCGTCTTCCTCCGTCCAGCCTGGAAGCATGAAAGTGGCTCAGGCATTTTCCCAGGAAAGCTCAGCGGAGCTGATCAGCACCCGTGGGTGCTCTGACCACTCCTTGGAACTGCTTTGAGGTTCAGTTCTTCACCAGCGCCCTGGCCACCCTAACCTCACCCCAGGGTGTCCTGGAGGGGTGTCGAGTGCAGACTTTGAGGATTGTAGAAGTTTATCTTTCACTGGCCATAGCTGGGGCTGGAGGAGATCCCTGGCGGCGGCTCTGTGGCCGACGGTCCTGCTAGGTGCACTGTCGGCCTCTGAGCATACAGCGGGCCGGCTGAGGGCTGTCGCTGGACTCCAGGTGTCCTCCATACTGCACGCCCACCGCCCTACCTGCACCCACAGACCTGCTCTACCCTGGCTGTGCCTAGGATGCGTAGGGTGGGAGGCTGTTTCCTTACCTTCATCTTCTGCCCCTCGGGGCCCCAAGGGACAGGCTGAGTAAGACGAGAGGGAGTAAGGTGGAGGGAGGGGACCCAATCGGACCCTGGAGGAGACCAAGCTCTGAGTCTCTGTTCATGCTCTTTCCCCTGCCTGAACGCCGTTCCCCACACACATGCTGATGAACCGTGCTTTACCTGTTGGTCTCCTCCACTGTGCTGGCGAGGTGGGGCTGTCCCTCCAGGCCCACGTCCAGCAGGCCACTGGGACTGTGTGCTTTAGTGGATGTTTGTCCCGTGGGTGGATGGCCCGGGGTGGGCCATGGCACAGGGGTCTGCCACACTCTGTTTGGGGGTGCTGCCTCAGGGAGCCCTGGGCTCTGGCCTCTCACCCACCCCCCAGCCCTGAGCCCCTTTCCTCCTGCTTCCTGGGCTGCTGTTTCAGGTCGCTGTGCTGGAGCCTCCCCCAGATTCTGTCCTTTAAAACTCATTGATTTTGGTGCTGACTTTTACAGTACAAATGTCATCATTAAATAAAATAATTGAAGCGGGTAATCTATTTACTGAGCTCTCCGGGCCTCCCAGCCTGGTGCACTCACCAAAGCAGGCCAGGGTTGCTGTCCCCAACTGGTCCCACCTGGGCTGCAGGCTGGGGCCTGTGCTGGTGAACAGGACTGGCAGGTGCAGGGGCCTCAGACTGGAGACGCCGCCCCATGGGGGTGGAGTGTTTGATGCCAGGGGACGGGTGAGGTTGGCTATTTGGGGTCGACTGTTCATGCCCTCTGCCACCGAGCTTCTCTTGTGGAGTCCCTGCTTGTGATTCTGGGCCAGAGGGGCTGTCGGAGTCCAACAGCAGGGACAGGGCTCAAAGTCTCAGCTGACCTAGGACTGTTTCTTGGTGGCCCTGGCCAGCCGCTGAGGGCGATACGCTTCCAGAATATTGTGCTCATGTCCTCATCGCTGGCTCAACAGGATCTTTAAGAAATGTGCCGAAGCTGGGCTCACACTTACAATCCCAGCACTCTGGGAGGCTGAGGTAGGAGGACTGCGAGTTTGAGCCCAGCCTGGGCAACTTAATGATTTAGTGAGGCCCTGTCTCAAAATAAAAAATGGCATGCCGGGAATGTAGCTTAGTGTGAAGTCCCTGGATTCATTCCCCACTATTGCAAATAATAATGCTGAAAGATGCTGCCCTGGGGCCTTTCCCCCGGGGGACACCCACCCCCTGCAGCCCTCAGCTCTGCCTCCATGGGAGCCTTCAGGGCAGGAGAGACAAGGAGAGCCTTCAGGGTGGAGGTGGACAGGTGTCCGAAGGCTGCTCCCTGGGAACAGTAAGGCCATGAGGCCCTGTGTTTCTTCTGTAGTCCCAGGCCCCACATCCCCACCTTGGCTGCCCCCAGTCCTTCACTGTCACTGTGCTAGCAAGGTCACGAGGTCACAGCTCCAGGACAGCTGCCCCACCCGTCTCTCTGCCCCCTCCCCAGGGAGCCGGTGCCTAGAGCTCCAGTGTCCTGTGGACCCAGAGAGGGCGCAGGTTGCCTCCAGAGGGGTGGAGGGATTCTCTCTCCCCTGCCCTGGGTCCCAGGCCAGCCCTCCCTGGGCCACACAGGCCTCCAGGCTCTGCGTTAGGAGGGGGCCCTGCTGCCGTCCCTAGACACAAGGTCTCAGCTCCTCCCTCTGGGCTCTGTTCTGGCCATAGACTCCACCTGGCTCCCTGAGCCAGCTCCCCGCATTTTCCTGCTCAGTGTGCTTGTGGGGGCTGGGGCTGCCTTTCCTGTGGAGATAGCCCAGCCCTCTGTGTCTGCTGTCACCTGTTTCCCAAGGCAGCCTGTGTTTGTCCCACAGGAGCCCTGCGCCTTCCCTTGTCCCCCTTGAGCTGGACCCTGCTTTGCAGGCCAGGGAAGAGAGGCACAGAGCAGTGATGCTGGCCCTGGGCACCTAGGCATGGAGTCCAGGACCCGAACTAGTCCAGGCAGGCAGGTCCCACCTGGGAGGCCTGCTACATGCCCTCCCCTCCCTCCCATCCCTTTCCAGGTTTTTTTTTTTTTTTGAGACAGTGTCGCACTGTGTAGCTTAGGCTGGCCTTGCGTTTGCAGCGATCCTCCTGCCTCAGCCTCTGAGTGCTGGGATCACAGATGTGATCACAGATCTGATCACACATGTGTGCCATCGTGCAGGGCAGCTTCTCCTTTCCAGCACCCAGGGGAGGGAGGAGCCAGCCAGAGGCTTCCCTTCTTCATGGCCCCTGTCAGTGCCCAGCCTGTGCCCACTGATGAAAGGAACAACCCCACCCTACGCCCTCGCTGCCTACCAGTACCCAGCTGGGCGGCTGCAGGTCCATGGGGACTTACGCCTTCCCGGGCTTATGAAGTGTGGCCTGTGGCATCAGAAGAGCCTTGTTAGATTTGCAGAACTGCGAGTGGCCACTGAATTTGAGCCCTCCAGCCCTTACCCAAAGAGAGTGCCTGAGAGGAAATGATTGGCAGGGATGTGTTCTTGTGACGGAGCTCTTTTCTTGGGGAGGTGGGCAGCTGCCCTTCGTTTCCAGGGCAGGACACAGAACACAGTGCGGTTACGGGGCCCCAGTGGACTCAGCCCAGGAGGAGGTGGCTGGGCTGGGCTTTGGTGGCTGAGGTCTGCGTGCATCACCAGCCACCTGGGCTCTTCCTAGGGGACTAGGGGCCCTGGGCCTGGGCAGGGACATGTGACTTTGGCCTGTCCCTAGCCCTGCTCCTGGGGCATGGCCTCCCTGTGATGGCCACACCCTCTCCCTTTACCTCCCTGGGCCCAGCTCCCTCAACACTGTCCACCTGAGGCCTCAAAGGCTGCAGGGATCCCCCTGGAGGATTGTGAACACCAGCACACATCCATTTGCTTAACATTTCCTTTCGTTTTAATTGGAAGCAAAACCACACCCCAAACACATCCAGCCCCGGCCCACTGTTGGGGGTGTGTCTTGCCATCTGTCCCCCCAAGCGGGCCTGCCGCAGCCAGCAGCCGCAAGCCCTTCCTGCGAGACACTGGCGTTTCCTCCTGTGAACAGAGTGTGACAGTTGGAAGTTTGTGCGAAATCAAACATACTTGCTTTCCTTCTGTATTGATTCGGTTTCAGCAGGAAGAAGCTGGATGTAATTTTTGCTTGATCTTCCTCTTGGTTTCCGAGTGGATAGAGATGTTGTTATCAGTTCCTCTTTCTCTGGCTCTCACGGTGGTCCAGTCCGGCTGTGACCACCTTCATTTGCTGCTGAGCCTTGCGGGGTGGGTGACCAGCCAGCAGTCACTGTTGCTGGCCTGCTGAGGAGGGTGACATGGCTGAGCTTTGGAGAGCCCTGTGGACCTCACACCTTATAGAGGCCTCAGCTAGGGCACCGGCCTCAGCTCCTGGGTTCTCTCTGACATGGAGAGCTCTCTGAGCCTCAGTGTTCTCATCTGGGAAATGGGCACAGGACATTTCTCATGGCAGAGCCAGGAGCCCCAGGGCCCATACTGAATGATGGTCTCATGTGGCACCTGCTGTCCTGCCTCAGCCTCTCAGACATTTGAGCCACTCCTCCAGGGTCCTGAGTCACTCTCAGGCCATGTGCCTGGAGATCCCAAGCCACTGGACCGTGCTTTCCTATTGGCATTCCCTGCTCTCACCCGGGTCCTCAGCCACTCTTACTCCAGAAAGCGTGGTTACCCAGTTCTTGGGTCACTGGGGTTGGATGGCTAGGGCAAAGGGCTTTATGAGGGGCTGTGCTTTGTGAGTGCTGCCTTCTTATCCTTGGGTATTGAGGGGAGACAGTTGCAGGCTTTCATTCTCCAAGAGAGGGATGCTTTGTTTGCTGTGCAAACAAAGAGCCCATGGGCTGATAGTAGGACATGCCATTTGTTCTAGGAGAACAGCTTTGGATCTGGACTGTCCTAGGCTTGCACCCCATTTTACCACCTATGCCCCATGTGACCCTGAGCAAGTCATTTCACCTTTCTGAGCATCTGGCTACTGGTCCACGAAAGGGGGGACTTCTTCCCCTCCAGAAGGACTGTCGTGAGGGCTCAGCGCAGGGTTCCCATGTGGTAGGTTCCCAGTTCTTGCCGGGGGCTTTCTTGCTGTGACACTGGGGATTGCTGGTGGGGAACTTCTCTCTGCCCAGCACATCTGGGCAGGCACCTGGGCCTGGAAATGGTGACCACCAGCAGGTTGTTGGCTCCTGGCCACTTGGCCTCCCATCCCTTTGTTGACCAGGCCTCCTTTCCCTCCCTTGTAGGTGCCAGAACTTTCCTCCTCTTGGCATGATTGTGTGAACTTTTAATATCATTTTCCCCAAAGAGTTACTCAAAAGTGGTAGTGCTGGTGTTGGTCTGCAGGAGACACATGGTGGGGAGAGGAAGGGTGCAGCAGGTGGTCGGGGGGGAGCTGGGGATTCTACATGGTGGAGATGGATTGCAAGTTCTGGGCAAGTGTGCTTAGCAGGGAGAAAGGATAGGTGCATAGTGGATTCAGCTGTGGCTTTGGCAAGACTGAGCTTACCATAGCACGCACCATAGATGGTCAGTTTCTAGAAGGCAGACCCTTCCTGGCCTAACTTCCCAGTGCAGGGATTGGTGTCCTGGAGATACGAGATGGACAAGGGTGCTTTGGTTGATATGATGATGAAGATGATTCTGGTAGTGGTGGTGGTGATTATGGTTGTGTTGGTGATGATGATGGTGGTTATGTTTATAATGATGCTTGTGGTGGTGATGACCATGGTGATGGTGGTGACAGTGATGGTGGTGGTAGTGGTGGAGATGGTGATAGAGCTCCATTTCAGCATTTTCCATATGCTAGGTACCCATCTACCTGCTCTGCATGGGTTGATTCATTCACTTATCATAAGAATCCTCTGATTCTGGTATTATCATCATTTCTATGTTATAGCGGAGGAACAAAGGCAGAGAGAGACTTGGCAAGTTTCCAGCGTCAGGTCATCAGTACGGGGTGGGTCACGTGTTGAACCCTGGCGACCTAACTGCCGTGCCGCGCCGTCTCTCTCCCAAGCACGATGGGCAGCCGTGCTGAGCAGAGTGTGTCTCGCGGGGCAGACAAGACTCAGGCCCGGCTGCCAACAGAGGTATTATGTGATCCACATATGTAACTTAAGCTTTGAAAAGTAATAAGAAACAGGTGAAATTCATTTAGTGTATTTCATTTAGCCCACTGTTGTCATCTCAACATGTAATTAACATAAAAATAATGAAATATTTTGCTTTTTTTTGGTTTGTGCCAGATCTTTGAAATGTGACATCTATTTTCTGCTTATCTCAGTTGGATTAACACATTTTAAATGCTAAGCAGCCACCAGTGGCTTATGTCGCTGCCACTGGGACGGAGTGGGACCGTCTGTTCTCTGTCCTCCGAGGGTGCACAGTCTGACTGGAGAGACCCAGTTTGCTACCCGCGTGTCCTCATCTGTGTCTGCAGCATCTCCCGCTTGTCCCGATGTCTCTGTCATTTGCCCCTCTGAATAGTTTGCCATCTCCTTTGAACCTCTGTGACTTGGCACAGGACCGCTTTGTGCCCAGGAGCTCTTTAAGGTGGAGCTAGAGCCAGCGCTACAGGACAGAGGGTATTTGGAAAGTCAGGGGGCTGGCGGAAATCAGCACAGGACGGGCTCATCATCCGCTTCCTGGGTGGGGAATGGTCGGGAGGCAAGTGGCTCCAGGTAGGCAGTTTCTCATCGGAGCGTCTACGCAGTGTGCCCTACACAATGTACCCAACATCACTAAATTCTCACAATGACCCTCTAGCATAGATATAGCTCTCTTTTTTATTTTAATCAGCATTTTTATTAGTGGGGAAACGAGGCATGGAGAGGTTGAAGGCGCTTTAGCTAATAGGTGGTGATGCCAAGACTAGGGCCCAGGACTGTCTGATTTCAAGGCAGCCCTCCTGTGTGTCAGGGCACTGACTGAGGGCTTGGGTGCCTTCTCTGTGGGGATGAGGGAGCCCTTGGGGCTTGGGAACATGGATGTTGGGCAGACACACTGGGTGGAGGGGACGATTCTGGCCTAAGGTGGACCTGGGAGGCTGCAGTCTGGCAGGAGATGACACAGTGGAAACTCCTGAGAACCAGGCCATTCCCAGGGGCTCCTTGTGATCCCTGTGTAGGCTGTGCTGGTCCAGTGCTGCATGGGCTGCAGCATCCTTGCAGAGGACCCATCAACCTGTGGGAGCTGCTGGAGAGAGACCCCCAAACTGCTGCCTGCAGGACACTGTGGCCCTGGCAGTGGTGGGTGGTCTTGGAGATGCTGCTACTGATGGCCCATCCTGTGGACAGGAAGAGGACTCGCACCTCCATGGACTGCTCAGGGCCACATGTATTTCTAAGATGGACACACTGCCAGCTATTTCCAGGGCAACCGTTGTGTCCTTCTGTACTCCAGTCTACTGTCTTCCACACGGCCATAGAGATGGCCAGGGAACTTAGGTCACTGAGAAATGTCAGCTGCAGGTCACCTGAGGGAGGGGTCCTGCAGTTGGACATCATCTACTAGGCTTCTAGGAGAAAGAAAGAAAGCATGGCAGGTGCTGGATACCCCTCTGGTCTGGGTTCCTTGAGGACCTACTATGTGCTTCCTCCTTGCCAGATGTTTCAGGGGTTCCTGAGCCCTTGGACTCAGGGAAAACCACCCTTTATTCCAGCTCTGAAGAAGCCAGTGATATCCAGGAGAGAAGGCAGAATGTCTTGTGACCACTGTGTGGGTCCTCCTGGTTCCCCAGTGAGGACGGGGGTGCAGTACCCAGAATCTGCCCAATGCCGTATCAAAGAAGCCTGCTTCTCTGTAGGTTGCTGCCTGTCCCTAGTCTCCCATTTCCTTATCCACAAAGTTGGGGTGACTGTACCTCATTACAAGGTTATGGCGAGGATTTGGAGCAATTTAACTGTGGTCTTGCTCAGCACCCAGAGTCCGTTTGGTTCAGCAGCTGCTCACATGGAGCCACTGTGTGGATTCTGAGAGTCCCCCTGATGCACCTGCTGGAGAGCTGCTCCTGTCCCCTGCTCCCTGCTCGTCCTTCTGCTGTGTCCTGGGGCCTTGCCCCTTGGATCAGTTTCGGTCTCTTGTGACTCCAGCGTTTCTGCTCCGTTCCTTCCCAGTCTCCCCCCTCCATATGGGGTGAGGAAGAACCCAGCTCCTTCCCTCACTCTCTGCTTCTCCTCCACATTCCCGCCTGCCCCAGAGCTGGGTGCCTTGAAAGTGTCATCCATACAGACTGTCCTTACCGTCCCCCCACCAGCTTCTGAATGCCGGTGACAACTTGGCTAGTCCTTGGTCACATGGTGATCTAGGTGCTGCCATGATGGTGTTCTGTAGACGTGGTTAACATCTCCAGTCAGATGACTGTGTGTAAAGGAAGTTGTCCTCCAAAGCCCGGGAGAGCCTCATCCAATCAATGAAAAGGGCATGAGAGGAGCCGTGAGATTTCCCTGAGGATGAAGAGGTTCTGCCAGGGTACCTTGGCCTGGGCTCCTGCCCAAGCGTCTCTAGTCGCCGGTCTGCCTTGACAGTGTCAGGCTTGCCAGCCCCCACAGTCACAGAACCAATTCCTTGAAACAAATCCACTGCTTCTGTTTCTCTGGAGAAACCTGGCTGCTAAGACCCCTTCTTTGTACTTCCTCCATTTGTCACCCCGCTCAGGTTCTCTGGGGGGCTTGACCCTGCTCATGGGACAGGCAGCATCCTTGGCTGCAGTGCTTGAGGTTGGGCCACCCTCTTCTCGTGAAGTGCTTCCTGACTGCTTTGGAGCTGTTGCCTCCTGGATGACATTCCTGTCCTCAGCCCCAGGTGGCTTCCATAATTTCTCCTGTGCCAAAGACTATGCAAACGACAGCCTAATCCTGATCTTCTCAGAGCCAAATTTCCAAGCTTAGGATGCACCCCAACATCTCACAGTCAACAGCTCCCACAGGACTCACAGCTTCCTCTCTGAAGATGCTTTTCCCCTGTTGTGGTTTATATCTAGATGTCCCCTGAAGCCTCGTGCACTAATAGGTGGGGCTTTTGAAGGGCGACTGCATTTTGAGGGTGATACAGCTGACTTGCGGTTAGAAGGTCAGAAGAAGAAGGTCATTGGAGGTGTGACCTGGAAGGAGGTAGCTTCTTCTCTGGCTCCTGTCTTGACTGCTCTCTGCTTCCTGTCCACCATGCCATGAGCAGCTTTCCTCCGCTGTGCCCCTCTATTATGCTGTCCTGCCTTGGATCCAGCTGGCCATGGACTGAAATGTAAGCAAATTAAACCTTTCTAATTTGCAGGTGGTGAGGTACACTCTTGTGGGTTTGTCGGTGATGAGGAAAGTGAACTCTTGTGGGTTCATTACTGCCACTTTGATGCTTCTAGAGAAGCAGGATGTGCAGAAGGCTCCAAGTCACCCCAAACTCTTCTTCCTTACACCCCCAGTCACCAGTAGGTCAACTCTGCCCACAGGAGCCCCAGGTCAGCTTTCCCCCTTGCACTCCCTGCACCTCTGCCCTGGAGTCTGGCTTCCGTCCTCTCCTGCTTGGACAGCTGGTTTCTCCTGCTCCTAGCTGTAGCCCTCCCCAGTTCACTCCTGACCCAGCCCTGTTTGTGTCCTGCTCAACTTAAGGGGCTCCCTGGTGTCTGGGGGCTGGGTACAAACCTGCCACCCTGACCTTGGAGACTTTAGATCATCTGGACTTGCCTGGGCCAGAAGTCCCTTCTGACAGTCTCCTCCCTCTACACCTCACAGTGTAAGTCACGTGTTTCCCACCTCTGTGCTTTTGCTCTTGGTCTTCTTCAGATGACCGGTACCAGGAACCTGCCCTGAGCTGTCTCAGCTGAAGGGCAGGGGTGTGTGGGACCATGGGCTTGGGAACTCAAATATAGCCCGAGGTTTCTCCTTAGTTTCTCCACCAGCAGGTTGGCTGACTCCCTCCGCCTAGCTTTCTCCTTAGCGCCAGAGACAGGGTAGCTCTCATCCGAGCCTCACACTGGGAGCTCCGTCACCAGAGCTACCCCACAGGGAAGGACTCTGATTGGCTTAGCCTGTATCATGTGACCTCTCTTGGCCAATGAGCTTTAGCCATTGTCAGAGGGGGGCGTGACTTCTATGGGAGACCATTCCTGTAGAACTCAGGATTGGGCAGACACAGGATGAGGAAACATGTCCTAGACAGAAGAGTGGGTCTCTCCTTTTTTTTTTTTTTTTTTTTTGTGGGTACCAGGGGGTCGACCTCAGGACCTCGCGCGCCAGCAGGCGCCGTGCCGCTGAGCAATATCACCGGCCCTTTTTTCGTATGTGGGATCCTGGAGTCCAACTGGGGCCGTCACGCTTGCAAGGCAGGTGCTTACGCCGCTGAGCCATCTCACCGGCGGTGGGTCTCTCCTTTCTTGCCACTTCCTCCGTGAAGGTGAGGCGTTCTCTCCAGCCTGCTCATGTGCCACCAAGAGAGTTATTATTCTGTCACTCTTCACAGCTGCCTCTGTGTGTGACCAGGCAGGGGCCGTTCCCCGCGGCGCAGGCTCAGTGTATCTGGTGTCTCTCCCCTTTCCCTGCTCACGCGCACTTTCTCCAATTTCCTGTTCACATTTGCTACTGTTAGTCTGAGTGTCACACCACGTGCATGGAGCCACGGGGTGAGGATTCATGTGGGAGAGCTTCCCTGGCCAGGCAGGAAGCAAGGGTGCAGCTGAAGTGGTCGAACTTGCTGTGTGACCTCCTGATCTTGAAGGGACTCATCCAGTCTCAGGAGACCCAACCACTCTTGCAGGAAGACATTGATCCTTTCCTAGGAGGTGGAGCCCAAATGACCTGATTGCCTCCCACCAGGCCCCGCCTCTTAAAGGCCCCACCAACCTCTCAAGGTTGCCACACCCTTGGAGCTGAGCTGAGTTTCTGAATGTGGGTTCTCCTCACTGTGGCCGGCTGTCCCTTGGTTTTCCTGAGGCCACCAGCAAACCTTTGGTGAATGCTGTGATGTGCCAAGTACTGTTCTAGGTGCGGAGGAAGGAGTGGGAAAGAAGGTGTGAGGACAGATCTGTGAAGATGGTCATTTCAGGAGTGGAGAGATGTCATGAAGGAGAGGAACAGGGACATGTGGCCAAGTCATGAGTGGGGGTGGGGTGCGGCGATGGGGCAGCCCTCAAATTACCTCTGAGAAGGCGATGTTTGAGTTGGTAAGGAGGCGGTAAGATACCAATCTGGGGATTGTAGAAGGCTGGGAGGGACAGAGATGGTGCCGTGTAGATGGAGGCAGTGTAGAACAGTGGAGTGTTCTGAAGGAGAAAGAAGGAAGAGCCGTGTGGCAGGAGGGTGGGGAGGGAGGGTGAGAACACACTTGGGTAGGGGACCAGGCCAGGGCCCGTCATGCCAAGCCTCCCAGCTCCTACGGGAGGGGTTGGGTTTTATTCTGAGCATTCTGCAAAGCAGGGAAGGGAGCTGGTCTCCTCCATGCTAGGAAAGCCCTGTCTGTGCCCTGAGGTGTACAGACTGCAGGAAGGCGGGGTCGGGATAGACCAGGGCAGAGGTGCTGGAGTGCAGACCAGGGAGGCAGTGGTGGCGGGGCAGGAGATGTCGGTTTAGCCTGTTTCGGGGATTATAGTGGAGGAAGAGGAAAGGGAAATTTCTAGGAAGACTCCCAGGCTTTTAGCCTGAACAACTGGATAATTTGCATTGCTGTGTCTTAGGATGGTGCCATGGTTTATGTCTCGAGTCCTCCAAAGGCTTCTGTGTTGAAGGGTTGGTCCCGGGGCGGTGCTCCTGAGAGGTGGTGGACCTTTAAGAGGCTCTTGGTGTGCGCAAGGGGATCATGGGACCCAGTTTCTTCCTCCTCCTCTCTTTTGCTTCTTGGCCTTGAGTTGACTGGTTTTGCTCCTCTGCACTCCCCAGCCTTATACGCCGCCTCTCCAAAGTAATGAGGCCAACTGATCATGGACTGGAAGCACCAGGACCATGAACCACAGAGGACCACTTGTCTTTATAAGTTTATTATGGGTGTTTTGTCATAGTGCTGCAAAGGTGACTGACATAGATGGGGAGCAGAGCTGATTGGAGATTGAGAATCAAGAGCCCTTGTTTGCCTGGGTTAGGTTTGCAGTGCCCATTTCCAAGTGGATAGATGAGTCTAGAAGTCCTGCCAGAGTCCAGGGAGTGACATAGGTAGGTGAAGCCACGGGACTAGAGGATGTCAGAGAGGGGAAAAAAGAGGCTGGGCGGCCCCGGAGGGGCTGATGTGCTGACTCCTGATGCCCTCATGGCCTCAGGAATTTCAGCAGTCACCTCCCTTTCCTTCCTCCTTATCTTGGGGCCCTGTGCTGCTCCCCACTGCTGTAATCCTCATCCTGCCTTGTTACCAAGGGAAGTTTTCTAGCTCCTTGTGCTTCGCATTCTCCTCTCCCAGCAGGAGTCTGAGGGCAGAGCAGGGGCTGGGCAGGCCCATCAGTGGCCTCCATCCCATGGTCTGGTCATCAAGCCCTGGTGTTTCCTGCCTTCCTCTGTGGTACAGTGGGTTCTCAGCCGGGGTCATGGTCCCGCCCTCCTGTGCATGCCATCCTCCCCCATCGCCTGCCCCACAAGGGAGTCCCAAGGGCTTTCACCTGTCCCCTGCTTGGTGCTGATGCACATAGCCAGCGGAGTGGGGGGTGGCTCCCACCAGAGTTCTGGACCCCTCCCCCCGAACCTGTGCCAACCCACAGACCCTTGGATCCATCTCTTCTCCCAGTGACAGGGCTTGTGATGCACTGCTCATATTTCATTCCTAACAGAGTTTTATTGCCACTCCAAAAGGACTGGATTAATTCTGTGTGCTTGCTGGGGTGCTCGTTTCCTCCTAAACTGGAAATCACTATAATCACCATGAAAACTCTGACTCAGAATCTGAATCTGCATCTCCAATTGAGCTTGCAAAGTGGCTAAGAAAGGCAGCCGTGGATTAGGGAAGAGGTCATTGGGAGCCCCAACAGATGCTGCATGTCCATTGCCTGGAAGAATGGCTGCTGTTTATCTACCTGGCCTGGCTGAGCTCGGCAGTGCAGGCCCTGAGGCATTGCTGCAGCCAGGTCCTAGGACCGTCCTAGGACAGACTAGAAGTTCATGGTGTGGGTATGGGACGTGTGCATTTGCTGAGGACTGTTGTTTTCCTGGATGGTGAAGACACGGAACATCACGAGTGGCCTTGGTGTGGCGGATGTGTCCTTACAGATCAGAGAAGCAAAGTGCTTTGGAGGTGGACTGACTTGAGCTGTGGTGTTGCAACTTAACATCTCTGACCTCACTTTCACCATCTGTAAATGGGGCTGATAACAGACATTCTCTCGTGTGGTGGCTGCCGTCAGTAGATGAGACAGGGCTTGGTACTATGCCTGGCACCCTGACAGGGTGTCCCCACAGTCACATCCCCTGGGGAGGGTGCCAGGTGCAGAGGCCTGTGCTCTTGGTCAGCCCAGGGTGGCAGCCTTGCTAGCCGCTCTTTGCAGCTTGTGTGGCCCAGCTCTGGTGTGGGCTTTTGCAACAAGCCTGTGGGCTATTGGGAACTCCCATCCCAGATAATCATCTTTCATTAGTTAATTCAAACATTTCCTCCACGTGACTTTATTGATCTGCTATTGTGTGCCGGGCTCTGAGCTTGGAGCTAAGGGTATGCTAGGGTCCACAATGTGCTTAGGATCCTGGCCATTCTCTATGGACTCCTGCTGCTGCTGGTCGGCCCCCATGGATATTGAGGCTGTCCTGGAAGTCAGGGCCCCTCCACAGACCAGGGCATGGACCCTGGTCCTTGGTCTCGCTACCCTGGAGGAAGCAGAGCTCGAAGGAGTCAGGCCCTATTCTCAGCGCTGTCACCGAGCTCTCTGGACCACAGCTTTCTCCTCTGTAGAGCAGGACCGCACTGCTTCCCTGGGCTTGCTGAGGATCAAGCGGATGAGAGTGCACAGGGACGGTGCAGAAGGGCCGCAGAGGTCAGGGCTCCTTTCCTTAATCTGCCCACCCCCAGCTCCTGGTGGGAAGGACACCTGCCCTTGGGAGGAGGAGGTGAATGAGGAAGAGGAGGAGGAGCAGCAGCGGCAGTGGCATTGTCCCCATAAGCCACCATCCCCATTACAGCTGCTCACCCCACTGGCATTGATCATATTAGTCCAGTTGTCTGCATCCTCCATGGAGCCTGGGAGTGGCCCTGGCATTTCCAGGCCCTTCGGGTGGCCAGTGATGGATGGCTCTGTGGTCTGGCTCTTGCCTGTGGTGGGCCCGGGAGGTGGCTGACGTGTGATGGATCAGCCCGAGGATGGTATTTTGGAAGGAAAGTTCAAATTATATTTCAGGATAACATCCTTCCTCCCCAGGCCGACCCCACATCCCATGTGCAATGTGGCCCAAGAGGTTCTGGCGGGAGGTAACTAGCTCATGATGGATGGGCGCGCAGCCCCATTAGGCCCGGCTCTTAATTAATATAGATGGGGGTTTAATTTGGGGATCTAGCAGGCATGTTTTGAAAGAAGGGGTACATGGACCACAGAGGCCCTTCACCACCTGTGTTTGCTCCTAGAAAGGCCTGGCTGCCTGCGCTGGGGTGCCCTTTGCATCACCCCGTATTTACAAAGCTCCCAGTCTCTGCTGACCACCAGCCTGGTTATGACTGATTTCTCCTATCTGTCATCTTGCTTTCCAAGGGCCAGAGTGAGGTGTACAAGCTCTGCTTCCCAGGCAGCATTGGGAGGCAGCCTGGGTGTCAGCTCCCTGGGGCGTGGAGGGTGGAAGGGTGCAAGGGCCACCAGGGACACAGTTCTTTCTGCCCTACAGCGCTCAGTTCTTCCCCAAGTGTGGACATGGCTTTGGATCACTGGGCAGTGTTAGGGGGGATAGGTTTGTGTGTAAGAGTGTGTGAGTGTATGTGTGTGTGCATACATGTGCAAATGTATATATAGGTGTGTGTGAATGCGAGTTATGCCGGTGCATGTGTGTGTCAGTGTGGGTGTGTGAGCGTATGTGTGTGTATATGGGTACAGCCGGTGTGAGTTGAGAATATTTTCAAACGATGAGTCTGCGCTGAGTGTGGATGCACTTTTTCTTGGCAGTGTTCCCTGTAGATACAGTGTAACAACTGTTTACACAGTATTTACATAGTTTTAGGTGTTAGGACTAATCGCAAGGGGGTGTAAAGCACACTGGAAGACGTGCACAGGTTGTATGCAGACACTATTCCATTTCGTCTAAGAGCCTTGGGCACCTGTTGGTATTGGAGGGGGTCCTGGACCTGACCCGCAGATGCTGAGAGGTAGCTGTGTGTGTGTGCAGGGTGTGGGAATCGTGTGGGTTTGTGAACAGTGTGTGCCAGTAGATGCTTGCAAATCTGCTGTCCAAGAAGGGCACAATTCGGGATTTGTGGTGCTCGCGGATTTCCGTGGTGCAGATCTTCCTGCCACGGCTGCTTTCGAGTGTGGCGCTGGGAAGAGAGGACACACCGCTACATCGAATTTCACACACAGCAGCACGAGGAGCCTCAGGGCACAGGTAAGCATAACATGCAGCAAAATAATTAGGAAGTGGGGAGCACTGTGCGTGTATCCATTTTGTTTGGGAAATAATCAGTTACAGGTTTGTGTTTGGCAACCGACTCCCTAAATTCCTGAAAAAGTAACAGTGGCTCTCATGAGGTGGTGCAAGCCGGCTCCAGCACAGTGCGTGTGAGTATGTATGTATGTGTGTGAGAGTGAATGTGAGTATGCACATGAGTGTGTGCACTTGTGAGTGTGCACGTGCATGTGGGTTAAGCGGGGTGGGGCCTCCTTTGCACCCAGCATCAGGCCTGTGCTGAACTCCATCTCGTCGTCTCCCTAGGCCAGTTCCCCTGACCCAGCCACCAGCCATGGCAGGCAGAACCCACCACTGTCACCCTTGTCCTCTCCTCTATTTTCTTTTCCACAGCTGAAGCTGCCCCTCTCCCCCACATGTTTGGGCTCTGCTGGGTCCTCTTGAGCCCTGGCTTGCTGATGCCTCCAGCCTTTGCACTCTCATGGAGCTGCCACCTGGAGTTTTCAGAGTCAAGCCCTTGACCTGCCTTGAATGCTCATCTCATCTGCACAAGCCCCGAGCAGCCCCAACCCCCGCTGCACCAAGGAGTGCTGCCTTCACACTCCTAGCCCTTGAGCACCGCCCACCGCATCTGCCTGACCCTTTCCCTGGAACGCAGTCCTGGCTCATGCCCAGCACTGCCCACCTTTGGTCTCAGGCAGTGAGAGGTGTCCCTGGCATGGGGACTCCTTCTGCAGCCATGGCATTCTTGGGGGACTTCTAGGTAGGGGCGATGGCATCTCTGAGCGCTTGCTGTGGCTTCACTCTCAGATGTGGTTGGCACAGCCTCCTCCAAGGCAGGTTCCAGAGGGGACAAATTAAACCTGAGTTAATATCAGAGAATAATTATGTAAATCATGCACATAAGTTAAAGCACACTTGTCATGAGGTCAGCTGAGAGCCGTGAAGACAGGCGGAGCTGGCAGGACCAGGAGGGTGAGGGGCAGTGGAGTGGCAGTAGTGTCCCTGGGAAGGGCGGTGTCCATGCCAAGCCTTCCTCCATGCTGGACTCACTTTAGGGTGCCTTATGCCCAGCGACCAGTTTGCTCCTTTTCTGTCCCATTTCACAGAGGCAGTATCTGAGTCCTGCCCAGGCTGAGGGATGTGTCCACCACCCCCTTTGAGGCCCCAAAGCCCATCCTCTTCCTCTCCTCGGGAGCGCCAGCCCTGCCTAGAAGTGGCCTCTGCTAGACCTGGGCAGCAGCTGCTTGGGCTGCACGGCTGTGGCCCTGGATGGCAGGGGCCACTCAGGCACAGGGCCGGGCTTAGGGAACCACGTTACAACCTTGGCTGCCACCCCTCTGTCCTTTGTCTCAGGGACTTGGCTTGTGCTGGGCAGGAGAGGTGGGTTTGGCCCTGGCCTCAGCTGACTGGCAAACCACCGTGATGCCCTCCTATCCAGAAATGTCACCGGGGCCATCCTGCTACCCATCCTCCTACCCACACAGAACCATCGTTGGGTCTTCGATCCTGGTGGCCCCTCATTTCTGGATGCTCTTCCCTCTCTTGTCTGTGGGCTTTCTGGACCTTTCTCCCTGCCATGACCTGGATAAACAGACGCTTCACCAGCGTGCCCCGCTGTTCCCGGCAGGTCTCCCGACCTCGCTTGCTTGCCTGTATCCCTTGAGCTCCTTGAAGCTGCCCCTCTAGGGTCCACGCAGGCCATGGCCTGCTTGAGCATCAGACACGGGCTTGCAGACAGTGGAAGGGGAGAAGGTGGCCAGCCCCAAACGTTGTCAATGGGGAGGTGGGAGTCCTGGATGATGATTGGTACCCTGCACATACCAAGGTTGTTTGTGGTCCTGGGGGTTAGGGGCCCTGGGTGGGCCAGTGATACTCCCGGGGCAGGAGTGCAGATGTAGAGCCCAGCCCGGGCTGCTTCCGAGTCATCTTACTCAGGTCAGAGCTGCTGTTTCTAGTCTCCTGGGCGCTTCCTCCTTGGTGATAATTTACAGAACTAATGAAGATGCTGCATTTCACTGTGTAATGTCAGTTATTAATACTGATTGCAAATTAGCAGCTGGTAATGGCATGTGTCACATTTTCATCTTCTTGCTGTTCTTCAGCATGCTGTGTGGTCTCTCTGGAGCTCTGGGTGCCTGGATGAGGCAGAGGGCTGTTCTGGAATTCTGGGGTGGGGGCTCTCGTGCCTTGGTATGGCACAGAGGGCAGAGCCTCTTCCAGCAGGCAGATCCAGAGTTGCATTCCAGCTCTGCTCAGAGCTAGGGACTCATGTGCAAGGTGGACGTAATCCAGGAATTGCCCAGCAGTGGTGCACAGGCCCAGATGAGGGGTGATTACCTGGCACCTAGCTTGGCATCCGCACACAGTCAGGACTGTGGACCTGCCTCCTTCCTGTCCCTTGCCAGGTGCCTTGGTGTGATGGAGAATGTGACTGTAGAGCTCTGCCTCTGGGGTTGTTTGAGGTGCTGAGCTTGCACCGCAGTTCTGTCTCTTCCTGGTTGGACAACATCGGGCAAGGCCTGGGGCTGTCATGGGGATTAATGAGACAGAGTGCACAAAGTACTTAGCATAGTGCCTGGCACGACATCAGGTCTTGATACAGCCGTGTTGCACACCAAGCAGCTTAAGCTGCAGTAGAAACATGTCTCATGTACAGGCATGCCCTGTAATTCCAGCTGCTCGGGAGGCCGAGACAGGAGGATTGCAAGTTCAAGGTCAGCCTGGGCAACTTAGCAAGAGCCTGTCTCAAAATAAAAATAAGAAAAGCACTGGAAATGTAGCTAGCTCAGCACTCCTTGGTTCAATCCCCAGTACCAGGGGAAAAGTATTATCATATTTATTTCTAGAAGTTCTGGAGGCAGAAAGTCCAAGATCAGTGCCCGATCCCATGTCTGGTGAGGGCTCCTGCTGGTTTGCAGGTGGCCGTCTTCTCACTGTGTCCCACATGTGCAGGGAGAAAGATCCCAATTCTGGTCTCTTCCTCTCCTGAAAGGGCCCTCACTTAGCATGGGGCAGCATCCCTTGTTCCGACCACCGCCCAAGGGCTGCACCTCCTGATGCTGCCAGGACTCGGATTGGAACATCTGCATTTTGGGGGTCACAAATGTCAGACTATAGCATGTGGTCATGATTGCCCCATGCCACAGACAAGGCCACTGGCCACTATATCCACAGAAAACAAAGGCATCCACTTTGGGGGCCCTTTGGACATTCCAACATCGCTGGTGGGGGTAGGTCCTTGGGAGTTAGCTCTCTAGCTGAGCTTTGGGATGTACTTAATGAGACAGAGGTGAGGAAGGCACCCAGAGCTGCCTCAGAGCCCAGCTGTGGGTCGTTCCTCTGGTGCTGTTGGAGGGACTCAACCCCATGGCCTTTGGTTTTTTCTCCTGTGAAGTGGGATGGCTGCAGAGAGGGAGATAAGAAGCGGGTGATGTGAGCTCCGGGAGAGGGAGTTCGAATCCTCCTGGGAGACGCCAGCTCCAGTGAGTCTGCATCCAGAAAAGCCAGCATCTAAAACAGCAGGACTTTGTAAACCAACCTTGCAAATCTTGGAGGAAGAATGACTAAAATCAATACCGTATACCTTGTGTGTGAAAAGTGATGGGACATCAAACTTTATTTGTGAAAATTCTAAAAGTCATTAGCATATTACAGATCCTTTGAAATGTGATCTCACTCAGTTGACGGAGGGGAATTGCAAATCCAAGGCACTATTTATTGCAATGGGAATAAGGGACCTGCCAGATTAAAAAAAAAATATTGAAGGAGCCAGAAATTTGAAACATGAAAGACAGTAGCAGATAAACACCACAGAATTTTCTCCAAAATACTGGAACCCAACTCGGAACAGAAGTTGGTGAAGAATTATTTTATAACCCTATTTTCATTATAACGTGTAAAATGCAAATCTTGATCATTATGTAAATTAGTTACTTGGTGTAATTTACTTAATTCAAAGCACTTAATGCAGCGTGGTATGTTTTTTCCAGAGTACCAGAGTAGACGTTTATTTTAAATTGTTTTTAATCTCGATCTTCCAGCCTGATTATTTAAAATGTTTTTCCCTTGTGTTTGTTTTTTAAAGGGAAGGGAACAGAGCTTGGTGAGAAACAGTGTGCTCTGGCCAGCTGATGGCCTGCACTGCTCAGCCCTGTGCTAGGGGATGCGTGGGGGTCTCTTGGGGACCCTGAGTCTGATTTGGGTGCGCCCCACAAATGCGCCCACAGGGAATCATCCCGACGACCCTCCCCTGCCCTGCATCTGCCCTCTCATGCTTTATGTCTGGTCCTGAAACCTGCTGAGCGAAGTTTTCTGGATATTATTGGCCCTCATTAGAGCCAGACACTGTCCCCTTTCTGTGAGAGTTTTTAATGACAGACCTTCACCTTCGGTTGCGTTAGAACTTTGAGATTTCCATTATTGCGGAAGGGAGCGGCGACCTTTTTAGTATCCTATTGTGGGCTGTCTGTCGGGCTGGCTTCTCCTTTCTTGACGAGCCTGTAAAACAAGGGAGATTATTTGCTCCTTTTGGGACCTTCTGGGGGCATTCCCCGCACTGATGAGGAGGTGGGAAGGGGCCCCAGGCGCTGTTTGGCACCCTGCAGCTGAAATGTAAGGAGCAGAGTAGGGCGGCTCTGTTTTGGGGATGAAGACATGGGCTCAGACAGGTGATTACCCAGGGTCACCCAGCCAGCAAGGAGCCCCTGCGGGAGAGGGGGCGGGGCTCTGTTCCCAGAGCTCTGAGACCCAGGCCGCCATGCATGAGGGGAGTTTGTTTATTTCCAGCTTGGCTGAATAAAAGTGATGTAGATTAATGGCATACAACTTGACATGTGGACACACACACACACACACAAACACAAACACACTGTGCAATGGGCAGATGAAGCCATTTAACATATGCGTTAGCTCACGTATTTATCAGTTTTTGTGGCTAGAGACTTAAAATTTACTCTTTATGCAATTTTCAACTATACAATGTACTGTTATTAATTAGAGTTATTATTTGCACAGTAAATCTCCTGAATTTATTCTTCCCATCTAAAACTGAAAGTCTGTGTCCTTCAACCAACATCTTCCTCATTTCCCTAAACTGTAGCCTTTGGTAACCACCGTTTCATTCCCAATTTCTGTGAGTTTTACTTTTCTACACTCCACGTAGAAGAGAAATCACGTGGGATTTGTCTTTCTGTGTCTGGCTTACTTCATGTAGTGTAATGTGCTCCAGATTTCATTCTTTTTTACAAATGAGTAGTACTTTGTGGTATATATGTTGTACCGTGTTTTTCATCCATCCACCTATCCATCCATTTTTATGTTCATTTTTGGTAACTGGGAATTGAAACCAGGCCTTCACACTGAGTTACATCCCAGACACTTTTCTTTTTAAATTTTGAGACAGGTTCTCACTAAGTTGCTAAATTGCCCAGGGTGGGTTTGAAGTTGGAATCCTCTTGCTTCAGCCTCCCAGAGTGCTGGGATTATAGGCTTACGCCACTAAGCCTGACCCCATCCATCTGTTGGTGAACATACAGGTTGTTTCCATTATCTGAGCTATTGTGAATCATGCCACACTGAACACCAGAGTTTTAATATAGCCTTATCATTATTAGGTATGCAAGGCCAACAGGTCAGGGGACAGCTACCACTGGAGAGGGAGTTTGTTACAGTCACAGATCCAAGAGGAGAGCAGCCCATGCCACAGTCACACAGGGAAGCAGAGGGCCTGTGAGCCAGAGCCTTGCCATGGTGTCCCTGGGAAAGTGGAGGACAAATTGATGAGCAGTTTAGGATTGGGTGCCTTGAATAATTAATGTGGGCTTTGGGCATGGGGCTGTCCCCAGGTATCTGGTCCCTGACCCCAGGGTGATTTGGGCAGGTGGACAGGGCCCTTCTTGTGAGAACCCATAGGAAAGATGGGTTATCAGCTCAGGGTGGCTTGGTTTGCATATGGGATGCTGTGGGTCCCTGTCCCATATTAGGGACTTGCCCTCCAGGGTCGGAGAGGTGTCAGATGTGAATTATCAGAACATGAAATGAAAGAGCTAGTGCAGGGGATGGGCTTTTGAGGGTGGGGGTGAGTGGTCACTCTGGAGGACCCCTGGGACCACCCTGGCTGTGGTCTGGGCAGCTGGGACTGTGATCTGTACTGGGGAGGCCTCCCTCTCAGAGCAATGGCCTCTGCTGTGCACCTAAAGACAACCCCTGTCTGGGCTCTGGGGAACTTTGTCACCCCTCAGCAGGGAGAGGGCTGGTTCCTGTTTTACTGAGAAATTCTTGTGGGCTGCACCTGTGCTTCTCCATGCCTCCCTGTGCTGAATTGGTCCACTTGGCGCTCTGCCTGACTTCCACAGTTGCTTGCATGGATGTATTGCAATACATTTATTTATTCGTGAAATGCAGTCTGCGAGCCAAACCCATCCCAGTGCATAGGAGCGTAGGAACATCGAGGAAAGGACGAAGGGAGCCACGCCCGGCTTTGGCCCATCTAACTGCAGCCTCACAGCTCCTAGGGAAAGGGCTGGGAAGTCAGCCTCAGACAGTGCTCGGGAAATGTTTGAGGTGGGAGGCAAGGAAGGAGGAGGAGGAAGAGAAAGAAAAGGAAAAATGAAGGGAAGGAAGGAAGGAAGGAGGGAGGGAGGGAAGGTGGGAATGAAGGAAGGAAGAAGGGAGGGAAGGAGGGTACATACAGCTGGAAAGTCGTGGGCAAGTGAGGCACCACAAGGGTTGTGGCAGAGGGGCAAGGGGATTCCTGATGACTGGGGCCACAGCACATGGGTCTTTGTGATCTCTTTTCTCAGAAATTTGGCTGCTTCCTCCCCTAGACCCAGCCTCCACCTCCCAATCCCTCCCCACACGCAGTGGCGGCAGCATCTGGACTTGGGGCTGAGCCGGAAAGGGGGATAGGAGCCTGCACAGGGTCTTAGGGAAGAACTGGAATGACAGGCAGGCTATATCTGGGAAGAGTTTTCAAGCATATTGTTGGAATCTCAGATAGGAAAGAAGTATAAAAAATATGCAGAATCAAAGTTGTCTCTCAGCCTTTGGGAAATTTGCCAATAATCCCGAAGTCTTGTGACTGCGAACTCCGTCTGGGGTGAGGTGGCAGGCTTCATGCCTAGATATGTGCATTCCAGATGGTAAAATATTCCTCCTAAGTATTCTCTGTGCCGGGTCTTTCTTGGAAATCGAAATAGTGAGGGAGACCATTGGAAGTATGTTCTTTCATTCCAATTACTTTCCTGAAAAAAGTATTTAAAATAGCCGGTGATGATCTGATCTTTATCAGAGTAGAGGGATAGTCAGAACTTTAACCTTAGATTTTGGGAAAACTTTCCCCAGCGTCACTTCTGTGCCTTCGTGGACTGCTACCATTGCACTGGGCTTCAGGCTGGGGTTTGCTTTGGTTCAATTCAATCCACAAACTTTTTTTTTGTGGTACTAGGGATTGAACCCAGAATCTGTGCACTGAGTTATGTCCCCTGCCCGTTTTTACACTTGTTTTTTTTTTTTTTTTTTGAGACAGAATTTCGCTAAGTTACTAACTTGCACAGGCTGGGCTCGAACTTGCAATACTCCTGTCTCAGCCTCCCGGACTGCTGGGATTACAGGCCTGTGCCACCACACTCAGTTTTCACGAACTTTTAATGTTTCGACTCTGTGCTAGACACAGAGCCTTGAGTTGGACAGGGAAATAAACAAGACTCAGTTCCTGCTTCTAATTTTGTGTGTTGATATTGCTTAATATTAAATTTGAGGGAGGCATAAATGATGACCTCAGGATCTGAGATGGCCCAAGAAAAGAACTACGGTTTCAACTGGGTCTTGATGAAGGAGTGGAGCGCTGCAGATTTCAAGTAGGAGCACCCAGGTAGAGGGTGCCTGTGTGTGTGTGTGCATGTGCGCGATCTCCACGGAGGGGCAAGCGGTGGCGGTAATGATGGTAACAAGAAAAATAGAAAAAGCTATTAGGACCAGATATCTCTTACTCCAACCTAAGAAATGTGATGTTTATTTTGTGTACATCAATGAAGTCTCTAGACAGTTTTCTGCTTGCTTATAATTTGGCTGACTGATCCTTTTGAGGATGTTAATTTGTCAACTTTTAATAAGCTTTTGTTACTTGTTGAAGGTTAGAGGCAGGCCATGTTACGAACAGATGTGATCTTAAGAGAGAACATTCTAGAAGAAAGCGCTAGTGACCAGACATCATGGTGCCTGGTGGAGGCCGTCGTGGAAGGTCCCTGGGAGGAGTTGGTGGGGAACCCAGGAAGGGATGGTGGCTGTGGCTTGAGGTGGGCTTGCCAATCTAGGGCATGGACCTCTGTTGAAGTGTCTCAGAGGTGTGACAACAGACATGGTGGGTGGTGAAGAGGGAAGCCCAGGAGCGTGAGGGGAAGCAGACTGGGAAGTGGGGGGACTGGGAGGGGCAGATAGTGTCTGGAAGGCCAGGGAAGAGGGCTGCAGGGTGGTCACAGGCTGAGCACTCTGGACACCCGTGGAAGACAGAGGTGAGGAGGGTCTGCCATGTGTTGGTGATTTTGGAGGCGCCTTCCAGTAGAGCGACATGGGTGGAGCCAGCCTCTTGGGGGAAAGGCCAGTGGCCTGGAGGTGCCAGCACTAGGGAGCCGGCCAGTGGTGGGAACTCAGGTCTTCTCCTCTGCCCCCGGGCAGTCCCTGGTGCCTATTCCCCCTTCACTTCCTTCCCTTAGCTGCAGTCTGGTCTGGACTCCATCATGGGTGAGCAAGACCCATCCTCGTTTGTGTCAAAGAGTCCTCCTTTGGGAACTTGCAATGTGCCATGGCTTCTGTCTGGAATGTTCTTCCCCAGCCATTTCCAGGGCTGTCCCCTCCTGGCTCACGGCTCTTATCACCACTGGAAAGTGTCTGCTTATCCACTGTTTATGTGTTCTGGCCTGTGCTCAGGCCCCAGCATGTCGGTGGGTCCTGCCACAGTGAGAACTGAGGATGCTGTGGCTCATTTAGCAGCGTCTCTAGCCTCCAGGGGAGGGGCCCCCACAGAGAAACGCCCCAGGGAACAGTGGGACAATAGATGTGAGCAAGCGGCCAGAGGCCTCAGGCTGGGTTGGGGACTGGAAAGACTTCTGGCAACGGGAGCCCTTGGGAGCCCAAAGGTAGGGGCCAAGAGGGAGCCTGGATGGGGATGACGTGGGCCCAAGGCCTGTCTTGGGTGTCATGATGTCATGTTCCCCACAGGAACAGAGCTGCCCTGTGCCCTGGGCACCCTGGCTCCCCTAGGGGAGGAATTCCTGTCTGACAACTTCTCTGAACCCTTCCTGCAATTCATCCCTCTGAGATCTGGGGACCACTTGCCTTCTGATGTGCCTCTTTCCTGGAGGTGGGGTGGATGTGGCTGGTAAGCAGCTGTCTCCAGGAAGGAAGTGGGGCTGGCCCGTCTGCACAGGAGCTCGCTGGGGAGGCCTAGGCCAAGGGAAGGGGCTCTGTGCCAGCTATTCCGCTGCCTGGGGAGCAGCTCTGGCTCTGTCCCCAGTCTGCCCCTTTGGGGGATTCTCCCTGTCCTGGGGAGCAGCTGTGGACAGCTGGCTTTGTGGGGGAGGGTGGAGTAGGGTCACGCTGCAAACTCTGATGTTTTATTTTTATTAGCGCATATGTGCAGTAAATAATTAGTTGGCACGTGTACATAATGCATCTTAATTCTTATGTCCCCCCCTCCCCTCCCCACCCTCCCTCTCCCTCCATCTCTTGATTCCCTTCCCATTTGCAAAAGATCTGTCTCCCTGTTTCCTGTGCTCTATCTTTTCTTTTGCTCGGTAGTTTCCCTATACTTTGGGTTTCTCCGGTAAGAGAAACCATGCAATATTTAAGCCGTGCATCTGATTCAGTTCCCTGAACATCACGGAAGTCTGTTTCTGGCATAGGGAGGATGACTTCTGCTGCGGAGAAACAGGCTTTCCTGGCCCCTTTCCTGGGGGATGGGCAGGTGGCTGCAAAATTGGCCTGTGCTCCTACTGGCCGCTCTGGCTCTGCCCTCCCCCTGCGGTTGCATAATGGCTCCTGGGGGAGCAGGCTGAGAATTGACCTTTTCAGCCCAGTGGGAGCAGGCAGTTGCAGCCAGGGGCCTCGGGAATGCAGCCCTCAGCTGATATCACTAATTCCAGGAGTGAGGCGCCGGTCTGCTGCTGACAGGGCTGAAACTCTGTCTGATGGCGCAGCCCATTGGGGCTGCCTGAGCACAGCCGGAAGTACAGTAGCTGAGAGTGGACAGCAGCTCTGAGGGCTTTTGTTCTCTGTGTCCTGTGCGTACATGGGGTCCCCAGACAGTTGCCACCTGCCCCTGTCACCTCCAGGTCCCTAAGGAGAGGAAGCAGTCCTGTGGGTTGACATGGCTTTACGCAGAAGGAGCCTCAGTGAAGGGGACTTCTCTTCCAGCCTGAGAGGCCTGGCCACGCTGCATGATGTGTGAGGTCCCCAGGGCCACCTGGGTGACCCTCCCAGACTCATGAGCCCATGTGGGTTGTCACGGTGCACATGGCATGTGAACGCGCAGAAGGGGGCTCTCAGATGGGGACAGTCCCTGCCACTGTGAAGACTCACAGTGGCCTTGGGAGATGCTAAGAGGAGCAGGTGCTGGTGACGGGGGTCTCAGGGTCCCACTTTTACACCTGTCCTGTCAGCTGTGCTCAGATCTGGGGCACAGCCAAGGCCGTAGAGACATTGAGGACCACTGGTGTCCCAGGGAAGGGGCAGGGCTACAGGAGCTGCCTGTGGACACATGGCATTGCTCACACTCAATTCCATGGTGACAGTCCTGTGGGGCAAAGTGGTGGCATGGCTCGGTAACGTATAGACTGTCTTTCATCTCCATTACTATGAGAAATACCAGACCTAGTCCATCTGCTGACCTTGGCCTATCAGCTAGTTATTGCTGGGAAACAAACCACCCCAACCTTAGCAGCTCAACCAGGAGTCATTTATTATTCATGATAAGTCTATAGTTCACCCAGGCAGCTGTGCTCTGGCCTTGTTCCTGTGTCTGAATTTGGCGGTGGGTGGCCAGGGTGGCTGCTGGGGCGGCATGACTCCTCCCCATCTGTCTCAGCACTCCTCTAGCAGGCTGGCCCAGGATGTCCAAGAGCAGCAATGGAAACGCACAAACACTCATTCGAGGCTCTGTTCACAATGAGCTCATCATTATCCCACAGGCCAATGCCAAAGCCTGAGATGGAGGGGACTTCAAAGTGACTGGGAAAAGGCATAGGAACAGGGATGCTCTTACCAGGGTCCTGAAGGCAGCTGGTCTCTTGGGGACATCTTTTACCCCCCACTGGGTAGAAGATGGTGTCTCCGGGGAGTGCCCTGCAGTAGGACTTCCTTCGACCATCTCTTTCCTGGGATCCGTATCTGCACCACCCAGCACGGTGACCAGAGGCCAGAGGTAGCTGTTGAGTGCTTGAATTGTGGCTCCTCCAACTGAGGAGCTGGGCATGAATTTTTGTTTCATTTTAATTAATTTAATAAACAGACTTATTGATAAAAGCTTAAATAGCCACAGGTGGCTGATAGCTGTGTTTTGAGCACTGCAGACCAAGGAGGAAACTCTCATTAGCACTGGCAGGAAGTGGTCAGGTGCCAGGCACAGGAATCTGCTGCTGGCATGGACACGGGTGTCGCTTGGTCCTGAAACACTCTCCAGCTTCCAGTGCCAGGTGTGAGCTGTGCCATGCCCAGGATGGGGCAGTCCTTGGGCTGACATCAGGCTGAGACTGTCTAGCTGGGCTTCCCTGGTCCTCTGTGCTTTGAAGCATCTGTGCACACGTGCTCTGCCACTCTTTCTGACAGTTTACAAAGCTGTTCTTAACTGTCTGTGCCAGGCTTATTTCACTTAGCACGGCGTCCTTCAGGATTATCCACATTGCCGCAAGTGACAGGACTTGATCCTTTTTGTGGCTGAATAGTATTCCATCGTGAGCACACACCATGTTTTCTTTATGCGTGCGTCAGGTGGTGGACGCGTAGGTTGATTCTGTATCTTCGCTATTATGAATAGTGCTGCAGTAAACAGAAATGCATGATCTCACTCAAATGTGGAGCCTAAAAAAGTTGCTCTCAGAGAAGTAGAAAAGTGGTTCGTAGAGGCTGGGGAGGTGCTGAGAAGGGGGTAGAGAAGGATTGGTTAGTGTACGACATTGCAGTTGGAGAGAGAAAGAAGTCCTAGTATTCTTTGCTCAGAATAGCTACTGTGGTTAACGGTATTGTCCTGAATATTGCAAAATTGCTAGATGGGTGGGCGGATTGTGGATGTTCTCACCACAGAGAGCTAGTGAATGTGTGAATAATGGACAGGCTAATTGCCCCGATTTTCTTACATATATATGCATGGATTGTGCTCCATATGTGCAATTACTATGTGTCAGTTAAAAACAAAATAAAAAAGAATAAGTTCTTTATCCTCTCCAACTTTGCTTTCAGCAGGCCCTGGGGATGCAGCTCTCCTGGGTCCTGAGCTGTATGGCCACTCTGGGGACCCAAGGGGTGTGGACAGCTGGGTCAGGGGGCAGGGTCTGGGTGCTGGGCAGCAGGAGCCACTGTGTTGGCTTGGCTGGTTAGTGCTCTTCACTTAGGGGGAGCTCCGTGAAGGCCACCTGGGCCTAGCCTGGCGTCCCTGCTGTCTGGCACCTCCTCCCTTCTGCCTCGGTGGCTGTGCTCCTGAGCCAGGCTGCCAGGGGACTACCTGAGGTCATGGCTGGACTGGAAAATGCATGCCACGAGCTTGAATACCAGGCACACATTCGCTGTCTCTAGAATGTCCTCCCAATATGCTCATCTGGACTCCATGGCGCCCTTTTTGCCCATGGATCATCAGACCCCTGGGAGCCAAGTGGGAGGAACCCTGTCCCTCGGAGCCCCCTGGAAATGGTAGTTGAAAGTTTTCACCCCTAGTTTATAGATGAGTTAGCAGAAGCCTAAAGGGCACAGGTCGTTTGCTGGAGAGATGGAGGGTCTGTGCTCAATCCTAAGTGTTGGGGTCCCTTTGTTGGGGAGAGAGGACCCTGTGCTCAGCTCCCAGCACCCTGATCATGACGGCCATGGCACTGTGTTTGGTTCTCTATGTCACAGTCCAGCTGGGGACTCACAGTCCATACTGGTGAGCGTGGGGTCCCCTGTGGCAGCAGCTCACACACTGCCTGCACACATGAAGCTCAGTGTTTGTGGAATAGACGTGAACAGGCCGCTTGGCAGAGGAGCCGGTCGGGAACAAAATGTGTTGAGTTCCCACTGTTCATTGTAATTTTGATTCTCAGTGACTGCATGGGCCCAGGCTCGCCCAAGGGTGCCCCCAGGGCATGGGGAGAGTGGGGGTATAGGGGGAACAGAGCATCCTTGGGAGGGTCGGCTTTGGGAGATGGATGCAGGGATGGGCCAGAGGAAATGTCCCAGGCTGGGAAGAAATGGCCCAGCTATAGGTTGGCACTTTGGGCTGCCAGTGCCAGAAAAGCAACTCAAGTTGGCCTAGGTGAAAGGAGATGTATTGGGCCCTGGAATGGAAAAGCTCGGGCACAGGACCAGAGGCTTGGGTGACGCTGTCAGGATGGTGTCTCCCTGTCAGGCCTGCTTGCCTCCGGGCCAGGTCCAGTCTTAGGCAGGTCTCCTTAGGGAAGCCAGGTGGCTTGGCCAGTGGGTCTGTGCCAGATGATCAGGACAGTCACCACCTTCCAAGGGAGCCCTTCTGCACTCCCAGCCTGGTGACTGTTCCAGCGGCCTGTCTTGCAGGGACCTGCCTGAGGGCCACTTACTCATCCCCAAACCAATCAGGACTTAGGGGCGCGTCACCCCAGTTGGGAAGAGCCCAGGTAAGGGAGGTTTCATCAAAGGAAATCAGATCCCCGAAGTAAGACAGGGTTCCTTGCTGCAGGGCTGGGTGCCATCATCCAGGCTGCGACCATCAGAAGATTGGAGCAGGGGCCCAGGGCTAGAACTGGGCATGTCCTCATGCTGGGCCAGCTTTGGCCAGGGCGGGCAGTGCCCTCAGCTTGCCATTGAAGGTGGAGAAGCCTCAGCTGTAGATGCAGAGGGAATTGGGGCCAGGAACCCCCAGCCCATGCAGCCGGGACAAAGGACCTGCTGTATAGGGAGGGAAGAGGTGCTGGATTGTGCAGGGTGTGTTCTGGCCATGGGACCTGATGGATGGCAGACAGGGCTCCCCGTGGTGGGACATAGTCACCCCGGGGCTGGGCACCAGGGAGGGACATTTGGATTATACTGGTGTTTTTTACCCTCCCTGGACCACCGAAGCAGACTCCAGCCCTTGTTGCTGGGGGTTGGTGGGGTGCATCAGAGCCAGGCGCCTTGCAGATCCCTTGGAGCTTACAGACCATTTTCTCTTTCTCCTCTCCTCCTGCTGCTCAGACATCCGCGGGCTCCAAAGCTTTCTGGACCAGGCTTCGCGGCTGGGCCTTGATGTCTCTTTACAAAAAGTGGACAAGAACATCAGCCACGTGTTCACCAGCCTCTTCACCACCATGAAGACAGAAGAGCTGAACCGCTACCGGGACACCCTGCGCCGTGCCATCCTGCTGCTCAGCCCGCAGGGGGCTCACTCCTTCATCAACGAGGTAGGTGGCAGGGACAGAGGCCACAGGGGCCTGGTGCAGGGCACGTGATGGCTCGGGGAGGTGTGGCTTGCAGGGTGCAGTTCTCCTGTGCACAGCTGAAAGGGATGCTTGGGCTATGGACATTCAGCCACAGTACATGGCCATGTAGGGAGGCCTGGGCATGACTTGGTGGCAGATTTCGTCCCCAACAGGTAACTGAGACCTGCCCAGGCTCTGAGAGGCTGTAGGGCAGCCAGTAGGAAGCCTGATTACAAGTCACTGCCAGCAATTTCTGAGGTTTCTTTTTCTTTTCCCTTTTAATTTTCCTCTTTGTTGACAGGTGTAAGCATCTAGGGATGAAATATATTTCTAGCTCTCTGCAGAGGTGGGCAGGTGTGCCATAGGATTTGTTAGCAGCTGGAGGAGGTATCTGTTGCCTGTTGTCAAATGATACCTTGTGGATGCCTGTTTCTTTGGTGCTTGAGATAATCACCATGTGTTTCTTTGAAAAACACCTCTATTAGGGGTTAGGACTTTCTAATGAAGACAGGGCCTCCGGTTTAACAAAGGATCCTTTCATTTGAGAACAAGCTAGAAGGCTTCGAGCTAGAAGGAGCTGGATGATTGGTGCTGGCCCCACTGGTCTGGTAGCAGAGAGGTGAGGAGGAGGCGGTGACAGGTCTCTCTCTGGCCTGAGTTGGTTTGGAGAGGAGGAGTGTGCAGGGATGTGGGGTGCCTGGGAGCAGAGTGGACTGGACAGGTCCTGGTGGGCAGCTGGGTGCTCCCGCAGTGTCCCTGCACTTTCGCCCTCTCTGATCAAAAGCCAAATGAAGAGACGGCAGAATTATACTAATTCCATTTGATGCACTTTGCTTGCTTGTTCTGCTCTCCCCTCTAATTAATTATTACTCAGAATGCTACCTCATGCCTCCAGAACCAGCGCAAAGCCCACTGCTGGAGAACGTAAAATTGGGAACACTTAATTTGGTGCAATTGGCGGCCACCCTGGCGCTTTCTACTAATCAGGCCCCTCGAGCACTGGTGGTCAGCTGGGTTGTGATGTCTGCTTGGCGCATGGCATTTCCACCCGAACACGTTTCCCTGTGGGGAGTGATTCAGTCCTGGGCTCAGCGTGCTCATGTGTCCAGGCTTTCTCAGAATATGCACCACAGGGTGCTTGCAACTGTCTGCCATGGATGCGTTCTCCTTGCTGTATACCCCCAGCCGGGGTCTGCTCTGGGTATGACTGGCACCAATTCCAGAACCTTCCCTCTTCTTGCTCATTCTTTGCCCTCTTTTCTGGCTGCCTTTCCTCCCTGCTACTGCTCTGTTGGGAAGCTTGGGAGTGGAAAGAGTGTTGGCTTTGGAGTTGGACAGATTTGGGGTCAGGTCTCAGCTCCTCTGCTTACTATTCATGTGACCTCAGTCAGCTTGCTTGACCTTTGTAGGCTAGTGTTGTACCTGTAAATTAGGGATAAAGGAGGTGACAGTGATGATGAAGCATTTGGCATAGCTCCTTGAGCAGCACCTGGCTCTTCTCTGCCCATATGCCCACATGTCCCTTCCAGATGAGTGCAGCCTCTTTTCGTCTCCAGGCCCTGTGAGGTTTCACACACAACCAAGACTTGCCTAAAGACGCTCTTTCTGAGTGATTCATTATGTGAACTCCTGTAGCGCCAGATGCAGCCGCTGTACTCCAGCCTGTTGCCTTCTCTGATTCCTCAGGCTGTTTGCAAAACCTTTGCGTTGCTGGATGCCACTGGAGGGGCTACTGTCAATGTCAGGCAAGAGTGACAAGGCTCAGGAAGTGGTGGCAGGAGCCCGATGGCAGGGACAACATCTGGACTTTGGGTTCAGGGCAAAGTGCCCCCTGCTCTTGCCTTCAGGGCCTGTGGGTGAGGCTTGGTCTCTGTCTTGACATTGGGGTGCAGTTGGCTGTCACCTCCTGGAGCCCTTAGTGTGTGCTTTCATCAGCACCCTTTGCAGAGGGGGAAATGGAAAAGGGCCAAGCTAACAACTCGCTTAAAGTCACACTTGCTTGGAGTTATTAAGGCACCGAGCAGAATTCAAGTCTGGATCTGACCTGTTCCAGAGCCCCGCTCTTCCTCGGTAAGGAATGACAAGAGAACACAGTGTCCTGCACTTCCTGTAGTGGGGGGCCATGCTGGCTTCATGGAGGAAGATACCATCTAGCTGCCTGTGGCCAGGGTCCGGCTGAGGTTTTGGAGGGCTTATGCCCAAGTGTTCATGTATCTCTGAAGCATGGTTAGGGGACAGATCTGGTGAACACAGCCTATCTGACCCAGGAGCCAGGGCTCTCAGTGCTGTCCCTGCCCAGAGCCTCTGTCACTGCCTGGGGGCTTGGGCTTCTTGCACAGACTGATGCCACATCCTCTTTGTTGTGACAGGGACAGACTATGTTCACAAGGGTGACCCACTGCCAGAACATGGCCTGAATTCTATGAAACCCAACCACTGCGTGGACCCCACCTCCATGTATAGCTTGTTGGTGTCATGCCCCAGGGGATGGCATGGGGAGCCACAGCCACCCGTGTCATGAGGCTTTCCCAGCTGTAGGGCTCTCCTTCCCTTCTCAAAAGGCCCGGGCAGCTGGAGTGGGTGAGCAGGATGATCCACTCACTCACACTTTGCTAAATGTGAGTCTGCTGCTAGGGTCATGGTCATTAGCAACAAGTCCTGTGTGACACAGCCATGGCAATCCCTTGTGACCTGCTGGACTGTCAGTGTGGAGCGCTGGGAGCTGCTTCTCTGAGCAATGTCCCTAGTGCATCCCCAGGTGGCCTCTCTCTGGTCCCACTTCACAAAGGACTATGCTGGCCGGGGGTGGCAGGTTTGGGTCCCTGGCCTTGGTGGCAGTGGGAAGGTGGGCCACAGCAAACACATTGGGGCCTGGCTGGGGGGCCCTGTGGGCTCACGTTACAGATCCACCTCAAGACCCCTGGCGGTCCATCGCTTGGTGTTGACTCTGCATTCTCCTCTCTAAGGTCTCTTCATCATCCTTCACACCCACCACACCAATGTGTCATCTTTAAAAGGTGCGAGAAGTCTCCCCTTGGAGAGGAGCCTTGGGGTGACAGCACCCTGGGCTCCTGGTCCCAGGCCTTTGGGGCTGCTGAGGGTGTCCACTGTGGAGTGGACCCTTCCTCCAGCGGGCTTGCTGAGGTCTGCACTGGGCCTTGCAGGGAGGGTGGCCGTCTCCCTCCACTCCCTAGTTAGGGAGTCGGTTGGACTCTTTGTCTTCTCAGTCTGATCTTAGTCTCCTCTGGGCTCTTGGTGGCTGAGTGGGGCTTAGGGGGCAGTGCTTCTGCTCTTGGTTCTTTCTGCTGCTTCTACAGACTTCATGAGCCCCAGTGCTGTGCCAAGCTGCTCTCCTGGGGCTTCCAGCTTAATGGAGAAGACAGAGGCATGGACAGATCCCTGCACCTGGAGTGGCAGAGATGTGGAGGGACCTCTGAGGGTGTCAAGGATGGATAATGGAGAGTCAGGGAGAGGAAGGTGGTCAGGGGGCCCTGGGAGGCGTCCAGGAGTTGGTGACATCAGCTCTGGGTCTACAGGTGTGAACTTGCACTGACCTCAGGGAGAGGTCTTTGTAGCAGTGGGTGTATAGGACCAGGAGTGGCAAGAACTAATGCTGAGATGAAAGTAGGAAGGGCTCCCTAGCCTGGGATGGGAAAACATGCATCAGGACTGGTTTGCCTTTAGGGTCCTTTTTAGGCCCTTAGATATTCATGGCCTCTGGTTTGTGTTCTTGTTCTTCTCCAGGTCAGGGGTGATGGGGAGACTTCCAGTCCACTGTTGATTTTGGTCTTGGGCTTCATCTCAGCTTCCTGGTGGGGATTCCATTCATCTATCTGTCATCTGTCCAGCATCTGTCTGTCCGTCCGTCCATCCACTATTCATCATCCATCTGTCCATTCATCTATCCACCAATCCACCCATCCGTTCATTCACTGTCTATGCATCCATGCATCCACCCATCCATCCATCTATCCATTCATTTACTACCCATCTATATAGAGAGCCCTCCCGGTCCTCGACGCGGTCTGGGAAGTTTATATTTGTAATCCCATGGGAAAGTTATTGGAATTCTAGAGAGTTAATTCCAATCTACCACTTCCAGTGCAACCCACAGCGAGAATAAAGACACTAAGGCATATTTATAGTTGTGGGGAGCCAAGGGGTCCTAAGTCCAGCCAAGATGGTGGCTACTGAAACAAAGGCCTCGACCCAGGGCCGAACCCAGGTTTTATTAATTCTGAAGGAGGAGAGTGGCAGGAAGTATATGATTACTATGAGCTGGGCTAGGTAGGTGGCCTGAAATCACCTTTGCAATATACAGAGGGAAGGATATGCAGAAGGAATAATCTGCATAACACAATTTAGGGTAGTATCTAATGTTTTGGGATCGGTGCTTCAGCTCTGATGTGTAATCTTCCATGCCCTGGGAAGTCATAGCCTCTTTCTCGAGGCTCGATCCCAGCCGACAGCGTGGCACATGGCTCTCCATCCCGCCAGGCTCAACCATGTATTGGGAGCAAAGGGGCGGGGAAACACAGGCCTGTCGCCTTGCTTCAAAGACTACATATCAGGACCTCGGCTGGACCGATTTACATTGCCTAAAGCCAATTAAAGAGATAAAGAAAAGTCCTAGCCAGCTCTGTACATATCAATATGTGGAAATAGGGCCAGATTCAGCCAAGATGGAGATAACTGCTCTTCTTTCAAGGAGAGCTGTCCAGGTGGTCCCCCACACATCTATCCATCCATCCACCCATCCATCCATCCATTCATTCACCATCCATCCATCCATCTGTCCACCCATCCATCTACCCATCCATCCATCTGTCCATCCATCCATTCATTTGTTCATCCATGTATCCATGTGTTCATCTATTCATTATCATCCAGCATTCATCCGTCCATCCATCCATCCATCCATCCATCCATTCATCCCATCACCACGCACCTAACAAGTACTGTCTGGGGCCTCTTGTGGATCAGGAACCATAGCAAATGCTCGCTGCGGCACAGAGGTGCTGGCAGAGAGGCTGTGACCCAGGGCTGTTCCCCACCCCAGGCCTGTGTAGGCCTTGGGAAGCAGTTGTGCCAGGATTTTGTCCTTTCACCTTTCAATTATTATTTCTGGGCCTCCATTTCTAGTGGTTCACAGGCCTCCCTCTTCCTTTTTGTTTCCTCTGTGTTTTCTCCTCTCCCTCCCTGTCTCTTTTATTTCACTGAAAGTGAAAGAGTAGAAAAATGAAATTATTTCTAGCTATGTGAACACTCTATGGATGAGATGTGCTGCTCCTTGCTCACAGTGTCCTTGCATTGTCCATCTGTGTGTGTCCCACAGTTGGTAGGGCTATCTACCCCCACCCCAGCGTGTCATGGCCTCGGGGTCAGGCACTGTGTGGTCTCTACCATTGTGTGTTCCGAGAGGAATACAAGGCCTGGCCCACAGCAGCGTGAGGGAGGGATTAAGTGGCTCTTTCCTGTTTCTCACTTCCAGTAGAAAGGCCAAAGGCCAGGCTTTTCTTCTGTGCGACTTGGTGGCCTTTTTGGCTATGAACAGCCTATGAACAGGGCTCTGTCCTTGAAACTGCTGCGATTAGAAGGTCAGGTTTGCCTAAGCTGCCCTGGGCCAAGAAAGGTCAGCAGACAGGGCCTGGGCTGCTCCTGCAGGTGGGACGGTCATGGGCCAGCTATAGCATGTGGCAGGGGACAGATGGGTGCAGAGAGACGGTGAGTATGTCGGGGTTGGATTGGTGGTAAGCAGCAGTGCAGGTGAGGGTGGAAGACTGGGCAAGCACATGCACATACATGCACACACACACACACACACACACACGGACACACAGACACACGCTGATGCGAGGACACAACCAGACAGCCACATACACTGCTACAACAGGACCCTCAGACGAGTCCAGCCCTTCAGACCCAGACACACACAAAGATGCCCCTGTGCAGCCCCGCACGCCGCCACGCACACTCGTGAAGCCCACGATGGCACTGCTGGTTGCAGAGTAGTCTGGGTCAGGCATTGCAATGCTGGGAAGGAAGTGGCGGTTTTAGAGTGACAGTGGCAGCAGGGGGCAGCTGTCTTTGCAGGGAGATGCTGATGGAAGATGGGAGGACAGAAAGAGTGGGACCTGCTGTATGAGCCCTCCCGTCACTCGAGAGTGGGGATGTGGGGTGTGGCAGGGCCAATTTAATCCTTAATGGAATTGGGTTAACTCCTGCTTCCAGTCAGTTGCTTGCTTCTCAGATTCTGCTGCAGCAAGGGACTCCCTTAAGATTTGAATATTAAGACTGTGCTTTTTAATACATTTATAGCAAAGGTAAATTAAGTAATCACAATGCTTTGTTGTCGCACATGATATATGCAAATATTTCTCACTCCACCATGGCAAATCCATAGCAGACAACTCTATCACTCAGAGCTAAGATAATTCCATGTCATTTAAGTATCATTTACCAGAATATTTTAAATTACTAATTAATTATAGAAGGTTAATTTTTAAATATGGCTCCACATTTGCATTTAATTATGTCCTACTGTTTGTGGATTTTAAAGTCCTAGGACTTTAGCAAAAGTGCTATGAGTCTGAGAAATTCATTTTTTTTCCTTAGAAATTCTTGGAAATGAGACCACGAGGAAGAGACATTTTCCAGTTGGTTCTGGTGGATGGGTTTGGACTCAGTGCAGAGACAGGCAGCCAGAACTTAGGGCCTGGCTGAGCTGGCAGGCCAAGGGACAGCTGTCGTGTTTTTGGAGAGTCCACAGGTCTTTGTCACTTTCTTCCTGTGACCTTAGATTCCACTCATCGTTCCTAACCCCTCACATTCTAGGAGCTCCCTTGCTGGCCACTGACCAGCGCTGGTCTTGCTGGCCTCTGGCGCCTCAGCCTGCTGTCCCGTATCTGTAACAGCACTGTCACATTTCCCAGGGTCCCTGCATCCTGAGCATACCTCTGCTGGTCCCTTCCTCAGAGCCCCAGCACCCACCACTTGTGCATGCTCAGCTGTTGTGTCTCCCACTCCCTCACCCTTCACAGCCAGGACAGCGGCTTCCCTGGGGGCTCCTGCTTCAGTCTGGGGACACTTACTTCCTCCCGTTCTGTCCAGGGGCAGGGGACAAGCAGAGTTCCAGGCAGACCTGAGCCAGCTTCCCCCAACTTCCTTCCTCACACTGTGGCTTTCTGAGCTTTGCTTCCCCATCTGCGCCACAGAGTAATCCTGTCTGACCCATAAAGTTCCTCTGAGAAAGAACACAGAATACTGCGTCCTGGGGTGCAGGGCTCCCATTGTGCTCCCACGCAGAGCCTGCCATGGCACTGGGTCCCCAGGAACTTGTCTGAAAGGAGAGGAGGGTGAGACAGAAAACATAAAGCTCTGGGTGCTGAGGGCGTGGAGGAACATCAGCCATCCTGTGTGACTCTGAGCGAGGTCACCATCACATTTTGGAATGTGCCAGTGGTTGGAATCGGGGTTGCGATGGTTGGAATGGGGGTCCGGGGGGAAGTGGTGCGGTTGGCTTGCAGCTGTTGGTGTGCGGGTGCAGTGTGGCTTCCCTCTCTCCCTCCCTGGAGCACTACACTCGCATCTCCACCATTGCTGCTTGGTGCCATGAGTGATTTAGGGAGGCAGCCAGGAGCAGGGGCCGTGGTCCAGGGTTGGAGTTATGAAGCTGGGGGGAAAGGAGTTGCTGCACAGTGTAGGGGTGGAAGAAACCGACCAGCTGGCTGTAGAATGTGCAAGGAAATGCTTACCAGAAGAAACGTGTGTGCGGACCCCATCCAGGAAGCCCCGGGAACTCTGGGGGCCGGAGAGGATGAGTGAACGGCTTCTGTTACGTGGGAGACAGAGGACTTGAACTTTGAGATACGTGACAAGAGTCAGGCAGGGGACCTGAAGTTGCCCCTTCTTTGCTGCACCTCTTCTCTTCTCCACCGAGGAGGCCTGAGGCTTGCAGGTGTTCAACTGGACACACACCGGGGCCCATACAGCGCAGGGACTGCTGCTGCCACAGAGGAGGGGCCGCTGTCTTGGGCACAAACGGATCTCAGTGCATTCAGGGCCATCTTTGGGAGCCTGTTTACACTCCATAAGCTGGATATTAGCACCTTCCCAGAGGGTTGCCATGGGAATGACTTGAGCTAAAGCTGCTTGTGAGTGGCACTTTGCAAATGGTAATTTCATTATTGTGTTCGTGGAAGATTTTCAGCTGAGATTGTAGAACGGACTGGTGCTTGTTAGGGTCAAGGTCAAAATGTCAGTGGCTCAGGGAAGAGGAGCCTGGGGGAGGGCTGGCTCCTCACCTGCTCTGGGTCAGGAAGCAGCGCTCCCCGGAGCCAAGTGGGGAAATCCAGATGCGGCGCACCTTGGGGTGGGGAGAGGGGGTAGCTAGAAGGAACAAGTGTTCATGGCCCTCAGCCAGCCTGGCTGGGACTGAGGACTGGAGTATCACCTGGGCACTCAGCTGGAGAGGCTGTTGGAGTCCCTGAGGGACGAGGGAGGAGAGCGGGTCTCTGTGCTACTCCTGCCCTACCTGGGGCTCCAGACACCCCCTGGGCACCTGCAGGTCTCGCTGGGGAGCAGGGCAGAAACTGGTGGGGTGTCTCCTGTCTGAGCTGGTATTGCCATCCAATCATAGAAGAGGAACAGATGCTGGTGTTGCCATCCTGTAGAGTTGCTCTGCGGATGAGGTGTTTCTCGGCAGCTCATTAGTGGCTGGGCCAGCACCTTCACCCTGGTCCCTTTGTACTGAGTGCTCTGGGGAAGGAGACCTGGCCTCTGCCCTTACAGAGCTGCCCAGCTAAGCCAGAGAGAGAAAACTCACACTGCAGCAGATCAGAGCAAGAGGACAGAGCACCCAGGTGGAAACAGCTGCTCACCTGGAAATGTCTATGGGCAGGGGCAAGGCATCCCTAGGTCCTTTCTGCTCTACAGTGGGCAAGTGGGTCCATCTGGTCCCAGCAGCCACATGAGTTTTTGGCTAGTTCTCTGGGGGATTTGAAAACACCAAAGGATTTGATACGAATGGCTGTAGCCACCCTTGGGGTGACCATCAGCTATAACATGTACCATGAATCTGAATGCTGGAAACACCCAAGCAGGACACTGAGGCACAGGGCAGGTGGGTGTGAGGAGGGCTGGGGGTACCTAGAGGCACATCCTGCCCCGAAAAAGAGGGCCAGGCTCTGCCAAGATCCCCACGAGAGGGCCTCGTGGTCCCTGCTCCCTGTGTTTCCAGAGGAGCCAGAAATCTGAACTTGGCTATCCCACAGTACTACAGACTAGGTATGTGATAAAGAAATGAAGTTTGTTTTGGCTCATGGTTCTAGTCACAGCCTTCTCGTTGGCAGAGTCCTAATGTGACAGGGCATCTAAGAGACAGGGAAAACTCATGTTTCCTCAGGTCTCTCTTTCCTGCTAAAACCACTGGAATTCAATCATGGGAGTCTACTCTGATGACCTTATCTGTTCCTAATCATCTCCCAAGGTCCCTACCTCTAAACACTGTAACTGGATTAAAATCACACCCTCTCAGTACCTCACACTGGGGGTTGAACCCTAAAATGAGTTTGGCAGGACAGGCTGTATTCAAACCTTATCAACGGCCAGAGCGTTTTCCTTCCCTGAAGGACGGTGTCCTTTCAAGGCTGCTGGTTTTAGCTTCCAAAGGAAGGCGGTAGAGGGAAGCTGTATGAGTGGGGGTGGGGCAGCTGGGCGCCATGGCTGGGGGAGGGCCAGGCAGGGACCGGTGTGCCTGACTCAGTATCCGTGTTTCTTCCTGGGAGGCAGGAGCCATGTGCAGGATGGTCACCTGCATGGAAACACAGTGAATGCGTCTCTGGCTCATTCGTTGTTCTCAGCGGATGTGTGGGGAGTGATTTTGCTTCTCCCATAGAGGGCTTTGGCCTTGGCTCGGTGTGTGGGATCTGTTGCAGGATCAGGGTTTGGGAGTCCCACTGCTGGGCTCTCTCTGAATCTGAGATTGCATGTACGATAAGGAATCTAATTTCTGCTCACTCCCAGAGAGCGGGGAGGAGCCAGAGAGGGCAGGAGCATGTCTGGCTTTCAGAGTTGTCCATATGGGGTTAGAATCTGGGTGCTGCCATGGACAAGTTCTAAAACTGCTCCAAACCTTTAAGGTAGGCAGAGTGGCAGGACCACGTCCTAGGGATATAATGAAGAGTTCAACAGGACAGTGCATTTGACACTTAGGACAGTTCCTGGTACAGAGTAAGTGCTCAGTGAATATCCCCAGTATTATTGTGGTGGTGGTGATGATGGCAGTGATAATGATGGTGAGGGTTTTAGTGAAGATGATGGTAGAGGTGATAATGATGATCGTGGTGGTGATTGTGAAGATGCTGGTGATGATGGTGATGATCATGACAGTGATGAGGGTGAGGTGATGGTGACAGGGTGACAGTGATGGTGATGGCGACAATCGCAACAGTGATGGTGGTGGTGATGATGATGACAATTGTGATGGTCATCACAGTGATAGGGATGATGGTGATGGTGATGATGGTGCTGGAGATGAGGACGGCCATGGTTGTGGCAGTGATGAGATGGTGGTGGTGATGGTGATGATGGTGATGGTGATGGGGATGGTGGTGCTGGAGATGAGGATGGCCATGGTTGTGGCAGTGATGAGATGGTGGTGATGATGGTGATGATGGTGATGGTGATGGGGATGGTGGTGCTGGAGATGAGGACGGCCATGGTTGTGGCAGTGATGAGATGGTGGTGGTGATGGTGATGATGGTGATGGTGATGGGGATGGCCATGGTTGTGGCAGTGATGAGATGGTGGTGGTGATGGTGATGGGGATGGTGGTGCTGGAGATGAGGATGGCCATGGTCGTGGCAGTGACGAGATGGTGGTGGTGATGGTGATGATGGTGATGGTGATGGGGATGGGGATGGTGGTGCTGGAGATGAGGATGGCCATGGTTGTGACAGTGATGAGATGGTGGTGGTGATGGTGATGATGGTGATGGTGATGGTGATGGGGATGGGGATGGTGGTGCTGGAGATGAGGATGGCCATGGTTGTGGCAGTGATGAGATGGTGGTGGTGATGGTGGTGATGGTGATGGGAATGATGGTGCTGGAGATGAGGATGGTCATGGTCGTGGCAGTGATAAGATGGTGGTGGTGCTGGTGATGATGGTGATACTGGTGTTGATGCTTATAACACTGGTGCTTTCCATCAGAACCACTTTGCCTTTGGCATCAATTCTTATGTGTTTTTTTTTTTTTTTTTTTTCTTTTCTTTTGAGACAGGATCTTGCTATGTAGCCCTGACTGGCCTCAAACTCTTGGCAATCCTCCTGCCTCAGCCTCTTGAGTGTTGGGATTACACGGTGTGCCACGATGCCTGGCCGCTTCACTTCTGTCATCCTTGGAAACTCTAGTAACCGAAGGTCTCAGCTTAGCCACAGAGGGCCCAAAGGCTCCTGTTACTTCATTTCTGGACTGGACGTGAGGTACAGCTGAGGTCTCCCTACTGTGTGAGGTCGATGGGCCCTGTGGTCTTGGGATCTGAATGAATGTTTCAGGGAGGTGTTGGAGCCAGGAGCACCAGCACCTTGGTCCCTGTCCCACAGTGGGACCAGGGCCACGCAGAAAGCTGCTGGAAGATCTGAGAGCTGTTTTTTCATACTCTTGCACCTTTGTTTTTGTTATCTAGTGCTGTGTGATAAACCACCTCATAACTTAGTGCTTTGAAACATTTTATTATCTTTCACTTTTTTCTTGTGTCAGACATTTGGTAAGAGGTCGGTTGGGCAGTCTTGGCTCAGAATCTGTCATGTGGCTTGAGTCAGGACCTGGAAGAAGCTGGCTGGACAAGCTGGAGGCTTGGGCAATTTTCCTCTTCTCTGGTCTCTGAATTCACACCACAGCCTGGTGGCCTTCGGGGAATCATTTGCTGGGGTGGCTGTTCAGCGTTCCAGTGCGAGTGACCTGGCAGGCCTGAGGGAAGCTTGGGTGTGTCTGCCCCAGACTTCTGGCAGCAGCTCAGGGTGACAAGATAACTAGGTTGGGAAAACTGTGCCACATATTTGGCTTTTGTGGTGTGAACATTCTTGGTGCTACTGTTTGAGAGTGTTCTGAAGGTGACTGACAGTGGGCAAAGGTTTTGCAAAGGACGAAAATGAAATTGCAATCTTTTTTTTTTTTTTTTTTTTTTGTGGGTACCGGGGGGTCGACCTCAGGACCTCGAGCGCCAACAGGCACCCGTGCCGCTGAGCGATATCACCGGCCCCTTTTTCGTATGTGGGTTCCGGGAGTTGAACTCGGGCCCTCGCGCTTGCAAGGCAGGCGCTTATGCCGCTGAGCCATCTCACCAGCCCGAAATTGCAATCTTTAGAGAATGCTAAAGCAAGAATGGTGAGGTGGTTGGTGGAGAGGAGGTGGTGGAAGGATGGAAGCTCAGAGCGAGACTTGCCTGGTCCACAGTGAGCTCAGCATCTCCTCTGACGTGGCTGTGGTGCCTCCCCCACTCATCATGCTTGGGGGTCCCCCCTGCATCATGTCATGGAAGGAAATGGAAGCCATGAAGAGATGTATTACTCAGGGCCCTCCGAAGAGACCCAGCTGGCAGATCCTGAGAGAAACCGCAGGGCCAGGTGCAGTGGTCATGACCATCACCATCGTCCTCACCATCCCATTGGCACCACCAGCATCTTCACCATCACCACCATGATCATGAGAGACAGCCCACGCCAGGGCCGGGTGTGCTGGGAGCCCAGGTTCAAGCTGGGAGAAAGCACGCAGCCTGGAGGATGAGCGGCCTGCAAAGCAGGTGTCCTAATTGGCATCGCTTCTCTATGACAAAGGCACTGCACATCAAAAAAGGATTATTTCTAAGCTGTAATCATAGAGTTAGAGAATAGTTACGCTGAAGGTGATATTTAATATTTGCGCCCAAACTGGCAATACCTTGACATTAATTATCCTGTAATAATGCAATCTAGTAACCCATTCCAGTGCCATGTAACGGAATGTGGTTATGTAGGACTCTCGTGAGGATAATGGAGTTGTAGAGAGTAGAATTTGTAATTTAAAACCTGGGAACAAAAGACCTGGATTGCTGGCCATGATTTCTCACCCTGCCTGTTTTCCCCCCGTCATTTACTCATCATTAAATGAATGTTTGTTGGAGACTGTTGCTTGAGAGACACAGGTGGCAGGACTTGCCTGTCCCCCAGGAAAGTAAACAGTCAGTGACAATACAGGACTATGGAGGTGTCCTCCAGTGCTACCACCTCCGTCCTGGGTGAGGGAATGCTTCTGTAGGAAGCGATTCCTGAGCTGCCTTTTGAAGGGCAGCCAAGAGTGAGCCAGGCAAGGCAGCAGGGAAAGGATGTCCCCGGAGAGGGAGCAGCAGGGGTTGGGTTGGGGCATGGAAGGCATGAGCATGGATGGAGGAGGAAGAGGAATGGACATGTTAGTATGGCAGCATGTGGAGGGGGAGTATGAAGAGATGCTGCAAAGACAGCCCGTGCGCCACGCAGGAGCCCGAAAGGAGTCCTTAAGACAGTGGGGTCCCTGGCTATGTGGGTGTGCCTTGCTCCATCAGTGTCCCGAAAACTGTGGTGGCCTCAGAAGCAGGATGGATTGGATGAGGCACCTGGGCCAGGTAGGAAGGATGGTGCCAAAATTTGGGTGAGCTAAGGCAGAGATAATTGGAGAGGAGAAAACAGTTCTGAGAACTATTTTAGAATGATATTCTATAGAACATAAGGTGAGACCACCCATTTATTTTTTGAAGAAACTTAATTTTAGAATTATTTTAAACTTACAGAGAAATTGTGAAGACAGCACAGAAAGTTCTCATCTACCCCACACTCATTTCCCCCATTGTTAGCATCTCATGTTAGTATAGTATATTTCTTATAGTGAATGAATGGATATTGGGCAAAGTACATTCTCATCATGTCTTACTGAAGACATGCATGCTGCCAGTGTGACTTCTCACCACTGATGCTGACCTTGACCCCTGCCTGACAGTGTCTGTCAGGTCTCTTCACTGTAAAAATACTCAATGTTTTTCTCTTTCTGTACGGTACTCTTCTGGAAAGGTGGCACGATGGCAGCCCACACTCAAGGAGTGAGGAAAATCTATATACATTGGGCCGGTGAGATGGCTCAGGGGCATAAGCACCTGCCTGGCAAGCGTGAGGTCCTGAGTTTGACTCCTGGTACCCACATATGAAAAAAGGGCCGGTGATATCGCTCAGCGGCATGGGTGCCTGCTGACATGCGAGGTCCTGAGTTCAACCCCGGTACCCACAAAAAAAAAAAATTGAAAATCTGTATACATTATTTGGAATTCTTCAGCATGGGGGATCTGATTCACTTTGAAGGGCAAATGCGTTGTGGTTTGTGAGGTTGATGGTGATGGTGATGACAGCGGTGGTGTGGTGACAGTGATGATGACACTGATAAGGGTGGTGATGGTAGTAATTGTCATGATGGTGGTGATGATGGTAGTGGTGGCAGTTGCGATGGTGGCGGTAGTGATGATAATGGTGGTGATGGTGGTGATTGAGATGATGTTGGTATTGGTGACATGGTAGTGGTAGTAGTGGTGGCAGTGATGGTGGTGGTAGTCGTGATGGTAACAGAGAGATGGTGGTAGTGGTGATGGTGGTGGTGATGGTAGTGTTGATGATGGTGGTGGTGGTGATGGTGGTAATAGATGATGGTGGTGTTTATGGTAGTGGTAGTAGTGGTAGCAGTGATGGTGGTGGTGGTGATGGTGGTAGCAGTGATGGTGGTGTAATGATGGTGGTAATAGAGATGGTGGTAGTGTCAATGATAGTGGTGGTGGTAGTGGTGGACAGGCTGGAAGGAGGGCACTCAAAGTTTCCCTGAGCTAGTGACATGTGGTCCTGTACCTGCAGCTCCCAGCCAACCTCGTGGTCACAAGGGGAAGCACCGCGAACTCTACGGTATGCTGTGTCGCTGAATTAGAAATTTAGGAGGCTAGGTGTACTGAGTATGCCATTGACTTAGGACACTTCAGCCTGTGGTGGGTTTATCAGGGTGTAACCTTTGTAAGTGGGGGAGCACCCGTCCCTGGAAGGACTGGAACAGATGCCTAGCACAGGGCAAGCCTCTAGCTAGCCGGCATTGGCTGTACCTCTTCTAACACAGACAGGAGAGATGTGGGACTTCCAGCGCTAACCGGTGGATTTCAAATTTTTATTCACTTGTTCTTTTATAGTTTGTTTGTTTTTTGAGACAGGGTCTCGCTATGTAGCCCAGGCTGGCCTCGGACTCTTGGTGATCCTCCTGTCTCAGGTTCCCGAGTGCTGAGATTATATGTGTGTGCCACCATGCCTGACTCCTTTGTCCTTTCCTTCATTTATTTGTTCACCTATTGTTTCATTCATTTGTGCCTCACGTCCCAATGTTTGTGTAGAATCACATTAGAAAAAAAAAAAAAAAAAAAAAAAAAAAGGAATGACACGCAAAGCAGTTCCTTTCAGTAGTCTTTGAAGAGTGTTAAGAGGCTCCTTTCCTACCCTGCAACATTTCTTAGAACACTTGTTCTGTCTCTCTCTCCCTCTGTGTCGCACAAGCTCTGTCTCCCCATCTCTCCAGATCTGCCGCGTCTCCTAGCCCACGAGTGTTCTTGCTTCTCTTTTTGTCCCTACATTTCCCCCCGTAAAAGCCTAAGAGCCCAAGGAAATGGAGAAGCTCTGTGGGTCCCTGTGGGCAAGAGGGGAGGAGTATTCAGATGGGATTTTGTCCTGACACTGCACAGAAGAAACCGATGTGGCTGCTGTGGACTCTGAGGTCCGGAGGATGCCCGTCTCTCCAGTATGCGGACTCCAGGAGTGGCCTCTGCTTACATACTTCTACAGATGGGGAACTCACCACCTACTTCTACTGAGGAAGCCATTCTGTTGCTGGGTAGCTCCATCGTGAGAAAGCTCCTACTTATGTTAGGCAAAACCTGTCCTATACCTTTGGTCAGCATTGGATCAGCATTCTCAGGCCACATGGCGATTTTGCTTTCCTTTACCCACAACAGCCTTCCATCTCTTTGAAGGTAAGACACACACACTTTATGCTCCTGTTGGTACACCAGCCCCTGCTCCCCACTGCAGTGGAGCCCGTCAGTATTTACTGAGAACCTGCTGTGTGTCAGGTCCCCTGTGTTATGGTTCATATCTAGATGTCCCCCAAGAACCTCACAATCATAGGCGGGATCCATGGGAGGTGACTGGGTTCTGGGGCTCACAGCTGACTTGCTGTTCGGAGGCGGGCTCTGGTTGGAGGGATTGGGTCACTGGGGGCGTGGCCTGGGGGGCATTTGTTTATCTCCCTCCCTGGCTCCTCCCTTGCCACTCTGCTTCCTGGCTGCCAGGCTTCTCTGCCATGCTGCCCAGCCTTGGAGCCACAGTACTATGGACTGAAACCTCTGCAAACCATGAGCCAAATAAACCTTCCCTCCTTTAATTTGTGGGTGTCAGCTATTGTGTCCCAGAGACAAGAAAAGTGACTACAACATGCTGCAAGGTGCTGGGATTGGTGGGGGCTGACACCCCTGGGACTTTACATCTAGGCAAGAGAGGAAGAGGGACAAGCAGGATACTATCCAGTGACAAAGAGTGCCATGAAGGACACAGAGAAAGCCCATGGGTTGCGGGGTGGGCTGCTTTTGGCTGCGTGGCCAGCTGTGCCGTTGCCAGGGTCCCAAGGTGGGCACAGAGCCTGGCACGATGTAGGAACAGGAGGCTGCATGGCTCGAGCTGAGGGAGAGGAGAGGACGACATGGTGAGGTTGGAGAGCTGGCTCCGTGGTCCAGGAGAGGAGTGGAGCTTTATTCAGTGTGATGAGAAGTTGTCAGAGGACAATGACACGGCCCATTTCCCTCTGGCTGCTCTGTGTAAAGAGGCATGTGATGAGTCAGAAAACACATCGCCGTGTACCTCCCACAAGTAAGTTCCTTGAAGACGCACTTTGACAAGTCTCGGATGAGTCAGAGGTGAGAGGCTGAGTCCCTGGCAAGGGCTGGGGTCAAGGAGGACATCTGAGTCCTGATACGCAATGCTCCATCTGCTAGGGGTGTCATCTACTCATGTAAGATTTGCGTGTGACTTTTCTTTCCAATTCTGGGGAGCCTTGGCCAAGGCTGTGCCCCTCTGTGCAAGCTGCCAGACTCTGTGTGTGGCCAACCTGGGGAGAAAAGTGCTGCGTGACACCCTCATCAGTGGCCCCACGATGTTGCATTAGAACCCAGTCAGTGGACACTGGCCCTTCATCTCCATCAGCATCACTTTTACGCTGTGGCAAAGGCCAGTCCTCATTAGGACCTGGAGAGGTGAGATTCACGGCAGGAGCTTCGTGGCACATGCCACCGTCACATTCTGCACCCCGCCTCTCCTGGGCTGTGGTTGTCATTAATCTGTATTTCACTCCTGCTTTCATTCTTCACTTGCTCTTTGTCATTTCTGGAGAAGGATCCTCTCTGTTAGCACATTTGGAAACCTATTTCATTGCTGAGGAGAAGGGAACAATACAGGTTTTCATCTCCGACTAATTATGCCTCCAATACACTGATGCTAAATAAAACCAAGGGGAAGGTAATTGGAAATTCTTGACGTGACATTCACAGCTTTGAGAAAAACAGATGTTCACTTGAGGAGCAGGGAAGAGAAGTGTATCGCTGCGGCTGGCCAATGAGATGGGTCCAGGAGGTTGTGCGGGAGAGCGGGGCCACCTCCTACCCTGCAGACGCTGCTTCTCCGCTGAACCATTGGCTCCTGTGGGCCGGGCTTGGCCTGCCCTGGGGTCCCGGGTCCCAGGTCCCAGCACTTGGTCCCCTTTTTCCGGCCTGTGGCATCCAGTTGGGTGCTCTGTCCTCACCTGGCAGACCTGGCTGACTCCTGTGTTGGGTCATCACAGGCACCTAGTGCCAGCGGAGGTCGTACAAGGAAGTGTCTGCCTGTAACTTCACTTCCGCCACTCACCCGCTGTGGTACTCTGAGCAGGGACCGAGGTCTCTGATCATCCACGTGGATGGAGATAGCACCTCACAGTGTGCTTGGGACATTTCCATAAGACGGTGTCCTTGCCATGCCCAGGGCATCGAATGTCATCCAGAAATTTCTGTTTTTGTTCCAAAACATGGTACTGTGGAGTAAGGCTGTGCCTCTTTCTCAGGGCCTTTTCCCATCAGTTTGAATTTTTTGACCTCCGTAAATGACATGACTGATTAGTCCAGCCAAACTCTGGTGACTGTTAGCTCAGGAAGGGGTGAACACTAGATCTACTTCCTTTTTTCTATGGACGCGCTCACCAAGTTCAGTAGAACGTAGCTTCAGCAAATCCTTTGAGCCCTCAGATCTCCTCTTTTCTCCCTGTTAGACAGCTGAGAACTCCTGCCAGTCTAATTTATAGAGGCAGGGAACAGATGTCCTCCAGGCTAGAAAAGACCCTGCGTCCCAAGTGACCGCAGGGATTGGGCAGATCCACAGGGCACCCTGCTCTTCTTGTCTGGGCCGGGGAGTCTTTTGCAAGAGGGTAGGTGTGGCCCAGTGAATGATGCCCTGCACTTCTTCAGGCCACCCTCTGTCCATGCCCTGGCTGTGCTTCCTGCCCTTTGGCTTTGGGATTGACCGTCAAGCTTGCTTTGCCAATGGCATGTGGGCAGAGATGATAGTGCCAGTTCTGAGCCTGGGGCATAGGAAATACTGGCTATTTCCACCCATAATCTGAGTTTCTGTCACTTTCATTGTTACGAGGAGAAAGAACAAGCCTTCAAAAACCCACTGGGCAAGGAGAATGAGAAACCCTGAGGTAGATCGGAGCCACAGAGGTGATCCACAAAGCTTCAGTGAGAAGCTGACCTGTTCCTACCAGTTCACAGTCTATGATAAGCCGTGATGCTTGTTTCAGCTGCTGCATTTGGGGTAGTTTGTTATGCAGCATTATTGTGGCAATAGCTAACTGATACACTGGGCCACATTTGTTCCTGTGTTCTTCACATCCAGCACAGCATGCCTGGCACAGATGGGGCTCTGAGAACTGTTTACTCAGTGAGAAAGTGAGTGAATGGATGAAGAATTGTATTTGGTTGTGAAGCCAGGTTATTGGGTTGATTCTGTCTTGATGCATGTGACACTCCAGCCTGAGGGGCTGCTGGCTGCTGTTGGGGACTCACCCCAGCCAGATGGCTTGCCCTGAGTTTTGTTGGGATGAAAGGGGTGAGGGTAGCCCCCTTTCCCAATGTCACAGTGGGGGAAAGGGAGGAAGAGCAAGGGCAGTGGATGCAGACATGGACACTAAGCCTGGTGCGGGACTGGCTGTCCCAGCAGTGGCCTACAGGTGGCAGTAGTGAGCCCAGGCTCCTGAAGGTTGGAGCTGGCACCACCCTGGTGCCCAGCCTTTCCCTCTTCCCTGGCTACGGTGCCCTCCTTTGCAGCAGGTGCTTTCAGTGGGATCGAGCCTCAAGGCAGGCATTATGCCTCACCTCACCTCCCCTTACTGGGCTGGGGGCAGCACTAGCACAGGCTGACCTGGACCTTTCCACTCCCCTTCATGAATCCCTTTGCAGAGGCCACTCAGATCTGGGAGAACTGGACAGGGACGATGTGGCCCAGGATAAATTAAAGCATTATAGCACTAAGTATTTGTCAAGTGTGATCTGGTGCTGGGCTCTTTATAGTTTGTTTTTACCCGTGAGTGCTCTTTTCAGGGTCCTTCTTTCCAGCTGAGGATGCCGAGGCCTGGACTTGCTGGAGCTGGGCTATGGGAACAAGATTTGGATGCCGGTGGACATCTGGCTGTGGAATGCCAGGAGGGCTCAACCTGGCCTGAACTCGATGTCGCTGGGGAGCGAGGCCAGCCAATGATGTGTGTAGCAATCTCTGCGGTGACCTGGTGGCCCCGAGGGCAAGGCCCTCTGTGGCCTGACCCTCACGCCACATCCAGGGGAAGCAGGGGTGATGCTGCAGTGCCCATCTGACATCAGGGCACAAAGCAGTGCAGATGGCTGTCTTGTGCAGCAGTGGTGTGAGAAGGAGCTGGCATGGGCCTCAGGAGAGCCTTGAGCCTACTTGGCATTGGGACCTTAAGAGTGGCCTTTGTCCAGGGGCCTGGTGACAAAGGCTCCGGGAGCCAGTTAATGTCTTCTTGGGTTGGGTCCCAAGTCCCTGCTGAGGACACCTTGCTCATGCTGGGCAGGGAGGGCACAGTGTTGCCTTTGCTTTCCACCTTGGAAGCCCTCCTTTCTCCCCTTGGTCACTGCTCCTGGCGTCAGGACACAAAGCCAGGTGGAGGCCTTCGCTGCAGTTAGGGAAATGGTGGTTTTGACTTTCAGAGAGGGAAGCCACCTAGAAGCAAGGTAAACAGGACTGCAAATGCTTGCTGTGAAAGATGTGTGTCCACACTGCACGGCGGGAGGGGCAGTGCTGGGAAAGGGCCGGGAGACAGGGCAAGCGGGCCCGCGGGGGAGGAAGTACTCCTCTGGATTCCTTTCCCATGGGAGCTGAGAACCTGGGTAAGGCTGGGGACGGCGTGGGGTGAGGGGGCACTCTGGGAGAGGACTGATGAAAGCCACTGTGGCAGGGACTGCCCTGAAATAACTCGAGGAAGCCCGGAGATCAACACCAGCAACCTCTAGATGCAGGCGGCACCAGGCACCTTTTCCAGAAGGTGCTGATGGAAGTTTGGGGGAGTTCAGAGGCCTCCTGGGTAAACACGGGACAGGCGAATCATGGACAGTGGGAAATCACAAAGACTGGAAGTGAGGCGAGCATGGAAATATAAACAAGCCCTGTCTGGGGAGAAAAGCCGGGCGGAGTCTGGTGCAGGGGGTGGATGAGGGCTGGGGCTGCCCCTGCCCAGGGAGCTTCTGCTCTTCTGGCGAGATGGGGCTGGGTGCCACAGTGTCACCTGCACATGTGTGTGTAAGCACACATATGTACGTGAGTGTATGTGCATACATGTGTGAACACCTCCCTCATGGAAGTCTCCAGTCCCAGAGGAAAATGACAAGACAGTTTGGTGGACCACGCTCCATTCCAAGCAGGCAGCAGTGCTGACAGCCGCTACTGTTTGCGATGTCCCATGGGCCATGCAGGTTTTGTGTCTTGTCCTGTTCAATCTTTTCAATTCTGCATTGTAGGTAATTTTTTTAAAACCCCATTTAACCTGGAGAAACCTAACCCGAAGTGTCCTGCTCAGGGTTGGGGCTGTCACTCCGTCTCGGGCTGCCCTGCAGGCCTTGCTGCTGACAGCATGTGTGTGTGGCTGGTTCTTGGGACACGTCCAGCAGTCAAGGGTCTTGAGCAGAACAGCCGTGTGGGCTGGGGCAGGGCTGTAGGGGTTCAGGCTGTTTCTGGTTCCCTCTGAGAGGGAGACACACAGTGTGCAGGCAGTGCCCTGGAGAGATGCAAGATGTGGGTGGGCTGGCTCCCCACGGCTTCTTCGAGAACTCACGGAGCTGTCCTCAAGTTCAGTGTCTTAGATGCTAAACTAGGCTCCAGGACCCATCCGGGCTCTTGACTTGAAGCTCTTTCTTCTAGGTCCTCCCCTCCCTTCCCCTCCACATCGCCACTGCCCACTCCTTTCCCTCTTCACCTCTCCCCTCCATTCTCCATCCCATCTTAGCCACCACCACAAATGGCCTCATCCGGAGCGTGCCCAGCCCCAGAACCGCTCCACTTCCTGCCGCCATTCACTCCTCCCTCCTCCCTCCCTGGCTTCCCTAGCCACGCCTTTGACCTCTCTGAGACCCTCTCCCTGCCTCACGGAGGAGCAGGAATTCTAGAGGTAAACAGCGTGGCCCAAGCACGTGGGCCTAAGAATAGAGCTTCAACTTGAACTCGGGCCTCCCTCCTCCTGCACCCAGGTGCGGTGCACCTGCTTTGCTCTTTCGAAAAGCATTGTACCAGCACCAGGAAGAATGTCATAGGCTCATTGCCTGACCCAGGCCTTGCTTTTGTTTTCTGTATTCTTCTCTGACTGCATATGAAGTGATTGTATACATAAGCACTTATAATCTAGATGCAATTTTGTGTTCCGCCTTTTTGACCTAACATCCTGGTATGAACATTTCCTGTGTAGTTGCAAAGTCTTGGTAATGATCGTTTTTAATGATTGCTTCGAGATGAAGAATTGATGTTTCATAACCTACCTAATGTTTCCTGTTATTGGACATTGTGGCTGCTTCCATTCCTGTCAATTCTTTCTGACAGTGTTTGGTGAAAACCTTTATGTGTAGTGTTTTATTTTTCTCCGTGGATTATGGCTGATGGGAAATTTTCTGGAGCAGGTCAGAGGGTCAGGGGAGGAACTGACATTGGCCTTCTTTTGCAGCCAGGGACACGGACCTTTCTAGAATCTTCTCTCACAAGGACTCCTAATCCTGAAGTGGTGCCCACTGTTCCTGGTCCCCTGGTGGACCTGCTAACTCTGTTGTGCTTTCATCTCCCCTTAGCCACTGGTCCTCCAGGCAGCCTTCTCGGGGGACCCGCTGTCCTCAGGCTCATTAGACATAGACAGGTGCATGGCACCCTGAGCTGTTCGTTCAGAGCATGTCTCACTCTGCAATGATCTATCCATCTTGTCCTTATTTGACTAATGTCAGTCTCGCCCACTAGATTCTAATCTTTGCTAGAGAGGGGGTGTGGCTGCCTCTCTCCCCCAAGTGCCTGGCATGCTGAAGGTGCTTAGCAGGTGCTTGCTGGGTGGGGAATGCAGACTTCGTGTGCCCAGACACCGCTGGTGAGGGACACCTGCCCCTTTGGGCCCTGCTTTCTCTGAAGAACACGTTCTTCTGCCATTGAGATTTGTGCACTGGGAAGTTAGGACTCCAATCTGTGTCTGCCTGAGAACCACAGGAGGCTAAAACAGGGAGCAGACTGGCCGTGTTCCTGGGAGACAGCGTGGTGCAGACACCAGCTCTGCACTCCATGACAGCGCAGCCTTGGGCAGAGCGTGCCACTGCCCTCCGGGTCTCAGTTTTCCTGCCTGTGCGGTGGGCACTCCCCACAGCCCTCTGGACCAGGGGTGGCCTTGCCTCCCCTTTGTCTCCTTGCCGTATTAAAGCTACCCCAGCACCCCCTCACTCGGTATTTGGGGTAACCCTTTTTAAGAAATACAGCCCATTAAATTGAAAGTGCTTCTTTAGCTACTGGGGAAAAGCAGCCCGAGCTTAATCCAGATGTTCAGAGCAACTGGAAATCACTACTTAAAAAAAGCCCAACTTGGATCTAATTATGTGAATAAATAATGAACTCAGAAGTGGGTAGGACTGATTTGTCAGGCAGATTAATCTCAGCAGTGAGAGTAGGATGTGGGGGCTGGGGACCTGTCATAGCCCTGTCACCTGCTGTGGGCCTCGCTCGCTTCCCTGTTCTTGATGGCTGCATCTTTTGCCTCCTGTCCTCCACCTTGTGGCCCAGGCACCTGCCTTCTGATATGTTGCCTGACTCTGGACACATGGATGGGCCCAGGGCACTGGCTTAGGCCCCATAAGGTCATGGGAGCGAGATGTCAGAGTGAATTCTGCTGCACCTGGTGGTGCATACGTGGGACTCAAATTGGAGGGACAGAGACAGAGTCCTGTTGTCATCAGGGCCTGGGGTGGGGTCTGGCCAGGCCACCAAAGAGGCCATGACCGGTACTTGGCACTCAGCCTGCTGAGGATTGCCCTTAGTGCAAGGCCTGGAGCTGTTCTCCGGCCACAGCCTGTCCATGCCAGCTGTGCTGGGCCCGAGGATGCACCGAGCATGTGGGCATCTGCCTGTCTGGGTCACCCTGCACCCCTACCCCAGAGCCTCACTCAGGCAAGTGGGAGTGAGCTGTGCTTCCACAGGTTGGAGGAGAGAGGTGCAGCGGCCTGCAGTAGACATTCTCGTGAAAGTCCTGGAACCCCTGCACCTGCTGAGACCTGGTCCCTGGAGCCAGAGTTCACAGAGCAGTTGTAGACGGGGCAAGGCCCCCACACCACAGAGCCACTCTTGTGAGGGAGGCAGAGCAGGGGTGTGTTCTTCAGAGGCTTGGTGGTGACTCCCTGCAGATGGGTGGGAATGCCGTGAGGGATGTGCCCGGTGCTACCTGTCACTGGGTGACTAATTTATTTCCCAGTGTGCAGAGCTTGGCCCAGCAGTGGTGAGTAATGATTTCCTGTCTCCTCCATGGCATGGCTGGGGCAGAGGGAGGTGGGCAGTGTACTGCGTGGCCCTGCCTTTTGTCCTTGCTACCCTTGGGGTGTAGGGGTCGTCTTTCCTGAGCCCCCGCCCCCTCGTTGTAAGCATATAAGCGCTGTGGCTGGGGCACAGTGTAGGACTGGTGCGACTTGAGAGCCTGTCCCTGCCTCCCACGATGCTGTCAGTAGCCAGCTGAGGAACTGGAATCCCCTGCCTCCCGGGCCCCACCAGTGTCACTGCTTGTTCACGTGGGCTCCTGCTCCTGTGGCTGGCTCTTGCTCCCTGCAGTAGGCCCTTTTCTCTGGTGGCAGATGGCAAATCTGGCTAAGCTGAGACCCGGAGGTAGCAGGAGGCTATGGTCTTTGTCACAGGCTCCCAAGGGAGCGCTGATGCCCTCAGCATCCCCTCCTGTGCCCTCCAGTGGGCTCCGGCCTCAGAAGGTCATCCTTAGGGCAGAGTGGCAGCAGCATGAGCAGTCCTTGTTCCTGGCTTCGTCCTCTGTACACCGCGTCCCTCCTGTTGGCCGTTGCTCACTGTGTCTCTGGTGCTGCTGCCCCTCTGCTGGCCTCAGGGACTGGCTTACACTGCCCCATGGGAAGGCCCAGCTTCCCTCCAGGCCCTTGGCTGGGCCTTTCCAGGACGGACATACATATTGTGGGGTCCTTTCAGGGCTCCCCTTTAGCAAGAGCTCATTTGTTCTATTTGATGGAAGGCAGACAGCATGAGGATGGGGAGCAGGGGCTCTGAATGCCCTCCTAGCTCTGCCCCTCAGGGGTGGCTATGAGCAAAAGCCCTATCTCCTTCCCTGGGGAATGGGCCAGTCGTGCTGTCCACATGGCTTAGGTCAAGACGCTCCATGTCCTCTCTGATGCTTCTTTCTCTCCACCTCTTAATTAGTCCATCAACAATTCTTTCAGCTCTGTCTTTGATGTATCCAGAACTCAACTCCCCTCACCACCCAGCAGCCATCCCTGGCCTGAGCCACTGCTGTCCCTAGCGCCTTACAGATGGATGACCTTCCTGCTGCTGCCCCCGGCCCCCGCAGCGTGCTGTTCTGAGGCAGCCACAGCTGCCCACACCGTAGCTGTGCTCAGCATCTTCCCTCAGCTCCCTGTCTCATGGAGCCAACAGCTAGAGTCCCTGCCTTGGGCCCCCAGCGGGGTGAACATACTTCCTGGTCTGGAGGCAGCGGTCCCCACGTACGCTTCTTGTCCTGGAAGAATTACTCACTTCCCTGCATGTGAACGCTGACTGTGGCCTTCTTCACAATAGTTCCCTGCTGGAACAGCCCCAGGTCCTTTTCCTGTAGAGTGGATCACAAATATGGTAACATGCAATGAAATGTTACTCAGCATCACAAAGGAACGAACTACGGATAATACAGTAGTTCAGATCATTCTCGAAAGCTATGCCACGAGAAAGGCGCTCTGTACTCATGTTCCATGATTCTCACTAGAGGCGTTGCAACAGGCAAACTACAGGGGCAGAGAGCTGATTGGTATGTTCCAGGGGGTAGGGGGTTCACTACCAAAGGCCACGACGGAATTTCTGGGGGTGATGGAACTACTCTGTGTCTTGATATGGTTTGGTTACATGACTGAGTTCATCGAACTCCAAACTGTATATTAAAAGAATGCGTTTTGTGTAAATTTTATTTCAGTGAAAAAATGCCCTAGTTTGAACAATGAAGTATTTGCCCAGTCAGTCTCTAAAGAATCAATCTCTACTCACCCTCTTTGACCTTGTCTTCTACCACCCCCTTTCTTGGTCTCTCCATCCCTGCTGCCCAGGTCTCTTGCTGTCCCTTGAGCCTGCCACAATGGCTCCTGAACACGGATCTCTGCACTTGTTCTCCTCTCTGCTTGGAAAAGCCTACTCCCAGCTGGTCATGTAGCACCTTCTCTCTCTTCCTTGAAGCTCTGTCACTGTCAGTCAGCAGTGACCACATGATGCTGCATAACAAACAGCCCCAAGTCTCACTTGCATCCAGGATCTCATGTACCCTTGCAGGTTGGCTGGGTGCCTCATCCAGACTTGGATTGTTGGATGCTTCCAGCATCTTGGCTGGGTGGAGGTTGGAAGAGCGGCAGAAACCCAAGGGATGCTCTCTTTTGGCATGGTCCCCACACAGCTATGTTTCAGACACTTCTTTGCATCACATCTGCTAGGATCCCGTCGGCCACAGTGGGTCAAGCTGTGAAGTCTCCTCCACCCACGGATAAGGGGTGAGTATGACCAGTAACCCAAACAATCCCCACCAGCTGCCCAGCGAGGCCTTCCCCAGCCAACCTGCTGGAATGTCCACGCTCAGCTTGACACTGCCTGACCCTCCTCTCTGCTTTCTTGTGTTCCTTGATGCTGATGACTTGATTGCTTATTCTCCATTTTATGTTGATGTCACTTACTCTGTCTTCCTCACTGGAGCGTAAGTTTCATCAGACCAGGGACGGTTGTGTGTTTTGTTCATGTTTGTATCTCCAGCATCTAGAAAAATGTTCAGTAAATGGCTGAATGATCAAATAGGGTCATGCCAAGAATTTGTTGAGAGGACACATGGTCCATGTTTGAAATACTGTCCTGCACATGGAAATTGCTCAGTAATTGGCTGCTACTCATACTACTCAGCAGTGTGAATGCTGTTGGAATACTCGGGGCCTCATTCTGGATATGGTCACAATAATTGGCACCATAAGCCTTTGGGCTGGATCTGCTTTGATTCTGGCTTGAGAGATAAGGTGTTGGGACATGGGCAGGGTGGTGCTTGGCCAGAGTCATCAGCCAGATGAGGTCACTGTGACCCAGGGCTGGTTCATTCCCAGCCCACGCCTGTCACCGGGTGCTGGCCTCATTTCTGCACTGATGCACTGCATAGTTAGAATAACTGACCCTTTTAGGGTCCAGTCCTTGGGGGGCTGACAGCCCCCAAACCCTCTTGCGGCTCCCCAAGAGCCAGCTGCACTGCAGGAACTCTGGAATACCAAGGGCTCCTCAGTACCACCTCCCGCCACTAGCTGCCCCCGAGCATGGAACCTCCGGAGTTACAGCTCTTTGAAGATGCTGCAGGGATTAGACCCTGAGGCTGGATGGCCGGACCTCTGGGCAGAGAATATCATAGATGCAGGTGCTCAGAAATGTCACCTTCTGCCTGCCCAAGGGAGTGTCAGGGAAGGAGGTCTCGATGTATGGGATGTGGGAAATTGATGAGGGCCATTCTGTTTGGTCTGTGACCCCTCACGGATGACGCTGGGTTGGAGGAGCTGGACTGTGCTCAGATGTGAAACTTCAGAAAGATGAATTTGAACTCGAGTGGCAGATTCTGCCCTGGTAAAGGGACAAAGGTTCTGAGTTGAGCCCTCTCAGTGCCTTGTGCCTGCTTTTGCGAGGGCCTTATACAGTGACTGGCTGGCTGTCTGCCCTGTGTCTGTTTTCCCTGCCATACTCAGTGTTCCTGGCTCATCCCTCTATTCCCAGTGCCCAGCAGGGGATCCACCCCGAGGGCATCAACAAGCATTCCTGAAGGATACAGTGAGCCTGGCTCGGTACTCAGCTTCCATACCCCTTAGCTCATTTGACCCTGTTACTTGCTCCAGGGGGACATGGCTGCTCTTACCTCTGGGGAGGGTGGAGCTGGGTTACAGGCCTGCACCCCTAATCGCTGCACTGCTTGCACCCCTAACCACCGTGCTACCTGGACTCCTGGAACTGAAGGAGGCATTTTGGTCCCAGCCCTACTAGTTCACGTATTTGATCCTGAAAAAAGATGGTCTACCTACTTTGGACCTCTGTTTTCTGCTTTGAAGAACAGGGACTACAGGTTCTAGTAGCTCTTCAATAGTAGCCAAGATCTAGAGCAGTCAGCAGAAGTGTGAGAAAGCAGAGCGCCTCAGAAGAACCTAAATATACTGATCAGTGAGTAAATGTGCATAGAGTGTGATGAAACAAATCACAAGAAGAAATGCAGCTTGTTAACAAACATATGGGAAACCACGGAATCCTCAGTTGTAATCAAAGCAATGCAAATCCGAACAGGATGCCACTTCTCACCACTCAGTTAAAGAACGCCCTGTGTTGGTGAGATGTCAGCGAAGGGAACCCTTGCCTCTTCTACTGTGCCCCTGGGGGGACTTTCTGGAGGGTAATTTAGTGAGAAGGTGTTTGTGCCCTTTGACCTGGTGGGCCCATTTTTAGGAATCTCTCCAAAGAGATTATCCTAATTGAGAAGAAAGCTTTCTGTGAAGTCATTCAAACCAGCTGAATTAAAAAGGGTGATAATCTGAAGAGCCGACTTTAGGGGTGTGGTTTAGGAAACTGGGGCACTACTTAGTGACAGAATACCACAGTTGTCCCACAGGCATCTGCCAAACTGCATCAGATGAGCATGGAGGCTATCCAGGAAGACGCAAGATGTGAGAGTGCAATTACTTCATTGCAACGATGTAGGATTCTGTAGGGACCATTGCATAGAATCAAATCTGGAATGAAGTAAAACCAATAATGTTAACAGTGGTTGTGTGAGAGAGGAATGAATAAGGGTGACTTAAAAATCGTCATGGCAGTAGTCAGCATGCGCTCATTTCTCACTGGAATAATAGTGTAGTAACTACATTGACTTGTGCATAGAAAAAGAAACTCGGATGCTGCTGAAATCAAGATATGTGGCTAGCAAAGCTGGATCAACAAGGTGCTTAGCTTGTGCAGTACTTTCATCTGAAATTCATTTTTTTGGAAAACAAAGGGATGATTACTGCAGATAAGCCATGCTGGAATAGAAACATTGGATTGCATTTTCTTCATATCTGGAAAAGATTTTGGTTTCACATTTAGTTATTTATTGCTGTCTCTTTTTCCCTAGGAAGTCACTTGAATGTATTTTTTTTTCTGCTTTCAAATTTATAGGAAGTTTTATAAACTTCACGTGATCGAACCTTTCCCTCTCTTCAGAGAGAACTACTGCTGAGGATTCAGCATGCACTGCTATCTGCCCATCCTTCCCCATATGTCTGGCATTATGTAATTATTGTTTATCCTTTATTAAAAAACAAAGTTTGGGTCATAATATGCATTTTCCCATTTTTTAAAATTTAGGAACACATCTTGTATAATTTTCTATTTGCATTATATAGCCATGGTGGGCAAATATTTGCTTTCACACGCTGTTAATGAGAATACAAAGTGGTGCAGATATTTTGGATGACAATTTAGTATTCTCTGTTATAATTAAAAATTCTCATAGCCCTCCTGAGTCTGTGTTCTTCAGGAATGCTCCTGTAGAGAGATACCTACCTCAGTGTTCATTTGCTGCTATTTGTTATAGCCCCTAGTGGATTAAGACAACTGCTCCTGTGACCCGCATGTCATGGGAAAGAGGCCAGGATGGGTCAGGCAGCTGGGCCTGCTGAGCTGCCACCGGTTGATGAAAGCTGTAGTGCTGCTGGGTGACCAGTGCACATCAGGGCAACTCTTGCTGAATCAGGCATTATTCTCAGTGGGGCTTCGGAAGGTTGGAATTGGAAGGTTGGAAGGTTGGAAGCATCCCTTGTGCATTACCTTTGCCCCGTTGAAGAACACGAACATCTGAGATGGGTCTGGGTTCAAAGTCCAGCTCAGCGTTACCAGGTCTGATGGTAACCTTGGCCAAGTTCCTTGCCGTCTCTGAGCCTCTTTCTTCCTGTGTACTGTGAGGATGCTAATAGCTTACCTTCGGGTGATGGGGAGCTCTGAGTGCATTTCCTGGCCCATTGTGGGTGATTAATAAAGGTAGGCATTGTCAATATTATTAGTGAATTCTCATACCCAAGGCAAGTATTATTAGCAATAGTTTGCACATGAGGAAATAGAGCAGGTAACCCATTTGTACAAGATTCCACAACTGCTTCTTGTAGCAGAGAAGAAAAATCAGGTACAAACTTGCTTCCCTCCAGAGCGTTTGCTCTTCTAGTCTTGCCCGACTGTACTGTCACAGACGTGGGGGCTGCTTCCTAAGTTGGTGAGCTTCTCACTACTGCATGGGTCCGAGTAGGAGCTGGTAACCATTCTTTTGGGCCTCTTCAATCTGGTAGAAGTTAGGAATAGATTATGGTTTTTTGAAGTGGATTTTTTATAATCTGAAAGTGAGTTGAATATCCACGTTGCTTAGCACTGTTTCTTGAAGAGCTAGATTATCCGTTCTCAATGTATGTTCTTGGAGGCTTTGTTGGAAGTCAATTGGCCATCTGTACCTGGATTAATTTCTGGTTTCTTTATTGTTTTATTGGTCAATGTGTTGGTTTTTTAATGCCAGTGCCATGATGTTTTGGTTACTGTACTAGAGCTTTGTAGTATTTATTGACTTTAGGTATTGTGATGCCTCCAATTTTTTCTCTCTCAGGATTTGTTTAGCTATTTGAGGTGTTTTGTGGTTCTTTATGAATTTTATAATTTTTTCCCATGAAGAATGCCACTAGTAATTTAATGAAGGTTGCATTGATTCTGTAAATTGCTTTGGGTAATTGAATATTTGACGATTCTTCCCCTCCGTAAACATGGGATGTCCTCTTCAATTCCTTTCATCAGTGTCTTGTAATTTTCATTATAGAGATAATCTTCATTGGTTAAGTTTATTCCTAGATGTTTTATTTTAAATATTGCTGGCAAAACTGTATATGTATATCTGAAAAATACAACTAGAATCTTGCTGTCTCATCATATAGAAAAGTCAATTTAAAATGGATAAAAGGCATAAATGTAAGACTTAAAAATATGAAATTACTAGGATAAAACAGGTAAAACACTTCAAGACATTTGTGTAGGCAAACATTGTTATTGGATAAAACCCTAAAAACATAGACTACAAAAGCAAAAATAGACAAATGGGACTATATCAAACTACAAACATTCTGCACAGCAAAAGAAAAAATAGAGTTGAAATACAGTCTGCAGAATGGGATAATATATTTGCCTACTATTCATTTAATGAGGGATTAATATACAGAATACATAAAGAACACATTCAGTGGTGAAAAAACAATCTGATTTATAAATCTAAATAGACATTTCTCAAAAGAAAACATACAAATGGCCAAGAAGTATGTAAAAAAATGCTGAACATTACTCATCATTAGGGAAATGCAAATCTAAAGCATGATGAGATATTATCTTACTTCGGTCAGAATGGCTGTTATCAAAATAACAAATGCTGGTGCAGATGTTAAGAAAAGGAAGCTCTTACACATTATTGATGGGAGTGTAAATTAGTGGCATTATTATGGAAAACTGCATGTAGGTTCCTCAAAATACTAAAAATAGAACTACTATACGATCCAGTAATCCAACTACAGAGTGTATATGCAGAGGAAAGGAAATAGTTATATCAAAGGGATACCTGCAGTCCCATGTTTAGTGTAGCCCTATTCACAATAGCCACGATAGGGAATCAACTGAGCTGCTCCTCAGTGGATGAATGAGTAAAGAAAATGTAGTATACATACACATATTGGAATATTAAGTAGCCATAAAAAATGAAATTCTTTGTGGCAACATGGGTGGAACTAAAGGACATGTTAAATGAAAGTTTTCGTTCATTTATGGAAGTTAAAAAAGTCAATCTTATAGACTAAGAAAGTAGAATAGTGATCACTAGAGACTAAGAAGTGTGTAGGGGGAGGGAAGATAGAGTCATATCAGAAAAGAATACCAAAATTATAATTAGATAGAGGGAATTAATCTAGTGTTCCTTAGCACAGTAAGGTTACTATCAGTTACAACAATTCATGATATGTCTCAAAATAACTAGAAGAGTCTGAAGGTTCCAAACACATAAAAGTGATAAATATTTGAAGAGAGAGAAATGCCAACTACCCTGATTTGATCATTGTACATTGTATGCACATATTGAATTATCATCCTCTACTCCATTAATGCAAACAAATACTATATGTTGATTAAAAATAAAAAGGAAGTTGCATGGCAGTAGGGTTCTCTGACCAATAAAATTGAAAAATGCTGGCTTAAATGAAGTTAACCAGATTCCTTATGATGGGACTTCTCAGTGTCTTTAATACACTGTGTGCACAATGAATTGCAAAGAAGGACCTGCAGAATGCAATGGTTCCCAAACTAATTTGACCAACACGTCTTTCCACTCAGAATATGTTCAGATCTAGAATTCCCCAGAATGTATCCTGAACTAGAGGCTTGCTTGATACCATTTTACCTTGGCAGAATTTATGACAGTTCAAAGTACCTCCTGGAGTGACCCAGCACCATAGTCATTATCCTGCTAGAGCCAAAGATGTGCCCTTATGTATCAGTCAGCTTTCCTGTTGCTGGAACACAATATCTGACACATGCAATTTAAAGAAGGCAAGGTTTAATTTGACTCACGGTTTCACATGTTCCAGTCCATGGTCTGTTGGCTCCAAGGCAGAAATGTCATGGTGGAAGGGCATCATGGAGCAAAGGAGCTTAGTCCATGACTGCCATAGAGTAGAGCACAGAAGAAGAGAACCAGGGAGAGACACCCCCCAAAGGCACAAACCCAGTGACCCCCTTTTCCAACTAGCCCACTTCCTAACAGCACATTCCACTATGCACATCAAGTGGATTAACCACTGATGAGTAAGTGTCTCATGATCCAGTCACCTCTCTAAGAGTCTCTTAATCTAGTATAGTTCACAGTTAGGCTTAACCATTGCACTGTGGAACATGGTGATTCTCCTATGATCTCCCTCTCATGGACCAGCCTCACACATCTCAGGGCAGAGTGTTGGGATGAGCTGCACATGATGATGGCCACATGGAAAGCCATGGAGTGTTTTCTTTGTCATTTAGACACCTCAGAGAAGTGGTCGTCTGGAAGGGCCACCCTGCTTCTATTCTCCCTCCCTTCAATGCCAAGAGCCACTTAGGCTTAGCAGTTGGTTTCTGCAGTTTCTGGGGGCTCATGTGAGCAACCTTCACTATGCTGGTTGGCATCCTGGATGCTCGAATTTTCTCTGCTCTCAACTTTTTAAATTATAAATTTTATTTTGATAGAACTGCATAATCATGTGCAGTTGTGAGAAATAATGCAGAGGCATCCAGTGTACTCTATTCAGTTTTCCCCAATGCTAACATCTTGGTAAACTAGAGTGCAATATCACAATCAGGATGCTGACATTGATAGAGTGAAATACAGGGTATTTCCAGGTTCCATCATCACTAGGATCCCTCCTGCTGCCCTTTTACAGCACACCTACTTCCCTCGCATCCCTGCTCCTTCTTATACTCAGTCAGCCACTGATCTGTTCTCTATTTCTGTAATTGCAGCATTTCAGGACTCTTACATAAGTGGTATTACACAGCATGGAGCCTCTGGGGTGGACTTTTTCTCTGGGGATTCATCTGGGGTGCTGTGTGGATTCATAGTTCATTCCTTTTTGTTGCTGAGTAATCTTCCATGGTAGGATGTACCACAGTTTAACCAGTCACTCATTAAAAGACATCTATTCCCACCCTTCATCAGTTTTTGGTTATTACAAATAACGCAGCTATAAACATTTGTGTAAAGGTTTCCAAGTGAATGTGCCTTTATTTCTCTAGGATACATGCCCAGGAATGTAATCGCTGGTCATACGGTAGTTGCATTATTTCTTTTCTTTCTTGTTTTTAACAAAGAAACTGCCAGACTGTTTTCCAGAGTGGCTGCACCATGGTTGTCATCAGCAGCATGGAGTGGTCTGTTTTCTCCCCATCCTCGAGAGCATTTGGCGTTGTTACTATTTTTTATTTTAGCCACTCTGATAGGGGTGTGCTGATATCTAATTGTCGTTTTAATTTTCATTTCCTGGTACCTAATGATGCTGAACATCTTTCCACGTACTTATTCACCATCTGTGTACGTTGTGCGCTGAGAAGGCTTTTTCCCGTTTTCTAACTGGGTTATTTTTTCACTGTTGAGTTTGGAGTTTTCTTTGTATCCTGGGTACTGGGCCTTCGTCAGATACATGATTTGCAGATATTTTTCCCCAGTTGTTTGTCTTTTCACAGACAGAGAGTTTTTCATTTTGATGAGTCCAGTTTATCAACTTTTTATTTTATGACTCCTGCTTTTGAAGTCAAGTCCAAGAATTCTTTGCCTAGGCTAATGTCCCAAAGGTAGTCTTTTGCTTTTTCTAACAGTTTCATAGTTTTATCTTTTCAGAGTCTGTGAGCCATCTTGTGTTAATATTTATGTAAGTTTGAGCCATAGTTTAAGGCCCCCATCCCGTGGATATCCAGTTGCTCCAGTACTATTTGCTAAAAAAGCTTTTCTTCCTCCATAAATTACTTGGCAGCTTTGCTGAAGATGAGTTGAGCATATTGTACAAGTCCCTTCTGGGCTCTCTGTCCTCTGTTTATCTGTGTCTTTTCCCTGAAAGTGTCAGTAGCACACCATCTTGGTTATGGTAGCCACATAAGGTTTTCAATTGGGTGGACTGGTTCTTCCCACTCAGTTTTTGCTCTCAAATTTGTTTTTGTTATTCTAGTTCTTTTTCCCATCCAAACACATTTTAGATTAGTCTCATCTATATCTAGAAATAATCTTGTTGAAATTTTGATAGGAGTTATGTTAAACCTGTATATCAATTTGGGTAGAAGTCACACTTTGCTATGTTGATTTTTCCAATTTACTAACATAATATAAGTATGTGTCTCCATTTATTTAGATCACCTTTAGTTTTGTTCATGGGCATTTTATAGTTTTTGGCATATAAATCCTATACTATTTTTAGATCTCTTTCTTCTTCTCTCCCTCCCTCTCACCTTCCCTCCCTCCCTCCTTTCTTCCCTTTCTCCCTTTCTCCCTCTCTCTTCCTCTCTTTATTTTCCAGTTGTAAAAGATTCTGTACTTCTAATTTCAGTATCTATACGTCCATATGTTCCTTGCATTTATCTGAGGGGGATAAATTCTAAGAACCCCAATGGACCCCTGATACTGCAGGTAGTATCAAATATACATACCTATGGTAAAGTTTATACATTAGGCACCATAAGAGATTAACACTGACTAATAATAAAATATATCAAATATAACAGTGCTTTCTGGTACAGCTCATTGCTGCCAACTGGAATGTTGCCTGTTCATGTTCAGACCACACATGTGCTGCCTTTTCCTTCTTTGAGCACATACATTTGCTGTGGCTGTGGGCTGTGACTTCTGCAGTTTGAAGTCTGGCAGCAAAACCAGCACACATTTCTTTTCCTTTCTCCACAATTTCCCAGATAAAAGATTTGCTATTACCATAGATCTTATCTATCCCAGTGTACACTTTTTTTTCTTTCTTTATTAAATTGAGAACTGTCATCTTTTCACTTACAGGAAGCCCTTCATAGCTTCTCTTTGGCAATACAAATTGCTGGAATCACTACTCTTTTGCTTTGTGGCCATTATTAAGTAGAATAAAGGTGACTTGAACACAAGTGGGAAGATACCACAACAGTTAGTTTGATAGCAGAGATGGCTACTGAGTGACTAATGGGTGGGTAGGGTATACAGCGTGGATACAGTGGACAAAGGGGTGCTTTCAGGTTCCAGGTGGGGTGGAATGGGCAGCCTGAGATTTCATCACATTACTCAAAACAATGTGTAATTGAAAACTTATGGACTGTTTATTTCTGGAATTTTCTATTTAATATTTTTGGGTCATGATTGACCATGGGTAACTAAAATCATGGAAAGTTAAACAACAAATAAGGAAGGGGGCTGCTTCATATAGAGGCACAATTGATTTTCCTATGTATATCTTTTATCACATGGTATTGATAAATTATTTTTAATTTCTTTCTAGATTCCTTGTGATTTCTTTTGTAGATAATCATGTCCTCTGCAAATGGGATCAGTTTTATTTTCTGCTTTCCAGTCTGTATGGCTTTTATTTCAATTTGTTGCTTTATTCTTCTGGCTAAAACTTCTAGTCCTCTGTTGCGTAAGAGTGGTGAGAACAGATGTTCTCGCTTTGTTCCCTATCAAGTGAAGAAGAAGTGAAAGAGGAAGGAATCCCATTTTATTTCACCATTTAGTGTGATGTTAGTGGTAGGTTCTTTGTACATGCTGTTTGTCAAGTTTTCGAAAATCCCTACATTACTTTTTCTGACAGTTTGGTCATGAGGGGATTGATATTGAAATTTGTGAAATGCTTTTTCTGTATTTTGGATATTATCATGTGATTTTTTTCTTTAGCTTGTTAGTATAGTAAAGTATTACATTAATTTTTAAATAGCACTATTCTTGCATACCTGGAATAAGGCCTCCTTTGTCATATTTATCCTTTTTTATATATTACTGAATTTCAGTTAATAGTGTTTTGTGAAGGATTTATGTATTTATATTTATTAGGCATGTTAACCTTGTTTTATATATTTTATTATTTTTTATTTTTTATTTTATTTTTTGTGGTTACCAGGGGTCGAACTCATGACCTCGCATGCCAGCAGGCACCCGTGCCACTGAGTGATATCACTGGCCCTTTTTTCATATGTGGGTACTGGGAGTCGAACTCAGGACCTCGTGCTTGCCAGGCAGGTGCTTATGCCGCTGAGCTATCTCACCGGCCCATCTTTTTTTTTGTATTTAGTATCAGAATAATATAAGTTTTACAAAATGAATGGGGAGTACTTCTATTTTTTTGGAGAATCATGCAGAGTTGTTAATTCAGTTTTAAACATTTGATAGAAATTTTCAGTGAAGCCTTCTATGCTTAAGTATTTCTGTTAGGGGAGTTTTAAAATTAGAAATTCAATTTCCTTAATAGTTACAATGCTATTCAGATGAGATATTTCATATTGGGTAAATTTTGATGGTTTATGTTTTTGAGGAAATTTCAAAAATTTGGTCCAGAGAGTTGTTCACAGTGTTTCCTTATTATCTTTTTGATGCCTGCTGGATCTACCATGATTATCCCTGTTGCACTCCTGATATTGGCAATTCATGTTTTCTCTTTATTTCTTTGTCAGTCTTGCTGGAGGTGGTCGATTTTATTGATCTTTTCCAATAACTATTTTTTTTTTCCTATTTTCAGTGCCATCAATTTCAGGTTTTATCTTTCCTATGTTCTTTCTTCTCCTTGTTTTGGGTTTATTTTGCTGTTCTTTGTCTTCTTTTTTATTGGTGGTAATGGGGATCAAACCCAGGACCTTCATAGTGAGCTATATCTCCAGACTTCTAATATTTTTTGTTTATTCTGAAACAGGGTCTTGCTAAGTAGCTGAGGCTGGACTTGAACAGGAATTCTCTTGCCTCAGCCTCCCAGTGTCCCAGCATTACAGATGTCCCACACTGTACCTGGCTTGTCTTCCCTCTTGAGCTTGGAGCTTAGTTTATTGATTTGAGACTTTTCCCTTTTCTAATGCATGATTTTAATGCTTTAATTTTCCCTCTTAGTACTGGTTTAGCTGTGCCCCACAGATTTTGGTATGTTGTATTTTCATTTTAATTCAATTAAGAGGACTATTTTGGCTTTTCTTGAGACTTCCTCTTTGACCCATGGGCTCTTTTGTGGTGTATTATTTGTTTCTAAGTGTTTGAAAATTTTACTGCTGTTTTCTCCATTATTAATTTCTAATTTGATTCCACTGTGATCAGAGAGTACACTTGGTAAAATATAAATTTTAAAAAATTTGTCGAAGCTTTTAATTTTTTTGGAACAAGATACAGCTTATGTTGGTTTTGCTCTTTGTGTATGATGTATTCTAGAAGTGTGTATTAGAACCTGCTGGTTGATGGTATAGTAAGATACTTTTATCATTGCTGAATTTCTGTCTAGTTAATTATTTGTTGAGACGGATGTGTTAAGTCTCCAACTATAATCGTGGATTGTCTATCTTTTCAGTTCTATCAGTTACACTTTAACACTTGCAGCTCTGTTGTTGAATATACATGTTAAGTCTTGCTGTGTCTTCTTGGTGGCTTGGCCCTTTAATCATTCTAGAATGTCCTTATTGGTATATTAGGGCTAAAGTATACCATCTTACTTATTACCTGCTCTTTGTTTTGCCATGTTTTTGTCTCTCTCTTTCCTTTTCCTACCTTCCTCTGGGTTATTTGAACATTTAAAAAATTTTATCTATAGTGTATTTTTTGTCTAGCTTTTGAAGCGATTTCTCTCAATTTGAACACATTCACAAATTCATTACACTCTCTTGGTGTCTGCGTTTCACCAGCTCAAGTGAAGCGTACTTTTTACCCTCCCTATTGAAAATATATAATTGTCTTGCATATTTGCTTATGTTTATGGCTAAGTTTACCAGCACATGTTACAATTTTTCTTCAGCCTTCAAACAAATTTCAGAAAATTTGAGAGAAAAAAAGTATATTGCATTTATCCATTTTTTTTTTTTTTTTTTTGGGTACCGGAGGTCGACCTCAGGACCTCGCACACCAGCAGTTGCCTGTGCCGCTGAGCGATATCACCGGCCCTTTTTTTTCGTATGTGGGTACCGGGAGTCGAACTCAGGACCTCGCGCTTGCCAGGCAGGCGCTTATGCCGCTGAGCTATCTCACTGGCCCTATCCATATTTTTTCTTACCATAGTGTTTCCTGATTTGTGATATTCCAAGGCACCTTGTTGAATCATTTCCTTTCTGTTTAGAGAACTTCCTTTAGCCTTTCTTCAGGGCATGTCCTCTGGCAACAAATTCTCTTACAGCTTATTCAATTGACAAAGTCTTTATTTTCCTATCATTCCTGGAGGATACTTTTATTGGCTATATGAGTTGAGATTGAAAGCTATGATGAATGATTAAATTGAAAATATGTATTACAGTAAAAGGCATATTGCTGCTGATCTCCCTCAGAATACTCGCCCTGACTTTGAACACACTTATCCCATCATCCTTGCCACTTTCTGAAGCAGCTCTGGAGTCCTCTTTCGTGAGTGTCTTTGTGTCACTTGCGGCGGTCTCCATATTTTGAATTGATTCAAAACATTTACCTTTCATGGTCATTTTGACTTTGTCAAAGAGCAAGAAGTTGCAGTGTTAGATCCAGTGAATAAGGTGGATCAGGACACACCAGTATTTTTACAAGTGTACCTTTCTATTGCATGGCATGTGGTAGCAGCATTCACTGTATTTTTGACCACACCTTGTAAAGATAGGAAAGAGGACATCCAGAACAGCTTCACTGGCAAGTGGCAAGAATGATGGGAAGTGTGTTCAGAGTGAGGGGGAGGATTTTGGCAATGTGTCTTTTACTTTAATAAATTAAAGAATTGAGACATTCACAGTATATGGTGATCACATCTAGTAGGATTCTGGATGACAGATTTTTTTCTTGAAAAATGTTATGTAACTTTCTAATGGAAAATATCATGCCATGTCCTTGTGGCTTTCATGGTTCTGATGAGAAATATGCTGCCATTGGAATTATTTTTGCCTTTTAAGTAACATGCTTTTCTCTCCATGCATCATGACTTTGTCTTTAGTTTGCAGACTTTTGACTATGATGTGTCTTATAGGGATTTCTCTGGGTTTTCCTTTTCACTCAACTTCTTAAATCTGTAGGTTTATATATGTTTTAGCAAATTTGGGAAGTTTTCAACCATTGTGTTTTCAAGTACTTTTTCAGCCTCATCCTTTTCCCCCTCTCCTTCAAGATCTCTGATGTCATTAATGTTAGATTGGTTTTTACTAGTCCCATGGTTCACGTAAAAAATTCAGTCTGTTTTTGTTGCTCTTTGTTGGATAATTTCTAATATTATGTCTTTCAGTTCACTGATTCTTTCTTCTGTTCCCTTCATCGTTGGAGCTATATTTTCAATTATTGTATTTTTCAGTCCTAAAATTTCCATTTGATTCTTTGTTATAGCTTCTGTTCCTTGGGATTTTCTACTTTTTCATGTGTTCAGACACATTTGCAGTTGCTTATCCAAGCATCTTTATGGTGGCTGCTTAAGAAGCATTGTCAGGTTTCTCTTAATGTATCCATCATCTCAGTGTTGAAATCCATTTTCTGTTTCTCTCTCTGATTTTTTTCAATTTTATTTTTATTAGTTGTGTTGCAGTGCATAATAATTGTGTTCATCATGGGGAGTTGGTGCATGTACATAACACATCTCAATTCTTTTGACACCCCATCCCCCTCCTCCCAGCCCCCTTCCTCCACCTCTTGGTCCTTTTCCATTTGTGCAAAATCTGCCTCCCTGTTTCCTGTTCTTTCTCTCTCTCTTTCTTTCTCTCTCTCTTTAGATTCAGCTTCAGTCCTTTAGATCCAGCTTGCATATTATTAGTGATTTTCATTTGAGATCTAGATATTCGTGGTATTATGTTTCGGGGCTTTGATCTTACTTGCACCTTCTGTTCAGTTGGGCTTTCTGGTCTCACTCTGGGGAGTAGGTTGCTGTCTCATTATTGCCTAGTAAGGGTGGGAGTCCAGGCTGTCCTGTGGCTTGGGGTTCCTTGTTACTACTGGGGTTCAGTGGAAGCTCTGGATCCACACTGGGGCCACCATTGTCCCTTCTTGGTTGTAAGAGGTAGAAATGCATCATGATAGCTTCCCATAGAGCTCCACGGATTCCACGCTGGTGCTGGTGCTGGTGTGTGTGTGTGCACATGCATGTGCATATGTGTGTATGGCTGCTTTGTCTCCAGGCGGTGATGAAAGTTCTGACCATACATGAGGCCCTTTCTGACCCTGTCCATGGGGAACGAGGACCTGCCTGTGAGGGTGGCGAGTTTGGGGTCTCCCTTTGCACTTTGCGGGTGTGGGTGAGAGCAGAAGTTCACGTTTTCCTGCAATGCTTGGTTAGAGTAGAGCAGCTGTTTTCTGAACTCTTGTGTCTTGGGCGACCACCTCTCTCCTGGATCTGGGGCTTTGTTTTCCACCCTGCACTTGTTGGAGTTTTTTCTGGGTTGCTGAATCTTCAAATGCTGGATTTGTGAGGCAGAAAGGCAAGCCAGGGACACTGTCACCATGTTGTCCCTCAGGTCCCAAGGACTGTAGCTCCTGCCACCATTTCTCCACTCTTTGGACTCTTTCTATGTCTATTTCATGTTTGGTGTTGTGTTTTTTTCTCTGCTGCTCTTTTTTATCAGTACCTGTTTGCAATACATCATAGTTACATTCAACATGGAGAATAGGTACATGTCCATGTCACATCTGAATCATTGGTACATAGTGAGAGGGATAGGGAAAATGTGTCTACTCCATTTCCCTGGAAAAGAGGTCTTTTTTCTGACCTGTCCTCCTGGCGCTCCAACACTGACCCTGGAGAAGGCATCTCTGTCCCAGAGCTGTGTCTCCCCTGTCGGAGGCCCTATCTGCTGTCCTTTAAGCAGAGAGATGTAAAAGAGTCAACAGTTGCTCACTTTTCAAACCTGTTTAATGATGGGATTCATTCACATGCTGAACAAGTAAATGGATTCTAAGAAAGTGTTTAAGGACTCTCAGGTGGAGGATATTTATTCTGTTCCGAATTAACAGTTGCCACCTCCCTGTCTCTTTCTCTCTCCTTTTTATTTGCCTTTTATCCCATTGTTGTCTTTTAATTAAACAATTCTTTCACGGGGTGTTCTTTCATTGAGAATTATTAAAGATTCAAGCCTTCCTTTATCAAACTGTGGGCTGTGTAATTGTATACACTTTGCATTTGGCTCTGGGGAAATTTAGGAATTGCGGGAGAGGAGGTACTTTCTTAATTGGTCCAGCAAGATTGTGCCTTTAAGTGGAGAGAAAGACACGGAAGCATTGGTGGCCCGGAACAGTCTGCAGTTGTTGGTGAGGACAGAGGCAGCCAGTGTCAGGGCCTGCAGACAGGGCTGCTATGCGCTGGCCACAGGACTTGCCCTGCATTGGCTGGTGGGGGCCAGGGGGGCGGGGCTGGAGGCTGCACTCCAGCCCAAGCAGACCCCAGAAGACGGGGCTGCCTTTTCACCATGGGGATCGGCAGTTAGAGTGTCTGGGCTGGGGGCAAGGGAGGTGGGGGTGGGCTGCATCTCACCCAGGGATGCTGCCAGGCTGTGAGCCCTGAGCGCCCTGCTGTTAGTGAACAAATGAGCTGGGTGTGTTTATGGGACATCCAGGTAGTGGCTAGCGGAAGAAATGAGAAAGTTTCCCTGGCCTCTGTCCAGCCAGGAGTGTACAGTCTGGAGTGGGGCGGGGGCAAGAAGCACGCATGGACACCGCCAGACACAGACACTGACTCTGCCTACACACACACACACACACACACACACACACACACCTCTCTACGTGTATGTTCATGGCCATATATATAGTCAGGCTAACATATCACGAACTCATAATCAGACACATAGATCCTGGCACAAAGAGTTCTCCCGACAGACAGACACACACACACACTGCATCTCCCAGGACAGAGATTATCGTGTACAGAAGAGGCCCAGACAGGCAGTGTGTACAGCTGTTGAGAAGTCAGAGCCTGTATTGGTTCTGAGCCCTATGCCCTCCTTTACAGAGGTGAATTCAGTATTTAACCCCAAACAATGGCTAATTTCATCTTCAGAGCCCCTGGTGTGCTCATTCCCCTGACACACACACGCAGAAAAGCACAGGAATGCAAAACAGCGGCAGCTCACACACACGCCCAGCTCAGGGCCTGATGGGAAAGAGACATCCTTCTCTTCCAAGGGCTCCTGGACCCATGGGCTGCAGCCCTGTCCAGAGGCCAAGGCAGGGGCACCTGTAAGCACATACTCACACTTACATACCCACACACACTTGTGCACACACATGTGCACACTTGCATGCACACCCATGTGTGCACACACACCTGTTTCACAGCTCCCTGTGGGCTCTGCAGGTCCCTCCGATGTGGCTGAGTACCAGCCCTGCTACCTGGCTGCGGGACTGTGGCGCCATGTCCCTGGGCTGCCTTTCCTTGTTTGTAACAGTAGGGACAGTAATTCCCGTTTCCAGTTAGTTTCCTCATTCACCCAGCTTCATGACGGGAGCAAAAGGGCTTGGCAGATGACATTCGCTTGTTCACCTGGACAGTGAATGCTTTTCACTTCTACACAGCTGATGCCAAATTTAGAGTTGGGCTCCAAATGACAGACAAGACCCCAGCCTCAGGGAACTCTCTGCTACGGGAAGGAGAGATGGCCAACAAGTGAGTGAGTACACAGAGCCCCAAAATGGTGGCGATTCTGTGCAAGGGAGGAGCAGAGACTTGCTAGCGAGTACTGGCGGTCAGGGAGGTGGTGACACTTGAGCTGAGGCTGAAGTGTGAGCATGAGCCGGCCCCGAGGGGGTCAGGAGCAGCCCTCTGGGTGGAAAGAATGGCACGAGCAAAGGCCCGAGGCTTCAAAGAGCTTGAGGAACAGAAGGGGAGCTGGAGAGCAAGTAGGCTGAGGCAAGGTCAAGGTGCCGGGCAGACCTGGCACAGGGTCCAGCTGGCAGCAGGCATCAGGACCCCTCCTTGCCCGGCCCAGTGTCGAGGATGTGATCAGCAGAGAGCTTGGGGCTGACGTCTCCTACTTGCAAGTCTTGTGCACGTGCAGGGCCACAGGCACCTATCCTGGTCCACAGAATTCCCTTGCTGATACCGCATGTGACATGTTCCCTGGGGCCACACCAGACCTGACATTCGGGACGCCTACAGGAAGGAACTGCCTGGCAGGTAGGCTCTGCCCACAGGGGCTCTAGACACAGGCAGGGGAGCCTGGCCATCACCCTGGGAGTTCTCTGTGGGCTGACACAATGCAGGAAAGCAGCCTCAAGTCTCTGCAGGGCCCAAGGGAGCTGTGCTGGAGTTTGGGGTGCACTTGGGCCAGGTGGCGAGTGGACAGTGGCATGGGGTGTGCGTGCTGAGAGCAGGTCACTGGTGGCATTGGCCAAGGTGACCCAATTCCTGAAGCTAGTGGTAGCTGATTTATCATTCTTCTTCTTGGGGTGAGGATAACGACCTAACTTCTTTTCCTTGTGATTTGGTGACAGTACCTTCGTTTCCCGGGATAGAGGCCTGCCCTTTCCTGTTGCTGGAATGAACAATCTGAGCGCTAGCTGTCCTCACCCTTCAGGGCCATCTGCTCTGGAAACAAGATTTAGGGAGCACGCAGTTAACAGGAGTGGTCCCATCAGAGCAAGGAAGAGGCGCAGGGAGCAGCCGAGTGCCTCCTGTACTCTTCTCTGGCTGCATCCTCTCAATAGGGCACGAGGCAGCACTGTGCCCTGCTGGGCTGGCACAGGAGGGATGACAGTCCTGGACACACTCAGGGACAAGTCCTCCTGTTGCTCTCCATGACAGCTCCTGTGCCCTCTCACCAAAGGCAGCTCCAAGGAGTGAAGCTCTAGAAATGACTCATGAAGACGCTGTTTTCAACTCCGGGTTCAGGTGGCAGTTGGGCCAGGTGACATCCTGGTCTACTTACATCCACTAAGTCACTGAACAAACTTCTTGAGCTCCCAGTGTGTGTCTGGTTTTGTGCCAGGTGTGGTGACAAGGTGATAACGCGGCTCTTTCATTCTCCAGGAGCTCCTGATGTAGTGGAGGGAAAGGCAGCCATGTCCTCCAGTGCGCCAACTTAATGAAGTCAGAATAGAGGAGGAACCCAGCATGAGGGGCCGCTGGCTGCTTCTGCTCAGCCCACCTGGGCATGCTGGGAAGGCACTGCCAAGGAGGAGGGGACATGGGGCTGGGTTCAGCAAGGGTGGAGGGGGCAGTGTGCATCCTGTGTCATGGCACCTGGGCAACCCTGGTCACTGGAAGTTCTTGTGTGCTGTGCAGAGGTCCCTGGGCTCCTTCTCATTGGCAGCAGGACACATGGGGAGGGGACCGTGGCCTTGTGGGTGACTTTCCTCTGATGGTCCTTCTAGTAGTGAGGGGACCTCAGCGTCCTGGGACCGCTTAGAAGCTGTCTCGGTGGCCTAGGTGGGAGGTGACGGGGAGGAGGCAGGGGATGGACCTGGGTGTTTTCTCCCCACCTGGGCTATGCTCGGGCACTTGAATGTGGTAGAGAAACACACAGCCAGGCTGAAGCTGGACTCTGGGGGCGCCTGTCTGCCTGGGCACCCCCTCCATATTTCCCTGTTACACATTCCTCCTCCTCCGACCTCCAGAATGTTGTCTATATTTAGGTTTTGATGATTTATTTTGCATTTAAAAATTAATAGAAGCTGGGTGGAGTGATTCATGCCTGTAATCCCAGCACTGTATGAGGCTGAGGCAAGAGGAATGCAAGTTTGAGCCAACTTAGTGACTTAGCAAGACCCTGACTCAAAACAAAAAGAAAAAAAAAAAAAGATCTGGGAATGTAGCTCTGTGTGAAAGTCCTGAGTTCAATCTCCGAAAAACAAAAAAAAATTCATAGATTACTTTTTGGAGCAGTTTTAGGTTTACAGAAAAGTTGATCAGAAAACACAGAGGACCTGGCCCCTCTTTCCTGGCTGTGCCCAGGCGGCCAGCTGCTGACTGTCCACAGAGGACATTTCTAATTTACAGATTTTACACTCTGGGGTCTCTGCAATGAAGGAGCAGCTGTGCATTTTAGCAGGAAACTGGAAGAAGGCAAAAAGCCCGGGCGGACGTGGATCGATTGGGCTGCCCATTAAAACTGTTCCAGAGTTCTGCTAAGCATATCCTTAGAGCTGTCGCTCTCCTGGCCTTTGGGAAAGATAAGCTGTGTTATCACAGCCCTTGGCTGAAAGTCAGTCATAGGCACTGCCTTGGAGACAGCCTGTGTGTGCTTGGGCCAGGCCTGCCAGGGGGAGCAATGAGCGCCGCCCTGTGCTGCTGGTCCCTTTTAATCCATGTCTTGGAAGACCCTTGGCATTAAAGTGTCCAGGCCGATGATGCTGGCTTGTGGGCACCTGGGGCAGCCGCAGTGAGACCTCCCAGGTGAGCTTCGGAATTAAAACGTCCTCGGTTTGCTTTGCAGACCAGCTAAGGGGCCCATTTTCTGTGTCACCTACTGTCACGTGATGTCCTTGTCATAGTTTACGCAGGGGTGTGTGGGTCTGAGGATGAGGGTTTCCTCATCCTTGGTTTGTGTCCTTTGCATCCATTCATTCACCAGCCTCCCGTCCCACATCCTTCTCCCAGTACCTATTCTTGGAGGGTTGCAAGGAGCTCCCAATCTGCAGGTGGGATTCGCTTGGCCAGTGGTCACATCATGGTGGGAACAGACTGCTCCCTCCTTCAACACAAGCAAATCACCAGTCCTAGTCACCAGCTTGTGTTTTGACGGAGGTCTGTGCAGGTGGTGGTCCAGATGGAGACATACAAAGTAGACGCATGGCTTCACCTGTAGGGAATGGGGATGCTTTATAGGAAAGGAGTGCTAAGTCACTGGTCTAGATGGGACATGTGGAGCAAGGGGCTATGCAGAGGCCCAGTGGCGGAGACTGTGGGGGCATTTGGAGAAGGGTGTGCCTTAGAATCACTGGATCCACCTTCATGGAACAGTTGGTGTTGACCAGATCAGGAAGGCTTGGAAGTCACTGTGCAGGCCATTTGGAGGGAAGACAGACAAAGGTACCCTTGAAAGGCCATCGAGCAGAGAATGCTGAGGTTGGGCCCATGGGTCAGTCTTAGAGGAAGGAGAAGGGGCCACACTGGAGGTCTGGGGGACAGTAGGAGGTTGGCACAGGGTCCTGGTGAGTGGTGGGCTTGTCATAGTCTGATGCTTCTGTTCCTTCAGTTTTGTATCTTGAAACTTAGCCTCTGATGTGATGATACTAGGAGGTGGGGCTTGGGGAGGTGCTCAGGTTAGAGGGAGGAGCCCTCAGGAATGGGATTAGCTTCCCTCTAGAGGAGTCCCCAGAGAGCTCCCTTGTCCCGCATGTGAGAGGACAGACTTAGAAGGTGTCATCTATCAGCCAGGAAGCAGGCCTTCCCCAGACAGTCTTTGAGCGCTTTGATTTTGGATTCCCAGGCTTCAGGTGGTAAAACCTTTCTGTCGCTCATCAGCCGCCCAGGCTACCGTCTTTGTTACCGAAGCACAAATGCATGGCTATTGTGCTGGCCCCTGTTCTGATGCGTGTGGTCAGGGAAGGAATCCTCCTTCCCTTCCAGCAGCTCCCAATCTTCCATTCCCCAGGCATGATTAATTTTGTATCAGTCTGGCTGGACCATGATGCCCAGATTTGTGGTCAGAAAGTATTTCTGAATGTTCTGTGAGGATATTTTGATAAGATTAACATTTTAATAGATGGACTTCAAGTAAAACCCTCTATACTTTTGGTGGGCCTCATTCAATCAGTCAAAGGCATGACTAACCCAAACACTGCCCTTTCCTAGGAAGAAGGTATCTTGCCTACAGTCAGCCTTTGGACTTGATCTGCAACCTTGGGTCTTTCACGAGCCTGCAGCCTGACAGCTGGTCCTGCACATTTGGGGCTTGCTAGCTTCCATAACTGCCTGGGACAATTTCCTACTGGCTCTGCTTCTCTTGAGAACTTGTATACTGGGTTGGCCGGGCTGCCACTAAGAGCAGCGGCCACTGAGCCTCAGATGCCCCAGACCAGCAGCCTGAACTCCCATCCATAATCCTTGACTGCCATCATTTTTGCCCTCTTGTCTCCATACCACCTGTTAGTTACTTACTGTTTTACTTTAAACCAGTTCCTGTCTTCAATATTACCTCATCTCCAGTAATAATTTCCATAAAATCATGGATTATATGCTACCAGTGAATATTTTTACCAATTAGAATTAATTAAAACAAATAAATAACTACTAAAAATGTCTGTCCGGGTACTGCCCAATGTCATGGCCCCCACATCTTATAGTGTGTGGAGCAGGGAGCCATTTTGGTTTGATTTTTGTGAGACTTTTCTTTCCTCTTTGTTTCCCTCTCTCATACAGGACTTTATTGAGTACACATTAGGTCCCAGGCCTGGAGCAGGAGCTAGAGATCAACAGGAGTCTTGGCTGTGTGGGGACAGCCAGACACCAGCATCTGGGACACATGGGGTGGTGGGGCAGAAGTGTCTCCAGCCTGACAATGCCCTTCATGCCGTAGCTCCTCTGATGTTACCCACTGTATTGGTCAACCTTGTATCATAGGGATTTCATACCCAACACCTTGCAGCTTAGTGGAAGATAGGCTTATATTGGCTCATTGTTTCAGAGACTCAGTCCATGGTTGGCTGGTTTCAAGGCTGAAGCATCATGGTGGAAGAGCATGGCAGAGGAAAGCTGCCCAGTTCTGGCAATGAGGAAGCAGAGACAGGAGAAAACACAGAGAGGAAGGGGTCAGGGACCAGATATAGTATAAAAGGTCATGCCCCTGTGATCCACCCAGACAGACCTTGGACTCTCTCAAACCAATCAAATAGACAGTCAGATCCACACACCTGGCCCTCCTCACTGGGTGCTGAGTTTGCTCCCTTTGAGAAGCCTACTGTTTGCCCTGTGGAAACTCCACATGGTTGCCTCTCCCTTGAATGTCTGCTCCCAAACACACTGTCCACTCTATAGCAGAGGTCGTGGCCCTGAGCAGTGCCTGGCCATGCAGAACACCTTAGGGAACCTCACAGGGGTGCAGTGTCTTCTGCTCATTTAAATATTCACCATATAGTTTGATCACACCCTACAGAAATATGAATAAAGGTTGTTGCTCTTTGTTTATCCCTTATTCTGAAGATGCACACAGCCACACATGTGGATAAGAATTGGTGGGAAAATTCTGTTGGCTTGCTTAGTGTTTCCAAATAGTGCAGCTTTGGCATTGGGTAGATGATAGAGTAGAATTAAGAAGCATCTCACTTCCCTTGAGCGCATTGCAGACACCAGCAGGATTCGCATCTTTCCCAGCTGCAGTGGTGTGTATATGCGGTGAGGACGAGTAAGCCACCTGTTCTTCTACACTAGCAAAGGGGCTAGCAAAGTATGTTATGGTGTAGACCAAGGTCCAAGGCCATGAAATAGCATGGGATGGATTGATGGAAACGCAGTAACAAAACCTCATTAGAGAAAACAGACACTGCGAATCAGCTCAGAGTCACTTCGTCTTAGGTGTGGACCATATGTCAGTGTGCAGTTGGCGTTTATTTCTTGATGCAGCTTGGAAACTTACTTGATTTATGCTTATCATCCTAAAACATATTTGGTGCTATTTCTGACATTTCCTTTTGTAATTTTGTTTTCTTGTTCTTTCATTTGCCTTTATCGTTTATGTCATTTGGGTTTTCACAAGTAATTATTTTCCCTGCTAATTTGGAATGAATTCATCTTACTTTATTTGTACAGTGTTGCCTTTAATTACCTCCACTATTTGAAACATATTTGTATTTCCTGAACCATGCCTATATTTCTTTGCCCAATAGAATAAAAAAAATGAAAGAGTATCTATTGATTCCTCTGGGTAAGACAAGGAAATTACTTGTTATTGTCTGAGAGAAAAATCTAGTGGCCTGAAAAATGGCCAGGCAATGCCTTGCCCGTGAGTCTCCTGTTAGCTCCTTAGATGTTACAGATTGCAGAGGTTTCTCCTGCACCTGGCCCTTGCTTAGCGATAAATCTTAGTGTACCATTTTCATCTTTGCCTGAGTCATCATAGATTTTTTTGGAGGGAAGTTTGTTGAGGTATAGATTGTCACCAGGCACTGCCTTAAAGTTACCTTGTCATGCCTCTGCCTAGACCCCTCCACGGGTCCCAACTGTGTGGGAATAATGCCCTGCTCTTTTACTCCTTGGGCTCCTAAAGACCAGCTACCGTTCCTCCACACCCTGACCCTCTCACCTTCCCCTCACCTGTCATCAGCATCAAAGGCCCCCAGGTCCTATCCTGGCCACCACCCCCTTCCCTTGGCCTCTGCTCCTACTGGCGCCTCTGCCTCCCACTTCTGCCACCACGTGCTTCTTATCTACCAGCATCAACTTGCTGCCATCTCCTCCTCCATGAAGCCACCCTGCGCCTTTCCCCTGGCTGGGAGCCTCCCACAGGGCAGTCTGGGCCTCCCTCTCTCCCTTACCCTTGGAGTTACTGATAGCCTCTCTGAGCCAACCGTGGGCACCTTGCCTTACCTTCCTGGGCACACCTTACAGCTTTTAAGCATGCAACCTGGCACACAGCGGACACTCCGAAATGTCTGGTGCACCTGTACCAAGAAGGACTTCGTTCTGGGTTTAGTCTGAAGGAAGGCTTGTTTTTTTTTGGTTCTGGGAATCGAACTCAGGACCTTGCATTTGCCAGGCAGGCACTGTGCCACTGAGCTATATCCCCAGCCTGAAGGCTTGTGATTTTAGTGCAAAAAAGGCAGACTCAGAATAAGGAAGTGGCTTGGGTGTGAAGACAAGCGTTGCTTTGCAAAGCTGTCAATTCCTTCTGCACAGTCGCTGTCCACTGAGAGGGTGCTGGGGCCCTGTTTTGGGGAGAGGGGAGTGGAGACTTGGAGTCCGTGGAGGCTCAGAGAGTGGAAGGAGGCGGTTGAGTGTGCACTGCATGGTGAGCACAGCCGGGACTCAGGCCTGCGCCACCAGCCTGCTGCACTTGAGCCCTGGGCATTTATGCCACACCGGCACTCTGGGTGGCATCCTCTTTTCTCTCAGGATGCCCAGCCTGTTTTTCTGTGAGCTCTGTAAGTGCGCTGGGCCCAGGTTGGGTGTGGCGGCCTGGACCTGGTGTGAGTGCTTGTCTCTGTGTGTGTCTTGATTCTCCATTGATTTGATTCCGAAGCCATTCTTCTTGTTGGAATTTTAAAACCAGCCAAAGTCATTGAAAGCATCCACGCATTACCTTTGTACCAGAAGCTGGTCAGCCGAGGGCTGCACATCTAGATGCCACTCTGTGTTTTCAAATTCCCCTGCCCTGTGCCAGCTTGGGGTCCACATGAAGACCAGAAATGGGCCCAGGGATGCAGGGCCAGGGACTGATGCCTCCTTAGTGGCTTTAGCCAGGGTATGTGCAGGGGATGTGCAGGTCTCTTCCCAGATGCTGACCTCTTTCTTGGTACTTTTCTATTAGCCAGAGCACTCAGTTTAAGAACATAATCTGTGGTCAAGTGTGGAGGTGCACATCTGTAATCCCAGCAGTCTGGGAGGCTGAGGCAGGAGTATGGCAAGTTCTAATCCAGCCTGGGTGTCTTGGGCTACTTTTCTCGTTGCTGAGACAAAATACCTGAGACCCAAAGTTAAAGGAGGAAAGGTTTATTTATTTGGCTCATAGCTTGTAGAGGTTTCAGTCCATAGTTAGCTGGCTTCAAGTCCATGGCAGACTGGCATGGCAAAGGAGAAACAGTCCATGTCAGAGCAGGCAGGAGGCAGCACCAGCCTGCCTTCCTTCTTTCCCTTTATATTTCCTCCAGGCTACAAGCCTATTGATTGGTGCTACTCACATCCAGGGTGGGGCTTTAATTATCCACACCAAGAACTATGCTAACCCCATTTAGTTATCACACACCCTTAATCCAGCCACCTCCAAAAAGCTGTGCCACCAACGAGCCCCTGAGGCTGCGGGGACATCTAAAAGTCGTAACTAGACTGGGTGTCCAGATAAATGTTGTAACTTAGTGAGATGGTGTCTCAAAATAAAAAATAAAAAGGGCTGGGGATGAAGCCAATCCCTAGCACCACCCCCCCAAAAAAACCCCTGACAAAACCCTATGCATACTCCTGTTAGTCTTTGTGTCCACAGGGCTTGCTCCTCTAGTGCCCAGCTCAGTTGGTAAATACCTGCTGAAAGGCACCCCAGGCACAGAGAGGGTAGCATGGGGCTGGGTCCTCTCTGGGCCCTACAACTGGGACACTTGCTCTCCTTGCAGCTCTGGGGCTTCTGGGAGGGCTGATGGATGCTCCTTGATGTCCACTGAGGACTGGAGACCAGGTCATCCTGTAAATTCCCCTAGATCCTACAGATACCAATGGGGTGCAGGCTCCTGGGAATATGGATGTCAGGAAGAGGGCTTGGAGCCTGTGCTCACCCCAGCCTGGGCAGGGCAGATTTGAGGCGATTACCTTAATTTGAGCAGTTATCCCTGAGGAGGTAGTCTGGCTGGGGAAGACATGACTCTGCAGGAAGAGGGTGGGTAAATGGTGTGGACCATGCAGCTTGACCATCTGTGGGGCTCTGTGCTTTGTTTTGGTGGCTCGTGGGGATGCTGCCAACGCCCCAATGCCCTCTTCAAGCGCAGATGTGAATTACTGTCTGGTTTGTCCAGCCCAGAGAGACCTGAACCACCAAAGCTGCTTCTCAACTGTAAGAGGAAGTGATAGACAGATGGGGGAGCAAGCAGGGGCTGCGGAAAGCATGAACAAAATGCTGGGCTCACGATGGCTTTCATTCCTCTTGCCTTCTGAGAGACATCTCTCCAGATCTTGCCCAGGGCAGATGACATCATGACAACTCCTTACCCAACTCCCTTCTACAAACTCAGTGCCCGGACAGACCTCGTATCAGGACCTGCAGCCACCCAGGAGTCTTGGGTGGCCTCCCTGTCTCCAGGGTCCAGAGCACAGCCTGACTGTCCTGGCCTCTCCATCGCTCCCTTGGGGCCGGCTGGGTCTCCTGCCCCGGGGATGACCTGATCCCTCCCTCAGACCTCCAGGTAGGTTTAGAGGAAGCTCCTGGCCAACAAGAAACAAAGATGCTCTCGCTTGGGAACTTCCTGATCTTTTTCCCTTCAGAGAATGAGATTCAGCACAGATTTCCTGATGAAGCTTCCTGGTTGCTCAGGACGTTAGGGAGGAAAGCACTCTGGACTTCAGCGCTCCCAGGGCAGGGTTCTACGGTCCAGAGTACACTGTGTGGTCCCTGCAGTTCTCCCTCCAAAGCTGAGGCTGCTCACAGTCCTGCTCACCTCTGGGCTGAGCCCACTGGACAGCCGGCGCAGCAGCAGGTGCGCTGCAGACCTGGCCCAGCTGTGCAGAGCCCCTCCCACCTGCAGCTGTCCTTAGGGAGCTGTCAGTACCCAGCCACACCCTCCCCCTGCTGTCCATATACAGGCTCCCTCCTCGTGGTATCTCCAGGAAATTGTCACTCAGGTCAGAAATCGAAGGAGGACCAGACTGGAGTTTCTGACAGTGGCTGTGGGAAGAGGACTTGCTGGGCACCAGGGCGGGGGTGAGGAGTGGACATAGAACCGTGATGGTGGCAGAAAGGGAACTTCTCCTCCTCCCTGCTCAGTGGCCTGGACAGTAATTACTGTCTACATTGTGGCAGCACATTTCACTGTGGGTTCGTTTTGATGGGGGTTAGACTATCTGCCTTCTTAGGAATGGCGGTGTCCTTGGGTGACATCCTTGGAGCAAGCTGTCTCCCAGAGATGTTCATCACACAGCTTGTTTTAATTAAGCCTGAGCACGGGTGACAGTGTCAGAAGCCGCCGGAGCTGGCAGGAGGCGTCTTTACCTTTATTGAAGCTGTTAGCGCCTTCAGGCAGGAGCCCAAAGTGGAAACATTTGCCCCAATCTGTTGATCAGTGAAATATGCATCTCCAGTCACATGCAGGTGTACTTTATAATTGGGAAGCAGAGAGGTGGCGAGTGGTTAATTCCATGCCAAGTACTATGTGCAGTTTCGACCTGGGGATGATGCTGAAGGCACAGGACCGATATTGGAGCTCTTCAGCATGGGGAGGCTGGCTTTCTTCCTGCGGCTCTGTCAGCTTTCAGCCTGATGTATCTTTCCAGAGCTGTATCTTTATTAAGCTCCCTTCTCTCTCCTTTTACCCATAGCTCGTGGTAAATGTGGGGAAGTCATGGCATTGTAGAAATATACTTGCTTTGACTTCAGCGTCAACGGACTTTTGTGTAATTGTTGCCATTGAGAAATGTGTGACCTTGGCCAAGGCGTTTCCCGGTTCCAGCCTCTGTTTCCTTATCTGTGAATGGTGATGTTTCTCTGTACCTCGCGAGCGTGCAGAGGGAAAGTAGTGAAACAGTGAGTGGAAAGTGTCTTACACGGTGCTTGGCAGGTACCAGTATCCAAGCATGAGCACTGTACTCATCCATGTCCTTTTCTCCCTGTAAAGGTTGGCTTCCCTGGAAGCAGAGCCTGGCTTCGTGCCAGTGCTGGACCTGGGGAGAGTCTTGAAGTCTTAAGGCTTCGAAGGGGGCAGACTGGATGGGGTAGGGGAAGGAGCCCTGCACAGCTGAGCCCTGCACAGTTGACTCCGGGAGCCCCAGAGTGGGAGTGGCACAGAGTTATCTGACTTGAGGCCAAGGCTGGGCTCTTGTGTCCCATGACAGGGTTCACCTGCTGTGGTCATCTGTGGGGAAGGGCGGAGCCACCTGGCTTTTCTGCAGGAGGCAGAGCCATTGCAGTTCTCAGGGCTGCACCAGGGCAGGGGGATGGATGCAGTAGCTGGAGGAGGAGGGGAGCTGCGTGGGGAATCCCATCATGGGGTTCAGTCCCTTTGCTTATTTTGAAACACTCATCCCTAGGGTCCTTGTGTCAGCTCTAAGTATGTTCAAGAAAGTTTTGACTACTGTCCCGAATCCCTGGTGCCTAGAAGTTGCCTGAGGCCTGAGTTGTTTGTGGCCTCTGGCATTGTGGGGTGAGGTCTTTGAGGACCCCTTGCTCACTCTGTCCTGTGTGCGAAGTGCCAGCCAGACACCCAGGGGCCCCACCACAGGCCAGCCTGACCTGTGGGTGGCTGCTCGTGCCCAAGAGATGTTCAGTTCAGCTGCCTTCCTGGGATTAGTTCCAAATGCAGAAGCTCTGGCTTTAATTGGCCAGGATCCGCGTGTGAGCAGATCATGGGCCCTGTGCTGCTGGAGCCGCCTCTAATCAGCATTTGCTAAGGTTTATTAACACCTTATCAGTGCTTGGGACGGCTCAGCGTATACTCCCTCATCAGCCACATTATCTCACCCCAGGAAGTCTGAAAACATTAGCAGTGAAGGCATCCTGCATGCCTCATTAGCTGTTCAAAGCGCACATGGTTTGAGGGCCATCAGGGGGGAGCCCATCAGCTCCAGCGATATTAAAGGAGGGCTGATGGATGGGTGGGTCCTTCTGGAGGCTGCGCAGCTCCAAGAGTCTGGGCGAGCGTGACAGCAATACACTGGACAGCCCCAGGCCCTGCCAGCACTAGGGGATGCTCGTGCCAGGGCGGCCCATCACTGGGGGCCCGGGGTGTGGTTCTAAGTGTCTTCCGTCTGAGCCCTCTGCCCCTCTTAGTCTCTCCAAAGTAAATTGCCCTAATGGGGAGGAGATGGCCTCGTGGCAGGAAAGATCCCAAAGTTCAGCAAACTTGGATTTGACCTTAGTTCTGCCTCTTACAAGCTGTTGGGTACGTTTCATTTCTGTCTTCTCATCTGGACAATGGGGCTGTGTCCCATTGCGATGGTCTTTGTAGCCCCCTCTCCCCAGCCTGTTGGGAAGTTCTGGACATGTATCAGCAGCTCAGCCATTAGGAACGATTTTGTTACTGCTGCCGGCTTTGGGTTGTCAGCTTGTGTGTGAGCTTGTGGGAGGTGAGCAGGCCCTCTGGGCGCATCCTTGGACCACAGCCTCCTGTGGAGGTTCTCTGCATCCCTCCATTTGGGGAGGGGTGGCAGGGTTGGGGGGATGATGAATAACTCCCCTTCCAATCTTCCATTTCAGTGGATTTAGCCTCTTGCTGTGTGTGTGGGGGGGCATTTCACCATCTTAATATCGCTCTCCCTACTCTTTAATCTGTCTTTTCAGAATGTTCTATCAATTAGAAAATGCTTGTCAGCTAAGTGACTATTCGGGAAAACAACCTACATGACTTCTGTAGCACTTGAAGAATTTAAAATAATGGTAGGGGATTAGCTTGCCGGGGAAGGCATTGTTGGGAAGGAGGGCTGCGATTCAGAGCTGCCTCCCAGTCGGGACAGTTTCATTAATGACATCTTTCATTCCATGGCCCCGTGCATGTAGAAGGATCTTGAGTGATTAACAGATGCCGTGAATAGGAATTACTTCATCTTCAACTGAAATATTGCTGCTTTGTGGAGCTGTAGGCATTTGGTTCTCACTACCCTTGTGGAGCCAGAGGAGGGCTGAGGCTGCCTCGTGGTCACTCTTACCTCTCCAAACCAGGGCACAGAAGTAATCACGAAGTGAGTCGATTCAGTTCTGCAGGGGCTCCTGAGCCCTGAGTCGGGGCTGGTTCTGTGCTATGTCCTGGGGAGGGGGAAGCAGAAAGAGCCCCTGCCCAGAGGGTCTCATCAGGTAGGAAGTCAGGCCAGTGGGTCAGTAGCAGGTACCACAAGGGGCCATGAGCTGCCCAGGCCTGAGGCTTGCTAGGATGGAGAGTAGGAGGATGGCGGTGGGTGGGCAGAAGGTTGGTGGAGGGCACAGGCCGGCCATAGAGTTAGAGCAGAGGTTCTCACCTTGAGCGGGCTCAGAATCCCCAGAGCGGTTGTTGCCCAGCCCTGGAGTTTCTGACCCGGTGGTCTAGGCAGGATGGAAGCCTGTGCACTTCTAGAGAGTTTCAAGGTGGTGCGGTTGGCCAGGAACACACATTGAGAACACTGTGCTCGGTGTAAAGCAAGGCGTGCAGTCTCGAACCGACGTCTGCGGAGACCATCAAGGGAGCCTGGGGGTGGCCCTGGTGGGGTCAGAGCCACTCCTCGCTCACATGGGAACGTGGGATGAGCATTGCTATATGTATCTTCTGCTTGGACTGGGAATCACTAATCTTTTTTATATAAAATGTCCTTAGTTTTACAGTGCCACACGGGGCTGAGACAGTGCATCTGCAAGCTTCATATGGCCAGCAAGTTTTTAGTGTGTGACCTTTCTTTTAAACACTGAAGAGGCATGTGCCAGGTGGCTGGGAGAATGGACGTTTTGTGCAAAGGGAGCCACAGGTGCAAATCCTGGGAGGCATGAGGAGGAGATCAGGGCCTTCTGGCGGGTGGAGGCGGAAGGAGCTGCAGGAGCTCAGGGAGGGTTTGATTTGGTTTCCGACTTCAGCACGCTGGCTTTGCCTGCCCACCTTGGTGGCATAGAAGAAGCACCACACCCACTACTGCTGGCTGGGTGGCAGAGGGTGCTCTGCAGACTTGGGGGACACCAGCTTTCTGCTACCTTGGTGCCCTGTGAGGTGCAGCCTGCCCAGGCCGGCCTCCTCAAGGAGGACCCGGGGGTTTAGGGTGATGCTTCCCTCGGAGGGGCCCATGTCCTTGTGTCCTCAGCCCTTCATCCATTCAGAACTTTGTGCTTAGTGTAAGATTTTTGGGCCATACCAACAGGTCTGGTGTCTCCCATGCACTTTGAGCAAGTTGTCAGAATGGTTTCAGCCTCTGTTCTCAGCTATAAAATGTGGAAGATTGTCGTGAACACTAATGGAATTCAGGCATTAGTTTTCTAAACCATGTGCTCTTTTAGAAGATTTCATATTAGCATGGTAGAAAAAATGTAAATATATATATAGGTGTAGATGAAAAATAAAATAAAATGACCCAACTTCTCACTACTTTGAAATAAATATAATTAACATTTAGCATCTATTCTTCTACATCAGGAATTGATAAACTCTTTTTTTAAAATTTTTATTTGAAAGAGAAGGAAAAAAAAGCAAAAAAGAACAAAATTTCAAAACAACATAATAGGAGGGTAACAATGGTTAATACATTGTGTATTGTTATCTTTAAATTAGTTACTCAGGGTACAAGATATCCTCATTCAATTGTCCAAACATTACTGGCACAAACCTTTCTCTTCAATGAACTAAGCAAAATTAGTAGTGTATCTATCTTAACCATCTTATATATAAATACAATTTTTTTCTTTTCCTTTCTTTCTTTTCCCCATTCTCCCATCCCAGTCTCTCTTTCTTTTTGACCAGTTTCTTTCTGATTCTATTGTACATATATTGTACCATATCTATTGTACATTTTGGATCTTATTTACTCTTTCAGTTTCTCACACTAGGGAGACAATACAATGTTTACACATGTGCTCCCTGTTTATTTCACTTATGAGTATTTTCTCGAGTTGCATCCATTTACCTATAAAAGTCTCCAGTTTATCCTTCTTTATGGCTGAATAGCACCCCATTGTATAAAAATACCACATCTTTTTTATCCATTCCTTGGTTGATGGGCATTTGGGTTGTTTCCAAGATCTGGCTATTACAAATTGTGCTGCTATAAACATGGGTGCACATATATCGCTGTGGTATGATGTTTTTAATTTTTCTGGGAAGATACCTAGAAGGGGAATAGCTGGGTCAAATGGGACCTCCAACCCTAGTTTTTTGAAGAATCTCCACACTGACTTCCACAGTGGCTGTACCAGTCGACACTCCCACCAACAGTGAAGAAGGGTTCCTTTTTCCCCACAGCCCCTCCAGCATTTGTTATTAGTTGATTTCTTTATAATAGCCATTCTTTCTGGGGTGAGATGGTATCTCAGTGTTGTTTTAATTTGCATCTCTCGAATGACTAGTGATGTTGCACATTTTTTTGTATATTTGTTTGCCATTTGTATTTCTTCATCTGAGAAATGTGTATTCATCTCAGATGCCCATTTTTGGAGTGGGTCTTTAAATTTGGGAGGTCTGATTTTTTTGAGTTCTTTGTATATTCTCGATAGTAATCCTTTGTCTGAGGAACAGCTGGCGAACATTTTTTCCCACGTTGTGGGTTGTCTCTTCACTCTGTTGGTGGTTTCTCTTGCTGTGCAAAAGCTTTTTAATAAGATGAGATCCCAGTTGTTGATTCTTTGTGATAGTTCTGGTGCGGTTGAGGTTTTATTCATAAAGTCTTTGCCTACACCAATGTCTTCAAGGGTTTTACCTATCCTACCTTCCAGCAGATTTAATGTTTCTGTTTTAATATTTAGATCTCTGATCCATTTTGAATTTAGTTTAGTGCATGGTGAAAGATATGGGTCTAGTTTTAATCTTCGGCATGTGTAGAGCCAGTTTTTCCAGCACCATTTATTAAAGAGGCTATCTTTCTTCCAGTGAATGTGTTTGGCACCTTTGTCAAATATAAGGTGGCTTAGTATGTCTGGAGTTGTTTCAGCATCTTCTAATCTGTTCCATTGATCTTTGTGTCTGTTTTTTTTGCCAGTAAGACACTGTTTTTATCACAGTAGCTTTATAGTATAATTTCAAGTCAGGGATTGTGATGCCCACTGCCTTGCCTTTGTTGCCCAGAATTGCCTTTGCTATTCTAGGTCTCTTCTGATTCCAAATGAATTTTAGGATTATTTTCTCTAATTCTGTGAGATATGCTGTTGGAATTTTGATTGGAATTGCATTAAATCTGTATAACAATTTTGGAAGTATGGCCATTTTCACTACATTGGTTCTTCCTATCCAGGAGCAAGGGATATCTTTCCATTTCTTCCTTTTTTCTTTTCTTTTTTCTTTCTTTCTTTCTTTTCTTTTCTTTTTTTTTTTTTTTTTTTTTTTGAAGCAGGATCTCACTATGTAATTCAGGCTGGACTTGAACTCACTATGTAGCACAGGCTGGCCTTGAACTCACTGTGATCCTCCTGCCTCAGCCTCCAGAGTGCTGGGATTATAGGCATGCACCAGCAGGCTTGGCTTAGATAAACTCTTAAAAGGACAGGTGCTACATGTAGTTTGTGGCACATATAGTCACTGTTGCATTTGCTGAACTCTACTCTTGTAGTTTGACCATAGCCATAGATAACTCATAAATCCATGAGTGTGCATGTATTCTAATAAAATGTTGTTTATGGAAACAGCCCCTCAGCCGGTGTTATCGCTCAGTAGCATGGGCACCTGCTGGCGCGTGAGGTCCTGAGTTCGATCCCTGGTACCCACCAAAAAAAAAAAAAAAAAAAAAACACTCAAGGAAGGCTTGATCATCAAAAGGTCTTTTCAGTAGGAGTATCACTTTCACCAGGTTTATTTGTAAGTATTAAGAGTTTTTTGGCCCCAGAGTTACTGAACAGCTAACATGTACCTTACACTACAAGCTAAGTTTAACTTGGGAAAAGTTGGGCTCGTTATCTTCTTAACACAATCTCACTGAAAGGTCTATTTGTCATTCGGTCCCATGAGCTCCAAACAAGTTTGATTGCAAAACCAAACCCAAAATGAAATGAGAATACCAACGTCCCTACTAAGCAGATCTAGCTGTTGGATGTAAGATTTGTTATCCATGGAACATCACCGAGGATGCGATTTGTGGCATCCTTCTGTGTTAATCTGAGAAAGTCGGATTAAGCACCAAATACAGCAGCGCACTCCAGCCTGGAGTCAGGCCTCTCCCGCATCAGGAAGTCCTGCAGTGCATCCCCCCAGACCTCCCCTCCTTAGCCTCCCTGTGACCCTGGCCACCAGGTACCTGCACCTTCTTCAAGGCCAGCCTCGTCTCAATGTCCTTAAACTGGTTCAGAAAGTGGATCAGCCACTTCTTGCTCCGCTTGTCGTCCTTGCTGCGCTCTGTCTTGAGGAGGTACGGCAGCCGCAAGGCTTTGGTCCCCATCAGTAAGTGGCTCTCTCCCACCGTCTCATCCAAGGTGTTCCCTCTGAAGAAGCCTGCCAGGCTGGTGATGCGGCTGGCGTGCATGTTGACGGGGATGCTGACCCTCCTCAGGTTGAGGGTCCTGTCCTGCCACCAGGAGTACAGGAGTGGGTTGGAGGGCACGCAGAGGTCCTGGTGCTTGGCACACACCTCTGTGTACAGGACCTGGGTTCCATTGTCATTCACACTCAGACTCTGCACCTCCTGGTCCACTCTGTCGACTTCTGTGAAGGATTCCTGGTCCAGCCGTGAGTTGTTGGAGGCCACCAGAATGGAAGCAAAGTTGGTTGCGGCGCTCATCCTGGAGGCCGAGAAGCTGTAGGAGTCGTCGGTGGAGAAATGTTTCTGCACAAAGTGCTGCTCGTCCTTGGCCCGGCTCATGATCGGCGTGTAGCTCAGCTCCAGGTCATCTCCCTCCGATCCCAAGTACTGGAAGCTGGTGGCCAGCGCGGCCGTGACCAGCATGGGCAGGACCATGAAGAGCCAGGGGTAACTACCCACGGCCATGCCCAGGTGCCCGAAGGCGCAGGTGAGCGGCGCCTCTACCCAGTTGGTGCATAGGTGGTGCAGGGTGGCCCACGAGGTTTCCCGCTCGGGCTCCTGTGACCTGGGCTCCTCCCAGCAGGGCCTAGGCCCCCCTTTTGCGGCCCCTCCTCTGGCTGGCATCCCCCGGCCGCGGGTTCTGGGTCATTCTTGGGCATGGGCTGCATCTCAATGTCAGGCTCTTCCCGATGCCTCACCTGGATGGAGTGAACTATCATCCTGTGGCGACTAAGGAACCGCGCAGGACCAGTTCCTGCGTCCCCAGCAAGGGTGTGCTGGGTAAAGGCTGGAGTAGAGAGCGTGGGTGAAGGATGGCATAGACCGTGTGCTCTGACCCCGCCCTAAGGTCACCAGCAGTCAGGGCACCAGCAGTCCGGCCCTCTCTGCCCGAAGGTCCTAGGAGCCACGCCCCCTTCATCTAAACACCAACAGGGCAGGTGAGATGGCTCAGCTGCATAAGCGCCTGCCTGGCAAGCGCGAGGGCCCAAGTTCGACTCCCAGAACCCACATAAAGGAAAAAAGGGCCGGTGATATCACTCAGCGGCACGGGCGCTTGCTGGCATGCAGGGTCCTGAGGTCGACCCCCGGTACCCACACACACACAAAAAATACATAAAAAAAAATAAAAACAAGCCCTCACTTTGTCACATTTTAAACAATGAAGAGGCATCGGCCAGGTGGCTGGGAGAGAATGGACTGTATGCATTCTAGACCTTATACAGAGTTATATGTATACCCTATAAACATGGAGCGAGTCATACTTTTTTCTTCTTTAATCTGATTTTTCACGTGCGAATATATCATTGAAGCCTTTCATATAAACTTACATTAGTTTAGATTTTTATTTCTGAGAGATGTAAAGTATTTCTTTTTTTTTTTTTTTTGTGGGTATTGGGGGTCGACCTCAGGACCTTGCATGCCAGCAGGCGCCCGTGCCGCTGAGCGATATCACCGGCCCCTTTTTTCCTATGTGGGTTCCGGGAGTTGAACTCAGGCCCTGGTGCTTGTTGGGCAGGTGCTTACGCCGCTGAGCCATCTCACCGGCCGTATTTCTTACAATAGAAGATTGGTTAAATAAATGATAAGTGGTATCATAATTTATTTAAGCAGTCTGGTACTGGTGCTTAGGTTTCCAGTTCATTTCTGTTAAGATGTGGCACTGAGGTTAAGATGCGTGTTACACCTTTGCACACTCGCCCAGCTTTTCAACAATCTCTTTCGAGCCTGGGCACTGTAGGTGCTTTAAGAAGCATGGGCTGCTTTGGGGTCCTTCTCTCAGGTCCCTGTCCTGGCTTTCAACATCGGCCAGGTTCCACTGTCCGGCTCACCACGAGCCCTTTGTGCTTTGCAGTACTGTTGTGTCTCGTTTAAGACTGGTGGGTGTTACGCCACTCCTTTGTCGCTTTTTTTTTTTTTTTTGGTGGGTACTGGGGGCCGACCTCAGGACCTTGCGCACCAGCAGGCGCCCGTGCCGATGAGCGATATCACTGGTCCTTTTTTTTTGTATGTGGGTTGTGGGAGTCGAACTCGGACCCTTGCGCTTGCCAGGCAGGTGCTTACACTGCTGAGCCATCTCACCGGTCCTCCTTTGTCACTTTAAGTGAATTGCATGCACTGACAACTTCCACACTGAGGTGGATTTCAGTCTTTCTTTCCTCCTTGCTTTTGGAGAGTCTGTGCCAGGGCAGGGACCTCAGTTGTCCCACCTCTGACAAGGGCAGGTGGTATTGTTTTTTTGACACTGAAGCCATGTGAGTTCCACCCTAGGTGGCAGTGGAAGCCTCCAGCCTTCTCCTTCTGGGTGAGGTTGTGACATCCTGTTGCACTGGATCCCCCATCCCCCCAGGCGCCCCCATTCCAGGCAGGACCACCTGTCACCTGAAGGACTCCGAGAGGCTCCAGCGAGAGGACAGTGGTTGTGCCGATCTGCCCCCAGTGATCAGGGAGAAGAGAAGCTTTGGGCACCAGAGATGGAGTCTGATTGGCCTGGGCATCAACACTGGACCTGCCCATGCCAGGGGTCCTCATGGGTGTGGAAGCCAGGCCCCCACCGCAAGGAACCTTGGTCTTGGAGGAAGATGGGACCTGAGATTAATGGTGGACGGTAATGATGGCCTTGGGTGCCATCTGCAGGCATCCAGCGTGCAAACAGGGACTCTTTGGGACAGCTCTGCCAGGGAGAGCTGACTCTGTTGGCCTGACTCTTGGGGATGGTGAATTCTACCCTGGAATTTCAGTGAAGAAAAGATCCTCTCTGCACCAAGCCCCAAATAGGTGCTGAGCAGCAGGAATGGAAACCACAATAAATCTACTATCTTTCTTGTACAGATGGAGAAACTGAGGCACATCTTTGGCATGTGGCCAAGCCAGGACTGTGGCTCAGCACTTTGGGGTCTTCCCCGATGCCAGAGGGAGGGAGGGTGGCATCTGGCCTTCAAGGAATAGAGCACTGAGGGATGGATTCCTGGAGGAGGAGCCTTGGCTGAGCCTGAAGGTGACAGTGGTGGCACTTTGTATGCTGGCCTGGGGGACAGAGTAGGCTGGGTCTGACACGAGGGGATCTGTGAGGGGCCTGAGGTGACCAGTGGCCACCAGGAATAACAGCAGAGGGCTTTGCCTCTCCTTGCCGAAGAGAAAGCGGCCCGGAATCATCTCACTGGATCCATGACTGAGCTTCTAGAACCGTGAAACTGGCAGCAGGGAGCAGGACTGGCGGGAGGGCGCAGGGCTGTCATTTTGAAAGCTGATGTCAAGTGGGAGGTGGCTGCTGTCAGACCAGAAGGGAAGTCCTGAAAAGAGACGTGGGGCTAGGGGGTGTTGCCAAGGCCTGCGCCTGGGGCTTTCTTTGCACAGCCCTGCAGCAGGGGACCTGACTGACAGAGGGGAGTTGAGAGGTGGCCCTTGATTCTCTTGAGCTTCTCTGGGACCACAAAGCCCTAGAGATGCCTGAAGGTGCTCAGACAGCAGGGCCTCAAACTCCCTGGGGAGAGGCTGCGTTGCAGGTATAGGGTGTGCGATGCAGCCCCCAGGGGCAACATTCCACCCCAGGGGTGGAAGTGGAAGGAGTAGGGGTCCCCAGGAAGGGCCAGTACCGAGTCGTGGGAAGGCGGAGGTTGAGGTGTGGGGGCCCTGCACAGTGGGGGCTGCTCTGACCCATCCCTCTGGGGAGGGGTGGAGTCAGCGGATCTACTGGTGGCCAGAGCTGAGGGCTCATCCTTCCCCATCCATCTCTGTCGGGAGGCGGCTGCAGAGGGGCTTGCTCATCTCCAAAGGAATGTTATGGTTTAGTCTAGAGTTTTCCCCCTAAATCTCATGTGTTTGAGTTAGGCTTTTGGAGGGTTGGGCCATGGGGGTGCTATAGCTGATTGGAGGCATGACCTGAAAGTTTATAGTTTACTATAACTGAGCCATTACTATAGTTTACTATAACTGAAAGGGAATATTCCCCTCCTTGACTCCTCCCTCCTCTCTCTACTTCCTGGCCACCATGATGTGAGCAGCTCTCCTCCGCCAACGCCCTCCCACCATGCTGTTTCTACCTTGGAGCCATTGACTAAAACCATGAGCCAAAATAAAGCTCTCTTCTTTTAAGTTGTGGGTGTGGGTAGTTTGTTCCAGGGAGGAGAAAGTGACTTAAGACAAGGAGGGAGCCTGGGGCTCTGCTCCCCATGAATGGAAGATGTTCCAGTGCTGAAACTGGGCGGGCCGCTGAGGCCAGGCGGTGCTGGGGTGGGATGTTTGACACCTAGTGGCACCTGGTATGGCTTGGTGACACGGCCATCAGAATGAGGCAGGTGGGGCTATTTTCCTGGTCCTGGTCCTGTTGTTTCCTTTGTGTCTGTGCCCTGGTGCCATCGGTCTCCAGGGCCTCTCTGTGCCCAGAGCCCTCATCAGCAGGATGGGAACACTGCTTCCAAATTTGATGTCTTATGGGGTGTGCTGGCTGGTGGGGTGAGATCTGTGTGATGGGTAGAACTAATGAGCTTTCCACACTGCCCCTAACCACTTCCCATAAATGCCGGCATTCAGAACAGCCTCTGAGGAGTTTCCTTGGGGGAAGATCCTGCATTTGGGGAAGGGATCAACTTGAGCAGATAAACTCCTAGGGAAGCAGATGAAAGAGCCAGATACCTCATTGTAGCATTTGATTTATTAGTTTAGTTACCCATACATATTTAAATCCACATGTTATGGAAAATAGAATGTTAATTTAGAAATACTGCTTTTTCCCTCTTTATCTATTTCTTGGAGCAATTTTATTCAAAGCCTTTTCTGGCCCCTGTCATCCTCAGAGCTATTGTTTGTGGCATCTAATCTGGTTTTTCAGGGCTCAGAGCTTACACTTCCGTTGTGCCGGTTTGAGATGGAGTACTTTGTGGACCGGTGTAAAATGCTGCCTCTGGAGATTTGATCAACCACCGTGCTCATTTGCATGACACTAGAAGAGTGGCTTTTCTCATTTATTCTGTGGGTGTACATTCATGATCTCTGAAACGTAGCTATGTAGGGTATTTTAAAGTGATTTGTAAAAGGCGTATTTAGAACAACATCCCCAGCTTGTAATTCCGAGGTCAAACCCAGGATTAATTATTAAATAGGGGTTAAATATCTTTGCCTCCTCTTTTAACGATTCTAGAAGGCACCCTCTCACCAGCATCCAGGGTAGCATTGATTGAGGTTGCCTAGGGCTAATGTCTTTTTCCCCAAATGGTATTTTGTTGGTTAAAATAAAGTAAATGAGAACTGCCCAGCAGTAGGAGATAGTTCATCAGGAATTTAAATATAAGTTACTCTTTTTTTTTTCTTTTTTAGAGAATGATTTTGTAGAAAAAATATCTTTGCTTTTTGCTTGTCCACGGCCAGAAGAGCAATAGCTGCATGGATGATTGCGGAATGAATCTAAGGGTTTCACAAATCCTTGCATGTGGTAGAACACCTGGCACATAGTAGGTGCTCAGTAAAGATTAATTCTTTCCTTTGCCCAAGATCCACAGTGTCTTTGCCACCTTTCCACTGAAGGAGTGATCAGCAGGGTACTTCTGCCCACCCGCCCTTACCCATGATATTGCCAGGGCTCCTAGAGACAAGAGCCTTTGATACCCTCCCACCGTGGGACTTGGTACTCCAGGGACCAGCCCTGCCTGTTTCCAGTGGCCACCTTGTCGCAGACCACAACTCCCTTTGTCATGGTCCATCAAGGGCATCACATGTGCTGGGCCGTGTGTGGGAGCATTTTCTCCTGCCCTTCCTCCTCACTCACTGTCCCCTGTGTCTCTGTGCTCTTCTTCAGGGAGATCTCCCTGGTCCCCAGATGAGGTCAGACCCCCCCACCATGTTTTGCTGTCACCTGTCTGAGCACCTCTTTATCTGCGGTGTAGATTCATGTGCAGTTGAGCATGCATTAGACTGATGCCTGTGTCCTCTGCTGGACTGTAAGCTCTGTGGGCGCAGGCCCTGCTCTGCCTTCCCAGCTGTGCTTCTGGAGCCCAGATGTATGGCAGGTGTTTAAGACAGAACCTGCTGCATGTCTGGCTGAGTGGGCGGTGCCTGCACATGAAATTCCCTGGAGGATGAGGGACCAGTTGTGTTTTAAGCCCTCTCCCAAGGGCCCTGGAACATGTTGGGCATCTGTCATTTGGCAGGAATAACATGGGCTCTGGAAATCAAGGTCTATGGATGCCAGGAAACCCTAGCTTGGGTTGTCCTCTCCATTCGAAGTGCAGCTCAGGCCTCTCAGATCAGATGGTTTGGGTATTGTTGGGAGCCTGGGCTGGGGATGAGAGTTATGTAAAAAGACCCCTGTGCTGGAGGGGCTGAAACTGGGCAGATGGGGAAGCAGTAGTGGTGAAAATGTAGCAGGTTGGCTGGGGAGCTGTTATGGCAGCCTGGACCATGGGGCTGGATTCCCCACGAACCAGCTCAGAAGCCAAGAGGAGGAGGACTGAGTCCTCCTTGGTCCCACCTGATCTATCACACACACAGGTGTCTGTACAGCCTCTTACTTCCTTCCTCCCTTGCTCCTTGCTCCTTCTCCAGCCTCCATCCAGGGTGACCCTATATATGCCCTGATTGCTTCTTTTCTTCCCTCCTTCCTTTCCTTTTCCTTCCTTCCTCCCTCCCACCCTCCCTCCATGCTTCTTTACCTCCCTCCCTTCCTCTCTTCCTTGCCTGTCTTCCCCATTCATCTGTCAGTTCTACCTCATCTTATGTCTGAAATAAATTGAGTTATGCTCAGATTTTTGTCCCAAGTTATGCTTCTGGGGATACCCAGAACCTAAGAAGGGAGAACAAGTATAGGGGTACTTCATTCCCTAAACAAAACTCCTACTTACAGTTCTTTCTGTCTTAATCACTTTCCTGTTGCTGAGACATGATACCCAGAGCCCACAACTTAAAGGAGAAGAAGATAATTTGGCTCATGGTCTCAGGGGGTTCAGTCTATGGTTGACTGGCTCCAAGGCAGAAACATCACAGTAGAAAGGCGTGGCAGAGGAAAGCTGTTCACCTCATGGCATCTGGGAAGCAGAGCAGGGAACAGTACCACAGAGGAAGGGGCCAAGGACCAGATAAAGTACCCAAGGTCATGCCTCCGTGTCTCACCCAGACACACCCAGAAGTGTGCTCCACCGATCCCCTGGGCAGTTCCTAAGCCAGTCGAATTGACACAATCAAGTTAACTACACTTGCCATGCTCCTCTATCTGTTCATTCATTCATCATATGCTAGGGTAGCATGTGCCAGACACCTGGCACCATTAGCTATGGAGCACAAAAGTATATTCAAAAGAAGACGAGGTTCCTGCTCTCATGGGGTTTACTGACATGTGGGAAAGGAAAGGCAGACATGGACTGACTACTTCTACCAAAGGGAGTGTCATGTGATCATCTTGCAGTGTGATGGAAGAAAGATGTGGGTTTGGGAGAGGATCAATCCAACCTAACCTAGAGGGACGGGGAGACTCCTAGCCAGGGAAACCATGTGCCATGGCCCCTGCTGAAGGAGAGCCAGGTGCCTGGAGCTCAGGTGGGAGGCTGAGAGTGAACACATGGAAAGGTCAAGGGGTGGGTGGGGGCCAAGCCTGCAGGGGCCTGTGGACCCCATGGAGAGTGTTGTCTTCAGTGAGAGAAAAGGAAAAGCACGGCTGGCTTGAAGCAGTGTAGTGGCAGTGAGTAGGGTGTGGACCCAAGCCATTCTGTTGGCCCATGATGGGGAAGGGACCCAGAGGCTGGAGAACCTGGTGATCCCTGAAGTCAACACTTGGCTGCTGTAGGAGACAGCAATCTCATCTACCTCATCCCTGCCTTGAGCTCTCCACTGCAGAGAAATGACTGCAGGAAAGCTTTCATGATGCCTAGAAGCTGTGTGTACGCTTCTTGACCTTTCTCCAGGCCAGAATTAGTTGCCTTTTGTGTACATCAGTAATTCTGTACAAATCCCTCTAGGATGCTACTACTTTCTTGGACCTTCCTGAGGATCAGGACCATCCTTGTCCATCGGGTATACACAGAGCCCTCGACACTGCAGCCCTGGGCCATGTCCTCCGCAAACTTCACCTTCTCCCAGTTCTACCACAGCTCAGAGCTAGCTGAGCTTTGCTCCAGCTTTGAGGGAAACACATACCATCCCCTGATGCTTCGTGACATCTCAAACAAGGCTCTGTCTTTGCACGGCAGATGGCCCCAAGCCCTAGGGGCTCTTGATTGCTGAGTGGTTTACAAGTCCTTGGAAGTGGCTGCCAGGCTACCATACATATGGCCACAGTCAAACAGTCTCCATAAGCTACGATCTCTGTTACAGGATCTGCCCTGTGCCTTTGGAGAAGCTGCTCGGGGGCTCCAGTTACTACACAGGCACAAGATTCTGCTGCTGTTACGACACTGGTGGGCTGGAGCAGCCTCGTTTCCTTAGCACATCCTGGAGGTTGAAGCCTTCACGTCCTGCCATCTGTGTGTGGAGAGGGGTTTGGGGGAGGGGCAGGTGGCAGTAGGAATTCATGAGCAAGTCCTAGGCCTTCTGGTGCCTGGAACTCCAGACTGGGACCCTGGGGACAATGGGGTTGGAAACGAGATGAAAATTTCCAATGGGTGTCCATTGGACAGCCCAATGGACATGGGGAAAGGCGGCCCAGCTCAGGGGAGTACACAAAGTCTCCCCAGGTGGCAGGAGACCTTTGGTTCAGTCTTTTCCTGTCATAAACAAACAGTGCTTGCCCTTGGCCAGGTCATCTGGTCTTCAGCACTGTTATCTGTGTCTTCAGCATTGTTATCTGTGTAACCAGAAAATTGGAGTTATACTCCCAAGTCTGCTTCCAGCCTTGGAAACCCATGTGCCTCACACATGTAGGGTTTCAGGGAGCCTGAAGGTAGGGGGCAGCCACTGGGGTGTGGCTGAGATAGTCCCTGGAAATGGAGTCTACCATCCCAAGGCTGGGCAGGAAGCAGTTAGCAGCACATCTTTGGATTTTTACTTTGTCACTTAGCAGCTGTGAGATCTCATCTTAGTTTGCTCAGGTCTTCTGTTAGGCAATAACAGGGTACTTTAGGCCAGGGGCTTAGCAGCAGATACATATTTTATCATAGTTCTAGAGAATGGAAGTTGGACATCAAGGAGCCCTGGTGAGGGCTGGCTTCCTGGCCTGCTGCCCTCCTGCTGTGTCTTCATGTGGGATGGGGTGGCAGGGATTGTTTTCTGTGATTTGTATGAAGGCACTAATCTTATTACGGGGGGGGGATCTCATCCTCATGACCTCATCTAATGCTGATTACCTCTAAAGATCCCATCTCCAAATACTGTCACATTGGTAATGATGAATTGTAGGGGGGACATAGACATTTAGCCCATAAGGAGAACATTTCTTCTTCTTAACTTGAGTTTGGTGACAGTAATGGTGTCCATCTGTGTCCAGTTTTTGTTGCCAGAATAACACAGTATAACAAACTATCCTCAAGGAGTTTAAAACAATAATCACATATTATTTCTCATGACTCTGCAGGTCAACTGGTTGGTTTTGCCTAGGCCAGGCTTGGCTGATCTTGGTGGGCCCAGTCATGATTGTTGGCTGGTTTAGGGGGCCTTGGCTGAGTGACTTTTCTTTATGTGACCTCATCCTGCAGCAGCTCAGCACAGGCTAGCTGTCCTGGAAGTGGCAGGGTTCCAACAGCATGAGTAGAAATGTGAAGGACTCCTGAGGTCTAGACTTAGATTCAGCACACCATCACATCTGTCTCATTCTATCAGCCAGTGAAAGTCACAACATTTGTCTCAAGTCATGGGCTGAAATATAGACTTCATTTCCTAATGGAAGGTGCTGCCAGGGGACATGGCACAGAAAATGAGTGAAGAGGAGAAATTGGGCCGTTTGTAATGAGTCTTCTCCACTATCTCATCGTCTTGTTGCTAGGCTTAAATAAGACTGTGGTGTTATCGCAGAGCCTAATAAATAGAGAAAACAGCAAGTGACAGCTGCAATTGTGACATTACTAGACCAATGACTTTTCAGAACTGGACACAGGGTTAGGCACTTTATGAGCCAGGTGACACAGTGACAGGTAAGTGTGTCTGGCTCCTGCCTTTCGGATCATGTGGAGAAGAGCTGTGGGAAAGTGAGGGGCCCTCACCCAGTAGGGAGGCCAGCAAGATGCTGGTCTTGACCTGCTAGAACTGGGGGAAACCCAGCCCGAGTCTGAACATCCAGCACCAGGTCATCTTTGATGAGAGACGAGACTCAGTATGTTGTCAAAGACCAACCAGTGCAGTGCTCCAGCCTGTGCTGGCGGAGGGATTCCTGATCCCTTCCCCAGTCTGACTTTGTTTCTCAGGGCACCCACTCTGGTTAACCTTGCCTGCCAGGTGGCCCTGACCCCAAACCCACAGCCTCTCTAGCAGACAGAGATGCCCTCTCTGCCTCCTGGTCAGCCCCGTCAGGTTACAGCATGGGCATTCAGCTGCACTTTTCATCTGCCTGGGGAGCGGCCCTCCAGACTCCTTACCTGAGTTCCAGGAAGGCACTCTTAGGGGTAATGGGAGTTCAGTGGCTTTTTGGTGTCTGGACTCAGCATAAGGACAGAGCTTCACAGCACAGTCTTCCTGTGTTCTTTATCATCAACGAACTCTTTTTTATTTTAATTTTGAGACAGGGTCTTGCTAAATTGCTGAGTTACCCAGGCTGGGCTCAAACTTGGCAATCCTCCTGCCTCATCTTCCCAGAGTCCTGGGATTATAAGCCCGTGCCACTACGCCCAGCTTGCAGACTCTTTTATAAAGTTAAGTCTTAGACAAAACACAGAAAAGTGCCCTAGCTCTGTGTGTGTGTGTGTGGGGGGGGTAGGGTGGGAGACCTGGAGTGTGGAGCAGAGCCCCAAACACCATGCCTCTCCATCTCTTCCACCCCCTTCCACCCTCTGCAGCCTGGTGGAGGAGGGGGGAGGCCTTTGGGAGTAACCAAAGCACAATGTAAAAACTACGAGTTGAGTCTAGACAAGGAAGTGTCTAGTACGGCAGCGCTCTCAGATATCAATCACCTAAGCTGGGCTTTTGCTTTTCTTTTTAAATGACATTTATTGTTTTTTATTACTTAAGTAATACATGTTATTATAGAAAAATATAAATATGCAAAAAGAATAAAGCCACCTTCAATCCCCCTCCTAGAGATTAACTGCAGTGAATATGTTTAGTTGTATCCTTGCAGTCGAGAAGAAGCATCTTTTGCTATCACTGTGTATTCCACGGCATGAATTTGGCACCTGCCTGGCCTACCCTTGTACAGTATTGGAGGCTATCATTGACCCAATGGTCATCTGCTTTTGAGTATTTGGGTTGAGGTATGGCTTTGTACCTTGGTCCTTGCATGTGCTCTTAAGAATTTCTTTAAGAAAAGATTTTTAGATACACAGTTGCTGGGCATTTGTTGCCATTAAAAATTTTAAATGGTAAAATATGTATGTATGCACATATGCATATGAGTTTTGTGTAATGCACATGAATAGTTCAGACACATTACGGCACATCTTTGTAGGGTTTACTGCATCGGCTTTCAGGCGTTTGCATCTGGCACTGGTCTTTGTAGAGTGCTACTCCCTCCTCTACAATCACCCTCCCCTTTCTCTACGATCTCTACCTCTGGAGTTCCAGAATTTCTTTACTTTTTTGTAGTCTCTATAATTTATCCATTTGCATATATTTTAGGAAACAACTTTAACATACTTATTTAATTTGTGAATGGGTCATGCATTCGTGTGGTTCAAAAGTTAGCAGTTTTAAATATGGGTAGAATGAAAATTTTCTTCCTTTGTCCCTTAGGTAAACACATTATTAATCTTTAGGGGTCCTTCCAGATGTTCTCTATGATTATGATTATAAGCATATATGAGTATAAATTCATGTTCTCTTATCTCTTACTCAAACAGGGGCGTGCTAAGTACACTTACCTATTCTTTGCTTTTCTACTTTGTAGCGCATCATAGAGATGTTTCTCTATTAGTAAATGAAGGGCTTGTCCAGTCTTTTAACTAGCTGCCTGGTGTTTGATCGTATGGATATGCCATGACCTATTTAATTAGCTTCCTAATGACAGCATTTAGATTCTTTTCAGTCTTTTGCTTTAAAAAAAATAGTGCTGCATTAAATAATCTTGTAATTAGGTCAGTTTGCATTTTTGCATGTATATCTATAAGATGAATTCCTAAAAACGGAATTGCAGAGTAAAAGAATTTTTGCATTTGTAACTTAGATATTGAAAATTCCTTTCCAAAAGGGTTGTGCCAGCTTGTACTTTCACCAGCCACATATAAGTGCCTGTTTTTCCATAGTTTTGTCAATAGAATACGTTATTGAACTTCAGGATTTTTGCCAATCCAATGGATAGAAATAGTAGGAGAGCTAAGTTTTAATTTGCATCTCTCTTTTTTGAGTGAGATTAAACATCTTCTTACATGTTCAGGAGTTGTGTGTATTTTAAGTTCTGTGAGCTGTGTGTTCACGCTCTTTGCTGGTTTTTTATTCTTTTGGAGAGCTCTTTGCAGTAGGGATTTTATCACTTGACCTTTGGCACGCATTGAAAATACCGAACCCATGGACTAGGGTGTAGTTCAGTGCTAGTGCACTTGCTTGGTATGTATAGGTTCCTAGGTTTGATGCCCAGCACACACACACACACACACACACACACACACACACCACACACACACACAGTGAACCCAATTTGTTGTTTTTTACTTTGCTTTTTTCATGAAGAAGTTTTTGCTTTATAGTAAAATTACTGATCTTTTGTTTTATAGTGTCTGAATTTTAGTTCATAGGAAATATTTCCTTGTACTAATTTATAAAGAATTTTCTTTCTTATAAATACTGTTATGGGCCCATTAAAACATTTAAATCTAAAATACACTTATACTTTTTTCTTGGTGTATAGTTATTGCAATATTTATTGAAAATTTTATCTTTTTCCCATTGATTTGCAATGCCATTTCATAATATACTAAGATCAAATAGATTAATATACTATATTAATATGTAAATGTATTTGAGTCTATTTTTATTTCATTCATCAGTCTTTCTGACAGTCTTTTACATATGTATAACACACTGTTTTAATTATTAAAGCTTTGTAATATGTATATTTAAATACTTGGTAGCATTAGATCTCTATGCATTTCTTGCTGGGTTTCTTTCTTTTTTTTTTAGTTTTTCCTCTAGATTTTCTCACTGTGTATTTTTTTTTTTTCCATTTTGAACTTTAAAATCACCTTATCTGGTGCCCCATAACAGCCTCGTAACATTTCATTGGGATGACTTTAAATTTACAAATTAATTTAGGGAAAACTAAAATCTTTGTGACATTGAGTCCTATCCAAGAAAATGATATCGGTTTCCATGATTTTCATGCCTCCCTTTGATACTATTTAAAGGTTTTCTTGGTATAACTTATACATTTCTAGATCAATTTATTCCTAAGTATTTTAACTTACCATCTTGTTTGTGAATCTTTTTCCTCATTCATTAAATCTTGAAATTAGTCATTGTTTATATACCATGAAAATTAATGACTTTTCAGATCAATTTTGAACCGTCTTACTAAGTCATTTGTTTTTTGCTTATTAGAAGTGGATCAGAATTTGTTCATTTGTTTCCAAGTATTCTTATACCAATTCCACCATGGCTACACATTTAAAGTCTTTCCCAGTCATTACAAAATAAATAAATGTTTAAAATGTATACAATTACTTAATTAGTTAATTACTAAACAGTGCATACACAGAGAGAGAGAGAGGAGAGAGAGCAAGGGAGAGGGAGGGAGAGGAATTCTTTGGATCACTGTAAGTTCCAAGTAAGTTTGGCCAGTTGAGAAATTCTGTGTCTTATTATATTTTATTTTATTTTATTTTATTTTATTTTTATGTGGGTACCGGGTGTCGACCTCAGGACCTCACGCTTGCCAGCAGGCGCTTTTGCCACTGAGCGATATCACCGGCCCTTTTTTTCCTTTATGTGAGTACTGGGAGTCAAACTCAGGATCTCGCGCTTGCCAGGCAGGCGCTTATGCTGCTGAGCTATCTCACTGACCCTGTGCCTTATTTTAGAAGTGTAAGTAAGTATCATTGACAATGACATTTCTGATCAAGTGTCACTTCTGAGTCCCTGAGGTCACCGCTCAGAAGTGTATTGCCTCAGTTCCTCAGTGCTCCCTGGGTGTGGAGTCGCATGTGGCCGCGGCGTGCAGGATCACGTGTGTGTTTCTGTGTGCATGGTTCCCATCCGCTCTCCACTGCCCCCCAGGTTTTGGCAGAGGGGGCGGAGCGCCAGACCAGAGATTGCACTCTCTGGCAGTGCTTAACATGCACACACGTATCCTTGTGAATGACAGGAGGAGCCTTGTCTTTTGCAACCAGCTGTGAAAGGGGCCACGTGGACTTTCAGTTACAGTTAATCTGTAGGGGCCGAAGTGATGACACGGAGGAGGGTGGAAGGGAAGGGTTGAGCTGCGGGCAGGGTCCTAATGTTTCCCAGAAGCAGTTAACATTTCTCAAAGGCTCGGACAAGCGAGACTCATGGAGGGAATCTGGTCCCAGAGGTTGACAAAGCCAAGCTATGCAGCTGTAGCCACCAACCGGCCTGGAGCCCAGGGAAATGTACGTCAACTAGTCACCCAGTTCTGGTAGTGGCCTAGATTTTCTTGGTGCTGGCAAAATACAGCTTCTGTCTTACCCAGGAACTAAATACGTCTGTTGCTGGTTCGTAATAGCCAGGCTTGCTCTCTGACTCAGTCTCCCAGTCTCACCACCAGGCCAGGCTTTTCCAGGGCCATACAGCAGCTCCATCTGAACCAGTTCTTCTTCAGGAATAATGTCTTCAAGAGGAAAAAAAATCTACCCTGCTAGAATGTTGGGTGATAAAATTAATATGGATCAATGCAGTGTGCAAGAGCTATGTGCCTGTCCAGGACCTAATCAAAGTCCTTCAGCAGGGTTAGCGGGCATGAGGCTGTGGCTTTCACTTGAGAGGCTGTTGAGGGCCAGGCCAACGCTCACACACTTTGCCTCCCTGCGGCTGACATGCCCAGGACCTGTTGTCAACACAGGTTTACTGCTCAGTCCTGACGTTTACTGGTAAGTGGCTTCTGGACCCAGCTGCTTAACTCTCCTGAACTCTCCCTGTCATCTGTAAAACGCCTCTATCACTGTAGTGCTGGGCTCGCCAAGGGACTGAGAACAGGCAGCCCGTGTCAGGTACTTGGCAGGAGGCTGCACACACAGTTGGGCCCTTTTTTCATATCTTCTATTCTTGCACTAATTCTGCAAGAGAAATGAATTACTATTTCCTTTCCACAAAGAAGGAAACTGAGTCTCAGAAAAGGGAAAGGATCAAAGAGCCAAGATCTGTAGGGTTCTTGTGAACTTTCCAGCATATCCTGCAGCAGCGATGGCGAACCTCTTAGAGCTTTCAGTGATACAAGCAGCCCGCTGCAGCACGCATGCCGTAGGTTCCCACCACTGTCCTATAGTGCCCCGTGTTATTATTATCTTGATATAGTATAGCATAATATACTGCTACATTATGGATAAGTTGAGTCCTTGGTATAATGTGTCATGAATAAAAAGTGAATGTGCCTTCAGGCTGCTTGGACTCACAATTTTCATGGCATTTCTGAACACCCTGAAATGTGACTCAGGAGGGAAGAGGCCTTCAGTATGAGCTGAAAGCTATTGCATGGACCACCATCTGGGCCTCGAGCCCGGGCCAGTGTGCTAACTCATTCTCATTGAAATGGTTTCCTCATTGTATGCCCCTGCCCTGGCAGAGCCACTCTGGCCCACCCTGGCAGGTCTTGGACGCAGAATACTAGGTTGCTGGGCTTTGAGTTGGGGTCCTTCCTCCTTGGAGACAACTGCAGAGCTCTTCAAGCTTCCCAGGGAGGCGACTGTACTAATAAACTCTTAATCTCAGGCAGTGGCTGCCTCTGTGCCCTGCTTATCCCTAAGATGGACTCTCAGGCAATCCTGTAGAGGTCAAAAAAATCAGTGTCTCCATTAAAAGAAGCCTGGTGCCCTGTTTCATAGGCCTAGGAACTTGAAATGAAAAGAATGCAAATTAGATCCCCTGATTGGGGACCTTTGATCCTGGGGCCTGGAAAGAGTTTGGCTGCTGCACTCGGGATTGGGAGTTTGCTTATGAAGGTGAGAATTATGGACCCGTGTGTTCATTTGTGTGCAAGGATGCTGAGCTGGAGCTGACGGCCAGGAGAGCAGAAAGCAGTAGCCAACAGAAAGGACGCAGCCACCGCATCACCACGTGGGGTGTTTCCAGTGGGGACAAAGCAACTATTATTTTCCTCCCGGGAAGTTTCAGTTGGCCAGAGAACAAAAACCCAAATGCCTTCATCAGCATAGTTTATGCCTAAGTCCTTGCTGGCCTCCAAGGGCAGAAGCTTGATGTCGCAGCCAGCTCCCCAGCTTGTGGTTTTGTGGCTGTTTCTATCTAATTACACATGTAATTCCATTTCCCAGTCTTGATTAAAAGTCATTTTTCTCCCTGGAAACCATGTCTCCAAGTGCTTCTGCTGCACTGTGGAGGGCATCAAGGTGGCCTGCGAGTGGCGGAGAGGCCACCAGACCCCAGCTTGTCAAAGATCACCCCCAAATCATCCCAGCCATCATCCCTGCATTCTCATTAACCTGGAGCTTCTTTGATTTCCTCCATTCTTCAAGTTTATTTCATAACAATTTGAAGGCAAGGAGAGGGGCAGGTTAGAAGCTCTGTTTAGGCTGGACAAGGTAGCGGTGCTCCCTCCCTGTCCTAATTAACCATGAAATTGTACGCACCACCCTGTTAGTAACAAGTCCCTTAATGTCCCCATTCCTGGGGAGTAATTGCATCATTTCTCAGGGCTGCTGCTATGTCCCAGGAAGGCGCCAACACTATTAATCATCAAGTGCAGAATAAGTGATTTTCAGCTTATGTTTTAATAATGTGTGCCCAGCCTGGGTCTGTGTAAGTGGCGCCTGGCTCCGCTCCATGCCATGGATGACTCGGCTGCTGGTTGCCAGGTTCTCTTCTCCCATCAGGACCCGGGGTGCTCAGGAGGCTGAGTCATTAGATGAGCGGGTTTCCTGCTGGGGAGCCATCTCTGATGATGAACTTGGGTTTGGTATTTTCAATCACCGAGGGTGAGAATGCAATGAGCTTAACTAAGATTAATTGATTTTGAGTGTGAACAGCTAATTAGTTTCAAGGCAATCGTTCGTCCTCTTGCTCAGAGAAGATGGTACTGAGAAGTTCTGCCTGGCCCTCAGACAGCCCTGCGGGAGAGGACTTGGCCTTCGTGGTGGGCAGAGTGGGGTGGAGAGCCCGTTGGAAGGCTCGGTAAGCATGGGGCCTCAGCGGTGACCTCTCCGAGCCTCTGTGTTTTCTCTATGAAACAGATTTCATGACCAGCAGCGTGATTGTAGGGATTCAGAATACTTACAGATGGAAGGAGATTGTGTAGAAGTGATCAGTGATTGAGACTTTTGTGGGGATGCTTGTCCAGAGATGAGAAAATAGCCTTCCTCTTCCCTGAAAGCATCATTTGGCAAGATACGGATTCCTTCTTTCTTGATTGGCACTGGAGACCAATCCAGGTGGATCAAGGTGAGTTTAGAGTTTGAGTATTCTGTGTGGTCGCTCAATCCAACTCTTTGGCGGACTACATTTTGAGGAAAGAATGAAAGGGGAAATTCTTCTTTGTCCATGTGGTGTGGGCACACTGGCTGTAACCCAGAACTTGCCCACGGGTCATGATGAGCCTTGAGCTCTAGGGGAAATTACCCTAACCCGCCGCTTATGCCTATGGCCAGAAGTCCAAAGCTCACGTGGAGAGAGCCGCGCATGTTCACAGGGTTCTAATGCAACCGGCAGGCTTTCCTTCCTGAGCCAGGGGATCAGCATTGCAGCCTCTGTCTAGCACCCCCCCCTTTGGCCAATGGGAGTCATAGTCCTCCTCTGATTCCAACAGCCCCTCGCACCAATAAACAGTCATGCACCAATCAGGCTTGCAGGTGGTGGACCGCAGGGAGGTTTGCTGGGTGGAGTGCTACCCGCCTGCCACCACTCGGCACCCAACCTCCCTCCCACCATCTTGCTTTCTCCCCTCTTCCTCCCTCTGTCTCTGATTGACTCAGGACCCCCCCCCATTCCTCCTTTATTATATAGGCTGCATCCCCTTCCTCTGAAGCTACTGGTTTATGTGGCAGCTTGGTCACCCTAAGCAACTGTCAAATGTTGTCCCTAGTAGATAATTCTTTCCCTAAGAAAAATCCTAGTCTTGCTTGTCAAGACAGTTTTCGTCTCCTCTTTACTCTGTTGATCCTCACATTGTCCGTTTGCTTTGCTCTGCAGTCCCTGCTAGGGGCTGTGTGGTTGTGGTGGCCCGTGGCTTCCAGACTGATGCCCACCAAGCTTCTGGGGTGGTTGCAAGTGAGGATTCCAGAAGCAGAGAGGTGGGTTTGAATCCCAGCCCTGCTATCAATAATTGTGCAGCCTTGGGCAAATTACTTAATGCCTGTGCCTCAGTTTCTTCTTGTGGAAAATAATAATGACAGAATCTACCACACTGGTTATCTAGCACATGACAATTACTTGGCACATGCTCTCTGTGCATAAACAGTTTCCCTAGGTTGTAAACTGATCAGGGAAAAAGAGTATGTAGAGCCTCAGTTCCCAGCGTTGACAGGAAGGCCTGGCACTTCGCAGTCATCCACTAAACAAACGTGTGATGAATTCATGCAGTTCTGACACTGACGCAGGGCCTGAGGATGCTGTGCTCTGGACCAGGGCTCGTGGCTTGCAGCATCAAAACTGGCAGACTAAACAGGGTGTGCTCGCGCCTGTGTGAGGTGACTGTCCAACAGCATGAGCTGCTGGCTCTACCCAAGAGCAAGGGGGTCCTCATTTCCCTTTTAGCAGAGGAAGGTGATTTCCATGGGGTGCCCTGCAAGTCTGGAAATCACTTATGTAGCTCTCACCTCCGTTCCCCTTCTGCAAAGAGTTAGATTTTGTGGGGAATTCCCTGCAATAGCGCCTTTGTGATGTGATTAGCAGATTTTCCTCCTTTGAGTAAAGTTTCCTGTAAGGAGTCGAGACCCCTGGAAAAACTGGGTGGGTAATTTACCGTGGGTGGATATGCAGCAGAAAGGAGAGGGAGGAGGCTGAGGGGGAGAGGGAGAGGGGGAAGGAGAGAAAGGGAGAGAGGTTTTATAAATGTCTAGTTCTTCTTTTCTAAGCAAATCAAGTACCTTCTGTGGATCAGCAGTGTTTGAGGTCTTCTCGGCTCTGGTGAAAGGCTGGCAATCAAACGGAACCAACCTAGAACGCTGAGGTCAGTTCTGCTTTCTACATGCGTGCACCATGCTGAGCGAGTAGGGAAAGGAAACAGGTTGCGGGAGTCTTTGTCTGAGATTTTAAAAACAAACACTCTGTGCAGCAGAACACACGCAATGCCTTTGCGTCTTCATTCAGCAGACTTTCTGTGGCACTCATGATGTCCTGGCACTTGCTAGACCCTGGGGCTGGAGCGCTCATCCCAGCATCGTTTCCCTCCTGACCTTGAAAACCCTGCTGCCTTGTGCAGTGTTTCTCTAGGGGGCTTGGTGGATAGCTGACCTCTCTTTAGTGAAAGCAGAGGTAACCTGGTACTCTGTAATCATATATAGCTTGCTTGTTCGCTCCTGAATACAAGTTGTAAGTAATGTTTATTAAGTATTTCAGGAATCATATAAAAAGAATTTTATTTTCATTTTCTGTTGGCATGGATTAATCAGCACGGAAATGTAAGATCTCATCAGATCACATCATACAGCGATAAGGCACCTTGTGAGTAAAGATCCAGTGTTCTCAAGTTCTAGAAAACACTAGTTTTTGCAGATTGGCGAAATTCAGTGTAAGGGCTGACATTTGGGAGAAGGAAATGGACAAGGTAAGAAGAAATTGCTTTGTAAGAGCAGTCAGAAATCTGGGCGTTGAGTTATTTGTGATGCAGCGTGTGGTTCTGGAGGGGTTTTATTGAGTTCAGTTGAGCTGTGAGTTTGCCAGAGATCAAATTAACTCTCCAGCGGGTGCAGAGCTGGGGTGCATCGTAATGGCCGGCAGCCTGCCTGCCTGGTCTTCCCTGCGCGCTGAGCTCTGAGCCCCGTGCAAAGAGGGCTGAGCCCAGAGGCAGGCGGGGGAGCTGCTGCCTGGGCCAGCAGGATGGCCTCCCAGGGGGACCTGAAGGCTACTGAGGTGAGGGTGCTGCAGGACACACCCCCAAGCCCTCCTTGGGCTCCTTCACATCCTGGATGCGTGGTCCCAGTCCTGGCTATTAGCAAGTTCTGCCTTATGCTGATGCAATTTTATTGGGATGGAAAATAAGCCCTTTTTTAGTTTTTGGTCCATAGATTCTTTTTTTAAAAAATCATTTTAAAAACTTAAAAAAAAATTAAATTAATTTTATTTTGTTTCGTGGTATTGGTGATTGAACCCAGGACCTTTGCACTGAGCTACTCTAACCCTTTCTTAATTCTTTAATTTGAGATAGGGTCTCCTTAAGTATGTGGCTAATTTGCATGGGCTGGGCTTGAACTTATAATCCTCCTGCCTCAGCTTCCCAGGGCTGAAATTATAGGCATGTGAGATGTGTGTGTGTGTGTGTGTATCTATCTATCTATCTATCTATCTATCTATCTATCTATCTATCTATATATTTATATATATATTTATATAGGTATTGGTTATATTAATTATATATTTATATATGTTTATATATATTAATGTTTAAATCAGGTTAAGCCTCTATGACTCCAAATGTTTGTCATTTCTTTTGGTAAAAACTTTCAAAATCCTTCCTTGCAGCTTTTTGGGACATGCAGCCCAGTATCTTTCCGTAGTTATCCTGCCATGCAGTAGAACACCAGAGATGGGGACGAATGTCGGAGGCCCTGGCTGAGTGCCCGGATGATGGGGGCTGAGGGAGCACAGCGCCTGGTGGGGAGTTCGGGTGTGTCTGCATGGGCACAGGTGGTATCGCTCCACTCTGCACTGGTGGAATGACACTGGGGGTCCCAGGCTTTCTGTGGTGCTCAGAGAAGGGGAGAAGCTGGAAAATGAAGGGTAGCCCAGCTGATGCAGAAAGGACAGTTCACGTGGTTCTCGTGGTGTCCTTTGGCAGCAGCCCTGTAGCCCTTGGCTTTGACATGAGCCTGCATTTGATGATGGCAGCAACCCTCACTGCTTTCAAGTCATTAGGCTTGTAGAAGTTTCTTGGACCACTGAGCAGACCTTCCAGCTGGTGCCCCCAAGGCCCTGAGCTGTCCTCTCAGTCCCTCTGCTCCCTCGCCCCTTCCTGTAGACACTGTGTGCCTCTGTGGCCTCCTCATCCTCATGGGTGTCCCTGTCCCTGTGGGCCAGGAGCATGGGGTCTGGGAGGCAGCGGTCACTTCTGGGCAGCCTGACCGCCCCTGCCTGAGGAGGGGCTCCAGGCACACAGATAAAACTCTGTCTGTTCCAGCAGCTTGAGACACCTGCTGGGAAGGAAGGGGGCCAGGGACCAGAGGAATCCTTTGCAGGATTTGGCTGGAGCCCTGGGAGCCCCTGTTGCTGGGTCAGGGCTGTTTGAAGAGGTGGACAGAGACCACCTGAAGGGGCTGGAGTTAGGCAAGGCAGTTGGCTTTTGTTGATCCCTTGGCTGGGTCCCCAGGGTAAGGCTGGAACTTAGGAAGGTGGGAGGGCCCGAGAGGCCCTGCGTAACAGCGGCAGGAGGCCATACATAAGGAAAGGGGCAGCACACTAATGTCCAGGACAAATGGTGGGGACAGCTGTGCCCTTCTGTGGCCTCCGATGGCAGAGCTGGAAACCTGCGGTTTTTGGAGTGGCTTTTGGGCCACAAGCTTTATGTGAGTGCTTCTCAGTTTTACCCTGTGATAGCTCGGAGTGACACAGCATTTCTTCCAGATTGGGAAACTGAGGGCTGATAGGGTGTCCGTTTCAGGTTACCTGGCATGGACCAAGGGGGCTGGGGTTTGAGCCCAGGAGGTGACTCCAGAGCCCATGCTCCTTGGGGTCCCTAGCTGTTGCAGGTGCCCCCCTCCACTTCACCCCAGGTCATCACGCCGGAGACAGCATGGCCTGGGAGGTTGCTGCGGGTCAGGGTTCAGCGCGTGGACTTGTGCTTGGGGGCCCTGGTGTTTCCCTGTGAGACCCCGGGTGATGGTGCCGACACATGCAGGTTCCGCTCGGGCCCCACAGGGATCCTGGCTCTGCAGACCGTGCTGGGCTCGTTCCCCTCACCTCATGAGCCGCCTCTGGCTTCTGACTCCCTAGCAGATTTGCCTCCAGGAGAAGAACGCAGCAAGATTCCGACCCCAGGCTCAGCTTCCACTGATGTTTCCTGGCCCCGGCTCATCCCTCTTGGGAAAACCTGTGCTGCCTGCCGGTCCTGGCCCTGGCACTCGCAGATGTGTCATGCTGGCAGCTTGGGTTGGCTGTGCTGGGTGTGTGTGTGTGTGTTCGGGCTGCCGTATCAAAGTGCCACAGGCTGGGTGGCTTCAACCACAGAAGTTAATTTTCTGGTGGTTCTGGAGGCTGGGAATCCAAGCTCAAGGTGTCAGTAGGGTTGGTTTCTTCCAACACTTTTCTCTTTGGTTTGTAGATGACATCTTCTTCCTACCACTTCACATCATCTTTCTTGTGTGTGCGTGCATGGGTGAGTGTGTGTGTCCTAATCTCCCCTTTTCGAAGGCCGTCAGTGATATTGGACCACAGTCCCCTCTGTGACCTCATTTTAACTTAATTGTCCCTTCAAATGCCCTATCTCCAAATATGGCACATTGTGGAGGACTGTGAGTTAGGGCTTCACCTTGTGAATACTGGGCTCACATTTCAACCCCAAACAGTGCAAACCAGCAAATGCAGAGCTCAGTGCGCCCAGCCCCACCCTACCCGAAAGCTGGGTGTCCAACCTTTGCCAGCACCTCACAGAGTGGCCCTGTTTGTCTCTCCACTTCTGAGAGCTCAGTCAACCTCAGAAGGAAATGGTTTCTATCTTTCTGAGCTCCTAAGGCTAAGAACTCGCCAGTCCCAGTGCTGGAGGGATGGGCATCCAGGAAAGAGCATGTTGGAGCAGTAGTAGCGAGGTTTATCGATTTATTCCTGTGGACCAGGCCTTGCCTGGGAACTCAGCCCTCACACAAAGCCCGCAAGATGGATGATTGGTATTATTACTACCATATGCATTTCCAGCAAGACACTTGCCTGGCACGACGCAGCTCCTGGGTGGTAGTTAGGATTCCAGCCTGTGTTAGGCTCAGTGCCTCTGGAGACTTGGAGTCTCTGTCATGTCACTCAAGCTCAAGTGACTAATTGTCCTTAACTCTTTTCAGAGGCCAGATGCTGGTTCTTGACAGCCTTTGTTCCTTTCTAGGAAAAGAAGGAAATCTCCGCCAACACCTTCATAGCTCTGGCTGCGGCGGTAGGTTTGATGACTTTTCTAGCTGCCTCGAGTCCCACATTCTGTCTCAGAAAGTGGTATCAAAAGGGCACCTTTAGAATTCACTCTGATTGCATGAGCACTTTGGATAATACATCTGTAATTTGTGACATATATTCTCTAAGCAAAATATAGTAAGCTATGCTTCAGGAAACACGCTGTGCTGTTGCACTAATTAATTTGTCAAGTTATGGCTAATTATAAAATTCAGTGTTGCTTATTTTCATTTGTAGTGTAGCCTACATTGTTTTAACCACTAAACTGGATGTGGCAGAGCGTGGGGGTGTGGAACCTTTCCTCTCAGCTGTAGAAGCCGTGGGCTGGGTGTCTGGGTTATCTGAGTCATGAGTGTGTGTTCAGGAGGTCCTCATTGTGCCCTGTGAGGCCAGAAGTCCCAGCGGGTCACCTCCCACTGAGGGGGCAGTGTAGGGTCTCCCCGCTGGCCAGCTGGTGGACACTCACTCTAGGGTGGGAGTGGGAAGGGCTCACACGGAGGGACCAAGACCTTTGATTTCCAAGCCCAACAGGGAGTAGGAAGCAGGACAAAGCCATTTCCTGTTGGCCTCTGCTGGCCATAGGACAGGGTCCTGGCCCTCTAGAGGGACTAGATCTGTCCTCTGGCTGTTGTCAGGGCTGGAGATGACAGTCTTAGGGTGAGCATGGCTTGGGCAGAGTGTGGGAGTCTAGCTTGCCAAGGAGCAGCATTCTGTGGGTGACCCTGATGGGTGCAGAACTGGGTGTTTGGATCAACAGCTTTGAAGCTTGATTTGCCAGTGCATTTAGAGGGACTCCCTTCTGAGGGACAAATGCATAGCAACCAGCCAAGGAAACCCACGTGCAATTCCAAGCTGGAGTTCCTGGGACTTTACATCCCGGCTGCATGGAGAATCCACCCGGACCAGGGAGCCTTGTCTCAGAGTGAGGATGTCGCTTGTCTGAGCGCCATCTGTCCATTCATTTATCCACCAATCCACCTATCTAGCCCTGGTGGGCTAGCTTCTGGGGTCCCGGACCTTTTGCCCCAATTATCACTGTGGGGCAGCACCAACTTCTGCTTCTTTGGGTTTCCTTTTCCATATTCAGACTGATCCCTCCTATCCCTAAACTGATGGTGAGGTGTTTGGTGAGGTGTCTCCACAGCCCTGCCTTTTGTGGACACAACCAAGGCCACCTGAGGTGGGCTGCAGGTGGCTCTCCAGAGCCTCAGCCTCATGCTCCTACCCCAAGGGTCTGATGACATCAGCGTTCTGATATTTTTCCATAATTTACCACCGCTGTGTTATTCTCTCAGAGCTCCTGCTATTTTTACTGGATGTGAATCTCACTGTATAAATATCTGTTTATTAATATTTATAGACTTATGAGATATAATATAAACTTTTTTTTTCTTACTTTATGCTCATTATCTGTCTCCCTCTTGGACCATGAGTGTTTTGTGCCCTAGGACTTACCCAGTGCTTACCTCGAGGTCTGGCGTCAACAGTTGCTCAGTAAAGTATCTGTTGAATGCACTGAGTTTAAAACTGAGAGAGCACCTCAGGAATCCTTCCTAGACCTGCTCTGTGCTGCCTGTGGGCTTTGACTCGAGAAACACAGTTCATGGCACTTGCCTGGCAGTGCCTGCTCTGCTGGGACCCGTGAGCACCTGGCTGGGTACTGACACTCACTTGGATCCACGCTTTCATAGTTGAAAGAGCACCTGATGAAATTAAAAAGGTGCAAGTTTAAAATAGACATGCGGGAATCCTTTTTTTTGGGCAACATATAATTAATCAACCTTTGGAACTCAGTTCTGCAGGATATCTCTGTAGCAAATAATTCAGCATGACTAAGGAGGGCTTTAGAAAGTTCTGTGAATAAGAATAGCATGTGTTAGTGTGGAGCTTCCCTTGCCAGAGAAACCCATCTCAGAGCTGAGTCTCACCACCTTCCATGATGGAAGGGTAACAGACCTGTCAGAATAGCACGGATGAAATAAAGGCTGCTGGTGCGAGGGTGCTTCTAGACTCTGTCTTTCAGCTGGCCCGGGAGAGAGAGACCTTGGCCCAAATCTGCCCCTTGCCAAAAAAGCTCCTGCTTCATGCTCCCTAAAAGCTAGAACCTAGATTCAGTGAGCCCTCTGTGATTTAAGTACCCATCCATCCATCTATCCATCCATGTACCCATCCATCTACCCAGTCATCCACCTCTCCATCCATGCATCCATTTATCTACCTATTACCCATCCATCCATTCATCCATCCACCTACCCATCATTTATCCACACATCCATCCATTCACCCACTCACCTGCACATCTATCACCTATCTATTAATCTGTCCACCAACCCACTTACCCATCTGTTCATTCACCTACTCATCCAATCCATTCACATACTAATTCATTCATCTACCTGTCCATCCATCCATCTATCCACCCACCTATTCATCCATGCATATCCATCCATCCTCCACCCCCCACCCATCCATCTACCCACCCACCCACATACCCATCCACACACCCACACATCCACCTATCCACACATCCATGCATCCACCCAATCACCTGCACATGTGCCCTCTGTGTGTATGTATGTATGTATGTATCCATCCATCCATCCACTTATCCATGAATCTACCTATATAATCATCTATTATCTATTTACCCATCTATTCACATACCCATTCATCTACTTATCCACTAGTCTGTCCATGTATCCATCTATCCATCCATCCATTCATCCATTCATTCATCTGTCCACCATTCTATCCTCCCATCAGTCCTTTCACCCACTCACTTGCCCACATACCCATGTATCTGTTCATCAAGGCACAGCGTGGAGACAGACAAGGCTCTTGTTCTCAGAAGTTCATAGTCCAGTGAAGGAGACCAAAGAGAAAACAGATGATCATAATTGTAATCCCATGATGAGTGTGGTTACCCTGGAGCTCCTAGACTCCAGGCGAGCCAAGGTGAGGCCCCCTTACCATGGGGTGAGGCCTGGCTGCTTCCTGGAAAGCAGTGTGACACCACGGAAAGAATGTTTGCTTTGAAACTAGTCAGACAAGGGTTTGAATCCCAACTCTGCCATATGTGATTTGAGTTATTCAGGGATCCTCTCAGTGGCTTCATTTCCTTCACCTCTGGAAGAGAGGAGATGAGCTCCACCAGGGTCTCATGAGTATCCCCTGAGATGATGTCAGGGAGGGGCTGACAGAATGGCTGCCATTAGCAGCTGGTGGAAAATTTTGTTGTCTGTCATTTGTTCCATGCTAGGCTCCTCTTTGGTTAGTTTATGAAATACAGATCCTATTTAAAGATATTTGCATGTCCTATATTCTGCTCATACTCACTCACTCATACATAGAATTTTAAACTCTCAATTCAGCATTCAAGTTCTCCCTTTCCCTGGGCTACTCAAAGGGACATCTGTTACCTCTGTGCCATTAGCTGTATTAGCACACCTATAAGTACCTCGTTACAAAAAATCAAATATTAACAACATAGCAGGAGCTTTGGGAGTTCTATTTGATTACTCTGAAGGGTAAGTTTACTTAATATAAGCTAAATTATAACTCTGAGGTTATAAATTTGAATAATACTATACTCTGAAGGCCTTTTTTCATCAATCCGTGTGTAGATCTAGAATCCTCATTTTCTTTTCTTTTTTTCTTTTTTTTCTTTTTTTTATTTTAAAGAGAAGAAAAAACAAAACAAATAAAAAAAAAAGAACAAAATTTCAAAACACCATAATATGAGGGTAACAATGGTTAATGCATTACATATTATTATCTTTAAGTTAGTTATTCAGGATACCAGACATTAGCATTCAATTGTCCAAACATTATTGGCTCAAACCTTACTCTTCAATGAACTAAGTAAAATTGGTAGTGTATCTATCTTAACCATCTTATATATATATACAATTCTTTTTCCCTTTCCCTTCTTTCTTTTCCCTATTCCAGTCTCTCTGTCTTATTGACCAGTTTCTTTTTGATTCACCGTGTCTATTGTACATTTTGGATCTTATTTACTCTTTCAGTTTCTCATACTAGAGAGACAATACGATGCTTACACATGTGCGTCCGGTTTATTTCACTTATGAGTATTTTCTCGAGTTGCATCCATTTACTTATAAAAGTCTCTAGTTTATCTTTCTTTATGGCTGAATAGTACTCCATTGTATAAAAATAACACATCTTTCTTATCCATTCCTCAGTTGATGGGCATTTGGGTTGTTTCCAAGATCTAGCTATTACAAATTGTGCTGCTATAAACATGGGTGCACATATATCGCTGTGGTACGATGTTTTTAATTCTTCTGGGAAGATGCCCAGAAGGGGAATAGCTGGGTCAAATGGGACCTCCAACCCTAGTTTTTTGAGGAATCTCCACACTGACTTCCACAGTGGCTGTACCAGTCGACACTCCCACCAACAGTGAAGAAGGGTTCCTTTTTCCCCACAGCCCCTCCAGCATTTGTTATTAGTTGATTTCTATATAGTAGCCATAGAATCCTCATTTTCGATGGGGAAGCACCAGGGTAAATAGGGGTGAGAAGGTACAGGGCAAAGTCCTCTCACCAGTACTTGCCTCCCTTCTGACTTGGAGGGCAAGCAGTTAGCACTTTTAGCACTGGAGCTGCATGGAAGAATTGGGTGCTCGCTGCTGTAAGGGGTTAATTACCATGCTGTCCTGTGGGATCCTGGTGGACCATTGGTTCTGTGGGTGTAGAGAGCTGACTTTCTTGCTTCCCTGGGGGTCTGTGCAGCTTGGAGACCTAGACTCCAATGAAGAGGGCTCGGTGGCCTATCAGCCTGGGATCCTGGGAAGAAAGGACCAAGGAGCTGATGGGCAGGTGGATGGATGGATAGATCTTTGAGAAAGATGTCTGTACTCATCTCTTCCACATCCACCTCTGGTCTTCTCTGACTCTGCTTTCTTTCCCGCCCAGCATCACTCACGCTAATGGGCCTCCCGTTGTCTGCTGTGCTGGTTTCCGCTCTCTCTGAGGAGTGTGCCGAGCAAGCCTCCATGTGCTCATGGGCCCTTAATAAATGTTTGATGACAATAATGAGATCATAGGCAATTTGTTACCATAACGTTTATTTTTCACATTTTTCTGAGAAATGGTGTCTGTCTCTAGCTCCTTTGCTTGACTCAGGATAGTGATTTCATTTCCAACAAAGATTGGAGTCCAGGGAGCTATTCTTTGTTGAAACAGGGCAAAGGGTTTGGAGCTGGAGGGACTGAGCTGATTGGAATTCCGCCTTCTCCACTTTCTAGCTGTTTAAACTTGGGCAAGCTCAAGATTCAGGGACTGAATTTCCATGTCTTCTTGCAAGTATTTAATGGGCATCTACTGGATGCCAGCCAGTGAGATGTATCTGTGAGTAAGACCGACTCCTCTCCCATCATGGAGCTTACGTTTTCATGAAATGAGATAAGTAATAACTTATCTCGTGCTATGAAGAAAAATAAAGATGAGAGAGGGAACCAGAGAGAGGTTGAGGCCCTGTGGCAGGGAGATGGTAGGGAGGCTCTTGTGATGTGATGGGAGGTCGGAGGTGGGTACAAGAGTGAGCCACTGGGCTACTGGGGAGAAGAGTGTCTTAGTCACGTTCTCATCAGTGGCACAAAATACCTGACACCTGCAAGTTAAAGGAGGAAAAGTTTATTTGGCTCGCAGTTCATAGAGGTTTCGTTCCGTAGGGAGGAGCAGGGAAAGGACACAGACCCTCCCAGGCCACGCCCCCAGTGACCACTTCTTCTGGCCAGACCTGCCTCCTAACAGCAAGGCAGCTCTCAGCTGCATAATCCAGTCACCGCCCAAAAGCCCTCCTATGAGCGTGTGAGGCTCTTGGGGGACATTACAGAGAAACCATAACAAAGAGCACCACAGCAGAGGAAGAGTCAGAGCAAAGACTCTGAGGAGTGCATTTGGCCTGATCAAGAAGCACTGGGCCCAGAGTTGGGAAGACCCTGTGGGGCTTTGTAAAGAACTTCAGAGTTTACACCAAGATGCAAGCGGAAGAAGCTTTGAGCCGATCTGCTGTGGAGGACAGAGCACAGCAGGCGGGGGAAGGGGTTTCTTAGAGGACAATATGGGAATGGTCCAGGCAATTTTGGATGTATTTGGAAGGCAGGTTGACCAAATCGCTGGAGGTGGAGGAGTCCCAGATGGTGCCTTTGCTTTTGGCAAGAGTGACAAGTAGGGTGTAGCCACTTGCTAAGGTGAGGGGGATGGGATGGAGGGGTGGGTTTGTTTGGGGAGACAGGAAGCCAGGAATTTGGTCTGCGGCCTGTTAAATCTGAGACACTCTGACATATCCATTTGGAAGCTTGGGGGATATGGTTGGATCTGCCGTGCTGGGATGGGGTTGGGGCTGTGGAGACCTCCATGAGACCACTGCTGCACAGATGCTGTAGATGCCCCGATCCTGGACCAGGTGGCTGAGGGCTGGGGTGCAGGTGAGGAGAGGTTTGGAGACTGTTACAGAGGGTTGCTGTATGGGCTGAGGGTGGGAGCCTAAGGGAACCAAAGGTGGTTGGTTTTCCTGCCTCCTCTGACTCCTCAGAATGCATGGGGCAGTTTTGACCTTCGGAGTTTCCAATTTGGAAGTCCACTATAAGACCTGAGAGGGTTTTTTTGTTTTGTTTTTTTGTTTTTAAGCTATTGATATTTTGTTCTTGGTGATGCAAGCTTTATTTAGTCACAAGCCTGTCCTTGGAGATGAGGTGCTTGTACATGTGTCCTCCCCTTGTCCTTCTACCACATGACTGTTCACAGCCAAGTGTGCATGCCCCATGGCCCCGGGCACCCTGGCTGTCCTAGGCTTGCATCCTATTGCAGGGTCCTAACAGCCCCAGTCTTGCCTGTGAGTGTGTGTGAAGGTCTTGAGGGCCCAGTATCCACAGAGCCCAGTTCTTATCATTCCCAGAATGTTCCAGGAAGATACCAGATTCCCATGATGTTGGCAGGAAGGTTGGCATCTGTGGGATAAACTGGGTTCCCTGAAGCTGGGTGGTATTTTGGGGTCACCAGAGACCCTGGCTTCTAGTCTGCTGGCTCAGGACCCTAGTGCTACCACCTTACTTTGCATAAAGGTCCATGACCTTCCCAGAACAGAGGAAGCACAGTGGTCCCCAAACACAGAAACCAAGGATGGAGCTGAGTTTACTGCAATGTTGGCTGTGAACCTGGTGTGACAGGGCAGAAGTATATGGATGTGACAGGCACAGGCTCCACTGGGCCACTGTTAATAATTATTCTATAATGGATGGATTGGATCCGACTCAGGAGCAGCACAGAGTCAAACACACCTGGTGGTTGATGCCAGCTTAGCCTCTCATTAGTGTGATTGGCAACAAGTCCCTTCACCTCTGTAGCCTGAATTTTCTTGTCTGGATCATGGGATGCTAATTTCTCTTCCTGGGCTGCATGAGGAGCGAGTCAGACAACATCTGCAAGGCGGGAGGAGGCAGCACAGAGCCTGGTGCGCACAGGGTGCTCACCCGATTTCCCCTGTCTTTCCTCATCCAGATGCAGCCAAGAAGAAATTCGTGATAACAGTAGTTACAGGTTAATGATGAGCAGTTTCTTAACGACTATTATAATAATGTGAGGGCTGATTTTATGTCAATAAATGAGTTAAGAAGCCAGAGCTGGGGGGACACAAGGCAGTGACTGATACAAAACAAGGGCCATGTGTGTGAATGCAAAGCCACCAGCTGCCATTGTGACCAGAAGAGGAGTTCATCTCAGGGACACGAGGAGGAGCAGCTCCATCTTGGGAATGCTGTGACTCCTGGATTTGGAGTGATGTAGGTCCCATGCATCAGGTCAGATAAGCACCATTCATGGTGGCCCCAAATGGAACCAGTGTGATTGCTTAGCAGCTGTTGAATGAATAAACATCCATTCCATGGACTGTTACTCAGCCATAAAAAGGAGTGAAGTTTTGATATGTGCCATAGTTTGGATGAAACTTGAAAACATTATGCTGAGTGAAAGAAACTGGACCACAAAGGACAAATATATGATTCCAGAATTGACAAATCCATCCAGACAGAAAGCAGATTGGGGGTTATCAGGTGCGGGGAGGGGGAATGGGAGAAACTGATAATGGGTACAGGGTTTCCTTTTGGGGTGGTAAAAATATTCTAGAACTGAGTGGAGGTGATTGTACAGCACTGTGAATGCATTAAATGGCACTGAATTGTACACTTTAGGTGGTTACAGCAGTGGATTGTATGTTCTAGGTATTTTACCACAATTACAAGATAATCTGATAGGGGAGCTTAGGCTCTTACCCTGGGAGGCTGTCCAGGTGGCCATTTTCCTCTGCACTGTGGTCTTTTCCTTGCCTCTACTGCCCTGCCAACCACCGTAGTCCAGAATGCTTTAGACAGGCACTCTCGTCGTCTCTGATGAGGTGGCATCAGTCCTGCTGTACAGACCAGGCCCCTGAGAGTGTGACAGGATCATCTGTTTTCTCCTGTCACATGGCAGGCCTGTGTGGATCTGGGATTCAAACCCACTTTGGGGACCTGCCACCCCAAATGCCAGTCTATTGCCAAGCCCCGTAGTCATTGCTGTTTATTGAGCACTTAGCGTGTGCTGTTCTCCATGGTGAGTGTGGGCGACCTTTTCACCATTTGGGTTCACTTCTGGCCCCCTATGCCTAGCATAGTGTCTGGCAAAAGGTAGGAGCCAATCAGGTGTTTGTTACGTATGTGGCTGGTTTTTGATATCGGGGTTACTAACTTGGCTGTGGATGACTAACTTACCTGGGGGAATGGCTCTTTCTTTGACAACTATTAATATGAGTGATTTGGGCAAGAATGAGTCTGATGCCTAACTTCTGAAAGCAACACTGGGAGTCACAGCTTGGCAGTCACAGCTCATCTGGCAGTTGAAAATCATGTCTATGTTCAGAGGTGGACATTTCAGTATTGTAAAATTTTTTTTTTTTAATGTGGGTACCGGGGGTTGAACTTGGGACTTTGTGCTTGCCAGCAGGCGCTTGTGCTGCTGAGCAATATCACTGGCCCTTGTTTTCCTTTATGTGGGTACCGGGAGTCGAACTCAGGACCTCGCACTTGCCAGGCAGGTGCTTATGCCACTGAGCTATCTCACCAACCCAGTATTGTAAGCTTTAAAAATTAACAAACTATTGAAGGGTTGTTGCACTTTAAGTCGTGGCAGAAAGCAAGCATTCTGGTGCCGGCAAGAGCAATATGTGTACGTGTGTATTTCAGATATCACCCATCAAATGCAAGCATATGTCGATAACTCACCATCTATATGCAAATACTCTGTGGTGTGGTGCTTGTATCCCCAACAAACAGTGTGCAATGTATATAAATTATGCAATAATATAGATATTGCACATATGTTAGTTTGAGCTAATTGTCAAAAGCCTGGGCTTGGATGGGCGGGTGTTGAGTGTGTGGGTGATGCCCTTGCAAGCTGGGGGTGGGTCCGAGTGGAGGTCTTGCTGCAGTGACAGCAGGAGAGCTGTGTGTCCTGGGGACAGAGGGGCCATACCCTGAGGCAGAGGGCTCAGAAGCAGGGTCCTCAGGGCAGGAGTCTGGTTTTCAGATCTGCGGTCCCCAAGTTCAGCTTTACTGGGACTCGGGGAGGGAGTGGGCCAGGCACAGTCCAGCAGGGAGCTGAAATCCCGCCCCTGGGTTGTTCATTCATAGCGAGAAGTGCAGCATCCGCTGGGCTGGATCCTCCCCAGGGATGGGTTGCTTGCTCCCTCTTTGCAGACCCAGTGCAGAACACAAATACTGGATTCTTTTCTGAGTTTGAAACCCAGTCCCACCACTTACTGTGTACGGGAAATGCACACCCCTCTGGACTCTGTCCTCTGTGAAATGAGATGATGGCCCCTCTCTTAGGGCTGTGGTTGAGACAACAGTGAAACCACCTGGAAACAAATTGGCATGAACAACACGCTGTCCATGGTGGGGTCCTTGAGTGTGGCTGCTGTTGAGAGAAAATAACATTGCAGAAGCCCATGTGTCTGTGCATGTGAGCTCGAGAGGTCAGTGGCCAGGCAGAGCGATCGGTGCTGTCATCTCTAGAGGGCCGGGCCTGCCTTGCTCAGGCTCACACAGGGACAGGTGAGCTCCCATCATCTGTGTTGACCTATTCTGCTGGGCACTGGTGCTTCATATGCGTTTTATTACCTCGTTTCCTGCAAACAGAGTGAGGGCACCATTGTTATTTTCAGTCTCAGTGAGTGGGATCCATGTGCCTGGCTCACAGAGCTGGTGACAGGGAGCAGGATCGAAACTAGGCCTGCCTGAGACTTTTCTGCAGCTGACTTCTGTGGGAGGGTGGCTTCTCCCCAACAGTGCTGGCCACACGGGACATCTTTGCATTAGGATCCCCTCTTGCTATATGCTTTCTGTTGATGGCAGTTTCAAGGCACTAGTGCTGTTTGGGGTTTCTGCTTATCAGGACTGTTGTATCAGGATTGTTGCTGCCAACTCCACCAGGCTGGCTTTCCTGGGATTAGCCTGGTGCCAAGTGTCCTGGGACGTGGATGGTATCTTAGGATGCCCGGCCTTGCCTGGCCTGCTCTCTGGGCATTTGTCTCCTGTGTGTGTCGGTGGATGTGCTGTCTGCCCATGCTAGGGAGCAGGTGGCCCCTGCCTGTCTGGACCAGCAGCCAGTGTCAGGGCAGGACAGGAGGAGAGGCTCTCTGCAGAGCCCGTGGCTGTGCAGCCATGGGGAATCAGCTGGGTGACCAGAAGGGAGGCTGTGCTGCAGCCAGGCAGAGAAGTGGGTTCAGGACAGGGACACCTTCTTCTGGGAGGACCCCGCACCTGGCTCATGTGTGCTCGCCTAGTGGATCCCGGACCACCACGATCTTGGGATAGCTTGAGATTGAACACTGTGTACCACTTAGCGCATCTTGCGAGCGCATTTAGCCATGCATATTTTGGGCTGGTTGAAGTTGTAGGCATGCTGCCTAGGGAAAAAAATAGATCTCTTCCCACTTGATGTGTGACAGATGAGAGAGACAGAAAAGCCCGTGCACTCTGTCCTGCACACGGTGATCACTGCCTCGGGGCCTGGGCGCCAGCTACCTTATTATCCTGCCTCTCCTCTGCACTTCTGGGGTCGCTGGCTCCAACTGACTGGGGACTAGCAGGGTGGAGGGGAAGTGGGCAAGTGATTATGTAGGATGCTAAGCATGGCCGGGGGCTCCGTGCCACCTCACGGGTCTGGTGGGACTTACCCTGGGCTGCCTGCCTCAGCTACTGCTTCACTTGTCCCATGGCCTGTGGGCCATCACAGCGTGGAGATCCACTTCCATGCTCTGCTGGAGGGCAATCGACTAGGGACATCTGACTGCTTTTCTTCTGTCTCAGCTACCTGCAGCATAAATGGCTGTGAGTGGGGGGTGGTAAGAATGTGTCCCCCAAGCATTCATATGTTGGGAGCCTGGGCCTCAGCACAGTGAGATTGAGAGGAGGTGGGACCTTTAAGAGGTGGGGCCTAGTGGGCAGTCCTAAGACAGGCTCCTTCCCCTCCGGCTTCCTGCCTGGCTGAGTGATCTCTTCCTCTGTGAGTCCACAGAGGTGCCACCCACCATAAGGTCCTCATGATAGCCGAGTGGCTAGACCTGGCTGGGATTATTACTGCTTTTTTATAGACTTTGCTTTTGCTCTGGCCTCAGTGAGGTAAAGTGAGACCCTGGTAGTAGATAGCATGCAAATGGAGAGGGGAATTCACTGGAGTCATGTTGAGGGGTGGAGGTAGTGGGACTTAGGTAGGAGACAGATGCGACGGAAGACACAGTCTGGGATGAGGCCCAGGTCTTTGCTTGCATGGCTGTGCAAATCATAGGCATCAGGGCGGATAAGGAAGGTTGAGCTGGGGAGGAGAGGGTGAGCACGGCCTTGGGTGGCCTGTTGTGTAGTGTTGTGTGGTATCCGCAGGTTGGGGTCTGGACAGAAGGGCTGGAGAAGCCGTGGATATGAGCAGGTGGAGCCTGGGGGCAGAGCCAGTGGAGATGGGGTGGACAAAGGCAGGAGGAGTCAAGGGTGCCCTTGGAAGTGGGACCGTGTTAGTGCTTGGCTTGTGGAGCTGTGAGCGTCCTGTGAGATGGTGCTCAGCGAATGGTTGAGCACAGGTACAGAACGAGTGGTTCTATTGGCCTCTTAGCTGCTGGCAATTGTAATTTTGCCTTCATTAGTTTTCCCAGCCTGTCTCGACCACACATTTTGCCTTAGGAGTGGTCAGCAGACCCTGAGGGCAGGGGGGAGGTGGCAGTTCCGGGAGTGTGGGCCGGAGGGCCAGGGCTGGCAGGACAGGCCAGGAGGGCTGGTGTCCACATGCCCGGGAGGTGGTGATTAAGATGTCTCGTGGGCTCCCCAGGGGTTGACCCTGGTTTGTGCTCTGTTCTCTCAACAGTCTTGCAAGTCTTTTAAAAAAGGAGTATTTGCTACTACCCATTCTCCAGTAGACTAGTGGCCTTGAACTGGCCTCTCCCCAGAGACCTTGGGCAGCAGAAGAGTTTGAGAACTGCTCTGAGAACTCCACCCTTTATTCACTTGGGGTTGGAGGGGTGATGACCACTGCGAACAGAAACCTTCACTGGCCGGTCCGTGGGCCTCCTGGCTTTGTCTGTGGCCCTGCACTGTCCCATATGGGAACCACCAGCTGCAGGTGGCTATTGAGGCCTCGGAGTGTGGCTGGTGCTATGGAGGACCTGAATTTTTTTTTTTTTTTTTAATGTGGGTCCCAGGAGTCGACCTCAGGACCTCGCACTTGCCAGCAAGTGCTTGTGCCACTGAGCGATATCACCGGCCCTTTGTTTGCTTTACGTGGGTACCGGCAGTTGAACTCAGGACCTTGTGCTTGCCAGGCAGGTACTTATGCCGCTGAGCTATCTCACCAGCCCTGAAATTTTAATAATATTTAATTTAAATTTAAAAACTGGTACTTGCTTCATGTATTAGAAAAATTGTAGCTCGTTTGGAACCACTTGATTAGGTTTCTACTTTTCTAAAGATAAATTTTATGAAATCTGAAATCAGATCAAGTATTTCGGATGAGTAGTTGGCATTTAGATGGATGTGTGTTGCAAATGTACAGTACACGACAGTTCAGAGGACGGTATGGATGTAAAATATCTTATTAATAATTTTTATTGATTACATGTTGAAGTGATCACACTTGGATACCTTGGGGTAAATGAAATGTGCTATTAAAATTAGTTTTATCTGTTCCTTTTTACCTTTTTACGGTGGCTACCAGAGAAATTTTAAATTGAATACGTGGTTTACATTATATTTCTGTCAGACAGGCAGCCTAGGATTGAAGCAGTTGCTCCCCCCGGCTGTCCCTGCGCCGGGAGCCCTTGCACGAAGGCATCCCTGTCTGTCCTTGGACACACCTGTGGGCGAAGCTTTCCAGAGCTCCTGGGGACACCAGCTCAGCCTCTGGCCTGAGGAGCCCACATCTCTTGGCTTTGTTTGGAGACGACACTGTGTGGGTGCGTGGGAAATTTTCGCGGGTTTAAACCAGACACCGACCTTAATGTAAACACAAGACTTCGGGCGACGGTGCTGTGTCAGTGTGGGCTCATCAGCTGTCACCAGCTCGCCACTGTGTTGCAGGATGGTAACGACAGGAGGGAGCTGAGCATGTGCGAGGGAGGAACACAGGAAATCTCTACGCTCTCACTGATTTTGCTGTGAACTTCAAACCATTCTAAAAATAAAAGTCCATTAAAAAAAAAAAGCTTCAAACAAAAGAAAAGAATAAGAAAAACAAGACAAGAATACCTGCAAATAACCGATATCTCCGGGTGTCATCAGTGTCTTTTTGCAGGAAAAAAATCTGCTGTATTGATCCCTCCACATGAGGGGAGGGGTTCGCTGCTCATGGCCCTTCAGAGCGTCCTCGGGGCTGTGTGGAGGCCCGTGATCACCAAGGAGCACCCCTGAGCGTCTCCCCGGGAACCCAGAGAATCCCAGCAAGACAGAGAATGCCTTTTCTTGATTTAGCTCCTGTTGGAAAGATCAGGGCCTCCAATCAGACCCCACTGTTACAAGCTGATTCCTCCAAGCTTCGATCATGGGCAGAGTTTTTACACTGCTGAGTGGCTCTCAACATGTATCCTTCTCCCATGCAACCTGGCCCAGGTTGAGTGAACCTCATTTGAGAATCAAAAAAGACCTCAAGAGCAACTTGCAAAGTGGTTTCCGAGAGTTCTGGGGGCTGCTGATACTCGATTTCCTCATCTCTGTGTGGTCACTTAGGAAAGTACACCAATCTTAAGATATTTGCCCTTTTCTCTGTGTATGTTATATATCAGTAGTATATATCAGTTATTTTACCAAACGGCTCCGGAGTTAGCTGTCACTGTCCCCAGCCCACAAGGAGCCAGGAGCACGACACTGCAGTGAGGGCCCTGGCTCCCAGGGAGTCTTCATTTGGGGGCCTTGCTGTCTCCAAAGGCCCTGGGTGCTGTGGGACCGCTAGTGCTGGCTGTTGTGGGACTTTGCAGATGGTGGGGATGAAGCTGCTGATGCTGAGTTACAAAGCCCTTTCTGCTCCTTTTCCTCATTGTTTACTTCTTCTGACCTCCTGCTAATAGGCAGGAGAGCAAGGCTAAGGGCCTTTGGCAAATTCTCCCAGCCAAGAGGCAGAGAGGGTTGGAACTCAGCAGGCCCCTGCGAGCTGTGCAGGGCCATGTCCATGAGTACAGAGGGGACATGCTGTGGCAACTGGGTGGTCCTCGGCTCCTGCTCACCTGGCACATATGCCTGTTTGGCTGTTCACATCCAGGGGCTGTCCTGTCATCCACAGGGCATCCAGGCAGCCACCTTGGCTTTGCTTTCTCTCCTGTGCCAGGTTCTGTCCTTGCACCTGTCCGGCACCCCACGGATGTGGGAGGGCTCCCCTCCACCTCCTATGGTGCACTGATTTATCTTCCATATCCAAACAGCATTGCTCCTCAGTGGCTCTGCTTGGAATTGAATGGTCTCGTCTCACTGCAGCCCGTGTGTTGCCGGCCCTCTGAAGGGAGTGTAGGGAGCGCTAGGTGAGCTCCGTGGAGGTTACGCGGGAGACATGTTTGTGTTATAAATGGGTACAAATTGAATTTGGCTTTGGGTGATGTATGATGTCTGTCACATTTCCCCCCATGGTAGGACAGTTAGAGGAGAGCTAATTTATTTCAGGTTAGGCATTCCTAAGTCTTTGGTGTGTTTGGATTGCCATTTTCACCCTGCAGTCACTGTGACTGAGCTGGCAGTAGGCCTGGTCTGCCAGTGACCTGGCCTGGCCACCAGACTACTCTACTTGGGCAGCCTTGACCTGGGGGTGCCTGCCCAGGAGGACATGCGACCCCAGCTCCCTGTTGTGCATTTACCTTCTTTTGCACCTGCAGACCTGGCTTGGGTCAGGCAGACCTTGGTTTGCATTCTTTATTTTTTATTTATTTTTTTATTTTATTTATGTGGGTACCAGGGGTCGAACTCAGGACCTCGCGCTTGCCAGCAGGCGCTCATGCCCCTGAGCGATATCACCGGCCCCTTTTTCCTTTGTATGTTGGTACCAGGAGTTGAACTCAGGACCTTGTGCTTGCCAGGCAGGCGCTTATGCCACTGAACCATCTCACCGGCCCTTGGTTTGCATTCTGATCAGCACTTACTAGCTACCAAACGAGCCCTGCAGTCCCAAGCAAGTCATCTACCTTCTCTGGATCTCTGCTTCTTTGTCTTTGACAAAGAGAGAATGCTAATGTCGCCCCAGGGGGTTTCTGGGAGGATTAAGTGGACTGCTGGAAAAGGGTCTCCCTGGGGCACCCCACACATGTGAGCTAGTTTTTTGCATCAGGAAACCAAGGGCACAGATTTCACCTGAGACCCCACTAGCCAGGGTGTGGGTGGATGCACTGGGGATGGGGTCATGGAGAGGAAAGGGGGAAGAGCCCTCTGTCCTCAAGCCCCCAGACTCCCCAGGAGCCCCAGGTTGCTGCTGCCTCCTGATACCCCCAGGGAACACTGTGGCCATCCTGGGGAGAGCATGTCACTGAGGCACTGGGTGGCTGTGCCCAGGAGAACACCAGCATGCCAAGCGGGCACGTGTCTGTGCAGAAGGCAGCTGGAGCCAGGAGATCCCTGTGGGGCAGGGCTTGGCATTGTCAGCTTTGCAGATGGGAGTGCAAGGCTCCACAGGGCCCTGTGCAGGGCAGAAGTCAGCCTTGGTCTTGATGTGTCCCTGGCTTGGGTCAGACAGACCTCAGTTTGCACTCTGATGGGGTTTTGAGGCAGCCTCAGGCCTCCAGGTCCGCTGCCCATCTCCCCCACACTCCCCCAGGGGACAGAAGGCTCACCTTGATCACAGGCAGCTTTTTGTCTGGTAAAAGCCTTGTGTCCTGGGGTGTCCTACAGTCCAACATCCAAGATTAGGTCTCCCAACTGTGCCTCTTGATCTAGAGATTAGAAGTCCATTGTGGAACAGATGTGCATGGTCTCTCAGAATTACCCAGATGCAGGAAAATATTTTTGCATCTTGAGGAAGGAGAAGATAACATTGCGTGGGTGATGTCGGGATTCTGAGTCAGTGGCTGATGGAAACTGGTCTCCTGCTGCTCAGCCTCGGGCAGGGCTGGGAGATGGGCTGCCCCTTTCAAGGTTGTGGGGGGCAGTGTATGTCATCCCAGCCCTGCGGCTGTCTGCCTAGGACGGGGGGCTCGAGAGGTGGGGGTGGGCTCTGAGCCTGTGGCCTAGCAGGCGTGGTCACCTGCAGTCGCGTGCACAGGCAGAAGCCAGCTGTGTGCTCCTGGCATGGGAACTGAAGGAAGAACCCAGAAGGGCTGGAGTGAGAGATGGTGGTCAGGCTGTGAGAAGCCATATGTGTGGTATGATACGGTCCCCCAGACATCTTGGCACAGATGCCGCCTGTCTTGTAGCAGTTGCTGATGCTCCCCAAGGGCCTGTCTTCTCTCTCCCTGTGGGGTCACGGGAGGCCAGAGAGTGAGTCCTGGCTTTCCCCGCACCTGCTGCAGGTGCTCACCGAGTTCAGACACAGGCAGGTGCACTGGGGGTGTTGCAGGGGGAGCTCTCAATTCCCGGGTTTGGCGATGGCTCTTTTTCCTGGAGCTACAAGGTGAGAGGCCCCTTGCAGAGGATGTGACACCCCTAGAGCTCCAGCAAGGGTGGCAGAGGAAGGGGGTGTGGGCGGCCCCAGGTGCTGAGTCTGAGCTTGTAGTGTGGGATTCAGAGGTGGTGAGCCCCTCCCCTGGCCCAGCACTGGGGACAGGCCAGCCTCTTTGTCCTGGAACGAGTTCTGCTCAGGCACTGAACACCCACCAGCATATCTGCTAGAGTCTCGCCTCTCCCTCCTTGCTCAGGGGCTCTGCAAAGCTCAGGGAGGACTTGCCTCCTTGTCACCTCCTCCTCTCCCCTTCCTGGTGTCCCCACATGGCTGCTTTCTTGCCATGACATGCTCAGGACTAGCAGACATTTGCATGGTCAGGACTTTGATTCATTCAATGGTTCAAGGGTGGAGGACGCTGGAGTCATCAGGGGACAGTGTGGTGCTCTGGATTGGATGTTGCCCATCCATGTCTGCTCCTTGTCCTGGGCCAGTGCAGCAATGGGCAGTGCCCCAGGTGTGCCTGCCTATGGGTTCCAGAAAGGCTGGCTGGCGAACCCCCACTTTTGTAGACAAGGTGGGACAGTGGGCGACCTGGTGCCCCATCCTGCCCTGCAGGCTAATAGCTGCAGGTCCACAGCACAAGTCAGTGGTCTGGGACTGGGTCGAGGCTTGCAAAGTCTACCATGGGACCCTGTGGTCCTGCCCGCTCCAACAGTTCTACCTGTGAGCCCTTGCTGGGTGCCCAGGAACATACCAGGCTCCAGCAGAGATGCAGAGAATAGAGGGGAATAGGAAAGGTGATAGAATCTCCTGATACTTATCCACGTGCCAAGAACCTCATTTTTGGCCGTTATTCCTGTAGATAAACAAGACAGTGGAGCCTCGGAGACTTTTGTCTCCAACAAATGTCTCACTCCTGAGTGTAAGTGGTGGGGTGGAAACTGGAAGCAGCAGCAGCCATCAGCATGCCCAGCAAACCTTTCTCCCGTACACTCTGACCTCTGCAGTTGCCTCTTCGTGGGGTTTCCGACCCTGTCTCTCAGGGGTTTGCAATTTATTTGTAGAAAGTAGCACTTGGTGAAAATTTAATGAATGAATCCATGAGCCAGCACCAGACTTGAAACCCTCCAAGTACCCTGACCCTGTAGACCTGAGTGGTAAGTGGGGTTCTGATTCCAGAGTCTGGGGTTTCCCAGCCCCATGGTCATGGTCATCAGGGTGCTCATTGTTTGGAACTGTGGCCGCTCATCTCCACTTCAGAGAGGAGCCTTAGAGATGCGCGCTTTTCTAACCCTCACACAGTAACACATGAAGAAGGCGTGCTTCCTCTGACTCCTCAGCAAACATTTGTTACTCCATGCCCTGGGGATTTGGGAACAAAGATGTCTGACACTCCTGGAACATGCATGCATTCAGCCCAGCCTCCTGTTTACTTCCCGTCATTCAGCCAAGACTTTGGCCCCTGAAAACTCTCTTCCTTGCCAGCTGGAGTCCAGACATAAAGCGGGGTGACTTCCTGTTCCTGTGGTGCCCTTCAACATGGAGCTCCCCCCATTTCCTGCCCCCCCATTTCTGTCTCCTCTGCTGTCTTCAGCTTCCATAACCCACTGGGGTCCAGCCGCTCCACCTCCCAGCACCTGCTTCCCTCCCTCTCCTCGGGTACCTTCAGGGTGGGGTCAGTGGAAATAAAAAGATGTTAGGATGCTGGGCAGCTCTTGGAGTCAGGTGGAAGTCTGGAGAAACCAGATCAGCAAGATGGGCAGCCACTAAGGGAGAGGCAAACACAGTTAAATCCACTCAGCCACAGTTGGCTTAGGAAATGGGGCCGTGGCTGACCTCGCTCAAGTTGCCTCTTCCTCCCCACCATTGCCTCTGGGCTGGACTCGGCCACACTGCCATGGCGCCAGAACTCTTGTAGACGTCTCGCCTCTTTGTGTCACTTTCCTCAGGTTTCAGGGGAGGTAGTGTCCTCTGCAAGTCCCAGAATCATCCCCTAGGGATCCTGAGGGGTGACCACACCTCCTGTCTCCAGTGCTGATGGGTGGATGTGGGTTGAGAGGGAGGATACCATGTGGCCAGGGGACACAGGAAGTGAGGAGCTTCTGGTGGCTTTCTTGTGGCTTCAAGACCTGACCAAGCTTGACCATCTCTAAACCACTTCTACCTGATGGCCGAAGGTAGTAGCAGGATGGCGTGTGAGATGCGCATACCCAACTGCTTTCTCCCCTGTGTGCTAGGGATTGTACCAGGGAGCGCTGAGCTACGTCCCCAGCCTTTTTTACCTTTTTATTTGGGACGGGATTGCTAAGTTGTGCACCATGGCCGCGAACTTGTGATCCTTCTGCCTCCCCGTCCCAAGTGTGTATGTGGGACTACAGGCCCGCACCATCATGTCCCGCCACACTCAGCTTTTGGACTCAATGGGCCTGGGAGGACCAGTCTGTGTCGTGTATTGAAATGGTTTCTACTGCTCAGCATCCTTCTCCCCAAGGCCCGTCACAGAGTTAGAACAAGTGAGAATAGTTACTCGCCAAGGAGGGCATACTGTGATCCTCAAGCCCTAGAGGCCTCTGGCCTGGCATGCTTTAGTCCTATGGCACCACAAAGCATCCTGATGTGTAGTCATTAGAGTCCTGAGTTACGGGGGCTGAGTGCCAGGCTGCTGTCCTGTGTGTGGACAGCTTCCGGTTGTCAGGATTTCTGCTCATCCAGTGAGCAGATTGGAGAAGCAGACCCGGTCTGATGTGTGTTGCCGCCGTCTCTGGGCAGGCTCACCCTGTCCTGCCTGTGTGCTAATGACCCGGATGCAGGGAACAGCATCTTGCTCCTTAGTTTGCAGAGCATTTTCTTACCAGTGCCTAGCACTGTGCCTTCTAAAAACATTAACTGACTCTGGCAGGTTCCTGTGCTTGCATAAAAGTTATTTTCTACCATATATATAAGTGTCTGACTGCGACACCACGTACCTGCTAGGTTATGATGTCCCAGTGTGATGCTGTCCATGCACCGGGAGAGCAGGATGATCCACTAGACGGTCAGGTGGTCAGACTCTCAGGGACTGTGGGGCTCGGAGTGGGAATGTTGATATGGCCCTCAGGTGTAGTAGTGAAGTTTTATTGTGACACTTTCCTGGAGAGAACAAACTGCTCCTGTTATTATTTTTTGGTTTTGTCTGTTGTTGGAATAGGGGGGAAATACAGACAGGTCAGTACCTGTGTACAGTTCCTAGGGTGTGTATCGATTTGGTCCAATAAAGAGGCCCTATCAGTAGTGGTAGACAGAACTGAAGTCACCGCTTGGTCACTGCATTCTCCGTGATTCTTTCTCTTCGGCATCTGCCAATCTAGAACGTTACGTAGGGATGTGATTAGAGTCCTGTTGTTTGCACCTTTCAAATATTTAAAGAGGGCGCTGATTTCTCTAAGGACATAGTGTTGCTTTTGTTTTGTGATTTTTTTTTTTTTAATGTGGGTACCGGGAATCGACCTCAGGACCTTGTGCTTGCCAGCAGGTGCTTGTGCCGCTGAGCAATATCACTGGCCCCTTTTTTCCTTTATGTGGGTACCGGGAATCGAACTCAGGACCTCGCACTTGCCAAGCAGGTGCTTATGCCACTGAGCCATCTCACCAACCCTGTTTTGTGATTTTGGTAGGAAGAGGGACATGGTTTACATTTTGTTCTGTCTTACAAGCTGTTACTCAGTTATTAGGGAGTCAGTTGAGAAGTTCATCTTATTGCTGAAGGTATCTATTCCAAAATATATTCAGGAAATAGAGAAAAAACTATTGAATAGGTCTGAGGTCCCACTGGAGACTAAGGTCAATTAGTTTTTTTTTTTTTTTTTTTTTTTTTTTGTACCGGGACTCAAACTCATGACCTCACGCTTGCCAAGCAGGCACTGTGCCACTGAGCTATATCCCCGGCCCAAATTTTGTTTTTCATTTGACTCTCAGTAGTCCCTCTGTTGACTGTGGGCTGAACCCGGTGTCTAGGAGTTAGGATTAGTTGAGATTCAGCATTCAATATTATCCAAAAGATGATGGAATTTCCTTTCCCCCAGGGCAAAGTTACTCTGATAAGTACTGTCTTAGATCATTCAGGCCACTATTCAGGATGCTGTAGATTAGGTAGCGTGTAAACAGCAGAAATTTATTTCTCATAGTCCCGGAGGTGGTGAGTGCCAGCAGATTTGGTGTCTGGTGAAAGCCCGCTTCCTGGTGCAGGGAGAGCAGCTTCTCCCCGAATCTTCACGTGGCAGAACGAGGACTAGGATGTCAGCGTAGGAATTTGGGGGGGGCATAAACATTCAGACTGTAATAAATAGTTCCAGGTCCTTTTGAGGAAACCAAGCAGGATATTCATGATGCTTCGTGGTGAGGCACTGTGGTGAGCTGAGGTCCTCCCTCTAAAGGCCCAGGATTGATCATTCAGGGAGCTCTGATGAACCCCTGTGGGTGGCAGCACACTGAGGGGCCTCCGTGCTGCTGACCCTCCCAGCTGAGGCCTCCTTCCCCTCGGAGACACGAGTGCTGCCCTGGGCCCCTGCCCTGCTCTCTTGAAGTCAGGCTCCAGCTCCACCTGCATTGAGCTGGCTCTTGATGGTCTCCATGACCGGGTACTACAATGTTTTCCACCAACGCTAGTGCTGTCCTCATCGCCTTGGACAAGGCATGATCAAAATACATGGTGATTGTGTAAATTTAAAAAATTATTGGGCCGGTGAGATGGCTCAGCGGCGTAAGCGCCTGCCTTGCAAGCGCGAGGGCCCGAGTTCGACTCCCGGAACCCACATACGAAAAAAGGGGCCGGTGATATCGCTCAGAGGCACGGGTGCCTGTTGGCGTGCGAGGTCCTGAGGTCGACCCCCCGGTACCCACAAAAAAAAAAAAAAAAATTATTATAGTAAAAGGTACATTGCTAAAATCTTCCTCCTTGCTTTGAACACACTTATCCCATCATTCTTGCCACTTTCTGCTTTTTTTTTTTGGTACCGGGAATTGAACTCATGACCTCACACTTGCCAGGCAAGTGCTGTGCCGCTGAGCTACATCCCTGGTGTCTTGCCACTTTCTGAAGCAGCTCTGGAAGTTCTCTTTTGTGAGTGTCTTTAGTTGCACTGTCATGCTGCCTTGATGTCCTGAATTGATTCAAAATGTTGACCTTTCATGATCTTTTTTACTTTCTGGAAGAGCCAGAAGTCATACAGTGCCAGATCCAGTAAATAAGGTGGATGAAAACACACTGTAATGTTTTTTTACGAGCCTGCCTTTCATTTGGATGGCACTCAGCAGCAGCATTCACTGTCTTTTTGATCATACCTTGTAAAAATTCTCATGAGAGAAGACTTCCAGAACCACTTAAGAAAGTGGCAAGAATCAGGAGAAAAGTGTGTTGGAAGTGAAGGGGTTGTACTTTGAGGGGTATTAATGGCAGTCTGTTTTTTACTGTGTAAATTTGTAAAAAATTAAACACACACCATGTATTTTTGGATCAGCCCTTGTGTTAACACTTGGTAGAGAGAGTTGCCTTTGGGAGTATGGGTGAGAGGGGTGAGGCATGACAAATCTATGCTAGTGTTCCTTCGGTCTTTGAACTATTTCTTCTGCATTATGTGCAAGAAATTCAGCATCTCAGCCCCACTTAGAGTTGATCACTGTGGACTTTGCTTTTCTGTTAAATAGCTGAGCAAGCGATTAGAACCTCTCCCAGCTGCTTGGAATAGGACACTGAATTTAGATTCAGGCAAGTGCCGTGAATGTAGTCTGTCTGAACTTGTGTTCTTGCCCCCTCCTTGTAGTTCTCTCGGGTCCATTCCTGCACATATACTCCTTGCATAAATTAGCTAAGTCCTGCCATCACTGTGTGAGCAATCTTTATCCTCCCAGGCTCAACTTTGTATTTGGTCTTATGAGACACTAGGATAATACTTTGGTAACCAATGTAGAGAAGCAAAGTGAAATGGGAAAGAGAAGAGAGCAAGAGAGGGAGGGAGGGAGACAGAGATAGAGACACAGAGAGAGAGAGAGAAACAGAGAGAGACAGAGACAGACAGACAGAAACAGAAAGGGAGAGACAGAAAGGGAGAGAAGAAAGAAGGGACCAGGTATTAGTCCACAGTGATTTTATCAAGATGCAAAATGTGAAGGCTGCCCACTGTATCTACTCCCTTCTGCTCCATATTCCTTTTATGATTTCCATTGAATTTAAGGCAAAGACTAGGATTTTGCTCTTGACCTTCATGGTCTGTGTACTGCCTAACTTTGCACGTATTTCTGTTGTTATTTTCTTCTCCACTCAAACATACATGCATCTTCAACTCGTTACTTCTTTTTCATTTTTCAGAAATCAATAAAAACATCAATTCCTGATCCCAGCTCCTATTCCTGCCAACACTATCAGGCCCCTCAGCATCTCGCCTGCCCTTCATGGCCCTTGCTTTGATTTGTAATCAAACACACAGTATCTCATGCTCCGGTGAAGGGTTTTTTCCTTGCTAACAAGCAGGCTCCAAGAAAGCAGGCGCCGTGCCTGCATCTGTTTGCTGCTCTCTCTCCAGTGCTCAGCATGCGGTCCCGTGTGTGGTCATATTCAGTGGACATTTGTCTAATGAATTAGCTGCATCTCCGTATCCGTCCAAACGATAGCTCCGTCTCCAGGTACCAATATGGATGTCGGTACTAACACTGTGTTAACTGTGTGAGAGGCCCGAGGATTCCAGGGCAGTCAGGACTGGCTTCCTGGGGGAGAGTTTGACTGAGAAGTAAACTGAGTTTGTCCTTACGTGGTGTTCGTGAGTCGCCTGTGTCTTTTGTTCCGATCCTATTCTGTGCTTGATGTTCAATCCTGGACCAATCAATTGTTGGTTTAAATCACCATTTGCAATCACGAAGATGGCCAGGTAGTATTTTTCTACCAGCCCTTTGGAGACCATTGAAGCTTGTGTTTTTAGCCTTGCAACTTTCCTGCTTATTTCTTTGCTAGAGATGATCGATCTTTTTTAGTGGCTCCACCTTTGTTGGAGGCAGGGAATTTCAGCTCAGGTTGGGTAGGGAAATTCCAGACACAGGTATTCTTCCTTATTCACAGTTTTGCATCCCAGTTTCAGGTATCCATGGTCAACCATGATCCCAAAATACTACGTGGAAAATTCCAGAAATAAACATTGCATGTTTTCAGTTGCACAGCATTTCGAGTAGTGTAATGAAATCTCCCACTGACCTGCTTTGTCCTGCCCAGAATGTAAACCCTCTCTTTGTCCAAGGCATCTGCGCTGTCTACACTGCTTCCTCTTTAGTACCTAAAGTACCTAAAGTACTTCGTAGCCATCTCAGGGAACACAGGAGACATGGTGGTCACAGGGCTTGTGACTCTCACTTTACCTTGCCTCACTTAGAAATGGACCCGAAGTGCAAAGGTAGTCATGCTGGACATTTTGCCAGAGTATTTTGGTATCACTTTCAGTATTAGTTATAGTCATTAATCTTTTAATTTATAATTTATAAATTAAATTTTATCATAGTGATGGATGTATAGGCAAAAACATAGTATATGTAAGGATTCAGGCATCCACTGAGGGACTTGGAAGGCACCCCTGTGGATAAACAGGGGCCACTCTTAATGAGTCCATGCCCCTGATGCTCCAAAAATTTCTATTTTTAAAATATTTATTTTTTATTTATTTTATTTTTGAGACAGGGTCTTGCTATGTAGTTCAGGCTGGCCTTGAACTCATGGCGATCCTTCTGCCTCAGCCTCTTGTGTGCTGGGATGACAGTGTGTGCTGTGTGCCACCATGCCTTTTTAGAAGGATGAGAAACCCTTTGCAAGGGAGAACAGAAAGAGAGTTCGGGAAGCTGAAATCTACTAACAGCCTTTTCTTTTCTTTTTTTTTTTTTTTTGTGGGTACCAGGGGGACGACCTCAGGACCTCGCGCGCCAACAGGCACCCGTGCCACTGAGTGATATCACCGGCCCCTTTTTCGTATGTGGGTTCCGGGAGTCGAACTCGGGCCCTCGCGCTTGCAAGGCAGGCGCTTACGCCACTGAGCCATCTCACCGGCCCCTAACAGCCTTTTCTATTGTTATATTTATTTTCCTTTTTGGTAATGATGTTGCTCCTTTTATCACTGCTGTTTCATTTGTCCAATAAACTCCTGATTATCCATCCTCACTAGCGTGGCCTGGCTTTATCTCAGGCAATTGGTTCCGGCAGACAGACTGAATAGAAGCCATTTCCATCTCAAGTTCGGTAGCTTGATGAACCTGTTAACTTTTATCATCAGGGCTGTGGAATTCCCTTTGAGCACTGCCTGAATGCATACATAAATAAAAATGGCTGCAGCTAAGCCCCCTTCCCCTGCCATTTAAATCTCAATTCATCTCACTCTGGGTTGCTACCACGGAAATTGCATTTATGTATTGGTTTAAGGGATTTCAAGAATGACTTGCTGTTAAAAAATTATTCTGCAATAAACACTTAATCCCCTTGCAAGGATGAGACCACAGCATTTACGTGACCAGGGAAAGGTAGGTGTTCTTTCAAGAGAAGTTCTCCACTTTATTCTTTTTGCTTATGTTTTGAACTACAGGCTTGAATTAATCATAATCCCTGGTTCATGACACGCTCTCATCAGGACCGCAGGCGGCCCGAGGTCCTTCGGTAGCATTTTGAGTACTGTATGATATCAGATGGCTGCTGTTGCGAATGGCATCCCCTCTTTAATCAGCTGTCCTATTGATGGGTGCTAGGCAAGGCGCCAAGATTTTGTGATTATGAACTGTGCTGCTGTGAGCATTCTTGTGCATGCTTTCTGCTATACACGTATGAGAGTTCCTACATGCGGTGGAATTGTTGGCTTGTTTTCTAAATTGAGTGTATCAATTCATCCTTTTAGCAGGAAAGTATGGGAGATGCTTCTGATCCAGTTGTTCCAAAATACACCAAGTCTTCTGGATCTGTGTTCACAGAATGTATGTGGGATGGTGTTTCATTGTGGCCTTGATTTGCATTTCTGCAATCACCAAGAAGAGCAAAGGCCTTATAGCTTTATTATTCCTGGATGGTTCCTTTTCTGTGGGCTTACCATTTATGTCTGTGCTCTTTTTTTTATTGTGTTAATGTTATTTTCTTAATTGATTTGTAGAGGTTCTTTATATATCATTGATACTAATCCACAGTCAAAACTGTTACAAATATTATCTTCCCATTTATCTTCTCTACTTTCATCTTGCACTGTTCCACTGATAAATAAAAGTTCTTAATTTGGATGTAGTCATATTCATCAACTACTCATTTTATGTTGTTTAAGAAATACCTTTGTGGGCCGGTGAGATAGCTCAGTGGCATAAGCGCCTGCCTAGCAAGAGTGAGGTCCTGAGTTCGACTTCCGGTACCCACATAAAGGAAAGAAAGGGCCAGTGATATCGCTCAGTGGCACAAGTGCTTGCTGGCAAGTGCGAGGTCCTGAGTTCGAATCCCGTTACCCACATAAAGAAAAGAAAAGAAATACTTTTGTACCCGTAGGTCAAGAAGGTAATTATACTGTAAAATTCCTCAAGTTGGCTTTTGTTATTTACAGTCTTAATCCAGCTACTGTTAATTTTTATGTTTGGAGCGAGCTACTTTTTGGGTTTAAAATTTTCCCCAAGCAGGTAATCATATTTCCTGATTCCATTTATTGAATAGTTTTCATGTGTCCATTGATCTGACCTGTCACTCTGTCACCTAGAAGATTACTATATACCCACAATATCTGTTCCAGGGCTCAGGGTTCTTTTTTTTTTTTTTTTTTTTGGTTCATTTATTTATTTCTGCAGTAGTGCCATGATTTTTTAAGTGTTACAGCTTCATAATAATTCCTGATGTTTGATAAAACAAGCCTGTCTTCTTTCCAGAAGTGTATTGGCCATTCTTCTTTATGCTTCCATACACATTCTGCAGTCATCTTAGTAAGATCCATGAAATTTCTGTTGGGATGTTGCATAGAACTCCATTAAATATACAATCAATCTGTGGGAAAATTTACATCTACATAATGTTCTACCTTCCAATCCATGTATATAGTATATATCGTCATTCATCTGTGTTTTTCAGCAATCCTATTGGGCTTTGTGTTTTGATAGTTCTCTTGCCTGCTATCATGCACTCCTACCATGAGCTATGCCCTATAATATAACACATGCTTGTATATTGTCTCAATTCAGTGCCTGCTATTGTCCAAGACTATGATGATCCAAGGAGTCTGGTGTCTATATTGTAGCCATCGCTGTGACCTTCATCAGAAGTCGATCACACTTACTGAGCCTAGCAGTTATTTATCAATACTTATTTCACACGGGATTTTGCTTTCACTTCTTGGTAATCCGGTTATCCTGTGCTTTATTACTAGACATCCTAATAGTTTCCATCATACTGCACCCTTTTTCATCTGCTACCTAATCTACATGGTTAACCAGTAGGCTCCCCAACAGGGTTCACCCCTGTCCCTCGTCCTCTGCCTTGGGGGGTATCCCCTTAAGAGGGTGTCTGAGCTTTGCCTTGGCCCCTCATTCATTCAGTGAGTACTTATTGTGTGGTGCATAATGAATACACGCCTTGGTGAGGGTGGGGTTGGTGTCAGGATGACAGGGTGGAGCGGGCATGGCTGGCTGGTTAGAGCTGTGGGTCAACTGTGGGCTCTTTTGCAAGCAAATTTATTCCAATCAACAGCTCTAGAACAGCTCTTGGGAGGCCTCCATCCCATTTGCATTTTGTTACTGGAAGAGCCCAAGTATGCCCACCATCTTGGCCATCTGTATGCTTTCAATGAAGGACATGCAACTCGAGCCTTGAAGCAGTTTGTCTCTGGCCCGATGTAGGCCTTGCTAAGAATTTTAGCTTCTCTGAGCCTGGGTTTTCATGCTTACGCAGTGTGATCAAGAGCAGCCACTTCAGTGTGATGCCACTTCTTTATGCTTCCTTCTCTCAAGCTCCAGACACAACCTGGCCACTTCCTGTCCACTACCCATGGCTGGGGAAGCTTGAGGTGGGAAGAGAAACTGGCCAACACACTAACAGACTCCAAAATCTGCATGGTGGTCCAGAGGTTGGAGGCCCAGTAGTGAACCAATGATGCAGGCAAGGTCTGAAGATGGTTCAAAGATGGGAGTCCCATGGCAGAGGAATTTCCTCTTGTTGGGAGAGGTCAGCCCGTGGCTGTACTTAGGGTTCTGAGCAGATGAGGGCCACACACTTCGTGGAGGGCACCTGCTTTACTCAAAGTTAGTGCATTGAAATGTAAATTTCATCCCCAAACAACCTCACAGAAACATCCAGAATGTTTAAAATTTTTTTCCTTAAAAATGTTTTAAATTGACACAAAATAACTGTCCCTATTCATGGGGTCCCACAGAATAACGTTTGACCAAGTGTCTGGATACTGTGGCCCAGCCAAGTTGATGCACAGTGTTAATCGTTACAGAGTGGCTCTGGGAAGCCCCTTTTGCAGCACCTTATCTCCTCTTGGGTAATTAGGATGTGAACATCAGGGGCGGGGGAGACTACAGTGCACCCCTAGGCCCACCTGCACATTTCTGCAGATGCAGGAGTATAAGTTGAGAGCACAGAGTTTGGACCAGGAAGCCTGGATTTGAGCCCTGTCTCTGTCTCTTAATAAGTGTGTAATATAAGTTAGTCTGTCTGTGCCTCAGTTTCTCCCTTGAGAAATGGGTTCCCACAGAGTCGTTTGAGGATTCACTGCTGACTCAATCTTCCACTGCTGGATGCCGAGAGCATCTAACATTTCTCTGTAGCAGGCAGAGTCATGACAGACACCGTTCCTACGTTCACCGTGTGCCCTCTACGTGGGCTTTGGTGAGGGACAGGCACATGGGTGGCTCCTGTAATTGCCAAAGGGCTCTCCTAGTGTTGGGCTGTGTTTTCACATCCTGGCAGTTGCTAGTTGACTCCATCAGACCACAAGTCTTTGCCAGTCAGATGGGCCTCAGTGTGTCTTGCTGCAGTGCGCATCTCCCCCTGACAGACGTCTGGATGTCTTTGGGTTCCAAAGCTCTATGGAAAGAGAGTGCAGCCCCCTGCACATCAATGGGCCCATGAGGCTGGGCAGTGGTCAGGCCCAGGGGACTCTGTGGCCAGCTGCCTGCGGTAACTTCAAGAAGCTGCCTGAGTGCTCAGGCATCCTGAGCAGTTGGGCTTCCCTGATTAGTGACTGCAGTAATATTCTAAATGGGGCACAAGTGCCAGGGAATTAAAAATACTTCTTGTTTTTGTGCAAGACGCTGACATGTTCTCAGGACAGCAGGGCTATATCTGGATAAGCAGCTGTCAGCTGCCTCGTGGGCTCTCCCAGCCAGCTGATGGCCTGGGGCTCCTGTCCTCCCTCCCAGCTTCCCTGCAGCAAATCCCTGCAGACAGGGGCCACGAGGCCACTGCCATGTGACCCTTCATGCACTCTGTCTCCCCTGCCTGGACTCCAGCCTTGTATGTCGTGGGCACACATTTTCATTTGTGAAACGAATGTGACAGGTGCCTGCAGGTGCCCCTGAGGGTCAGGGCGGGTCTGGTCCTGGGCTGCTGAGCAGGGGAGACAGAGGAGGAGGAGATGTCTTTGGCTTCAGTGGCTCGCCATTGGCTTGGGGAAATGAATGCTCCTGGTCACAGGAGGGTCACCCATTGCTCTCCAGAATGAGTGAGGGGATCTACCGAGATCCTGCAGCACCTTGTGTTAGCCCCTTGAAAACACTCCAGACATTCATTTTTCATGGCTTTTCTGTATTGATCTTGGTATCCCCAGCATAATACATGGGGTACAGATGTAGTCTGTGCTAGTGAATATTTACCAAGTGAATAAATAAATGAGTGAAAGAAGTCATGATAATCATCACCACCCATAGTTTTGAAATGCCACTTTTCCTGTCTCTACTAAAAATTTTAATTCTGTGATCTCTTTATGCATTCACAGTTCACTGTAGTCCTTTTAAATAAAAGATCATTGCGATAAATATGGCTCCTTCCTCCTAGAGAGCACATGGAGAGAGATTTGTTTATACTCCTCCCAGGCCCCTAACTACCATGATAATTTTGTGAAAAGGCCAGGCGCTTACACAAGGATTTTGCTGAGACTTGGGAAATTGAAACACAGGAGAATGCAAGTGGGAGAAAAGCATTAAATTTTACATCCATAAGCATTGGGTTGAAAACTTTAAAAAGAAGTGGAGCCCGCATTATATAAAAACATACAACCCAAGGGAAGCTCTGCTTTTCTGAACCATTCAAAAAGGTGGTTCAGGATAAAAGGAGAAGGTCCTTAATGCCAGTGCAGTTCTGTGGGATCAGTTGCTGTTAGTTGATTGTTAGATAGGATGATTGTTTTGCCTTTCATTTCCAATTTCCTATGAAATCTTGATGTTTTAGGTTGAACTGTAGCCCTTCAAAAGACATGATGACCTAACTCTGGTACTTCTGAATGTAACCTTACCTAAAGACAGAGTCTGTGGAGATTTAGGCAAGTTAAGACAAGGTCATCAGCGTCACCCTAATCCTAGATGACTGGTGTCCATGTAAGAAGAGGAGAATTTGGGGGCAGACACCCTCAGAAAGGAGAATACCATGCACACAAGACACAGGTGGAAATGGCCAGATGGAGGCGGAGGCAGTTTGGAGTCTGGGGCCACCAGGAGCAGGGAAGGATCCTCCCCTAGGGGGACAAAGGGATGGATCTCTTGCAAGAGGATCAGTGGGATCCTTAGGGACCCACAAGTCCAGGGAGAGTAGCTGGGGGGAGCCCCAGGCTCGGGAGGAGGAATTTGGACTTGAAGTCAGGTGATGTCTCTCAAGAGATGACCTCTGTCCCTTCCTGCCTCATCCATCTGCCTCTGTGTCTTCTGCCTCCAGCATGGTTTGTTTTTTTCTCTCTTTCATTTGTAATTTTTGACCTTAAGAGGCTTTCACTTGAGGCTTTGGAGACCAACCAACGGCTGACACAATGTTGCATGTGGCTTGCGTTGTGTTTATTTGTTTGTTTTATTGTTGTTCACGGTTCTCTGAATTTTAACATTTACAGAGACTCTTGACATCATCATTCCAATTGAGATACAGAAGAGTTCCATCCAAAAGTTCCCCTTGTGCTTTATGGTCCCAGTGTCTCCCCATCTAAACCCCTGGCAACCAGTGATGTGTTCATAATGATAGATTTGTCACTTTAAAGGTCGTCATGAGTAGAAGCATACAGTATGGAGCCTTTTGAGAATGGCTTTTTCCAGAATAATCCCTCTTGCATTTATGCACGTTGAGGTGTGCAGCGATAGGTCCTCCTTCCTTACTGCAGTGCCGTGGTTCATTGCATCTATCATGGTTGGTTCATCTGTTCACTGGCGGGAGGATAACCGGGTTGTTTCCAGGTTTTAGTAATTATAAATAGTACCGCTAAAAATATTTGTGTGTACTTTTTTTTTTTTTCATGGGTACTGGGAGTTGAACTCAGGACCTTGCATGCCAGCAGGCGCCTGTGCCACTGAGCAATATCACTGGCCCTTTTTTCATATGTGGGTACCGGGAGTCGAACTCAGGACCTCGTGCTTGCCAGGCAGGCGCTTATACTGCCGAGCCATCTCACTGGCCCTGTGTGTACTTTTTAAGTGACTTTAATTCCTTGAGAGAGAAACCCAGGAATGGGTTTGCTGAGCAACGTGTTAAGTATGTGTTTAACTTTGTGCAAACTGCCGAACTTTTCCAGGATGCATGATTTATTTTGAGTTAACTTTTAAGTAAGGTGTGAGGTATAACTTAAGGTTCATTTTTTTTTCTTTTTCTTTTATTCTTTGGTGTATTTTGATGTCTAGTTCCTATACAATTTGTTGAAAAGACGATCATTTTTCCATTGAATTCATCCACAAGCTTTTGAACTGTAGTTAAAACCAACTGGCCATATTTCTGTGGGTTTATTTCTGACTCTGTTCTCTTCCATTGCTACGTGTCTGTGCCTTTACCAATACCATGCTGCAGTATAACCACTCTGAAATTAAATAGAATGACTCCTTCATTCTCAAAATTGTTTTAGATATTCTAATTCATTTGACATTTTAGAAACAACTTGTCTGTATTTCAAAATAACCTTATGGGGTTTTGATTGGAATTGGCTTAACTTTAAAGACCAATTTGGAGAGAACTGCATCACTGCTGTATTGAGTCTTCCAATCTGAACACAGTTCATCTGCCCATTTATTTTGGTCTTTGATTTGCTAACTCAGTGTTTCATGCAGGCTCTGTACAAGCTATGTTAGCTTTATATAATGATTTCATTTTTTGGAACTATTAGGAATAATAGTCTTTAAATTTTGTGTTCCAATTCTGCATTGGTTGTCTATGTAGCTAAGTTTTGAATATTGAATTCAAACCGTAAGGCCTTACTAAATTTAATTTTTGGTTCTAGGAATTGTTTTGATGATTACTTAGGATTTTGCATGGACAATTCTGTTGGTTTTGAATAGGGACAGTTTTATTTACTTCTTTGTAATACGTGTGTTTTGGTTTCTTTTCCTTGCCTTATTGTACTGGCTATGACTTCCAATAAGATGTGGAATAGGAATGATGAGAGTGGATATCTTTATTTTTTCCTGTTGTTAAAGGGGAAAGCTTTCAGTCTGTCAGTACTGAATGTAATGTTCACCATAACTTTTTGTGATGGATACCAAGTTGAGGAGGTCTTTTAGTTCACTGAGAGTTTTATCATAAATTAAAGTTGAATTTTGTCAAATGCCTTACTGATTGAAGTGATTATATAGGCTTTTTTCTTTATAAATAGAGCATATTCTATTGCTTCATTTTTACATATTGGATTAGTTTTACACTTTTGAGATAAATCCTACCTGGCCATACATAGTGTATTATTCTTTTTATATATTACTAGATTCAAATTGCTAATATTTAATATTTCCTTATAGATTTTTGTGTTTCTACTCATGAAGGACATTAATCTGCATTTTTTGTTTTAATACGGTGTTTTGGGGAGTAATAGAGTAATACTGTCTTCATAAAATGAGAGAATAGTATATCTTTCTTTTCTATTTTCTGGAAGAACTAGCATAGAATTTGTATTAAATTTTTCCTTAATGTTTGACAGAATATATCAGTAAGATCACCTAGGACTGAAGATTTCTGTTTTGGGAAGCTTTTACTAAGGCATTAAGTTTATTATTTACAGGACAATTCAGGTTACTGATTTCATATTGGGTGAATTTTGTTTTTTCTTGTGTATTTTTCAGTGGATTGGTCTATGTCATCTCAGTTGTTTGGTTTATTTATGTATTTATGTAGAGTTGTTCATATTTCCTTATTACCATCTTAGTGTCTGTGGAGTCTGTTGTGATGTCTCCTTTTACTTTCCTGACATTGGTACTTTGTGTTTGTTTGTTTGTTTGTTTGTTTTCTTTTCCATCTGTTACTTTTGTTAGAAGTTTGTTACTTTTGCTGGTGTTTTCATAAATGATTTTGGTTCTACCAATTTTATCTTTTTTTTAGTATTTCCAATTTATATGATCTGTGATCTGATCTTTATTCATTTCTTCCTTCTGCTTGCTTTGGGCTTAATAATACACTCTTCTTTTTCAGTCTCTTTAAGATCACAAGTTCACTTTTATTTGAGATCTTTCTTCTTTTTATTTATTTTTTATTTTTTAATTTTTTTATTTTAAAGAGAAAAAACAAAACAAAACAAATCATAAAAGAACAAATTTTCAAAACAACATAATAGGAGGGTAACAATGGTTAATGTATTACGTATTGTTATCTTTAAGTTAGTTATTCAGGATACCAGATATTAACATTCAATTGTCCAAACATTATTGGCACAAACCTTACTCTTCAATGAACTAAGTAAAATCAGTAGTGTATCTATCTTAACCATCTTACATATATATATATATATATATATATATATATATATGTGTATATATATATATATATATATATATATATATATAATTTTTTTCCCTTTCCCTTCTTTCTTTTCCCTATTCCCCCATCCCAGTCTCTCTTTCCTTTTGACCAGTTTCTTTTTGATTCACCATGTCTATTGTGCATTTTGGATCTTATTTACTCTTTCAGTTTCTCATACTAGAGAGACATTACGATGCTTACACGTGTGCGTCCGGTTTATCTTCTTTTTAATATTAGCATTTCAGCATCATGAATTTCTCTCTAGGCACTGCTTTGTCTGTATCTCACAAATAGCAAAATGTTGTGTTTTGTTTCATGTGTAGTTCAAAATATTTTCTAGTTTTCCTTTAGACTTTCCTTTTGACATATGGGTATTTATAACTGTGTTTTCAAATCTTTGGTGGTAAATTTCTTGTTATCTTTCTATTACTGAATACTAGTTTAATTCCATTATGGTCAGAAAAATATACTTTGTAGGATTCAGTTATTTTTTAGTTGTTAATTTTCATTTTATGGTATGGTACATAGTGTTTCTTGAGACTGTTCCACATGAACTTGGTAATAAAGTGTATTCTGTTGTTTTGGTGTAAAGTTTTCTATAAAGATCAGTACAATCTAGTAGGTTAATAGAAGTTTCCAGGTCTATATTCTGCTTCTTGTCTATTTCAGTTATTGCAAAAATTGTGTTGGAGTCTCTGTAATTGTACATTAGTTTCTCATTTCAGTTTCTACTTCAGTTTTTGCTTCAAATGTTTGTCTTCCTGTTTTTAGGTTGATATACATTTAGGGTTTTTATATTTTCTCAGTGTAATAATAAAAGTGAATCTTTTATTACTATGCAATGACCCTCTTTATCCATGGTAATTTTCTTTCCTCTGATACCCAATTTGTCTGATATTAATATAACTACTCCAGCTTTCATTAGATTAATTTCGACATGCAGTGTCTTCCTAACCTTTATGTTTAATCTACCTATATCATTATATATGAAGTGAGTTTCTTATAAGTAGCATGCAATTGATTTGTGTGTTATTTATGATATTCATTCTGACCATCTATCTTTTGCTTTGTATATTTACATCATTTACATTTAATACATTTGTTAATGTGTTTAGATTTAGATCTTCCATTTTCTTGTTGTTTATTTCTTCTGTCTGTTTTTTGTTCTTCTGTTTCTTTTTTGCCTTCTTTTGAGTTGCTTGAACAGCTTTGAGTATTTTTTTTTGAATTTGTCTGTTGTGATTTTGAATCTATTTCTGTATTTTTATAATGGTTGTCTTGTAGGTAACAATATGCATACTTACTTTTTTACAGTGTAGTAGGCATCAATAAGTTACTACTTCGACTGGAATTTGGATCTTACTGCAATTTAGTTTCCTTTACTCCACATACATAAAGAAACTCCATCAGACTGTTATTTTTATTTTTAACTATCAAATACATTTTAGAGAGTCAAAAGGAGAATAGTCAATTATATACCAACTTGATCGTTCTTAATATTTTTTCTTTGTCTCTCATTTCTAGTAGTTTAATTGTGTTGTGACTGATTGTAGATTTCTTCACATTTATATTGTGTGGGGTTTACAAAACATTTTTGCTCTAGTGGTTTTTTTCTTTGTCTTTCAGCAAATTTGGGGAGTTTTCAGCCATTATTTCTTCAAACATTTTCCTTCTAGGAATACTAGACCTTTTGTTTTTGTTCCACAAATCCTAATGCTGTGTTCATTTTTTAAAAATTTTTTTGGGGACAAGGTGTTGCTAAGTTGTACAGACTGGTCTGCAACTTAAAATCATCTTGCCTCAGCCTCCTGAGTTCGTGGGATTATAGATATCTGCTACCACTCCCACCTATCTTTATTCATTTTTTTAAAAAATGTTTCTCTCTCTTGACCTGACTTCTGTTGATGTGTCTTCATATATATCCATTGTTTCCTCCATCATCACCATTCTTATATGGGAACCCATCCAGTGAGGTGGTCTTTCTGTTGTTTTCAATTTCAGTAATTTTAATTACAACATAAGATTCCTTTTTGCCTTTTCATTCTCTCTTCTATTGCTTTGCTGAGACTTTATTATCTTCCATTTCTTTTAAGCATGTTCATGAGGGCTTGTTGGGACATTTTTATAATCATTGCTTTAAAGCTTTTTTTGGAATATTCTAACATTTGCGTCACTTTTGGGTTGGTGTTTGTTGATTATCTCTTCCCACGTGAGTTGCGATTTTGTTGGTTTTTATTCTGAGCAATGTTGGATTTTAGGTTGGCCCTTTTGAGTATTATGAGACTCTTGGTTTCATCATAGGGAGGATGTGGGTGTTCTCGGTTTGGCCGGTTAGGTCTAGGCCGTAGTCCCAGCGTGTTGACTGGAGTTGTTTCCAACGCCTGTTCAGGTTTGGAAGCATTTGCTTTGCTCGTCTCATCTCTCCCTGCTGTGGAAAGATGTGTGGGACCTGAGGGTGATGCCCTTTAAATTCTGTTCTCAGTCTTTGACTAGGACCCAGGAGCTCATAACAACTTGGCAAGCTGCCTTCCTGAGCTGTTCTCTGTGGTGCCCTGTCTTAGTCACTTTCCTCCTTGCCGGGACACAGTACCCAACACCTAAAGGAGGAGAGGTTTACTTTGGCTCACAGTTTGTAAAGGTTTCAGCCCATATTCCACTGGACCTAAGGCAGGATGCCATGGTAGAGGAGAGTTGCTTATGGCATGGTGGGCAGGAAGCAGAGGGAAAAGTCAGGAGCTGGGGAGGGAGACAAACCCTCCCAGGCCACGCCCCCAGTGACCCACCTCTTCCAAACAGACCCCGCCTTCTAACAGCGAGTCAGCTCTCAGCCCCATGATCCAGTCACCTTCCAAAAGCCACGCCTGTGATCACGTGAGGCTTTGGCGGCACATCTGGGTGTAAACCGTCACATTTCCCCATCCTTCCTACTCCGGAGTGCTCCGCTCTGATGATCCTCAGCCACAGGATCATGATGTTAGGGATCTTGCTGTACTGAACATATTTGTGGCTGCACTGGCCTCAGGGCCAGAAGCAAGAGGATGAGAGGCCAAGAAATTAGTCCACCTACACATGGCTTGGCACACTTTGAATTCTTCTCTTTCTGTCGTGATTTACCAGTCAGATCCCTTGAATAGCTACTGCGTGCATTCTGCAGGGATCTTGTGGCTATGTCCAGGCAGAAAATCTGGTGGGATATTACTGCTTACCCACTGCCAGTGCTTCTTCACCAGACGTGCACATCTAGCTAAGCTGCGGAACATATCTTCCCCTGCAAAGTGAAAGCGGGAGGCTGCAGACCTTTGAGCAGGATAATTGTAGTGGAGAAGTCCCTGGAACTAAGAGATGGGGAACATCTCACTAGCTGGAACTGGCGCTAGTCAGGATGCTCTTGGCAGCCATGGGTGAGCCAGAAGCAGAATACAGAGCAGCTGATAAGTGGTCCTCCGAAGTCCCACCACTAGTGATACACTGTTGCAAATGACCTTATTCCTGAGCTGCAGCCATGTTGTGTTGTTAAAAGAGAAGCCTCAATTTTCTTTCTTTTTTTTTTTTTTCCTTTACGTGGGTACCGGGAACCGAACTCAGGACCTCGTGCTTGCCAGGCAGGCGCTTATGCTGCTGAGCTATATCACTGGCCCAGAGCTTCAATTTTCTATGGGTGCAGAGTTCCACTTCTGGAAAATTACTTTTAACATAAAAATCCCAAGTCTAATGTGAAAACCAGTGAAAAGAATAGGAGACACAAATGTGTTTCTTTACAAACATTTAGAGTAAGTCTTTGAAGCCAAACAGGGCCTATAAAGGGTAATTTTACAGTTTTAGTTGTTTCAGCCAGCTCTGGGAGGGTGGAAATGTTTAAAAATATAAGCCCAATTGTATTTGGACTGAAGATGTTGTCTTCTTTGTAATAAATGTCACACATTAGGTCATTTCTGTTGCATAAGAACCTTTAAAATGAATTCAAAAGTAAGGAATTCGGATATATAGAAAGCGCTCTCTGAAAATCACAGGCCGCCTTGCCTGCTTCTGCCTGGAAGGTGGAGATAAGGTTCTAACCATGGTCCTGGATGATCAGGTGACCACTGGGGTGACCGCAGTTCTCTGTCCACTGTCAGAATTGCACAGTGTGTATCTAACACTTCACCCAAAGTGGCAGTGTGTGTGTGTGTGTGTGTGTGGCACACCAACCAGGATTGGCTTCTATTTTTGCATCTCAGGCCCTCCCAGTAGTGTTGGCCTCTGTGTCTGGGGTTCCTGTTTTCAGATTGAACCAACTGCATGTTGAAAATGTAATCAGGCCTGTGATGGTTTTTGTCTGCACTGAACACGTAACCTTTCCCTTCCCTTGTCATTGTCCCCTAAACAGCAGAGCATAACAACTGTTTGCATAGCGTTTGCAGTGTATGAGGTATTATATGTAATCTCGAGATGATTTCATGTATATGGGGAGATGTGCAGGGTTCTGTGCAAACACGACGTTCTTTGATAAGGGACTTGTGCATCACTGGAGCTTGGTATCTGAGGAGGGTCTTGGAATCAGTACCCAGCAGACACCATAGAAGGACTGGCTCCTGGGTTTGGCCAGGTTTATAGTTATCACAGAAGTGGGCCAGGGGCTCCGTGGGGCCCTGGCTGTGATTTCAGTGTGTGATGTGAGGGCAGGGATGATGCAGAGTACAAACTGTGGCTATGCACAGCTGTTGGCTGGATTCTAGGCATTTTCAGTTCGGAGTTTGCCTGAGTCCAGGTCAGCTCTCACCCCTGGGCGGTGCCTGCCACACTTCTGCCAGCATACACACAGTGACACAAAGATGGGATGGTGCTCACAGTAGCCCCGTAGGCCAGGCTGCCAAGGTGTGGGTCGCTGCCCAGCATCTGCAAGCCCAGATGGAGGGTCTGTTTCTGGAGCGGGAAAAGCTAGTTGGGGACACTGGGTCAAGTCTCTTTCTGAGTCATTTGCTCATTTTCCTTGCTGCTGTTTGCTGTGCTTGAAAACTTGAAGCAGCCTGCAGCTCCTGGCCCAGGAATTCAGCCTGGACAATGGCCCAGTGAGGCGAGAGTCCGAGGAGGGGAAACGTCGTGGTGTTTATCTCTGTGGCAGGGGCGCCTGTGCTGTGTTTAAACTGGTCACTTGCAGGCCAGCTGTCTGGTGGCATGTGTGGCATGACCTGTGTGGCACACTGCTGGGCAGGCCCACATCACGCACAGGACATCCTGCACAGGGAACCGGTCCCTGGGCTTGACCTGGGTGTTTCATTGCTCTCCGAGCCACAGTTCCCTGTCAGGTGCATAGTGTCTTAGTCACTTTCCTTGTTGCTGGGACAGAGTCCCTGACATTGACAACTTCCACAAAGGGAAGTTTCTTTTGGGTCATGCTTTAGAAATTTGGGTGCTTGCATGGTTGGCCGGCTCCAGGCAGAAGTGGCATGGTGGAAGGGTCTGGCGGAGGAAAGATGCTCGCCTCATGGAATCCAGGAAGCAGAGAGTCAAGGGAGGAGTCAGGGAGGGAGATCACCCTGTCCAGGTCACACCTGCAGTGACCAGACTCTGCCGCACAAACCCCGCCTCCCAACAGCACGCCTGCTGTCAGCCCCCACGATCCACTCACCTTCCAAACACATGAGACTGTGGGGACCATTCCAGACCTAAGCCATAACAGGCACACAGTGTGATTTTACTTTAGGCTTTTGTCATAAGTGTTAAATAAGGGAGTGCATGTGAAAGTGATTTGCCACACGGAATAAATGCCAACTAAATTTAAACGATGCTCATCATCCTCATTTCTTTTTTTTCCTCTTCTTTCATTGCTAGTTGGGGGCCCTGGCTGGGACACCTAACTTCTCAGAAACCTTTTTTCCTGCATAAAAGTGGGGATGGTGGAGTCTTCTCTGCAGACGTGGGAGGATTAAATGGGACACAAATACAAAGTCCTGGGGCCAGTGGGTTGCCACTGGAAATGATTAATTCTTAATGAATGACAATAAATAACAATGGTGTTCCTGACCACATTAATATAATTGATTAATATAAACATCTATGGAGCTGGGCCTGTAATCCTAGCACTCAGGAGGCTGAGGCAGGAGAATGATTGAGTTTAAGGCCAGTCTGAACTATATAGTGAGACCCTGTCTAAAAATGTTTGCTAGTATATAAAGAAAGGCCCCCTTGCCCTGTGACTTGCCCAAGTCAGGTGGTGTCCTGGGCTGGCCATACCACTGGGAAGAGAATTTGAGATCCCAGCTGCAGCTGGCTCCTGCCCTACCCCATTTACATCAATCAAAGCCATCCTGCATCTGCGCAACCTCTACCTGTCACCTGCTGTCCCCTCACACATGCTTCCTCTCTCCCTCTGTGTCCACCGACCTGGACAGCAAGCATCCTGGCCTCCTCCTGTCCTCCTTCTCTAGACTCTACAGACTCCATAGATCCCAAGGGTTTTCCTCAGGAGGTATTGTCTTTAATCCATGTCATTACCCACAAGCCCCTCCTCTCCCTTCTTTCTGTGACATCTCTGCCCTCCTTGGCTCTTCCCATGTTCCTGCCCGACCTCCTGCCCATCCTTGAGGCAGTGCACTCCCCTCTCTACCTGCTGTGCCTCCAGTCTGCCTCATGCCTAATGACATCTGTAGCCTGGCCTCTCACTTCCCTTACCCTTTCATTTCCTCCTGTTTCCCTGCTTCCCTGACCTTCCTTTCCGGGTCCCACGCTGAACATACTCACTGGTGATAAGCACAGCATGCCTCGTGTCACACGCTCTTATGCCATTGCTACCACCACTCTGTTCTTCGACTGAGTCAATCTTCCAGTGAGACCTGCTGAGTCCTCCAACCCCGCATTTTATACAGAACGCTGTCTTCATGTCTTCCTAGTTAAGCTGCAAAATGCTGATCCCCAATAATCCCTCCTTGGCCCATTCTTTTTTTTTTTTTTTTTTGTGGGTACCGGGGAACAAACTCAGGACCTCGCGCGCCAGCAGGCGCCCGTGCCGCTGAGCAATATCACTGGCCCTTTTTTCGTATGTGGGTACCGGGAGTCGAACTCAGGACCTCGTGCTTGCCAGGCAGGTGCTTATGCCGCTGAGCCATCTCACCGACCCTGGCCCATTCTTATTTGTCTTTTGTTTGTTTGTTTGTTTTGGAGATAGGGTCTCACTGCGAAGTGCAGGCTAGGCTTGAATCCACTGTGTAGTCCACTTTGGCTTCAAATTTGTGATCCTCCTGCCTCAGCCTCCTAAGTGCTGGGGTTACAGGCATGCACCACCAAGCTTGGCTTTGCGCCCCATTTCCTTGATCCCTTTGTGATGTTCTCCAGGTGCAGTGCCAGTGTAAGCTGTAAGCTGTCACCTGCTCACACCTGTACCTGAGCAGTGAGCATCGCCATGGAAAACCACCAAGCCAGGCTGCTGGTTTTACATCACATCGTCGGCCCTAAGTCATGCTTTGGCCTTTCCTCCCTAAACCCCCATCCCATAGTTTACCTTCTGTTCTCAAACCCCCTACCCCCTCCCTCTCCATTTCCCACACTGGACCAGAGCCCTCAGCTCCAACCCCGTCTGGACTGCAGAGAAGGTGCATGTCCCACCTTGCTGCAGCCTGTCCCTCTCTGGGCTCTGAGGTTTACTGGGCTCACAGTTTTGGAGGATCAAAGTCCAAGATTGGTATGGCCTGTGGTGAAGGTGGCAGGTGGTGGCCATCACTGCAGCAGCGCGTGGGAGCAAATGATCGCATCTCCAACTGGAGCAGAGAAAGAGATGGGTGGACAGGGTGTCTCCTTTTATAACATCCTCTCAAGGGGACTCAAGGGGCTGCAGGAGAACTCCCAAGAGGTCACCTGCTCCTCCGGCCACCATTCCAGTGACCTAAGGACTTCCCATCAGGTACCACCTCCTAAAGTGTCCTTTGCCTCCCAACAGCAACCCCTGGAGACCAAGCCATGAACACATGGGCCTTTGGGTCCAGCATCCAAAGTGTATGCCTTCCAACCTCTTTCTCTCTACTGGCACATCGCTGCTCTGCCTAGAAACCAGTGTTAGAATCTTTCATGTAAGAAATAAACACACATGCAGATTTTCCACCCTCGCTTCCCCCCAACTAATGCTCCTTTGCTGTTAACCCTATCCCCTCTTTTGTCCTCTTTCCCACCCACCAGAGTCAGCTGTTGATGTCACCCTCCCTTCCCAGAAAGCACCTTTGCAAGGCCAGCTGTCTTCCTATTTCCAGTCTGGTGCTTGTTCCCATCTTCTTCCCCCTCGCTGTAACACCTGATGAGTGTAACCACGTCTTTGACACGTCCTCTCCTCTGTCCTGTGATGTGATCATTAGCCCAGAGTCCCTCGTACTCCACAGGCCATCTTCTCCACCCACTGTCCATGTTCTGCAGGGGACAGTCTTGTGCCTCTTCTCTTGTCCCTGTCCTCCTCATCCTGGCTCTCATCCAGACCAGTGGCTTTAAGTATTTTTGTGTTAAACTACTCCAAAGGCTAGCCCTCTCCCATGCCTTTCCTTTGAGGCTAAACATCCCCCTGAATGTTTTCACAGACCCCTTGACCTTGACATATCCAAAAGAGAATTCTGCACTCTCCCACCCCCAGCCTTCCCAGCCTCACACAATGACTCTGGAGCCTTCTGGTTTCTTCAGCCCAAAACAAAAATGATTCCCACCTGTCCATTTCCCTGATACTCTTCATTTCGATGAGTGGCCCACATCAGACCAGCCAGAAGGAAGCCGAGCACCTCACCTCCTTGACAGATGCTCCACAATTCCAGGTGTCCCTCTCCAGTTGTACCCTGTCCCTGGGGGCCAGAGGAGGGAGTGGAGGCGCTGAAGGGTGAGCAAAGGTGTGAAAGGAGTCCTCGCAGGAGGTCAAGCTCCCCTGACCCCAGCCATACCTTGGTTTATGGGAGAAGTAAGCATTAATTGGGCTAAAATGAGCCCACACTTTGTAAAAACTGAAAGTGACCCTGAAGTCATTGGTGTCATCCTGGGACCAGGGAGAATGATTAAAGGAAAAGTAAAATGTCTTTCTCTTTTTCTTCTACTGGGTTCTGATTGTTCAGTAAGTCAGTTGCAATAAAAATGACCACATCACTCCCTGTTCAAACCTTGGATAGAGCCCAAACCCACATGGGGGCCTCTATGCAGTCCGCCGCCCACCTTGCTGAATTTATGGGGCCCTCTTTTCCTCCCCACTCTGAGCTCTTTGGAATTTTAGGACATTTGCTGATGATCTGGTTTCCTAGAAAGGCTTTGTCTGTTTTCTTCTCATCTTTAAGACTGTCTCAGTTGAAAAGCCAACCTCAGAGTATGAGTTTTAAAAATTTTTTATTATTACATGTTTACAGCACATGATGTTTCTTATGGGGGTTGGTACATGTTCACCACACATCTTAATTCCTTTTTCACCCCTTTTCCCTCCCTCCATCTCTTGATCCCCATTCCCTTTGAAAATGATCTATCTCCCTACTCCCTATTATTGGTCTATTATTTTGCTCTTTATTTATAATTTGGGTTTCTCATGTAAGAGAAACCATGTGATATTTAAGCTTGTGTGTTAATAAATGTGAAATAAATGATTTATTTCATTTAACTTTATGGTCTCTACATGCATCCATTTGCCTATAGATGCTTCAAGTTTATCTTTCTTTATGGCAGAGTAGTACTCCAAGGTGAGTAAATACCACATTTTCTTTATACATTCATCTATTGATGGACAGACTGTAATTACATTGTTGGAGGAAATGTAAACTCGTAGAAACACTATGGCAGTGTGGAAATTCCTTTAAAAACTAAAACTAGAAATTCCATATGACTCAGCTATTCCCCTTCTAAGTATCTTTCCAAAAGAGTTAAAGACATCATATTATAATGATACATGCACATCCATGACTTGTTCTTTATGTCTCTTTCTTAGTACTTGTTGCTTGTTTGTTAGATCACTTGTTTCACTGTTGTCTTCTTCAAGTGAGTCAGATGCATTAGTCGGCTTCTGTTGCTGTGACAAATGCCTGAGGTAATCAACTCATAATGAGTTATGGTTTCTTTGGTTCATGGTTTCAGAAGCTTCAGTCCATGGTCTCTTGCCTCTGTTGCTTGGTATCTGTGGCTGCACAGTATATCATGACAGGAATGTGTGGCAGAAAAGCACTGCTCACATCCTGATGGCCAGGAAGAAAATAGGATGAGGAGGGGCTGAGGTTCCAATATCTCCTGCCAGGGTTCACCCAGTCACTTCCTTCCACCAGGTCCCACCCCTTAAAAGTCTCCCCACTGCCAATAGTGCTACAGGGACCAAGCCTTTAACACATGTGCCTTTGCAAACTACAGTAGCAGGTAGTTTGTGATCTGCCTTGGTCACAGCTATTCCTCCCAGCCTTCCATGAGCTCTGACCTGTGCTAGGACATAATAAATTCCTGTTAAGTGTAAGAATAAAATTCATTTTACTTACCGGCTTACTGATATCACTGTAATTGTTTTCTTGGGTTTAGGCATCAAGTGGAAAGATGTTTTTATTTTTCTGCTGAGCAGAGCAAATGGGGAAGCAGCGGGTACTGAGGAGTTAACTGTGCCCACCCTTCAGGGCTATTCATTTGTGTGGGGTCCTTCTAAGGCAATTCGACTGACAAGGTCAGGTGCTTTTGGGAAATTTGCAAAAATAAGTCTTGGTCTGTTTGAGCAGCTGTAATGTAATAGCATAGACTTGGTGGCTTATAAACAACAGCTATTTATTTCTCACAGCTCCGGGGGGTGGAAAGTTCCAGATGAAAGTGCAGACAGATTCAGTGTCGGGGGAGGGCCAGCTACCTGGTTCACAGATGGTCCTCTTCCTGCTGTTTTCTCACAAGGCTGGAGGGGCACAGGAGCTTTCTGGGGCCTCTTTCAATAAACCCATTTCATCCTGCAGGCTCCTCCCTCTTGACTTAACCCCTCTCAGCGGCCCCACCTCCAAACTGTGTCCCCAGGGGTGTAGGACTTCAGCCTATCAAACTTGCAGGGATGCCAACATTCAGTCCCCAGTGTTGAGATTAAAATAATGTTTTCTTTTTCCTTCCTGTAGGACAGCTGCATATTAAATAGTTGTTGTTTTAATGTTAATAGTTGTTTAATTAATGATGCTTTGATATTTTGGGACCTTGCTGGCCAGGGACTGCCCTTCCCAGGACCAGCTAATTCCTAGAGATACTCAATGATCTATGTGTAGCAGATTTTTCATAGGCCAAGCCCGGACCCCTCAGCTACCCTTTTCTGGGGTTCTTCCTGACCTGGCCTTGTTCCCTGTGCTGGTCACCTCAATGCCAAGTACTAGGTGATTCCAGACAGGTCCTGACATCTGCAGTAGCCAGTTCTAACCTGTGTTCTTGACCTTACCTGTTTCTTCCCTCAGAAACCACAACACAGGCTCCTATCTACACTGTCCTCAGCTCCCCCTGCCGCTAAGAGGCCCTGATGCTTGGGGTTGGGGGGAGCTGTGTGCCCTGCCTCCTGTGTAGGGACCCGTGAGGAGAACAGACTTCTTCCTTTGTGACAGTCATTTCTGTGTCTGTGTGTCTCACTGTTATTTATATCTAGATGTCCCCCCAAGTCTCATGGGCTCATAGGTGAGGCCTTGGGAGGTGACTGGATCATGGGCCGTGATGCTCATCAGTTGATTAGTCCATTGGTGAGTTTAGAGCTGAATGTGATGTTGGGAGGTGGAGCCTGGTGAGGGTGTGACATGGAAAGGTGTATCTTCCTCCCACCTCCTTTGCTATCTCTCTCTGCTTCCCACTGCCATGCCATGAGCTGTTTCTCCTCTGTGATGCCCTTCTGTCTTGCCCTTGAAACCAACAAACTATGGACTGAACCTCTACAAACTGTCAGCCAAAATAAACCTCTCCTCCTTTAGTTTGCGGGTGTCGGGGATTGCATCTCACTCAGCGAGGAAGGAAGTAACTAAGACACTCACCCAACACTCAACCAACAAATCCTGGGTCCACATTTTAACACCTCCCAAGTTGTACAAGCAGGTAGTAGCGAGGGTGGCCTTGGCTGAGGCATCCCCACAGATGGCTCCTTCTACCCACTGCACCCTGGGGACTACAGGCAGCACGGGTCTGGGGCTGAACCCACTTGAGCCGGCCAGCCCCTGGGGGCAGATGGTGGACCATACTTTCTCTGCTTGATGTCATTCCGCTGTACCCAGGGACGGGGGTTCAGGCCTGGGGCGGAACCACTTTTACACTCACAGACCCTTTCCTTCTCCCAGGGTGGCCGGCACAGGGGCAGGACTAGATGGTGAGCTGCCGGAAACCGCTGCATTTACCCTGTTGTTCTGCGATGCTCTTCCCAGCTGCCCCTGCGCCAGGTCTGTCTCTGCTGCTAATGCAGTTTCCCTAGCAGAATGCACAGATGAATGTCTCAGACAGCAACCTGGGTTATGATTATTCTTATTTTTCTCTTGGACTGACTGCTCTGGTGCCCGCTAAGGGCTCTCCCAGAGCATCTCATTTGGAAGTGTTCTGGGCTTGCTCTCTGTAGACATTGCCTGGAAGACAAAGGGGGTCGGGAGAACTTCGTTACCTTCCAGACTTTTCTCCGTTAAACTTGGGCTGCCTCAGAAACAGGAGAGTGACTTCGCATGGACTCCTCAGTGTGCTCTTGTGCTCCCCCCGTCCATCTGGAAGTTAGGAACTCCTGGAAGGCACAGAACTTTTCTCCGTCTCGCTTAGCACTTCAGAATTTTATTAAGCGAATGATTTATTGAGCACCTTGAATGCAATAGACTTCGTACCAGGCATTTAGCCTCCAACATCTTGTTTTATTTCTGCCACATCCCTGTGAGGTGGGTATTATTATATTTCTTCTGTGGGGGAGTAAATTAATGCTTCAAGAGATGAAACTGCATGTTTAAAATTTGTCAGGATTTGTACTAAGAAACGGGGCCTTGCTCTTTTCTCCCTATGAACTTGACCTTGGGGGAGATAGAGGAAGTGAACAGTGGAGTTGCTCTTCTGCTTTTTGCCATGCACCGGGCAGCAGGTCTGGGAGATGGGGGGGGAGCTGTGTGTGGAGATGGGGCCCCCTCCAGCCACTGATGAGGGCCCAGAAGATAGGGAAGGAGATGGAGGAGACCGATCCTTAGGTGGTGACCATAGGTGAAAGGCAGCATTCCAGGGGCTCCTCGGGCACAGAGCAACCAGCCTGGGCCCCTGGATATTGGTGACGGTGGCTCCTACAAAGAGGGCTTTGCCCCCTGAGCTCTGTGCACCATGGCCAAGTCCCACCCCTGGCTCTGAAGTCACAGCCTGATAGAATAATGGAGGCTACCTCTGTTTTGTTGGTGAAATTTCAGATACTTCTGTGGCTTGCAGTGGAGAGACTGATATTTGCAACAGGGACTTGTTACCTGGTGGACAGTGCCCTGGACTGTGGATCGGAAAGCCTGGGTTTGGCAATTTGTACTTTTTCTTCTGAGAAGTGTCCATTCATTTCTGTTGCCTATTTTTTGATTGGGTCTTTTATTTTGAGTGCAGTCTAATGTTTTTGAGTTCTATTTTCTAAACATTAGTCCAAAAATATTTTCCCATTCTGTAGATTGTCTCTTCACGCTTGGTTCCTTTGCTGTGCAGAAGTTTTTATATAATCCTATGTGTTGATTCTTTTTTTTTTTTTGTGGGTACCGGGGGGTCGACCTCAGGACCTCACACGCCAGCAGGCGCCTGTGCTGCTGAGCGATATCACTGGCCCTTTTCTCGTATGTGGGTTCTGGGAGTTGAACTCGGGCCCTCACTCTTGCAAGGCAGGCCCTTACACTGCTGAGCCATCTCACTGGCCCCCTATGTGTTCATTCTTTTTTTTTTTTTTTTTTTGTGGGTACCGGGGGGTCAACCTCAGGACCTCGTGCACCAGCAGGCGCCCGTGCCGCTGAGCGATATCACCGGCCCCTTTTTCGTATGTGGGATCCGGGAGTCGAACTTGGGCCCTCGCGCTTGCCGGGCAGGCGCTTAAGCCACTGAGCCATCTCACCGGCCCTATGTGTTCATTCTTGATGTTGTTTCTTGTGCTATGGCAGCACCATTCATAATAGCTAAATCGTGGAAGTGGCCTATATGTTTATCAACAGGCGAATGGTAAAGAAAATGTGGTATTTTTACACAATGGAGCACTACTCTGCCATAAAGAAGGATAAACATGGGTCATTTGTAGGCAAATGGATGTGCCTTGAGACCATAATGTAAGTGAAATAAATCAGACACACAAATATTGCATGGTTTCTCTTATATGAGAAACCCAGAGTATAAATAAAGAGCTAAATAAAAGATAGATGAGATAAATGATATCTTTTGCAGATGGGAAGGGGACCCAGAGATGGGGGAGGAGATGTAAAAAGAATTAAGATATGTCATGTACATGGACCAACTTCCCATAAATAATGTTATTTTTATATACTGCAAATGTGTATAATAATAACAGAAACAAACAAAAAACACCTAGGTTGGAACCTGGGCTCTGTACTTGCTTCGTGGCCCTGGGCCAGTCCAAGGCGCCTCTCTGAGCCTGTTTCCTTTCTTGCCTGTTGGAGTAGGATATCTGCTGCCATGGTGAGGATTTGGTGGCGTGTGTCGGGGTCCTTACCTGGGAGCAGCAGCTGGCGGTGTCCAGGTGTCTTCAGACACTTTCTGTGGTGTCAGGTGTGTCAGGGTGGAGGTGGGGCAGGGATGCCACACTTAGGATGTCACCACTGCCACCTGGCCCAAAGCATCAGTGCTAGGCTGAGAAACCCGGGTGTGAACGACTACACCTCGCCTGGTGCTTAGCACCCACGTGGGTGTGAATGGAGGCTAATTGCTTTAGCTTCAGAGGAGAGAGCTGGGGGACTCCGTGCTGGGCCCCCACTGGGTCTGGGGACCCAGGGCAGAGCTGCACAGGGGCCTGGGTGAGTTCGGCAGAAGCCAAGCACTGGGGTCTATTGAGGAGGGCGCCACGCCCTTCCCTGCCTCTCTCCAGGCCTGCTCTTCCTGCGCGGGTCACAGTGGTGTCCCCCAGGAACTTTCTCCCCTGATCTAGCCAGGACTGAGACTCCTTTTTCACCAGCAGGAGGATCCTGCCATCCTTCCCAGTTCCAGGTCTTGTATGCATGCGCATCCCACACGCCAGCAGTGGCGAGAGAGCACAGCTTGGGGAGAAGTTCCCCTTTCCAGGAGTCCCCTGTGTCTGGGCTGCTCTTGGTCCCAGATGGCCGTGTGGTGCGTGAGTATTGGAACTCACGGTGTTGGGGCTTGAAGGAGATCCTTGGGCTTGGGCTGGGCGTGCCTGTGGGAAGGAGAGAGGCTCTCGTGTCCTCCTTCTCCTGACCCACATGAACTAGTTTGGGTCTGTCCTGTGGCTGTCAGGCTTGGGATTCAGGGTCGGGGTGTCTGTGAGGAGCCTCTGAGTGGGGCTGATGGGAGCCTCTCTCTGTGGTACAGGGAGGGGCGGAGGGGTTCGTGTGGGGGGATATGGGCGGGGCCTGGGGTGTGGCAGTCTTGGAGGAGATGGGCTGACATCCTGATGTTAGAGCAGATGGAGGACAGGAGAGGTGTGGGGAGGAACCCAGCTGGACACGCTGGGGTGTGGGGCTGCCCTGGGAGAGAAAAATCTTGTACAGTGGAGCAGGGAGGAAGGGACGGTTTTCTAGTAGTCCTGAAGCCCCAGGCCCTAACTCTCCCTCCCTGGACCAAATCTGGCAAGGGATGGCCCTTGAACTATGGAGCGTGGCCTTGGGGAGCCACTGGGCCCAGTCCCTGGGACTCTGTGGCCCGGCCAGCTCCTGCTTATTACCCGCAGGGCCCAGGGCCTCATTCCCGTTGGACAGCAGAGGCTGTGCGGCTGGAGCTTGTGGGTGACCTCAGAGGGGGTCCCTTTCATTCATGTCGTCCATCCCCTCTGTGAGCCTTGGTTCTCTCTCCTTTAAAATGCGGCAGCCATGTATACCCTGGGCATCTCCTGGGGCATTTGTAGAGATGAGTGGGCCCATTTCTGGTAACAAGCAGCTTTGTGACCTCAAAGTCCCTGCAGAGCAGAGGAGCTGCTCAGGGATGGGTCCTGGGCAGGGGACACAGCTCAGCGTCACCAGCTGGGTTCGCATGTGCTCCCGTCCCTCTTTCTCCCTCCATGCCTTTCTGGTCAGGACACAGCAAAGGTCGTCAGTCACACTGGCTTCAGACCTGTTACTGGCACTGGGGAGAGGCTGTCCACGTGGAGATCTGGCTCTGGAGACGTGACCACATGTCCCAGACACCCACCCTCTAGAAATCTGTGTTACTTCTGGGCCTCAGATTGCCTAATTGGATCAACTGTAGAGGGCCTTGGAGGATATGCCACGTAGATTTCTAAAGTGCTTTCGGGGAGCCATAAAAGTGCCAGGTTGTCTTTTTTATGACGGTTCTTAAAGTTCTGATTTAAGAGATTCTTGAGTTTTCCTGTTTCTGCCTGTGGGTTGCTCCTGCTGAGACACTGGGACCTCCTCTGAGTCAGGCCCCTTTCCAATGACGACAGAAATTTTCCCCAAATTGTGGCAATGCCAGCGGAGTGGAAGGGAAGTCCCTCTGGTGACACTGAGTACGAGCCAGGAGCTATGCACTGTGGTTTGTGTTTGCTGACTGTTGCTTTCCTCCCAGGAGCCCATGTGGTGCCACAGTTGCCCAGAGGCCCAGAGGAGTCCCGACGTGTCCCCAGCCACACAGCTGCCCAGGGCTGGGCTCCACACCAGGGCCCTCTTTTCCTCCTCTGCCAATGACAGCACCCATCCACCCCTAACTCCCACCCAGCAGACGATGGTCACGGGAGGCCTTGCTTTACTTGTGGCCCCTATGGTAGATTTTTCACAGAGCACTTGGGCCAACCCTCTGCAGCAGGCCAGGTCACTTGTGCTTAAAATGCTTCTGGTTCTTTTCATTCCCACTTGGAGTAAAATCCCAAGTCCTTTTTATTGTTCGAAAATTTCATTGTCTAACAGGATGTTTTTGTGTGCATACTGAGTGGAACTATCCACAGTTCTGTAATCAAACCAGTGGACTTATTCATCACCTCACCCAGTTACCCCCTTGTCCTTTCGTGGCAAGAATCCTGTTCGTCACCTCCAAGGCCCTCATGATGGCCATTGCTTTGGCTGCCCCATCTGCCATTTCCTCTTCTGTGTTCACCTGTATCTTCCTGTTTGGTCTTCATCCATGCTAAGCAAGTATCTACCACAGGCCCTTTGCACTGGCTGCCCCCTCTAACCACATGGCTCTTTCCCCAGCTATTCACAGGGCTTACTTCCTTACTTCATTGGTGCCTATGCCTTCAGAGAGGTCTTCTTGACCATCTTTCCTACCCTAGCACCTTCTTTCCTTGGCCTCTGCACCACCTTTCCTCACTGTTGGGCAGGTCCTAGCCTGCATCATGTGCTCCATGATGGCCGAGCAGCCGTTTCTTCACAAGCAGCCTGTAATGCAAGGGGCTGTGTGTGCCTTGCCCCCAGTATCTAGAGCAGCACCCATACTCACTCAAGCTTCCGGATGTGGGCATCTGAGGGTGGGGATGCCAGGGTGCCAGAGAGCGCGGGGCAAGAAAGCAGAGCTTGGGGGAGCTGCAGCGCCTCCACTTGAAGGAGGATGGCAGGAAGCCCTTTGCCAAGGCTCCTGGTGGCCACCGGGCTCTCATCAAAGCTGGGGAGGCCTGCAGCACTCAGGAAGTCTGCATCCTTGCAGCCAGCTGCTTCTGGGTTCCTTTCTTCAAAGGTTGATCATCTACATGAGCATGTCCCTGGGATGACTGCAGTTCATATCATTTCTGCATATTTCAAGACACACAGGAGAGCAAAACAAACAATTTTTTTTTTGTGGGTACTGGGGGTCGACCTCAGGACCTTGCATGCCAGCAGGTGCCTGTACCGCTGAGCGATATCACTGGCCCATTTTTCGTATGTGGGTTCCAGGAGTCGAACTCAGGACCTCGTGCTTGCCAGGCAGGCGCTTATGCCACTGAGCCATCTCACCGGCCCACAAACAATTTTTTTGAGTGGTACTGGAGGTTCAACCCAGGGCCTTTTATACTGAGCTACATCCCTAGGCTTGCTCTCTTTTTCTCTCTCTCTTTCATTCTTTCTTTCCTTCTTTCTTTCTTTGGTTAAATCGCTAAGTTGCCCAGGCTGGGCTCAAACTTGCAATCTTCATGCCTCAGGCTCCCAGAGTGCCTGGCCTTGCAGCTTGCATTTCCCACTGAAGGCATGGGCTTGAGGAGCTGGGTTAGATCTGCCGAATTGGGGAGGCCACATTCACCATCCTGGCGGTGACGGCTCGTTCCTCATCAAGCCTGGGCAAGAACACGGAGCCCATTGGCCCTGTCTCAGTTCTCTGAGCTCATGGGCTGCCCTGGAGCAGGGCCTACTGAGCTCACCCTGACACACAGCCTTGTCCCATGGCTTCTGTGGGACCTACTGGCCCCTCCACATTGGGGCCGCCCAAGCTGCAGCTTAGCCGGAGGAAGAGAAGAGACAGGTGTCATTTCCTGGGGCCACAGTCGCCAGCAGCAGAAGAGATACTTACATGTTCTCAGTGTCTTGCATCCTCACATGAAATGAGTTTCACTGTGAAGTCTTCTCTGGCCTATTGCAGAGGAAGACAGTAGGTTCAGAGAAGCCATGGGACTTCCCTGAGCAACTTTCTGTCCCTGGGAAGCAGCAGCAACATGATCCAAAGCCTTTATCCCAGGATTCCATGTGCAGCACTCGAACGTTACCAGGTGTCGAGGGGCAGAGCTGTCTTCTTCATTCCATGTGAGGACGGTCAGCACTCTTGGCTGTGTTTTCCTGGGGAAGAAGGAATGGAGAGGTGTGTCTGCTTAGGCCAGACGTCACCCAAAGAGGAGCTATGGAGGGGAAGGGATCTGGCCCGGATCGTCCCAGCTTGGGGAGTCACAAGAGTGGGATAGAAACACAGGATATGGAATCAGATAGCACTGGTCATGTGACCTTGGACAAGTCATTTCTGGTCTTAGAAAGGCAGTCCCTCATCTCTTATGGAAGTGGAGGCTATCCTAATAAGTGTGCAAAAAGAGAAGACGTCATCCAGGATAGCACACATAAGTGATCACTGCGCACTTCTGCATCACTTACGTGTGAGGCATCAGCCATGTGCTTGGCACTGTGCTAAGCGCCAGAGGTCTAGGGGTGAGCAAGCCAGACCTGATTTCTCCTTTGGGGCTGTGGTGTGGCTCAGGGAGCAGGCAGGCAGGACTCACACCAGTGACCTGGGTGCTTGCTGGTAGAGGAGCTTAGCAGTGCCCAGGTCCAGGTGGGTGGCAGGTGGGTGGGGAGGAAGGGCACGGTGTCCCAGGAGCCTGGGCAACACTAGGCAGGTAACAGGCTTGGAGTGGCTTTCTTCTCTTCCCGAGCCTAATGGACAGCAATGGGGAGCTTTGAGCAGGGGCCCCATTGGCAGATCTGTGCTCTTTTCCATGTTAGCAGCACATAATGATGACATTCCTTGTGAGGAGTTGGTCCATGTACACAACACACCTGGGATCGAATCCAGGCAGGAAAGGAGAGTGGCCCCCTGCCTGTGTCCCGCACGGGGTGGCCTTGCATGCAGGTGCGTGAAACCAAGAGCTCCCAGCTCTGCAGGCGTGCGTGGCACCTTGATCCAGTCTGAGAATGCGGGTCGATTGGGGGAAGATCTCTGCTCATTTTATGTTGCTAAAAATGTTCCATAGACATCATTGCTATTATTATTTCCTTCTTTGCCATATTTTTCTTTCCTGCAAAGTTGGAAACTTGTTGCCAAAGGTGTGTTTGGGTGGCTGGTGCAGTGTTTCAGCATCGGGGTCCCTTTAGGTGGGGCGTGCACCCCTGGGTCAGGCACAAGTTCCTTCCTCCTCACGACTCCTCCACTTGCCTCCCCTGTCTCCTCACTCTGGGACCTGCCCGGAAAGATTCTGTGCAGCCTGGGCATCTGCGTTTTGTCCAAAATAGGCCTTGGGAGGAAACAAAAAGCTTCACTGAGCATGGGCGACATGCCAGCTACTTTTCTGTGCATTTTTACAGCTCTGGTCTTCCAAACATTATGTCAGCCCTATAATGTAGACATTAATCATATGTACTGTGCAGGGGCTGAACCCTGGATTAAGCATGCAAAGGGGATGTGCACAGCCTCGCCCTCCCCTGGAGCTGTGCTTTGTCAGAGAGAAAAGACTGTGTGGGATCCGCATCCTTTGGAAGGGCCTTTCATCTGGGGCAAGAAGGAAAATGGCCCCTTTGGTCACTGTGGATCACCTAAGGCTCTGCTGCTTGCCGGTCAGTTCCTGTTATGGCTGCAGCTGACCTGTACTGCAGGTGATATTTTTCCACATCTCTGGAAACTCTGCATTTCTGTCTTTGCCTGTCATGTCAGGAAGGCTGTCGGGCTGGAGGGCACAATTTCAGAAACAGTGGGGACAGAGATAAGAGGGTGAGCGGCTCAGGGCGGCAGCTTCTCCTCAGCTGCGACAGGGACACTGGGGGACAGGAGGGCTGTGTCTCCTGGGTTTGAGGTTGGGAAGCCAGATAGGGGCGTCAGGTTTCTGCACAGGAAGTGATAGCTCACTAGGTGAGTTCGTGGAGGATCCAGAATGTGGAGCCTTCCATTGGGTCAGTGGGAGCTGCGAAGGAGCCACCATTCCCTGGAGAGAGCCTGGCATGGATCTGGTGAGGCCTGGCTCTGTCGCCTTGCATTCTGTCAGGACATCTGCACCCCTCGGGGCAGGGTTCCCGGTCACTGGACCCCAGGCCACGCTGGTAGCTGTGATGTATTGATGAAACCCCATGTGGGGTTGTGACTAACTTGGATCAAAGTACTCAGCAGAACACAGCCTTGCAGACAGATTAATTGCTGCAGGAAATGATCCCAGTTTGATCTCTGGTCATTTTATTTGTACTTGAAAACAGAAGGAAAAAAACCAAAAATCAAATTAGAGAAAATGAATGTGTTGATATTCATGAGAAATAAAAAGGAGAGAGAATAGCGGAAACGTGTTTGGATCCTGAGGAAAACAAGGCACGCAGCACAGAGGCATGAGAATCTATTCGATGCGCTTGCCAACCCAGGGGGAGCTGGCACAGTGTAGGGGGCAGGGAGGGCACCTGAGCTCTGGGGTGGCTTCTGTGGCGGCCTCTGGGTGTTCTCCTGTATGGCACACTATTTATGAACAAAGGTTTTGGAAGAATCATAAAGAAAATACATATAAACATTAATATTTTTTATCTAGATAATATGTCTCACAGGAGTACTCACTGTTGTCCATTTTTAAGAGCTTGGATTAATCTAGTTCTGGGAAAGATGGCCCATGAGAGACCTGGCCCTTGAGAGCTGGCTTTCTTGATCCCCTCCTGGGCAGTCCCCTGCCTCTTGGGAGCTTAGTTTAGGGAGGGCTACTTGGAGAGCCATTGGCGATTGGCCCGGACTAAGGAAACTCAGTCCTTGGAATTTCAGGTTTCAGGGTAACCATTGTAAACTGGACCCCATTCATCACCCACACAGGAGCCTTGTGGTCCCCTCTTTGCAAACTCTGCCTTGATCCCAGTCACAGATGAGCCATCTGCTAGGTCTCATCAGGCACCTGAGACCTTGTTTAGTTTGCTTTCCTTCCCATGTGACAGGACAAGAGGAGGATAATTGCTGCCTTAGGCCTAAATGTGGGTGATAGGGAGGAAGCATGTGGTCAAGTAGAACTGCAGGGTGCCTGTGACAAGTGGCCCAGGACAGGCAGGGAGGGCTGGGCAAGCACTTCTCTCCCCAGAACACAGTAAGGAGGATTTAAAGGTCCAGATAATTCTAGTGCTTTTGTCAAAATAAGGGACGATGGCTCCTCAGCCTGTCGAGACTGGAACATGGGCAAATCATCGTGAATGCCTTGAGTGGGCAGGATCCACCATCGGTGACCCTAATTGGGTCCGTGATCTTGTGATCGGACACAGAGGTTGCAGGGAGTCAGGAGGGTGATGTATGGGAATCAAGTGCTCATAGTGCTCTTGGAATTTGTTTATTCGCCATACAGATGAGGACCCCAAATACCTCCAACGGCTGGAACAATGTGCCAGAGGTAACAAGATAAAATCTGACATGGAATAATTGAAACTCTTCCATTTGAACTCAAAAGGTCAATTGCACTGTTTGGTCTATAATTAAAAACAATAATAGTGCTTGACATTTATTGTGCTCTTGGTACTTATCAGACATTCTGTGGAAGGTTTTCTGAGGTTGTCCCATTTAGTCCTGATGGATGCCACCTCATGAGAGAGACAGTGATAATCTCTATTTTACAAAACAGAAACTGAGGCATGGGCTGAGATTCCCTAGTCACATGATATCAGTAGACTAATTATCATATAGCAAAAGTTCATTTCCTTTCCTAAGCACCAATTGATGAGTTCCTTTCCATACCCTGTTGATGCCGCACCTGACAGTAAACTTACCTCGGCCAGTGGCGTGTGGGAACGTGTAAACCTGCAGGTTCTGAGTCGAGGTCTCAGGTGGAAAGACGTGTTTCCTCCTGCCCCTCTGCTTCTGGCCATGACGAGGAGAACATGCCCCAGGTAACCATTGCCTTGCATCTGAGCCCAAGAATGAGTCATGTGGAGCAGGGGCATCCTTGACCCAGCAAGCTGTGAGTGTGAGAGATACATTCTTGATGTTGCACGCCACTGAAATTTTGTGATTATTTGTCACTTGGCAACACTGACTGATGCATATTGCCAATTTATAGCTGAGCTAGATTCAAACCCAGAAAACTGACTCCAGAGCCAGTGACCTTTGGCTTTTCATCATATTTCTTTGGAAGAAGAAAATAAAGGGACAATCACAGAGAATTATTATAGTCCCTGCTGTAGTCTTTTAGTTATATATATTTTTTATGCCCATTCCCTATTTGTAATTGTAGTTCAATCCTTCCCAAAATCTCAACCAGTTTTTTATGGAACTTTTACAAAATGATTAGAAAATAAAGCTGGAAATGGAAAGCTAGTTCATATAAAATTTCTCAGGAAGAAATAAATAATGGAGGAAACCAGCAATAACAGATTTTAGAACGCATAAACCAAGACTAATTAAATCAGAGGAATTCGGGTACAGAGTAGAGACTCACCACAATAAAAGACAAAGTCTGAAAAAGATTCTAATACATAAATAAGATAAAAGAAAAATCAAAAACCTTGAAGAAAGGAAGGATTCTGTAATAAATGCTGTTGATATAATGTAATCATTATTTGAAAAAATAGCTGCATATCTCATCATGAACAAAAAATTAATGAGTTCTGTTAAGGAATTAAATATTTAAAAAGTCATGGGAAAGTAGCCAGAAAATAGATCACAAGATTTTTTCATATAATTTCCTAAGTTTTAAAGTAGTTAAGAGATTAAAAAGATAAATAGATGGAACATTACAAAAATTGAAAATTTATTTAAAAAAGCAAAAAACAAAGGAAGAAATGATGGAGGGAAATGCATTTGTCACACTTGTGTCAGAATGGAAATATGTATCTTGCTATTCATAGTGAGGCAAGCATTAGAACTCAGCACAGAAAGTATACCTGAATGACTGATCTCTCAAGAAATGACTTTCAGTTTATGTCAAAGATTTCAGAAACAAACAGCAAAATGAACGGCTTCAGGAATAACCAAGGAATTACTAAATAAAATGAGATTCATGCAGTCCTCTTATATCTATTATATATGATTAAAATTATAGTAATACTGCCAAGGCTGTGATAAAAGTGATATCTTTATACACTGCTAGTGACCGTGTCAATTAGAAAAACCATTTTGCAAAACATACTCAAAGTCACTGGTACTGTATGCTCAAATGATTGACTCAGTAATCTCACTTGTAGGAATTCATCCTACTACTATTGTTTATATGAGAAATGTGTGGGTATGGAAGGATTGTATTTCAGTGATATCCACCATCTGGAAACCTGGAAGCACCCTAAATGCTCAGTAAGGGCAGCGCTAAGTAAATTATGGGGTAGCCACACAAAAGACTATTCTGTAGCCAATAAAAATGATAAGTGTAAAGATGGTGGGAAAACATTACAATATTACAGTAAGTATAAAAAAGCAAAATTGTACCCGTCAGGTGATTGTAAGTACATAAAAATCAAATATGTAAGTGGCCAGTGACTAGAGGGGCCTGGAACTTGATGATTTGTGGGGTGGGAGCCCTGAAGAAGAAAGAGTCTCCTCTTCCCAGTTGCACTGGATTTCCGTGGGGTTGTTACATTTCTGCAGTAATAAGTAATAATGGTAACAACATTCAATTAAAAATGCAAAACAACAGAATGGAGATGATAGGTCCTAACAGTATATGGAGGAAAAGAGACAAATGAAGGTTAGTAAGCTGTAGGTTCACTATGAGCCACCAAAATTATGTGTCAGTGAAAATAAAGATGGCCAGGAAATTCCAGTGTGTTTTTGTCAAGACGTAGCCTGAGATCCACAGGACATGAGGAAGTAGTGAGGAGAGGGAGCCATGTTAGGGTCCTGTTGCAGCTGTGTGTGTGTGTGTGTGCATGTGCACACATGCCTGTGCATGCCTGCATGTGTGTGTTTGTTTAAAGTAATTTATTTTATTTTGCTGTTATTTAACACATTTTAGATTTACCTATGATAATGTGATTTCTTTCATGAACATAATTTGGTAAAGTACATAAAAATATTCACCTTGAGTGTATAGTTGGGTTTATTTTGACATATTATATGCACACATCTGTGTAACTGCTGTCCAGATCAAAATGTAGAACGTAACAGCACTCCAGAAAGTTCCCTTGGGCTCCTGTTCCAGTTGTTTCTCCCCTATTCCTCACTGGGAGGTAACCACCATCTTGCCACCATTGATTAGTTTTGCCTGATTCTCATATAAATGGACTCAGCCAGCACACCTGGCTTCTATCATACAACATAAGAGCTTAGACTTACCCCCGTGGTCGTGTCAGTCCCGGGTGGGTTCTTGTTTGCCGCCATGTAGAAGTCCATTCATTGTGTGACTGTACCACAGTTTTTTATCCATTCCCTCACTGATGGACATCTGGATTGTTTTAAATTGTGGGCTGTGATGAATACAGCCGCTGTTAACATTCTTGCCCGTGTCTTTTAGTGGGTATGTGTGTCCATTTCTGTCCACTACATGTGATTCCACGATTGTCAAACAGACCTGTGCTCCATTTCGGAAGATGCTGGTAGCATTGTCCCAAGGTGTTGCAACAATGTTCATTCCCAACAGTAATGCATGGGAAATTCATATAATACTTAATGTTATCAGTCTTTCTGATTTTGTTCTGAAGGCAGTGAATATGGAGTCTTATTGTGGTTTTAGTTTCCATTTCCCTGAGGGCTAAAGATTTTGAGCTTTGTTTTCATATTCTGACTGGTCATTTGGGTCCTCTCTTTCATGAGAGGTTGCTTAGATGTCTCCCCCACTTTCCTTTTTCAGTTGGGTTGTTTGTCTTTTCTTTTTGATTTGCAGGATCATTTTAAAAATGTACATTCTGAGAATGAGTCTTTGAGGGGGACATATATTATAAATATCTTGTCATTTTTTTTCTTATCTTTTTCACTCTGGTGAGCTATGTTTTGATGAGAAATAGTTATTCATTTTTAATGATGTACCATTGATCATTATTTTTATGCTTACTGTTCATTGAGTCCTGTTTAAGAAATCTTTGCCTACCTGTGGGTCATGAAGGTTTTAGAAGTTTCTTTGCTTTTGGAATATTTATTGTTTTACATTTTGCATTTATGTCTGAAACTAAATGCCTCCTAGGGAAGGTAATCCCTGGGGAATCCCTGCATTTGCTTTTACTTGTATTTGTTAACTTTACTCCTAAGTTTTAATTCCTTTCCATGTTATTGTTAATTTCATTGTTTTATTAATTACATTGTATCTTGATGCTAGTATCTATGAATAAAATGGATTTTATATATTGATCTCATATCCTGCAATTTTACAGAATTCCTTTATTTATCTCTAAAATTTTTTCACAGATATCTCAGGATATCTGCAAATAGAGATAGTCTTACTTCTTCAGATTTCTAGATATCTTTTACTTCTTGTTCTTTTATTTCTTGTTTCTAATTGGCATGATTAGAAACTTCAGTGTCATGTTGCGTAGAAGTTGCAAGAGTGGATAGGCTTACTTTATTTTTGCTCTTAGGGGAAGAGAAATGAGTCACTAATCATTAAATATGGTAGTGGCTCTGTGTGTTTCTGAGATGCTCTTTCATTGGGTTGAGGAGGTTTGCTTCTATCCCTAATTTGTTGAGTGTTTTTAAATCATAAAATGAAGTTAGATTCCATCACATACTTTTTCTGCATCTTTAGAAGTAATCGTGTGGAGATTGTCTTCTATTTTGTTAATATGATATATTGCACTGGTTGATATTCAGATGTTAAACAAATTTTGCATTCCTGGGGTAAATCTCACTTGAACATCATGCATAATCCTTTTGATATGCTGCCGGATTTAGTTTGCAAGTATTCTGCTAAAATTTTTTGTGTCTGTATTCATAAGGAGTACTGGTATGCAGTTTCCTTGTGATGTCTATGTGTCATTTTAGTATCTGTGTAATAATACCAGCCTCATAAAGTGAGTTGGGAACTGTTTCTACTTTCATTTTTTGGAAGAGTTTATGAAAACATAGAATTAATTCTTTAAATATTTGAAAGAATTTACCAGTGAAGACACCTGGGTCTTGAATTTTTGGAAAGTTTTCAAATTACTAATTCAATTTTCTGTTACAGTTCTATTCAGACATCCTAGTTTTTCTTGAGACAGTTTCAGTAGTTCCTGTCTTTCTAGGAATTTGTTCATTTTTAATTTTCTGCCATGCAGTTATTCATAGTTCTTTTAGAATCCTTTTAAAAGATTAATAAGTGATGACCCTTCTTTCATTCCTCTTTCTGGTCAACTGAATCTTCTCTGCTTTTTATTTAGTAAATCTTCCCCAAAGTTGTCAACTTTGTTGATTTTATCAACAAATCAACTTTGTGTTTATTGTTTTTTTATTCTCCCTGTCATCAAGTTTTGCTCTAATCTTCATTCTTCCCTTTCTTTTGCTTGTGTTAAGGTTAGTTTGCTCTTTATTTTTTTAGTTTTTTAATGAGAAGTGTTAAGTTACCAATTTGATATTTTTCTTCCCTTTCAATGTGAGTATTTACAGGTAAAAACACCCCTCAAAGCACCACTTTTGGTGCATTCCAGAAGTTACGGCATGCCAGGTCAGGCTCAGCTTTCATTCATTGCAGAGTATTTTTAAGCTTCCTTGGTGATTTCTCCTTCGACCTATTGGTTAAAGAGGAATTCGTTGTCTCATTTCTGCATATGCGTGAATTTCCTTCTGTTGTGTATGATTTTATCTGTTTAATTTTGCTGAGGCTTGCTTTATGGCACATCATCTATCCTGGAGGAAGGTTTTGCGTGCGCTGAGAGGAATGTGTATTCTCCTCTTGTGGATTGCGGATGTTCTAGAGATGTGTGGTAGGTAGAGCTGGTTCATGGTGTTAAAGCCACTTAAGTGTTGACATTGCTGTCTGGTTCTATCAATTATCAAAAGTGAAGTATTGTAGTCTCCAACTACTACTATTGAATTATCTACTTCTGTCTTCAATTCTGTCATTTTTTGGGACACTGCTGTTTGCTGCATATGTTTATAATTGTTATACCTTTCTAACCTGTGGATCCTAGTATCAATATAAAATGTCCCTTTTTGTCGCCAATAAAACTTTTTATCTGAAAGTCTATTTTGTCTGGTGCACTATTAGTGTAGACTCTACAGCTGTCTTTCACTTACCATTTTCATGGTACGTATATTTCCATTCTTTTACTTTCAACACATTGTGCCATCAAATTGAAAGTATGTCTTTTGTAGATTGTATCTGGTTAGATCTTTTTAAAAATTCTTTCTGCCAATCTCTGCCTTTTGATTGGAGGCTTTAATGCATTCACATTTAAGGTAATTAACAGAAAAAAGAATATAAAACAACCTGCATTTTCCTACTTGCTATTCATTTTCTGTACACCTTATGTCTTTATTCCTCCATTACTGCTTTATTTTGCATTAGTAGTTATTTTTGACTGTGATGTTTTAATTCCCTAGCTGTTTATTTTGCTATATATATATTTTTCAGCTATTTTCTTAGTGGTTGCCTGGAGAGTTGCAGTTAGTATCTTAGAACAATCTATTTCAAATTAATAATAATTAGTAAAATTTAATATTATACAAAAACTTTGTCTCAATGTAGCTGTTTCCTTTCCATTCTTTATACTATCTACCATACAACTTGCATATTTATACACTTTAAGCCCATCAACACAGTTTTATAAGTACTGTATTGTGTTGTGCAATTGCGTATAGGATAATTATACAAATATACGTTTATATTTACCTATGTTGTTACTTTTGTTAGTACTGTTAGTTTTGTTAGTACTTTTATTTTTTCATGTGAATTCAGGTGTACACACACACACACACATATGGACTCCTTTTAGCATCTTTTGTAGGAAAGGTCTGCTAACATCGTATAATCTCCATTTTTGTTTATCTGTGAATATCTTAATTTCCCCTTCAGTGTTGCAGGATAGTTTTGCTAAATATACAATTCTTAGTTTGCAGTCCCTTTCTTTCAGCACTGCGCATATGTCATGTCAGTGCCTTCTGGTCTTCATGATTTCTGTTGAAATGTCAGATGACAATCTTATCCCTGGTCTGTGACAAGCAGTTTTTCTCTTGCCGCTTGCAAAACTCTCTCTGTCTTTGATTTTACAGTATGGCTAGGTGTGAGCTTATTGTACTTGACTTTGAGCTTCTTAAATGTGTAGGTTAATAGTTGTTATCACCTGTTCAGATATCCTTTCTTTTCCTTTCTGCTTCTCTTTTCCCTCTGGGACTCCCATCACGCGGTGTTGCCGGGCTCGGTAGTGTCCTGCAGGTTCTGGGAATCTGTTCATTTTTCCCTATTCTTCCTATTTCTCAGGCTGTGTCATCTCACTTGGTCTACGTTCAAGTTCACGAATTCGTTCTTAAGTTCATATCCCCTGTTCAGCTCCTCTAGATAATTTTTCGCATTAGCTCTGACGCTTTCATCTCCAGAATTTTATTTGGTTCTCATAGTATATAAATTCCTATCCTTCTACTGAAATTCTCCTTTTGATGAGATAGTGCTCTCATCCTTAATTCTTTAAACATAATTTCCTTTAGTTCTTTGAAAATATTTACAGTAGCCTACTTAAAGTCTTTGTCTACTAATTCCAGCATCTGGCACCCTCTCAGGAATAGTTTCTATTAAATGCATTTTTTCTTTCTCTGAATATGTCATATGTTTTATCGAAACTTTGATATTTTAGATAGTTTAATGTAATTCTGGAAATCAGACCCCCCCTGGTGTATTGCTGAGTGGTGGTTGTTGTTGCTGTATATTTAGCCACTTCCTTCACTGGTTCTCCGAAGTCTGTATTACACATAGTGTGTGCCCATTGAGGTTTGCTCAGTTTGCTTAGTAGGCAGCTAATGACCAGTCAGCCGCTACTTAAGTGCCTTCAGCTAATAAGGCTTCTCCCTTTCCTAAGGGTTCATGTGTGCTGGCACACACTTTTGATGTGCAAGCAGCTTATGACTCTGTTAGCCTCCACTTACTGCTTGTGTGGACCCCAAGGTCAGCCGGAGGGACGATCTCAGTGTTCCTCAGGCCTTTGCAGGGCATGCACCGGTCGTGCAGATTCATGGAGCCTTCTGAGAACACATCAGAGACTTTCAAGGCTCCCTACGGACATCTCATCCCCCCAGCTTCTTTTTAAATTCTCAGCCAGGCTGTTGCTTGCCTCACATGATATGGTAGCCTCAGATACCCATGAAGCTAAAGGATTGGCTGAGTAATGGTTTTCTTTTTCTTTTTTTTTTTTGTGGGTACCGAGGGGTCGACCTCAGGACCTTGTGCGCCAACAGGCACCCGTGCCTCTGAGCGATATCACTGGCCCCTTTTTCGTATGTGGGTTCCGGGAGTCGAACTTGGGCCCTCGCGCTTGCAAGGCAGGCGCTTACGCTGCTGAGCCATCTCACCGGCCCCCTGAGTAATGGTTTTGACAAATGCGCCGGGATCGGATTTTCCCAGAATGATCTGCCAGCCAGCTGAGTAAGGACAATGCCCTGTGAAGGAGGGTTGAATCGCTCAGTTTCCCGTTACTGGGACAAAGTGCCTGACACCCCCAGCCAAAAGGAGAGCTTTATTTTGCTCAGTTTCCGAGGGTTCTGGCCATGGTTGCTGGGCTCCAAAGTAGAACCAGCATGGTAGAAGGGTGCAGTGGAGCAAAACTGCTTGCCCCATGGAGGACAGGAAAGTGAAGGGGTGGAAATAGCACCAGCGAGAGATGTGGCCTCCAAAGGCACTGCCCGCGAGCCACCTCCGCCGGCTCCTAAAGCACCTGCAGCTGTGGACACCCACGGCTTAGGCTACTGATGATGCAGCGCCCCGCTGATCCTTGGACACAAGAGGCATCGTCTCTGGACTCTGAGCTCTTTGGGGCAAGGGTGTACTGCTCAGAAATTGGGAGGTACTGAACTGGGAGAGGGATTTAGAGTCTGATGGAAGTACTTAGTACTAACCTACCAGATTCCCTTCCTCTGAACCCCCTATGCCTACCTTTAATTCAACCCAAATTATTAAGTCCCTGCTCTGGACCAGTCAGACGCACGGTGATGAGTAAGACTTGGTTCTTATGCTTACAGCACCCACAGTGGCCGGGAAAGATAGGTACATAGCTGATAATTTTTTTTTTTTCTTTATGTGGGTACCGAGAGTTGACCTCAGGACCTCACAGTTGCCAGCAGGCACTTGTGCTGCTGAGCGATATCACCAGCCCTTTTTTTCCTTTATGTGGGTTCCGGGAGTCGAACTCAGGACCTCGCGCTTGCCGGGCAGGTGCTTATGCCGCTGAGCCATCTCACCGGCCCCCATAGCTGATAATTTTTAAGATAATGCTCTAAGACCTCCAGTGGCAATGAGAAGCAGGATCTGTATAAAGCTAAAAAGACATGTCCAGCCCGGCCAGGGGGCCTGAGGGGTGACCTCTGTCTCTGAGGCCTGGGTGGAGGGTCCTTCTCCTCTACTGGCTTCCCCTGCAGTCACTGTGCCACAGACTCTGTGACATGTTGATAGAGGCAGCTGAAGCCCAGAGACCGTGGTCTTCTTCATGAGAACCAGCCCTGTACTTCTTTTAGACACGAAAACAATTCTGATCTGCGTGTGGTGCTGCGCGCCTGTAATCCCAATGCTCTGGGAGGCTGGAGTGGGAGGAACTCAAATTCAAACCCAGCCTAGGAAATTTAGCAACTTATTGAGGCTCTGTCTCAGGATTAAAAATTAAAAAGGGGACTGAGGATGTAGCTCAGTGCCAAGGCCCTGGGTTCAGTCATCAGCACTGAAAAAGTACTTCAGAGTTTTCCCTTCACATGCAACTGGGCCCATCCCTCAGATTCCACTACTGAATTTGCTTTTCTTCCTTTTCCTTCCTTCCTTCCTTCTTTCCTTCTTTCCTTTCCTTCCTTCCTTCTTTCTTCCCTCCCTCCCTCCCTCCCTCCTTTCCTTCCTTCCTTCCTTCCTTCCTTCCTTCTTTTCTTCCTTCCTTCCTTCCTTCTTTCCTTTCTTCCTTCCTTCCTTCCTTCCTTCCTTCCTTCCTTCCTTCCTTCCTTCCTTCCTTCTTTCCTCCCTCCCTCCCTCCCTCCTTTCCTTCCTTTCTTCCCAGTCACTACCTTATTCTCAGCTGCTGGCCAATACCTCTCTGCCAAATCAGGACCGCAGTCCTCACATCCCTTCTCTTCCTCACCTTCCCATGTGTTCCCCACACAGTTGCCAGAGTGTCTGTCCCCGAGTCCCATCTGAACAAGTCATACTTCTATTCCAACATCCGCCAAGGGGCCCGTAACCTTTCAAAGAAACGCTAAACTCCTGGCCTGGGGTCCCTGCTGGATGACCTCCCGTCCTCCGTTCTTACCATTCCTAGCCCTGTCTCAGAGGCAGCTCCCAGGCTGAGATTACTCGTTGCCTCTGTGTCCACGCATCCTCCACGGCATCTCTCTAGGTCATACCTGCCCCAGGTAGAAGTAATCCCGGGTCCCTCCGGCCATCTCATCGCTTCCTCCCCAGCACCAAGCAGTTTCTCCACCAGGTAGCGGTGAAAACCTTCATCTTTGCAGCTGTGAGAGGGGAAGACTGAGTCTGGAGCTGTTTCCATCAGTCTGTAAATCCCTCTCCTCGCTCAGTACCTCCCAACCCAGGAGCAGTGCGCCCTTGCCCTCGGAGTCCACAGACTGTGCTCCTTGTGCCCAGGAATCAGCGTGCTGAAGGCAGTATCACGAATTCACATTGAGTTAGGAGCCTCTGCCTGCCCCTGCCCCCATCAACTCAGGACGGCCAGTTGTGACAGGACTCACATGTGTGCAGCCTCCAGTCTTATGCTGCTTGGTCATGGGGCTTGTGTGGGCCTCCGACCCCTCTCCGCAGGCTCTGGCATGTCCATGAGCTGATGTAGGGTGGGTAGAGGATACCGAAGCAGAGTGCCCACGCTTGCTGGCTGTGGCTGACCTTCTGGGACAGGCCCTGCATCCTGAGTAACCGTGATGCTGTAAGAGCCCTAACTTTTGCTTGAGGAGCTCAGGTCCACTGGAGCAAGAGTGGCCCTGGTTGCACACGGGTTTCTCCAGAGCCACCATTTGCATTCCAGGTGCCCTACTGTGAGCCCTCCGGGTGCTTGGAGGACCAGGTCCAGGTTGTGCTGGATGCAACATCAGTGACAGTGTGCTCTTCCCTCTGTGCCCATCTGGGGTGCTGAGAGGGCTGCGGGGGATGTAACCTCTCTGGGCATGATTTTCAAGTTGAGCATTTGCCAGGTACTTGGCAGCCACTGAGCTGAGCTAGGCCTTCTGATTTAGCTTCAGGCTGTGTCCTTACGTAGAGAAGAGAGGCAAAATGGAAACTGGGAGAAAGGCTGATGGGGACAGTGACCTAGGTTCAGCCACCAGACACTGCACAGCTTTGCAGATGACAGAGATGGACATGGGGATGCTGAGAAAGGACACTTGGTGGGGAGAAGGGAGGAAGAGAAGAAGGAAGGAGCACACAGATGGTGTGGTCCCTGTGTGCCGTGGTCTGAGGCCTCGGGCCATGTGATTGTTTTTGCCTTGGGCGGAGTGGCGGATGCCCCGCGGCTGCTCTGGGCTTCACCGAGCTCACCCTTCGGGGTCACTGGTGGGTGGTGACGGGCAGTCCGCTTGTAGCCTCCAGGCTGACAGTCACACAAAACTTGTTCAGTACAGCTAATGAGCCTGGTGTTGGCTGTGAAGGTGCTGGGCAGCTATGTGAGGAGAACTTAGAGTTGCATGATAATGGCGCCTTCTGTTTGGGGAGCAATTTAGTGTTTTCAGAGCATCTTCAGAAATACGATCTCATGCCACCCTCAGAGTGATGCTGCAAATGTGTTCGTATCACTCTCTTGAGTTCAGAGGAGAAAATCTGGGCTTAGAATGGTCCTGCCACTCAACCAAGGTGGGGCCATTTCTGGGACTCACAGAACCTGGCCCTGGGGTCTTTCACTGCAGGACGGGGGCAGCCACACAGGAAAGCTATTTGCCAGCCAATGAGTACAGGAAGACTCCACCAGGCCAGCCTCTTGCTGTTGTCCTTGGAGCGAAGGCAGGGTTAGTAGTGGGCTCTGCAGAAGCCCTTCTGCCTTCCCCCACCACCCACATTGGGCTTGGAAGTTCTCAAAGGATTGAAAAAAATTGTTTTTGTGGAGAGAGGTCAGTGCTCAGAGGATGGAAAGCAGGCTTCAATTCAGCCAGGCTTCCTGGCAACAGAAGTGATTAAAGCAGCCTCTAATAATCCATTTGGTTATTCATGGACCAGGAACTGGTAATTACAGCTGTGATGAGAGATCCAGGGTGGGGTTGGTGCAGTTAGAATGGAGATCAATTTGATTGGCTTTGCGATCTTCCTGGGGAATTAGTAAAGCACACTTCTGGATGTGTCTGGGTGGGTTGTGGAGGCCTGACCTTGGATTCTATATCTGGTCCCTCACTCTTCCTCTCTGGCACTGTTCCCCTGCTCTGCTTCCCAGTTGCCGTGAATTAAGCAGCTTTGCTCAGCCACACCTTTCTGCCATGATGTTTCTGTCTTGGAGCCTGATGACCATGGACTGCATCCCATGAAAACATAAGCCAAATTAAACCTCTCCTCTTTTAAATTGTGGGTATTGGGTATTGTGTCCTGGCAACAGGAAAGCTGACTAATACAGGGATCAGGGGGAGAGGCACTAAAGTTAGTAAGACAAGCCCCTGCCCAGAGCCTGGTGCTAATTGAAGCATATAATACTCTGTCCATGTGGTGCGTCTGTGCTGTGTGGATGTGCATCACCATTCACACTGGAGATACAGATGGAAACATGGAATTGGGAGCTGGAGAAGGCTTTTGCAGAGAGAGAGGGGTCCAGATTTGGTCAGAAAGGCCTGCTGAACAGCAACAGTCACAACCTTTCTTGTCTTCCCAGCCTGCAAAGTAGCACCTGGCCACCTCTCAACCTGTCAGTGTGGGCAGAGCAATACTACACCTTTGCTGGTGGAAATGCAAGGTGGCACAACCACTTTACAGCACTGTTTGTGTCTTAGAAAGCTAAGTATAAACTGACCTTATGACCCCATCTCCTGCTCCTAAACATTTACCCAGAAGAAATGAAAATACACATCTGCACAAAGGCCTGGCCGTGAATGTTTTGTGTAGCTTTAATCATAATAGTTGAAGACTGGAAATGATCCAAATGTCCATTGACAGGTGGATAAACAAACTGATTTGCTCAGGTAATAGAAGAGCTTGCAGTAATGAGAGAAAACAACCTGTTGGTACACAGTGACAGAGTTGGGTCTCAAAAATATTCCAGTGAGCAAAAGAGACAGAGAAAAAAAGAGTACATTATGTATGATTGCATGTGTATGAAACCCTAGAATAGATTGAACTAGTCTGTTGTGATGATACGAAGGGTATCTGCAGCTGCCTGGGCTGGAGATGGATGGGAGATGGAGTGAACAGGGCCTGGGACCTCCAGCAGGAGAGGAATGTATCACCTCCTGATTGGGACAATGACGGGCCAGCACCCAGCTCACCTCCAAGCAGATGGTGGCAGAGCCCTGGGCACACCATGGAGACCCCCTGCTGAGCTGTGTCTTACTCCCTTTATTTTCCAAGCCACAGGGGACCTAGGGTTTCTCAGGGCAGAGTCTAGTGTGGCCAGGACAGGGGAGGGGTGTTGCTGGGATGCTATATTAATTAGGGTTCTCCAGAGAAGTGGAGCATAGCAAAGAGATTTATTCTAAGGAACTGGCTTATGAAATTGTAGAAGTCAACAAGTCCCCTCGTCTGTCATGAACAAGCAGGGGACCCAGAAGAGTCAATGGTGTATGTTCTCGTCTGATAGAGCCAATGTTTTAGTTCAAGTTCAAAGGCTGAAAAAGACCAGTATCTCAGCCGAAGCTGTCAAGCAGCTGAAACTCCCTCCTACTCCTGCTGCTCTTTCCTGGCTTCAGCTGATTGGACAAGGCCCACCCACGATTGGGAGGGCACCTGCTGTACTTAGTCTCTTGATTCTAGTCTGTTGTACTTAGTCTTAGTGCAGTTCCATTGGAAACGCTCTCACAGACACACGCATGTCCAGACAGTGCACAGCGAGTCTAGAGGACACATGGTGATCACAGGTGACAGCAAGCGGCCTCAAGAGAGCAGATAGGTGTGGTGTTGTTTAATGTCCTCACTGAGGTCCAGGACCCCAGGGGAGTCCCTGGGGTCGCTGTCTGAGGGGACAATGTCACAATGAGAGAGACCCACAACGTCACCCAAGGAGGTACAGTTCTAATGGCAGTCATGTCCATGGAGGAACCATGCAGGATCCAGGACGGGCCTGGGGTGGTGGTCATCCAGGATGACCGGCATGGGTCACACTGTCTGTGAGGTCTTTGCTGTCTGCTTGTTGGGTTTTGCCATTGCTACCCTGACTAGCAGCAGGTTTCCCAAGCTCTTTCAGGAATAGTTTCACACGCTCCATTCTCTTTTTGATTGAGAGAAGGTCCCTGGTCTTAGTCACTTTCTCATTTGTGAGACACAATACCAGGCACCTGCAACTTAAAGGAGGAGAGCTTTATTTTGCTCACAGTTTCAGGGGCCTCTGTCTGTGCATGGGGGCTGGCCCCAAGGGAAAAACGGCATGGCAGAAGAGCTGGGCGGAAGACAGTGGCTCCATCAAGGCGGCCAGGAAGCAGAGAGTGAGGGGAGGAGCTGGGGAGGGAGATAAACCCTTGAAGGTCACACCAGTGCCCCGTCTCTAACCGCACCCCACCTCCTAACTGCACCCTCAGCTGCTGAACTCCTCTGTGGATGGCAATGAGTATAGCGCCCCAAGATCCAATCACCTTCCCAAACCCTGCCTCTGAGCACATGAAAATTTGGGGGGACATTCTAGATCTAATACATAACACTCCTGCTTCTGGCTGGTCTATCACTGGTGATACCAAGGTGTGCAAAGCCTGCATCTGAGTGGCAAATTCCTCTTTTTTTTTTTTTTTGTGGGTACCGGAGGTCGACCTCAGGACCTCGCGCGCCAGCAGGCGCCCGTGCCGCTGAGCGATATCACCGGCCCCTTTTATCGTATGTGGGTTCCGGGAGTCGAACTTGGGCCCTCGCACTTGCCAGGCAGGCGCTTACGCCACTGAACCATCTCACCGGCCTGGCAAATTCCTCTTGATGAGCCAGATAAGAAAGCTATCCCAGCCCTCATTTCCTTCCCACTTACACACCTCCTCTCCAAGCCCTGGGAAGGGTTAGCTGGAGAAGGTGTCTGCCCTTCAGGATGGGTGTGGAAGACAGCAGCCTGCATGGCTACCTTGGGGTCCTGCCACACTAACCCTGGCCCAGAACCAGGCTCTCCTAGATAGGCTGTAGCCCTGCCAGGCGGCCTCTGAGTGCCAAGATGCTCTGATCCTCATTTCCCTGGGGAGCATGGCCATCCTTTCCTCCTGCTCTGGCTGGCTGATCTCCTCTGGGGAGCATGATCTTGCTCCTGTGTACAGTCTGGGGAAGGTATCTCTCCTACTATAGGAGAGGGAGCAGCAAGTCCCAACCCGGTCGATCAAATGGTTTCTATGGGGCTTTGCAAATATGAGAACCAGATCATTCACAGGGAGCTGGAGGATACTCTGGCCGCACTCTTCCTATTCCAAAATTATTATTTTTTATTTTTAGTTTGTTTTCCAAACTCCCAGAGCTGCCTCCTATCCCAGCTTCATTCTCCAGCCTTTGGCAGCAATTCTGTGAGTTCCCAAATTCCTCCCAATTATTCTCCAACTTTAATTAGAATCAATTTCGTCTGCTTGCACCCAAGAATCCAGTGGGAACTGTAGCTTCCTGGGCTGGTTTCAAGGTGAGGCTTCCCCTTCCTCCCTGTCCTATCCCATTCCTGAGAGGGGAAAGGGCACTGTCATTAGGCTCTGTGGGTCTCTTTGGATTGGTGTTTGCTGAGCGCTGGGCTGCCAAGGAGATTCTCCCTGAATGTCTGGGCAGTTAGGGTCATCAGGAGTCATGTACGGGTCCAAAGCAGGCCAGGATGCTCCCTTGGGGACAACACTGTTGTCTTAATCCCCACCCGTCCCCATTTGTAAAGAGAAATCTGACACATCTATCAAGTACTTTTTGGACTTTGAAGTTTGAAGTGTCCTCCTGGACTTTGAGCAGCACTAGCATGAGTTTCTAGGGGAGAGTTGGGGTGTTTTGGAGGGTGGGAACTTGCTGGGATAGGGACCGTGCAGGAAGGGACCTGACATAGCCACCTGAAGATGTCAAGGTTCACTGGCCCCCATGGGACAAACCTCCTGTGGGCATCCAGAGCCCAGGACTTAGCCAGCAGCAGACTGGAAGCTTATGGTCTGATTGAGGAAATTGTTTGTGTTAATATTAAAATAATGGTACACATTCAGATAATGTGGGTAATCAAACAGGGGTATAATGGGTGTTGGAAGAAAGAGGCTAGCTGGCAAGGCTGCCCATCGCTCGGGACCCATGGGTTCCAAGTGACCATGCCAGCATGCTGGTCTCCACTTTGAGGACTTGAGACCCTTCTGCCAGCTGTCTTCAGGTGACTCCAGCTGGCCCAGCGCACAGGAAACTGCCGGGCACATTGTCCCCTAGTGTCCTCGTCCCACAGAAAGAGGTGGGGCGCACAGGGGCTGTCTCCCCTTTTGTGGAGGCTGAGCTGGAGGAGCCTGGGGGCTGAGGGGAGGAGTCCCACTGCGGGACCCCAGGGACACGTCAGCTGTGCTGTCCCCTGTGCCTTTGGCAGAGAGGGGACAGTGTCTGGCAGGCAGGGTGCTCAGGAAAGCTGCTGGCCAATTGACCGAGTGAACAAATGAACCATGGAGAAAGAGCAGCTGGAGGCTTCCACCGCCTGTGTCCATAGGGACCGATCTGTCCCTCCGGGCCCTGCAGTGACTGGTCTGAGCTTTTTTTGTTTTTTATCCCAAGCAAAGCTGGAGCCTGGAAAAGGTTTTTTCTCCCCTCACTAGGCTCTGTATCTTTGAGGAGAATAGTGTGCCTGATGCGGCCGAGTTCCTGTTGGGATGGAAGAGACCCTCCTGGCCAGGGGCCAGCCTCACCTTCCCCACCACTGTCCCCGCTGGCTCCCACCGGAGACCCGTGTGGAGGCTCATCCTCTGCCAGCCCCCTCATGGCCCGGCAGGGCTCTGTGGGCCTCTCGGAGCCTCTGTGTGATGCTCGTGGCTTGAGCTTCTGTGCCTGGGTGCTGACCACTCATCCACGGGCTGGGGATCTGGGGCCCAGGCAGGTGAGCCTCCTGGTCCCAGGTCCTGTGGTGAGCGAATTCTTCCTGCACCGGCCAAGGTTCAGGGGCTGGGTGACACTGAAGGCGACACTGAAGGGTCCACTGGTCCTCCCCACGGTGGCAGGAACACGCTGTGCCCAGCATCAGGACGACCTGATGGCCCAGGCTGTGGCATTTCACACACCTGGACCTGGAAAAGCCGATCCTTTTGACCTATTCTGTATGGAATGGAAGAGGAGAAAAAACAAGTTTAATGGGTGGGCGCAGTGGGCCTGACATTATATCCATGGTCTCATTTCCCTTCTATGACAACGCCGTGGGGACCCTGGCTGGGAAGCGTTAGGTGCCTTGTGCTACATCACATGGTTAGGAAGTGTCTGAGTTCACACCTCTTCAACACTGATTAGTGTAATTCACTACCTTGATCCGCATGTGGGGCGCTTAGTGGAATTCATGGCTTGTAGGGGGCTGACAGCCTGTAGAGACAAGTGTCACCTGGTTTTGCCATGTTCTGTGTATACTAAAGGACACAGTGACAGTGTATTGTCAAATTTGGGGACAGCACTCTCACACAAATCAAGGATCGACCTCTTATTTCACGAGCTAATTTATTTAAAAAAGGTATAATTTTTTTTTTGCATGCCTAGAGTGCTGATAAAAAGGCCATTTGTATTTCCTGTAGGTAGGCATTCATGTAGACCTAATTTCTGAAGATTTCCCCTTTCTGTAAGTTACTCTTAGTCCATCATTGGGATGCAGTGCCATTGGGGTGCACGAGGAGGAGGGATATGTAAAATCACTTGCCACACCCCTTCCGTACCGTAATTGGCAACCATTGATTTGCTGTGAGATGGTACAGGTGTTTCTGTTAGATTTTACATTTAATTCACCATCACCCCTTTTCTTGTCTCCTACCAATACTCAGAGAGCCATCCAATGATTGTCTTCATTAGTGTCCTTTCATGATACAGTTTTTTGGGTTTAAGGCTTCCCACTGGCTTCCTTCTTTCCACTATTTTGTACATTTGTTAATTTCAGGTCACTTTCAGCTACCTTTATAAATTGTTGAGAAGTCACAGTTTCCCTTCTCATCTGACTTGATTGTGTAGTGCCAAGTTCCAAGTTTGGAAGGATTTGTTATTTGGAGATTATTTTACCCTCTTTTGTAAATTAATTTCCTTTCCTGCTAAGGCAGCCAAAGCACCACAATGATTTTCTACCACAGAGAGGTAATGAGGCTTAGGGGAAATGCTTAATAGGAAAACATTGTCCCACACTGAGAATTAGGAGCTCTGGGTGGAGAAGCTGATGAATACTAAAAGCAGACAGTGTCATGTTTCCGTCGAGCGCATCTGTGTGAGTGTGCATGCGTTGTGCCTGAGGGAGTTTTATCTGAGCCCTGATGCACACTGAGGATGCACCTGTACGCAGAGACAGTGACAGGGTTAAACACAAAACCCATGGACCCTGAAGCAAGGGGAAGGGGCAGCACGAGAGCGTCAGAGTCCCTGGATTCCGCACAGCGGGGAAGCTTCCGTTCATTAGACATAGTCTGGAAGCTTCTTCTCACAAAATATCCTAGAAACTGTACAGTTCTCCCGAGGTGACAGCCCAGAGAAGTAAACAAAAAGAAATGTGTATGAGAGACAGCCCAGGGAATAGAGGTGCAGTTCAACTGGCAAAGCCTGCCCATCCTCCCTCCCTCCTTCCTTCCTTCCTCCTTCCCTCCCTTTCTCCGTCCTTCCTCCCTCCCTTCCTCTACCTCTCTTTCTGTCTCTCACTCACTGTCTTCAGAAGGCGTCACTGGAGAACAGCTCTGCTTTAGGAAGGGGCTCCCCCCCTCCATGCGCCCCAAGCCTTCGCAGTGTGTTGCAAGAGGCATCAAAGCACCCTTTCCGTCACAGACAAGTTGAGCTTTGCGAACACAGAAGAGGATCAATACAAGGAAAGGAGAATTTCTAAAAGAGTAAATTTCCATGTCTAGTTTTTCCTCTGGATAGAGCTAAAAATAATTGGCCCTTTTGTTGTTCTCTGAATTGTTTAGAAGTTTTAGGCTGGTGAAGAAGTTTGCCCCTGAGGCTGGATCCAGGATTGGCCCTGAAATTCCCGACTTCTTTCTCTTGCTCTTTTCCTCCTTCATCCCACACCTGTCCCACTCGTTTTTAGAGGATGTCACTGTCCCTCAGACACAGTGTTGTGAGGGACAGCAGGGGGAATCCACCTCTGTCTGGCTCTGAAGAGGCTTGCTGGGGAGATGGGTGTTTGTGACCGTAGGTGATGTCCCTAAGACACGGAGCAGGGCATGCAGAGTCAGGAGCATTTTATTTCTTGGGGAAGGGAGAAACAGAGAGGAATGAGGGTGGGTAGGGGCTTTGTCTTGAGCCTATGGGCAGGAATGACACTGTTCTGGGTGCTACTGAGGTGACAGGCCAGCAGTTGTCCTCCAGCCACTGGCTGTGGGCTGGGGAGGTGGACTGGGGCAACACAGGTGCCCAGGGTGCAGTAGGTGTGCGCCCTCCGCCAGCATCTGTCGCCCGGGCACAGCCACAGGTGTGTCCAGTGTCTGCTACAGTTATGTAAGAATGGCCTTAGGTCAAGGCAGAAAAGGGGGCCTTGGTAGTTCAGGTTTTCTTCCCCTTTTCTTAGCGCGTGTTTGCCACACAGAATAGTGGTGTTTCTCTAGGGGACCTGGCACAGGCGTACGGTGCACCTTGATGCTTTTCAGTCTCTTTACCCCCTCCCTCTTACCTGTTAGGTTTCTTCTCTAAGAGACACCACACAATATTTAACTTCCCATGTCTGCCTTATTTCAGTTAGCATTGTGGTCTCAAGTTCTGCCCCTTTTCCTGCAAATGACATGATTTCATTCTTCTTTGTGGCTGAAAAATGTACTATTGTGTGTACAAACCACTGGTCCAAGTTTGAGACTCTCTGCAGTGAAATTCTGCTTGTCCTTTTATTCATCTGCTGATATGATTCTATGTGGTCACATTCATTTATTCATTCAACAAACATGCATGCAGAGTGTGCCAGACCATCGACTCCCTGCCTGGGTGGAGCCTCACCCAACTTTCACCTCTCTTAGGAAGGCTTGGTTTTGCTGAAGTGATGCTCCTTCCTGTGCAGTGGCAGTGGTGGACGGGAGGACGGAGACCAGCGATGCCTGGGGGAGGGGAGCAGTGGGATCCAGCCACAGCCAGATGGGGTCCTGTCGGGACTCTGTCCACGTGGAATGGGGTGCTGAGCATAGCCCCCCAACTGTAGTGGGCCACCATGCACACGCCAGGCCCAGGTGCAAATCAGGTGCTGTGCTCAGTGACCCACAGAAGGGGCTCAGCATGGTCGGTGACCCATGGCCAGCGTGGGTGTGTGAGGAGAGACCAGTGCCGAGGGGCCTCTCAACCTGGGCCAGGACTGGGGCTTTGCTCTGTGACCCTGGAGGACGGATGGCAGGCCTGGCAGGATCTGCGGGGGCTCCAAGGATCATTGGAGGGCAGCTTGGACCACACGCGTGTCAGCGGGCTGAGAACCCACTGAGTTACAGGATGGCTGGGCAGCGACTGCGGGCTGTGGCCCTGCTTCTAAGCATCCTGTTATCTCGCAGGTCTTTGTGGGCACTTTCCCTCTGCTCACTTCTCCAGGGCTGTGCGTGAGAGTCTGCTCAGGCCTGGATCCCCAGAGCCTCCCGCATCTGTAGCAGTGTTGTTTTTAAGAGTTTTGGGATACGGAGCCGTACCTTGCTTTTCTCTGGGTATTTCCACTCTCTCTGGCCAAAGCGTGGGATACATTTGTGATTATGTTGAGCTTTACCCTCTCTGGCTCCCACATGCTAAAATGGCAGAATTGCTTTCCACTGTTATTTCCTGAGCTGCATCTTGCAGGCTCAGTGAGTAGGGTCTCCTCCGCTTTCTCTTTGTCCTGGCTGGGTCTAGTGGCTTTGTAAGTAGACACCTTAGTTCATCTGAATTTCCCATTGCTACTATGTTTTCTCCTTCCTTACCTCCTCCCTCCCTCCCTCCCTTCATTCCTTGCTTTCTTCTTTCTGTTTTGTTTTGTTTTGTTTGAGACAGGGTCTCACTATGTAGCTCAGGCTGGCCTTCAACTCAAGGTAAGCCTCCTGCCTCAGCCTCTGGAATGCTGAGATTACAGGAGTGTGCCACTACATCCAGCTCTATCTCCCTGTTTCTATGAGGGGGAAAGGAAGGAAGCCCAGTTTACTGATCATTTTATAAAATTCCTTTCATGCACTGTTAGCTAGGAATGACTTCTCCTTGGCTTTCCTACCTAATGGGTATCTCTGTTTGTCTCTCCTTCCCTCTGTGTGTGCACGGTCTGTCCCCTGTCTGTCTGTACACACGCACGCGCGCACGCACCCTCCTGGGAAACCACCAGCCATTTCTGTTCATTTGTTTTCTCTCATTAAGATAAGCTCATTTAATTCATGCGCTATCCCTGTAAAGTTGATGTTGTCTCCAACTAAAACCAAGGGCACTTGGCTTCAGGGAGGTTAAAGAATTGTCGTCGTCCGGGAAGGTCCAGGAAGGAAGCCCAGAGGGCTCGGTGTGAAGATTGTGCTCAGAAGAGCCCAAACGTGATGGTAGCCCCATCTATAACAGCGGACACTGGAAACACTGAATGCAAATCAAGGGGGGATTGGATAAATAATTTAAGATTTAGCTACAAAATGGAGTACAATAACAGTTTTCCAAAAGAATGAATGAGATCTACATAGACGGAGGTGGAAAAATGCCCATGATCTATTGATTCATGATGAAAAAGAAGCAAATTATGCAGTGGTATGTATGATATGATCCCATTTCTTTCTTTCTTTCTTTCTTTCTTTTTTTTTTTGGTGGGTACCGGGAGTCGAACTCAGGACCTCGCACCTGCCAGGCAGGCGCTTATGCCGCTGAGCTCTCTCACCGGCCCCATGATCCCATTTCTGATGCAGTAATATTTATGTCCTTACATATGCGTGGGATGTGTTGGAAGGCTGCCCAAGACAGCGGTTCAAAGCGTCACTTCTGGAAAGCGGACTGGGGAGACAGAAAGAAGTTTTCAATGAAAACTTGTTTGGAATGTTTACACGTATCACTTTAATGGCGGTTACTGTTTTTATACAAATTTGCAAGTCTCCTTCTGACTGCCACAGCCTGATCGGAAGGAAGGGTTGATGTCCCTCCCTGGCCCTGCACCTGCCGGGGCCCCTCCGGGGAGGAGCAGCCCTCCGCGGCCACAGCGCTGCTTGTCCTCTGTCCCCTCCATCCAGGCTGAACCACCGCGTGCAGGTGATTTTGTTCCTCTCCATTTGTGTATTACGTGTGGGCTTCGAGCGCCTTGTTGTATACCTTTTCCTGATTATCAAAGTAATTCTTAATAATCAAAATAGAAATTAAGACAACAGTGGAATACAGTCTCACCTTTCAGAATGGTCAAGGTATTTTGGGAAGATATCATATCTGTTTATTTTTTCCTTAGAGCACCTGTTTTTATTTAAAGATATAGAAAGATTGTATGTACTTGCTTATATTCAGAATGGCGACAAAACCACTGGGTCTTTTTTTTTAATTACAAGCTGGTGTTCTCATTATAGAAGAATTATTTAACATTACATATATCAAAGGCAAAATTACTGTGCAACATGTAATTTGTTCTTACACAGCCTGCTTCAGATTTCTATGCCAATTACAGCCCTGTTTTAGGTGATCTAAAAAACTATATATATATATATATATATATATATATATATATATTCAGGGAGGTTAAAGAATGTGTATATATATATACACAATATAAACTATATACATATATATATAAACAATATATATATGTTGTTTTTTGAGACAGAGTCTTGCTGTGTAGTTCACGGTGGCCTTGAACTCACTATGTGGCCCAGACTGGGTTCAAACTCACTGAGATCCTCCTGCCTCAGCCTCCTGAGTGCTGGGATTATAGGCATGTGCCACCACATCTGCCTATGGTTGATCTCATATTAATGGCTATTACAAATACCTTTAAAAGACAGGTCAATAATGTCCTACTTCTAGGTTTACTATATAAAAATTTTATCTTATGATTTCAATTTAAACGAACAAAAAAGAAACTATAGAGCAGTTAATTCCTCTGGAGAAGAGGAAATTTGCACAAGAACTAACATGTGGACTTTATCTGCACCTGCCTCATCCTCATCTTTTCCCTTGGTCTTGCTGGTTTTATCCTTGGCAATTGTCTTTCCTTTTTTCTTTTGGTACCGGGAATTGAACTCATGACCTTGCGCTTGCCAGGCAGGCACTATGCCGTTGAGCTATATCCCTGGCCTTGTCTTTCCTTTTTAAAAATAAACTTGTTACTTGGAATCACTTTGGATTACTAAACCCAGTGCAGAGTGTTCCCATCTGTCCCCCACTCAGTGGCCCAGATGTTGCTCTAATCTAATACAATCCTATATTGCCTCAGTATATTTGTCGAACTGAGAAACTAACAAAGGTGTGTTTGCATGAATTAAGCCCCAGAGTTTATTTAAATTTCACCAGTTTTCCCATTAATGTTCTTCTCCTGAGCCTAGGTGTAGTCTGGGATAGCACGCTGAAGTTAGGACAACTTCCTTTTTCTCCTTTGCTAGGTGCTCGTGAACTCAGCAAAGCGACAAACTTTCCGAATCCTGCTTGGTTTAGTGGATGTGTTAGAAGCTTGCATGTCACCGCAGTGCTAGTCAGCATTTTCGCAGTTCTTCGGCAACATCTTCCAGATGTTCTTCCTTGATTTCAGGGCGAAGAGCAGAGCAAAACCAAACAAGGGTGAAGGAGGCTATTTAGTACCTTATGGGTTTCTTTCCCCTCCATGAGCAGTGTGGCTCTCATAACGAGGCTTTATGCTGCTGCCTGGCTGCAGCTCCCTCTCCCTTAGTGGGCTTGGTGGCCTTCTTCGTCGCTGTGCATTTTAGGGAAGATCTTGTGCAGTTGACTGAAGCATCTGATGCTTCTTCTCGTGCCCTTTTACATAGACAGTCACGGCGCTCTCCATGTGTCACTGCACCCTTAGCACAATAGCTTGGACTCTGGCTGCCTTGCTGGAAACGCTGTATGTATCTTCTTTTAAATTATATTTAAGAAAAAGGAAAGTCGTACATGGCTAGCACAACAAGGAGACAAATGCGGAGATTGGTGATCCTCCCTACCCCAGCGCAGCCTCTGAGCTCAGCCCTGCTCCCAGCCAGGTGTCCTTGCTCATCCCTGTGTAGGTGAAAAGGTGCAGACACATGCATAGTGGGTGTGTATCACAGACACAGCTTCCTAAGTCTACAGCTGAGCTGATTTGACCTTGCATTTCCCATTCCATGTGGTGGAAGAGAACGCAGTTTTGGTCACCATTCTCCCTCTTCCTTACCCCCAGGGAGACCTCACATTTGGGGGTGGACATGATGGTGGAGGTGGGTGGGGTGATGGTGTTTGTCTTCCTTTCCCTCATCTTCTGAGCCGCACCTTGTCTCTGCTGGGCTTATTGTCACCTGTCTTGCTGTGTTCCTCAGTCAGCCACATTCTCATGTGTAGGTGCCAGAACTCGTGACTCTGGCCATAGTGCCCTTAGTGCAGTTGTCTTTGCCCTGGACTCTGTGGTCACCAGGCAGCTCTGAGGCCACACCGGGGAGCGTAGCGGGGTTCTGAGAGACATCTAACATTTGTCTTCTGGGTGCCTAGGAACGCCAGGCTTGTTGGCGTCACAGAGCCTGGAGAAATCAAAGACTGCTGTCCTTCAGAGTTGCCCAAGACCAACCAGGGCCTTCCCTCAGTGTCCCTCACCAGGGCTGGCCCTGACCCCAGCCCCCAAGGACAGGCTGCTTTCAGAGACCTCACTGGATTCTCTTACTCGAGTCTCTGTTGCCGTCCCTTCTTCCCTGAGTATTTTATCAACTCGTGGCGCAGAGAGCCTTTTCTTACATGGGTTATTTAGAGCAGCAGTGTCCTAAGTGGGTTGCACCATCAGAGGGTTCCCTGGGGTATGAAAGGAAACTACTTAAACTTCTGTTTTCTTTAATCAAAAAGCAAAGGAACAGAGCTTTCCTAGTACGTCATATGAGCCAGCATTCAGGCTGAGTGGCATGGACACTGAGGAAGGCGTGGCATGAGGACTCACTGGCCGCTAAGATACCCAGGGTGCCCGTACATCGCATTCATCTGTCAGGGACACCATGGGCTGATCACTTTGATAAAAACAAGGCCTTTTGATGGGAGGCTTTTTAGTGTACCTTGTAATGAAAAGAGACATTTTTGAAATCTTTTGTGCTACCCAGAGCATCACCAAAGATCTCATGACAAAGTGCTTAAAAGACTCACACTTGAGGCTATTTTTCTTTCATAAAAGGACAAACGTTTCCAATTTACTGACCTCTTTTGTGATCATGGGACAATGTTGTTTGAGTACCATCTGACAGATACATTTTAAAACCTTAAGCATATTTAATCTGTCCCTTCGATGTCTTCACAATGCAGGAAAAAGCATTTGCTTTTTGAAAGAAACTTTTGTTCTGAGAGAGCATTTTTAAATATGGGTGTTTTGAAATAAGTCTTATTATTTGGCTGTTGCTGCAAACAGTATCTGTCACTCATGAGTAATAATTTAAAAACCCTTATATCAGCATAGTTTAAAAAGAAAAATAAAACCTGGGAAACAATTTTCTGATCTGTGTGTAAGAATCTTCCAGAGTGAAGAGGTTCAGTGTGCTTTGAAATAACTCCCTAAAAATCTGACATTTCTGTGTGTTTGGAGGTCTTTGCAAAATGAACTGACTAATGTCTGCGAGGATGGAAATATGCCAGGCAACTTTCTGACAAATTCTTTGGTGTTTAAGGTTGAGAAAGCAGTGCCACCAAAGAACTACTTCAACTTAGACATATGAAACTCTGAGACTTGGCTCTTTTAGCTATAATAACCATTAAAATCAAATATTGAGATAAACAGAAACTGGAACCAGGCTTCTACATTACTGCATCACAAAGGATTAAACAAATTTTTAAAAAAACAAAGCATTTTAGAAATAGGAAAAAGATTTGTATTATTAATTAATCATATAATATAACCTATTCATAAATAATTCAGTTCCACTTTTGGGTCTCCTTTTAATATTCATAGTTTTTTGTGTTGTGTAATCTATAGTAATTCATGGGAAACATGTAGGAACCGAAGTGCTGTGTGCTGGGGGACCTGCTTCAGCGGTATCGCTGGTATGGGACACAGTTGGATGCCTGGTGGTTGGGTTGGATGAGGACCTCAGCATGTGAAATCCAAAGGCCACGAACTCACCTCTTTCTATCATCTGCTGTGCTATCCATTACCAGTGTCTTTACAATGAATGAGTTAAATGAGAACATAACAGTATTATTCTGCTAAAACATATATATATATAAATGGAACAATGCTATACTGGTTTCATTATAATTTCCTTTAAAAAACTGACAATAAATAATATTCAACCTTCTAGATTAATCAGTACAGCTCTGACTCACTCCTTTGATATTTATACCTGTGGTACAAAATACGCTTACACCATATTTTATTAAACTTTTCCTATTGAGAGATGTGCATATTTACCCCAGGGGCTCTTTCCTGTCCTTTCTGTCCTTCTCACCTTCCCTCTCTTTCTTTAAAAAAATTTTTCTCCATTCTTTGATGATGTTGTTCCCTAACATAGGCAATTCTCTAAGCAGATCATACTGTATGTTTAATTTCTATAAGACAAATTCCCCAAAGTGGGACCCTGGGGTCAAAGTCTGTACAGCAGTCACCCTTTGTCCTTGGGGACTGTAGTCTAAGACCCTGAGTGGATGCTTAAAATTGTGGGTAGCCCCAAACCCTGTGTATACTGCTTTTACCTCTCCATACGTATCTATGATAAAGTTTAACTTATGAGGTAGGTAAAATAAGAGATTAACCACAACTAATATTAAAACATAACAACGTACTACACATTATTTAAAATGTACGAGCTGTTTATTCCCGGAATTTTCCATTTAATATTTTTGGAGTGTGGGTAACCATAGATCAGGGTGGGTGACCACTGTCTGTCTTGTCAGTTTTAGTCAGTATTGTCACACTGCTTGTCAAATGAAGTTGCAGCAATTTACACTTTTGGCAGCAGTGAGTAAAATGTATATTTCTTCCCATTCTTTCTGGAACTGAATTTCTCATTCTTCATTTTTGTCAATTCGATAGGTTAAAAAATGATGTTTTGTTTCAGTTTTCTGCTTGTGACCATGAACATATTTTTATTTGTTTATCTGCTGTTGTAGTTGGCGTGCGCTGTGTGACAAACCCCAGCAGAACTTGGTCACGTAACACAGTGACTATGTACTGAGCCCACGGGTCCGTGCATCACCAGCTTGTCCCAGGCTCAGGCAGGCCGTCCTGCTCCTGGTCTTGCTCAGCTGCTGGTCAGGTGGTCAGTTGGCACTGGCTGGCTGGAGGCGAGGATGATATGTCCGCTGTCCCTGCCAGGCTTGCTTGGGCTTCTTCACGGTGCGGGCAGCAGGGACGCGGTCCTCAGGGCAGTAGGAGAGGGTGAGCCCAATGCCAGTTTCTCTTCTCATGCCATATTGTTAATTTCCCATGGACTAAAGCAAGTCACAGAGCCAGTACAGACCTAAGGGTGGAGAAATGGACTCTGCTCCAGATGGGAAGGGGAAATTATGTGGCCATGATATTCAGTTTCTCTTTCAAAGTTGTGTCTCTTTTAATCCCCTAACTCCAAAGAAACTGTTCATTTACTATATTAACCAGATGCTTGTCATCTACATGGTAAATATGTTCTCCAGTCTTTTATTGATCTTTTGGCATTGTGATATCTTTTACTGTGTTAAATATGATCAGAAGCTGGGCATGCTGGCATGTACTTGGGGAGTACAGCTAATGGGGAGGCTGAAGCAGGAGGGTGGCTTGAACCTAGGAGTTCAAGGCCAGCCTGGGCAATATAGAGAGATGTCACCTCAAAACAAGTAACAAACAAATAAAAATAATCTTGTTTAACAAGTTCCTTCTCACCCCAACATGAAGTAATACTCATATTTTAGTATTTTTTTCTCACAGTATAGCCATTTTATTTTTTCCCTTTAAAGCTTTTTTTTTTTTTTTTTTTTTTTGTGGGTACCAGGGGTCGAACTCAGGACCTCATGCACCAGCAGGCACCTGTGCTGCTGAGCAATATCACCGGCCCCTTTTTTTCCGTATATGGGTACCAGGAGTCGAACTCAGGACCTTGCGCTTGCCAAGCAGGCACTTATGCCACTGAGCTATCTCACCAGCCCCCCTTTAAAGCTTTAATCTGCCTAGCATATAGTTTTTAAAAATGTGAAATACATCTTATATACCTTTGGTTTCTTCTAGCATTCATTATTAAATCTACTTATTAAATAAAGCATCATTTCCCCCCATAGAATTGAAATGTTATTTTTATTATCTACAAAGTTCCCATACATAATTTGCTGGTGGGGAGCTCTTTGACAGTGTCCTGTGAGACAACAATTTCATGTCTAAGAATTTGTCCTCCGGAAATAGTTGATCCGATGAGCAAGAGATATGCACAAGAATGTTCGCGGCAGCATTAAAGAGTGAAAAATTGGAAACAACTCTATTTTTGAAACAAATGATTAGATAACCAAATAGGATAATAGAACATTGTTCCACTATTACAAAGAATGTATTAGCCCAATAACTTGAGGACATATTGTTCAGTGAAAAAAATCACACTGTAGAAAGTAGGTATGGCATAATTCCAGTTGTGCTGTTATTAAAGTATTTATGTATCTTTATTTCATACACTCAGACACATATATGGCACTGAATGTTTTTAAATATTAAGGTGCTTCTTTTTCTTTTCTGTGAATGCCTGCTTATTCCTCCTCCACCTCCTCCAGTCTTCAGATAGGACATGGGACTACAGAAAAAAAGTTAATTTTCAGCTTTGGTATCTCAAAATAGACATCTATGCGGAATCTATGATAGTGTTTTAGTCACTTTCTCAGTGCTGGGATACAGTACGCGACACCCACAATTTAAAGGAGGAGGAATGTATTTTGCCTTACGTTTTTATCCGTAGTCAGCTGGCTCCATGGCAGGAAGGTGTGGTGAAAGGGTCTGGCAGGAGAAAGCTGCTCCCATTATGGTGGCCAGGAAGCAGAGGGTGAAGGGAGGAGCCAGGCAGGACCCTTCCAAGTCACGTCCCCAGTGTGCAGACACTTCTGACCACACCCTGCCTCCCAACACCACATTTAGCTGTGGTGCCCCGAGTCAGTCTTCAAAAGCCCTGCCTTTGAGCACATGAGGCTTTGGAGATACAGGCGTATGTCTGATACAAACCATAAAAGCTAGAGGTGCTGGTTTGTAAAGAAGCCTTGCGTAGTCTGTAAGTGGAGTCAGAGGACTTGTGGCCTCAGGTTTGAATCCTACACCTTGGCCATAGAGACTTACTGCCCGTTGAACCCATGCGGAGGACACAGGCGGTGAGAAGAGGAATACGAGCAGAGAGGGTAGCATCAGCATCTGAGAGGGCTGTGTGCCCCGAGGTCCTCCCAGGTGGGCAGCGGGGTCTGGATCACAGGCCCCAGAGAGCAGGACCCTGCCTGAGCTCGGGAGGAGCTCACCTACATCCCTGATTCCGGTGGCTGCAGGTTCAGAGAACAGAAAGCAGCAGGGCACGGAGTGGAACACGTCCACACTGACAGCTTCTCTTCCAGGGATGCGAGGGGGGGCATCCCGAACTTTTCCATGTGTCCCTTTGAGAAATCAAGGCCCAAGGCTATTGGACCAGAAAGGGCCTCCCTGCTGAGAAAGGGGTGTCCCTGGAGCCTTTGGCCTGGATTGACAAGCAGGTTTTAGAAATGTGGATATCTCGAAATAGATCCTCAAGCCTGGTGGCATGGAAAAAGTACACTTGGCTTCAACTGGTACGGGTAGACAGCAAAGCACCACGGGCCCCCCCCATGCCCACTGCACACCTTGATGTCATGTATGCTTCCCAGGATGACGGTGCAGTTTCAGGGAGAATGAGGAACGGGAAATATCAGTCTATTTTCTGTTGCTGTGATGAAATACCTGAGGGCGTATAAAAAAGCTCACCATTTTGGAAGTTGTAAGTCCAGGATCAAGTAGCCCCTGATTCAGCCTCTGGCAGTGGCCTCATGACAGATGGCATCTTGTGAGAGGGAACAATCATATGGCCAGAGAGGAATTCAGCCATCACACTCACTCTTATAACAACCCACTCTCGTGGGAACTGGCTCACTCCGTGACACCAGCATTAGTTCCTTCTCAGGGCAGTGTTGCCAATGATCTAACCACCTCCCATTTGGCCACTCCTATTGAAGGTCCCTGTACCTTGGAACACTGACACACTTGGGGTCAAGCTTTCAGTACAAGGACCCTTTTAACAAGAATCCTTTCCTTCTGAGAAATTTAAACCCATAAGGAAAACCTTTATTAGACTGAGAAAATTCTTATTTGCCTGAACAGCCTCTCTATTGCTTAAATTAAGTTTCTACCATGAAGGGGGCCAGGGAATTGAGATAGAAACAAACTTCTGCAGTTATAGGAAACTACAGATACCCAGTCTTTCTCATCACCTGGATCTGTGGCCTGTGAAATTCGTGCCCTCTACACGTCTATTTAGATAGGCATAGAGAAATATCTGGGAGGTTTCATAACAAGCTGTTCCCAGGGGTAACAAAGTTTAATTTCCTACATTGAACATGGATCACTTTTGCAATAAAAATGCAAATCTAGAAAAATATCTCAAAGTATGTCATGTTCATTGTAGACAATTTGGAAAATATGAAAAGTACGTTTAAAAATTAAATCATCTGAATTCCCACCATGTAGCAATAACTGCCATTAATATTTTTATTTTATTTCATATATATACATATCTATTCAAAGCATATGGATAGATATGCATATATTCAAAGTATCTGTATTCTTTTTATAAAATCAGAATTGTATGGTTTTTATTTGTCACTATCTTTTTTTTCTTTGAATTCTCCTAATAAGCATTTGCCCTCATGCTATTAAATATTCTTGGAAAACACATTAAAAGGTACCTGCACTGTGAGATACATATGATTTCTAAACACAGAGTAGAAAATGTGGGTCAGAAAGGTTAAGCAGCTTATCCAAGGACACCAGCTGGCGTATAGTAGCCCTGGGATTTGAGGCCCTGTAGTATTTTCCTGATTATGGAAACCAACCGTCCCAAAGTTGGAAGAATAAATGAACAAATGTCACAGGTTGATGTGTGGGTCCTTAATAAATCCAATTCTTCTTTCTCCCCTCTCCCCATCTGTCCTTCACCAAGCAGGCCAAGTCCTTTCTCTACCCAGATCGGATCCCACCCCTGGGGAGCCAGTCTTGGTGCTGCTGCCTCTGAAGCCCTTGCTTCCTTCTTCATTTGGTCTCTTCTCTAGGAGGTTCTGGCTCATGCTCTGCTCCAGTTGTGGCTCGGCTCTCTCCCCTCTGCCTGTCCCATCCCTTTGGCACTGTGCCGTGAAAGTGAACCCACACTGCTTTCCTCCTGGCCACTCGAGGTGTAGCAGAACCTCTACAGAGGACAAGATTTAAACATTCGGGGCAGCCAGAGTCCCCAGTGCCTCTTTAAAATTAAAGCTATCAATCCCATGACTTATTTTGGACCAGTAATGGGGTTTCAGCTGGGAGAAGTCCAGGGCCTATAAAATTCAGATAAATCATCCCAGATATATAGATAGATAGATAGAGAGAGAGCTGTAGTTCACCCAGATGTCAATAGAAATGTTCCTCCAATTTCTTTTTCTACAGCCATGTGTGTGTGTTTGTGTGTGTGTGTGTGTGTCTGTGCGGTACATATTCAGAATCTGTACATATTCAGAATCTGTACATATTCACTCCAGTAGTTTGGGGGATACCACAGATTGGGGTGGGGCCGGGAGCTCTGGGGATCGGTGTACAAGATCACCGCTTTGAGCTGGCCTGCAGCACGACTGTCTACCCCTTGGTGATCGCCTACACTTGGGGTAGAGAAATCAATAATATATATGAGGCAGAAGATGGGATGAAGACAACTTAGGGCATGGGGACTGGGTGAACTGGAGTGGATCTGCCTCGTTGAGAGGCATTCTAATTTGGTTAAGGAATTCGTGTGATGATTCCTCTGATGGTTTTCTACCCACTCCAAGAAGTGAGGTGGGCAGAATGATGCCCTCTGCCACATGGCTGTCCATGTCCTCGAACCAGTGAATCTGTCATGTTACCAGGCAAAGGATAAGTTAGGTCACAGATGGGGTGAAGTTGCTAAGAAATGGACTTGAAAATAAGGAGATCATCGGGATTATCCAGGTGGGCTGAATATATAACCACAGAGGTTCTTCAAAGTAGGAGAAGGAAGCAAGAGACGAGACCACCAAAAAAGGCGCAGGGAGATGCAACATTGCTGGTTTTGAAGGCAGAGGAAGGGACCACAAGTCAAAGAGTGGGAGTGGTTTCTAGAACAGGAAAGGGCAAGGAGATGAACACTATCTTAGAGCTGCAGAGAGGAATGTAACCCGGCCAGCTGGTATAAGGATTGCCCAGTTAGCTAATTTTAATGTGTATATGCTTTTCAAATCAGTGGGGTTTAATTTTATAAAATAAACCAATTTTGGTTTTCTAGAAGGGGTCACTAGCGAACTTTTCTGATGTGAATCCAGCCCAGACCTGGACTGTTGTGCTGGGGCATGCCACAGCCCATTTTCAAAGGCAGAGGGAAGCTGGCTTCGGAATCCACCACAGAACAAGATGAAATGTCCTCCCTCCAGGGACCTTGGGGAGGACCATGGCAGCTGTGGTCAAAGGGAGAATGCGGCAGAACTGGAGAAGAGTCTGAGTCTCGTGGGAGCCGTGTCAGCCAGGCAGGGGCTCCCAGTCCTGACCCAGTGAGGAGCCAACCTACAAGCATACTGGGGAGACCAGAACACGTGGGAAGGTCCAGACCAGACAGGCCGGCTCTGAGGCCCTCCACGTAGCCACTAGGTGAGCAGAACCCAGTGCTCACTTGGACAGCACTGAGAGAGGGAGCAGGAATGAGGGGCGGGAGATCCAGAAGACTGGGCACCCACCAGAGGGACCAGCTGGCCCTGAAGTAACCCAGACATGAAGTACTGACGATGTGCTTATTCCGCTGGGTGTCCAAGGATAGAGGTGGAGGCTTGTGAAGGAAGTTCTGGGAAATAAGGAGATGGTGTTATCTTCACACATCTGCTTAAAACGGGGAGTAATTTTGTGGCTCAGCTCTATCTCATCTTGTCTAGTCAGATCTGTTGGTTTCCACTGGTTCATTCAAGTGATGTTTACTGAGTGACTATTGTGTTCCAGGCACCTCTTATCTATTGTCTCATAAGGGCTGAGATTTGTCTGAGGCATAAGGATGAGGGATGGCAACATACCACAGACAGCCACGGTCTCCCCTCGCAGACACCGAGTCTAGCATGGAAAGGACACTCGAGGAGGAAGTCTTTTTTCAGTGCCTGCTGTACACCAGTGCTTCGTCTGCATCATCTTCCTTGGACCCCTTGCTTTGTGGACGAGGATAAGAATACGTTGATCATGTAGAGGTGCAGCATGGGAGTGGGGTGGACTCAGGGACACCCACACACATTCTGAAGGGTGGCCACAGACCCTTTCTCCAGGAATATCTCAAATACCTCTCAACATCTGGCTCAAAGAAATAAACGAGGAATCTGTTAAAACAAGGTTACAAATAACTAAGGGCAAAGGAAACCTTATGCCAAGAAACATTGGCTAAGAGAAGTTCTTCACATAGCCCTGAGTCCCGAGCTTCCTGGTAGGCGAGGCGAGCGGAAACAAGCAGAATGTGTCGCCCTCAGTGCTCACTACAAAGAATTCCAGTCCATCAGGAGAAAGGCTTCTGTTTTTTAATCTTTTTTTTTTGGTCTTTTTAGCTTTGTGCTTTGGGAGGCATTTATCACACGAGTTTCTAGATAAGGGACACAGAACAACATAATGGATAGTGTCTTTGCTTGCGGTTCTACAAACAATGCAAATGTGATTCATATGGTGGCTGCTTCTATCAGCCCTGGCTGATAGCCAAAGGCATAAACAATGTGATATTCTAGTTCAGTGTGAGTTTTTCTCCTCGAAGCCAAAATGATATCATCCAGATTTGGTGCTTCCCAGGGATTTGACTTGGCACAAGGAAGAGCTTAACTGCTTTAGAAGAATTAAAATTTGGTTTCTTAGGGTGTCTTGCTGGCTACCTTCCACTTGACTTTCAGGATGTAACTCCCTGACTCTCTGGGCTCATGTTAGTTGCCCTACTACGTGCTCCTAGAGAGCTCTGTACATCCGTCCCCTCCCCGGAGCCCTCACCTATGTCTACATGAAGAAAGACAGGCTTGATCTCAGTGATGTTTGTCTTCTCAGCTCTCGCGATGGCTCTGACACACAGTGGACCTTCGTGGATATTCCTGAGGCAGCCCAAAGCTACAGCAGTTCTTGATATAAGCCAGGGAGTTCAGAGTCTGGGCTTTGACACACATGGCCAGGTTCAAACCTGGGCTCTACAACTCTCTAGCTCTGTGGCCTTTGACACATAGAAGGATAACTCTGGCCTCTGTTTACTTATCTGTAAGATGGAGCTAGCAACAGTACCTGCCTTGTGGGATTGCTGAGGGAGGAAGGAATCCACACATGGAACACACCCGCTTGAGTGCCTGGGGCGCACAGATGGCCGTGCACTTGGTGATCGAGGTTGGTGTCTTCCATGTCCCAGCAGCAACTCTGCCAGGATCAGTGGAGCAGAGGAGCTGTGCTGTGCTGTAGGCTGGGGCTGATGCACAGCCGCTGTTGGCACTCGAAAGAGGACCTGCACCTACATTCCCAGGTGTGTGGGGGACCAGGCTGACACTCATGTGCATGCTGGCTCTGCAGGCGCCTTGGTCTAGAGGATGGGGACCCTCGTGTCTTTCTCTAAACTCCCTGCTTAGCCATGGGCTTCTGGAGGGACAAACTCATGGGATATGTATTCTCCAGCTCATAGACTTCATCTTCTAGCCTTCTTCCAGGGGCCTCTTGCCTTGATTTCCCTTGGGAGGCAGTAGAGAGGTCTTGTAGCCACCAGCAGACCTGGGGTTCTGTCCTGACTCAGCCTCACTTTGTGTAGTGGACATGAGGTCTTCAGCTCAGCTGTCTCCTCTCTGATGAAAGACATGATAGGGCCCTGGCAGGGTGGCTGCTGGGAGGTAATCTATGCGGGGCACTTAGCTGGGACCTACAGAGTCATCAAACACTCAGCATGGTCTTCTCTGAAGTCTGCAGCCAGCCTTTTTCTCCATGATATGAGCTAAGTTTAGAACGCGTCTTTCCTGGGGGTTACGGCTGTGGTCCCATGGTAGAGTGCTCACCTCATATGGGTGAGAAGGCACTAGTATCCATTCCAGCTGGGCAAAGAAAAACATCTTTGTGAAAATAACCAGGAAAAGCTTTGAAGTTCCAAGGTTGTTTTACCCAAGGCAGAGTCCCTAGGACTTATTTGCAGCAGGGATTGGTGTTCACTAACCAGCTGCTGCAGGTACAGGGCCTCCCTGCACCGTGATTTCCTTCTTCTGACTCCCTCGGCAGCTTTCCCAAGCCCTTCCTCTCCAAGCCACACTCCCAGCCACACCTAACCAAGCCACACCCCAAACCCCTCTCCAGACCAGGCCTCTCCAAAGCCATGCCCCCAAGGCTAGGCCTCCCCAAATCCCCCTTCTGTCTTAGGGTACGAGGACTCCCCTGAGTCCTTGCCTTCCCTCACTGTGGCTCCCCAGCAACAGGTGGGCTGCCTGACCCTGCAGCCCAAGCCTGGCCTCCCTTCTGCTCGTGCAGGCTTCCTGCTGGCCAGCCAGGTGGGCCTCTGCGATGGCTAACCTTGACTGTCAACTTGGTTGGCCTGGGAGACGTCTAGGAGGTGAATAAAGCACACTTCTGTGTTTATCTGGATGAATTATGGGGCATGACCTTGGGGACTATATCTGGTCCCTTCCTCCCTGCTTCTGTCTTGCTCTCTTTCTGCTTTCGCCCCCACGAAGTGAACAGCTTTCCTCCGCCGTGCTCTTCCACCATGGCCACGAGCCAGCCAACTGTGTGCTGAAAGGCTGAAGCCATCAGCCGGCAGAAAGCTGTCTCCTAGAGCTGTCTATGTCAGGCATTGTGTCTTGGTAATGGACAGGCGATGAATACAGCATCTCACTGCCCTTTTCATACTCCCTGCATTTTCTGCTCTGAAAAACACAAATATTTCACAAGAAAAGGACTAAGAAAAAAAAAATCAAGGACTCTTCATCCTACTTGTGCAGAAGGCAACGTGTGAAGTGGTTCTGTTGAGCAGAACATCTGATTTTGTGCCAGCGTCCGTAAATGAGCGTCTAGACTCAGTCTCGCCCAGTCTCCAGCTCTGCCTGCAGCTGGCCCGTGGCAGGTCACTTTGGCCTTTCCAGTTTGCACAGCCTCAGATGCTCCCCATCCCTGGTTTGGGATATATCATGGGCCCACTGGACGCAGAGTGAGTTGTGTACTTACTGTTATTTTGGAGGACAAGGGTGGGCTTAGCTCTTGGTTGCCTTTGTAGGATGTTAGTGGCCTTCATTTAAGTCTGTGCAAACCTCCTGCCACCCCTAGCCCTGCACCTCCATCGTAGCTCTGTGACTCATCCAGCCCACTCTCCTCGGTCCCCTTCCACAGACCGTGGGCATCCTCTGCCCCTAGCCCTTGCCACTCGATGGAACCTGGTCTGAGGAAGGAGACACCGTTTCTGACTTCCTTGTTGCCCCTGAACTCACCCGCACTGTGGACAGGGTATTTATGTTGAAGGAGCCTGTAGTTTTTTTGTAGAAGGAGCCCAGATCCCCTATGCCATAGACTTTTAAATCATTCATCCTTCTACAGGGATGCGTTGATCAAAGCAAGCCAGTGTGTTTGAACTATTTCTTTGAACAGACTATTATAAGTCCCCAGCCTTCATGTGCATCAAACTGATGGAATGTCATTCCTCAGGTTACTGATGGATGCCGCCGTCTCCTTAACTGGGGTTGCCTGCCATATGTTCATTTCAATGGGCCGTCCAATGAAGCTGTTGGATGAGAATCTGACATCCTCCCCTTGAGGAGTGATAAACAGGCCTGAGCCCAACATGGGCTTGTAGACTTGATCAAAAATTCTTTAGGAAATTGTGCTTTTTCCGCTGCTGGATTCCAAAGAACACAGGGCCCCCCAGCAGCCTGCATGGGTGAGAGGGGAGCAGAGAAGAGAGCTATCCCTCCCTCATCCCCAAACCCTGCTCAATGCTTCTACCTTTCCGAAGCTTAGGAAAGCACATTCTCTACAAGAAATTTGGGAGTTTAGGTTCTCAGCTAGTTTTCTGTGCATGGTACAGAAAAATAATATTCTCTTTATTTCTAGATTTGCTGCCAGGCTGCCTCTTTCATCAGGAAGACACAGGTCACCCTTATCCTTGTCCTATCCTTTTCCAGCTGCTTCATATAGATTGGACATCCTTAAGCTGAAATCCAGAAATCCAGAAGGCTCCAAAATCCAGCTTTTGAGAGCACAGGGATAACCCAAACTATGCAAATTCAAAACCCCAGAAATCTAAAACACTTTAGATCTCAAGCATTTCCTGTAAGAGATGCTCAGCCTGTATTGATCAGTATTCTCAGGTGCCAATGCCAGAAGCCCTCTCTTGTTAGCTGAAACAAGAGGGCACTTGACTTCTGATTGACTTCCTGATTTGCTGACTTCTGATTGCTTAGGAAATTCTCATTGGTTGTTCATGTTTACCCCACCCTCCATGGCAATTCTGATTGGTTTTCTGTGTTTACCTCTTCCTTCCGCAGACTATTTTAAAGGCGTAGTGAAGGACTGAATTGTTAAACTCACAAGGTCCAAGACGTAGCAGATGTAAGATGTTACAAATTTAATGTGAGGCAAATGCTGTACCCCTGAGTTACATCCCCAGTCCTAACTTTAATGCTTGGTAATAAACTGCCTTTTGGGGAGCACGCTGGTTCTATCTACAGACCTCTGAGAGACTCAGCACTGAGACCCCAGAAAGTGGGGTGAGGCAGGTAGCAGAAGGCAGAGGAAAATAGGCAGAGGTTTGCATGGTGAGTTGTGCGGACCTTTAACTTCTTTTCCTGGTCTTCCAGAAGTCGGGTGGCTGGAGTATACCTGTTAGGGCTTGGATAAATCTTCCCCAAAAGTCCATGTGACAAAGTTTTGGTCCCCAGTCAGTGAGAGGCATTGTAACCTTTAAGAGATAGGGCCAGGGGGAGGTCTTTAGGTCACTGGAGGTGTGTCCTTGAAGGTGATTATGGGACTCCAGCCCCTTCCTCTTTTTCTCTTTCCTTAAGACAAGATATCTTAGGTCTCTTTTTCCGGAGAGTCAGTGCCTCCAGAGAAAACACTTCCAAGTGTGATGTTGGGGAGGAGAGGAGAAGGGTATCTTCCAAGGCAAAGGGAAGGAAGCTGCTCTGGTTTGGATATGGTGTGAATGCATCTCCTGGGGTTTTCTGTGCTGGAAGCTTGGCCCTTAGTGTGCCAGTGTGGGTAGGCATTGGGACCTTTAAGGGTAGCACCTAATTAGGTCTTGGAGGTATCCTCAGAGAAGATTAATGCAGTTCTTTCAGGACGACGGTCAGTTCCTGGACCTATTGCTTCCTGTCTGGGTATGTGATTGCTCCTGCTTGTATGGGCTTCCCCTGTGATGCGGTTGCCTTATTGTGACAGAGTCAGTGGTGCTTTTGCCAAGATCATGGCTGCATTTATTTCTAGAACTGTGAGCTGAATAAACTTCTTTTACTTATGCATTACCTGGCATCGAGCATTTTATGATAGCAACTGAGAATAGACTGAGGCAGAAAACCAGTGATGGATCCACAAGTTACATACTATGCCCTTCAGTGAGCTTTATAATGCCTCACTTTAAGTCGGAAAAGACAACTAGGGGTCACTATGCATTTGAGGAATATCTTTTACATGAGGGAGAGAATACAAGACGGGCAGGTAATGTAAAAGGAACAGGAATTAGAATGGAATTTGGGTACTTAAGTGTGACACTGATGCAAGAAGCCACAAGAGAAAGATTATTCCTGTGGGAGAATTAATATTAACCCATTATGTCCTGTTCTGTGCTAAGCGAAACTATCAGTCAGTATGGTAGCAAAATAATCCATACCTCCAAAGACTCAAAAATTGACACCCCTTGCACCAATGTTTAGAAGCTGCCCTAGGATGAATTTCAGGACAATAAAGAGCCAAAAAAATAAAAATAAGTAATAACAGGTCCAGAGGATCCAAGCAGCAAAGCAGAAAGGAGAATCTAAGGAGAGGCCTGGGCCTCTGACCGGAGGCCAGCCGGTCCCTCCGGGAGCCAGCGGCCAAGGCTGTGACAGGCTGTCTCCAGGGCAGACAGACTCTGAGAGCCTGTTTTGTACAGTTAAGCATTTGGAGAACTGTATCATACAACTTATGTAAATAAATACAAACCAAGACATTTGTTAATGTAATAAAAGCAAAAGTTGGAAAGAATAAATATGATTACAACTCACTCCTTGGCTTAGTAGAAAATGGCATAATCATTACAGAGCCAACACTTTTTTACAAACAGCTTCATTGAGATACAATTCACCTATTCTACCGCTCATCTATTTAAGATGTACCATCCAGTGGGTCTGGGTATGTTCACAGAACTGTGCAGCAATCACACAGTCAATATTCGAATATTTTTGTCACATGAAAGAGAAACTCCACAACCATTAGCAGGCGTTCCCCATTTCTCCCCCATCTCCCCTGTCATTTCTACCCCTCTGCCTTACTCCCTGACCCCCAGACAGTCAAGCATCTACTCTCTCTTTGTATCTGCCTGGTCTGCATACACATTAAAAACCATGCCACCCACCTAGCTGTAATTATGTGTTCCTTGACCAACACCCCCTTGTCCCCCAATGTCTGGTAATGATATTCTACTCTCTTTCTGCTTCTATGAGATCAGCATTCTTAGCATGCACATATGGGTGAGATCATGCAGTATGTTTTTCTCTGCTGGGCTTATTTCACTTAACATGTTTTCTGGGTTTATCTGTGTTGTCACAAATGGCAAGATTTCCTTCCTTTTTAAAGGCTGTCTAGCATCCCATGGTGTATTCATGCTGCAACTTCTCTACCCATTCACCTATTGGTGACATCTACATTGACTCCGTACCTTGGCTAATGTGAATAGTGCAGTGGTAGACATGGGAAAGCAGATTTAATTTTAAAATTGTGATATAACTGTTATGGTTTGTGTCTAGATGTCCCCCCAAAGCTTCATGCAGTCATAGGTGGGGCTTTTTCAGAGGTGGCTGAATCTGGAGTGTGTGATGGTGGAATTGATTCATGGTACAGTGCTAGGATCAAAGGCACTAGGATTAAGGGTGTGAGTGCTGCCTGCCCTAAGTAGTCTGGGTAAGATAAAAGGGGCAGAAAGACATTGTTAAGGTCCCTTGTTGCTTTGCTATCTTCTGTCCACCATGAACTGTTGTTGCCCTTCTGCCGTGTGCCACCCTGCCTTGGAGCCGGCTGATTATGGATTGAAACCTCTTCAAACTGTGAGCTAAATAAACATTTCCTCCTTTAACCTTGGGTGTTGTGTATTTTGTCTCAGCAATGAGAGAAGTTAACTAAGACAGAATTTGGTACGGAGAGTGGGGTCGTTGCTGTGATCATGCCTGACCATGTGTTCAGGAGCCTTTGGGACCGGCTTCTGAGGAGAGTTTGGAAGGATTCAGAGATGCTGGATGAAAAAGTAGAGCTGGAACACCTTAGGCTATATTTAATGGGAGATTCTGATCACTCAGAAGACCAGAAGGCTGATAGAAATCCTGCCAGTAAAGACCAGGCTCAGGAGGTTTCTGCTGGGAAGAAGGACTGCACTGGTTGTTGGACTCCAGACCATGTGTGTTATGCCTTAGCAGAAAGTTTGTCTGCATTTTGCTCATGTCCAGAGACTTTGCCTGAGACTGAGATTAAGAGTGGGAGACTAATTAATCTTGCAGAAGAAATTTCAAGGCAGTTGAATGTTGAGGCAGTGGCATGGCTACTGCTGGGGGCTTTTAGCCTGATTTCTGTTGAGAATCAAGAGCAAAGAGCCCAACAAAATGCTTTAAAATGTTTTGAGTTTGGCCAGAAAGGAAGCTTCAGTCAACCTGTGGACTGCAAAGATAGAGCAGAGGAGATCTTGATTGCTGAGAAGGAACAGGAGGATAGAAAAGATGGCCCGAGGGCATCACAAGAAGCAGCAGGAAGAACCCTTCCTCCTCTAACTTTGGGTGTCAGGTGTTTTGCTCAGCAATAAGAAAAGTAACTAAGACAACAACTAAAATGGAAATATTGGAAAGGGGACTGACTAAATGAACATTTGTAGGAGAGATTTAAATCCTCATTACCATATCAGGAAGGCAATAGATAATGCGTATATCTAAGGTGCACCAAAGAAATACTGCAGTCAGGACATGATTAAGTAGGATCAGAAATATGGAAGTAAATCATGAAGAAATGTCTGAAGAGACACAAGCATTTGTCTCATGGGAGCAGGGATGAGAGGCCAGGGACTGCCATGGTCAACAGAAGGCCTTTAAAAAATGAAAGCCTCCAAAAACATTGCCTTGAAAATCATGATTTAGTATACAGTAATAAGTTTATAAATGATTGTCTATAATTGTCACCTTGTGCTTTGACATTACTCAATTTATTCTCCTTTTAAAAACATTCGATTATATTCTTGTTCAGCACATCGGTCTTGCCATTGTTTCATACTCAAATTTTTAAAATAAGTACTATTTTCTCTATTGTTTGTAAAAAGTTTTAAAACAGAGTTAGTAAGAAATAAAAGGTATTTGTTTAGGTGATGCTGGCTACTGACAGAGGTGAGCAGGAGGCTGGAGAAATAGACCCAGAACCCCATGGATGCGGGTACACATGGTCAGCTCCCCCAAGGTGCACTGGGAGAGCACGCCCTCAGTCCCTTCTGTGTTGCCTTCTGTGTTCCCACAGCCTGGGACATTTATGAAGAAAAGAAGTTCATTTGTCATAGCTCGTGAGGCTGGGAAGTCAAAGATCAGGGCGCTGGGATCTGGTGAGGGCTTCACGCTGTCATCCTCTGACAAAATGTGGAAGAGTAGGAAAGTGGGACAGAATAAGAGGGGGTGGAACGTGCCCTTATCAGGAACCCACTCCTGTGATAGTAACGTCAACCCGTTTATGAGTACAGAGAGGCTTTGACGTGCCCTGGGCAGTCCCTTGTGATGGGCAGGCAAAGGAAATAGGCGTGCATGCGTGTGTGTGTGTAATACGTCTCTTAACACATCCTTGTGGGTTGAAAGTGAGGCGGCTGGGTGTGAACTGTGCTGTCCCCAGGAATGTAATGACTTGGCAACGGTGGAGAACTTGTGGTTCAAAGGGGCAAGGGAGGGTTGGCTCCTGTCTTCCTGCCATTCCTTGCCTGGCTCTCATCCTTTAAGGGTCACCATCCTACAGCTAGAGCAGCTCCAGTGTGTGTGTGGACCAAGGCAGCCATCGCTGGTTCCTGCCCTGGAGGATGCAGTGCTCTCCAGGCTAAGGGTTACTGAGTTACCTGCCGTGTACCTGGTTCCTGGCCATTCCCGCAATGACTCACATTTCTCAGACAGTTAAGATGGGCCTCTCCCACTCCCTGATGCCCCAGGAAGTTACATCTGAGGTCACCGTCTTCCCCACTGAGCTAGATCTTATTCCTGTGTTTATGCAGTTGCATCTAGAAGTCATTTCAAACTCCTTTCTCTCCATCAAACCTTGCTTGATTTCCCACTGGGGACCATGTCCCCCGTGTTTACTTTAGAAACCTTTCTAACTCCGTTCTGTCATCTCTAGCACAATGACCACTACCCTGCTGCGGTCCTTAGCACCACGTTTCTGGACCATTGTAACTTGCCCTAAACTGGTTTCCTAAATGTCCCTGTGGTGCTTGTGAAATTCTCCTCCACCTGGCCACCACCTGGCCCTCTGGAACCCAGATCTGACCATGCACTTCCCATCCTAACTTCCTTTCCCAATGCCCGAACGCTGGAGTTCTGTGTATTCTACTGTGTTCCTGTTGTCACCTCAGTGTCCTGTGGGATATATTTCTTGAACAAAGAAATCTAATATTCTGGGGAGATGAGTTTGCTAAGCTCTGAATTCAGTCACCTGTGATGGGTTTCTGTTACAGGACTTCTGGTAGTGTGCTTTGTGATGCTCAACGTGGGAACAGGAATGGAGGAATCTGAAATTTTTGGGTCAGACTTTTTTTTTTTTTTTGCATGAAACATGAGCATCTCCTAAGACCCTTGCATCCCGTGGAACACAATCTGGGAAGTCGCGACTTGTAGGATGAGAGCCAGGCCCCTCTGCCTGGCATGAGGCCCTGCAGAGGGGGGCCTGGTAGTGTATCAAGTGCTAAGTCATAGCTTGTGCCATTGATGCTCCCACCTCTGATGCCATGGCAGGACCAACTCTGGAGATGCATCCTGTGCACATTTAATGACAACCCACTGGCTCTCAGGCTGGACAGCGCCACCTCTGGCTCAGCAGGCAGAGCGCAAGTGGAGCTTGACACAGTGGGTGAGAACCACGGGAAAGGTGTGCACTGCCCAGGGCCTCCTGCGTGGTCAAGGGGCAGGTCTGGAGTGCACATCTGCCCGCACACCTGTTGTCCTCACTCGCAGGGCAGGAAGAGGTTCCAGGGTGGTTGGAACATTAGGATAGAACAGGGCCAGGCGAGTGCTGATGGTTTAATTAGTACATTCAAGGACGGAAATGATAAAGGCTAGGAGAAAGGATGCAGCACCCTTTATATGAATTAGATTGTCTGTGCCATACTTTATCCGTGAGTTAATGAATTTCCTGGTTAATCTTGCTTATAATTGATTGTTGCTTTATCCAATAACTTTAGAACCAAATCCACATTGACAACATGTGAACCTGTGACTGAGCTGCTGCCCCTGGAGACCCAGGGCCTTCCTTTCCCTCGAGGCTAGCACGTGCTGTCCCCTTGGGAGCCCTGTAGCTGCCCAGTTTTCTCCCAGCATGGCTTCCGGAGGGTAGGGACCTTCCTGCTGCTCTGTATTGGCATTGGGCAGGGTTGGTTCAGTTGGGAGATGTCCCTGAGGACCAAGCACATTTCTTCATGGTTCCTGATTCTGTTGCTGTTTGCCCCCAGGGCTGATTGCTGAGTTCCTTGGTTTCCCTGCAGATCTTCAGAGAGTTGGGCAAAAAGGAAGCATTTCCCAAGTCTGGGACCCACTACCTGGCATGCTGTCCTTGGAGAAAGCCTGTCTTAAAGACCGTAAAGCAATTTATATTCTGGTCTCTAAAGCTGGCTCCCCTTCCGCACCCAGCATTCACTGAACTTGTGGTCTCCTCTGCTCCTCACTCACAGGGCCTCCGAGCCCCATCGGGTCTCCCTGAGAACCCTGAAGGTGCCTGTGTGAGCAGCAGTTTGTCCCCTGACTGTCCCACCCTGCCCTGTCCAGTCCACAGGGCACCTCCCCAGCTTTCCCAAGTCTCAAATCAGGGACTTGTTTCCTGTCAATTCCCGGGCCAGGCAGCTTCTCCCCAGCACCCTGAGGAAGAAAAGGCTCTTGTCTCCAGAACTGAAAAGAATATATTTTTCTTTCTGTTCCATTCTCCAAAAAGTCAGGCTCATAAAAAAGAATACAAATTACACCCAGCAGCTCTTATCAGCTTGGTAAAGAATTGCTACTTTCAACTTTATTGCCTTAAAAAAGAATTGAAATGCTTCCATCTTTTAAAAACAATTTGGGTTGAGCAAAGGACTTAAGTCTGTGTGTGGAATCGGCTTGCAGGATCACATGGCGCGTGATTTGAAGGGGTCACAGTATTAACCTTGGAGACTGATGTTTTAATTGAGTAGCTTGAGGTGGTATCGTTGTTCTCCCCACCATGGACGCCCCACCATGACGTGGGTCTTAGGGGCTGACAGCTGTACATGGGAGGACATGATGTGACCCAGCAGCCCCGAGAGGAACTCTTCAGTCCCAAGCTGTCTCCACAGCCTCTGCCTGCAGCGTCTGATGCTGCAAGTTCCTGGAGCTGGACTTTAGATGCCAGCAGGGTCTTCCCAAAACCCAGTATAGCATGGAAAAACCCAGAGGACAGAAAGAGAAGAAAACATTTCCAGTCAGGTTTGGACTTGACTTTGCTTGTTTGAAGCATGAACTGAGCAGCAGATGTAGGAGAAATGGCTCCGAGCAGCCACTTCCTCAAGGTCTGCATCCCCTGCCCTAGATGGAGGGGAACTGAGTCATTTGCTGGTTCCCGGCCCACCCTGCAGAGACTAGTGGCCACTCCTGCTCTTGCCGAGCCAGATCGGACCATAAATAAGCTCAAAAGTGATTTGTCTTACTAGGGATTTTGGTTCTCAAAAAGGAGTGTGTGACAGTATCCATGTGGCCAAAGGCCTGAATGCCTTGCTTATTTGTCTGTGAGATGAGAAGGGATAGAAAAGCCAGGCTCCGTGGCTTCCCTTCAGGATATAGCCTGAGTAGCCTCGAGGATGAGAACGTGGTCAGCCTGATTTGGTTTCTGTGCCTTCCAGGTGGTGGGGAAATGATAGATCATTGATTAAAACCCGAGTATCCATTAGCCGATACTCACTGGCACTGCCTGGCTTCCGTTCTGCAAGTTGATCTTATTAAACAGCTCGTGCCTGCGAGCAGACTGTTTCATTTTTCTGCTGATATTAACGCTTCTTTATAAATTGTTCACATGTAGCATATTCTCACTTTTTATTACAGTAAATTGCGCTTCCTGCGCAGCCCTGGAACTGTCTCTATTTCATCTGAAGGGTCCACGAATGATCTGTAATGAATCCTCCTCCCCTGGAGGCTGCGAGCTGCCACTTCTGCCCTCTGCTGGGTTTGGACTCCGGCTGTTTATCTCCAACTCGGGCAACAGGGAGGGTGGGGACCAGGGCGGTCTCCTGACTGACTGGAAATCATTCAGATCTGACTTTTATAGTATTTAGATAATTATGCTTGCTTTCTTTTTCCCGCAATTGCAGCATGAAATACTCTGAGCCTCCTCTTCCCATACCTGGCCCCAAGCTAAGCTACCTTTCCCTGTTCCCAGGTGGAGGGGTTTCCTGTGCCTGCCGTGGGTGGGCTTCTGAGCTTAGAGAAGTCTCCAGCAGAAAGATGGGGAAGTGGGAATCAGTGATTTATACTTGGTCAGGAAGGGCTGGTTCCTAGAAAGGGTCCAGGGAAGACACCCGAAGATTTACCAGTGTGGGCCCAGGATTCTTTGGTGGCATCTAGAAATAAGCATAGAGCCAGGAGCAGGGGCCGTGGGGAGAATTTGAGGACACATTTCTGCTGAAGGCGGGGCCCAGAATGTTTAAGATGTGTTATGTACGTGTACTTATTCCCCACAATGAATATAATCGCTTTGTACTGCAAACATGAACTGGGGTAAATGGGAGCAGTAGCTGAGCCAGGATCTCGGGTCCTTTGCCCCCCAAGGCCAGCCCACGTGAGACACAGGGGCCCCATAATAACTGCTCTTTCAGGTTGCCTTGGGGTGCTGGGCACCTCTTCTGAAACTTGGGCCTCCTGGTGGCTACTTTGCTGATTTTCTTGCAAAGGCTCCTCAAATCGTTGTCCTGCAGCCAGCCACTCTCCTCCTTTGCACAGGAGGGGACATTGTACTCCCTCCTGCTTTGGAGGGTGATGGCGCAGGGAGGATTGTTCCTAAATAGCACGTTGTTGCGGAGGCAGCGGTTCTTTAGCGTTATCTGGGTGTTTGTCCTTGGGAAAGTGCCAGACCCTGGGCTCTGTGGGGGGAGAATGTTCTCAAATGTTAGAGTTAGGGTTTTAAAAAGATGCTAGTTGCTGACAAGCTCTTATTATCTTGGGCTCCCCGTGTCGGGAAGGGCGGTGCCCAGATAAGTGGCCAATAATTAATGCGCGCATAAATAATCAGTGGCATTTGCACTTTATAAAATAAATCCTTGGCGATGGAGTTGGAAGTCTTCCAGGGGGAGGTTTTTTCCCACTCATTTCCCAGTCCTGTGAGCCAAGATCCAGCCAGACAGCCTCACCCCTAACAACCAGGTGGCATAATGGTTTCAGGCTTTGGGAACAGGTTAACCTGGAGATGGAAGACACTGCTGCTTGTAATGGTGTCTTTTCAGAAATGAGAAGAAAGGTTGTTTTGTTCCCATTGTCATGGGCCCAGGCCCAGGCCTGGAGGGTCATGCACTTTCTCTAACAGTTGTTTGGGCTTTTGCAGAGCTGCCTGACCAAGTGATGATAAGAACATGGGCTTTGGAGGCACTGGACTTGGGTTCAAATGTGGTCCATGCCGAGTACTGGCAAGGGGCCTTCTGCAAGATCTGCATCTAGATTGAGGTCTCAGTCCCTGTCTGTGACGGGGTACAAAACCACTGCCAGCCTGGTTAGGTGGTTGGGAATAAATGAGGCACAGAGGAGACATTGCATTGTATTAAGGAGGTGCCTAGTAAAAGCAGGCTCTCACACTCTTGCAAATGGTGCAAACTTACCCTGCTTTGTGAAAGGCTGGGGACACAGGGGATAGTGCCTCCAGTGTGCTCAGCACCCCAACTTCTCTACTTCCATCAGGCTCTGACCTGTATCACCACACCACAGAGAGGCAGCCGTGATCCCCTGCCCCAGCCTGCCCTGCATTCCATCCAGAGCCTGCTGGGGGCCAGGAGCTGGAGCTGGGCCTCAACCTCTTCCCTATGGGAGCTGTAGGATTGGGGTGGCCGGGACAGAATTTAAATGTCCCCTGTCTTTAGGGGGCAGGATGGCTTGTTGGTGTCTCATGTGATGTATGCCCCAGCACTGCTTATACCATTAACCACTAGGGTTCTGAGTAAGGCTGCTGCTCATACATAGGGGGACACCTTTCTGTCCCCACTTGGCCACCCCAGAGGCTACATATGACAGACAGCACGTGGATTGTGGGTGGCAATATATGTATGTATGTGCAGGTTGACACACATATGACAGCCAGCTACATCTCTGCATGTTGTACCTTCTCAGTTGGCTGCCTGTGTCCACCCTCCCAGCCTGTCCCATGGGCCACTTACACTGCTAGGACCTGCCACCTCTTCTGTTCAGAAGAGTTCTAGAAAGTTGGCTTAACCCTTGGAAGTCCCACTCCTCAGCTCTTCTTCTAAAGGGTTCCGTTGGTCACAGGATCTAAGCTCATGGTCCCTGAGGGTGGGACCATGAGCCCGGGCCTTGCAGGGCTCATAGCAACTTAGCAGGGTGACCTGTGCTGGCTGAGCTTGGGCCACTGCAGTGAGTGACCCCTTTGGGTTCACCTTGACTTGGGTCCTGGCTGCCACGCTCTGTGGGGAGCTCAGTGGTTGTGTGAGCCCCCACCCAACCACTGCTTTGTGTTGAGGATTCGTAGTCCCCTGGCCAGCTGAGGTGCCAGCTCCCTGCAGGATACAGGAGCTGCCCTTGTTAGCCTGTTGGGTCAGCTCCTCTGTGCAGATGCCTCCAGTGTTACCCGGATACAGAGCATTAGGACAGCGGTTGGGCCTGCACACCCCATCTATCAGATGAAGGAAGGAGGGCAGGGGGGAAGATGCTGCACTTGTGCACATTCGAAAGCGACCATCAAAGAAGAGCAGGCGGGAGCCCCGGGGGAAGGGATGCGCGGCCTTGGCACTGACTGATCGTCTGCAGTGTGCTTCCTCCTGGGCTGGTGGCTTCGCGTGTAATTTCATGTAACTCTCACCACAACCCCAGGCGAAAGGTGTTTGTTTCAGGTTGGGCTCCCAGAGCCGACTTGGAGAGGAGGATTTATGTGAAAATGATTTATTAAGAAGCATTCCCAGGGGAGTTAAAATAAGCAGCAGAGCTGGGGGTGGGGAACAGGGAAGTGTAGGAAGCCAAGAGAGGTCACTCTGGCTCCATCGTGCAGAGGGATTCTGGAAATCGCTGAGGTTGCACGGGAAGTCCCAGGCAGGGAGCAAATCTGCTGGGATCTGTCTCTGGGCACCCCTAGTCCAGGATAGAGGTGTAAATTCTGGGCACCCGGAGTGCCAAGCAGGGCTCAGGCAGCCGGAGTCTTGGTTGTTACGGTTGGGAACGAACACGTGGGGAGTCCCTGGAATCAGACACGCACAGGATGTGGGGGGGGCACGGGCAGAGCGTGCAGCCCGGCTGGTACTCAGACACTGGGGGGGCATGAAAATGGCTCAGAGAGGTGGAGCAGGTTGCCCAGGGGCACTCAGCTAAACTCCACACCTCGCTTGCCAGTGGGGCAGGACTCACCCTAGCCGGTGCAGACACAGCTAGGAGAGGAAAGGAGAGGATGCACTTAGAAGGGCAGTCAGCGGAGCTGGGGGGACCTCGGGCCCTGAGCTGGAGCTTTAGGCCCTTCCCACGGGCTGGCAGCCCCCAGGCACCACAGAGGGAAGCCTGTGGGTTCCTGCACAGCCCCTTCCTGTCACCTTTGCCAGCCTCTGTGTGAGCTGCACAGCCTCTGGAAAAGGACTGCAGCCCAGTGCTCTTTATCTCTATGTGGGGAAAAGAGGCTTAACAAATTAGCTGCCGCTTAATTGGTGAGGGGAAGTAGGACAGGGAAGTTGGCCAGTCATCCCGCGGGGTTTTCTGATCCATTCCCTCAGCTGATACCTTCCCTGTGTGAGTCTGACACCTGGCGGGAAGACTCCTTAGGGGAGCTGGATCCCACCTGCTTCCTGGGATCTCCCTGCCATTGGCTGAAGTGGTCCACAGTGCTGGCTCCAGCGGGGACAAGCAGAGGGCCCCTCACCTGTACAGGTGTACTACACCTTCTGGTGTACAGAGCTGGGATCCTGGCCACCAGGGCTAGGAGGCAGGACTGGAGCCTGGATTCAACACTGGATCCCAGGAACAACAGTGTGCCCAGTAGACTAGGACCCCGAGTGGGGTGTCCAGGTTCTGCACTTTGAGAGCCCTTTGGGAGGTTCTTCATGCAGGCAGACTTGAGAACCATGGTGTGGATGTCAGCACATCAAGGAGGCTTAGCCCTCACTGTGATGAGCCTTCGTTGATATGTGAATGCTGACACAGCTTAGGCACTTCCTGTGATGGGACCCCATGACTCCGAGGCCACCTGCCTCCTCTCGAACTACTTGGCAAGTCAGGACATTCTCATAGATAGTGAGTTGATGGTCTTCCCTGGTTATTGGAGCTGTTGGTTTAAAATCTATTATCAGGGGCTGTGAAGAGAAACTCTGGTCTCCATGTGTTTAAAGATGCTACACTGTCCTGCCCTTTAAGCAGCCTTGCTCACTTTAACTGCTCATTGGCTTACGCTGTCCTCACCAATGACTAGGCCACACTGAGTGGCGTCCTCCATCAAGCAGGGTGACCCAGTTGACCAACACCCAAGGGCAGAACAGACCCATCACCCCTGCCTTTCCGAGGGTCTTTGGTGTCTACCCAGGGCATCTCTGGCACCCCCTCTCTTCTGAGTGCGAGAGTGGCACCTGGAGTCTCCTGCAGGTGGGAAGGAGGCAGCGGCCAGGTCTGTTTGGTTTGCTATTGTGTGCAGTTGAGGATTCATGCGTGATGGTCATGAAGAGAACAGGATGAGGGGCTTGTGGGGCCCAAAGAGACTCCCAGGACCCAAGCTGGAGTGTGAGCAAATGGGGACGTGAGGCCGGACCTACACCCAGGATGGGGGTGACTCCCTTCCCATCTCTGCTTCCTGGGAACGCTCAGGACATGATGGATGCCACTCTCTGTGTCTGCTTCTTTTTGAGACTGATGACTTCCATATCTTGGCAGATAGGAGGGGCAGGTGTCATTTCATTTTACAGACGACCAGAATGGACAAAAGGCAGTGAGGTGGAGGTCACCCCCTTCCAATCCTGCCTCAGTTTGTATCCTCAGGGCCTGGCATCTTCTCATTCATGGGCTGCAGAACAGAATCTGCATCCTTCAGGTCCAACGGGCCCAGGGAAGTCCCTGTGCCCACTCTTGCTATCCTTGGGGTGCTGTCTGTATAAGGACGAAGGGTGGACTTCACCTGGGCTGTCCACACCCTCCACCTTCATGACCTCGCCACCCTCGCCATTGGACAAGCCCAGGGCTGCAGAGTGAGGTCCTACACTGCCCTGTACAGGGTCCTGGAGGTCCTGGGACCCTGCTGGGCCACATATGAGTAGGGTCACTGGCACGGACTCTGGCCCCTCTCTGCCTCATTTGTTAAGTAAGAGTCTCTCAGGACTGACCAGGAAATGCACTGCTAATACATTGATAAGTCAAACGTGAGAATATTAGCCTGATGTGTTGTCTCTGGCATGATTTTAAGGAAGACACTTGTTTGAGTTTGCACTTGTAGATAGGCACTTGCAGTTGTGACGTTAGAAGCTCTTGTCAGGGGACACTCAAAAAACCTATGAGGGATGATTCTGGAGGGCCCAGTGGGACAGTTTCATTACATTAGCACATTCTTTTAAAATGGTGACACACTATGAGATGATTTTGAACATTTTTATTTTTCTAATCAAAAGAGAAATAAAAATTCCATTGTAAGATGCAAAATAATAATAATATATAAATAAAGGTGGACTGCCAACTGAAAGCTCTCTCCCGAGTTCATGGGCGGCCTGGCGTGGTGCCTGGTGCTCCATGAGCGCTTGGCACCTGCTTTCCGTGAGTATTCATACTGCTGGAAAACCATCCGTCCTTTGCAGATCTTTCAGTTGGTTGGTTTTCTGTCTCAAGAAGGGAAAAGCTCTTGTAAATACACACAAGAATCAAAATGGAAAAAAAGAAAAAAAAGAATTGAAATGAATAACGGGATATGTCTGCCTTGGCCTCCCACTTCATTCGTGTATTCAGCAATGTTAGTTGAAAACCTGCTATGTTGGTGATAGTGTGCATTTTGGGGACTCAGCTGGCACCTAAGAGACGGGGACCTTGACCTTCTGGAGCCCCCACCCTGTCAGAGAAGACAGATGAGTAATGAATGAGCTGCTAACCATCCGAGCTCGGAGCAGGCAAACACTGTAACACATAGAACAAAGCAGTGAGACAGAGCGGGGTGGGCTGCCCCCCAGGGGCTCGGAAGACCCGGAATGGAGGTGGCTCCAAGGCCTAGCTCAGAGCTTCTGTTTTCCCCATGTCACTCGGCACAGCTGGATGAGCTGCAGTAAATTCAGCATTCCATTTTCCTGATTCTGCAGCCTTGGGCTCTGATGAGCACGTGGTGTCCCCAAGTGCACCTGCAGAAAGGTGTTTTCAGGGAAGGTAGGCTGCCTGCGCTGTAGCCCTGCAATGTCTGTAGGAACTGCTCCTGTCACCTTGCTCCAGGCTGGTGTGGGAGAGCGGGAAGAATGTGGGGGATCAGATGTCTGTGTTCAGTTGATGCCTCCCGAGGCTGGGGCAGCTGGAGCGGGCCTCAGGGGGACAGCGTGTTTAGTGAGGAAAAATTTCTGCAAGAACAGTGTTTATAAACCCCGTCTCAGCAACCGCCCTGAGTGTCTGCTGGCTCCAGCTTGCTTCTGTTCACGTGAGCTCTTTTCTCTCTGCAGGCCGTGGAGACCAACCTGGCTTCCAAGGACAGCCACTGGGTCTTTGTGAATGAGGTAAGAGCAAGAGCCCTGGAACGGGGAAGGCTTGGCTGGAACCGAGCCTGAGTCCTGGCCCCCGGGAGAGCTCAGAGCAGTCCTCTGCTATCTGGTTTGACCCGGGGCTCCACCCTGCCAAGGCAACAGGTTGGAGAGTTGGACTTGACCTTCCAAGGCACTCGCCCAGAGCAAGTGGGAAGCAGGAGAGAATCCAGACCTGAGTTCACGAGAGTGTCAGAGCCAGCAGAGTGTGCGGGGCATGTGGAGTGGGGTGATGTGGGGCAGCCAGTTGGGGGCCAGGGTAGGTTAGAAAGTGTGGGGGTGGAAGCCACATCTCCTGCAGGATGTTAAGGGTGTGTAGGAGACATGCGAGCACATGTGAGTGTAGGCGGAGTATGTGCGTGCTTGTACATGTTTGAGCCTGTGTGTATGGTGTATGTGTGTGATGGGCACGTCTGAAAATGTATATGTGTGGGCATGAATGTGAGTGTAATGTGTACACTTGTGAGTGTGTGCGGGTGTGTATTGTGAGAGTATGAGTATGTGTGAATGTGTGGATATGCATGGTGTGTGGGTATTCGTGTGAGTTGTATGTACATGTAAGTGTATGTGTATTACATGTGTGAGTTGTTGACGTGTTAATATGAGTTGTAGGTGCATGAATGTGCATGTGTGAAGGTGTATGTGTGAATGTATATGCACAAATGTGTTGTATGTGCATATGTAGGTACATGTGTGGGTGTGCATGTGTGTGAGTTGCATGTGTCTGTACGTGCACATATGTGTATGCCTGAGTGCATATGTATGCACACATATGTATATATTTGAGAGTTTGCATATGTCAGCTGTATGTGTATGTGTATGAATGCAGGTGTAGTGTACATATGCCTACATGTATGTGAGCGTACATATCAATTGTATGTGAATGCGAGTTGAGTGTACATGTGTATACGCATGTATTTGTATGCACGTGAGTGTATAGATGTATAAGTATGCATGCATGTGAGTTGCATGTATGAGAATGCTGTATGCACATGTGTGTATGAGCACGTATTTGAGTGTATGCGCACATGTGTCATTGTATTGCATGTGAGTGCATGTGTGTGAGTTGCATGTGTCTGTGAGGATGGCATATGCACATGTGTGTGTGTGAGTGTGTATGAGTGTGCGTGTGTGCCAGCCATTGTGAGTGGGGGTACTGCACCATTTGATCGGATGAGTAGGAAGTGTGTCTGTGACCAGCCATCCCATTGGTTTGGTCCCAAGGGACTAGGAACCCTCGGTGTCTTTGGCTTGGTCTGCTTTTCCCTCATGGACCTTCTGGCCCTGGCCTCCCCACACAGCTGGCACTGCACGGGAGTGGCCTGTACCCACGCGCCCCGGCTTTTGTGTCCTCTCAGGAGGTGTGAGCCCAGGCAGCCTGTGGCGCCCGATGGCATTAACTGGCGTGGCTTGGAGGAGAACGCGTTTCCCAGAGCTGCTTCCGCTGGGGCCATGGCTCCCAGCAGCTCCTGCATTAGCTGCTCAGTATCTAACAGCTTCATGCTGGGGGATGCAAGGCTTATTATGTGGGTAACTTCCTCTTCTGTGCTGTGTGTTTCTTCTTGAGCTCAGGGTAGCACGCCTGAGACTGTCTTGGGTGCTGATGTTAATACGGGGCAGTGTCACACAGTGACTGCGCGTGAGACCCTCGTTTCACGGTGTCCTCACAGATCCCCATCTTGTCAGCTCCATTCTGCCTGGGCTGGGTGGAGACATGCACAGTGGCCATCCCTGTCCCTGGGGTGCAGATGGAGATGCTGGTAATTAGAGGAAGGGATGTGACCTCCCCCTCCCCACTCTTCAGAGCTTGTGCCAGGCCTCCTTGATCCTTGTGAAGTTTTGATTCTCTGTGCTTTGCCGGCTTTTCTCCGGCTTTTCTCCGGGGCCTTCAAAGCCCACGGTCCTTTGTTCCAGAACAAAGCAGCATTCCGCAGCCCCGGAAATCCAGTGTCCAGGCTGGTTTCACTTTTGATGGCTCCTCCCAATTGAATAGCCAGTGTTTCTCCTGTCAGTCTTCAACACCGTGCTTTATCTCCACATTTCTGACCTGTTTCCCTTCCTTCCCCTGAGTCCCTGCCACCCTCACCCCTTCACTGGGGCCTCTGACTCTCTCACTCTTGCTCCCCCGCCTGGGCGGGTTTAACCCAGACACCCCAGTGTGAGCATCTCTCACGACACTCCCTACTCATAAGCACACTGGCATTTCTGGGGTAGCTGGAACCAGGGCTCAGTGTCTCCGGAGGAGACGGGGAGGGGGCACCTGTCAGCCAGCCTGGAGCAGCCACACCCAAGGGCCTGGCTGGACCACACCATGGTCAGCAGTGTACTCTGGGCCAGCCAGGCTGCAAGGACCCTGGGCTACGAGGGGTCACTGGGGACCTCTGCTCATTTCCTTTCTTGGCTTCCATCTCCACAGGGGGCTCTTTCCCTTGAGAGGCAAAGGATGACCCCTAACATTTCTTCACCACCAAGACGTGCCAGACGCTTGTCAGTGCCTGTGTACTTTTGACCTTCCTTAGTCCTCATCAACACCCTGGAGGGCAGTTATTATCCCTACTTTACAGATGGGGAAATAGAGGCCCCAGAGGATGTGCAGATTTTCAGCAGTGCTTGTGCTATTCTGTATGAAGACTGTGGCTGTGAAACCCTGTCCACCAAATGGCACCTCCATGCACGTGGTTTGGCAGGGATCCCGAGGTCATGGTCAGCATCGATTCTGCAAAGCCAGGCAGTAGGGATCAGGTGTGCGCTGCGAGGGACACTCTCAGCTGGCCTTTGGTGCCAGCACATGGGCGTTTTGAAGTCTGTGATGTGAAGGTAGACATATTGGTACGGATTTGACCCGTGGACCTCAGCATAGCCTCTGCCGAGTGACTGAGGTGTTCTCTAAATACCTGTGGGCTTATGCTTAGGAGCCAGCCACATCCTGAAGTCATTTCCTATTCTAGCATGGCCTCATGGAAAACAAAAGCCCTGACATTCTTTTATGCAGTGTTACATCATTTCAAGCTCTGCAAATTTTTAAAGCTATCCAAATATAGAGCCACAGACAAGTATTTGTTGGTCGACTCTGTGTGTCACATATAATGACTTGGAATAAAATAAAGGGGGAAAAAAGCCAAGGGAAGGCATTGAATGGTGGGTCACCATTCAACATCATCTCTAGCATTTAGCTGCAACATGGGGTCCCCATCTTTTCACTTCATGAAAATGCTCCCCCCCTTTCCTGGTGGAAGTTCAGCCCCTCAGACGAGCTCAGGTGCGTGCCTTCTCAGCCATCCACCATGCTTGTCTTTTTGGATGCCAGCATAGCCCTCTAGCTGGGGCCCTTCTCCCCTGTCCCTTATGATTGCTGTCCTCTAGTCCTTTTTCTCTGTTTGACTTGGTTAATGTATTTTCCTGGATTCAGGATAAACACTCAAGGGCACATGTTTTTATTTGCTTTCGTTATGCACTGGTTTTCTTAATGTGTACACCTCTTCAACCGTGAGCATTGCTGTCGCATATTACGGAGCTGCTTTATTTGGAGAAGAGATAATCAGATGCAGTGGAAGGCTTCAGAGTCCGTGAACCTCGCTGGTGGTTTCTACAAATCTTTGGGGTACACTGTGGGGACACTGGTGAGCAGATGGGTTTTCGGGTCTAAACTATACTTTCATTGACTGATGAAGTTATAAGTTACTTTGGAAGAGGGTGGGGGACTCAAAAGAACTTTTGGAAAATAAAATGAGCCATTAGTCAAGGTGGCCACTAGACTATAAGTCTGAGGGCATGAGCAGCTGTAGCTCATTGCTGAATCTTCAATGCTCTGTGCAAATAATAGATTCTTAAAAGGTTTGGTTGAAAGCTGGTCGATGTACATAGCATGTAGGAAACTGCATCAATGAACACTTCACAGTTTGCCTCAGAGAAAAGACAAAAGCAGCAATTAAGAGCTGAGCTTCTGAGATGGAGGGGACCACACTGGGTCATCTATCAGGAGCTGCCCCTTTGAGGCCCATTGACTCTGAACGAGGAGGGTAGCTTCCAGAACCTTCCCACTGGCTGGGTAAGGTGCTTCCTCTCCACGTGGCCTGCAGCAGATCCCAGTTACCCTGGCTTCTCTAATGTCTCACGGAGACTTATCCTGCTGGCTGGATTCTTAACAAAGTGAACAAAGTGACGGTGGCTTCCCTCCAAGCTGTACAATCAAGCAGGAGACAGGCACTCCCTAGTCTGGCCTCTTGGGAACTTCCTGCAGGAAATTCTTTTGTGGAATACACAGTGTTCTTACTTTCATTCTCTTGAAGGACCAGCTGTGATGGACTTTGAGTTGCTCTGTCTTTTGGTGGCAGCTCCCATTTTTAGACAAATCCTTCCAGACATGAAGCCATAGCACACTTTGATGGAAATTGTTTAGGATGCTTACCAAGCAGTGCAGAAGCACAGGCTGTGCAAAAGCTTTTTAATAGGATGAGATCCTAGTTGTTGATTCTCTGTAGTATTTCCCGTGCAGTTGGGGTTTTGTTCATGAAGTCTCTGCCTACACCTATGTCCTCAAGAGTTCTACCTATTCTCTCTTCCAGCAGATTTAGTGTTTCTGTTTTAATATTTAAATCTTTGATCCATTTCAATTTTAGTTTAGTGCATGGTGAGAGACATGGGTCTGATTTTAGTCTTTTGCATGTAGAAAGCCAGTTTTTCCAGCACTGTTTATTAAAGAGGCTGTCTTTCTTCCAGTGAACGTGTGTGGGCCTTTTGTCAAAGATAAGGTGGCTGAGTGTGTTTGGAATTGTTTCTGCATCTTCTGATCTGTTCCACTGATCCTCAGGTCTGTTTTTTTTTGCCAGTACCATGCTGTTTTTGTCACAGTGGCTTTGTAGTATAATTTCAAGTCAGGAATCGTGCTGCACCCTGCCTTGCCTTTATTGCCTAGGATTGTTTTTGCTATTCTAGGTCTCTTCTGGTTCCCAATGAATTTTAGGAATGTTTTCTCTAGTTCTGTGAGGTATACTAGTGGTATTTTGATTGGAGTTGCATTAAATTTGTATAACAGTTTTGGGGAGTATTACCAATAGAGTGAAAAGACAACACACAGAGTGGGGAAAAATTTTAGCCAGTTGTCCCTCAGACAAAGACTAATATCTAGAACATATAAAGAATTGAAAAAAGTTAGACTTACCAAATTTAAAGACCCAATCCAAAAATGGGCATCTGAGATGAATACAAACTTCTCAGAGGAAGAAATACAAGTGGCAAATAAGTACATGAAAAAATGATCAACATCACCAGTCATTTGAGAGATGCAAATTAAAACAACACTGAGATTCCATCTCACTCCAGAAAGAATGGCTATTATCAAGAAATCAACCAATAACAAATGCTGAAGGGGCTGTGGGGAAAAAGGAACCCTTCTCCATTGTTGGTGGGAATGCAGACTGGTGCAACCACTGTGGAAATCAGTATGGAGATTCCTCAAAAAAATAGGATTGGAGGTCCCATTTGACTCAGCTATTCCAATTCTGGTTATCTTCCTGGAAGAATTAAAAACATCACACTACAGTGATATATGCACACCCATGTTCATAGCAGCACAGTTTGTAATAGCTAAATCTTGGCAACAACCCAAATGCCCATCAACCAAGGAATGGATAAAAAAGGTATTTTTTTTTAATATACAATGAAGTACTACTCAGCCATAAAGAAGGATACACTTGAGACATTTCTAAGTAAATGATGTACCTTGAGACCATACTCTTAAGTGAAATAAATTAGACACACATGTATAAATATCACATTGTTTCTTTGGTGTGAGAAACCAAAAGGGTAAATAAGGACCAAAGTGTATAATAGGTATTGTGAAAAAGGAAGAAATTGTTCAAAAGAAAGGGGAACTAGGGAGAGGGGAGGAGAGAAGGAAGGAAGGAAATGAAAAACAAAATGATAAAAGAAGGATAAAATGGAAACAAAGCTTTGTAAATGAGGAGGGGAAGAGGAGTTGAAGGGAGGGGAGGGGATTGGGGAAAAAAAAGAGGAACCGGGATATATCATGCACAGGTACACATTCCCTATGATGAATGTGATCATTATGTGTATCTAAATTGTACCAGTAAACTTAATAAAAGCAAAAGGAATGCAAGCTAACCTTTGAAGCTCAGCAAGTGAGGCTCCAAGGAGCGGGCTTCACAGAAGGGGGGCACGGTCAGCCACCCTCAGCTCCTCTCCCCCATTGCCAGCCCGTGTCCGGGGCTGCACATCCGGGTCCACTGCCAGCCTTGCCCTTGAGCTCCAGAACCAGAGATCCAGCGGGAAGCCCCGTGCCCACCTCACGCGGTGCTCCTCTCTCCACACTCACTGTCCCGCGCCCTGTCAGGTTCTTCCTCAGTGTTCCTGATCTCAAAGACCACTGTCCCTACCCTTCTGGTTGACCCGGCTCATAGAGAAAAGCCCGCCTCGTACAGCGTGCCCCAGCCCGCTCTAGGATGGCCCTACCCCATCTTTTCAGCCTTAGTTACTTCTTACCGTTCCACACACTACCCATGGCTCCTCCCTGCAGGTAGTTGGGGGACTTGTGGTTATTTTAACGTCCTGGCTCTGGGCTTTTGCCAGGACTTTCCTTTCCACCGGCTATGCCCTTCCTGAATCTCTGATTGTCCAGCACCTACCTTTCCTGCACGGATCTGCTACCCATTGCCTCTGCCCAGAGGACCTCCCAGATTTCTCCAGTTATCCTCACGCTGTCTCGTCTCATCACCCGGCTCTGGCATTTTGTGCCTGTCTCCCTGTGAGGGAGGACATGGGTCTGCTTTCTATCAGTTTCCCTAAAGTTGCCACGCACAGAGGAGTCTGCTGGTTAAGCCTCCTGCTGCTGCAGTCTGCATGTAGCTTCCTCACATCGATTCTGCTGATGACCTGCACACGGAGGAAGAAGCACTTGTAGCAATCTCAGACCTTCCTGGCTTCACAAAGCTGGGCCCTGACTTATGAGCGATGGTTGTCAGCCCCCCGTCCCACTGCACCCATTTTTCTGCATCTGTATCACGGTTGTATGGGGCACCAGCTCATCCTTGGAGGCCCACACATGCTCCCCTCACCTTGCACCAGACTTTTAGCAGGCATCAGAGCAGCCGAGGAGGAGGGTGGGGAAGCCCTGGTCAGGCTTCCTGCAGAAATCCCTCAGTTGTACACTGGGGAAAATGCATCCTGCTGGTCTGTAGCTGCTTTGTGGGCAAAGGACTATGATCAAAGAGGGTGAATAATTTAGTGTTAAATAGCGAGGAACAGGTGTCTCTTGAAGTCATCTTCGGGCTCTGATGCACGCTGTGCCGTTCCGAGGAGGAGGTGGTGCACGCTATTCTGCCACATGTGTTTGTTTTTCCAGACACACTCGTGTGCTTCCGTCTTCACCTGCTCATCCCTGTGGGTCATTGGCAGGTGGCAGGGTTGTAGGCTCCACTGGGCCTCTTGTCACAGACAGATGCTCCAACGGCATCCTAAGACCCCAGCAGCCCAGGCCAGGTCAAGCCAGTGTGTGGGCCTCCCCAGCTCTCTCCTCCCAGACGGCTCTGCTGTCCTTGCCTCATGCCCCAGCCACTATTCAGCTACGTTCGCTTGTTTGTAACCAACAAACCCTCCACGCGGATCCTTGGGAGGACAGAGTGGCTCCGCCAGCAGCCCGGAGAGCATCACTCAGGGCTTTCAGAACTCCCCTACCCCAGCACACACACTGAATTCAGACAAATAAAAACGAGATTAGTCTCCACACGGTTGATGTGGGGAGAGGAGATGCCAAAGCTCTAAGTGAAGAAAACACACACACAAAAGATAATACGAATGCAGAATCACACAGGTTTAAGAAATCTCTATTTGTCATGCAGAGAGAAGAAAGGAAAAGGTTTATTTTTTTTATTCCTTTCATTTCAAAGATGCTAATTCTGTTTGCATATTAAATCCCTGTGCCATTTGCTGTCTTTAAATTTAATTTAGTATCACTCGAAACCAATTATGTTTGTGGTAATCTTCACTTGTTTGTCTTCCCGGACTCACGCAGGAGCCTCTGAGGATGGAGACCGCGCTGTATCACCTCTAGCCCCAGTGCTGAACCCTTGGATGAAGAATAGGAGTTGCCATTTCTCATGTTAGATGGGGCCAGGCTGTGTTTTGGAGTATTACTTTCATTATCTATTTTTTTTTATTTAACCTTTTTTATTTAGACCTTTACTGAGGTCTAATGGGCACACAATAAGCGCACATATTGAAGGGTGCAAGTTAAGTTTGGCATCTGTATGCACCCATGAAGCCAGAGCTCGGTGAAGACAGTGAACACATCTGTCACCCCCACAGTGTCCTTGTACCCTTTGGTAATTCCACCTTTTGTTCCACCCTGTCTGCAACATAGGCAAGTATTGATCTATTTCTGACACTGTGTATAACTTGTGTCTTCTAGAGTTTTACAGAAATGGAATGGTGTACGTTAGTTTTTCCTTTTTTGGTATGGCTTGTTTTACTGAAATGCAATTATTTTAAGATTCATCTATGTGCAATGTCTAGCAATAGTTCTTTGCTTTTATTAGTGAGGAGTCTTCAGTTGTATAAATACACCAAAATTTAGCTATCTGTTTACTCATGGATATTTGGGTTGTTCTAGATTTTTGGCTATTACATATAAAACTAGTAGGGACATACGAATAGGAGTCTTTATTTGGATGTATTCTTCCATTTCACTGGGAATATGTACATAAAAGTGTAATGGCTGGGTCCTATGGTAGTTGTGTATTTAACTTTTTAAGAAATTGCTACTTAGATGCAAGTTCCAGTTGCTCCACATCCTTTTCAGCACCTGGTACCATTAGGTGTTTTGATTTTGCAATGGATGTGTAACAGTTCCCACTGTGATTTGTTGTTGTTGTTTTTGAGACAGGGTCTCACTTTGTACTTCAGGCTGGCCTCAAACTTATGGTGATCCTCCTGCCTCAGCCTCCCTAGTGTTGGGATTACAGGTGTGTGCCACCACACCCGGCCCCATTGTGATCTTAATTCTCATCTTCCTAATGACTAATGAGCATCTTCCCATGTTCTTCTCTGCCATCTAAATTCATATATCTTCTTTAGTAAAGTGTCTGTTTAAATACCTTGCCCATTTTTATTGGATTATTTGTTTTCTTATTATTGACTTTCAAAAGTTCTTTATATATTCAGGATACACATTCTTTATGAGATATAGATGTGTACTTCACAAGTATTTTCTTCTTGCCTGTGACTTATCTTTGCATTCCATCACTGTCTTTTGAAGAGCAGACATTTAAATTTTGATGAAGTCCAATTTATCAATGTGCTTTTTATGGATTGTGCTTTTTAGTGCGTTATCTGAAAAGATTCTGCACTCTGTATCTGTCCCATTGGTCTGCTGTTTTAAAAATCTTCGTGCCAACCCCACATTATTTTGATTGCTGTGGCTTTATAATAAGGTTTGAAATCATATTGTGTTGGCCTTCTACCTTTGTTCTTCATTTTCAGTGTTGTTTTTTTTGGCTGTCCAGGGTCCTTGGAATTTTTATGTGAGTGTGAGAATCAACTTGTCAATTTCAACAAAAACTCTGACTGGGATTTTATTTGGTATTGCAATTTAATTTATCCACCTTGGGGAGAATTGACATGTTAATAATATTGAGACTTCTCCCCTATTATCAGGCAACTTTAATTTCTCTCAGCAATGTCTCATCATTTTCACTGTTCAGAGCTTTCGCATCTTTTTGTTACACTTATCCTTCGGTATTGACATTGTTGATGCCATTATAAGTGGTACTTTAAAATTTTCAGTTTCCAGTTGTTTTTTGATAGTACATAGAAATGTAATTGATTTTTTGTTATACTTATCTCCTGGCTCAGAGTCTTGCTAAGCTCACTCAATTCTAGTAGTTTATCATATGGTCCAGGAGCTTTTCTACATGGAGTTCATATCCTCTAGGAATCTGATGTTTTTCCCTCTTCCATTGCATTTGGATCCCTTTTATCTCTTTGACTTCCAGATCATGCTGATTAGCACCTCCAGGACCATGATGGTGGGAAGTGGTGAGAGCAGACATCCTTTTATTCCTGATATTAGGGAGAAAACACTTCTGCCATAAAGTGTCAAGTTATATCGGAGTTATTCACAGATACTTTTATTATCCTGGGGAAGTTCTCCTCTATTCCCAGTGTGATGAGAGTTTTTATCCAGGAACTGATGTTAGGTTTTGACTAATGCCCTTCCTGCCTCCACTGAGATGACTGATAACGTTAAATGATGATTCTCGTGTTAAAGCAACCCAGTATCCTTTGGATCAAACTTGCTTGTTGCCATGTTATCTTTCATCTATACTGTAGCATTTGATTTGATATACCGTCTTTCTTTGGTGTTTTGCTATTGGTAATTCTGGCATCAAAAATGAGTTGGGGGCTGGTGAGACGGCTCAGCGGCTTAGGCGCCTGCCTTGCAAGCGCGAAGGCCCGAGTTCGACTCCCGGAACCCACATACGAAAAAGGGGCCGGTGATATCGCTCAGCGGCACGGGTGCCTGTTGGTGCGCGAGGTCCTGAGGTCGTCCCCCCGGTACCCACAAAAAAAAAAAAAAAAAAAAAAAAAATGAGTTGGGCATTCTTCAGTTCTAGAAGAGTTTGTGAATAATTATCTTTGTTTCTTCCTGAGTTTTTACTAAGATTTACCAATAAAGCCATCTGGGCCTGGAGTTTTCTTTGTTAGGAATGCTTTAGCTACAAATTAAATTTCTTTACCAGACATAGGGCTGTCTGTTTATTTTTGAGTTAGTTTGGGTAATTTGTGTCATTCAAAGGATTTCCCCATTTTATCAAAGTCATCAAATTTGTAAATAGGAAGTTCACAATATCCCCTTATTTTTCATTTTAATATGTGTTGGATCCACATTCATATGTAACCTCTGTCTCGATATTAATAACTTGTGCCTCTTGTATCTCTTTTGTTTTCTTGATCTGTCTGATTAGAAGTTTATCCATTTCAGAGAATCCTTTTTTTTTTGTTTTATTGGTTTTTCCCAATTGTTTTTCTGCTTTTGTCTTTTCTATTTACTTTCTGGTTTCCTTTTTGTAATTTGGCCTTAATTTGCTCTTCTTTATTCTAGTTCCTTAGGGGGAAGCTGAGATCATTGATTTGAGACCTTTTGTTTTTGTTAATGCTGCTTCCCTTGAGGTGATTTAGTGTCATCCCATACATTTTGATAAGTTGTTTTTTTTTTTTTTTTTTTGTGGGTACCGGGGGGTCGACCTCAGGACCTCGTGTGCCAGCAGGTGCCCATGCCGCTGAGCGATATCACCGGCCCCTTTTTCGCATGTGGGTTCCGGGAGTTGAACTCGGGCCCTCGCGCTTGCCGGGCAGGCGCTTAAGCCGCTGAGCCATCTCACCGGCCCATTTTGATAAGTTTTATTCCATTATTTAGTTCAAAATATTTTCCGTATTACCTTTTGATTTCTTCTTTGACCTGTGGATTGTTTAGAAATATATATATGTATATATATATATATATATATATTTTTTTTTTTCTTTGTACTGGGAATCAAACTCAGGACCTTGCACTTTCCAGGCAGGTGCTGTGCCGCTGAGCTACATCCCAGCCCTAGAAGTATATTATTTAGTTGGAAGTATTTGGGTATTTTTAAGGTATCTTTCTGTTACCAACCTCTAATTTAATTCTATCATGGTTAGAGAACGTAGTTTCTCTTACTTGAATCTGTTGAAATTTATTGAGACTGATTTGAAAATCCAGGATATTGTCTTTCTCAGTATAAAGGATTTGCAATCTGTTGTTGTATGGAACATTCTATTAATGTCTATTTAGTTGACAGTTTTGTTTGTGTCTTCAGTAAGTATCCTTGATGATTTTTTTTTTTTTTTGGTGTATATGTCCTTTCAGTTATTGAAAGATATTAAACTACTCACCTTTAATTATTTAAAGAGAGGTATTAAACTATTCACTCCTCCTTTGTAGTTTTATAAATTGTTGCTTAGTATCTTTTGAAGCTTTTTTATAAAGAGCCATACATATTTAGAATTTTAATACCTTCTTGATTAACTGACCCTTTATCATTATGAGTTGACCTTCTTTATCCCTGGTAACTGTCTTTTCTCAGAAACATATTTTATCTGATATTAGCAGAGCCATTCGGCAAGACTTGGCCATTGAAATTACTCCTTAGCCCATGGACGGCAAACAATACTGATCTCACTGTGTGTCTGCACCAGAGCTCTTGGGTGACCAGGTGCATTTTGATGAGCAGTAATATTTTGAAAGGACTCTTTTTTTTTTTCTGAGTAGGAGATCTAAATATTAAGTAAAAACTAAAAAAAAAAAAAAAAAAAAAAAAAAGGATGTGTAAGATCCAGCTGTCCCACTTCTGGGTATATATTTAAAAAATGAAATCCGCATGCCAAGGGGATATGTACCTGTCCATGTTTGTGGCTTCAGTATTCAAAACAACTATGGTATGGAATCACCCTCGGTGCCCATTGACAGCTGATTGGAGAGAAGGTGATACATACATACTATTCACCTGTTAAAAAGAGGGAAATTCTATCATTTTGAGCCCAATGGATGGAAGGAGGACATTATGGTCAGTGAAATAAAGTGCCACGTGTTTGCCCTCATACTTGGAAGCTAGAAAAGCTTCCTACAAGTCTTCCTCATTAAGCTTAGTCATTGGTAGCTTTTGACTTAACGTGGCAGGTGTGACTCTTCCTTTTGCTTGAACAGAACCCACTGTGCTGTTATTACTTGGCCTGATTTCTGCGTTGCTTTGTCTCCATACATGGAAGCCTGAGCAGAGGGAGCCAGGTGGGGAAATGGCTGCCTGGTGGAGCAGTCATTTATTGAGTTTGCCATCTTATGTGGGCACAGTTCTTGATGACCCATAATGATTACAATGACAATATTAGAGATCACTGGTCATTGATCACCATAACAGATAGAGTGATGGTGAAAAAGTTTGAAATATTGTGAGAATTACCAAATGTGACACAGACACACAGAGGGCACATGTGCTCTTGGAAGAGTGGTGCGGATGGACTTGCTCTGTGCAGGGTTGCCACAAATCTTTAACGTACAAGACTCATAGTATCTGAAAAGCACGATAAAGCAAAGCACAATAAACCGAAGCGTGCCTGTACAATGAAAGTGCTCTGTGTGTGTGGTTATGCTGCGTTGTTCAGGGAAGAATGACAAGGAGAAAGAGCCCGTCTCTCTTCAGCATGGGTGCAAGCATTGTAGATCCAACTACACAGCAACCTCAGCAACGCTGCAACATTTTTATGCCAATTTTTGATCTGTAGTTGGTTGAATCTGCAGATGTGGAACCTGTGGATACAGAGGGGCAGCTGTACATCTTTAACTCATCATTGCGTACTTTTAAGTGCCATCATACCGCTTCACATACAGTGTAAGGATCTGATGGTCCTATCCTCCCACTTCTCCTTTTTGGCCTTTATGCTGATTGTCATAAATACTACTTTTATATACATTAAATATACCACAATACATTGCTATTATATTTATTTAAACAATTATATTTTAAAGAGATTTAAATAATAAGAAAAATCATATGCATTATTATATAGTCATCATTTCAGATGCTTTATTTCTTTGTGCAGAGCCATATTTTGATCTGGTGTCCTTTCCCTTCCATCTGTAGGACTTCCTTTAACATCTCTCTCTCTTTTTTTTTTAATGTGGGTACCGGGAGTTGACCTCAGGACGTTGCGCTTGCCAGCAGGCGCTTGTGCCGCTGAGCAATATCACTGGCCCTGTTTTTTTTTCCTTTATGTGAGTTCCGGCAGTCGAACTCAGGACCTTGCGCTCGCCAGGTAGGCGCTTATGCTGAGGAGCTATCTCACCGGCCCCCTTTAACATCTCTTACAGTGCAGGTCTGCTTCTGTAAAAAGCTTACAGCTCTGCACATCTTTCATCTTCTATTTTTACGTCTGAAAATGACTTTATTTCACCTTCATTTTGAAAGATACTTTTGCTGGGTACAGAATTCTAGGTCAACAGATTTTTCTTTTAGTATCTTGAAAATGCTGCCCCACTATCTTCTCACTTGTATTATTACTAGTATGCAAGTACTTCTCACTTGTATTATGACATAGCTGACAATATACTTATTCTTGTTTTTCTGTAGATAATACTGCCTGTATCTGCTTTCTTTTAGGATTGCCTTTATGTCTGGCTTTGATCACTTTTATTAAGATATGTCCTGGGCACTTGTCTGTATGTCTGTCTTTTTCTTTTGTGCTTGAAGTGTTTTGGCCTTGTTGAACTTGTGTGTTTATAGTTTTCATCAAAACTTTCATAGAGTATTTCCTCAAAATATAAAAACATTTCATTTACTATTTCTTTAAATATTTTTTGTGCCTCCCTATCCTCTTTTGGGAATTATAGTCACACATGTATCAATCTTTTTGAAGTTGTCCCATATACCACTGATGTTCTTTTCATTTTATTTTTATTATTTTTTTCCTCTCTATTTCATTTTGCATAATTTTTAGTGCTGTGTGTTCAGGTTCACTTACCTTTTCTTCTATGACACTTAATCTGCCAATAATCACATCTGGTGTGTTTCTCATCTCATAATTGTAGTTTTGATCTCTAAAAATTTCAGTTCTTTTCTTCAAATCTTCAATGTCTCTACTTACATTTTTGAACCTATAAAACACAGTTATAATAACTGTTTGAGATGATTGTCCACTAATCCTAATACCTCTTTTGGTTCTGGGTCAGTTTTGATGAACTGATTATTTTTCTCCTTATTGCTTATGTTTTCCTATTTCTTAAATGCCTAATAATCTTTTGTTTATTTTGTGAATTTTACCTTGTTGGGTGCTGAATGTTTTTGTACATTTGCAAATATTATTGGAATGTTTTCTAAGATGTAGCTATTTGGAAACAATTCAGTTCTCTTGCTTTCGTGATTTACTAGGCATTTCTCAATGCGGACTCAGTGTAGGGCTCATTATTCCACTCGCCTGAGGCTAAACTTGTCAAGTGTTTTATCAAGCGCATATGAAGTATAAGATTTTCTAGCCAGAGACGCCTCCCCAGAGCTGTGTGAGCTCCATGCCCTAGTCCTTGTGACCCTTTTAGCTGGTTCTTTCCCTACGTTGTGTAATTTTTCCTTACGTACATGTCCTGGTCAGTACTCTGCTGAGTATTCAAGGGCGGCCCTGTGGGCCACACAAAGGGTGGCCCTAAGGTTTGAGTTTGACCCACTTTTTTCTTAGCAGCTCTCTCCTCTTTGACCATCTGTCCTGCGAGCTCTAGCTGCCTTGGTTCCAGTCTCTCAGATCCACATCCCTTGGACATGGAGTCCACTGGCTTCCCTGCATCCTCTCTTTACCCCGTACCGTGGTGTGGAATCTCCCTCAAGACAGTATATAGTACAGTTCAATCACAGGCTCACTTTGCTTCCTGCCTCGAAGGATCATGAGTTTTCATTGCCTGTTGTCTAATGGTTTGAAAACTGTGGTCTCATAAATTTTATGTAGTCTTTTTGGTTGTTTCAGATAGAAAGGTAAACCCAATCCCTGTTCCTCCACCATGGTTAACTATGGAAGTCATCTTTATTACCTTATTTAATCCACAAAATCCCTGTTTCATTTGTGGAGCATTTGTTTAAGATATAGGGTCTCATTATGTTGCCCAGGATGTCCCTGAATTGCTGGAATCAAGTGATCCTCCCGCCTCAGTTTCCCAAGTAGTTGGGACTACAGGGACATTCCACTGTGCCTAGCTGAGCATATTTTTAATGGACCTGAGAGATGACCACTTACTAATTAAATTATAAATCTTGATGGATCTTATAGGTTTTGTGTATGATGATGAAACTGTGTAAGGGAGAAACATGAGATGGAGTGGCTTCTAGTTTATATTGAGTGGCCTTGAAAGACCGCTTCGATGTGGTCAGACACACACTTGAAGGAGCAAGGGAGAGAGGAGGCTGTGGATACAGGTGGAGGAAGGACATGCCAGGCTGAGGCGAGAACAGGTGTGAAGGCTCTGGGTGGGAGCCTGCTGGGGGGACTCTAGGAAGCTCACAGAGGCCAGTGTGGAGGGAGGTGTGGACAGGAGGTCAGAGGCTTGGCCGGAAGTCAGGTCATGTAGGACACTGGGGGTCAGTGTGAGAGATGTGACTTTTATTCTGGGCAAAATAGGAAGCGAGGAACGATTTTTGGCAAAAATTGACAAGATATGGTTTCTTTTTAAACATACACTCTAGCAGCTGCCTTAGGAAGTGTTAAAAAGGTAAGGAGGGTGTGGTGGATTGACAACTGGTGGTCAACTTGTAACACCCAGCTGAACTGAATCAGTGTGGTGCTGGGTGTGGAGGGCCCACCTGAGGACTGTTGCCAACAACATAAAAAGGAGAACTGGTGAGGAAGAGTTGCTGCTGTCGGTTCTCCTTGAGGAGCTTGTCACGCTGGCTTTCCTGATAGGAACTTGGCTGTTCTCATCGTCGGAGGAGCTCGGGACCTCACTGTTGCTGAGGATGGTTGTGGTGACTTTCGGGGGAGCTCCGGTTCTTACTCTGAGCGTCGCTTCCTGGCTTCGGGGTAGATCCCTCAGTCTGCTGGCACAGGTCCTTCATCCCGCTGGTGCAGACTTTCTAGCTTCCACTACTGACCTTTGGGCCTTCCTGGTGCAGCTCCATGAAATATACTTGCATGAGACATTGTTGTGGGCCCTAGGCCTTCAGCTGGACTCATGAGGGCATGGCCATGGGCTCTAGGTCTTCAGCTGGACTCATACAGGACACTGCTGTAGGATCCAGGCCCTCAGCTAGGTTCTTTGGTTTTTTAGTGTGTGGACAGATTTTCTGCACTTTTTGTATATGACTCTTTGGGTGACTATTACAGAATAACTCTATAAATTATGTGTCCTGTATTGTATTGTTTCCCTTGCAAACCCTGACTACAACAGAGGGTAAGGAGAAAGCAGGAAACCAAATAGTTAGCGGGCTGTTGTGATTATCTAGGGAGCAAGGATACTGTTTGCACCATGGGGTAGAATCGAGGTGGTAAGCAGTAGTTGGATTCTGGATATATTTGGGAGGTGGAGCAGATAAGATTTGAAGCTGGGTAAGATCTGGGTTTTGAGAAAAAGAGAGAAGCCAAGGATGCTTCTAGTTTTGTCGTTTATTTTTCTTTCTGGGCTTGAGGAACTGGAAGGAGAAGACATTTCTTGATGAGTGGACTGCAGTGGTGCATATTTGAGGGGTAGGTCAGGGACTTGGTTTGAATGTTTTCATTCCAGATGCTTTTGGGACCGTCACGGGGAGATGCTGAGTAGACGTGAGGTTATATTATTCTGGTGTCAGGGGGAGGGTGATGCTAGGGGTATGATTTTGGGAGCCATCTACATACAGGGATATTTGCCGTTCTTTGACTAGAGGAGATCACAGAGCAGTGTTACAAAAATATGAAGAGACCCAAACCCTCATCTTTGAGGGACACAGGAGGCCAGAGGAAGGAGGAGAAAGCTGCAAAGGAAACTGAGGAAGTGTAGCCCAGGGTGCAGAAAGAGACCTGTCAGGTAGAGTCCTGGAAGAACAGGGGAGTTGTCACTGATGTCAGGTGCTGCCACCTGGAGGATGCCATGACCTACAGGGTGAATGACAGGACAAGTTGAAGGACTGAGCCCCAGGAACTGATAGTATTTCATTCCGAAGATAAGGAAACACAGGCTCCGAGACATGGACAGACTTTTCGGTCATCACTAAGTGGTAGAATCAGGATTTGAACTTAGGTCTATGTGACTGCACATTTGAGAACATTTTAGCCTCTGCCACACTTGTCCCCCTTATCCACACCCTCCCCATCAGTGCTAACTAAATGTGGGATCAGTGACTGAATTCCAGAATATTTGTTTTTTTGTTCATAATTTGGAAGCGGTAATATAGCTCTTATTAAGGAAAGTGTTACAGTGAAACTTTCTTTCTTAATAGAGTTCTCTCTGTTATGCTGTTTTGTGCATTAGCACCTCGTTTTTAAGAATCGCTTATGAAAAAGATGAAAGAGCCTTGCAAAAACCTATGCAAACAAGCTAATATCTGTCATGTGAATGGTAGCTGAAGGGAACCAACTACTTTTACTGGGAATGCACTTCTGTTTATTAATCAGAATAGATCTGTTTCCCTTTCTCAACTCAAAGGGAACCTATGAGATTTGGCATTTATGGTGGCAGATAGGGGTTGTCCTGTCACAACCATTAGCCTTTTGCAGCTCCATGGAGAGGCATTTGCAGCTGAGCAGATGGGGTCATGGGAAGCAGGACTGAGAAGGTAGAGATGCACCCTTGGGGTCTGGAGCTCAATCTTTGTAAACACACCAGAGATGCAAACTTGGCTCTAGTTCTCACCATTTCTTCAACTTTGGGCAAGCTGTTTTCTTTGCTTCCTTGGGCCTTATTTCCTTCACCTGTTCCAGGATTTGTAATTGCCCCCCCCATGGGAGAGTTTGAAAATGAGACAAGCTGAGACAGGAAGTGGCCAAGTGAGGACAGGGCCAGGCGGATGCCAGCACTCTTGGAGGATGGCTCTTCTCATTAGTAGCTAACTCACGTCCCTCAGGAAAGTTAGTCTTTAGACTTTTGTGTGGAAAACAGCATCGTTTCAGGAATTAATCCTAGATGAACGCAGTTCTTTATGGAGCATGCAGGGGTTTGGTGGATGGCTGATTCCTCACCTAGATGAATTGGAATTGCAGTGTTTATGGCTAAGTTCTGGGCTCTCTGGCACTCTCATTCTCCCTATCTACCTTTCAAACACAAAAGCATCCTTCAAGACGCAGCTCGAATTCCCGCACCCTCCTCCTGGCAACACTTGTTGATGTCTCTCCTGCCTTTCCTTCTTCCATCATCCCAGGGAACTCAGGTGGGGACTCTTTAGTGGTCCTTGACTTTTCCCTCCGTGTGCTGTCTCCCAGTCATGATAGATAGCTCTGAACAGACTGTCATTTTTCATATGTGTACGGAGTAGCTACAAGGCTTGGGGCTGCTCATGAGAATTTGAGAGCTGCGTCCCCACTCTCAGAGAGTGTGTGTTGTCATAGTGAGAAGCAGGCACCTGGGCCACTCACCTGCAGCAAGCCAGCAGCTGTGGGTGCCTCTTCCAGTGCTCTGCAACTCAAGTTCAAGCTCCCTGTTGACAGACAACGTTCCATTGCTGTGGAATCCGACCACTTGTTTTTAGACATGAGTCAATTGTTCCCAACAACTTGCATTGCCATTTTGCAGAGTTTTGACAGAAGAATGCTTGGGAAAGGGAGTGCTGACACTGGGGGAGTTTTAAAAATAGCTTTAATTACCACGTGCAGCAGATGTATCTGAAAACTAAAGGTTAGCGTCTCTACCTTTCTGCATTCCTCTCCATCGTTCTCCCCACAATCGGATTTTGGTGGATGCCGATGAACTTGCTGCTTGTGCCAGAAGGGCCCGATTATCTGTGCCTTCTACCCTGTCATTACACCTCCTTTCCCAGGATGTATAATCATCACGCATCACACCGAGAAGGAGAAGCAAGCATGCCTGCGCACACGGTACACGCATGTGCACACTCACGTGCACACACACACAGGGCAGCTGTCTTCGAGCACAGCAAAGGATCACAGAGCCCCACTGGGCCTCCCCAGGGAGGCCCCTTTCAAAGCTGGACACAGAGAACACAGAAGCAGAAACAGAGGTGGGGGACAGTTCAAACCACCAGAGCTTCTCGGAGTGAGCATCTTGAGTGATGTCTGAGGGCGCATGGGGACAGGGTCTCAGCTTGGGTTCTTTCCTGCTGCTTCAAACCAGGTGATCGTATGTACACAGGCATGGCCTGTCACCTAGAGTTGGTGGAAGGATCCCAAATGACTCTCACGCAGTTTCAAGAAGTGGAGCGAGGAAACTCTTTAATGGGCAGTGACCAGCAGTAGGATGCAGCTTCCTGCAGCCCTGGAGACCAGCTTGTTAGTGGAGAGTGGTTGAGCATTCTCAGGTGCTGGAGAAGCCACATGTTGCCACCCTCGTGCCTCGCATTCCTCCTGGGCAAGACCTGCTGAGTGGCCCACCTTGATAACCCTGTGGGTCTGAAGGGGCTCCTTCCTACCCTTGGACTCCTGCTTGTTCTCTGTGGGGTGCTGTAGAAACTGAGCCAAGTGGTTTGGATACTGCTTGAGGTTCTTCACAGACATTGTTTCAAAATAAATCTGCCTGTGAACTCAGTCGAAGGGATAGTAAGAAGCTTGATCGCAGTTGTAACAGGATTGCTTTGTGTCTATCTTCATGAAGGTTGTGTAGAGGCCCCTCATGATCCTAACAAGATCAGTCTTATAAAGTCCTCCATAGATTCAGCAACCCCACCGCTGGGTGTATATCTGTGGAAAGGATATCCATGTGTTGAAGAGACACGCGCACCCGTGTGCTTATCACAGCATTATTCATGACAGCTGAGGTATGGAATCGACCTCAGTGTCCATCCACAGATGAATGGAGAGAGAAATGTGGTATATACGTATATGGGATACTACTCGGCCTTGTAAAAAAGGAAGTCCTGCCATTTGTGACAGCATGGGTGAACCTGGAGGACAATGTGCTATGTGAATAAGCCAGGCACAGAAAGATAAATTTTCATGATCTCATCTGTGGAATCCAAAAATACATTGAACTCAGTGAAGAAGGAATAGAAGGGCGGGTATCAGGGGCTGGGGGAGGGTGTTGGGGTTGAGCGATGCTGGTGGAAGGACACCAATACCAAGTAGAGAGGATGAAAGATCAGCAGAGCTAGTGTGCGACCTGGTGACTACAGTTAATAGCAAAATTACCAAACAAGAAGATGAGTGTCCGCACTACAAAAAAAACTATGTGAAGAAACACATGATAATCAGCTTGACATAGCCATTCCACAATGTGTACATATTTAAAAACCTCACATAGTATGCCATAGATATGTATGATTTTATCAATTTAATAATAATAGCAATAAAAGTAATGCAGTGAAGGAAGTCCTCTGTGGACACTCAGTATGCTCCAGCCCACTTTGGGCCTCAGGCTTGGTCCTGGTGACTTTTTCTGAGGTTGAGACACGCCGTGCCTGGGGCCCAGCCTTCTTGTGGCTGTGGCCACTCCTTCTCCGATGGCCCCCATGGGGGAGGTGTACGTCAGCCCAGGTGTGGGCAGAGCCACATACTGCACCCCTGCCTCTCTCCTGTCTCTGCGGGAAGTTTCCTAGCTCAGCCTCTTCGACCACTCCCATTCTCGAGGCCACAGAGGCTGCCAGCCAGCTGTCACTGCCAGTTCAGATAGTTTTTGGAAGAAAATATCTTGGGAGAAAGAAGAGTGCAGACTTTCTAGAGCAGAAAGTATTGTTTACCTGTGTGTGAGTGGTGTGTGTTGGGGAGGAGGAAGGACAGAGGAGGAAAGCAGAGAAAAATAGCACCGATTCTCTCTACTACTATTCCATAGTAGTAAAACAAAGTACAGTGGTTTATCTTTTCAGGCAGCCTTTTTATATGTGTAGTTTATTTTGCCAAATTGGGATTTTTTTTTTTTTTTTTTACTGTTAGGTTCAATTTTGTATCCTAGCATTTTCAATTAATAATATAACATCAAAATTTATCATGTCAGTAAATAGAATTTGAAATAATATTTAATGGTCTCATGTATTCTTTCATTCGAAGGAATCATAATTTATGCAAATCTTCTCCATTGTGGGAAACTTAGGTTAGTTAATGCTCTTGTAAATAATCCTGCATTCAATATCCCTATACTTAGATCTCTTGATATTACCTTCAAGTAAATCTTTTGATTACTGTATTGGAGGAGATAATTTTGACTTCTGAATCAAAACTTTGCTTTGGAAGTGACATTAAACTTTCTATTAACTAAGAATAAAGAAAGAATTCATGAAATTTGCCCAAATTTTCATCTAATAGTGGGGAATAAATGAGCTGGTTCCAAGGACTGATGAAAGACAATGCAAAATAGTTTGTATGGTTAAACCCAAGGACTCCTGCTCCTGCAGGGTGCTCCTGTGTGGTGTGGGGGACACTTCAGTAGCTGTAGTGAGGCGCCTCCAAGGTGACCTCCCTGGAGCAGGTGCCTTCTCCACCCTCAGAGGAGTAGAAGCACGTCCATGTTCTTCCCCCAGGACATGTTCCTTACTAAATCCTCTTTCCGATACTTTTGACTCTTCTGGATTTTTTACATTCTGGTGGGTGAGAACTTTTGGAGTCAAGAAATGGAACCTCTCATTTTCCTTGGACAGTAAGCTTGCGGGTCAGGCACTTCTATAGAATTTCATCTCATTACCGCCTGGTGCCTCGAAGGGAATTTTCCAGTTAGCAAAGTGGCTTAGTGTAATATGAAATGCCATTTCATCTTCCCTGAGCTTTGGCTTCAGAGAGAAGGGCTTAATTATCCATGGGCTTTTGTTCCTAGGCTCACACCACACAGCCCTGGGAGGATTGTCACTATGGTTTGAACATGCTTTGTACCCTCCAAAACTCATGTTGAAATATGGCCCCTGATGCCACACTGTTGAGAGGTGTAGGGCCTTTAACAGGTGATTAGACCATCAGAAGGATTAATACCTTTCTCATGGGACTAGAGTAGTTACCACCACAGCAAGTGTTATAAAGGGAGGACACCCTCGTGTTTGTCTCTTTCATGCATACCCATTCATCCTTCCTCTTTCCACCATGAGTTGAAGCAGCATAAGGCCCTGGCAAAAGCTGAGCAGATGCTGATGGGCGCCATCTTGGACTTCACAACCTTCAGAACCTTTGTTCTTTGAAACTCACTCAGTATCAATTATTGTGTTATAGTAACAGAAAATGGACCAAGGCAGATGTGTACCCCACATGAGAAACTTTCATGGCTGGAAGCCACTTGGGCTGGGAAAGGTGGTGACAGCTGGGGAATTATATTATTACACATCTAAAAGTTCGGCAAAGGCTTGCAGTATATGGTTACATGTGAGGAAGGATCTGAAGAGATTCTGTGGCATCCATTACTGTAAGGACTTTGGCTTTTATTTAGACTGAGCTGAGGAGCTGCTGGAGAGTGTTGAGTGATTTGAACACTGGAGTGATATGATTTGAATTACGTCCAGAATGATCACCCTGACGTGTGTTGAGGAAGAAAGAGCAAGAAAAGGATAGCAAGGGGCAGAAAAGAGACAAAAGTTACAAAGTTCAGACCTTTCATTAGACCAATAGCAGCACGGTCCAGGGTGGTCAGAACAGGTGTGGTATGATACTCAGATTCTGAGGCTTTGGAGACAGGGCTGACAGCTGGACAAACTGATGTGCAGAAAGGGTAAATCAGGAGTGGAAGGCAAGCACAGACCTTGTATGGACAGTGGGGAAAGGGAGACGGAGGCTTTTGAGTGAGTGGGATGAGTGGTATTTCTTGTAGATCTGAGTTAGTCTTACTTTGGTGCCTACACTCATTATTTTATAAACATTTTGAAATATAACTGTCCTTTTAAAGTTCTGTACAATCTGATGAGGACAATTTGGAGTTTTGACCTATACTTTTGTGAATCTCTCACCACCATCATAGAAATGAACGTAAATATCCCTCCCAAGTTTCCTGAGACCCCATGTAGCCAGTTCCTGCCTCCACCTGACCCCAAAACAGCCCCTCATCTACTTTCTGTCTCTATAAATTGCCTTGCAGTTTGTAGAATGTCATATCGACGGAATAATGCCAAATGTACTTGTTTGCCTAGCTCATGTTACTCAGCATAATGACTTTGAGATTCATTCACACTGCTGTGTATATTGATGATTAATTTGTATATGGTGTGAGGTAAGAGTTAAGGGTAATTATTATTTTATTTTTTGCATATGATAATGTAGTTCTTCCAGCCCCAGTATCATCCCTTCCTTTTTGAATCCTTCGTCAAAAATCAATTGACCTTCACTGTGTGGGTCTGTTCATGGACTTCGTATTCTGTTCCATTGACCTAGATATCTGTCTCCCCCTAACAATATGGTTTCTTAATGATTGAAGCATTATTGCTAGTTTTGGAAACAAGTGGATTAAGTTTCCCACCTTTTCATTTTTTTAAATTTTATTTTTATCTTTCTATGCCCTTCATAATATCACAGGTTTGGGATTAGGGTGAAAAATGTGCAGCACCCAGAGTGCAAAATTTTAGAGGAATTCGAGTTTCTGGTAGTGTCTCACCCTAGCCTTGCTCTGTATTGCCATATAAATTAGAGTTAACTTGTCAGTTTCTAGAAACGGTCTGTTAGGATTTTAATTTCAGTTGTGTTGAAACTAGAGAGAACTTGGGGGAGAATTGACATCTTAACCATATTGATCCATGAGCAAGGAATATCTTTCCATTTGTTTAGGTCTTCCTTAATTATTTTTAGCAATGTTTTGCAGTGTTAAGTGTATGTGTCTTCCTGTTAAGTTCATCTAAAAATTCTTAATAATTTTTGCTATGCTTGTAAATGGCATTGCTTTTTTCAATTTAAATTTACAATTATTTGTTGCTAGCGTGCAGAGACACAGTTGATTTCTGAATATTTACCTTATGCCTCTTCAATCTTATTAAACTCAATTGTTAGTTATAGTAGTTTTCTTCTGTGTGTTTCCTGAGATTTTACCTGTAGACCATCATGCCATCTATGAAGAAAAAGAGCTAGGCCTCTTCTTTCCAATCTGATTTTCTTCTCTTACCCTTTTCACTGGCTAGACCCTTTACTACAGTGTTGAATAGAAGCAATAGGAGTGGATATGTTTACCTTTTTCCTAATATTAGGTGGAAACCATGCAACCTGTTATTGTTAATTATGAAGTTAGATGTAGGTGGATCATAGGTGCCTTTTTATGGGACCTTTGATTTTATTCTTTGTTAGCTGAGAGTGTTTAACATAATTGGGTGTTGTATTGAGTCAAATTCTTGATACACATCTATTGAGATGATCACATGTTTTTTCTTTTGTATTCTGTCAATAAAGAGAGCTAAATCAATTCTTTTTTTATTTTTTAATATAAAACCAACCTCATAGTCCTGAGATAAGCTTCACTGGATCATGATGTATTTTTCCTTTTTTTAATTATTAGTTTCAAAATTAGCTGAAGTATTTTAGCTATTCCATTAGCCAAGTTGGTTTAGAGAGGTTTACATCTGTGTGAATGAGGGGTATTAGCTTGAAGTTTTGCTGTCTTGTGATCCCTTTGTTAGGTTTCATAATGCTGGTCTCATGGCATGAGCTGGATGTGGTTTCTCCTCTTCAGTTTTCTGAAAAGAATTTGTGAAGCATTGATAGTATTTCTTCCTTAAACACATATGGAATTTACCAGTGAAATTATGTTGCCATGAAAGTTCCATTTCTCCTCACACACTTTATGGGACAATTTAAGAATAAATCCAATTTAGTTAGTAGAGAACTATTTATGTTACATATTTCTTGCTGAGTGGAGTTTAGTACTTTGTATGTTTCAAGGAAGCTGTCCATTTCATCTAAGTTTCTTGTAGGTCTGGTCTGCTAGCTATAAATTTTCTACCTTTTTTTTTTTTTAAAAAAAAAGAAAAAGCTTTTCTTTGGTCTGTTTTTGCTATGTATAGATCTGGAAAAACATTTTTTTTTCCTTTCCATAATTGGCTTGCCTTGTTTTTGATGAAAAGTCAGCTGTCATTCTCATTTTTATTTCTCTTTGTATATTGAGTCTTTTCCCTTTGTTTGCTTTGACAATTATCTTTGATCATGTGCTTTTGTGTGGTTTTCATCAAATTTGGAAAAATTTTGTCCATTATTTCTTTGTTTGTTTTTGGCACTGGGAATTGAACTCATGACCTCACGCTTGCCAGGCAGGTGCTGTGCTGCTGAGCTATATCCCCGGCCCTTCCATTATTTCTTTAAATACTTTTTCCTGTCCCTTCCTCTCCCTTCTCCTTCATGGACTTCCATGACATGTATGTTAGCCTGCTTGAAGCTGTTCCACTCCCACTAATGCTTTGTTTATTTTTCCCAGTCTTGTTTTTCATCGCTGTGATCATAATTTCTGTTGCCATACTTTCAAGTTCATTGATTTTTTCACCAACAGCATCTAATGTGCTATTAATTTCATCCACTGAAGTTTTCATCTCAGACCTTACATGTTTATTTGTAGAAATTCAATTTGTGTCTTTACTGTTTTCCTTATGAAGGCCATATTTTACTCTTTCTTCCCAAATACATACTATGTGTATGTGTTTATAATATCTATTCAATATCCTATTCTATTAATCCTACCATCTATGTTATTTCTGAGTTTGTTTCTATTGATTGTTTTTCTTATTATTATTAGTTATAGTTTTCTGCTTCTTTGCATGCCTGGTAATTTTGGATTAGATGCCAGACATTGTAATTTTCCAAGATTCTGTGCTTTGTTCATTTTTATTCCTTTAAATACCTCTCCCCCTTGAGACACAATGGAGTTACTTGGGAACATTCTGATTTTTCAAGATGAGCTCTGAGACTTTGGTAGGCAGATCTCTTTAGTCCATTGCTGTCTTCACCCAGCACTAAGGATGGCTACACCTGAGAGGCTGGACCTCTCAGCTGGTTCTTTCCTTGGACTCAGGTGGCTTCCTCACATTCATGTGCCAATCAGTACTCTGCTAATGATTCAAAAAGAATTTCTGCAGATGTCTATGTATTTCTCTTTTCTCTGAAGTTTTGCTTTATGATTTTTTTTCCCAGTACTAGGCATTGAATCCCGGGAGTTTTTACTGAGCTATATCCCCAGCCCTTTTTTATTTTTTATTTTGAGCCAGGGTCTGGCTAATTCACCCAGGCTAAGCTAACTTCTGATCTTCCTGCACAGCCTCCTAGAGTGCTGCGATTACATGCACACACCACCATGCTTGGCTTGCCTCATGAATCTCAATGGCTTGCGACTCCTGAAACCCCAGACTCTCTCTTCAACTCCTGGTGACCTTCAGGCTTTTCCTTGGTTTCCCCTTTCTGTGCTGCAACTTGGAAGGGCTCTCTAAGCAATAAGCTCAGGTTCACTCATTTGTTTCTGTCTTTTGGGCATCACAGTCCAGCTCTGCCTGCTGTTCAGGGTCTGAAAACTGTCCTTTCATGTTTTGTTTTTAGTTCTCTGAAGTGGCGGGTAAATTTAGTCCATATCAGTCCATCATGGCCAGCTTTTACACTCTTAATCACCACACTATACATCCTTCTGAACTTATATTTTCAAATCTTTATATTTGTATCTACACAACTGGATCTTGTCCAGATGTATGGATTTTGATATGTTACCCACAGAGCTTGAAACTTCAAACCTTGCCACTGTAGGGCTCTGGACCATGAAATATTATTTTCAAGTCATCTTTGGAAAAAAACATTGGGATAATATTTCAGAATTTAAAATTACAAATGCAATTAAAATTTATAATTTCCTACCAGCTCCTGGGGAAAAAAAGCATGAAGTGTTAATGTGAAACATAAGGTCTCATTTTCCTGGTGGTAGGGATAGTTGTGCACAAACAAAAGCAGATTTAAATATTCCTCTGAGACAAACAAATAGGTATTGCAAACAAAATAATTAAAATTGTTTGTAACAAGCAAGCGAATGAGTGCTGCGAAGGATCAGCCGCTATTATATTTATTTTTCTGTTTGAATATCTGCCTGGGGAGTAAGCTGAAAATTAAAGGGCCTGACCAAGCTTTTAAAAATTTAATGACAGAAAAAGCATTGGCTTTGTATTAAGGAGATAGTCGTTTAGGTCATGGTTTTAAATATTAAAATATTTGAGATTTAATCTGCGTGTGAAGAATTCTTCCCTTCACCATTCTTTCCTGCCCTCCCTCCTTCCCTCCTTCCTTCACACACACTTGCCAGGCCTGGTCCTCAGCACGGAGAAGCCAGCAGCACATGAGACATACGCTGTGCTCTTGAGCGGTTACTCTGGTTAAACAGAGTGGTGGATTAGACTGCAGTTCATCCTCTCTCTCCGTCTCCCTCTCTGTCTGTCTGCCTGTCTCTGTGGCACTGAGAATTCATGATGCTCTTACAGAATCAGAAAATCAAAGTTGTGGGCTAAACTGTAAAGGACCAGAGCATACTTATGGATTGTCCAATTGAGTCCCTAGAGATTCCTTATGCTGCTTTCGAGACCCCTTTTCTGAGCTCGTTTCCACAGGGCTCTCCTGAAGAGAGAGGGCTGCAGGAAAGCCACTTCTCTGCTCGAGACTGCGGAGTCCTGTTGCCTGGAGAACTTCCTACTCAGACTCTGCCCCGAGTTGTTGAGCTGCAGAATCTCTAGATTTGCCCTGCCTTCCAAATGCCAGGTGAAACTATTTTTAGCCTGTCCCCACAGTTATTTTAGTGCTTTTAAAACCCAGATCTATACCTGCAGAAGTTTACATTTCAGATGCATCGTAGAGCCTATTTCAGGACTATCACATCTGAACCAGGGGGGGCAAGGTGTGCAATTGATAAACTGTATTTAGGGATGGCTTTGACCTATGTTCGACACCCCAAGTCCATTGGCATGGAGGAAACCGCGAGCAGAGATGGGTGAAGCAGAATTGTGAGAATTCACGCTTGCTGGGCTGGTAGAAGTAGGCTTGCTGGCCTGTAGAAGATGGAGCAAAAGAAGGGCAAAGAAAATGAGAGAGAACAAAGATGTAGATCAGCTGGATGTCTCTGTGAAACCAGCCTTATTCCACCTCTGGGGAAATAATAAAGTTTATTTCCCCCTTAATGACCACAGATCCTCTGATACTTTTCTACATCCTACATACAATAGGGAGACATGTGTACACTGCATGAGTTTTTAGGGAACAACAAAGGAGACAGTTTACGTTTTTGGTCAAGACAACCTCGGGAGATGCCACTTCTCCTTCTGTCCTCTGCTGGGAATGTGACCAGCACCCAGCTTCTCCTGTCCTCTCTTCCTCAGCAAGGTGTCCCTACCTTGGGGAGCCTCCACCCACCCTCACCTAGATACTCTGGGACATCCAGGAAATCCTGTTTGCTTCGGTGGGGTTCTTCTTCATCACTTATTACTGAATCCTCCTTTCATTTTCCCACCCTTTTTCAAGCCAGTCTTGTCTATGAAATTTCTCTACTATCATTAACTTTCGATTACTGACACCATGGTTATTAAGGGGGAAGTGAACTTTATTATTTCTCCAGAGACAGAGTAACGCTGGTATCTCACAGATGTTTGATTGATCTTGGTCTTCTAAAGAATAAAAAGAAATGACTAATAATGTGATTGCATAGCCCTATATAAGTTTAGGGATCTATATAAATATTTAATAATATTTTCCCCAGTATCAGAAGGTTCAGAGATTTTGCTGAAGTTTTAAAGATCAGACAAAAACGTATTTAGGCATGAGTTGTGTATCCACTTTGCCAAAATGTATGCTTAGAAGAAAAGAGATCCTTACCATTTTAATTGCCATTTTGAATATTTCTCCTCATAAAAATTTATCCTTTTCGTGCACATCCTGGCATAGAGTGAAACCTCTGCAGTAATTTTCTCTGTTTTCAATAAAATATTTCTAAGAAACTTACAAGGTAAAGAGAGTGATATAACAAATCACCTGCATTTTTGTCATTCAAATTTTTCCATATTTGAGACCTCAAATGTGACGGGATTGATCACTTCAGATACAGTGGAAGTTGGCTCAGTCCACTGTTTTAAATCCCACTGGATTCTATATTACTTGGGTTGTTTTTAACGTGAGTAGCAGAGAGGCCTCAATCCAGGTTTTGTGAGTGGTCTGAGAATTTTTATCTTACTGGAGGGAAGGCTGGGGTAGTTCACGAGGCCTCAGGGCAAGATGATTCAGAAGCCAAGCAGCACCCTTAGGACCCCATGGTCTGCTGCCAGCTGTCCTCAGCTGGAATCTGCCTGTGGCACAAATGTCCAAAAGCAGAAAGGTGCCGTCTCTTCTGAGTCCTCCTAGGATTGTGGACACCAGCTGAGAATCCACCCAGGAAATTCTCCTCCCATCTCAACAATCAGAAACTGAGACACGATTCTTCTAAAATTCCTAAAACAGCTAGGGCCACGTAAGTTGGATGAGACCAAGCAAGATGCACCGGTGGCTCGGGTGCAGGGTCATTCCCACCACTGTGAGCTCCACGGTGGGAGGAAAGTACACAGTGGGAGAGGCCAGCCTGGAAGAGGAGGCGCAGGCTGTTGGGTCAGCAGAACACCTGTTCCTCTTTTCCCTCTGTCCCTCCAGTGGCACCCGCTCTCCTGAAGTTGGCGTGCGCACTTCGTGTCTAAGACTTTACAGTGCTTTTATATGTACCTTTACTGTAAAGGTACCTTATTTTATGTACCATTCTGGAACTTGTTTTTCATTTTCTTTCTTTCTTTTCTGTATTTCCTAACTCTGTTACCTGCATTGTACAGCTAATGATGTGCTACTACAGGTTTATGAAGTCATTTTTATAGCCGCGTCATGGTCCACCATTAAATTCCATTGCTTTTTTGACTCTCTCTTCTTTGTTGATTACATTGGGGGCCTGAATGGAAGTAAGGGAGAAGCCTCTAAGTACAACAGATAGTGAGGCTTTTGTGTCTCCAAATTATCCTGTTGAAGTTATTATTCTTCTCACAGCTAGCAACAAGGAACACGTTGACAGCTATTCCTGGCCTCCATATCAATTGTACATTGCATTTTCTTTCTTGGAACCAAAGGCTTTTTTGAAAATCTGATAGAGCCGATGTGCTTTCTCCCCAGGAAGATGTGCCCATACTTGCATGCTTCACATTTTTCTAAATGGTGAACCCCCGTGAAGCCAGCCCTAGACCCTGGCTGGAGACACACATTTCCTCAGAACAGAGGCAATCAGATCTCATTCTCTGCCTTAGTGTGATCTGTGAGAAGGACAATTTTGCTTTCAGTCAGTGAATTAAGTATGTGCCTCCTGGCAGAATGTGAGGATTGGCTTTTCTTTAGAATTCTTCTAACTTTTCTTGGGTCTTAACCCTTTGCAAGTGAAATAGAGATTTATAGAGGTTTCTGAATAATTTATTTGACCAAAAATGCATATTCTCAGTGCAGAGTTGGAGATAGTATTTTATTATTCAATCCGTGGAACAGTTTCTTCCATCTTACTGTGTTCATAAACGTCTCCCTGTAAGTATGCTACAAGGCACAAAAGAGTCTTTTTTCTTTCTGAAGACTGGTGTGGAGGATGTGATGTTAACTGGAGACCCCATGCCTCATTTCTACTCTGCTTGCTTTAGCTGTTACATTGGTTTTGTTATCAAATCATAAATACATACTTCTCCCATTGAAAATAGAGTTAGGGGCCAGTGAGATGGCTCAGCGGCATAAGTGCCTGCCTGGCAAGCGCGAGGTCCTGAGTTTGACTCCCGGAACCCACATGAAGGAAAAAATGGGCCGGTGATATCACTCAGTGGCATGGTCGCCTGCTGGCTTGCGAGGTCCTGAGTTCAACCCCCGGTACCCACAAAAAAAAAAAAAAAGGAAGAAAAAAGAAAATAGAGTTAGATCCACCAGTGTTTGCCATCTTGCCATTCCAATTCCATCATCAGTAAGTGCTCCAGATGCTAAATTTTAACTCTTTCTAAAGATGACCCATTGGCAGACACCTTTGTCCAGGTCAGCATTGTCTCCCTCAGGGCCAATTTCTTTCTTCCTTTTTTTTTTTTTTGTGGGTACCGGGGTTCGACCTCAGGACCTTGCGCACCAGCAGGCACCCGTGCCGCTGAGCGATATCACCGGCCCTTTTTTCGTATGTGGGTACCAGGAGTCGAACTCAGGACCTCGTGCTTGCCAGGCAGGCACTTATGCAGCTGAGCTATCTCACTGGCCCCTGGGCCAGTTTCTTGAGTGAGCAGCACCAATGAAAGAGGACTTATGAGCAGAATCTATTAGGTGGTAGGAGGTGAAGGTAGCAGAAATTCATGGGGATGTTTTTAGAGCAACAAGTGAGGTGCTGCAGAACGTTTACCTTTTTGCATCCACAATAGTGAGATGATTCAAGAACACAATTTAGATTTGGTCAGATGGAGGCGGTCTCTTGGGTCCCGCAGAGATAGCCATCTTCTAGTTGTAGTGACTCTGGACTTAGGGACAGGAAGTCAGTGGCACACATAGATTGGAGCATAGCAACTGCGGTGTAGCCAGCCACACGGCCATGACAGATGGGAGCAATTTGGGAAACAGGTGTGTGTCTCAGGAAAAGAATCAAGTCTTGAACTAAAGAATTTAAATCTCATACAACATGTTTAGTAGGATGTCTTTACAGAAGAATAATTAGCCTGATTGACACTTCTAAAAGGAAAAGGACCCAAAAGAGATGAAAGTAACTTATTTTTAAAAATATTTTGAAATAGAAGCTGTCACGTGTAATAACCATAAAGGCTAAATAAAAGGTGAACATGGAAACTTGTGACAATGTGTGAACTTCAAATTTAAGTTTTTCCCTCAATGTACTGGTCAAGCTGTGAAAACCTTGAGCTTTTGTTCTTGTGGCTATGTGGGGAATAGGACCCATGAGATCAAGTCTAAGAAGCAACCTATGTGGTGCTAATGAGAGATTTATATCCACTAAAGCAGGAAATGTGTCCTCAGTGTGAGAATTAATGAGAGGTGAATACTCTGTGCAGTGAGGGACATCAAGGAAAACTTCCCTTTTTGTCTTTGGAGTTGCGTGGAGTATGAGCATTTTCCTAAAAAAGAAGGATGGGGACCCAGGTTTATACCACGTAACAAAGCTCAAAGGAGAGTTCAGCTTGCAGTGGTTATGGATTGGTAGCTCTCCTAGACAGGCAGTAGGAGCAAGCATAGGTAACCTCTGTAGGATGGTGAATGCCAGTCAGATTCAGAGAGCTCCTAAGGAAATGATAAGGGAGAGGGAGGGAGGAAGAGAGAGAGGAAGGGAGAAAGGGAGGGAGGGAAGGACCATGAATTTGACCCAGAAAAAAGGACAATTTAATCAGATCTCAAATGATTTTAAATATAAGAATTATCTGTCATAGAATATTAAAGAAGTATAATTACATATGTTTCAAAAATAAAGAAATGGAAAATATGAGAAATGAATGAAGTAGAGAACAGAAATGATGAGAAAAGAATAGAAATAAAGGAAAATATTTTTATTCCTTAATAAAAGACCTTAAGACAAAGGAATCAAAATTGAGAAACAAATGAACAGAGCATCAAGAAATTACAAAACCTAATATTTGAAGTTAAAATTCTTAGAGGAGGAGTTAAATATCAAAGTGGATGTATATAGAGAAAGACCCAATGAACTGGAGACCATGAAGAGACTATTTAGAATGTATCCCAGAGAAGCAAAGGTTTGGAAAATGTGAAACGGAGGCTGAGACATGGGGAAGATTGAATAACAAGATTTAACATACTTGGTTGGATTTCTAGAAGGAAATATAAGAAAATGGGGAATAAAGAACATGAAAAGGGGGCCGGTGAGATAGCTCGGCGGCATAAGCGCCTGCTGGCAAGTGTGAGGTCCTGAGTTCGACTTCCGGTACCCACATAAAGGAAAAAAAGGGCTGGTGATATTGCTCAATGGCACAAGTGCCTGCTGGCAAGCACGAGGTCCTGAGTTCGATTTCCGGTACCCACATAAAGGAAAAAAAGGGCTGGTGATATTGCTCAGTGGCACAAGCACCTGCTGGCAAGCATGGGGTCCTGAGTTTGACTCCTGGTACCCATATGAAAAAAAAAAAAAAAGAACATGAAAAAATGTTACGGTTTGAAATTTTCTAGAATTATTAAGAGCAAACTCTACATCCAGGAAACCCAAGGATCAGGAACAGAATAAAAAATGAGTGGTCCACATTCAGGCATATCAGAGTGTGACGCTGTAAAGTAACAAAGGCAAAGAAAAAACCGGAGTGCATCTAGAGTGAAAAAGCAGGTCATCTACACGTGATTTCTAATGTTCGGATTCAGCAGGCTGGACGCTGGCCTCCAAGAGGTCCAAGACCTCCTCCTGGAGCTGATGAGTATCACCACGCGTGGCAAAAGAGATTTGCAGATGGGGTGAAGCTAATTACACTGAGATGATGAGCTTGTCTTGGATTGTCTGGGTGGGCCCTAAGTGCAATCACTAGCATCCTTCTCAGAGAGGATGGGAGATTTGAACGTATAGAAAAGAAGGTCTTGCAACCTTGGAAGCAGAGTGATGTGGCTATAAACCCAGAAGCTAGAAGGGCAAGGAGCGATTCTCCCCTAGAGTCTCCAGGAGAACATCTTGCCAGCACCTTCCTTTCAGCCTGGGAGAACTGATTTTGGATTTGTTGCTTCTGGAAATGTGACAGAGGAAAATTCTGTTATTCTAAATGTCCAGGTTTGTGACAGTTGTTATTACAGCTGTAGAAAACTGACCCATTATAATGGAAGCCAGGAGACAGTGTCCAGTTACTCTCCATGGGCTAAGAGAAAAGAGAAATCAACTTAGAATGATATTTTCCAAGACAAGATCAAAATGTGTTTTGTAGCAAGAGAACAAAACAAGAGCAAACTGAGTTTATCACCAAAAAACCCACATTAGAGGATGTTCTCGGTGGTGCTTCAGAAGGAGGATGCTGTCAGAGGTAAGGTTTGAGGTTCAGAAAAGAATGTCTGACAAAAATATTAATCAATATGGGTTACATAGACAAGCACTGGCTTTCTAAAACAATCAAAATGAGGCAAAATAGAAGGGCATAAAGACAGGTAGAATTTAAATACGGGATGATATTTGCACAGTAGTTGGGCTGGTGTTCATTGGAGTTTGATATTGAAAAACAGCATAAAAATACTGGTTAATTTCACGCTTTCAAGTATACGTAATAAAATATCCAGGATCACCAGTAAGAGACTAATATAGAAAACATAACACCCAAAAGAGGGTAAATAAATGAAAAAAGGAAAAGTATTGTTCTGGGGGGAAAATAGTAAAGCAAGGATAAAAAAGTCACAGCAATATATATATATAATAGTATAAAATAAATTGAAATATGTAAATAATCATAATTAATATAAATGGATTAAAATTTTTACTAAGAACTCCAACGTGGATATAAACACTTCTAGTATATTTTGTTTTTAGGAGTCCTAACTAAAATGTGAGACAGAGAAAGATTGACAGCAAAGAGGTGGGAAAAGTTAGAGCAGGCAGATACTAACCAAAATAAAACTGGTATAGTTATGTAAATTTCAGACACAATGGACTATAAGTCACAAACCATTATTAGAATAAAGAGGATAACTATGTAGTAATAAAAGATATGTATGAAAGGTATTTGACTCTGTGAAGGATTAAGAAAGTGAAAACTTAAATCTAACAGTATTCTGACATGCAGACTAGCAAATGTTAAGACATGCAATATTAGATGCAGGCAAGATGGGGATACAACCTTCATCCTATATGGTTATAAAAATTAACGGCCCCTTTGGAAATGTGGCGTTACCTAGAGCATTTGAACATGTTCCCATTCTCTTACCAAGGAATTCTAATTCTTGTTATATACCTATCTTAGTCCATTACTTGTTGCTAGGACACCAAAAGCTGACATCCACATGTTAAAGGAGGAGAGGTTTATTTTGGCTCGGAGTTTCAGAAGTTTCAGTGCAGGGTTGGCCAGCTCCAAGGCAAGACAGCGTGGTGGAAGGGCTAGGTGGAGGAGAGCTGCTCCTGTCGTGAGGGCCAGGAGTCAGAGAGAGGAGGGAGGAGCTGGGTTGGGAGATACACACTTCTAGGTCAAGCCCTGGTGACCCACCTTCTCCGACCAGTCCCCAACTCTTAACGGCACATCAGCTATGAACTCATCAGTAGACCAGCCACCAGTGAGTATAGCACCTCATCATCCAATCACCTTCCAAACACGTGAGACTTTGGGGGGACATTTCAGGTCCAACCTATAAAACCCCCTCGAGAAATTACACAAGTGTATCAAGACACACACACGAGAATAAAATGTACACAGCAACTTTGTTGCTAAGAGTAAAGAAACAAAAACATCCAAGTGGTAATCAACAATAAGGTGAATAGATTAAGTTAGGTCAACAGTGTGATACTGTGCAGCCCTGAAAATGATTAACCTAGAGCTGCTGCTGTCACCATCATAAAATTTTATGCTCAATCCATCGTTTTTAAACATCAGTGAATATTTGAATTATCTAAAGAGTCCATGGAGAATGCAGAGATTTTGCTTATTGATGTGGGGCAGGGCTGGTTCTCTGGAATTTTATCAAATTCTGACTCTGTGCATGATAGAATTTTAGAACCACTGTGTTAAAACACAGTTGCAGGAGGCCAGCCTACTGTTCAGCTTGCACAAAGCAAAGCAAAACCTACAAAACTAGGCTGTATGTCATCTGTAGGTTACATACATGAGTCGTGACGACGTCTGCTCTGGGGTGGGGGAGGGGAGCATTTGGGGGCAGGCATCCAACCAAGGTGTGGGCATTAGTTTATTCCTCAGCTTAGAGATCATTCATACTTAATATATGTAATATTTATGTGCAAGAAATACGTTTCACCTTATACATTTAAGAGTTAATACAGTAAGAAATCTTTATATTGAGGCTGTGTACTCCGGCAAGCATCTGTGTGCCATGTGTTCTGGGGTTTTCACTGCTAACTTACTGATTTCCAATAGCAGTGTTTACACACTGTCTTGCTTCTTCTGCTCATTAGCCCTACCTGGAAGCGTTCATTCAGCTGGGACAAAGGGAGAGTTTGTTCCCCCTTTTCATCACCTCTAAAGAACTGGGGAAGTTGCTTTTGTGGATTCCCACATTCGGATTGCAGGTATCTCTGGCCTGGACGGGAAGGATAGTCCCGGGAGAGCAGGGAACGGGGTGGGGGTCATTGGCATGCAGTAACTGTGCTGTGACCCAGAGCCAGTGGGTGCGAACTGGTCCAGGGCAGACAGGGAGGTCTGCAAGGCTCCGGCAGATCCTCACCGCGAGGAAGGCGTATGGCAGCTAATGGGTTGGTGGAGAGCTGTGCCAAGTCCTCAGGGAGTGCTGGGCAGGCAGAACACAAGAGCCACAGGCTGCAGATCAGGGCATCTGGGGGCAGGGCTGGACCGCCCACCCCCAGTTACAGCACAGCTGCACCTGAGTTCCTTAGCCACTTATGCCAGGTGCCACTGTGGCTGCCAGGGAAGGTGACGGCTGCGCTTACAGGAAGGTCCCATGCCATCTGGTAAGTCAGCTCCCTAATGGGTTTCCAGGGCTGTGCTTGAGGTGCGCTGGGGAGAGCTCAGTGCTGCTAGGTCCTCTCCAAGAAGGTGAGGAAACAGAGAATGTTTCATAAAAGGGCTTCAGGGAAATAGGTGCTGCCCCTACATTGGCCTCTGCCCTCCAGAGGATGTAGGAAATCAAAAGCAGTGAGACCTGTTTTCCTCTCGGAGGTGTGCAGGTCCTGATTCACCCCAGTATGCATCATTCAAGTCACATGTTTCACTGTCTCATGCTTCTTTGAGGTAAAGAATTCCTTCCCCTTTCCTCTATATTCCTTCTCCAGGGTAAAGATACCTAGTTTGCTTGTTGCTCCGTCTAATACTCCTTCTTCCCCTGAGATGGGATATGGTTTGTCTCATCTGGATCTGATCCTCAGGCCGGGCCTTACTCCCCATAGAGAGCTAAGCTGGGCGTGTGTACCCTGGTGCCCCCGAAAGCCCCTCGTGTTCCAGGCCCATCCCACAGACCAATTTCCTTACTTTCGATTCTCTCTTGGTCCCAATCCAGCAAGATCATCTCCCAAAGACATTTTTGTCTGAATACGAACTTTAGTGCTTTCAGCCCCACTCCAATATGAAATAGCACGTTCATTTTCCCAAAATCCCTGCAGTTCATTGTACTTGGGAACTATTGATCATACTAAAAGGACACAACGCTTAATGTTTTATTCTCTCTCTGCTCAGCATGTGGTGTCAATTGACTGGGCTTCACACACACAGATCCTAAATATATGGTTTACCAGCTTACCCTTAAAAATGCTGTGCTCCTGTTTAAATGATTTTGCAGCCCTGATCACTAATACCTAACCACATGAGTTCCACTTATGCCATCTCAGTGCCTCAAATGGGTCATCTGCAAGGAGGAAGAGTTAAAGCTGATTTTAAAATGTATTCATGGTTACAATCGACTTGCAAACAACCGCCAATTTGGTCCCTTCTTGGAAATAATGAACTAGAGCTTTTCTTATCCTGTCTGTTTTTCCCACTGCTGGGATGCTTGGTGCACATCTGGCTCTGTCCTCCATGGCCCTGTGCGGGATCCAGCTGTGCAGCTTAGCGCTGTCCTTCCTGCTCTCTCCTCCTCCCACTTGTTCCTCTCTGATCCTCTCTCCACACAGCAGCCAGAGGTCTTCAAAAATGTCAGTCTGATCGTAGCTCATTTGTGCCTAGACTCCTTCAGGGGCTCATCGGCATGCCTAGTGTGGGTACTTTATAGGAGGCACTGACCCCCGCGCCCCATCTGATGCTGAGCACAGGTGTCATCTTGCCTCTGGCCACCCACCTTCTGGTCCCTCACAAGCTCCCCTGCAGAGCTCCCCCCCCCCGGCCCTGCCCTCCCCAGCTGGGTGAATATCATGGCCTTGTACACACTCCACTGCTGCTACAAAGAACAATGTCGGTCTGCTCTCCCATGCTTGGCTGTACCCCAGCTTTTCACATGCACGACCCCTCCCCCTCAAGCATTTTGCCTGACAGGTTAATTCACACATTCAGTTCAGGCTTCCTCCTGGACAGAGCTCCCTGCCTCCCACTCCCTTTTCAATTCCTATACTTGAGGGTGAAATGGGATAATGATTGGATCTGTCTCCATAGACTTCCGAGAGCCCAGGATGAGCTTCTAACTAATGTGAAGAGCCTGGTGCAGGACACATCTGACATGGGAAGCACAGTGTCTGTCCTCAGCCCCTGAGGTGCTTGGTGCATTTCATCCTATGTTGATAAGTGAGAGAGATTCACGGGATGGGGTTATGTCTGACTTCTGCATGGCTGTGTCCTGGTGCTTAGTATGGAGCAAAATGCAGAGCAGAGGTTGGGTAGATTTTGTGGAATGAATGAATGAGTGAATGAATGAATGAATGAATGGTTTTGCAAAGTTTGCATGCAGATATTTTCATAAAACCAATCTGATTAAAGAATTCAGGAAGCTTATTGCATTTTGAGCAGCTGTGTCACAGAAGCTCAGTGTTCCCTGACTAGATCAGGTAGGTGACTCCCAACTGGAAATTCAGCCTTCGCGCCTGACCGATGCCTCCTGTGATACCTGACAGTGTGGGTTCCTCAAAACTTGACCCTGTGGAGACCAAGGCAGAGTACTTTAGCCTCAGACACCCTTTTCTGGCCCTCAGGGAGAAGGGTGAAGAATCCTGTTTGGGACACAAGTGGTGTTAGTGACGTGTGTGACCGGGACCCCACCCTTGGACGTCTTCAGCACTGGCTTTTCGGGCTGTTGCCCTAGATGATCTGGGTGGGGTTTTGGCAGACAGTCCGTGAGTCGATGATAAGCACGGGTCTGGTTATTTCTCCAGGAGATCAGTGACCCTGAGATCCTGGATCTGGTCCACAGCGCCCTTGGCAGGATGACCGTGGTCCGGCAGATATTCCCATCTGCAAAGGACAACCAGAAGTGCGTGAGGAACAACCACCGCATCTCCTCCCTGCTCTGCGACCCCCAGGAAGGCTACCTCCAGATGCTGCAGGTCAGTGCGGCCTCCCCTCCACTCGGGGCCCTCGTTGTACCCTTGGCCTGCTGCAGGAGACATGCCCGGGCCTCCCGGGTGCCAGCTGAGTGCTGTTGCCCACAGACTTTAATTACTCAAACCGTGTCATTCGCTGGAGTTGAAACTAGTCGACTGATTGGGCAGTGTCTCTGTGTAGCATTAGCAGGCACTTATGCCTGTTGTCGGCATGCAGGGCGTGTTAGCTCTCCGGGTGCCTCTGTTACTCACAAGTTACATGCTTGTGGGGAAGGAGATTGCTGTCTCTTAGGCCTCAATAACTGCTTCATGGGGATGGGCTCGTTTGGCAGGGTGGGGGTGGGGACTTTCTTCAGGCTCTTGTTAGAAGTCATTAATGGGAACATGGCACCTACAGACTTGGAATTGACCCAGCCCTTCTCTCAAGTGCTGAGGTTAAAGTCAGTCAGGATGCTGCTGTGTTCCCAGCTGAGCAGAGAGAGGCCAGACAGCAGGTCTAGGACATGTCCCCCTGCTCCGTTCCTTCCAAGGCAAGAGGTCCAAGTGGCTATGGTCAGTCCTTTAGCTCCTGCCCTGTGAGCATCACGCACTGGCTTGTCCTGTGGCCGTGGAAAGAGATGGGGAGACTCATGCTGGTTGCAACAAGTGGTTTTATGCCTGGAGATTAGGGAGCAACAAGGAAGAAGTGTGGAGACTGCCCACTGGTCACCCCGAATCTGCTTTCCCATTAGGAATGTCACTCACCAGAAAACTGTTACTGGTGTTTGCTGGGAGCCACATGGCAGAGGGCACATTACCAGTTGGGTTTATGAAAGTTGGCCTACAAGTTTGCATGTGTGACGTGCTTGCCACTTAGCGTTTGAAACCAGCCCTACCTTCTTCATCCAGACAGGTGTGAGGAGTGGAAACCAGGGCTTCTGGTCAGAGATGGCTGTAGCTGCCACCTGAGTGTCTGCCCCACCCCACGACCTTGTGGTATCTCATATCAGGGGCCATACATCTTGGGGTAGAGGATTACTGGACTCTTGAGTGGACTGTAGACATAATTTGCCAAAGCAGAGTTTACTCTGTAATCTTCTATTTTGGGAGGAAAAAGAAAATATGTCTCAATAGATGATAAACATGAGAAATACAGTAATTCTTTGGTTCACAAACACTTTTGTTCCAGAACAATTTGGTTTGCAAATGGAAGCGTTTTGCAAAAGTTTGTTTCTGTTTGTGAACTCCACATCAGATGATGCACATAACTGTGACCATCTTCCCCGGAATCATGGAACGAATTAAGTTCGTGAACCCAGGTACCACTGTACGTTCTCAGTGGCTGGGAGACTACAAACACTGGTGCCCACTGCACAGGGAGCCCGTCAGCTGGCCAGGCTGGATGGGATGTGTGGGGTCTTTTTGAGGTGGTAAGGGGTTGCCCAAGAGAGTGGACCAATAGCCCCTACAGGGCCCATAATCTTTTTTTTTTTTTTTTTTTTTTTTTTTTGTGGGTACTGGGGGTCGACCTCAGGACCTCGCACACCAGCAGGCGCCCGTGCCGCTGAGCGATATCACCGGCCCTTTCTTCGTATGTGGGTTGCGGGAGCTGAACTCGGGCCCTCGCGCTTGCCAGGCAGGCGCTTACGCCGCTGAGCCATCTTACCGGCCCCAGGGCCCATAATCTTGACAGCACTGGGCTCGTGGGTCAGAAAGGTCCTTGGTGCAATTATACCTTTTTGGAGGCTGCTGTCCTTCCTTCCTTCTTCCTGGAGTCTGGAAGAGGTGGTTAAGACCATGTAAGTGCTTCTCACTGGCCTCTGTGTGTCATTCCTGAACTCCAGGTGGACAGAGATGGAGGTGGATGGGGGACAGGCAGTATCTCCCCCTCTCCCCATGCAGGAGAAGCAGTAGTTAATCCCTCTGCTCTGTGTGGGGCCAGACCCCATGAGGCTCTCACTCTCTGGAACATCTCCCTAGCTATTTTCCTTCTGGAAGGGCTTTGTCCCTCCAGCTGCATACTCTCCTTGCCACAGCCCTGCCTCATATGCCACTGTCCTTTTCCATTTCCTACTAAATCAAACTCAGCCTACTGACAAGGAAGGAGGGGCCACTTTTCATTGCCTGAGTGTGGGCCGCACTGCCTGGGGCAGGGGAGAGAATGACAGTACTTCTCTAAGTCTGTGCTTCCCCTTTTGCTGTGGATCAAAGTGTGCAAAGAGGAGGGCACTTCGTCTGCATATCAGACATATTAGGTGCAAAGGACCTGTCCACTGGCAGATGATGAGAGAGCAGGGACACCAAGGGGCTGGAGTCCAGCTGCAGCCATCTGAGGATGCCCTGGACCTAATAAGATAGTAAATGGGGGCACAGCACTGAGATGTGTAGCTGGCCATCATTGGATGAAGCACATAAGTTACTGGACCTAGGAAGCCTGAGACATCCTCCCTCCCTCTGCTCCGGCTGAGAGCCAGGCCTTCTAGAAGGAGCAGAACCCACGGGCACCACCACAGAGGTCTTACAGCAGCCCCAACAGCAGCAGCAGGACAGACTCCCTGGGTACAAATCCCAGTGGCTTTATTTTCTGGTTACTTATTTTATTTACTTGTCATTCTGTGCCTCAGCTTCTTGATCTGTCAATTGGGAGTTAGACTATTACCTGCGCCCTAAAGCCAACAGGAAAGCTCAATGAGGGAACACATGGAGACCGTTGAGAGCGGGGCTGAGCTGTTAACTGTGTGGTCATTACTGAGGAGGTGGCCAGGTGTGCACACACACAGACACACACACACACACACACACACACAGACACACACACAGCTATGGTATAGCTCACATGCCTTTCTGAGCCTAATTTTTAGAGCAGCACCAGGGGTAGACAAGTGTTTCCCCCTACTCCAGCCCCTGATCCCAGGCTTCCTGCCCCTTTCCTGTCCATGCCACTTGGGCAGGTGCTCAGTCGCAGAGGCCTGGGCTGGGAGGGGACCAGCTATGTCTTTCACACCCAGTTGGCTCTTCCCACAAGACCCTGCTCATTGAAGATCCCCAATAAGGACTTATAGGGTCAATCTGTTGAAAATGAAGGTCTCAACACAGCTAAATCTCTAGAAACCTCTTTATCTATGTAAAGCAAAACACTTCATTAAAGAAATTTCCATCTCCATTTTTTGCCTCGGCTTCCTTGTGTGGGGCTGTGATGGGAAGGAAATGTGGATTTATTTACTCCTGCCCAACAACCACTTGGGCAGCCTGTAGATTCATCTCATTTACAAGCCATTCCCTTCAAGTTTCCTCAGAAACTATTACCACTTCTTTCTTTCCTAATGACAGCATAGAAGGCAAACTAATTTCTACTAGCCTCTAGCTGTGAGATTTATCGAGAAGACACGAACATGCTTCGAACAACCAACTCAAGAAAGAAAAAACATTGATGTTATGGGTTATTAACTTTGTCTTGATGAAATTAATGAAAATCCCCTTGGAAATGGAGCTCTCTAGTCTATCTCTGTTCCCTCCCCAGATGGCTGCACTTGGGATGATAATTCTGGTTTAGGAGGCACTGTGAGGACCATCAAGAATGGGGCATTTCTGCAACACCATCCCTCTTTTGGCTTCTCTGTCGAGCTGGCCTCAGAAACTCCATCTTCCTCTATTAGGCCTGTGGTCAGGGCTTCCTGTGTTCCAAAGCCAGCCAAGCACTATTAGAGCAAATCAATTGGGTCGCTTTTTAGTAGAAAGTCCCTGGAAGAAAAATATCTAAATAAGTGGCTTCTAGTGGTCCAAAAGCATTGTATTTGCCGGTGTGCAGCGGTGCTGTTTATTTTCCCTTACAAAGCACAGTCTGATTTGGGCGTTGCTCATTCGTGTTTTCTTGACAAGTTAGTTTAGGGCTTGCCTGGCTCAGCCAGTAGTAAAAGTGATAACCGGTCCCTCAGAACCCTGAGACTGTGCTGAGCTTTCACGAGCAGCCTCGCTCCGAGGAGAATCTCTCGTACCGTGTCTTTGGAACTGCAGTGCCTGGTGACTGCAGGCCTGTAATTGAAGTAATAGACATATTATCACATTGCCACCTGATTTACATTCGCATGTAATTCCAAAGGGGCAGACAAATGATGTAAGCTGTGTCGCCTGGTCGTCGAGGAGCCCGATCCAGGAATGAAGCTGTGGGCTTCCTGGAATTGTTATCAAGTACTCCCCCAGCTTGGAATCCCTCTTCTTTGTGCATCTGAAACTTGCTGAATGGTTTGCTGGAGTCACTGCTTCTCCTGTGCTCAGTGTGTTAAAACATCGTGGCCCCTCCGCCCCCCCCCCCCCCGTTTCTGTAGAGCTGCCTGTACTCTTCCCTGGTGGCAAGGATTTTATCAGCCTGTCAGGAGAAGCCTTTCCTCTGGAGCCTTCCCTGAGCTGCCTTGGATTTTATGTCACTAACCCTGAAGACCCAGACGCACGTGCCGGACAAGGAGAGCCGGAAACCTGTGCTGGAGACCAGTGCTCGGTGGTCTCCTTTGGTGCAGCCAGTTGCAGTCCAACTGCAGGAAGGCTGCGCAAGTGTTTGGAGGCCACAGAGCCTCAGGAATGGACAGATGCCCTCTCCTCTGTCCCACCCTCCCCTCAGTTCAGCACAGCCCCCCCATATCCCCTTTGTCCTCTACTGCCCTCTGCTGCATCCTCTGGCCCGGTCCCGGTGCCCTCTCTCAGGACAGGTGGGCTAGCAGCAGTTAGCACTGTGGCATTGCTGGGAATGGATTCCTCCAGCTGTGGCATCTGGACGTCAGCTTGTCCTCCCAGCTGGACTCTGTCCGCTGTTTCTCCAGCGTCGCTGGCCAAGTCGAGCCGGTCTAAGGATGTGGGCAGAGGTCAGTCAGCGCCTGCTGTCCCCCTCTGCGATGTCTCTCGGACAGCCTGCTTTGCTTGACTAATGGTGGAGGGAGGAGCACCTGGGCTCTTCAGGAGGAAATGCAGCCTTTTCTCATGAAAATATTTCCCAAGTCTCCAGCTTTGGTGTTGCGAGGGTAATGATCAGGTGTGAGATGCAGCTGGCCTCTGTGCTCTGACCCGGGCCTGCCATTCATCTCCCTGTGCCTTCAGGGATGGTTCTTACCCTGATAATGATGCACGAGGATCCCTGGTCCCCTGGAGCGTGGCAGAGGCAAGCCTAGAGCACCCTAGTGAGTCTTGACTGGAGTCGTAGATTTAGGCAGCGCCAGGGAGGCAGGCTGTCTGCCGGTGTGGCAGGAGCATCGCCGGTCCGGCTGGGTCCTCTCCCAAGCTGATGGGAATGGGCGGAGGTCTCAGCCTGCCATCTCCCACAGGCCTGGCAGCTCCTAGCTATCCTGAGGGGCTCAGTGCATTTCGGGGAGGACCCTAATCTTCCCTTCCATAGGGGAGCAGGGGGTTGGGGCCTCCAACAGGGCCTCTTCCACGGGACCTTGTGCTTGTTCTGGAGAGAAGTCAGTGCCTTCCTGGTCTTAACAGGACAGCACACCCCCACTCATACCTTAACAGGTGCCTGTTAATGTATGAATGCTGTGTCCCCTCAGAACTGGTATGTTGACACCTAATCTCCAAGGAGATTGCATTCGTGATGGAGCCATTGGAAGGAGTAGACCGTGAGAATGAGCCCTCATGAATGGGACCAGAACCCTTAGAAGGGACTGAGGGGACCAGAGCCTCCCTTCCCCTCCGTGGGGGACTCAGCAGGGAGTTGTCATGTGTGAACCAGGGAACAGGCCCTTGGGAGACACCTAATCTGCAGCACCTCAGGTGCCAGCCTCCTAGGCAGTGAGACAAATGTGTGTGGTGTGTCCGCCCCCTGGTGCCTGCTGCTGCGTTACAGTACCTGAGCTGCCCGGGCAGCCTGGGAGTCTTGAGTTGGTGCTGCACGCTGATGCCTGCACAGACAGCCTCCACGTGGCGCCCTGAGTCCCCTCCAGCTAGGGAATGCTTGTTCCCAGATGCTGCTCCCTGTTCTGGCGCTCAGTCTTCTGTCTGCCTGCTGGCTGCGCTGTGTCCCCTATGCTTTCTCCCTCTGGGACTCGACTCTTAAATCTCTTATTTTTTCATGAAGATCAACTTAATCTTACTAGGGGGCTATGTGCCTGCTGACACAAGGTGTGATCGTTAAGAATATGTTGTTATTGATGTAATGGGAATTCGGGTGCTAACTCTTAAAAAATTAGAATCTATATTATCTATTTAAAAAAAATTTTTTTGAGACAGGTTGATACTCTGTAATTCAGGCTGGCCTTAAACTCACTATGTAGCCCAGGCTGGCCTCGAACTCACAGTGATCTTCCTGCCTCAGCCTCCCTAGTGTTGAGATTACAGGTGTGTGCCACCACACCCAGCAAAAATATTTTATTAGTACATGTTTATAATACAGAATACTGATGTTAGTTTAGAAGAATTGGTACACACATGTAATATATCTTGATCCTGTTCAATTCCTTTACCCTTTTGTCCTTATCCCTTGATTCTTTTCCCTATCTTCAAAAGTCTGCCTTCTAATTTCCTATCATCTCTCCTTTATTTTACTCAGTTATTTATTTATATTTACCTTGCTCCTATAAGAGAAAATGTGATATTTAACTTTCTGTGTCTGGTTTATTTTGGTTGACATGATGGTCTCCAGTTCTATTTTCCCACAAGTGACATGATTCCATTCTTCTTTATGGCTGAATAATATTCCTTTGTGTATATGTACCAGTTTTTCGTTGTCCCTTCATTTGCTGATGGGCATCTAGCACATTCCCACAGTATAGTGATGGTGAATTGTGCACTCGAAATATGGGTACGCATATATTGTTTCAGTATGCTGTCTTTGTTTTGGGCAGAATATATTCAGCAGCGATACGGCTGGACCAAGTGTTATTTCTATTTTCTATTTTTAAGGGAATCTCACCCTAATTTCTATAGTAGTTGTACCAGCTTACATTCCCACTAACAATGTAGGGGAGGGTTCCTGCTTCCCACATCCTCACTGGCATTTAGTGGGTTTTCTGTTCTTGACTGTAGCCATTGTGGCTGAGGTAAGATGTAATCTCATGTAGTTGTGACTTGCATTTCTCTAAAGGCTAACGCTGTTGAACATGTTTTCATATACTTATTGGTTATTTGTACCTCCTCCTTTGAGAAGTGTCTATTCATTTCATTTGGCCATTTTTGATTGGGTTATTTGTTTTATGGAGTTAATTTGTTTTGAGTTTTTTTATACATTCTAGCTATTAATCCTCTATCATAAGCACAGCTAGCAAAGAGTTTCCCCATTCTGTAGATTGTCTGTTCGATCTGTTAATTATTTCCTTTGCCGTGCAGAAGCTTTTTAATGTGATACAGTCCCATTTGTCAGTTCTTTATATTATTTCTTGTTCTATTGGAGTCCTACTTGAGAAGTCTTTACCTGTGCCTATGGTTTCATGTGTTTCCCTTATTTTATCTTCCAGCAGTTTCGAAGTTCCTGGTTTTATATTGAAGCCTGTAACCCTTTTGACTTTATTTTATTACAGGGTGAGAGACTGGGATCTAGTTTCAGTCTTTTGCGTGTGGATATCCAGCTTTCTCAGCGTCATTTGTTAAGTAGGCGGTCTTTTCTCCAGCATGTTTTGGGTTGCTCTGTCAAAAATTAGATAGCTGTGAACGCAGGGGTGGTTTCTGTGTCTTTTGTTGTGTACATTGGCCTCCATGTTTGATTTTGTGCCGATACCGTCTTGTTTATGTTACCCTGGATTTGTAGTATAACTTCAAAGCTAGTATTGTGCTGCTTCCAGCATTGCCCTTTTTACTCAGGACTGCTTTGGTATCCAGGTCTTTTCTGATTCCATGTACATTTGTATATATTTTTTCTATCTTTGTAAAAGAATGTTGCTGGCATTTTAGTTGAAACTGTGTTGAATGTATAGGTCACTTTCGGTAACATGGCTATTTTCACATTAGTTCTGATGATCCTCAAACAAAATGTCTCCTGAGTTTCTTTCTTCAGTGTTCTATAATTTTCACTGCAGAGGTTTTTGGCCCCGAGTAGGTTGATTTCCAGGCATTTAATTTTTTGGAAACTTTTGTGAATGGGATGGCTCTCCTGATTTCTTCCTCATTATTGTTGTACAGGCATGCTAGTAATTTTTGTGTGTTAATTTTGTATCCTGCACTTAATTTATCAGGTCTAAAAATTTTCTGGTGGAGTTTTTGGGGTTTCTATATAAAGAATCATAGCATCTGCAGATAGGGATAATTTGATTTCTTCTTTCCCTGTTCGTATCCGCTTTCCTTCTTTCTCTTGCCTGATTGCCGTGGCTAACGTTATGCATGTTGTATTGAAGAGGAGTGTGAGGCAGGGCACCATTGTTTCATTCCCAGTTTAAGAGGAAATGTTTTCAGTTTTTACCCATTCAGTATGATGTTGGCTGTAGGTTTGTCATATATGGCTTCTGAGTTTGAGGTAAGATCCTTCTCTACCTATTTTCATCAGGGTTTTTATCATACTGGATGTTGGATTTTTGTCAAAAACTTTTTCTGCATGTTTTGAGATTGTTATGTGATTTTATCCTTGACTGCATTTAGGTGGCATATTACATTATTAACTTGCATAGGTTCAAACATCCTTGTATCCCTGGGATGAAATGAACTTGGTCATGGTATATGATTTTTTTAATGGGTTGTTGGATTCAATTGGCAAGGATCTTAGAGGATTTTTGTATCTATGTTCATTAAGAATTTTCTGTAGTTTTTTGAGTCTTTATCTTGTTTTATTACTAGGGTAATGCTAGCATCGTAGAATGAATTCAGAGGCATTCCCTCCCTTTCTATTATATGGAAAAGTTTGAGAAGCACTGGTCTTATTTCTTCTTTAAATGTCTGGTAAAATTTAGCTGTAAATCTTTCAGGTCCTGGGCTTTTTTAGGCTGGTGGAGGTTTTATTACTACATCAATTTCATTGCTTGTTATTGGTCTAGTTAGGGCTTTTTTTTATATCTTCTTGGTTCAGTTTTGGTAGGCCATATGTGTCTAGGAATTAATCTATTTCTTCTGGATTCTACATAAAAGTTTTCAAAATAATTTCTAATAATCCTCTGGATTTCAATGGCATATATTGTGGTTTCACCTTTTTTATTTCAAATTTTATTAATGTAGACTTTCTCTCCTTTTTTGGGTGATTTTGGCTAAGGGTTTATCAATCTTTTTTATCTTTTTAATAAGCCAACTATTTTATTAATCTTTTATATTGTTTTTAGCCTTAATTTCATTAATTTCTGCTCTTTTGTTACTTCTTTTTGCTATTGGTTTTAGGTGTGATTTGTTCTGGTTTTTCCGGGATTTTTTTTTTTTTTTTTGTGGGTACCGGGGGTTGAACTCAGGACCTCGTGCGCCAGCAGGTGCCCGTGCCGCTGAGTGATATCACCGGCCCTTTTTTCGTACGTGGGTACCAGGAGTTGAACTCAGGACCTCACGCTTGCCAGGCAGGTGCTTGTGCCGCTGAGCTATCTCACTGGCCCTTTTCCAGGATTTTGGGATGTATCATCAGGTTATTCATTGGGAATCACTCTGGTTTTCTAATGTAGTACTCACAGCTATAAACTCCCCTTTAGAACCACTTTTATTGTATCGCACAGATTCTGATATGTTGTTTCCATTATCATTTGACTCTGGGAATTTAAATTTCCTCCCTGTGTCTCTGCGACACACATGGATCATTCAGTCTCCATAGGTTCGTGTAATTTCTGTGGTTTCTTTTGGTGTTGACTTCTAGTTTCATTTCATTGTGATCTGTAGGATGCATGAGATTATTTCAGTTGTTTTGTATTTATTGAGACTTGCTTTCTGGCCTAAAGTATCATCTGATTTGTAGAAAATACTGTGGGCTGTTAAAAAGAATGTATATTACCATTTTTGGATGAAACACTCTGTAGATATCTGTGAAGTCTTTTTTCCTGTAGTATATTTTAATGCTGTTGTTTGCTCGCTGTTTTTTTTTGTCTGATTGACCTGTCTCTTTGTGAGAGTGGAGCATTGAAGCCGCCCTCCCCCTGATTGTATTGGTGTCTGTCCATTTATGTCAAGTAGTGTTTGTTTTATGAACCTAGGTGAGCTGATGTTTAGTGCATATATATTTAAAATTACCTCTTCTTGGTGAATTTTTTCTTTATCAATATGTAGTGACCTTATTTTTGTCTTTTGGCCAGCTTTGGTTTGAAGCAAACTTTATTAGATGTAAGTATAGCTACTTCTGCTTGCTTTGGGGCTCCAGTTGCTTGGCTTATCATCCTTTCACTTTTAGTCTACATATGTCTTTGCAGGTGAGGTGTGTCTCTTGTAGGCAACATATAATGGTTCTTGCTTTTTGATCCAATCTGCCAGTCTGTGTCTTTTAAATGGAGAGCTAAGACCATTGATGTTGTGTTATTATTGTGTAATAATTCCTGTCATTTTGTTGTTTTTCCAGTGTTTAATTAATTTCCCTTTCTGGTTTGTTTACTCTCCCAGTGAGTTTCATTTTTTCCTTTGGTCTTTTTTTTCTTTTCTTTTCTTTTTTTTTTTTTTGTGGGTACCGGGGGTCGACCTCAGGACCTCGCGCGCCAGCAGGCGCCCGTGCCGCTGAGCAATATCACCGGCCCTTTTTTCGTATGTGGGTTCCAGGAGTCGAACTCGGACCCTTGCGCTTGCCAGGCAGGCGCTTACACCGCCGAGCCATCTCACTGGCCCCTTTCCTTTGGTCTTGTGGTGGTGGTTGACCTCATCATCTGTGTTTAGGATTCCCTTAAGTATTTTCAGTAATGTTAGCTTGGTGGATTTAGTTTATCCTTAACACAGAAGGTCTGTGTTTCTCCTTTGATCTTGAGGGTTAGCCTTGTAGGATATAGTAACCTGGGTTGGCGAATATTTTCTTTCAGGGTTTGAAACACATCATCCCAAGCTCTCCTGCCTCTAAGTTTTCTGCTGGGAAATCTGTTGTTTGGATAGAATTTGTCCTTATAAGTTATTTGGCACTTCTCTCTAACAGTTTTTAATTTTCTGTCTTTGTTCTGAGTTTCTGGCATCTTGACTGTGATGTGTTGTGGAGAAGTTACTTTCTGGTCATATCTTCTATGATTCTAAATGCCTCCTTTACCTGAGTATCCGTGTCATTCCATGGATTTGGGAAATTTTCTATAAAGATTTCAGCGGGTAGAATTTTTATGTCTTTGGTCGGTACTTTGACACCCTTCTCAAGACTGATGATTCTTAAGTTTTTTCTTTTTGAGTTGTCCAGGGGCTCTTGACTAATCTTTTCATTGTTTCTTATGCTTTTTTTTTTTATTATTGACTGAATGTTCAGTACATCCACCTTGTCTTCAAGGCCTGGTAACCTTTTTCTGATTCATCTTGCCTACTGCTGAGATTTTCAGTGGAGTTTTTATTTGACTGGTTGAGGTCTTTATCTCCAGAATTTCTGCTTGATTCTTTTTGTTTTCTTTTTAACTGCTATCTCATTACTATAGTGGTCTTTCATACCCTGCATTGTCTTCTTTAATTCATTCAGCTGCTTATTTATATCTTATTTAAAACTTATTGATCCTCTTAATGATTGATTCATTCAGTTGCTTATTTGTCTCTTCTTTGGTTCCATTAATCATTTTAACTAGCAGTGTTTTGAATTCTTTGGAATTTTACCCATTTCAGGATCAGTGGGATCAGCTTTTGGGGAGTTAAGAATTTTTTGGAAGCATCTCATTGCCTTGTTTTCCCATTCCAGCTGTGATTCTCCATAGAGGTTTGCAGGTCAGACAGGAATACTCTCTTCCACTGTCGTGTGGGGTCTGTGAGAGGCTTTCTCTTTGTGATGTGCCTGGGGTAGTAGCTATGTCTCCAGGAGAGAGTTCTCCCCTAGTCTGTCCTGAATGCTAGGTCCAGCCCCAAAACACTGTCGAGATAGGAGAGAGTACCAGTAACATCGCCAATTGAGAAGTTAACCACATATCATATCAGATGATTAAGGACTTGTTTTAAGACATGACCACTATTTTGTAAATAAAATAGTGTGTAATAAAATATAACAGCCTAGAAAAATTAAACTTTAATGATATTTAGATTAATCCTAATAGTATACATATAAACGAGAAAAATATAGGAAAGAAAATGAGAGAAAAGAAGATGAAAGGGGAAAGAGCCGAGAGACAGAAGAAGGTATGTTGGAGGAAGTAAAGCAAACAGAGAGAGGAAGGGAATATAAATAGGAGGAGAGGAAGGAGATAGGGAGATTGTATCCAATTATTGAACTAATAGTGAAACAAAGTTAGATATCTCTACAAAGCAACCGTTGATGTGGGAATTTGTGATAATATAGTACATGTGGAAGCAAGGATAGAAAACGGAGTCATACAGTTATTCCACGTATACATATATAAGAAGGCAGATCCTGGTAGGATGAACCAAAATATTGACAGAGAAGTAAAAAGGAAAGGAAAAAGAAAAGGTGAGTGATCCCGGGTTGCTGGTTAGGACGACTGTCCCCGGGCAGCTTATTGCTGTCTTTAGACCACCATGTTCCAGAGCCTCTCGTTCTCTCAGGTCTCTGGCTGGCAGGGCGCTGAGGGTGCACCCGGAAGGGCTCAGCCTCAGGCTCTGAGCCTCACTCCTGCCTTGATCTCTGCGGCTGTTCCTGCCCTGTCCTTCCCTGTCCAGCTCCCAGCCATACTGCTGCTAGCCCGGACTCTCCCTGGCCATGATTACAGTGGCATCCGTGCCCGGACGGACGCAGCCTCGACTCCTACCTAGCTGGCAGCTTCTCTCTGCGTTGCAGACCCTGCCGTGCGGGCGCCGGTGCCTGCACACTAGCCCGAGAGGGATCGTTCGTCGGTCTCCCTCTGCTCTAGCGCTCAGCTTTTCTAGCCCCGCTGCCCCTGCTCCTTGCACGTCTCTCTGTCTCCCTGACCCCGCAGTGCTCAGGTCCTGGGAGGTGTTCGTGGACGAATACCTCTGACTCTGGGCCCCATGTGCCCGTGGGAAACTGCTCAGCACAGCTGGTACTGAGGCCAGCGGTGTTCATGTTGGGTGCTGAGCAGTGCCTGCCCCATCAGCTTCTTCCCCTGGAGGACTTTGTCTTTTTCACACAGTGGATCTCTCTCCAACCCTGTGCTGTAAGCAGAGTTGGGTAGAGCAGCAGCTTGCTTCTTCTTCCAGCTGTCCCTCTCTGCCTTTCTTTTCTTCACTGTGTCCCTCATGCTGTATCCCGTGGTCGGCCTCCCTACCACCCCACAGCCTGCCTAGCCACCTGAGTGAATGTCTCAGAGCTGTGAGTACTGTCGTCTCTAGTCTGCCACTAGCAGATCTATCTCCCTAGTGTCTATTTTTTCATCCTTGGGCCTCCAGAGTCCCCATAGAATTATCTCCAATTCTCAAGCAAGCAAGCGTTTCTACCTGGGCTTTTCAACAGATGCCAGTCCCTACCTAGAGCTCATAGCTGGGTTTCCCTTCTGCCTCCTGGCCTGTGTCCTCCTTTTCCTGTTTCTTTCTGAGGACCCAGCTCCTACCTACATGGCTAACCGAAGGTAGATATTTCTGCCTTGCTGGGATCTCCCACTGTATGGCGATGCATAGCTTTGGGTTCTGGCTGGAGATGAGCAGGTTCACATGGAGTACATCTGTGTAGAGGTCCTGAACCTTCCCCAGCATGGCCTCTGTCCACCAGTACTTGTCTTCCAGGAGGCAGCCTCTTTGCAAATAGCTTGACATCTTTCTACCTTGGTGTTCACACCCAAAAAGCGATTTAAAGCTAGTCACTCAGTTTAATTCATTCCAGAAACACAGATATAAGGGCTTAGTATGTGGCAGTGCTTATGTTAGATGTCTCACAAATGCTCTCTCGTAATTCCCACAAACTCTTTTAAACTGGGAATTTTTAGTTTTTCATTCTGTAGCATTTTTTTTTATTAGGGAGGATGGCATGCCCGAAGATCTGGAGGTCTTAGAGAGCAGTGTATCTGTGTCAAAGGCTGAGAGTATGCAGTGTTGGGAGAAGAGGGCAGCCACCAGGGCAGTGCTCTTAAAGATGCCATGTGGCAGGGTGTGTCCTAGAAGAGGACAGTGCAAGGTGTAAAGGAAGGGCTCGAGGGAGAGATGAGGCTGCCCGCACCATGCAGGTGCAGTGTTAGGTGACCATTAAGAGAGAACATCTTGGAGGGGAAGCTCCTGCCCAGGCAGATGATAGGTCCAAGTGGCAGAGGACAGAACACTATGGCTCCCATGATGCCAGCTGCAGCTGACCCTTGCTCCAGCCATGTCCTGTCTGCCTTCCCCAACCCCCCTGCTGTCCTGGGTGGCCTCATTGAGGGAGCTGCAAAGCCAGAGGCTCCCGTGGCTGGGCCAGCCCTAAAGCACAAAGGTCTGGCTTTTGACCACAGTGGACCACACTGTTCACTCTAGGAGCCTGGGTCAGGGTGCCATGGAGCCCCCCACCTCCAGCCACACATTCTGGGCCTTCCTACATTGCTTCTTCTGTGGAACATCCCAGGCACAGGGAAATGGCCTTTCCCTCAAGGGACAGCCCTGGAAGGCCTGGGTCAGGCTCGGGGTCTGTGGTAGCAGTGACTATGCTACAAAAGCTGGGAGAAGCAGGGATACCAGCTTCCTGGTGAGCAGACTGCAGGTGGAGTTGGGGATTGGAGGTTAGGGCTGATCTTTGCTCAGACTTCTAACTAGCAAGCTGTAGACCTCACACAGCATCCCTGTGTTCCTTTCAAAGACCAAGGAGAAGAAGATGAGAGGTGTTGGCAGATACAAGTTCATTTTCCTAGTAGTCCTCTGGTTCTGTGTGTTACAACCTAGCTAGTCTCCAGCCACTGGAGACAGCCCAGTAGAAGCCCACAGCTCACCCACATTGAAGTCAGGAGCCCCTCAGGTCCTTTATTTGTCCCTTCCATTCTTCTGAAAATAAAAATGGATGCAAAGAGCTCAGAACAGTCTTGATGCACAGAGCTGTTGCCATCTGCGTGTCACAGGGAGTCAGTCAGCTGCCACAGTGCAGTGCCCCTCACCAGGGTCCAGATCATTGTATTTTATTGCCATTAAGATAAAATCTAAGATGGTTAAATGGTTTTTTTCAGAATCACTCAGCAGTTGAGTGTGAGTGGAGATTTAATTTTACCCATTCAGTGGACATTTATTGAATACATGCTGTATTCATGCTCAGCTAAAGGTACTAGGGTTTAGCAGTGGGCAAATCTGGCCCAGACTGGGATGAATCCAAAGCTGTTGGGAGTCCCGCCAAGACCACCAGCCTGAGCTGCACACGTGGTCACATGGGAGTTGTTCTTACAAAACGAGTGAGGAATAAGGCATAAATCTCTAGGATGGCTAATGAACCAGGCCCCTCTGGGCTTCTCCCCACTTACAGTAGAGTCCCCAGGCTCGCAGGAGAGCAGCTTCTTACCAGAAAAGAGAAAAGAATAAGGGCGGTAAGTGGAAACAATTCCAAGGGAGGGTCCAAAAGATGTTTTGAGAAGAGTGTAAATGAGAAGCAAATGAAGGAGGCTCTGTCCCAAGTCAAAGTTGGTGAAGTCAAATCTCTTTTCCCTGCTGTATTTTATATTTTATCTTGCTGTGAAACACAATTAGTATGTACCTGCCTAGCAGGAGACCCATCCATCCATCCATCCATCCATCCATCCATCCATCCATCCATCCAGTCATCAACTTATCTACTCATTCATCCATCCATCCATTTTGCCATTATTCCATCCACCCATCCCTCTATTCGTGCATCCATAAATCCACCCACCCACTAACCCACACATCCACATATCCACCAAACCCATCCACCACTGTCCATCCATCTGTCCACCCATGTTTCTATTCATGCACACATGTATCCACTATGCATTCATCCACCAAACATTTATTAAGCACCACCCATGTGCCTTTGTTAGTGATGGATTCTAGAAATAAGCACATAAGGACCTCAGAGATCTGTGAGGTAAACACATTTATGAACTGACAGTGTATAGTATACCATGGAAGAGGGGGCACCCAGTGTGATTCGGGAGCTGTGGAAAGCCTATCCATGCCCGGAAGAGAGCGTTGCTCGAGCTTATTTCTTTGAACTAGAATGCATACCCGCTCCCAAGCAGACACACTTGTGGGAGGGCTGAGGGCTTCCTTGGCCTTTCTGAGTCACATTCTGCTTTTTCCTCTCCATTGCAGGCCTCTCTGCATTCATAGGTTTGTTGAGTACCTTAAATCATTGTGAACAGAAGTGCTGGAGGGAAAAAGGGAAATTCTGGAGGTGCTGCTCTGGGCCAGAGTGGGGCCAGCTGTGGGCTCTGCCCTGATATTCAAGTGTAGGGATAGGTGGGGCCATGGGTCAGAGGGTTCCCGGCTGACTCAATAGCACCTGCTATGAGTGGGTGGCAGGGAGTTCCATGAATGTGTGGAGAAGAGAAATCTTCAGATCGTCAAGGACTCTCGGCTTCAAGTTATCCTTTGGACAAAAATAAAATAAAGCCTAAAAACCTAAGCCAACTCCTAACAGGCTTTTATTCTCTTTTAATAACATCCTCATTACGAGTCTGTAGTCCAGAGGGGAGAAGAGATGTGTAAATGATTTTGCAGTGGTGGGGCTGGGGGGCTGCGGAGCTGGCAGGAACAGGGAGGGCGTTGGTCCTGTCACTGCGTAAGTGCTCCCCAGGCCACGAGTGCCAGGGGCATGATTCTGTCATGATGTCCCCTGTGGGAGCAGGGTCAGGTTCGCCGTGCCCATTGGAGGGAGCAGCTCTGCTCTTGAACATCAGCAGGACACTGACTTACTGCATCCCCGTGGCCCGGGGTCCTGGTTTCGGTCAGCAGTGGTCATAGTCCAGGCACCCTCCTGCCGCTTCTGCAACACCCGTCTGTCCGCCTCTTGTTTCTCACACCTCTGCCGCGTAGAGGCACCTGATGAGGCCCATGGTGCACAGCAAGGACACAGGACAAGGGCAGATGGGACAGGGCTCTTTAGCAGCGGCCACTTGCGGGGGAAGCAGGCGGCTCTGCTTGGATGTATCATGGTGAAAGTGACCCATGAGAGCTGAAAAGAGGTGCTGCTGGTTAGGCACAGTGTAGTGGATGTTTCTGATGCCTCCGCCCCATGGCCCATCTTTGACTTCTGCTTCATTGTGGGGGACACTTCCTACCCCCAAGGTTCTTATCTGGGGCACCCAGGCTAAGACAGATGAAGCAGAAAGTGAGGCAGAGAACGAGGCATGGACACACAGCCTGTGGGGGAGGCTGGAGCTGAGGTTGGGGGTCGCAGCGGCTGGTCCTGCAGCCCACAGAGCCTGTCTGATCTTCCCAGGAGTCCTTCGAGGCCCACATAATCTCTTTTTTCTATGCTGTGTTGTTGTTGTGGCATATTTTTAGCAGGATCCTTGCTTCTTGGGGGTGCAGAGACTGGTCCCCTTGACCCACTTTAGCTGACCGTGATTTGTGCAATAGTTACCAGTGAGGGGCCCCAGCCTGACCGAGGCTGAAGGTCACCTCTCCTCCACCCCCTTCCCTCCTCCTTTTCACCCCTGTGCTTCAGTGCCCTTGAAGGCTTGGGGTTGTGTGAGGGGACATCTGAGAATAGGGCTGCCCTCTGCCCCGTGAGGGCTCTGCTGGCCTTTCCGGTCATCAGAGTCTAATGACAGGCACACCTCTCCCACCCCTGGATCCCGCAGGCCGGTTTGCCCCGACACCGCTGTGCTGCTCTTCACGCTGCCGCCTATCTTCTCACACAAGGCTTTACTCTCAGGGGCTCTGGGATGGAGCTGTGTCACCTCTGTGTCCCTGCAGATAACTAACTGCTTTGCAAATCCCAAATGTGTTCCGTGGGTGGCAGTGCCTCCCTGTGCAGCAGGTGCTGGAGTCTCTGCTGCTTCTTCACTGCCACATGGTCACACGGGCCACCACTCTCCTGAGGGCAGCAGTGACTAGAGTGGCCTTTGCGACACCCAGGTCTGGTCACCAGACCCCCAGCGGCACCCTTCTCTCAGAGGTCCTCTCTGCTATTACTCCTTAGCATGTGCCACGAGGCTCTGCATGGCTCTATCCCTGCTTCTGTTTGTCCTGCCCCGTCCATACTGCACCACCCAAACCGTCATATTAAACTGCTTTGTCTTCTAACCCAGGGATCAGCCAACTCTGGGAATGGGGTGAATCGGACACATTACCATTTTGGTGAATAATGATAATCAGTGCAAGGCTGCACCCATTTGTTGCTATATTGTCTGTAGCTGCTCTCAGGTTGTGACAGCAAGATTGAGCATTTAAAAATGAGACTGGAAGGCCCTCAAAGCCTAAAATCTTTTCCATCTGGTCCCTTACAGAGAACCCGGTAGAGCCTGCCCCAACCGGGCCTGCTCCTCTACACCTTCATGCCTTTGCAAATGTCCTTCTCTCCCTTTATCCCACTAAGCCTGCTGCCCGTCCTTCCCACCAACCTTTGCTACCTGAGCAGGTCAGTTTCCTGCTGCTGGTCACACTGGTACTCCTTGTTGATGCATGGACCTGCCTCCCACTGCCATCCCTGATGCAGCGACAGGTCTTATCCTATGGGAGCTCCAGCACCTGCAGGGCTGTTGAACAAACAGCAGGAAGCCAGAGGCTCATGGTGTAATATTGGGCTCAACATCTTAGCGTTGCCTCCCATTTTGCCCTGCTTTCTGTCTCTGCAAATCCACCAGTGGAGACTTTCACTGCCTTTGTCTTTGCAGATCTCCAACCTCTACCTGTATGACAGTGTTCTGATGCTGGCCAACGCCTTCCACAGGAAGTTGGAGGACCGGAAGTGGCACAGCATGGCGAGTCTTAACTGCATACGGAAGTCCACCAAGCCATGGAACGGAGGGAGGTCCATGCTGGACACGATCAAAAAGGTGTGTGTGTGTGTGTGTGTGTGTGTGTGTGTATGAGGAACACACCCCCTGGGTGGGCCAAAGCTGGGGACAGATCTGTCCTTGCCCCTGACTCTGCCCATCCAGCAGCTGGCCTGAAGCTGGGATCTTTGTAGGTACACTCTGCGAACTTCTCCCTGTCACTCTTCCTGCATCTGCATTTGAAAGCTGGGGGAGTTGTGGTTCGAGGATGTGTCATTATTATGGTCTCCACTTTAATAGAAGGAGGCTGGGCTTCAGAAAGGTTACATAACTTGCCCAAGGTCACCAGTAAGCACAATGTGGAGGTAGCTGCCTACCTTGTGTGCCAGATGCCCCTCCATGCAGGCTGCCACCCTCCATGAGATCGGTCTCCATTGGCACTGCCATATGCTGATCAGCTAGGACCTCAGAATATGTGTGCACATGTATAGGTGTGCACGTGTGTGTGCACACACTGTGTGATGTGTGCCATGTTTAGGAGGCTGGATTGGAAGTGAGTTGGGTAATTCACGTAAGACTTGTTAGAGTGAATTGGCTTTTAGAGGCTTCAAAAGAGCATTTAGGGAAATCTATAGTGTCAGGAGTTTTAGTCGCAATAAATCCTTCATGGTTTCAATAGCAGTGAACCTGTTCTGATGTTGGATTAAATTTATTGCAGATCAGAACAGAGCAGGGCCCCTTATGGGCCAGCTTAGTCTCTGGGGCTCTCCCATGGGGCCTCACACTGGGTGATGACTTCACCCCAGGTTGGAAGAGAGCAGGGTGGGAGGGGACTCACCACAGCTCATCCAGCCCCTGCCGTCCCCTGAATCCCTGGAGAGGAGTGTGCAGCTGGTGGTCACCACAGCTAGTTCTTCAGGTCACTGTGCTCTGTATACCTGGTCTCCTTTGGTCCTGGGAGCTCTGTGATGTGGATCTGATTAACTTCAGGCTGAAGCTGGGAGATCGGCAGTGATTTGCCCAAGGTGGCGCATGTCTCAAAGCCAGGGCTGGAGCAGTGCTTATATCTGTCACTCTGCAAGTTACAACCATGTGTTAGATGTGGCTCTTGATGACTTGTGACCTCTGTTTTGGTTAGGCTAAGAGAAGCCCCTGGAGCAGGTTGCAAGGAGAGACCAGCTGTGCTGAGGGAGGGATGGGCTGTCAGTCCTTAATCCCATGGTTCGCACAGTGTTTGGCACAGAGCAGGGGCCGTGAACACACTGACTGCAGGAAGGTCAAGTGCAAGCCTTAGGGGTTTCCCCTGTCAGCCAGTGGTCTGAGAACCACTGATCTTGCTCTGAGACTGACTGCCAGCAACAGAGTCTTTGTTGCAGGCTGTCCACAGCCTCCTCGTGACCCTCATCGCTCCCTTCTTGGCGACCTTTATCTCCTTGGGATTGCATCCCCTACCCCAACCATATTCCCCCCACAATGGCCTTTCCTCCTCTCCTGCAGGGCCACATCACCGGCCTCACGGGGGTGATGGAGTTTCGGGAGGACAGCTCGAATCCCTATGTCCAGTTTGAAATCCTCGGCACGACCTATAGTGAGACCTTTGGTAAAGACATGCGCAAGGTGAGTCTCAGAAGCCTCAGAGTCCTTGCCTCCCAGGGGCACCACTGAAAACAGCAGCAGCTGCAGGACTCTGGGCTCCTAGCAAGTTTTCACTGGCGTGGAAAGCCCATCTCCTGCTCTCTCTCTCTCCTGCTGCTGCTCTTGCCCTTCATGCTGGTGTTTAGGGGGCATGCTGAGAAGGGGGCATCAAGAGATGTCCAGACCGGAAGTACCACTGGTGCAGTTTCTTTGAGTCCAGGAGGGGCCCCTGGGAACCACTTCTGATGTGCAGTGCTCCTTCGACTACTGGGGGCACCACTTGGAGGCTGGAAGGGACAGTGTGTTTTCCCAAAGAGGTGAGGTCAGCCCAGCTGTGGGGACAAGTGTGACTTGTGGCTGCGGCTGGAGACAGAATGTCCTCTAGATCTAAGGGTGAGACAAGGGTGTGAAAAGAAAAATGAACCACAAGGTGGGGAGGGAGTGAGGAGTGCTGGAGCTCAGTGGAGAGGGAAATGAGAGACAGATGAGTAGAATAACCCAGGGTAAGGCTTAGATTTGACTCACTCATGATGCAGATAGAAGGGCTGGGGGCATCTTCTTAGTGACATATTGCCTCCTCTTCCTCCCCTGATGGGGGATGGAGGACAGTTTCTCAGAATGAAGGAAAGCAGGGAAGTCAAAATATCATCAAGCCATGTGTCAGCCATCTGGCCTTTTATCCAGAGTGCAGACCCCCAAAGGTAAGGGGGGCACCTCTGGGGCTAAGAGTCTAATAGGGTTTGGGACCAAGATGTCAATATGGCAAGGAACAGGTTGGAATAATTATCCAAATGAGGGACCTCAGCTGTAGTCACTGTGAGCAGTGTGGTGCCCGGGGTGGTTGTGCAGGTAAGGGCAGTGGCCTGGCCAACCTGGCTGGCTTGGCTGCATTCCCAGAAAGGGCCCATGTGCTTGTAGAGCCAGAGAAGGGAATGTGCGTGGTGTAAAGTGGCCACAGGGCTCAGACTTCTTGAGAAAGAATGAAAGCATTCACTGATTGCACATACTCGGGCACAGGCTTGTGCAGTAACGTATGTGTTCAAACATACACACATGTCCACGGACTTGAGAGGAGGCTGTGTCCACTAATGGCAGTGCTCTGGAGGTGAAGGACAGTCCTTGCAGGTGATGAGCTGTCAGCAGGGGCTGGATAAGGACCCTTCCAGCCATGCCTCCAACACTGGCTGGGGCAGTGAAGAGGTGGATGGTGGTTAAGGGACGATGGGGTCCCTCAATCTGGGGGAGTAGGAGACTTCGTTGATTTTGTCACTGGACAACCAGAGTAGAAGACTGAATGCTTGTAGAAGGAATGGGAATTGCAGAGCAGGGAGAGATCCTGGATAACTCGGATAGAAGGACTGGCTTCCCAGGAAGAGGCTGGGATGGCTTGGGGTCCCTGAATGATGGGGACAGTGAGGGACTTTCTGCCCACCTTGTGATGGAAGTTAGAGCCACAGGTTGGTCATGCAACTTCTAGGAGATCTGATATGTTGTGATGCAATGGCCAACACCCAGGTCTTGCTGACATCTTGGAGCCTCGAGGCTTACTTGTAGTGCCATCCAGGGGTTGTTGACTACCCTGGGGCACCCTGTGGGGCCACAGTGTCAAAGGGTGCCTGTCAGGGATGCCTGATGCTGGGAGGCTTGACTGGGGGCTGAAGATGATGGTCATTGGTGGACTGGGTCATGACCACAAGGAAAACGGGCTTGTGTCAGAACCCCACCTGGTAAGGGGGTGCATGCAGTCACTCTGGTGTGACGGAGTTGGCAGAGTGTGGCGCCTGCTGGAATGACCCTGCTTATCAGCCACAGCACTGGGTACCTGCCTTCATCCCTGACAGTTCCTCTGAGGCCCTGCTGCCTCCTTTGCTACCTTGTGACCTCCTTTCAGCTCCATTCTAACACCAAGGTCCCCACAGTCAGCAGAATGTGGGCAGTGGGGGTCCCCAATTCCTCTCAGCAGTGGACATCTCCAACCCTAGGCCTCACACCCTGCTGGCCACTCCAGGTGTCTGAGAGAGGGAGGGAGGCCCTGTGTCCTCTACTTCCTGTTTCAGGTGTCTGGGCCTTCTGTGTTGCCAAGGCAACGCTCCTCAAAAACCTCCAAGCCAATGGGAGCTGGAATCTCTTAGCCTAAGGAGCTTCTGAGCAAGAGGATGGAATGTAATTGAGTTGGAAGGGAAGCTGATTTTCAAGTGGGTTTTATTTTAAAATGTATCCTTTTGTCATTTTAAAATCTGCCCTTAATAACTGCATATCCCAGTTGTTATCTGTCTGCCTTGCAGCTTATCTCTGGTAAGGAGAAGTTATCTGGAAGGCAGGGCATGGGATTTACCCTGGCAAATGTTTGTCATTTGGGCCCAGGGTGCATGTGAGTGTAATTTGGGGGTTTGGGGAGTGGTTTCAGGATGAAGCAAAGGGTGGGGATTAGGACCTCATCCCAGGCAAGGGCAGCTTTTGAAGGCAGGCCTGACTTGTGGCTTCCAACGGAAGGTAATGGCAAGGCAGGGTGACTTAAAGGATATTGAAATAAACCGAGAAAATGGGAATGGGCAGCAGATTTGAGGGTAGGGTTAGGATCCTGAGCTGCACAAAAGAGGGTCAAGGTCAGCCCCCACCCGCAGCTTTCTGGCCACGCCCCATACAGAGTTGCAAGGGGACCAGCCAGAGAGATTACTGGATATCCTTGTGCTGGGCAGGGTCGGGGGGTCCCTGTAAGATGGAATATATATATATATATACACACGTAATAATAAATAAATAAATTAATTAATATATTATTAATTATTATATATATATAAATTGAAAAACAACCACAACAAACAAAACCACACAAAAACCCAGCCATTTGTTGAAGATTGAAACCAAGAGGAATTGTTTAAATTAGGGAGCAAATGGATATTTTTCTTAAACTAAATACCCTGGAGGAAAATCTCAAGGAGGGTGAGTCATCCAGACGTTTTAGATTAAGTGGCAGAAAGAGACTGTGGATTACTCAGCCCCTGCATAGGAGGGAAGGAGTGGGTGATCGCCTTTGCTGCAAGGTGCTGGACAAGCACTAATTAAATTATCTCATCCAGGAAGTGCGTTCTTGTTTAGGGAGTGCTGGGCGGCGAAATCAGAGGTCTCTGTCACCAGCTTGCTGTGTAACACTGGGCAAAAATCCATGTCTCTGTTTACTTCAGCTGCTGTGGCATGGGTTTGCCACCAGGGGCAATGTTTTCTGGGAAATCACTTAAGGCCCCCATGGATCTCGCAGACATTGATTTTAAGGGGTCTGAGCTTCACCTTATTGGAGGTCCTGTCTTTTCAGCCTTCAGACCTTGGAAACAAATTCGGCTTCACAAATTTCTACTTGGTTGTGTTTCTCTTTGCTCAGACAGAAATGGTCAAAGGGGGAAGCCCAGGAGGTTGTCCATGCAAATGCCCTTAGCTGGTGGCATGAGCTGGGGCAGATCTGTTGGAAGCCACCTTTCCCAAGGGGGAGGTGTGTGGGAAGCTGTTTGGAACAGGACAAGAAGTAGCCTGGGAAGAACTCTTCGAATCTCTGGGCTGTGTATAAACGTGCATTCTGCGTGTGTTGGCTCGATGACTCTGGGCCCTTGTGTTACTCTTGGCTGTGCTTGTCCTGGGGTTTTGCAGCCACCTTCTTTTCTGAACCTTGCAGTGTCCCAGGCTGAAGCTCCGCACCACACCATATGCCGAAGGTAGAGGCCAGAGACAGGAGGGCTGCTTGGCAGCCCCAAGCAGGTGCAACTGGGCTCACTAAGACCCATGAGCCTGCGCAGTGCCCAGCTCTTCTGAGTGCCCAGTAGCAGATGCCTACTCCTCATAAAGACTACAGGGCAAATGGAATGTGGGAGCTTCATCTTGAAAGAGGTTTCATTTTGGAGACTGTTTTGGTGTTGGAGTGATCAGTGGGAGGAGGAAAACATGGTTATCTCACCCCCGTCCCCAGCCTGCCTTGCCTGGACCGTGAAACGTTTCCCATAGGAAACATTTTTCTGTGATCTGATTGCTGAGCTTGGCTGCCCTTCTCTGTCACAATGGCACTGGTGTGGGGACTTGTTTCCTTCTGCTAACACAGGGCCCAGGTGCAGTGAAACCCTGGGGAAGTTGCCAGCTGCCCGCAGGCTCTTTGAACCTCGTTTTCTAGGGGTGGTACCCGCCCTGGTTCGTGGGCTCACGGGAGGGCACTACGTTTCCTTGGGAAGGAGGGTGGGGAAAGGGCAGGAGCGTGCAGAAGGCCTGTGGATTTGCTTATGCCTTGCCTCCCAGGATTCAGGAGTCCCTGGTGGGGCAGAGGGAACATGGCTGTTTTCTGCTTCTTTGTAAAGGGAGACTTGAGCTAGGACCGGGAGAGGCTGGGGAAGTTTTTAGTCAGTGGTATTCAAGCTTCTCTCCAGCCTGTGAAGTCTGGTCAAGCAGGATCTTCCTGGACCCCAAATATGTTAAGCAGTTGTACAAGCTCACATATGTGGTTGTAGTGGACAGGGACTTGGGGCAGGGAACCTGAGGCTCTCTTTGCATTAACTCTTGTCTCCAGGATATCTAAGTAGTTTTCTATACAGTTTTATTTGGGAAACTGAGGCCGAGACTGGAGAGCCTTGATTATGTAGCACCAACAGCATGTGGCCCTGCTGGGTCTGGAAGGCAGAGGTGTATGTGTGTGTTTATGTGCATGTGTGGCACAACACCCTTTCTGAACTGGAAGCCATGAGGTTCTGTGAGGACCCTTTGCCCGCCTTCCACTCCAATCTCCACCTCCTCCCTGGAGCCAACATTAAGACATACACACCCCTTTCTGTCGCCATCCCCAACCCTTCCTGTTGCTAGAGCCTGCTAACTTCAAGTTCTCCCACCCCTTGGCCTTGCCTCAGTCTCCCTGTCCCAGCAAATATGCCCAGAAATTGGGATAGCTTCCTTCTCTTTTTCTAGTTTAAGATGCTTCGTTTTCTGTCTTGTCTGTAATTTTGATTCTCCATAAAACCCAGTTTTAGGCAGGAATCAGATGCCCCCCTTGATGCCAGGCCTGCAGGAGGGCCTCAGGCTGCTGCTAACTCAAAGTAGTAATTGCTCATCATACAGCGATTGCCATGCCGTAAGACCCCCGTCCTCCCTGGCTTGGAAGTACATCAGTACATCCTTCACATTCTCCTCCGTGTCCGCTATGCCATGCTACAGCTGTCCCACATTCTCGGGGTTCAGGAGTTCTACATGGTGAGTGAGGCCATGCTACAAAGGCACCTAGGAGACAGCCTAGCTCTGGTGACACAGCAGAGGCTGTTGGTGCCAGGAGCCTCACAGCAGTGAGGAGGGGGCTGGAGGTGGAGGTGGCCTGAGGACATCTAGCCAGAGCTCTGCTCGGTGGCTCCTGTAAGTTGCTGTCACAGAGACTCCTGGCTGTGCACAGTGAGTCGCTGGAGAGAAATAAACTCCAGTCTCTTTGTGGATTAACATTCTTGTAGCGTATTTCCTTGGTAAAATGTCAACTGCTCAGAACCCCTAGCGCAAAAACTGCTTTTGACAGAGCTGAGACCCAAAACAAACACTGCCATCTTATCTGAGTAAAGGCAGAAGGAAAAGATGCTATTAGTATTTCATTTTAAGTAACATTTCATCAATACATGCTCATTTAGGGTGGAATGTTTAGAAAATACAGATAAATGAAATGAAGAATGTAAAAGTCAGCTATAATCTCTGAACCAAGAAATAAATACTGTTTGTATTTCTGGTGCATTTTCTTTAGGGTTTTTTTCCCCCTCCCTCCATACACAGATAGAGATAGTGTTATGTGTATTTATCAAATTGCTATTTATGGTACACACATTTTATATCTTGACTTTTCCACTTAACACTGTATTGGGAGTATTTTCTCATTTCTTTGACTATTCTTTACAACTATAATTTTTTTAATGGAAAGGCATTACTCAACCTGCAGGGAGCTATCATTTATTTAATCTTCCTATACAGTGAATATTCATGCTTTTCACCCTATTATTATAGAGTGGTGCCATAATGACATCCAAAATACATACAATTTTAATTATACATATATTTATTTCTTTATGATATATTTTTAAGGAAGTAGATTTGCCATACAAGGATAGTAATTCTTTTATGTATTTGATATATATTTTCAAATTGATTATAGAAAGGTTTAATAATTTTTACATCTACATGTAATATATGAAAGTCTGTGTTACATCCTATGCTCAAATAAAAGATTGAGATATATATATATATATATATATATTTATATATACATGTCTGCTAATTTAGTAACAATATACAAAATAATATTGATAAATTTGCATCTTAAGAGATTGTACATTTAAAAATATAATAATTGATCATTTGCTTTTTGCATTTTATAAATCATAACTCAAGTTCTCTGCACATTTGTATCGAGGATGGAATTTTTCTTGTCAATTTGTGAAACTCTTTCAGAGGAGAATTGATAGTTACTTGTGTCAAATATTTTGTCTCAATAAATTGTTTGCCTTTGAAATAAAAATCTTCACTTTGAGACATTTAAAGTTGTATGTGGTTAAATACTTAGATTTTTTTATTTGCAGAATTTTTTTGTGTTTGTACTTTTCAGAAAGTCATATCCAATTTGAAGAATAGATACTACCTTTTTTTTTAGTACATACTGTTTACTCGTACTTTCTTCTAGTTATTTTTATGGTTTGATTTTCTTTCAGCAAAATCTGCCATCTGCCTGGGATGGATTTTGGATGGATTGTGATGTGATGGTCTAGCTTCTACATTTTTTACTAAATGGTTCCCACCACCACATATGCAGTAAAACTTCCTTTACCCATTGCCTTGAATCTCACATTTTATTCTAAGCTATATGAAAATTTGTGCATCTCCTCATTGATATTTTTAAGAAAATTCTTAATCTTTTTCTCTCCTTTTTTCTCCCCACTTAAATTTAATTCACTTGGGTGTATTATTGGAACACGCTTGTCTGCATATAACAGAATACCCCCTCATGGATTAAATGATAGAAAGACCTTATCTCACATTGAAAGGGGCCTGGAACTAGGGCAGGTTGGGCTTGGCCATTTCCAATGTTTAGTGCTCAGACCAAAGGCACAGGAACAACCTTAATTTTCCTTAGGGTTTCAGGATGGCTGTGCCAGTTCCAATGGTTATACCCAGGAAGATGGCAGCACGGGGGAGCAAGTCGTTATTTTCTATGCATCCTCTTTTGTGAGTGAGACATGCTTTCCTAGGACCTGGACCTGGCCTCCTTTCCAGGTCATAATAATTTTGCTTTCTCTGTGATTGCAGTAGGGGTTCTCCACTGAGATGCACAGGTCACAGGGATATAGTTTGTGTCCTGGATTTATCGGCATGTATCCCCTTCATGACATAGACAAGGGATCACTTATTCTTTTGTAGTTTGGTTTTATGACTTGTATCTAGATGTCCCCTTGAAGGCTCATGCACTCATAGGTGGGGCTTTTCAGAGGTGGCTGGATCTAGGGTGTGTGATGCTGGGATTAAGGAAGTTTGATAATTAAACTGGTTTACTATATTTCTGGGGATGAATAACAGAAGGCCCACTCTGAGCATGGGCGGCACCAACTAGTAGGCTTGTAGCTTGGATGGGATAAAAGGGAAAGGGAGGCTCAGTGCTGCTGCTTGTTGTCTCCTGCCTCCCCTGCCATGGACTGTTTCTATTCTGCCATGCTGCCCTACCTTGGTACTAGCTGACTATGGACTGAAACCTCTACAAGCTGTGAGCTAAGATAAAACTTTTAACTTTGGGTGTTGGGTATTTTGTCTCAGCAACGAGGAAAATAACTCAGACATTCAGTGGACAGAACTGTTCAAAACTGGAAAGAATTTGACTATAAACTACTCTGGTCTAATTGTTGAATTTGGAGATATTGTCTTGATATTCTGGAAAAATTTGTTTCCTAGTTTCTACATTTCATGGAGTCATTTTTAGTAATCTGCTTCACTGAACATGTTGCCAAATCCATTACTTCAGGCTGTATAGTATTTACAAATCATTTTAAAAATATCTGTGGACATATCCCCCTTTTCATTCTTTGTGTTATGTATTTGTGTTGTCTCACTTTATTTCTTGAGAATAACTGACAAAGTTTTTAAATTAAAATTTTTTAAAATTTAGGTCTAATATTTTAAATCACTTTTGTTATATTTTGTTAACCTAATTACTTGATTTGTTTTCATGCCTACCTACTGCCTAGTATTTGTTTTATTGTTAGTTCTAAAATTCTTATATGAGGTGTTTGATAATTTATTTTTATTCTATCTGGTTTTAGGATGCTGTACATATTATCCTAAATAGAGTTATGACTGGATCTTAGTGGTTTTTCTAATGTAAACTGAAGGATAACACCTTACAAAAATATGCCTAAATCTTAGGGGGATCACAGTGAATTTTCAGAAGTGAACACATCCTTGCAGTGAGCGCTCACACTGAGAAATAGAACATTCCCTTCACCCCAGAGGCCTCACTGGCGCCCCCTTCTGGTCTGTACACCCACTGGTGGAACCACTTCTGTCTACCACACTTCATTTTTCCTGTTCTTTACTTGATATCCATATCAGACACTCTGTACTCTTTTCTAATTGACTTCTTTTGCTCAACATTATGTAAGATTCATTATTATCCCCCTATGTAGTTTTAGATAATTTGTTCTTATTGTATTTTAAAGTGAAGATTTTATTATTATTCAGGTATGCCGAGGCCAACAAATCAGGAGGCAACTGCCATTGTAAAGATAGCTTGTTTCTGACAGTTCCTGAAAGAAGGGGTAAAATCACATCAGAGGGCTTGCTGGGAAGTACCAGAGTCTATCAGAAAGCAGAGAAAAACATGGTAATGGTTTGTACTTACATTTCAAGACTGACATGACTATTCTTGACTCTTGGTATTACTTTATACATTTTAAAATTAGATTTTCATTTTCCAAAAATTTTGGGATTGTGACTGAGGTTGCGTTGACTTTAGATCAGTTTAGGAAGCATTAACATCTCACCAGTTGAGCAACCGAATTTATGAGGCATGATTGAAAAATTCAGTCAATGTCTATTGTAAAAAAAAAAATTACACTAAAACCGCATTGCCATAATTCCCCTCAAAATACTCCATTTTTCTTGAAGCACACATATTCCATCATTCTTGCCATTTTCTGAAGCAGGCCTGCAAGTGCTTTTTCGTGAATGTCTTTAGTTGTGCTGTTATGGCTGCCTTGATGTCCTGAATCGATTCAAAATGTTTACCTTTTGTGGTCATTTTGGCTTTGGGGAAAAGCTGTAAGTTGCACAGTGCCAGATCCAGTGAATAAGGTGGATGGGGACACATATAACATTTCTACGAGCCTGCCTTTCCATTGGCTGGCATTCGGCAACAGCATTCACTATATTTTTTATCATACCTTTCAAAGAGGACCTCCAGAACTGCTTCAGAAAGCAAGAATGATGACATGAGGGTGTTTGAGGTGAGGGAGAATCTTTTGAGGGAGATTAAAAGCAATGTACCTTTTACTGTAATAAAGTTTTAAAAATTTAAGCACACTATTTTTTTAATCAACCCTTGCATGCACATCTTGTATGTTTTCATTGTAGAGATTTGAATAATTTTGATTTATTCCTAGATATTGCTAGTGGTCATTATATTATATATAGTACATACTGATAGTACATATATATAGTACATATTGATTTTTACTTGCTTATTGAATGCATATAAAATTGACTTGATTTTGTATATTTAACTTGTTTCTAGTATACTAACTGAATTTGTCAATGTATTCTAATAGTTTACTTGTAGATTCTTTTATATTCTGTTATATACATAATCACATCATCTATGAATAATGAGATTTTAATTTTTTTTCTGTTATAACTTTCATTTTTCTAAACTTGATAGAGTTGTCGAACATGTTGAATAGATATAGTAATAGTGGACATCCTCATCTTGTTCTTAATCTCAGAGGATAGCTTTCAATAATTCACCTTTTAATATTATGTTTATTACATAATTTTGGTTATTGGTATTTTTTAAATTAAGAAAATTTCCTCAAATTCCTAGTTTGCTAATAGTTTTATCAACTATGGATGTTACATTTATTCAGAGACTATTTTTGTGCCCATTAAGATTATGATGTAATTTTTATGCTTATTTTTTCCTGGTAATATGATATGTTTACTGTTTTGTTTTTCTTTTTTTTGATACTGTTCATTTCTCTTTTTATTATCAATATAATACCCATTATTTTGTTTTATAATATATTCTAATATTTTCTAAGGCTGATATCCTCTACTTCCTTTGCCTTTTCAGAATATTATTTTTAAATTAAACTTTATTTTGAGATTAATGTAAATTCACATGCAGTTGTAATAAATAATATAGACAGATTCACCGTACTCTTTACTCAGTTTCTGCCAGTGGCAAAATCTTATAATACTACTCTACAGTAACACAACAAGGATATTGTTTTTAGTACATCCCGTGGACCTGATTCAGATCCATATTTCCTCAGTTTTATTTGCACTTGTGTGTGTATATGTGCATTTGTTTTACTCGGTTTTATCATGTGTTTATTGATGTACCCACCACCACAGTCAAGACTCAAGAATTCTGTTATAAAAACATCTCTCACATTGCTCTTTTATAACCATATCTTCTTTCTTTTTTGTCCTCTTGCCTTCTGCATTCCTAATTACTGACTGCTATTAATCTTCTATTTCTAAAATTTTGTCATTTTCAAAAATGTTACACAAATTGAATCATACAAGATTATAATTTTGTGATTGGCTTATTTTCACTTACTATAATCTAGAGACTCATCCAAGTTGTTGCATCAATACAGTAGTTTCTTACTTTTATTGCTGAGTATATTTCAGAGAAAAGATATACCACTGTTCAACTATTCACTCATTGAACCATTAAAGGGTACCCACATTCTGTGCAGTTTTTGGTAATTGTGAATAAATTTGCTGTGAACACTAGTGTACTGGTTTTCTGGTAGAAATGGTCAAGAGTGCAATTGCTGGATCATATGGTAATTGTATGTAGAGTGGTATAAAGAAAACAACTGCCAAATCATTTTCTTGAATAGCGGCCCCATTTATACTCCAGTGACACAATGTATAACAATAGTTTTTTCACATACTCAACGGCCTTTGGTGTTATCACTATTTTGCTGATACTTATGCAGAGATATCTTATTGTGATTTTAATTTTCATTTCCCTAGTGGCCAGTGATATTGAGCACTTTGCGTTTACTTATTTGTCCACTGGCTATCCTCTTAAATGTGCAAGTCTTTGCCTATTTTTCCAATTGGATTACTTGTTTTGTACTTTTGGATTTTGAGAATCTTTCATATATTCTAGATCCTACCCTATTGGCTGTGCATTTTGCAAATATTTTATTGCACTTTCTGGTTATTTTTCATTCTTTGTTAAGGATCTTTTGCAAAGTTAAACGTTTCAATTTTGATGAAGTTGAGTTTATCAACTTTTCCTTTTATGGATCATGTTTTCGGTATCAAGTCTAAGAATTCTTTGACCATCCTTACCTACCAAAGGTTTTTCTAATGTTTTTTCTGAAAAGTTTTAATTCCTAAATCCACTTTGAATTATTTTTTAAATTGTGAAGTTGAGGTTTTCATTTTGTTTTGTTTTTGCCTGTGGAAGTCCACTTATTTCATCATCATTTGTTTAAAAGTCATAAATCATCTGGGCACATTTGCGTGGGTTTATTTCTGGGTTCTGTAGTCTGTTGAATTGATCAGTGTGGCTACTCCCTCTGCCAACATCATGTCGTCTCAATTAATGCAGCTTTTAATTCATTGCTGGATAATACTTGCCAGTGCATTATTGAGGACTTTTCCATTCTAAGTTCATAAACTATTAGGCTGTAGTTTTCCTTTATGTGCTGTATTTGTCTTATTTTGGCATCAGGGTGGGAGGAACTTCATAAGCTGTGTTGGAAAGAATTCCTTTGTCTCCTGTCTTATGGAAGCAATTGTGTGTGATAAAATTCTCCAGTGAAACAATGAAGGCCCAGAGTCTTCTGTTTTCAGGAGGTTGTATAACAAAGCTCACCTTCTTTGATGGTTACTGTATCATTCTGATTATCACTTTCATCATGGATAAATTTTGGTTGTTTGTGGGTTTCCAGTAATTGAACAAATTTTCTGTGGCTTTTTTTTTTTTCTGTGAGTACCGGGGGGTCGACCTCAGGACCTTGTGCGCCAGCAGGCGCCCGTGCCGCTGAGCGATATCACTGGCCCCTTTTTCGTATGTGGGTTCCGGGAGTCGAACTCGGGCCCTCGCGCTTGCCAGGCAGGAGCTTACGCTGCTGAGCCATCTCACCGGCCCTATCTGTGGCTTTTAAGGAACTTATCCATTGCTTCTAACTTGTCACATTTATGAACATAGAGTTGTTTGTGTTTTTCATATCATTTAAGTAACTATAGTATCTGTAATAATAACTTCTGTGTCTTTCCTGACGTTGCCGATATATCTGTTATTATTTGTGTTAGTCTATCAATTTTAATGTTTTTGAAAAATTAGCTTTTTGTTTTGTTCATTTTCTTTATTGCTTTCCTATTTTCAGTTTTAAGAATTTCTGCTCTTATTTTGTTATTTTTAAATTTCTATTTGCTTTGGGTTTATTTGTGCCTTCTTTCTCTGATTTCTTGAGGTAGAATCTTAGATTATTTGAGACATTTCATCTTTTCTAACGTCTGCTTTTAGTGCTATACATTTTCCCTCCTCAGAACCCTGTTTTCATTTATTCCACACATTTAATATGTTGTATTTCATTTTATTCATTTCAATGTATGTTCTAAAATTTTCCTTTGAGGGTTCCTGTTGTACTCAGGGATTATGCAAGTGTGTTGTTAATTTCCATGTTTAGAGGTTTTTCTCTTGTTTCTGTACTATTGAATTCTACTCTGATTCCTTTATGAGAAGAGAATATATTCTGTAAAAAAATCAATTATTTTAAATCTGCTGAGGTTTTCTTATGGTCCAGAATACAGCCTGTCTGAAGAATATTCAATGGGCACTTGAAAAATATTGTATGCTGCTGGTCTTGGGTGATGTTGTACATCAATTAGACATTATTGGTTGATTATGGTCCTTGGTTTAAATATCCTCATTGATCTTCTATTAGTTCTAGCAGATGTTAGGATGGGGTTGTTGAAATTTCCAACGATACTTACGAATTTGTCTTTTTCTCTTATCAGCTCTGTTTTTGTCTTATGCATTTTAAGGCTCTGTACTTTGGTGCATATATACACAGGATCATTATGTCTTCTTGGTGGATTGCTCCTTTTGACATTGTATAATGTCCTACATTCTCTCTGGTGATTTTATTTATCTGATGTTACTGTAGCCCATCATGCTTTTTAAAATTAATGTTTGCATATGTTTCAATTCTTTGACTTTTAGACACTTGTGTCACTGCCTTTGAAGTGAGTTTCTTGCAAGCAGTATAGAGTTGAGTAATTTTTAATCCAATCTTCCAGTTTCTGCATTTTTAATTGTTGTATTTACATCATTAAAATTTAAGAACATTATTGTTTTAATATTTAAGAGCTAAATCATAATGGTATTATGTGTGTCCATTTATTTCTTAGCTTGCTTTGGGTTACATATTTTGAGGGTATAATCTTGGCTTATTTGTAGTGTATTAGTAATGTTTAAATTGCTTTTATTGGCTTGTCTTGTATTCCTATATACATATGTGATTCATCATGGTATACTGTGGAACTCTCACTTCTATTTAGTTGCCTTTGCATTCCCTGCTTTTTGATATTATTGTCTTGAGTATTATTATTATTTTTTATGATTTATATGATTTATAAAGTATGATTTATAAAACTCATGAAGAGAAGGATAAGATATGTTCATTATTCTGTGCTTTCTGTTGTTCTTTCTTCCTGATGCTCCAAGAATCTTTCTGTTATCATTTCCTTTTTGTTTAGTAAACTTCCTTTAGCTAATCCTGAAGGATGAGTCTGCTGATCACAAATTATTTTAGTTTTTCCTCATCTGAGAATGACTTTATTTCCCCGTATTCTAAAAAGATAATTTGTCCAGACATAGAATTCGTGATTGAGTGTCTTTTCTTTCAGCACTTTAAAAGTATTGTGTCACTTTCTACTGATCTCCATAGTGTCAGGTTATGAATCTATTGTCATTTAACTTTGTTTTCCTGGGGTAGTTTCTCTCTTGGGTGCCTTTGAGATAAACTCCAGCCCTCTGTATCTATGGATTCCTTATCTGTGGATTCAACCATCTGCAGATCAAAAACTTTCGGAAAAAAAAATGTTCTTGACCAAGCGAGTACATACTTTTTTTCTTGTCCTTATTTCCCAAGCAATATAATACAATAACTATTTATATAACATTTATATCATATTAGGTATTATAAGTAATCTAACAGTGATTTAAAGTATGAAGAAGGCTGTGCATAGGTTATATGCAAATACTAAACCAGTTTGTATAAGGACTTACGCATCTATGCATTTTTTTTAATCTTTAGGAGATCCTGAAACCACCCTCAGATACCAAGAAATTAAATGTTATTTATATATCTATATCCATATTTTGTGGTATCTATACATTTTACATCTTTCAGTATTTTTCATAAATTGCTAACTATTATTTATTTGGATAGTATTTAATCCCCAGTGTTTTTCTTTTCTCTTTCTGATAGTCCAGTGCAATGATCATTGGATATTGGGTCTTTTGTTACTGTCCTACAGGTCCCTGAGGCTCTGTTCAGTTCCTTTCTAGTTTATTTTCTCTCTATTACTCACATTGGCTAAGCTGTATTGATCTGTTCTCCATCTTATGAATTTTATCCTCTGTCATATAAACTCTATGATTGATTCCGTCTAGGGAATTTGAATTTTTTTCTGTTACTGTGTGTTACTTATTCTGTTCGGTTGTGAGGGAAGGTGTTTTAGGCCCACAGTGATAGAGAGGATTCCTGGGCAGTGAGGCTGTGATGGTCAGATCCCCCTGAGCAGTGCTGCTCAGTCCTGTTTCATACCTTGCTCTTTGCTGAAATTTTCTACATCTTTTGTTTGTTTCAAGAGAATTTCTTGCTGAAGCATTCCTATGATTTATTTAAAATCCTTGTTAGATAATGAAAACATCTGACTCATCTTGGTCTTAGCATCTGTTGATTATCTTTTCCCATTCTCATTGTGATGTCTTGGTTCTTGGTATATGGGTAATTTTCATTTACATCCTGAACATGGTGGGAATTGTCTCAGGAGACTTTTTAAATCCTCCATTTTGGCAGGAAGGTAACCCGATTAGTTTTAACACACAGATCTGGCCTACTTTTGGCTGCTGAATTTTCAATGACTCCTGAATTTTAAGAGTGAGTGCTACTTTGTGGTGCTATTTTGGTCAGTCTGGTGCTATTACTGCTCCTCTTTGTTTCCTGAGATGGGTAAGGGCTTTCCCCAGGCTGGGACACTGGACCCTCCAGTTGCAGGAAGGGAGTCTCAGGCCAGTGAGGATGAGTAGCACTTCCGGCTGTGTGTTTGTGGCCAGACCACCATGCCTGTAGGGAAGGGGAAGCACTTCCCTGCTTGGTACCTGGTGGTGGCAGGGTCCCCCTTGTCATTCCACCTGATGATCCTCAGTGGAGGAGGGGAGACCCAGTCATATGGGGATGGGGAGGTTTCCTGGGCTGGGCACTTGTGGTGGAATCTCCTCGGTGTCTGTCCAGTTCTGCCAGGGTCTCTCAGTGGGGATGGGGAGTCTTGGGCACACAGGGACAGAAGGTCTCCTGGGCTGCGTGCTGTGGTAGTGAGATCACCCAGTCAGTGCAGCTCAGCTGCCTGGTGTCATTTGGTGGGGCCAGGAAGTCCCAGGCTGGTGTGGAAGGAGAGTGCATCCAGAACGGGGACATCTGTTCCTAGGGATTAGGGGGACGGTTCTGATTGATGGCCCTTGTTGGTGTGCTGGGCTTGCCTACACAGGGAGAATGAGCCTTCCTGGGCCAGTTTTTGTTGTTATATTGGGGTTTAGACAGTTCTAGGCCTGAGCTGCTTCCTTTCTATTGACTGGGCCCATATGATGCCCCATCACTGTGTTTTTTTCTTTAGTGGTGGATTGCTTTTCCAGTTTGTTCCCTCTGTCCATCATTCAGGGTTCTCTTTTGGTGGTCCCTGCGTTATTTCCAGGTTTTATGGTTGCACTTAGCAGAAGGAGCAGGAGAAAAGGAACCTACACTATCTTGTTCAGAAACTCTCATAAAATTTTTGTGATGGATTTTTGAAAGTAGTTTTTCATTGCTCGAATTATGCTTGGTCATAATTTCTTTTTTTATCATAATTTCTTATCCCTATTGTATATTATCACTTATAACTTGCTAATACTTCAAACTTGCAAATAATTTATGTTCCTGGAGAGTTGGTTGTTTTCCTACTTGGCAATGTGCTTGGCGGGTTTCAATATCAAGATTATGGAAGGTTGGAGCTCTCAAAAGGAGAAAGTGCTTCTGTTTTTAATTTTCTACTTCTGGAAGAGTTTATGAGAAGTGGGCACAACTTCTTCCCAAATGTCTGGAAGAATTCACTAGTGAAACAAAATCATGTTTAACGTATGTATTTATACACACAGACCTGAGTTTGCTGTACTTGTGACATACCCACACAAACACGTTAGTATGTATATTTAAATTGTATAGAATCTGAGTTAGTTTCATTTACTTGTGACTTTTCAAGGAATCTATTCTCTTTATGTAAATTGTCAAATATGGCCCCAAATATACTGTTCTTTTAATTATTCACTTCTGTTATTTGTATTTTGTTTCTTTATTTTTTTCAAAACCGAATTTTGGCTTTGTTACTTTGTTCTTTAAAAAGTTTTAAAAATTGATCTGTGTTTTTATTTAATTGTCTAGTTCCTTTTACTATGATTTTATATTTTTCTGGCTTCTTGGTAATGTAGTTGTTTATATTTTGTGGTGGATTATATTTTGTTTTTCTTCATTTCATTTATAAATGAAAGCTATGCATTTCCCTCTCAGTACTAGTTTTGAGCTACTTCTCACATATTTTGACGTGTTTTACTTTCAGTGCTATCCAACTCAAATTTTCTTCTTCTTCTTCTTCTTCTTTCTTCTTCTTCTTCTTCCTTCTTCTTCCTTCTTCTTCTTCTTCCTTCTTCTTCTTCCTTCTTCTTCCTTCTTCTTCCTTCTTCCTTCTTCTTCTTCTTCCTTCTTCTTCTTCTTCCTTCTTCTTCCTTCTTCTTCTTCCTTCTTCTTCCTTCTTCTTCCTTCTTCTTCTTCCTTCTTCTTCTTCCTTCTTCTTCTTCCTTCTTCTTCTTCCTTCTTCTTCTTCCTTCTTCTTCTTCCTTCTTCTTCTTCTTCCTTCTTCTTCTTCCTTCTTCTTCTTCCTTCTTCTTCCTTCTTCTTCTTCCTCCTCCTTCTTCTTCCTCCTCCTTCCTCCTCCTTCTTCTTCCTCCTCCTCCTTCTTCTTCTTCCTCCTCCTCCTTCCTCCTCCTCCTTCCTCCTCCTCCTTCCTCCTCCTCCTTCCTCCTCCTCCTTCCTCCTCCTCCTTCCTCCTCCTCCTTCCTCCTCCTCCTTCTTCTTCCTCCTTCCTCCTCCTCCTTCCTCCTCCTTCTTCTTCTTCTTCTTCTTCTTCTTCCTCCTTCTCCTTCTTCTTCCTCCTTCTTCTTCTCCTTCTTCTTCTTCTTCTCCTTCTTCTCCTCCTCCTCCTCCTCCTCCTCCTCCTCCTCCTCCTCCTCCTTCTTCTTCTTCTTCTTCTTCTTTTCTTCTTTTCTTCTTCTTCTTCTTCGACTTAGGGCATTTTGAGAAGCATGATGCTTATTTTCCAAGCAAAAGGGATTTTCTAGTCCTCTTTTTGTTAATGGTTTTTAACCTAGTTCCACCACGATGAGAGAACTTATGAACGATTTTGGCTTTTTGAAAGCTATTATAACTTTATGATCACTATGTAGTCATTTTGGGTAAATAATTCCCTGTGTCCTTGAAAAGATTGCGTATTTTGTCTCATTGGCTCCTGTTGTGATTTTGAATTTGTTTCTTTCTTTACTTTAACCCAATTTTGAATAAGTTTTGTAGATTTGTTATTGGAGATATAAAATTTAGAAATTTGATATTGTTGTGGTGATGGACTTCTTGTATCTAGTAATGCTTGCTTAAAATCTATTTTGTCTGATAATTTAGCTGGCATGTTTGAGTTATTACGGGTAATGTTTGTGTGGTGTATCATTCTCTATTAGTTTAAGAATTTTTCTCAAATGTGAACTATTGTTACAGGTTATATTAGCTTTCTCAAAGGGGGACATTTGGCCTCTAACCAAACCATAAACAGCTCAGAAGAGTCTAGAACTCTGGCCAGAATCCACCAAAGCAAACTATGAGGTCCATTAACTCACATTTAATTCATTCTCCAATCCCCTTTCTCTCAAAAGAGAACTCAGAGCATGTTATAGTAAAGGTTACATTTAGGGTTACAGAATCCCGGCTCTCAGGTTCACTTGTATTTTGCAGTGTGAACCCGGATAAGCTGCTTAAACCATTTGAAACTTAGTTTCATCATGAAAAAGCTAGGAATGTTATAAAACTGACTCTCCCAATGCTGTTATAAGAAAAAAAGACAATTTTTACAAACAAATTTTTATAATAAATATTGTGATTGTAATTGAAATAAACAAAAAGAAAGTATGTGCCATTTAAGCAGCATATACTTGTTGACTTTTAAAAATGACTGACAATTTCAGACTTGTTTTAGAGTATTTCATTTACTTACATTTAGTGCAGTGAAAGATCTACTTGTGAGCTGGGGATATAGCTCAGCGGCACAAGTTCCTGCCTGGCAAGTGAGTTCGATTCCTGGTACCCAAAAAAAAAATAAAGATCTACTTGGGCTTATGATTATCATTTTCCTATATGTCTTCTATTTGCTTTATATTCTCTTTTCTTGCCTTATCTTAAAAATCTTTTTTTTTTTGGGGGGGGGGGGTTACCGGGGTGTCGACCTCAGGACCTCGCGCGCCAACAGGCACCCGTGCCGCTGAGCGATATCACCGGCCCCTTTTTCGTATGTGGGATCCAGGAGTCGAACTCGGGCCCTCGTGCTTGCAAGGCAGGCGCTTACGCCACTGAGCCATCTCACCAGCCCATAAAAACTTTTATTTTTTTTCCTTGAAACAGTTACGTGCATGTATATTTAAATCCTACAAGTCGTTACTACAGTTGTCCACTTGTATCTGGGGTTTCTCTTCCCAATATTTCAGTTTCCGTGGTGGGCCACACCCCAAGCCTGAAAATATTGAGTGAAAAATTCTGGAAATAAACACCTTATAAGTTTCTAATTCTGTCACTCTGCATACAGAATGAAACCTCATCTCTTGCTGGCCCCCCACCCTTGGCTATGAATCATCCCTTTGTCCATGCCGTGTACACAACCTGCCTGTTAGTCACTTTGTCCATGTCTGGTTACCAGTTTGATCATCACTATATCAGTATTACAGTACTTGTATTCAAATTGACTCTTATTTTACTTAACGAGGTACCCAAATTGAAGCCATAAAGGGCTTCCTTTAAGTGAAAGCATGGAAGTTTATTACAGGTATGTATGTATAGGGAAAAATAGAATATATTTAGAGGTTGGTATTATTTGTGATTTCAGATATCTACTGGGGCCTGGGGACATATTCTCTCTGGATAAATGGGGACTACTATGTTTGATTTGTACAATCAATATTCAGTCACTGTGCTCTGTATGACACACAGATTTTTCTGTCCAGTTATTTTCCTTTTCTTGCAAATCTATTTCCTTTCCAGGTTATGTTTTTATATTCATCAGCTTTCGATTGCTGTGACAAAATACCTGACATATACAACTTAAAAGAAGAAAGGTTTGTTTTGGCTTGTGATTCAGTCCTTGGTTGGCTGGCTCTATTGCTTTGGGCGTGAAGCAAAGCAGAATACCACGGCAGCAAGAGCAACAGGGTGGGGAATCAGAGAAAGTCAGCAAGGAAAGGGCTGGGGACAAAATATACACTTCCAAATCATACCTTTGGCTACCTGCTTCATTCAGTTAGGGGCCACCTCCTAATCAGCCCATTGAGCTAGAATCTGTCGATAGATTAATGCCCTTGATAAAGTTAGAGCCCTCACAACCATCAGTGGCCAACCAGGACTGGAAGCCAAGGAGCCTTGTAGGGGCCATTTGAGATTCCAACCATAACAGTTTGTGTTGTATTTCTTTCCTCATCTTTTGGATTAATCATTCTTTTAAATTAGTTCTTTCCCTACCTCTGTTATTGTATTGTTCACCTAGACTTCGACAGACTTTGCTCTTAGTGAACACCCGAGATTAAAACATACATTCTGATTCATTACTTCCTTTTGACTTATGCTAGAACCTTGCCACGTTAGCTTCTTTTATATTCATCTCTTTTTAAGCTTACTGTTATCACATAGTTTGATTACGCAGATATTTTAAACTCCATTAGTTATTGCCATTAGCTCTTGAGCAGTCCTTATTCAATTACTATTTAAGTATGTTGAGTTGATCCAGACATTTACCTTGCAAGTGGCTCTTACTGCTTCCTACCTACTGTCCTGCAGGGTTGTGTCCTTCAGTGTTTATCTCAGGGTAAGCTGACTGGTGACCAGTGGCTTCCTTGACTTTGTTCTTCTGAAAATATTGTCAGTTCATGCTCATTGGTGAAGGTTGTTTTCACTTCATATAGAATTCTAAGCTGGCAATAATTTTTCTTTCGGCACTTTAAAGATATCATTTCATTTTCTTCCTGGTTCCAATACTTCTGGTACTGTCAATCTTATTATTTCTCATTTGAAGGTAAAGTGACCTATTTTCCACCTCTGGCTGTTCTGTAAGTTTTGAGTAGTCTTACAGTACCTAGATATAATTTTCATTTCTCCAGTTGGAGATTCACAGAATTACTTCCTTCTTTGGATTCAAGTATATTATCAGTTTGGGGGAATTCTCTGCTCTATCTAATCTGATATTGCTTTTGTTCCATTCTCTCTTTTCCCACTGGAACTATAATTACACATATAAGAGCTTTTGGTCACGATCCACATGTTAATAGCTTTTCGCCCTTCTCTTTGGTTTTAGGAAATGTATATTATTTATTTTCTACTCATTTTAAGTTTGTTTAAATGTATTTTAATTAGCTTCCCATTATCTCTGAAATTATATATATTTTCATCTGTTTCCTATACTTTTTCCATTATATTTGCATGGCTTTTCATGACACTATATAATGTACTTACTTGAAGTGCATCCTTCAATAAATTTTAGCAACTCTTTTGGGACATAATTAAAGTACAATAAATTGGAAATATTTAAAACATCAGTTTCAATCAGTTTTACATAAGCACATAGACAAATACACATACATGTAAATATCATGTCAGAAAATTTCATTATACACAAGATAATGACTATTTGAGTCACCCTAAAAATTGCTTGTGCATCTTTGGAAGTCATCCTTCCTTCTAATGTGGTCCCTGGTCAACTGCTAATTTGCTTTCTGTTATGAGTTTATTTGGTGTTTTCCAGCATTTTATGTACAAGTAAATAAAATCCTATACTGTGCACTCCTTTTTTGATTTTTCTCCTATGATAATGGTTTTGGGACTCCTCTATGCTGTGGTGTTTATGAGGTCTTATCATTTTATTGTTGAGTAATTTCATTATATGGGTAAGGCACAGTTTATTTATGAACTTTATTTATTGACTATTTTCAATAAAGCTGGCAAAGACATTTTTTATAAAAAAAGTCTTTATGCAGACGTATATTTTTATTTCTTTTGGATAAATATCAAAGAGAATAGCCGAGTCATATGGCAATTTGACATTTAATTTTTAAAGAAACTTCTAACCTGCTTTCCAAACTGCATAGTTCAATTTTCATTTCCCACAGCAGTGTATTAGAATTTCAGTTCTTCCACATCCTTGCCTACATCTTGTAGAGACAGGTTGAAAAAGTTTTAGCCATTGTAATTGATGTATAGTTGTATCTCATTATTGTTTAACTTTAGATTTTCAGAAGAGTTGTAAAAATAGTAAAATCATTGTAAAAATTCTTGTACACATTTCCATCGCCCTTTCCTCATGTTAACATTTTATGTAACAATTAGATATATATCAAAACTAAGAAATTAACCTTGGAAAAATGCTGTTAACCAATCTCTGGACTGTATTTCCCATTATTTTTCTTTTCCTGTTTCCAGGCCCTTATCTAGAAAGTTACTTAGCATTTACTTATGATGGTTCCTTACCTTCTGCCAGTCTATGACACTTTCTCAGTTTTTCCTTGTTTCCTTAGACCTTGACACCTTTGAAGAGTAGTGGTCAGGTATTTTGTTAAAGTGCCTCAATTTGAGTTCATCAGAGGTTTCCCATGATTAGATGGTGTATCAGCCAGTGTTTACCAGAGAGACAGATACAACACAAGATATAAAATGTATTAGGATTTACAAGATTGGCTCACAGTGGCTGCCCACAGAGTCAGACGTGGAAGAGCACAGAGGGCGTCTGCACCCTGGAGACTGAAGGAGTCAGTTGAAGGTCCAGAGCTCACTGCAGTGTCCCGTGGGAGTCCGTATCAGGAGGCCATCTGTGATGGAAGCTTGAAGAGTCTGTGCCCGAAAGCTGTGGGAAGCCAGGAGATGATGTCCAAGGTGCAAGCAAAGACCGGATCTCCTCTGAAGAAAAAGAAGCAGATCCATCCTTCCTTCCTCGTTTCCCCTTTATACCATCCAGGTGACAAGCCGCTCTAGGGTGGGTCTTCCATACCCTAGGGTGTGGAATTGCTGAGCCGATTTAGTTAGGCTTCTCTTACTCAAATTAACACAATCCATCAACGCTCACATGGGAACTGGGGGTTGGGAGAATACCACCCAGTCAAAGCTCCCTACTTATTGCTGCCTTGTCTCACGGACTGGGGCACTGGGTTACTGGGATGTTAACCTTGATCCCTAATTTAAGATGCTGTCTGTGATATTTCTCCAATGCAAAGTACAATAACTTTTTTTCCCATTCATTAGGCTGAAGTCACTAAGTCCAGACTATACTTGAGGGGACAGGATTTAAGATCCCTCAATTTGGCATGAAGCATATTAAACATTTAGAGATACATGTTAAAATCATCCTGATAATAAATATCTGTGGGATTCCACATTGAAACCATGCAGGCATCCTAGGTCTCCAAGTTTTCTCACTAATTTTGTCATATATCAGTTGATCCTGCTTGCAACAATTAGTATTGCTGTGTTTTTATGGTGAGTTTTTAATTTCCCCTATTCCTCTTATATTACTTTGAATTCTTTTGTAAGGAATATTTATCCCTTCTCTCCTTACCACCACCTATATATATATCTGTTTGTTCAAACACGAATTATATTGGTATGGACTCTCGGATATCGATGTTATTTTGCGGGTTATAATCAAACACTATCACTGTGCAGTTTAAAATTGCCTCTGTTCCCCTTGGACCTGTTCCTCCCTCCCCCTTTTTCATAATTTATTTTCTGGTGCTTAGGGTGCTCTGGGCATGTCTCGTATTTTCTTTGTCTGTGATCTAGAATTAGCCATTGCTCCAAGGATGTCAGGTTTATTTTATTTGGGAATGGTATTTAGAAACTAAAATCTGGGTAATAGATGTGTCTGTTATTACAGGGATATCAACACTTCTAAGACCTTTCAGTGGCCAGAGAGAGGGAGTATATACATGTACATTAACCTGTGTGAGCATGTATCTATATTTCTCTATTGATCTGTGTGTATATATGTTATCTATTATCAGTTTATCTTCACCATCATCATCATCACCTGTGTGTTCTTGTATATATGTGGAGAATACAGATAAATACAGCCAGAAGGAAACATACCTATAGGTATGGACACATGACCATGACTTCTAATCAATCACAAATGTTCCTTATGGCCTTCTCTCCTGGCTTATTTGTTATTTTCCTCTGTGACGGTAAGAGGGGTGGCTTCTATTATCTGCAAATTGTTTACTTATTTGTCCAACCCTTGAAAACATGTAGTGTCAGAATTGCTAATCAGCAGCCTTGTGAGAAACAAATTTACCAACTACAGAACGGTGTTTAACGACAGTTCTTTTGATATTTAGCTTCACAGTATCCAAGCAAAACACTATTTCCCAAAGCTACTTAGGTCAACTCCCTTTTCCCTTACCATCTTCAGTGGGGTTGTGTCTTACATTTGTAATACAGTTAGATTCATGTTTTCACGCTCTGTGTTCCATCTTGGGAGCTGCTGACATTCTGGCTGTACATTTTTTGAAAAATGTGTACAGTAAAGTTTACTTTTGGAGTGAACCATTCTACAGACTCGACAGATGCATAGCATCAGGTGTCTGCCAACGTGGTGACTCACAGAACAGTCCTGTCCCCCTAAAAATTATCTTGTATAGACGCTTTCTGTTTGACCTTCTCTCCTTCCAAACCCCTGGCAAAAAAATCCTAGTCAATTATTTTTGTCCTTCTAGTTTTGACTTTTCCAGAATTTTATACAAATGGGTCAGATGATATGCAGCCTTTGGAGTCTCTCTTTTCACTTAGCAAAGTCCATTTAATATTCACTCATGCGGTTCTGTAATTTAATGTTTATTCCTTTTATTGCTTACTAGTTCTATAGATGTACCGTTCTATGGGGGTACCAGTTTATCCATTCAACTCTTCAAGGACATTGTGGATATTTCAAGTTTTTGGCAATTCTGATTAAATGTACTGTCAACATTTATGTAAATTTTTATATGAAAATAGTTTCAGTTCATTTGGGTAAATACTTTGCAGTCGGATTCATGGACCACATGTTAAGTGTATATTTATTTTCATAAGAAATTGCCAAACTCATTATCTAAGAAGCTGCACCATTTTGCATTTCTTCCAGCAAACAATTAATGTTCATGTAGACACACATCTTTTCCAGCGTTTGTTACTTTCAGTTTATTATTATTAAATTTAGCCATTCTAAAAGATATATTAATACTTCATTGTAGCGGTAATTTGCATTTTACTCAAGACTAAAAATGCTGAGCATCATTTTGTATGGTTATTTGCTGTGCATCTTTTTTGGTTATATGGCCATTTAGTTCTTTTGTCCATTATTAAAATGCTGTTATTTTGCTTTATTATTGTTGATGTTTAAGTGTTAATTCTCTCTCCCTCTTTCCCTTGTATTCTCCTTCTGTATTCCTAATATAAGTTGCCCTTTGGACATGTGCTTTAAAAATATCTTTCCCCATTTATGACTTGCTTTTAAATTTTCTTATTAGTTTTTTTTTAACAGAGCAAAAATTATTTGAATTTTGATAAATTCCAAATTTATTATATATTTTCCGTTTTTGGATTGTGTTTTTTTGGTGCCACATTTAAAATCTCTGCAAACCCAGGATGATGAGGATTTTCTCCTATATTTTATTCTGGAAGTTTTAAAGTTTTACAATTAATTTTGTGGTTCCATTTGAATTTGTATCCAGAGCTCTTGTTACTTAACCTGTAAGTTAACCAGTGGCATTTTATGTAATTCTTTGGGATTTTCCCTATAGAGAATCTTTTCATCTGTGAATAGAGATAGTTCTATTTCTTTCTCTCCAATCAGTATTTCTTTTATTAATTTTTCTTATATTACTCAGGGATCACAATAAGCTGGCGATTAGGAATTATGAGATAAGGTATTCCTTTCTTGTTCCCTTTCTTAGGAAGATTGTGGTAATTCTTTTACATTAAGTAGGATATCACTGTAGGATTTTTTTCTAGAAGCTCTCCGTTAGGTCCAAGAAGGCCCCTCCTGTTCTTAGTTTGTGAGAGCTTTTGTCATGAATAGAAGCTGAACACTGTTGAACGTTCTCCAGCAACCCCAGAGGCTGTTTTCCTCCCAGGTTTCTAGTCTCACCACACAGTGAATCCCCTTGACAGCGCTTCGTATGTTAAAGCAACCTTGTATTTCTGAGATGAATCAGTCTTTCAAGATGGATTATCTTCCTCATAAATGTGTGCTGATATTTTGTTGAAGATTTTGTGCCTATGTTCACAAGATCTCTTGGTCTCTACTTTTTTTTGCAATATCTATTTGGCTTTGGCATTAAGATAATGCTGGCCTCAGAAAGTGAGCAGGGAAGTGTTCCCTTCTATTTATTTTCTAGGAGACAGTGTGTAGAATTTTTGACAGGCTTTTGACTACATATTCAACATCCTTCATGAATATGAAGGATATTCTGGTTTTCTAGCTTTTATTGAGTAGATTAAGGCAGTTTGTTTCTTTCAAGGAATTGGTTATTTTCATCTAAGTTGTGTATGGGCACAACCTTATTTATAGGGTTTTCTTTCCTATCATTTGCAAGTCTGAGGTGATGTGCTTATTTTATTTCAGATACTGGTCATTTGTGTCATTTCTCTTTGCTTACTGGTCATTCTGTGTAGAGATTTATCATTGTTATTGATTTTCCCCCCAAAGAACCAGCTTTTGGTTTCACTGATTTTTTTCTATTATTTTTCTGTTTTCAGATTCAGTGAGTACTCCTCTTGTCTTTATTATTACCCTCCTACTTTTTGTTTTAGGTGTAATTTGTTCTTCTTTCTCTAGTTACTTAAAGTGGAAACTTGGATTACTTATTTTGTCTATATTCTTTATTTAATGTATGCATTTAATTTTCCCTCTACATCCTGCTTTGGCTTTTTTTTTTCCCCACAAAATTTTGTAAGTTGTACCATTTTCCAGTCATTTACTTCCAGATTACTTGATATTTACATGTAAATTGTGACTCATATAAACAGCATATGGTAGGATATTGCTTTTTTTCCCATTAATATTTGCCTTTAGAGTATTCCAAATATTATCATTTCATACAATAATTGAGAGTTGGGAATCTTCCACAGTTTCATTATTGATTTTTTTTTGTGTTATATCTTTCTTTTGGTCTTCTGTACCTTATTTATTGCTTTCATTTGGGCTATTTGAATATTTGTAATATGTTATTGTATTTTGTTTTTGAATATATCTCTGTTGCAATATTTGTGAGACTTCTTTGAGTTTATATTGTATGACTACACGTAAGTTTAGAAATCATGTGGCATATGGGCTCCTTTAAGTCTTCCCTCTTATCCTTATATTACATATTATATATTATATTCCATTATAGGTGTTATCTGCATCCATTGAAAACTGTACTAGAAAATGTATATTTTTATTCCAACAGTCATACACGTTTAAAGGTACTTAAAGTGGAAAACATAGTTTTTAGATATTTTCTATTTATTCTTTCATTTCTGAAGACCCAAGTTTCCTTCTGGTATTGCTTTCTTATAGCTGGAGGCAATTCTTTTAACCTTTTTTTATACTGCTGGCAAATAGATTCTCTTTGCTTTCCTTCTGAGAAGGTCCTAATTCTTCTTACTTCTTGAAGGAATTTTCACTGGATGTAAAATTCTGGATTGACAGTTCTGTTCTTTCTGCTTGGCATTCCACATTTTGAAGATCCTATTCCACTTCATTTGGGCCTCCACGTTTTCTGACAAAAAATCTGTGGTAATTTCAAATGAAGTTCTCCTACATATAATATATCCCTCTGGCAGCTTTTAGAAATTTTTCTTATCCTTAAGTTTTCAGCGATTTGAATAATATGTGTTTAGATTTGGATTTCTTGATGTTTATACATTTTTGAGTTCAGTGAGTGTCTGGAATATATAAATGGGTACCTTTTACCAAACTTGAGATGTTTTCCATACTTTCTGCTTTAAATATTTTTTACGTGAAAACATTTTTCTCTTCTTTTGGGCTGCAGTGGATCATATATTAAATGTTTTAGTATCATCCAATAGGTCCTGGATTTTTTTTCCCCTTGATACTAGGGATTTAAACCCGGGCCTTCACACTGAGTTATATCTCCAGTCCTTTTTACTTATTTTTTAAAGTTTATTTTGAGACAGGGTCTCACTGATTTTTCCAGGCAGGACTTGAACTTGTGATCCTTCTGCAGAGTCTCCCAAAGTGCTAGAACTACTGGCATACCCTGCTGTGCCTGGCCTGACCTTTTCAATTTTTTCCTCTTTTATTTCCAGATGGAATAGTTTCTATTGCTCTGTGTTAGAGTTGAATGTATGTAGAACAAGAGATGATTTTATGTGCTACCCTTATTTACCAATGCTGCCAGCACCACCAAGTTAATTAACGAGACTCATGGGAAAAGTTGAGAGAATAGGAAAGAAATGTACACACATGCATACAACATGCACACATGCACACAGATATACCCAAACACACACACATACGTCCATATTTTGCTTCTTTAGTTTTGATTTCCTTCCATAATTTACCTGCATTTCTTCACCCTTTAGAATCCTCAGGCAGTTATTTTCTGCATTTTGTCCAGAAATTATAGTTCTAATAAGTAGGATCGCTGGCTATCGTAGGCTCATTTGACTGTAGTAGAACTGGAACTCCAGTTGTCTGTCTTTTAAATACATTAAGAGAAGAGAAGAAATCAAGGACTCCTAATCATGATCTACAAGAGGGCTTCCACAGTGACTTACGTCATGGCCATGAGCACACCATACACACCACCCTTATAAACACATCCTTGCTCTCAGTTTTTGAGGGACATTTTACTAGCTATCAAACTTCAGGTCTTCGGTATTTTTTTTTTTTTTTTTGTTATAAACACTTAAGAACTGTAATTTCATTGCTCTTCCTTTAAATAAACTTTTTTTTTTTGAAAAGTCAAGAGTATTATCATTGCTCTTTCGAAGGCAGCATACTTGTTCCTCTAACTGAGGACTGTCTCTGCATTTGATTTGCAGAAGTTTGGCCACAATGTGTCTAGGTAGTTGTGATTTTTCTTCTCTGTGTCATGCTAAATTTGTTGAGGCAATAGTACGATGTGTTTCAACAGATTTAGGAAATTCTTAGCCATCTTTTCTTTAAACTTGGTTTTAATACTTTCTCTCTTTTTAGATAACAGTTAGATGTTTATCAGACATATTTAACAGGAACCCATGAGTTTTATGCTCTGATTTTCCCCCATATTTTTCTCTCTGCCTCAGTTGAATGTAGGATATAAACACATTTTTGAGTTATCTAATCTCGTGTCCTGCTGTGTCGTGTATTGAATATTTAATTTTACATTTTATTTTATATTTCTTGAGTGTACTTAAAATTGTTTTTCATAGCTTCACATTACCTGTGGAAATTTTTCCACTTTTCACTCAGGTTGTCCCTCATGTCCATGTTACATAGACATGATACAAACATATGTTTTGCTAATATAATACACACATGTGTTTTTATAACACGTAGACATGATACATACTTATTTACAAGCCTGTTTTGTTAGCTTTAGTAGCTTTGTCTTCTAAAATTTTAACTTTTTTGACTGTTATCTCTTTTCAAATGTTCTGTAATTTTTTAAATTTTATTTTGGACATCATGGAAAATACATTGTAGTCTTTCACATGTTTTATCTTTATTGACAGTGAAATGCCATACTAACAAACCATTTTGATCCTGTAAAGATCAAGAAATTGTTATGCTGAGCCTGTTTTTAGTGGTTTCCCCTGCTCTGAGAACATGTCTCGGGGAGCGTCTGTCCCCTTCGGGTCCCACTGGAAAGACAGTGAAATTCATCAAGGTGCTTGCACTGTGGGCCTCACATTTATGACGTCTCCTCTGTAATATCCACGCCTGTCTCCTTCTACTTTTGCTGATTGGTCCTATCCTTCTTGACTCTTTAAAGATGGAATCCTAGGAGCCATCCATGATCTTGAGGGCAATTGTGACAGTGATACTTCGGGATTTTTTATATCAGCTTCTTCCTCTCCCTTAATATATTTTACAAATTTTCATGCCATGGCACCACCGACTCTAGTCTGTGTTCCTTCCACCTAGTGGGACTGCCATTTCATGCTCATATTTGACTTTTCTGGAAAATGACCACAGGTGAGAAGATCAGGGGTGAATATAGGGTATCATTTTTTCTATTATCTCAAAAGTATCATTTATTAGTTAACATCCAAGGACTGAAGACAGTCGTTTTATACATTTTAATAGATTTTTTAGTAGTTTACTGTGGGAAATTCCCTTTTTACAATTCTATCTCATATTTATTTATTCCTTGCCTCTAAAATATTATTCAGTTTTAATAGTTTAAAACTTTCAGATAAGTCACTTTTAAATTTAACATTATTATATTAGTAAAATTTATTATTTGTATGGCTAAGTGGTTTTATTTTCTCAGCTGTATAGTATTTAATTTTGTGAGTATTTTACATATCTATTTCCCTGGATATGGACACTTGGTTTCTTCCTGTTTGTGTGCTGTTTCCTTTTATAAACATTGTTTGAAGGTTATTTGACCTGTGTGTGCGTTCATGTTCAAGAGCTCCTCTTGACTGCATACAGAGGCGGAGTTGCTGGAAAATGTGAATGATCAACTTAAAAATCAAGTTATTGTATCTGTTTTCCAAAATGATTATGTTAATTATACCCCCAGCAATGTATACAATAGCCTATTGGTTCACATCTTCTTTATCCTTTACTATTTTTAGACTTATTTTTGCCAGACAAAAAGTTATAAAATAGTAAAACACTTTGATCATGATTTGCATATCCCTGATCACTATGAAAATTGAGTGTCTCTTTACAGGTTAATTTAGCATATGTTTTTCCAGTTAATGTTCATTTCTCTTGCTAATTTTCCTTCTCAGTTATTTCTCATTCTTAGTAAGTAATGAAATTTCTTTGTGTTTGCCCAGAGCTGATAGTTTTTTGGCCTTAAGCCACACAATTATTTGCTATGAGTTTGTGTCATGCTTCCTCCACCCCTTGTCTCTTAAGGTATCTTTAAAATCACAAATTCTTCATCTTAATGGAGTAAGATTTATTTTGCTTTACTCCTAAATAGTATTTTTTGTCTGAATCTGGATAAAAGATATTTCCTCATACCTTCTGATAAAAGTTATTTTTAAAACTTTTTGAGATATTTACAAATACTAAAGTGAACCCAGTTTAATCACACATTTAGGTGGGCAGTGATAAATGTGTTTATTCAAGTAATCACCACCCTATTCAATATGCAGAACATTTCCATGATCCCCCCAATTTCTCCTTCTTCTCCTTTTCTTTCTTTTCTCTTTTTAGACTTTTTGCACCTTGAATACAACTTTGAGAAGACATAGTGAGAGTTGATGTTCTTGCTTTGTTCCCAGTCTTAGTGGGGAAATATTCAGACATTTACAATCAAGAGTGAAATGAAATGAAGCAAGTTTTTTCTGAACATAGTCTTTATCAGGTTCTTCTTTGCTGAGAATTTTACCATAAATGGTCTTTGAATTTCTCGAATGCTTTCTTCCCACCTGTATTGTGATTATTTTGTTAATCTATTGATTTATTCTATTAATGTGGTTAATTATAATGACTGATATTTTTGAAATGTAAAACAGCCTTGTACTTGTAGGATAAACACTTGTAGTCATAGTGCTGTATCTTTTTTCATGTACAGATGAGTTTAATTTACCATTATGAGGTAATAATTGATCAGTATTCTTTGGTGTTAGAAGAATAACACTGTTGATATAAAATGATTTATGAAGTACCCCACTCCTGCTTTGTTTGAAGTTGTTTGTGTGAAGTTGATACTGTTTTCTTCTGTAACGTCATCTAGATGTGCACCTTTCTTTGTGGGAAGTTTCCAATTCTGAATTCAATGTCTGTAATAGTTATAGGTCTATTTAGACTTCTGAATTCCTATAATGTCAGTTTGGATCATTTGAATCTCAAGACACTCTTTCCATTTTATTTTTCCAACTTTATAGGCATATTAGTATTTATAACAGTGTTTGCAATTGTTGTTTTCATGTCTGTGGAGTCTGTAGTGATGCCTTCTCTTTCACCCACAGAAAGGTAATTAGTGCTTCTTTTTCCCAGTTCATCAGTCTAAATAGAGATTTTTTAATAGTTTTTTAAAAAAATTAAATGATATTTTCAAGAATATCTCCTTTGAATTTTCCTATTTTTGTGGTTTCTTTTATCTCTCCTTTTTAATAGTTTATTAATTCTACCTACTTTGTATTTAATTTCCTCATCTCATTAGCCTTTTAATTGAAAGCTTGGATTAGTGGTTTTGTACTTTTATTTTTAAAAAAAATATATAATTTTTGCTAAGTACTGGTTTAGTTGTATCCTACAAATGTGGATAAGTTACATTATCTTTTAATTCAAAATATTTTCTAATTTTCATTGTGATTTTTGACACATTGATTATTTACACATATACTGTCAACATTTCATTATTTATAGCTTATTTGAAATAATTTTGTTATTAATTTCTGAATTAATTTTGTTTTGGTCACAGATTATTCTCAGCATTATTTTGGTCTTCTTAATTTGTTGAGACTTGTTTAGAAAAAAATTGTTAATCTACTAGAGCCATTAGAAGCAGTATTCTATAATTCCACTTACGTTAAGACCTGCCTGTATTTTCTATATATTTGATGATATTTTGGTCTTTTTAAAAACACCAGTTACTGAGAGAGAATAGGAATTTTATTTCTGTTTTTTGCCTTATGTATTTAATGTTCTTTTATTAGATGTACATATATAATTTATGACTTCTTGATGAATTATTACTTTCATTATTATGAAAATCCTTACTTCTTACTCTAATTGGTCAGATGTTAATTTAACCTCCATATTTTCTGTGGCTAGCATTTCCATTTTTATCCTTTTATTTTTGACATATTTCTTCAAATATAAAGAACATTTCTTATAAACAATATATTTGGCTTTAAATGAATCCATTCTGACCATCCTCACCCTTTGTATATTTGTTTTATTTACATTTAATTTAATTATTTATGTAGTTAGGCTTAGATCTATCATCTTGCTATTTGTCTTCTATTTGTACCATCCAGTTTTTTTTTTATTGTTGTTGTTTTTCTCCTTTACTGTCTTCTTTTGTATTATCCTTCAGTATTCTATTTTATTTCCTTTATAGGTTTGTGTGTGCATATGTCTCTATACAAATCCCTCTGTGTGTGTGTGTTTGGTTTTAAAATTTCCATTTCTGTGTATTCTAGGGTTTATCTTAGACATTATTTATCATCTTCTAACTTCAAATAATATACTAATTCTTGTGTAATATAAGAACCTTGTAACAGTGTACTTTCAATTTACACTATCTCATACTTTGTTATCATTGTCATTAATCTTATTTCTACTTATGTTTCAAACCTACAGGTTATTGTTTTTAATATTTTTAGCACAATCAAATTTTAAAAATGTAAAAAAGGATACTTTATATATACTTCTGTCACTCTGTATTGGTCTGTTAAATTTACATTTCCATGTAATATATTATTACATCAGCAGAGAGAGACCCTTAAACGTTTTTTGTTTGGGATTTAACTGGAAATACCTCGTTCTCTTTGCTGTTTTTGAGGGATTTAATTTTTGTTGAGTATAGTTTTACTTTGCTAGTATCTTTTTTCCATTTTCTTTCATTATCTTTTGGTTTAGATTGTAATTGGGAAGAAGTCTTAGTAATTGTACATTTTTACTTCTCTAAGTAGTATTTTTTTCTGCTTGATTTTTAAGATTTTTTTCTCTTCTTTTTAGCAGTTTGATTTTAATGTGCATTTGTAGTGTGTGGTGTGTGTGTGTGTGTACTTGTGTGTGTACACACTGCTTGATATTCCAGCGATCCTGCAGGGGACTCCTAATCAGTCTCTCTTCTCTCAAAGGTCACAGTCCTGCTCTGTCTCTTGTCTAATGTTTGACAACAGTTGTTTTATGTATCTAGTCCAGCTTTTTAGTTATTTCTGATGGGAGGATTAGAGTAACAAATTTAAACTTTTTCTTTTAATTGTAAGGTCTGAATCTATCTGGAGGTAACTTTTGTGCTTAAGATGAGTTCAGGCATAGTTTCATTTTTTAGAAGTTATAGGTAAGCATTTTATCCCAGTTCCATTTGTTAAATGCTCCTTGCCTAATAATTTACCACATCTCTTTTTTCCCCCATAGGCAAATTTCCATGTATGTGTGTGTGTGTGTGTGTGTGTGTGTGTGTGTGTGTGTGTGTGTGTGTGTCTGTCTGTCTTTCTGTCTGTCTGTGTGTCTGTGTGTGCCTGCTTCTGAGTTCTCTATTCTGTTCTGTTGGCCACATGAACTGGCATTGTACCAATACTGTAGTATCTTAATTTCTACAGCTGAAGAATAAGTAATATAAATTATACTCTCTGTTAAGTTGGGTCTTCATTCCCAATACTTCTTCAGAAATGCCTTAGCTGTTTTTAGCTCTTTATTCTTTAAAGGTCCTTGTAAACGTTGCTTTTTTGGTTAGCTTTTCTTGACCCAGATAAATCAATTTTAAGAGAATTGATAGCCTTGCCATAAGATATCTTTCTCTCTTTGACCATGGCTTAACTATTCATCTTTTCTCTAATGGACTTTCAGTCATCTTGATAGTTTTCTCCATACAGGTCTCATACATATTTTGTTACATTTGTTTGCATTGTAAATGCTGTCCTTTAAAGATATTTTTCCTAATTGTTTGCTGCATGAAAATACAATTGATTTTTATATATAGATTTTATATTCATTCCTCTAGTTAAATTCAACTTTTATAGCTAATAAATTTCTCAGGATTATTTCTATTTGTTTTATATATAGATAAACATGTAATCTGAAAATAATGACTCATTTCTTTATAATCTTTTGGGTCCTTTTTTCTGTAGTTGTTCTAGAACATCTAGTATAATGTTTAACAGATTTGACAATACTGAGTATTCTTTCATATTTATGATTTTAAAGTTATTGCTTTATTATTTCCATACTTAGGATTATGTTTACTAAATGAGTATTGTAGATGCCTTTTATCAGAATAAAAAAAGACTTTCCTCCTATTCTTAATATTCTGATTTTATTATAAATAGATACTGGGTAGTATGGAAATCTGTCTCTATGGTGACATGAGTTTTCTCCATGAGTTTGTTTAATCTAATTTATATGCTGTTTTATTTAGTTGTTTTAAATTTTATTTAAATTTTGTTTAGATATTTTATTGAAGAATGGGCCTGTAAAATTTCCTTCTTGTATAATTTATCATTTCTTTTGGGATCAAAGCTGTAGTGAATTTATGAGTTAGGGTCTAATTCTTTATAATTTTTACAAGGATACATACTTTGTAAACTTAGTAGAAACTGTAAAGCTGCTAAGAATTGCCTTGTGAGAAAATTTTTGATTACTGCTTTTAAATTTCTTCAAAAGTTATAGAAACTTTCATATTTATTCTTGAATCATTTTTATATTAGTCTTAAAAATATGTGTATTTTTCTAGCTTCTAGAAAGTTACTAGTATAAAAGAATTAATAATATCTCATATATTTAATCTCTGCCATATTGGTTATGATGTCAGTTTTTCATTTATATTATTTGTCTCTCTGGCTCTCTTATTTTCTCTCTGTAGACCACTAATCCTGGAGGTCTATATTTGTATTCTTCTTTAAAAATTAACTTCTGTCGCTAAGTGTCTCCATTCTAGCAAATCATATAGCCCAAACTTTGCTACCAAATCCTGGCTATAGCAATTACTAGCTGTGTTGTCTAATCTAAATTAAACTCCCTGTGGCTTAGTTTTTACCTTTATAAAAATGGACATTTTACAAATTAAAGTAGTAATTATACCCTCCTCATAGTTTAAGATGATTAGAAGGTTAATAATTGTGAAATGCTTATGTACCTGGTACGGATAGTAAGATATAAAGAATTGTGCAGTAAATAAAACACATTTTTTAGTAAGTAAACAACTTTGTTAATTTATCTTTACCCCCTTTCCAAAATATTTTTGGCATTACTGTTTTTCTTTTTCTAGGTTCTTAGGTCTTTTTTCTTCTATGCGAGAAAAACTTTCCAAGTGTTTCACCACTCCCACCCTATGCATGTCCTGCAACTTCTGCTAAGTTTGTTTCTTTCTGTTTTGGATACTTTCCCAGCAAGCCTGTGTGACGTGAGCGTCTGTGGGACAAACCTAATGAAGGCCGTGTGTCCCAGAATATCTTTATGACCTTTGCAAGGCAATTTGGCTGGATATAAAATTCCAGATGTAGTGTTCCTTTGCTTAAAACGCCTTAAAATATTACTCCAATATTGTCTTATTGAACCTAATGTTGCTTTTGATAAGTCTAATGTCAGAGTGTTCCAAAAGGTAATTTGCTCTTTGTCTCTAGAAACTGAGATTTTTTTCCTTTGTTGTGGACAGTCTTAGATTTCATTATAATATCACATCAATTCTTACATTTTCTCATTTCCTTAAATTTCATCTGTTGGCAATTTCTATCCAAGACCACTCATTTTCTTTTAGTCTTGGCAGATTTATCTCCAGTTTCATTTTTTCCATCTCTCTGCCAGGCCTCAGGCCCTCACCCACATGACGGCGTTCTCAATTCCTTGCTTCCCCTTCCTCTTGGGGCTCTGGGATGCTTCTGTTGCTATCCTCTACACCGCATTCCTGTGTTCCACATAAGGGCAGGTCCTTAGCAGCCTTTCACCATATTCCATCTACTTTATCTACTTTTAGGCAGAAAGTGGCAGATTAGCATATAATTGTCAGAAGTCCAATAATCTGAATTAACATTTATTGACTATATGCTTAAATTATTTCCCTGCTCAGAGCCAGTACTTTTCTACTATGCTTTGCCCATCTTGATTTAATTCTTTTAACTTTTTGTGTACTCATGCTGTTTTTCCAAGTAGGTAGGTTTTATGCATTTCTACCCACGCTTTTTTTTAATCTTGCAGTGTCTTTCTTGATTTAAAAGCACTTCTTGTGTCACTACATAAGCTGGAGACATTTCTCTTTTTTTGTTTTTAGTGTGAAAACGGAAAGTCTGAAATAGGGCTGATTTTTAGTCAATGACAGTTTTTTTTTCTACAAGAATGTGTTATGGTATGAATACTTTGTTCAATTAAAAATGTTTTTACCAGACTATATTTAGATTTGTTTCAAATAATTGTGTGTAGAGCATTAGAAATCCCTTTGATCTACAATTGCTTCTTTTAAAATGAAAAATAATTCTTCTGTTTTGTGTGCCTTGGTTCTGTTAGTTCTGGTGCATTTCTGGTTTGGGCATTTATTTCCCTGGATCTCAGTGCTTTTGGCTCGGATTCCACTTCTCTGTTGTCTCTTCGTCTCCCTCCTGAGTCCTTGCAGCCATTGCTGTCTCCGTTTCCTTCGCGATGTCCAGGGGAGGAGTCTTCTCATTAAAGATTCCGTCTTCCCTTGGTTTATTCCGGTGTGGACTTTAATGCTGCAATTAGAAATTCGGCTTTATTTGCAATCCTTCCTTCCTTAACCAACCAACTCCTACTTTAAGCACAGCTTATTTTTCCATCTTTCCCTGTGGCTTTCCATCCTAGCCTGGTTTCTTCTTTCAGTTCTTTGTAACAGTTTCATAGAAAACAGGGACTAGAAAACCGGGACTCCGAGTTATTTTGAAGATGTTGGGTACTACAGTGTGTATTGTTCTAACCGTGGTCACTTTCTCTGGATTACTCTATAAGCAACTGAAGCCCCTGTTGTAAGATGTTGAGATTCTTCTTAAATCTGTTTCAGCCGAATGCTCTTTGCTAGCAGGGACTACATTTCCCAGGACTCAGTGACCCGTTGCCTGTCTCCTTTCTTTTCTACTGCCTGCCCCATAGCTCTCTGGAAATTGTTTTCCTTGCATGGATTCAGAGCATTTCTGAAAATATGTTTCAGGGAACACTAGTTTTTCAGGGTGTATTTAGGTGTTAAGTGAAAAATAAATGTGCATGTATTCAAATGCATTTAAGAAATGATGAATGAAACAAAACCATAACAGGATTCTCTACCGAAGAGCTCTGCAGCTCCTTGAGATGGAGACAGGTGATATCTAATATGCATCTTATATGTCTGATATTCTGCAGGACAAATTTGGGATTTTTTGCTGTCACAGATCTGGGGAGATACACAAAATTATCTGGCTTCCCCAGGAATAGGAAGTTCATGGTAGGATAATTGATGTGCACTATTCAATTTTGTATATATCCTGCGCCTTGGACTCAAGAATACATGAAGAAGGGAGGAATGGTGTGAGAAAACCCTTCTGTAGTGTTTCAGAGTGTAAGGCTGTCCTGTCTTTTGGAAAGAGGCATGGTTAATCTGATGATCAAATTTTTCAATGCAGAGAAGTTTTTCTAGCATTTATAACAGGATGACTACCAGTATGTTCTACATCTTTTATCTTTTTATCATTTAGGTGTCTTTATAAACATTTTAGCTAGAAGTTGGGAGAGGAATAAGTCATTTGCCACTTTAAACCAGAGACCTATGTAAATATAGTGTAAATAGTGTGAGACGGTGGTAAATAATCCATGTCGAATTTGCTCTCTTTGGACCAGAAGAGCGATCACTTGGAAGCGTGCCAGCTTGATACTTCTTCATGAGGGCTGACCCCAGGCCTGCCTGTCTGTGTTTTCGGATGTAGACTCTCATCTCTGGTCAGCTGCCTTTCCCAGGTTCTGGCTCTGGTGGCCCCATAGTGAGAATTGGTTGCACCCTGGCTTTGGTTTAGAAGCCAAACTTTGAACTTGGCACTATTTAACCCCCATCCAAGGCAAGTTGGGAGAAACAGTACTTTTTGTAGATGACCTGAAAGCTATTGTCCTATTGTTTTGTATTGCTATAACAAATTCCCTCCGGCCGGATACTGTATGAGAAAAAGAGGTTTATTTTGCTTATGGTTTTGGAAGCTGGGAAGTTTGAGAGTCTGGCACCAGTACCTGCTTGGTTTTCAGTGACAGCACGTGGCAGAAACATACGCGACAGAGGGCAGCGGACAGGAACGCAGGAATGCAAGAAGGCGTGTGAGATAGAGAGAGACTGAGGGAGGCACGAGGATTGCTTTCTGTATTAGTCCATATTTGCAGTACACAATGATTATGTTCATTGCAAGGGAGCAGATACATGTACATAACACCTCTTGATTCTTTTTATTTTCTTTTCCCTCCTCCTTTGCCCACCACTATCTCTTGGCCCTTTCTCTTTTGCAAAAGATCCATCTCCCCTATTTCCAGAATTGCTCTTTAACAAGGCATTCTTGTAACCAACCCTGAGAACAAGAACTCTGTCCTCAGAGAGAAGCAGTCATTCTTCTGGCTCCTCACAGCTCTTATGCTGGGGAATCAAATCTTGACATGAGTTTTGGTGGGAGCCGAGCACATCAAAACCACGGCATTATTCAGCCCATCAATCCTTTGGACATTAATGCTGATGATCAGGTCAAACTGGACAGCTAGCAAGTGTCTTCTGGTGAGAATCACTTTCCTCCTGGGACACCCATTTCATCAAATATTTTTGGTGTGATGTCACTGGCGGTCATCAGGGACATGACGAGAGACATGTTGATGAAACTCATTACTGTCTTTATGGTAAGCCTGATCCCAGCAATGTTCACTGGCTGACACACATTTTTCTCCCAGCACAGAGATTCAGTCTCGGGAATGGAAATAGTGATGCTTGTTTTTTTGCTGTGATGTTATAAATCACATCAATGGTTAGGTTGCTGATCATATTAAGGAGCTAAAATGATGGGTAACAAAGTTGATATTTAAATCATGATGGCAGGGTGGGTTGAGGCTAACCAAATAATCTCAGCAGGGGAAGATCTGCAGCCTTCATTTGGGTAAAAACAATCCACTGGAACACCTGTTCTGACAGAGAGATTAATTCGGCTTTTCCAAAAGTGCCTCCTGAGCCACGCCACTGCATGGAGATATTTCCCAGAGGGGGGGCTCTGGGGAGCACTCGGGATGGGAAGTGCTCCTGCTAAATCTACCTCACCCTGACTCATGGTACACATTAGCATATTAAAAGTCTGGAGTGAGGGCCTGTGAGATAGCTCAGCAGCACAGGTGCCTGCTGGCACGCAAGGTCCTGAGTTCGACCCCCAGTACCCACAAAAAAAAAAAAAAAAAGTCTGGAGTGAGGAATTCAGTTTCATTTTTGTTGTATCTGTTGTTTCTTCCCAAGTTCATTTGCATCAGGGCTTTTGTCCTCCTCATTGTTGCTACTGGTACCACCTAGTACTATCCAGGCACTGCTCTGTGGCATTCACATTAGAAAAGGCCAGTTTAAATTGCATGTAATCCCAACATATCTGTAATCCTAGCACTCTGTGAGGCTGAGGCAAGAGGATCGCAAGTACAAACTCAGCTTGGGCAACTTAGTGACACCCTGTTCTCAAAATTTTAAAAATATAATAAAAGATGGCTGATGGTGTAGCTCAATATGATGGCCCTGGGCTCAATTTCCTGTATTAAAAGAAAAAAAAAAAAAAAAAAAAAACAAGATCCAGATTAGATCATTTGACCCAGACCTGTGAGTCTCCTTCTCTCTGTGGCCTGGCTTCCTCTGTAATAATGCTTTTATTTTTCTGTATACTGTTTGGCGTCTGCCCGGAACTCTGTTTTCTCTGCCATGGTCGTCATCAGTGCCGTTCGCAGCGCATGCAGTGGGTGCTGCCCCCGTCCACATCCGGGGGTGCTGGGTTTTGAGGCTGGACGATGGCATGCCACCAGAGTCACTCCAAGAGTAGGACTTGGTTCTCCCAGTTTCTCCGCCATCTCCAAGGCTGCTGGGAGTAACATTACGAGTAAGATGCTGCCTTGGCCTCTGAGGCTTAAAATGGAGAGTGGGGTCAGACAGGTGAAGAGACCGGGGGCACAGTGTGTCGTCAGAGCCAGGAGGAGAGCCCAGAGAGACGGCGATGGGTCTGGGTGCGGCCTGGCTCAGGGAGCCCACCTGTGCTGAGGATGGGGTGCAGGCAAGGGACCCCCGCAGAGGACACGGAGCCAAGTCCCCAGGGCACCTGGCGCTAAGGTGCATCCGGAAGCGCCTGCACCAGTGGGCGTCCTGTGGCCGGATCCTGGACCCTGTTGGAAGGGGAAGACAGCAGGTGGCCTGGAGAGGCCACCAGTGTCCACTTCAGTGCAGAGCCCCCAAGGCAACAAACACCTGAGCTTGGGCTCAGCAAGCGGCACTTGCCAGACAGATGTTTGACCTTGAAACAGCTGCTAAGAGTAGGGTGGGGCAAAGGCGTGGTGGAGCTCAGAGTGGGCCTTGACATCTGGAGGCATCTGGCTTCCTGTGAGCTGTTTCCCATCATCCTCCTTGCCACCTTCCTGGGGAGCAAGTGTGTCTGCTGCCATCTGCCTCTCTCCCTGGAGCCTTGCCTTCTTGTTTTTTTTTTTTTTTTTTAACTCATTTTTGTTGCTGTTTGTTTATTTATTTTTTGAGACTAGATCTTGCTATGTAGTTCAAGCTGGTCTTTTTTTTGGTACCAGAAATCGAATTCAGTACTTTGTTCTTGCCAGGCAGGCGCTGTGCCACTGAGCTGTGTCACCAACCTTTCAAGCTGGTCTTGAACTCACTATGTAGCCCCAGGCTGGCCTCAACCTCACCATGATCCTTCTGCCTCAGTCTCCCGAGCGCAGGTATTGCAGGTGTGTGCCACCAGCACCCCTGGCTGGAGTGGTTTTCTTGGAAGAGGACTCAGATCCAGGGTCCTCATGGCCCTCTCCCTGCAGAACTCTGGGGATCATTGCCATCTTTCCTTTAGGGTGCCGGGAGTGACAGGCTTCACTCCAGACCCTGCCTTTTGGCTTTGAGCTGTCTTAGTCCTGTGACAGAGCTGTGCTTGTCACTTTGTGTAGCTGGCATGGCTGAGAGGGCAGAGAGACCCTAGTGTCTCGAGGGCTTCAGTAACTCTCCTCGCCAGCTAGATGCCACATAACCAACCCCACACCCTGCTGCAGGACAAATCATCCCTGCGAGAAAGAGGATTTTGGCTTCCAGTGTCTGATGGCTTCTTAGGAAATACAGCCAGAGGAAAAATCATTTTTAAAATACTGAAAGGCACCCCACTAGGGCTCCCTCCACTGGTGGAAATACCAATATAAGATTTATTTGAGGCCTGGAGTTCTGTAGCATCACCAGAGACAGGGATGGCACATAATGCAGCCCGTGTTTCGGAGCTGACAGCTGTGGCTTGTCCCTTTCTGCAGCTACAGGGGCTGTGTGGGCACATTCGTGTCTAGACAGCTCTCCGCTGATGCTAGTGGTTGGGGACCGGTGGAGGGCCAGGCCTGTGGAAGAGGTTGGGGGCCTTGCTCCACGGTTTGGTGATCTGGGAACAAAACTTCAGTCTTGGCCCAGCTTCCAGATTCCAACCTGGGGGCTCACCCTGGACCACGGCTCCTCCCACTGAAGCCCCGAACACCCTGCCTCAAGACTCAGCTGCTCCCCTGCACCCTGCCCAGGCCTCCCACTGTGACCCCTGAACATGTGCCTGGGGGCCTGGCTTTGTTTCTTTCCTGAGCCCTATGGTTAGCTTTTCATCTCCGTCTGTTGTTTTATAATCTGTTCTTTGAACTCCTGTATCTCTTAGATTTCCTTTTCCTTCGAGAGACCATGTTATCTGTAACTTCTTTGAGACTGGGGAAAATATTTCTCTGAGCTCTTAATCTTTTTTTTTCTCCTTAAAACATAATTCCCTGTGACGGAGTTGACGTTTTCTGATATTCCTTTCTTCCTCAGGCCAGCTTCTCCCTCTCCCATGCAGTTTTGGGGGAAATTCTGCCCACATATGCTCCCTTTCTGATTGTCACCCATCCTTGAAGAGTGCTAGCTCCCTTTTGGAGAAAGTATGGGAACAGACTGTGTGTCGGGTTGAGGCCCTCAGCTCCGGTGTGAACCAGTGATGCTCTTAGCAAGTCTGCGATGCACTTTGGCCCGGGCATGTATCTCCTCTTACTTTCAGGATTGAAAATCTGAGGAAGATTTTAGGAAATTCTCATAAGATTCACCTTCCACATGCCATGACCTGGGCTCTGCTGTAGCTCCCTTGCTGCACCTGCTGTTGGGACTGGCGTTGTGGCTGGGGTGTGACTGGAGTCCACAGCCTCTGTTCCCTTCAGTCCCCTCCTATGGCTGGGGGCTGAGCTGGACTCCTTAGGGGCATCACTCATTTGTTCCTGCAACATTCTCACCTGAGGACATTGCTTGGGTGCCATAGACAGGAGCGCTCCCTCACTGTGGGTAAAGGTCCCTCATCTGGAAGGTAGTCCTAGCTAAGGAATTAGATGAAAAGCTGGATGCCCATGCAGTGACATATGCCCCATTCTGTGACTTTGCACACTTACCCCTGGAGCAGCATGGCAGCCATTCCCATGCCCTCCACCCAGGCTGGAAGGCTGGTGACCCAAAGGCCTGGCCACCCCCTGCCAGGTGGTTGCTGATCTAACCTAGGACAGGGCCTGCCCCTAACCCAATGACCCAGCAAATCGTGGTTCCCCCCCATGCTGTTGGGCCTTCAGCCCTGCTCTAGCCACTGGTCTCATCTGCTGCCACCACCCCACCCCACCAGGATGTTCCTGTCACTGGCGTCCCTTGTGGCCACTCCTGAGTCACCCTGGTGATCTATCTGTCCTGTGCTCTCCTCAGAGACACAGGCTTTGTTTGCTTCTTGCAGGTTCCCTTTTCAAGGCCTGAAATGGCCCCTGAGTACAGAGCCAGGTCCCCTGAGGACAGTTGTCTAGTGACAAACTGCTGGTGCTTGGCAGCCTGCGTGTCATTTCATTTAATTTAATCATTCTTCAGCTCAGTCTGTATTTATTGAGTTCCTGGTGTCTGCCAGTCATGGGGTGAGGTGGTATGAAGTGACAGGGGACAGAAGGAGGAGCAGCCTTACCCTCCCTCCCATGCCTGGAGTCTGGTCCTCATCTCTTCCTAGGCAGCTTGGACACTCCCTCTGTGCTGTGACAGGGCACAGGGCACAGGTCACAGCCCCACTTCAAGGGGCAAGTGGAGGACAGGACTTTGGGACAGAGTTCCATACAAAAGCAGCACTGGGCTGGGGGGAAGGGAGCGGGCTCCCTGCAGGGCAGGAACATCGGGACAGACTTGGGCAGTCTCCTCCCCTGCTGTGCCGCGGCGCCCCAGACCATGAGTCCCTGAGATTGTGTGGGTTCCTGGGGGAGCTGCCCACCCCTGGAAGCCAGCCTGGTTCCTTCCTCTTTGTTCTGAAACCTGTGAGTCCCTGCTGCTTTGTCGTGGTAGGGGACCCTAGGGCCGTGCCTAGTGGGGTGGCAGCAGAGACCTGCTCTGCACCTGACAGGGCTGTTTGGTCCCAGGAAGCACACACTGGCCCCGGGCGCTGAGCTGCGAGCTTTGTGAAGCCCACCTTTTATCCTGAGAGAGGATCTTTGTCCTTCACCCCCATTTTCTATAAACTGAAAGGGGGAGATGCAGCCCTGGGTCCTGTGGCAACCCCAGCATCTCCCTCGGCCTGAAGGCTCCTCCCCGGCTGCACAGGGAATCACCAGCCTTGGCGGGTGCCTGGGCTCCCGAGCCAGCTCAGCAGTTCCTGCTTACGCCGTCAGAATCCTGGAATTCGAAAATAGATCATAAATAGATATGTGGATGACCTAAATTGAAGCGGACTGGGGCGCCTTGGGGGAAGACAGAACTTATTTATTTATTTTTATTTATTTATACCCTGCCTCATTCCAGAAAAGGATTATTGGAAGCTTATCCTTGTGCACAAATACTTAATGTATAACTGGAGAGCTTCCCCCCCTACACTAATCAAGAAATGGGGGGAAATCCGGGCAAAGAGAAAACGAGGGCAGGGATGCAGAGTGAAGTGGTGGGGAGATTAGCATGCACTATGCCCGAGCCTGCACTGCCTCCCCTCACCGTGCCCCGCGTCCTCCAGTCCAGTCTTGCTTCCCTGGCGAGTTCTGACTCTGGCCGAAGGCTTCAGCAACGGAAAGCGCCCTGGCTGGTGCACTTTGGTACCTGGCCACTCTGCCAGGGACTCTGTCCGTTGCTGCAGGCCAGCTCCTCCTGTGCCTGCGTGTCCACTGCTGGAACCAGTGAAGAAGGAAACACGTCCTGTCACAGTGTCCAGCTCTGCAAAGGCCAAAGTAAATCAGCAACCCCAGAAAGATGAGCCTCCCCACATACTCGGGCCTGTAGAAGTCTGCTGTGGATCACGGGCAGGAGAAAGAGTGTTGGCCTTTTACTACAGGATAAGGTCACATGATCGATTGAAGCAACCTTCACTGACCCCCACCCGAGCCCTGGCCACCCACGGTGCTGGGTGCCACAGACAGGGCACAGGCACACCGATGCCTCCCTGCTTTCTCATTTTCCCATTCTTTGGGGGAGAAGGGCCAGGCTGGACACAGTCATTCGAGGGGGTGACATGAGCTATACAGGAAGAGAGGCTCTGCTAGAGAGGAGGCGGGGCTGGCTGGTGGCAGGAGGGTGTTGTGTAGAGTGATCTGCAGGGTTCTGTCAGAGGAGGGAATGTACAGATGGAAACCTACATGTGAGAAGATGAAGTCACAGGAAGAGCCGGGAGATGAGTTCCAGGCAGAGGGAAAGATAGGCAAAGGCGCCCCAGCCATGGGAGCCACTGTGGGCATTCACAGTATAGAGGACCTGGGGCAGCCTGCCCTACTGTCTTCAGGGCAGACTGGCTTTCAGCAAAAGCATCAGGGCAGCTGGGAAGGGTGCGCATTGCAGAGGCTCCCTGCAGGCCCTGTCCCTTGGGAGGTGGGGTCCCAGGGTTCTCCCACACACAGTGATTGTTCTAAAGCTCACTATCCTCAGAATGCATGGCCCAGGCCAGGCTGGTTGGGTGTGTCAGGCAGGCTCATCTTCAGATGTGTGACAGCATGAACTTGGTGGCATGACACACCGGTGTTTTGATGTTCTACCCAGAGGACAGAAACCAAAGGGCAGACCTTTGGGCCTGAAGAAAACAAGCCCAGTGGCAACTTCAGGAAGGCATCGCCAGTGGATCCAGTGTTTCTTGGATGTGAGGAACGGAGAAGGTCTTCCGGCAACACACAGCGAGCTGTATAGGTCCCATGTCCTGCCTTGGGGTGACAGAGATGGCTGAAATGGGGTCCCAGGCAGGAGTGGGGCCACAGGGACTTGAAAGCCTGCTGCTCTGCTCAACATGCATGGAAGAAGACCACCTTGCAAGGGGTAGAAAAAGCTTGCTACAGCCAAGCATTCCTATGCTTTTCAAATGGCCAGAGAGACCCAGGACCATCTTGGCAGCTGTCCACCCCCTTCCTCTTTCCTGATTCACTGGCCCCCGCTCCCCTCCTCTCTCAGCCTGGCACTGCCGGGAGCCCCTGCCTCTGGCTAGGATTGTTGCATCTCCAGCCTAGTTTCCCCACCGAAAAGGAGTAAATCAAGAAAGTAAAAGGCTAGCAAGTTTCTAGGCAGTCAATAAGTCCTGATTTTTTTTTAATTCATTCATCAACTCTTAATTGGTATCTGCTGTGTGTCAGACACTCCGCTAAGGGGTAATTAAAAGACAAAATAACTTGTTTTTTTTTTTTTTTCCATGAAGTTTATAGTCTCAGGGGTATGACCGATGAGTACGCAGATACTCATGATGTGAGGAGCATTTTGCAAGAGTAATAGGAGTAAGAGCAGAGAGCATAACCGGGGCTGCACCCTGGGGAGTGATTTTGAAGTGGATTCTGTGAGCCGCAGGGGACCTTTCAGACCCAGGGACAGAACATCCTGCATAGGAAGCAACTTTGCAGGAGAATGGCTGGTCACGGTGTCAAAGGGGCAGAGCAGCAGAGAGGAGCTGGGAGAAGGGGCTAAGCAGAAGACCTCACATTCAAGCTGGAGGTCCAGCCCATGGGCACAGCGCTGGGCTGGGCATAGCTTGGCTCCACCATGGTACACACTGATGGGTGGCTCGGTGAAGGTGGGTATCACAGAAAAGCAAGAGATACCCATGACGCCAGCTCCTGGTTATCCCATCCCCAGATTCCAAATAGGGCTCCAGGTAGGAAGGATGAGCGGAAGGGAAGAGGCCCAGACCTGGGAGTCCGGCTCTGTGGTGGGGACCCACGGCCCATGACCAGACTCAGGCTGGTGGACCGTGGAGCTGACTACAGATGGGCCCAGGTGGATAGCAAACTAGGGTGCAGTGCAAGTGCCATGGCTAGTGTGGCTGTAGGATAAGATCGGGACCACGAGGGTGGGCGCCTCAGCGGGCCAGGCTGGAGGGGGACCGGGAGTGGCCAGGCCAGGGCAGGGGGCAGGCACGTTCACCACCCTCTCCTTCCTTGCCGGGCCACCTGTTCTGGATATGCTGTGGTGTCTGTGATCGCACTACGGCCTCACATGAACGGGAGCGGCCCCTCCACCTACCAGTGTGTCCTTGGCAGATGCAGTGCCGGCAGACATGCTGGGCACCAAGAGGAGGGAGATAGGAAGGGCTGCTCTACCACAAGGCTCTGGCCTTGGGGCCATGGGGGAGGGCTGTCCCTGACACTGCCCCTCACTTGGGCAAGATACCAGGCCAGCAGGCGAGAAGGGGAATTAGTGCCCTAATGCCTGGTGAACTTTCAGGTTGAAAGCCTTTCCCTCCCCTTGCCCTGCTCTGCCCCTGCCCTTTGCAGCCTGGGCCCTGGGAGGCCATAGTGACATCCAGCGCACACAGCTGCGGATCCCTCACCTTCTGCATGAATCTCCTTCAGATCAGCTGGGTCTTGGTGGGGGTGGGCGTGTTAATCTAATCGGCCCTTTCCCCCTCTGTAATTACTGTAATCTATAACAATAATTATAGCCCATTTTATTTTAGTGCCACTTAACTAAATGTGGATGTGCACCACTGAGATTGCCAATAGAAATGAGCCCCTGGGCAAGGTGGCAGGGTGGGGAGGGCCCCAAACCAGTCCAGAGCCTCAGATGAGCTCCTTGTGCTACTTTGCTGTCCCTCCCTGCCGTGGGACACCCTCCTGTCCCCTAGAGTCCAGTGTACCTGCAGGTGGGTGGGCTCCTACACCACTGGGAAAGACAAGGGGCTGTCACATCCACTCTGGAATTCAGTGACTCCCTTGGGGAGGGTCACCTGGAACCCCAGAACCAGAGTGGAAGATGTGACCCTCCCAGGGCCAGCTCCTGCCACCACAGTGTAGGTGTAAAGCCTGTCAGGAATGGGATGACATCGCCTGCTCCCAGATTCTCAAATGCCAAATGCGGCGTCTGGCATGTGGTAGGTGCCTCGTGAGTGTCTGGTGAATGATGTTGCAGTGACATAAAAAGATATGGTGTCATCTAGGCTGGCCCTTGATTTTAAACAGCTCTGTGTCCCTGGATCAGGAATTACAACCTCTATAACTTGGGAAAGATAATTGCTTAGGGGAATAATTTAGGAAAAAAATATAGCATAATGTGGCTGGGTCTGGGGTTGTATGTGTGTGTGTGATGTGTATGTGTGCATGTGTGTGTGTATGGGTGTATGTGAACATGCGTGTGTATGTGTGTATGAGTGCACTTCTTATAGTGCTAGGCCCTGCACCGAGTGACTGCTTCCAAAGCAACACTGGGTGACAATATCCCATCTGTAGATAAGGAAGAGCACTGAGGACCTGAGGCTACCCTGGACATTGTGTGGCCAGGCTGAGAAGTGTCACATGTCACATCTCATTGAGGAGATCTCAGTTGCATGGCCATATGGAAGTAGAAGTAAGGCTGGAAATGCAGTCCAAGCATGTGGCAGGGGGAAAGGAGAAGACCTGATAACCAGCTAAAACACTGAGCTGCAGGTCAGCCCAGGGGTCCCTGAGGAGTGCTGTCCCCTTCTGATCTCACAGAGCGCATGCCCTATCCTTACCACAGACCTGCCAGGTTCTGCCCCGCTCTGATCCAGTCCCAAGCCCAGACCCCATCAGCTCATGATGGGCTGCAAGGTGCTGCCCTCTGTGTTGACTAAAACAGGCAACTGGTATGTTTGGTTGCCTCCAGCAGCGCCCCCACACTTCCCCCAAAACTGCCCCATGCACGGTCCGGTCCTAGAACTGGGACAGGACAGATGCAGTGGACACTCCTACTCAGGAGAAAGAAGAAAGGCAGGCGCTCGCAGTCATTCTCCGTGATGCCAATTCCCCGGAAGTACTCACGGTTCTGCTGGTCACTCGACCAGGTTCTGCTTGCTGGGAGGAGCTTCCTTGGCCCATGTCCTCTGTGTCCCCTGGTCCTTTCTCTGGAGGTCTGTTAACCTTCATGGACACATCTGAGGTAGGCGTGCATGTTCTTGGGCCTGGAGGTTGACACACAGCCAGAGCTTCACACACACACACACACACACACACACACACACACACACAAAAAAAAAAAAAAAAATCACACATGGATGACCATGGACTCTGCTATCAAGATACTAGTAAAGAATTCTTTAATTCAGTTTTGACATACTTTAAGCATCTTGAGCAGGGAGATTCCTGATCTAACAATCCTCTAAAATATTTCTTCCAAGACAATGTCCACATCTCTACTTCCTTAAAATTTATGTTGTTTTCTTTGCCAGAAATGCTCCAGCTCTTTTCTCATCTGTAGCAGATTTTTCTGAAAGTTTGATGTGAGCAGGAACATCACAGACTGCCACCCAGGAAAGCACCGGAAGCTGAACATCCCGTGCTCTTGCCTTGGGAGGTCTCCCTGCCCCCCACAATGTTGGAGGCATCTTTGGCCCTCAACTGGCCACCATCTACACAGCCTGTGGCGTTCTGGGCACAGCCAGCCTGTCTTGAGGACTGCTATTCCCTGGGTGCCCTTGGGAGGTTGTACTTGAGTACAGGAAGCATCTAGTGACAGTGGCTTTATGCTTTTTCTGAGTAAAGTGATTCTGGCCACGCTAGACGAAAGGAAGCATTGGCTCAGCCCCCGTCACCATTTGTCTGTGCTCATGGGCGACTCACTGCCCACTGCCAAGGTGACTCCTGTCCCCATTCTGCTCACCCCATGACACAAGGGGATGTGTTCCTAGGAGGACATTCGCCTTCTACCCAGGTTTGTCATCTGAGCCATCATGCCCTGGCTCTGATTTCTGATGGAGCCTCAGAGGTCTCTATCTGCCCGGCAGCCCTCAAAGCTGTCCTCTGTGATGCCCTCACTGCCCAGCCCTGCCTGCTCACTCAGCTGCATGGTTTTGAGCACTGCACCTGGCCACATTGCGGGCAGTACCTGGGCAGCGCCAGGCTGCTTCCCTGCAAGGGTGCTGCCAATGATGCGATTGCCTGCTTGGTTTCAGAGTCTGGGTTTGTGACCCCCAGGAAACAAGCATCTGCTGATGACAGCGCCAAAAGTAGCCATGTCCCCGAGGGACTTGTTCATGTTTCCATCTGGATGTGTGAATGTGACCAGCAGTGTCTCCCTGTTCCTGCCTGCTCTGACTCCTAGAAGGTGGATCAGGAAACTGAGGCCTGTCTGTGGGAGATGTGGAGGTAGGTCATCATTGTGGCTATTTCTGGTTCTATTCTGGCTCCAGTTTCTTTCCAGTTTATTTCTTCTTTTGACCTTATGTCCATGTATGCTGTCTCATTGCAATTAAGTTTGGGAACTGCCCACAATATCTCCTGGAAAATGATTTAGGCATGCATATATCCTGACTTAAACACAAATATTTTCCACAACGGCCCCAGAGGCCAATGTGACCAAGACATCCATGACCTGCCTGCCTCCACTACAGCTGCCCTGGCCTCCTTGCTTCTCCTTATGCTTCCTAGGATGTGCTAACCTCAGGGCCTTTGAACCTGCTGGACAGACTGCCTGGAATGCTCTTCTGCCCAATATTCATTTGACTTAGTTTTTTTGTCCGCTCTACTTAAAATTTCAGTCCTCTAACTATCCTTATTGCCACGCTGGACACCCAGTGGTGATGGTGTGGCTCTAATCCTGTGCCTGAGAACCAGAGGAGCGATGCAGCCTCGAGACTCAGGAGCAGCCGATGTTTCAGTTTGGGATGAAGGCAGGAGAAAGCCAGTGTCACAGTGTGGAGGATGCCAGGCAGGAAGAGCTCTCTCTTTCTGGGAAGAGTCGGCCTTCTGGTTCTCTGTAGGCCTTCAACTGACGATAAGGCCTCCTCACAGTGTGGACGGCCGTCCGCTTTGCTCAGTCTACTGACTCGCATGGTAAGGGGATGCAGAAACACTTCTCAGGAACATGCAGAATAACGTTTGACTAAGTAGCTGGCCAGCTGGTGGCCCAGCCAAGTTCACACGTCGAGTTCACCATCGCCCTGTGTAACATGCTCTTTATTTTGATTTGCGTTGCTTGCTGTCTGTCCACTTCCGCGAGACTGCAGACGACAGAAGAGTGGTGACTTTGGTTGTTCTGTGTATTGCTGGGTCCTTGAGGGTTAGAACAGGGACTTGAAAGCCCAACAAACATTCGTCAAATGAGTGAAGAAACTGTTTTCAGGCCGCCAATAGACAGTCACGCTATCCGCCCCGGGAGACCTTGCAAGAGGCATTGATTATCAACATCCCAAGCGTTTTCTTGGCCTGAGGCTGCGATGTAGACTCAGACGCCGGTGGGCTGGGTGTGTGTGTGTGTGTCTGTGTGTGTGTGCACCCGCACGCTCGCATTTCTGGTTTGGGGGTTAATTGTTAAGTGCTATAATTAGTATTGTTACTGTCATCATCATTTTGTGCTAACATTCGGAGCTCCCTGACCCAGCTGGCTTTTCAACTTATGAATGCTAGGAAATTCTTAGGAGGACATTAATTTGGATTTATTAGCATTAAACTTTTAATTTATGCCTTTAGGAAGATTCATTTTGAGACAAAAGACTAACAAAAATAGGTCAAACGAATGTTAAATGCTTGAGAATTCCTGGCCTCCTGTATAACCAGCAATCTCTGTAAGACGTTGTCAGGGCCTACTAATTAAAATCATTGCTTTGTAGGCCAGACATTTCTGGGTTCAAATCCAAGCTCAACCAGTTATCGACTGCTGCTCTTGAGCTAGATTTTGTTTTAATGTGCAATTAATCTCTTTGCTGGAAACTGGAGGCAATGATATTTATTTCACAGGCTTCTAAATATGATGCCTTGTGTAAAATACCTAAAACAAGGCCAGGCATGTAGTAGGTATTCATTAAAAACAAGCTTTACTCAAGATAAAGTGATGAATTCATACTTCCTGAGCCAAGTTGGAAAGTTTGTCCCTTGGTAACCAGCTATTAACTACTACCCAGAAATTTTGTTCCGTTTTTTGATTTTTGAGAGAGGATCTTGCTACATAGTTCAGGCTGGCCTTGAACTTACTATATAGTCCATACTGACCTTAAACTCATAGCAATCCTCCTGCCTCAGCATCCTGAGTGGTGGAATTACAGGCATGGGCCACCATACCCAGATTCTACCCAGAATTGTACCAGCATTTTCTCATTTGAACTATACATTCGCAGCTGGCCAAGTAATACCATGTTTTAGCTTATGTGGTCAATAATGTCATATTTTACCAAAGTAAAGGTTATTCATTTACCAGAGACACACTGTAAAAAATAACCATGTGGATTTCAGAGGACAAAGGATTAAGTTCTGGCAGTACCGATAGTGTTCCTGTGGCAGGACAGGAACATACAGAGTTGTCTCAGTGTTTAAGGGACATGTTCTTCTTCAAGTGATATTATGACTCAGGAGTCCAAGGAAATTAGCTTTGGTTTCTTTCAAGTACAGGAAAAATTATCCTTGATTTGATATTGATTTTTTAAAAATTGGGTTCTGCTGCCTTCCACTCAATCCGAGAGCAGAGGTTCAGATGCAGGGCTTCGATCATGCTCACACCACTTCCTGGACCCGCATTCTGGGTGTGCAGCCAGGATGAGACCCCCGAAGCTGCTCGGGCTTTGGAGAGAGTTCCCTGGGACACAGGGTGTCATTCACTCCCTGTGCTGCTGAGTCCCGAATCCCAGCTGCTGGTGGCCTTGGTTCTGGTCCATCTGGGCTGAAAGCCCACGGCAGCCATGCACTGAGCTGACAGGTGCCAGAACATGAGGTGCAGAGGACTTGGGGATCGGCCTGCAAAGACACAGGTCACCTGGGCAGGTGATGTCCCTGTGTGAAAGAGAGGGAAGCAGAATGGAGCCTGGACCAGGGGCTGAGGGTCATGCTGCAGCGGGGAGCCGACCTGTGGTGACCAGGCTGCTGTCCTGTGCAGCGAGAAGTGAGGCCCCGGCTTCCTGCTTCCCACGAGTCCTTCCGTGGGACCCTCATGCTCCCCACAGAGCCCCATGGTGGTGACGGCATCTGGGTGACTTACACTGAATGAGCGTGTCACAGTGATAGACATATTCTTCCTCCTGAGAACAACTCTGGCACTAAATGAAAAAACAAAACTTATTCCCCCATCCCCAAAGGTTCCTTCTTTCCTGTTTAGCAAATTCCCTCTGAGGGCCATGCTGCGCGTGCGCCTGGACCTAAGATGTCCTCCCAGCCTTGACGCGTGGTGAGGCGACTGCTTTGCTCCCGTGGTTGCATGGAGCCGCAGCCTGACCCTGCCTGGACCTGTGACCTGGGGTGGCTGCCCCCTGTCCCCACCCCTCATCCCATTCCCCTAAGGTGTGGAGGCAAGCAAGTCCCTGAGCAGAGGACCCCCTCCCCGAATGAAGCGCCTGATGCAAGCCCCCCATTCCCACGACTTGCTCCCCTCTTCCCTTCCACCCCATGCAACCGGCATCTGCTGGGCGAGATTGCAAGGTGTCACTGGCTACTTGCTCAGGGGCAGTGATGGGAGAACAGCTGGAGGGGCAGTTAGGACCCGTTTAGAATGACGCACTTAACCCCACCACTTCTCAGCTCCTTGACTGGGTAGCACTGTCAGTCACTGTCCAGTCCGTCCGGGCCTCAGCCGGTTATAACCGTAACAGACAAGCCGGGGCTGGGCAGAGAGAGAGGAGCAGGTGATCCGTCTGGGTGAAGGGCCGTCTGCGTTGGGCACATAGTGGGTGCTCAGTAGACATCTGCCGTGGAGCTCGTGGCAGGCACGTCTGAGACGCCCTGTGAGGTTAGGGAGATTTCTGACATAGTGAAGCAGCGAATGGAGACAGAGCCTTCTTTCCATTCGTTGTGTTTTCTGTGTTTGTCTGGAGCCTCCACAGTGGGAGAGATTCCAGCACATTCCGCAGGGCTTCCCCAGGCCTGGCTCTGGGCTCCCTGTCTCCCTCCCTGGAAAAGCAGCTGAGCCCTTTCGCCCAGTTCTTTTCCAACAGCAACTTGGTTCCATAAACAGAAGGAGAAAAGAAAGGTATTGTACTTGGCTAAGAACATGTTGAAAAATGACAACTAAAACCCTCTCTAGAGCAGTTCCCTATTTAAATGGTGCAGATGCTTTCTTCTACCGTGGCCTTTTCTAAATCTGGCTGTTTCCTGAGGACATTGTCTCTGTCACACAGTCTTTCCCAGTTAATATCTGTCAGACCCCCACTTTGAAGGGCTTCCACTGACTTCATCGCTAGCGCGGAAGTTTTACACATCGCTGAGTCTTTTTCCTGCTGGGAATTCTTGGTTTGCTGTGGACTGAAAGTTAAAACCCAAATCATCAGCACAGCCAGTGTGGTGTGCTTAGCCCCTGCCCTGAAATTATTACTGATGGGCATCCCATGCACTGGAAAATGAACTTGCTGCTGTCAGGGACCCCATCTTGTATTCATCACTGTACCCCGAGAGCTTACAGGGCCAGCAGAGAAGAGAAGCACTGCACAGATTTTTCAGGTGACTGCTATATACTGCTTGACAACCTGGCCCTGGAGCAACGTTGCCAGGTGTCACCCACTGTCATCACCCCATACCCCTCTCGACTCCCTAAGCCACCTGCTCATCTCCATGTCACTGTGTCTGTTCCCTGCTCAATGTCCCCATTGCATCCCCTCCCTGCCTCACAGGACACTGAGCTTCCATGGCTGTACCAGTGTCCCCGGGGCTCCTTTCACCCCAGCTGAGCTCCTCAGAGCTGTTTCTCTCTCTGACATCCCTGGTCTCCCTGCTTCCTGCTTCCATCTTCCACTTCCTGCCTCTCATATTTTACAGGGGGCAGAACCTCTTCTTCCTGTAGGCCCTGTGGACACCAGAACCTGGGTTGAAATGCCCAGAATTGGTTCATTGATTTAGGTGATAGATCATGTGCAGAAGTAGATTTGGAATGCGGATCCCTTCCTTCCCTTGTAGGTTCCCTGTGATCTCCCTTAGGGACAGACATGGGTGTCTGATGATGGCTGATGTTCTGTCTACCATTGCTGAGTGATGTGGTGTCCTGAGTTACTACAGGGACGCAGGGGTTCACTGGAGGGTGGAACTCAGCTCTTTGGTAGATAAAAGGCAAGTAAAGTTGGGTGTTTGCTGCCGCAGGAGTCTTGGCTGCCTCCTCCATTAGATGATAATTTTCCTAAAGACAGATGCTGAGAATGTCAAAGGCATAAAATGAGACAACACGAAGATGCAGGGCCCTAGTCCTTGCTGTGCGTTAGAATCACCTCGGGGCTCTGAAAAATCCCCATGCTGAGGTGCCCCCACCCCACTTAAATCATCAGCCTGGGCATGACACTGGGCATCAGCCTACCTCAGAGACTTCCCGGGGTGCCCAACCCTAACCCTGACCCTAACCCCAAGCCCCAGGCCATGGACCAATAGAGGTCTGTGGCCTGTCAGGAAGCAGCCATAGGGCAGGTGACCAAGAGAAGCTTAGTCTGTAGCTGTAGCCCCTCCCCATGGCTCACATCACCCTCTGACCTCCGCCTCCTGTCAGATCAGCAGATTAGATTCTCATAGGAGCGCGAACCCTACGATGAACTGCGTGTGACCAGGGTCTGGGTTGCAGGCTCCTCATGAGCATCGAATCCCGAAACCAACTTCCCAACCCCCATGGAAAAATTGTCTTCCACAAAATCCAGTCCCTGCTACCAAAAAGGTTGGGAACCATTGATGTAGTCCATCAAGTCTATGGTTTGGTTGGTCCAGACAGTGCTACCTCAATCTCCTGTGACTAAAGGTAGCGGGAACCCCACCATAGCCAGCCCTCCGCATGCCTCTGCCCCGTCACCCTTGGCTAGTGGGGAGGCCACGCAGGGACAGGTGGACAGGGTTCAGGGACACAGCCGAGATGTGCGGACTTTGCCAAAACGTGGCTGCCAGTGTCTTCCCCACTGTCCTTCCACAGTTTTGCATGCTCAGTTCAAACAGCCACTGACCGTGCAGGCCAGCCTCCTCTGGCCTGGGAGGTGTATCGATGCTGGGCACAAGGATGACCTGAAGGACCATCAGCCCTCCTGTCCTTGGGTTCCGTGTCTGCAGATTCAGCCGATCACTGATGGGGAAAAAATTGCGTCTGTACTTAACACATACAGGTTTATTTTTCTCGTCGTTATTTCCTAAACAATTACACTTTAACAATTATTTACACAGCATTTACATTCTGTTAGGAATTATAAGTCATCTAGAGATATTTAAAACATGGGGAAGGATTGTATAGGTTGCATGAAAATACTAGGCCATTTTACGAAGGGACTTGAGCAGCCCGGCGCCAATGCCCCATGGATACCAAGAGACCACTGTATTTGCTAGTTTGTGACGTGGGGTCAGGTGTGACAGCCTGAGTCGGGGTTGTGGTTCTGGAGTTGGGAGATGCCCTCCATCTGGAGGTCCTGCTTCCCATGTGTCCCCTCCCCTGAGCGCTGTGCAGTCTCAGCTGAGGTCCCCTGGCTTCCACCTGTCCTCAGCATAGGTGGCTGTTAGCTCTGCCCACACCAGGCGCCTGCACTGTCTTGTAAATATGTGTTTCTGCATTTCTCCTAAGTGGAGGAAGAGTGTTTCTTATTACATGGTGGCCCTTTTATGTCTTATCTTCCATCAGTGTCTGTCCCATGTCCTTTGTTGTGCAAATCATGTAATTGATCTAAGCCTCGCTTTTCTCATTTATAAAACAGGGTTGCTTTGAGGATTAATTTTTGTTTCTTACTGCATATGGTAAATACTTCTTCTTGGCACGGCAGCATTGAGAGCAGCTTGCTGAATCCTTACAGGCTTCTCTCAAGGCAGCAAAGGCCTTCTGCATCATCTCCTCCAACATACAGGGCCAAGGGGTTTTGGTGATTTGGCTGGGAAAGTGGAGGTGGTTAGAGAAAAGCCTGGAATAAAAATCCAAGTCTCCCAGCATGGGGCCTCCACTGAGACCAATTCATTGATGACAGCACTGACAGAAAATATTTCACCGGTTTTCTGATCACAGTAATTTTTTTTTTTTCCTGAAAATGCTATTTAAAAAAAACTCACCAGTTTTAATTGCTTTAATTTTTAATTTACTCAATTATGTAATAAATTCGCAGGATTGGAAAATCATTTAAAGTATGATATAGTAAAAATTCCCATCCACACCCACAAACTGAGTAACTGCACTGTATTCAATTCTCCCTTTCCCCTGCCTGATTCTTTTTTTCACATGTTACTGTACATTTCTTTGTTAGCTTCCTCACAGGTACGATACTTACCCGAATGAGGAGAGTATCAGATATTCACCACTACCCAGTTGATGGACATTTAGGCAGTTTCCAATCTTTTGTTACTGAAAACATTGTTGAGTGAATAACTTTGACCATATATGGACTTGCTGGTTAAAGGGAAGCGTGTGTGTGTGTGTGTGTGTATGTGTGTGTGTGACTTTGCAAAATATCATCAAGTTGCCGTCGGTGGGGATGGAGTCCATTTCTATATCTATCAACAATGTATGGGTGCAACCATTTCCCGAGAGCTTGGTCAACACAGTGCTCTACCAAACTTTGGGATTTTTGCTAATCTGACAGGTGAAAAATGGTACAGCGGAAAAATGAAAATTGGCGTTTTTCTTGCCCTTTGTGAGGCTATGTGTCTTTTCAAGTGTCTTAGAGCCATGTATTTTTCCTTTCCTGTTAACCATATAATTTTTCCAAGTTAAAAATTGGCTTGTTGACCTCTCTCTTATTGATTGGTAGGAGTTTTACACACCAAGGAGATTACTCTTTGTGTTGTACATTGCCAATATTTTCCTCAGAATATTCTTAGCCTTTTTGGCTTTGCTTAGTATCATCATCATTTTTTTATGACAAGGAGGTTTTTATTCTCTCCTTTTAAGGGCTCAACTTCAAATTTTTTTTTTTTACATTTTCTTCTAGTATTTTTATAGTTTTGATTCAATCCCTTTTAATTTTTGACCCTTTGGGAACTCATCGCGGGGTGTCACGTGCAGCGTTTGAAGATTGGGTTCCACTCACTGTTTTTCCAGGTTGCCCCATGACCCAACATCATTTATTGACTACATAATTTCCCCTCTTTCTTAGGGATGGCTTCAGGGAGAAAGTCCTCTACTTTTATCTGTCTTACTGGATTTTAACTGGGGATTTCCTAGAATGGCGATAATACTTTTCTGCCGGGACTCTAGTGTTTGCATTTCCTTTTTGGTTTGGGGTTACTGTGCATCCCTTAACCCTCAAGCTACCTAATCCTTTTTGGTTTGCCTCTCTTACCAACAAGATGCTTTTCCCACACACAGCAGCATCAAGGCTTGGTGTTCTGAGGTGCTTTTTAGTCCCTGCTGCTAAGTGCCAACAGAACACAGCAGAGAACTCCCTGATAGCTCATGCTTTGCTCTTTCTGCCAAATGATTCTGCCTCAGGATGGGATGGGTGCTGCTAACCTCAATAAATATCACAGGTGGAATAGTGCCACATTTGGGAAGAGAAGCGCAGAGCCGGTGAGAAACTGGTAGGTGTCAAGTGCAGGGAAGGAAAGTGAAGAAATGCCCACTCCTTTCCCCCCAGATTCCGCCTGTCCCCCAATAACTCTTGCTAGTGGTGTGGTTAACAACAAGCTAAACACTCCAACAAGAGAAAAATGACTCAGGACTTTTGAATCCTGTTTGTCTCTTTATGCATTTCTATATAAGGTTTATTTTCCCATTATAAAAATAAGCAATGCTTATTGTATATTAGCTATTTTTGAACTTATCTGCATTTTTAATGAGTCTGATTCACTAAAGAATTTGAGCCTGCTAATGAAACCAAAAAAGGGATAAGAAAAAAATAACTGGTGGAATTGGAGCCTAGATAATGAAAGATAAGGAATTAATAAAGCTGGGCTAAAGACTAGGCAATGGTGTGGGAGGAAGATAGGCTCAGAGAAGTGTGAATTATATGAGTTTTTACAATTGCTACACTGCTTGCCAATGTGGCCACACATTTCCTAGCAGGCAAAGCAAAAAAGGAAATGTTACTTACAGCATTTACAGTAAGATAAATAACTGCGTGTGAGAAGCCCCACTTCTGATACGGAGCTCTGGGGCGTAGTTCTGCCAAAGGCTCAGATTTCATTATGGAGAAATTCTAGGCCTCATTGGGATTGGACTCTCACATCTGTGGATCCGATCACAGGAAGCAGGAGGAGCGTAGCTGTACCCTTACCATATGGAGGAGAAAGCCCCCCTTTCTAGTTATTGTGAATAGAAAATCAAGTGTGAAAATGAATTTATTTAGTAAGAAAATAAATAATTATGAAATAAAAAACATGAAAAAACTACTAGCTACAAAAAACCATATGCACACATGCACGGGTGCGCACGCACGCATGTGCGCGCGCGCACACACACACACACACACATTTCCTTGTATGTAGTTCCTGTAACACCCTTTTCCCTACATTTTTTTTTCCCATTTGATCACCTTTTGATTCTCTCGTCATAGGACAATTCTTTCAAAGTCAATTGTTCTACAGAGATAGGAGAAAGATAATTGTATCTTTCCCCTGGTATGGTTAATTGAAAGATTTTTATTAGTAGTTGTTCAGAACGGTTTTACTTGCTTCTTATGATGGTTGATGTGTTGTCAATTAAAGACTACTGTCAAATTTGGACAAACCTCTCCCAAGTTACTTTTGTTATGAGGTGGAAGACTTGGCCAGTTTTCCCAGTGGGTTGCTTATTTATTTCCAAGCTGTTCCTCCTCCAGTGCCACATACTTCTCGTGTGTGGGGCTGCAGGACACGCACTGCCATAACACCAGCTCTCTTGTGTACCAGGGGCCAGCAGAGTCAGCATGAGAGAGGGAAAGAGAATTCCTGTGTTTACACCCTGGGACAGCCAACAGTAAGTTACTATGCATAGAAGTGGTGTTAGACCATGGCAGTATCTCCCACTAAACCCCAACTAACTGTAGCCAAAACTTAACTTTCTGAAATTTCTACCAGCTGCTCCAGCAGTGGTCGACATGAGAGAAAGTGTAATGGAAGAGAAGTTGGATGAAACAGGGGTCTTCATGGACTTCAGTTTACTACCTGACTTTTGCAAACTTTATAAAGCTGAAGGCTCAAGGGAACACACTGCTAGGTCCCTTTCCTGGCAAATGGCAGGGCTAGAACAATGGAGGTTCCGTGAAGCCTCGGCATCTCCATCAGTTAAACCACTCTGCACGAGAGCTCTTTAGGGGTGGTCAAGATCACTTCCCATCCTCCCAGGAGGTTTAATATGTAGAATTTAGAGACAGAGCAGGGCCTAGTTGAGTTATTTTCTTACTGTATAACCATTCAGCTTCTCCGAGCCTCAGTTTCATCACCGTGAATTGAGATACTAATAATATAAAGTTCTGAGACTGTTTTCAGTATTGAATGAGATACACATCAATTGCTTTCTTCAATCATCCTAAGTTCTAAATAAATACCAGGTACAAAGACACAGTGGGTGACAACCCAAAACAAAGCAAAGCAAAACAAAACAAACAAAGAAGCAAACACTTGCTATGAATCCTCAGAGTCCATCTAAGTGCCCACTTGCTTTGTCCTCTTTGGAACAAAGGAAAATCCTTTGCATTTTTTCTGTAACTCTGATGACCTGCCATATTTTCAGACAAGTAGGATTTTTGAAATTAAGTCGCCTTGATTTTGCTTTCAGAGTCCCCTTCTCTGTCCCTTGAATTGTGCTTGGGTCCATAGGACAGCTGACGTGGAATAGTTGCCAGAAGCATGAGCCAAAAGACGGGCACATTGTGGCTGCAGAAGCGCCAGCCTTTTGAGCGAGGTGGGGGTGTTAACACAGCATCAGGGAGGAGGACCTTGAGGCTGCAGGTACAGCCTTAGTGAAGAGTCAGGAGGAAAGTGCACCTGTGTTCTCAAGGGCTTGGGACAGCCCCTGGGCACAGGTTGGATGCTCATCTGCCTCTGTTTGGGCATCATTTCTCGCTCCCTGGTGACCTCAGGAATTCCCTGTAGCTGCTGAGGTGGGCTATTTTCTGTGCACTAAGAAGGCTGGCTCTTGGAGGGACAGTTCCCTGTCATCTCTCTGTCCTGGTGGGGTCTCATAGGGCTTGTGAATGCTACCAAAATGTGCCACGCAGGGCCAGGCAAAGGCCTCACATTTATTCAGAGGCCCCATGGTGGGTGGCTTTGCCGGACGTACCCCTGTGGAGAAACGGCATTCACCTGGGCTGTTCCTCAGATTGGCTCTGGATCTATTATTAAGTTCAGCCACCCTGAGGCCTGGGAAGGACTTACTGAGCCTGTTTCGTCACCTCCTGTCACCTTTCATGGAAAGACTTGCCATCGCAGAGACTCATTGTCCTGTTCCTGCGTGAACTACATTCCTATGGGCAGAAAACGTATTTATTTAATTTTTATTAAGAGCTAACGTAGAAGCATCCAGCGGGCTCCAGAGGCCTCCCTCGCTGTGGCCTCCTGTGTAATTTATGTAGTATTTAATCTTCAACTGCAGGCTCACGGAGACCTTGCCTGACTCTCCTCAGCCTCCTCCTCCTGCCACAGAGATAAAATTATTCCCTGAGTGTCTTCGATCACGAAGTGGGACCTTTTGGAAATGAAAAGATAATGCTGTTTGTGTATGAGTACAAGAGAATTACTTTCCTCGTCTGTGGTAACACTGATTAAATTGAAATGTCAGAGCGGCTGTTACAGTTAATAAACGTTATACATATTCAGATCTGTCTAAATACCGAAGATTCTAATTAATGCAGAGGATGTTGCTGAAAAGAGCAGGGATACCTGAGTCACCACGCGAATGCCACCTGTGATGCCCATGTCTAGGAAATAAGGTAAAGATATGTACTGCAAAGGAGACCTGTGGTAATGGTGTTCGAAATGATGCTTTGCCACTGGGGGTTTTGTAACCAGGTAAATTGGTACTGGGATGAGTAATCGGTGTAGCATTTGCGAAATGTTTGTCGAGGGAAGATGCATTGAGTCAAACAAAGTGGTGGGGATGGGGCGATGGGAGATGGTGTGCGGACGTCAGTGTGCAGGGACCTAGAGCAATGGGGCCCTGTGTCCTCCCCTCTCATAGCCTCACAGAGAGGTCTCATCATGGCACTGGCTGTTTGTCACAAGACAGAACACAGCTGAGACCTGTTGTCTCATGGGTGCCCTTGGGTTGTGGCTTCTTTGCTTCCGAAGAGTAGAAGGTGGGGAACAGGACAGGTATGAACACAGAGGGACGAGGGCTGCAGCGCAGGCAGCTGGCCCCAGGTCACTGACAACGGAGACCAAGCCTCCAGCCCACCGGGCCTGTCCCCGTGAGAGTCAAGTCCTGACTACTGAGCAAGTTCCCCATCCCTTCCTCTGGCCATGGGCAGTCTTTGCCTGTCTGCTGGCCACCCACTCGTCTCCCCAGATGCTGTGTTCTGTGGCTCCCCAGTTTCTAGAAAGAGCCTGGGGTGTGATGTCTCATAGAGCTGCAAAACCTTGCCATGCCAGGTGGCAGGCATGACCTTGGTCTGCGCTTAACCCTGAGGCTGCTCAGGGGCCTGCTGTGCTCAGGGTGGAACTCTCTGTCTTCTGGGAGGAGAGCTAATGTGAGCTAATGTGTCTCTGGCACCTGGCAAATCACCTGGCTCCCCGCGGGTACTTACCTTCCCCCAGCCTCCAAGCCCGTGGTCTGGCACTTTTACAACAAGACTTGGGGTTCTCGCCCCTTCCCATTGCCAGTCTCTCTGCCCTGGCTTCTCAGGACTGTCAAACCCCAGCCACCTTTGTGATGAGCAGGACGGGAGCAAGCAATCTGTGTGCTTTCTGTGGCGTGTGGTGTTGTGTAGGGTTCAGCCAGGAAACCAGAAGCCGGTTGCGGTGCAGTCTGTGCACTGGGGCCAATCAGGAGTGATCCTGCATGTTCCAGCCCTGCAGTGGGTTGTCTGTGACAGGCCAGCTGGCACCTGCGGACAGGTAGCTCATCACCCTGGGAGAATTCTAATTCGGCTGGATTTTACCAGCAAACGACTGTAACAAAGAAAGGATGTATTAAAGTGTGCATTAGGGAGCCTGGTTATTATAAATTACATTCTTTGAAATCTCATTTAGATCCAGGAACTAGACTGCATTTGGAAGGCTCTGAGGATTAATCCTTTTTGGAACAATGGAGTGTCAGTGATCATTTGGAAATGTAATTATACCAAATTTAATTATCATGCACATGCATTTCATTGGCATTGCTGTGCACACCCAGGGGACAGTGGGGGACAGACTGCCCCAGCACGAATCCTTGACTGAGGATTGTGGTGCAAAATTATACATGTTCTAATTGAGCGCCACTTAATATGAGGCTTGATGGAGACCAAGATTGTAGGCGGAGTGAGTGGGAGGGGGCATTCGGCCCACTCGGCAGATGTTTCCGATGTTTAGAAAGGCTTTGCCATGTTTTCAACATACTGGAGAGGAGTGAGCTACATTTGAGCAGGCTGATAAAAATGTTTCTCTGTCTTAAGCATTTCTTTTGTTCTCTGTTCTGGTGGTGTCCTCACCTCTTCTGAACCACAGAATTCAGTTTGGAATACTTAAGTACTTTGGATATGTGTGTGTGTGTGTGTGTGTGTGTGTGTGTGTGTGTGTGTGTTTGAGGGAGTGGAAGGAGGGTGGCCCAGCCCTGTCTGGTGGACAGTTAGACCTCAGCGTGTGGACCCCAACATTTACAGAGCTTGCTCTATTGGATGTTGACCTACTGGGGATGCTTGTGAAGTTTATGTCTCCTGGCTCCTACTCCATTTCCTCCTTTGGCTGGTTGATAGCCTTAGAACCCACCGCTACTGTCTTTTCTTTAGGGGCCTCTGTAACCTGATGTTGCATGGGTGGCCTGGCACTTGCACAGCACAACAGCGTAACTGCTCATTATGTGTCTGTTACCTCTGTACACTGTGGGCCGTGGCAGAGCAGTGACCTTGTCCTTGGCTCAGCCCTGCCTCTCCGTCCTCTAGCACAGCACCTGTGTAGAAGTGGCTCAGCCAATATTCGTTTGAATGGATGATCAGAAACTGGAAAGGACAGGAGTCAATTCATCCTCTCTCTGCATCCCTGACTATGCTGAAATGCAAACAAGTTGTCCTCAAAGCTGCTGACTTTGGTTTTGGTTTGATCTCGAAATAAAACCATTGGTATTTGACATGTGGATCTTCCACTCGATATCTGACCACGAGCCAACTGCTCAGCTTCTCTGAGGCTCGGTGAGGACTGTCAAACAACTGCATGTGTCCCTGCGAGGACAAACTCAGATAGTGTATGGCCGGTGCCTGGCGGGTGGCAGGTGCTCCATTCTTCCCGGGATACCTGTGAAGTCACTTTTGATTTGCACAGCTGAGCTCTGTCTATATCTTTTGAAGAGCTGTCTAAGAATTCATCAAGGGTCCCCAAGCTGAAGCCTTTCACTTCAAGGTAGAAGTACTCTTAGATTATCAATTCCATGAGGCTAAGGCCACGTCTCATGGGTAAGATCACGTAGTGGGCAAGTCTGCCCATATTAAATTTTTTCTCCCTGTGCTCTCACTTGAGGACCTAACCGCTTCAGATGGATTTTGATGGTCCTACTGGGCTTCAGTCCTTATGAGATGTAGCTTTTCCTGGCAGGGGTATTTTACCAAAGCCCAATTCTCTTATGCCACTACGGCCAACAGGGTAGTTGCGGCACAGGAAATCCAGCCTGAATCCACACTCAAGGAGCCCTTAGGTGAGAAGAAAGGAACACTGGGGTGGTTGCGCTTGAGAAACCGTGGGTGTGTTGCACAGTTACACTTATTGTTGACCTCTGTTTCAATAGCTAATTCAACGAGTGTGCGCAGCCTGAAATGGTTTTCCAAGACACAGGTGGGCTCAAAGATACCTTCATAGGGCACAAGGCCTGGGGTGACTTGTGTTGAGTTGCTCTGTTTCACTTAGCAGTAAATGAATGCAGCCAACCCAAAATGGGAAAAAGGAGGGAACTAAATTGTTCTGAAAGTAGCTCGTTTGCTAAGAGGAGTGCTAAGCACATCACCTCATCCAATTCTATCTGATTTTCTCAACAACCTGGGAAGCAGGGGGCACTGCCTCCATCTGCAGTTGAGTTGCCCAAGTTATACTGTTAATGTTAACAACGACAACAACAGCAATAATAATAATAATAACAACAGCACATAAACTCTGTTGAACACTTGACCTATGTCAGGCTGAACCAGAAAAAACTGCCATCTGTATTGTTCAAAAACAACCGAAGGTCAATATTTGCCATGTATCTTATTTGTGGCTGAACTAACTTACATCACACAGAGCTGCCTGATTCCTAGTTTTTGGTTATGACACCTCCTAGAGCATCACTAACAAAAATGGATGTCAGAGTGCTATTTTGTGTATTCCTAATAACAACAGTGTTACTCTCAAGGGCTCCACTGAGAAGGCTTAGACCTGAGGGTTTGAGAACGTGGTGGTGTTGTAAGGCCACTATATGCTTTGGGGACTGTCTCTCTATTGCATGAATTCTTTACCTGACTGGGCCAGCTACCCTCAGAGGCAGAAGACACTTGTGCTGTATTAGATTTAAAATGTCATCACTAATTAGCTAGGGTTGCAGGCTGGGGCTGTGTAACACCAAACCCAAAGACTTAACTTTACAGAGAGAATTGAAGGAAAAATGCATTTTCCAAACTCATTTTAAAAATAGTTTCCCTTGGAAATTAAAACCATTAAATGTACATCATTATGCTGATCAGTATTCATGCTTTCAAGAAACATAATTTTGCCTTCATTTAATTTGTTTCTCCAAGACCTAATTATGGATTGGATACAAATTGTTACTTTTCTATCACTGTGCAAATCGCCTTTCACGACCCAGGAGGACCATTCTCTCTGGTTAGAGAGGGTCATTTCCAAGTAGTGATTTGTCAAGCAAAAGTCAGGGAGATGGAGTGCAAGAGGGAGGTGGTTGTTCGTGAAGATACAGGATCACAAGAAGTGTGATCCTTTCTGGCGGTACGGAGTGGTAGAGATGGGCTTGGACAGGGCTGCAGATTTTCTCTCAAGAGCACGTGTGTCAGGTGCTTGTCCAGGCTTTGAGACCGAAAGGGTACTGCAGGCCAAAAGCCAATCCCAGAGAAGGTTCTAGGGCCCATCAGACTGGGCCATCTTCCAGGGAGCGCCAGAGTAACAGTGGTAGGAAAGGCACTCGGTGACATTGACTGACATCCAGGCATGGAGGTGGAAGGCCGTGCCTCTGTAGACATTGTTTTGCATCATGGGAATTGCTGATGCTAGTGACTTGATCCGGGGCCAAGACTCAGAGACTGGAGTTGGCAATGAACAGGACTGGAGTAATGGCAAGCATTCCCATCATGTTTACTATGTGCCTGGCATGATTCTCATCACTTCACAAACATCAGCTTATGTAACCCTCACAACAGCTCCAAGAGGCAAACGCAGTTATTATTTCCATTTTATAGAAGAGGAATTTGAGGCATTCAGGGATTAAGTGGCTCAAGGTTTAGTAAGAAGTAAAAATGGAGTAGTTTGACTGGAGTCTACTCCACCAGCTTTCCTCATCCCACTGTCCTGTCTGTCCTTACTGGTTGTTATCTTACATTTGACAAGGGCTGCTTATGCATGGGCACAATTAATGCGATTAATAGCCCTAGGGAGGGAAGTGGGACTGTGATGAGCTATTGCCCTGGTGGAACCCAACGAGTCACACCTTTGTCATTCAGACACATTTGTGGTCCCCTCCTTTACTGTGGGAGCTGACAGTTAACAGCTTTAATCAATAGGATGTGGCCAAACTGATGCTGTGACAGTGCTGAGCTTCACGTTTGAGATCACTGGGAGCCTTCACTTTGTACTCTGGGGAGAGCCAGCTGCCATGTAAAAGCCTGAGTACGCTGAGACTGTCATCAGAGGAGGGAAACTGAGGCCGCAGCCAGCAGCCCCAGCTGAACAGTCCCACTAACCTACCAGCCACATGAGTGAAGCCGTCCTGGAAGGACATTGTCCAGCCACAATGGTTTGCCCTGGTCAGGTGAAGCAGAGATGAGCTGTAGCCTTACCCTGTCCAAACTGTGAAAGCATAAGCAAATAAATAAAATGATTGTTTTCTTAAGCCACTAAGTTTTGCAATTACTTGATAATGCAGCCAAAGATAATTGAAACAGTTATTACCTTCACTTTATAGATGAAAAATATGAGATACAAAGAAAACTTGGAACTGGTCCAAAATGATACAGCTAGGAAGTGGCAGATACAGAAATTAAATCAAGGAACATGAATGCAGAGGTGCTCGACCACTACTGTTACCTGTTCCTCCACTGGGGCATCTGTAAGGATTTTCCCAGGGCCCAAGGAGGCCTGTATGAGGCTGTGCAAGAGCTTCCAGGACACAGGAGCCTGACCCCTTACTGCTAAGGCTTCCTGTTCTGTTTGAAGTTTCCACATCCCCTTAGCATAGCTGCTTACATAGGAGCATGTTGCAGGGTTTATTGAATTACAAGAATGTCTTGGACTCTTTTTAGCAGGTGTGTTGTATAGTCTTATAGTGCACAGGGATGATTACTCCCATCTTGCAGTTGGGAAAATCCAGGCTTGGAGATTGAAGCAATTTGCTTACATTCATCTAGCATGTTTGAAGTGGAGCTAGCCTTTGAATCTGGTTCAGCTTAACCACACACACAGTACGTGGGCCAATCTTAAATTCTGTAACCACTCTTTGGAGGCCCCCAGCAAGACTCTGTCCTACTATTTCAACCGTTGCCAAACTCTGTTTAAACTGAGCCCCCTTCGATCCTTCTTTCAACAACAAAGCCAACCACTGTCCCGAGGGAGCTTTGAACATTTGTGAGACTGTCCATACTCGGCAGCCTTCTGCTGCGTCCCCTGATCAGAGACCACTGTGTGAATTTTCCTGTGCATAGCAATCCCCAGATCGGGTGGGTAGGGGGATTTTCTGTTTTCATCCCCGCTTCCCACATGCAGACTGGGCATCAGCCCCTGCCAGCACTATCCTCACATCGGCAGCAGCCGGGCTAACTAGCTTTCTCACAGCTATGTAAGGAATTGACTCTGGCTGGGCCACAGGAAGATTTTTCTTCTCACTCATAGGCGATGAGCAAGGAGTTCACCTAAGTGAGGGGCTGTTTCTTCCTAGGGAGGCAAGTGACAGAACTTTACCAGGGAGTAAAGTCACTGAGGTGGTGCCTGAGGCCGATGGAAGAGCATCTGCCAAATGAGTGAATCCTGAGTTCCTCAGTTTCCCCTCTGTGGTTCTGGTCTGTGTCTCCTGCCTTAGATCTTGCACTTAGCTCAGGGTGTATCCTAGAAGCTTATGGCAGGGACTGGATGAAAGTAGCTGACAGACTATGATCATGCCATTCAATAAAAACAAAAACAGAAACCAGCAGTCACCACCCCTTAAGCCTGAATGCCATGCTCTGCCTGTCTCTCGTCGTACATGGAGTTCGTAACAGTACTAACCTCATTAGACTGTCAGGACTGGAGAAGTACATATTTGTACAGTGCTCAGAGCAGCACCTGGCATAACTTACATAAATGTTGACTAAATTAACAAAGAAGAGACAAATAGCTCAGTGTATAGGATGATTGGACAAATAGCTGGATGCCTGTGTGTATGACCTGGGTAGAGATGAGAGCCAGCAAGTGTGGGAGAGAGGGAGAGAAAGCACCACAGCGAAGGTCTAGGGCTACTTCCCCTAGTATCCCTTGCATGGCGGTCTCAGTAGTCCTTGCACCCCTGGGCAGGGCTCTGAGGGATCAAAGTTCTATCTCCCATGTTAGAGAAGAGGGAACTTGAGGCCCAAGATCCTGAGAGAGGTCTTTGTAATTCACAGAACAAATGCCTTCCAGCCCTTTCCCATCTATCTCAGCAGGAAGTGGGGTCCTTGGACAGGGTGTCCAAGTCCCCATCACATTCGCTTATGGACATGCTTTGCAGAGTTGCCCAGGGTAGGAGTTAGAAAGGTACCCTCTTCTTCCATGTTAGGTTCTCTGATGATAGCAGTAGGCTCCTCCTTTCAACAAGCACATCTCTTGACAGTGTGAATTTGGGATTCCTCCTATCCAGAAGGGAATCTTTTGCTGTACCCTGAAAATCCATGCTAGCTTGTAATTTGCTAGTAGAACAAAGCGGAAGTGATGTCACGGAAGTCCTGGCACCTCAGAGGGCTCATCTTCTACTTTGCTCTTTTGGATTCCTAAGAGCTCTGGATGGAAACTGCATAAAGCAAGAAGCCAAGTCATCTGAGCCCCTACTGATCCATCACCGAATGAAGTCCCACACGCCATCCCTTTTAGCTCACTGTGCTGTTAGATAAAATAAATTATAGCTGCTTTAAGCCACTAGGCTTTGGGGGTGATTTGATTTGTTGCAGTAGATACCCAAAACACTTGCCTCAGTCCAACCAGGTCTGGACTCCTAAGCCCCTTTCTAGCTGCCCCCTGTCAGTGCTTGAAAGAGGGAGCCTGAAAAACATGCATCATAGGAAATAATGGGAAGAGAGGATGAGAGGAAAAGAAAAATTCGCAGGCATGTGATAAGGTTTCTTCAAATACCAAGAGGGCTGTCATCACCAGAAAGACTAGGTGATTCCAAAGCATCCCAGTTTCTTTAAGAAAAGTCCTAACAGTGATAAAAATAAATTTAGTATCACCAATATGTCACTCATTTTCTATACTGCCTACTCTTGTCCTGTAAATAACTCTTTAATGTATGTAGGCATTAATTTCATTATTTTTCAGGTAAAAAATAGAATCAAAGCAGCTAAGATATTTGCACCAGTTCATGCAGACTGTAAGGGGAGGACTAAAATTGGATTCTCAAGCCCAGCCTCTAGCCATTAGGCCTTGTCTTTCTCTTGGCCCACTGGATAACATTCAAGGAAAGGGAGGATTTGGCGTATGAGTTAATTCTGAGCACTTTGTGCTCTCTCGCTTCCATTGCTTTGTGCATGCTAGCCCTTTAACAGCATTGGCCTTTGTGTTATTCTGATTGGGAAAATTCTTTTCACTCTTTAACTTTAATGTCTTATCTCATTTTCTTGTCTTACCTTTGCCCAGTAAGACAAAGCCCCTAGGCTCAAATGATCTCTCTTCTGTTTCTCTGGAGTGTGTGCCACAAACCTCTTATGTAACTCACAGTTTTAATTATGTTCTTTCATTCCATCTTTCTCCCTTCTAGACCATAAATTTCTCTGGGACAGGGATTATGTCCCATTCATCTTTGTGACCTGTTCCTGTCAAATTCTGGCAGATGATAGACTTCAATGAAACCTTATTAAATTAATGAATATATTGATGATTCAGTAGAAGGAATAGCTCTGGGAACCATTGCCTGGATTTGGAAAAGGACACTTCTGTTGGAAGTAGCACCCCTCCTTGTCTGCTAAGTGTCTGGGTAGTCAGTGCGGCTGGTATTATGTGAACTCTGGCTTTGTATTGGAGATTTCACTAGATCATCGATTTTTTGAGTGAGATAGTCACATCATTGGATTATGAAGGACATAATTACAGGTTTTTCCCCAAAAAAACTTGCGAAGGAAATTAAGCTCTCTAATATTTACTCTATGAATTGACACATGGTGGAAGAACTCCACCACGATGCCCTGACAGTCTTGCAAACATTCAGATAGGATGTACAGGAAGATATTGGAGCTGTGGCTAATGGAAGTATTGGTGGGATAGTTTGTTATCCTCCTGGAATATGAGAGGAAGGGAGGCCTGAGAGCAATTGGTGTGAGCCATCTCCCAAGCCCCTCCTTATTACCCCTGAGAGGATGTCATGGGACAAGTCTTCTTTGCTTCTCAGGTTGTGATGAGGTGTGAGGCTTTCGGTCCTACCCCTCTCAGGCCACTGTTGCAGGGTATAAAACCACTTGGCTCGAGTCTAGAATTGGCATATCGGTCATGAGAGGAAGGGAGGTCTGTGACCCCAGTTACAGTCAGCCAAACCCTTTTGTTTCAGTGTTGTCTTTCTTGGTATGTGGAAGGACTCAGAGAGCTGGTATATTTGGCTACTCACTTCCTTTGTCTGTTTCTATAAGTGATAAACTGAGTCTAAAAGTGCCTTGTGTCTTTATAGCAATTCATTTAGGCCTTGGTCCTCACCCGAGCTGCTGTGTGCTGGAGGATACCCTCATCTGCACATGTGCCCAGGAGTCACATACGTTAGTGTCACAGCTTCTTGTTACGATGGTCCATTCTTTTATTTTTAATCTGCCACCAACCTGTTTTCATAAAGTATAAGAAAATGATTTTCTAAAGAGATACAAAATATAAGTACCTCCCTCTTTTAGATACATGATATTGCACAGAATGGTCTGTAAAAGTGCGGATGTTGATAAACAGTTCCTTTGGATTTCTCTGCTGTCCTCGTTGAGGACTGGAAATGGTTTGAGGGTTGGTGCTGGTCAGCAAATCGCACTCCAGACAGCATGGAAGTGTGAGATGTCGGGTACTCCGAGGGCAAAGCGGGGATTTCAGAACACAGCTGGTTTTCCAGAGTGCCTTATGTTTTTATTTGATTTCAATAAATTATAATGTGTTGTAACTCTTATTTACCAGCTAAAGGTTCTATGGATAATATTGAGTTTTAGCTGGATTAACCCTTAGAGAAATGAGGAAAAATAGCTTAAAAGTTATCTGCCAACAGTTGGCAGACTAAAGATGATACTAGCAAAGTAAATATAACTAGCAACATGAAAGTGGCATGGACACTTGTCTGAGTTCCCTGTAGGCCTCCTATTATATTGTTTACTTCATTTTATGAGATAAAACAATGAAAACATATTCTGATATTACAGGAAGTTGATGAACAATTTCCAGTTATCAACAGAGCTATTTAAAATATCAAATGAAATTTATAGTAGTTAATTATGTAGATTGCCTAAGTATGTATTGTGTTTTAAAATATTCACTAATGATAACATGATCTAGCAGGTCTGGCAAGATATTGGACAATAATTTAGTTCATTCGTGTTTCTATAAGTAAAACTTCTATTATATACAAAGATAATATATACATGATACTAGTGTATGGATGTATATCATTCACAGAAGGCATTCATATATTAGCGTGAGGACTGGCATTCTTTTGGGGGGCGTTAGTGTTCAGGGCTTGTGCTTACAGCTGCATGTGGTCACCTCCACGGGCTTTCCAGCAGGAAGGTGATCGGTCACGGTCACATCTTAGCCTTCATTTGCAAGGCCAATATTTCTGGCTTTCTCCAGTTGGTCTCGGAATGTGTTTCCCACCAACTCTAACTCATAAAGGGCCTGAGGGCTGGGACTGTGTGTACTTTGGTCCTGTAGCAATTACAAGGATCATAAAGATATACTCCAGGGGCGCATCAACTCTTTCCACAGTTTATCTATTTGAAGCTTCATTTAAAAATGTGTATTAAAGAAAGGCCGTTTGGGGAAGACTGATGCGGCTCCGTGCTGGCTAGTCAGAGTGGGCCGCTGGCAAGCAAGGGAGGATACTTCCAGCTGGCCACTGACAAGGCCATAGAAAGTCCACACCCTGGACTTCCATAACAGCATGACTTCACAATCGTACTTTGTTTTCCTCATTATATAAAGAATGACTTTACAATTATACTTTATTTTCCTTATTATATAAAGTCAAGCTCACTCTGGAAGGTTTTAAACTGCAATGAATTCTAAAAAAAAAAAAATTTAGTAATAATTTAATTACTTAAAGAAATCATATTAGGCCTGGGAATGTAGCTCAGTGGTAGAGCACTTGCATGCTTGAGGCCCTGAGTTCCAGCCCCAGCACCAAAAGAAAAATCATTACTGACTTTTAGATCTGTCTATCTATCCCATGCCATATACTATATATATAATATTTGCATATGGATAATATTAAATATTTATATGGTTGTAATGGAGCATAAATATGAATGATCATGTCATCTTGATTCCCCGCCTTTAACCTGTACTGATCAAAAGGCCACTAAGGAAATGGAGCTCTACTGTTTTTTTGTCCAGAGGTTTCCTCTTCTGTATAGCAAGAGGCACCAGATAAATCAGGGTGAACTGTGTATTCACTGAGGTGCTGGGGCCATCTCAGTGGGAGTGAGAGCAGATCTGGTGTCCTCAAGCCTGCGCAGCTGTCCATTCTTATTTCGAATGCCATGCTATCTTCCAGATGTCACCTTGTGTCTCCTGCCAAACCCTCCTCAAACTCTTCCTGGGCCTGCCCCCCAGGCACAGCTTCTTGGACCTAACCCTGCTGTACCCTAATATCTGCTTACTTCATTTGCATGTGACTTGTATCATTTACAATGCCACTACCAAAAAGAAGGGACCCTGTAACCAAGGCAACCAGAAGCAGTGCTTTATAATTCAGACTTGGCCAGACTTTCTGCTCCATTTAGTTTGATTCCTACCCCTCTTGGCTCTCTTCTCTCCTGAGATTGCAAGGATGTAAACACCCAGAATCTCTCATCTTCTGTCCTTTTCTCCCAGGCCCTCCCCTCAACACCAGCACAACACATTCTGTTTCTTTCAGCTGAACATTTCTTCAATAGTTAGAAGATTCCTCTTCTGATTATTACTAGCCAACATTTAGGATCATGACATTTTCTAATGTTAATACTGATTAACACTGATAATGATAACAATCATTACTGATAATAGTGATTATCATCTCTAATAATCACTTTTAGTGCTGCCTGACATATCCAGGGAGTAGACCACAGTTACTTGATAATTCTTACTTGATAATTCTTATATAATTGAATTATAGGTAATTTCCCCTTTTGTTTGTTGTAGTCATTATGTCTAGTCTCTAATGATCATTGTTGTGCATAACTTTTGTTTTTGTATTCATATGTAGAAGTCTTTCACTAGGAAATTTCCCTAGAAATGAAATTACTGGTCAAGAGGTATATTCGTTATGCTCTTAGTACATAGTGCTAAGTTACTTTCTCCAGATTATCAGTTTACCCTATAATAGTAGCTACTTCACTTTAAAAAATATTTTATAAGCTTGCAACTTGCCTTGCTTATGTTATTAGATTGCATGTATTTCTGTGTTTGCCAGGTAATCGAATATTTTCTTTTTGTGGAAGTATTTTTTCTGGCTTCCTTCATTTTCAATTTTCCCATGTTTTATGGGGCAAGATATTCTGCTTCTAGTCCAGGCTGGAAGCGCTGTTCTTGCGAGAGGATGATTGTACTTCAGTTAATTGTAGCTGATGATCAGATGCCTGAATTCTTACCTGATCATCTATCAGAAGAGCTGGGCTTCTGAACATAGCTCATTCTTATCTAAACTTTGGTTGAGGGGGAGTTCTCTGTGATCTTACATTATGCTGCTTTCAGGTTCACCCCTTAGTCACCTGGGTAGGGATAGAGGTGTCTGTTGGAATTAAACTTGTGTTAAAAATAGGTATGCATGTCTTCAATTTTTTGTGCCATTGCCAGTAATACTCATAGCTTTTCCTGAATGTCTGTTCTGTGGTGGGCACTTCAATTAGTGCTGCGGACTTAAAAGAGGACTTAAAAATACTGTGTTCTCAGGCAGCTAAAATTCCAGTGAGAAGGTTAGGTGGTCTCTAAAATTATATAAACATTTTAGCAATTACGTAGTGATGTAAGTTGTGTAATTTCATACAGCCATCCAGGCTATCAAAAATGAAATAGGAAACTAGAGGAGGACTTCGGGGTGGAATCTACTCTGGGCAGGATTGACAAGGAATTCCTTTAGCGAGAGTGAGGACAGACTCTTGCAAGAAGGCAACTGAGTGTAGCTCTGGGGTGAGCAAGTTTCTGGAAGAAGAGCTTATACAAAGGCTGGGGTGGTTTGGGAATGTTTGGGAAGCAGAAAGAGAGTCAGTGTGACTGTGTTTGATAACTGAGAGGAAGTAAAGCAATGTCATTAGCTAGGCTGAGACCACATCGTGTAGGGTGTTGTAGGTCACACTTTGGAAGTTGGGTCTTACTTTAAATAGGTACCAAGAGAGCATTATAAATGAAAGCATAATAGGAAATGATTTATGTGTTTGAACTGTCACTCTGCTTGCTGTGGGGAGGATGAATTATGGTCAGGGTAGGCTAGACCATGTTATTTTCAGAGTCTTAATATGATAAAGGCCTATTTATTGTTCATGCAAAGCCTGATGTGGTTAGATACTTCTCTAGGGAATACCTTCCCCACGCAGTGACTCGGGGACCCAGGCAACATCTGTCGTGTGGTTCTACCCCATCAACCTGTGAACTCCAAGTTTGCCACTAAGGAAGACTTGGAAGGAGGAGGACACAGGCTCTTATGTGCTGTGGGCCACAAGTAATCATCCTTTTTGCTAACGTATAATTTATGTTAGAATTCAGGCCTGTGGCCCAATGTCACTGAAATGAACTAGGAACTTTAGGGAAAATGTTGATATTTAACGAACATTGACTATCTAGAAATGTATGAAGCCAGTGAGGAAATAGGGACGCAAGCTACCTGGCACTTTTAATGATCCAAATGACAATGGGACAGCAAGAGATGGCCCCGTTTCCGTTCAGAAGCAGCCCCAGTGGGGTGAACAGGCGACTTTCCATGCGTGGAGGTGAAATCAAGGATGACTGTCAAGGCTTTGGTTTAAGCAGCTAGGTAGATGATAGTGCTTCTAACTGAATTGAGGAAGATTTGGAAAATGAAAATTTAGAGTGTAAAGCATGCCTAAAGAATGTGGGGATCAAAAGTTGTGAAAATTATTGTCTCTGAGCCGCCTGTTATCAAATGGAGATGTCAGGCTGGAACCCAAACATTTGATCTGGAGCCCAGGAAAAAACCTGACATAGGAATATAAATTTGCAAGTAATCAGAACATTGGTGAATTTTAAAACTCTCAAGGACTTGTTATCAGTGTTACTTGTATTTTCTATCTTAAGGGCACAGAATGAGGCTGCGGCAGGTTAAGTAGCTTGTTCAAGGTCATCGTTAGTGTGGGACTGAGCTAAGATTCCAGTTGAAGTCTGCCCAGGCTCATCCTGCCAGTTACTGTAACGGTTGCGTTGCTGGTGTTGATACGACATCCACTTTTCGTTTCATCTTATAGTTCTCGACCTTCTTTTTCATATATGGTTTCAGTGGTGAAAAGGTTGGATATTAAGAACTCCTGCCCCAGGTTTCAGGTGCCAGTGATGAGACACAGGACAATCAAATGAATTGACTAAGGATGCATGGTATTTCCCAGGCTCTTGCTTTGCAAGATTTTTGCCTGTAGCTCTTTATACTATACTGTTTGGCCTCCCTGTTTGTAAGAGTTTCGTGAACTTTCTGCTCCATTCCATTTGGTTCTGTTCCTGTCTGATCAGTTGAAATATCCTTAGTATGTTTGCTGTGAGCCCAGGGCCTCTAGAGGCCGTGCAGAGGCAGCTTGTCAACCACTGACCCCAAGTTGCAGTCTTAGGGGCAGATGCACCTGACTCTTATGATTTATTTCAGAGGTAGAGCCTTTCTCAAATCCTACAGAGTAATGTAATGATACTTTTCTGTTCTTACTCTTATAGAAAGAAAGATGCTTTGGTTGTGTTCAGATACAAGGTATCAAGATATAATCTAAAGAAGACTCATATTGAAAGCAATTACTATTTACATTATGATCTTGAAATATGAAAGGAGAAATTAGAAACGGGAAAAGGCATCCCTCACCTCCTACCTTGTCTCCGCAGCTAGCTCATCAGTGCTTAAGGCTTCAACTATCCCCCATGGCATAAATAAGTTTCCAATATCTCCATCTCTTGAGTCTTATTTCCTAATATCACTCTCAGGTTCTATATATGGATCATTTTCAATGTTTTTAGCTGCCTTATTATCTCCCTTATATTCATTTTCTGGGTAAAATAATTATTTGGCTGTGGTGCTGGGCGGATGAGAGTTACATGGCTTGTGAGCAGTTGGAGAGGAAGTGTGGGCAAAGAGGAAGGGACCGGAGGCCTGAGGCTTGTGAGGTTCCCAGGTGGGATCAATGCAGTGATGTAGTAAAAAGTGTAAGAAAAGAATGATTTTTTTTTTTAAAAGGAGGGAGGCAAAATGCTGACCTCGTAAAATCTGGGTTGTGGGCCTCATGAGCTGCCAAGAGTTCAGGCAAGGTGCTCTCACCGTAGAAGTCCATGGCCTTGGGAGCACTTTTCTTTCCCCTTTCCTGCCTATCTCCTTTCCTCTCCTCCTTCATCCACAAATAAGGAAATGCTTTGCAGATTCTACAGTGTGCAGAGGGAGCATTTTATGAGCAGAGTCTGTGGTACTTGGATTCAGAAGTCCTGCCTTACCGGCTCTCTGGATTATTTAATAGAGACGCAGCAAGGCACCTGACCTCTGGGAAGCTCTGTTTCTCTATCAGCAAAATAGAGGCTGTTCCCTCACAAAACTCACAAAGTGTGGGTGGCACTCAGAGGTGGGTGCATGACTGCACTACAGGGTGAAAACACATCTACCTGCTGTCCGGGAGGCACTGAATGGGAACACAGGAAGAAACCAGCCCATGCTTTTAAGATAACCATGAGGGAAATGCATCAGAAACAGTTACTTTCAATGCTTAACAAATGATCTCAGCATTTAATGACTTAAAACAGGAATAATGGTATTATGTTAGACCATATCATGCCATATTCATTATATTTTATTTCATTATAACTCAGATTCTACAGTCTTGGTTGGGTGATTATTTTACCCCTTGTGGCAGCAGCGGAAGCCACTTATTTACACTTAGGAGGATTTTGGAGGGCTTCCCTCGCATGCCTGCTGTCTGGGTGAGGGTTATTAGAAAAGTGGGCTCATCTGGAACTTTTGCAGCCTCTTTGGCATGGTGGCCTTGGGTACCGAATCTCTTATATGGTGCCTGGCTCCCCCAACTGGATATTACAGGGCCACTTGGAATGTAGCCTCAGAAGTCACAAATGGTTACGTCCACCAACATTTATAAATCACAAGAGAAACCAGTTAAGATTCAAGGAGGGAAGAGGGGTTGGGCCTTACTTGCTGATGGGGAGTGACAAGTCACCTTCTAGAAAAGCATGTGAGATAGAAGATATTATTGCCACCAGTGAATGATACAATCTGTGTTAGTGCTTCATCCGGCCACACAAACCACGCTCTCTCAATGAAAAGTATATTCTTGCTCCTTTCCCCAAAAGCTCCAAAGCCTCATTCTGTGATGACTTTTGCTCAAAGCCTAGCCTCTGATCATCTAAATCAGGTTGAAATACAGGTGATTCTTGGAAGCAGTATAGCTCTGCTCACTCTGAATACCTCAGTGTAAAGAGAAATTTATGTGATGCCCACATTATCAACATACAAGGAAAGGCAGTGAACAAAACTTCAGTAACCATTCCCATTGGTAAAGGAGCAAGGGGCTGGGAGGCACATGGTGATCCCTGCTGCACCGCCATTCTGATACCCATCTGGGCTTCGCCCTTCGAGTAGAGCCTGCTGCTGCCCACCCTTTGAGAGATTAATACTGCTTTCTAAGTGATCCTGACTTTCCCATGAGGAATGTAGGTTCTAATCGCAGGTGAATAATTTACTCAGCTCCTTGCTGCCCACTGAAATCCAGGGATTTGAAAGTCTCCCTCAAATTCCATTCTCTCTGACCCATTAAATCTAACCTGGATGTGCTTCTGCCATTGCAATTCCTTTAAAAACTGTGTGGGTTTATTTTCCGGAGAGTATACTGATTGCTTATTGCATTAGATAATAACATACCTAAAACAAGTTTCTTTGAGAGGGACTCTTCTTTACCATGAGTTTTCTAATGGGCTGCAATAGATTTTTCAAGTTCTTCTGCCTAGCAGAGAAGGTCTAGGGTGTGTCCCTGTAACATTATGGGAAGCCTTTGTCTCCCTGAAAGGTCTACAAGACACTGCCTTAAGTATGTCTGAGGTCTTAAGAAAGACTTTTACAGCCAGAACCCTTGATTTTATGGGTTCACATTTTCCAGAGAGTCCTCAGGCTTTGATCTTTGCATTGGGAATCTTTCTTATTTTGGCATTTTATCCAAGAAGACACTGAGGATAAAAATAGTTTGTTTTTGAATCCAAAAAAATCCTGGGTTCTATATATTTTTTCTAAGTTCTGGTTAAAAGCATAATTCTTCCTCTAGTTCATCTATGATTTATCTATGTATCTTTGCATGCATTAGGGTAAGCAGCTAAGAGAAAGCAAAGGACTGTTCAAAATTCTGCCTGGACACCTCTTTAGCTTCATTAGTTTATTAACAAGATTGTCTACTTTCTATGTTGCAAATGCCAGTTTTTAAAAATTTTCTGACACTGTATAACAAAAGTGCTTTTTCTCTCAGTGTCCAATATTTTCCCCTAAACTCTTACCATTAGTGAATTTGAGTTTTGCATCTGCTAAAATTTTCCTTAGTGCTTGCCTTAGTTATTTTCTTGTTGCCAAGACAAAATACCCAACATGCAAAGTTAAAGGAGGAAAGGTTTATTGTAGCTCACAGTCTGTGGAGTTTTCAGTTCATAGTTGGCTGGCTCCAAGGCAGGACTGTATAGCATCTGACTGATGGGCAGGTTTTAAGGGTTTCAAGATGGTTCCACCCACGTCTAGTGCTTTGGCCAAGGTGGCTGGAAGGCAGCTATCTGGGAGTGTTAATTAGAACATTTGTATGTGGTATCTCCAGCATAGTGGTCTCAGGGTTGTACTTTGTGCATGGCGTCTACGTTCTCCTAGATAAATGGTTCTCTGTGGATGGTGGGTGGGCTAATTCTGTCCTCCGAGATATTTTTTGGCTATGCTGGGAGGTATTTTGGGTTCTCACACTGGGAGATGCCATAGACAGCTAGTTGATAGAGGTCAGGGATGCTGCTACATATCCTGTAATGGACAGAGCAGCATCCCTACCCCCAATAAAGAATTAGAAAATATCCATGGTTCCAAGGGTGCAAAGCCTTGTGTTAGAGCAAGCATCCCAAGAGATCTAGGCAGAGGTTGCAGAGCAGATTGAAAGGAAAGGACTTCGACTTCACTTCTGGATAGGAGGTGGAGAAGCCACATTGCAGAAGAACATTTAAGGTGGGGAATATTGTCACACTTATCTTCAGAAAATATTATCTACTGTAGGAACTGTCAAGGAAATCTGAATGTGATCAATGTCTTCAAGACGTGTAAGCACAGTGACTTACAGATGCGGGAGGACCTGTCACTTCTGGTTGGAGGGATAAAGTAGAGTTCCCTGAAAACATGGCTGTTAAACAGTTTAAGAAATGACAAACCTGGAGCTGTGGTATATGGTAGTCCCAGCTACCCTGGGGACTGTGGCAGAAGGACTGCAGGATTGAGGCCAGCCTAGGCAACTCAGTGAGACCACGTCTCGTAAAAAGAAAGAAATAATAAAGAAGGGTCATGCTTTGAAAAGTGAAATTGGAGGGGATACTATGGTAGACAGAGAGGACAATAGAAGTACAGGTATTGATAATCAGGGAGCAGCATACTGTGGCTCCTGGCCTCAATCCAACCTGCCAGCTTTATTTTGTAAGTAAAGTTCATTGAAACTTACATACACCCATTGCAACGATGTAGCTCAAAAAGCTTGAAATGTTTACTCTCTGTCCATTAATGGAAAAGTTTGCTGATTCTTGGACTAGATCTTCAGTTAATTCTTATATTTAGCAAATACTTGTTAAGTGCATGCAGTGGGCCAGAAATTATGTCAGACGTTATCATATGATGCTGAACAAAACAGATATCCTGTCTGTCGTGGAGGGTGTTTATCACAGTTGCAATATTTGAGAGCTTCAAAGAAAACATCAAAGTCCCGTGTTTGAGAATATTGAAAGCACTTTGGCTGAGTGACCTGGGAAGGCTTTATCAAGAGGATTACTCACCAGGCAAGACCCGCCAGAGGAGAAAGAGCCAAGCTCGAGATGTGAATGGTAGCGATAAGGTTTATCAGGAATGAGAGGGTTGTATACACGGTTCCTAAGCAGAAAGGAGCTTGGCTTGAGAGAGGAAGTGAAGGGTGTTTAATGTCAGTGGAGTATAGTGAGTCAAGTAGAAAGAGGGGCATGGGATGAGTTGAAAAAGCAGACATTGACCAGGTCTTGAGAGTCTCACAGGCTTTGGGAAATGTAATCCAGTTTAACAGGAACCCACTTGCAAATTTTAAGAAGACTGAATAAAATAATTTATATTAAACATAAAGAAAAGAAAGAAAACTCAGGCTGCTAGGTGGAGGTTTGATAGGAGGTGGATAAGAGAGGAACTGAGACAGGTAGGGAAGGTCGTAAGTGTCCTAGGCAAAAAATCGTGGTGCTATCGTCTGCTGACTGTTTCTCAAACTTTACTGTGCCTATGCACCCCTTGTGCGTCTTGGTAAACTGCAGGCACTGATTTAGTAGGTAGGAGACGGACCCAAGATGAGGTGCTTCTAGTCCACAGACCATGCACTAACAAGGGTTCTATAGCATTGGTCCCCAGTTTTTTTGGCACTGGGGACCAATTTCATGGAAGACAATTTTTTCCAGAGACTGCAGGGGAGGGCGAGGTTTCAGGATGATTCAAAGCAGCAGCAAAACAGATCCCTTATGTGCTCAATTCCCAGTAGGGTTCGAGCTTCTATGAGAATCTAGTGCTGTAGCTGATCTGATAGGAGGTGGAGCCCACGCAGTAATGCCAGCAGTGAAGCTTCACTCCTTTGCCCATGGCTCAACTCCTGCTGTGTGGCCCTGTAGAGGTCTGTGGGCCGGGGGTTGGAGACCTCTGGTCTAGAGTAAAAACAAAGTGTTTTTAATGTCATTTGATTCATTTATTTTACTAACACATTTGCATAATTCAAAATCTTAAAATTAGTTTTCGACACAAACTCATACAAGAGAGAAAATCCAGGCCAGAAACTTTTCATCATTGTAAACAAATCAGCACAAAGTAAGGAAGCCTTTTGCAGAGCTTCAGATAAGGGGTATAATGTGGGCTTGTTAAAAGCTGAAATTCGAGAAAAACATGAATTTCTCACCAGTTTATTGGGTGAATCAAAATGAAGAAGAGAGAATTTCTGGCTTAAAAGAGACGTAGTATATTTGTGAATAGATAGACATGAAATTTTTACATATTGTGCAAAGCATTTCCACAGAGCTACGGGCAGGACATTCTGGACTTGCCCAAGGGAGGCACTTACTCTTGAGATGCAAGGAAGGGTCTCATGGGTGATTTTTGAAGGATGAGTAGGAGTCAGAGAACAAAGGAAGAGGAGGTTATTCCAGGGAGAGGAGATGGATAAGAATGTAGAGAGGGGGCCAGTGAGATGGCTCAGCGGCATAAGTGCCTGCCTGGCAAGTGCGAGGGCCTGAGTTCGACTCCCGGAACCCACATATGAAAAAAGGGCCGGTGACATTGCTCAGTGGCACGGGCGCCTGCTGGCGCACGAGGTCCTGAGGTCGACCCCCGGTACCCACAAAAAAAAAAAAAAAAAGAGACTGTAGAGAGGTGTAATGGGAGACACCTGCCACTTTTTTCAATGTAGAGACTCATAGAACTGACTGGCAGAACATGTCTTGTCAGAATTCAGACTGATGAATAGTGTGTATGGTGACACTAATTCTGGGCCATTCAAACTAACAAGAATTTCATAAGCTGTTAGTATGGGCCTGAGCACAGGGAGACCAGAGAGGAAAGAAATATTGCCCATAACACTAGCCAGTAACCCATGGATGAAAGCCACAGAGGAGGGTTTTTAAGCCCAAAGAAAAAACAGGAGCCATTCAAATAACTGGCCAGAGGTCCCAGCTTGGGAGTGGAAGAAACTGAATTCCAGCCTAGTTTTTCCCATCACGAAGTATGCTGTTTCTAGAACTTGCGGTTTAGAAAAACAAAACCAATACACCCAAAATAATTAAGAGAGAGACACACATAGCATTATAGTCAATATCTAGATCAAAGTGCACTTTCAAAATGAAAATCACTGTCTTGTTTCCCTTCCAATTTTTAAAGTAGTGCTTCCTCTCTGTAAAACAACTGAGACATTACTGGCTTGTACTGTGCAAGAAATGAATGTTGTCTGCAATCCCATTGCTCTACTGCATGCCAACAACAGTCACTTATAGTGACCTTTGTGTTTTAGGAAAATAGGTACATCATCTCACCTAAAGAAATAAGCATTCAAAAAAGTTGGAACACATACTACTGTATATATAATCTGTTTTCCTGCACACACTGTGGAACTATTTGTAGGTGAAATTCTTCTTAAACCCTTTTAAAGATTCATCTGGTTCTTTGAGATTGGTAGGTAATGTCTTGGCTGCTTCTTATCATCTAGCTCCAGGTAATTAAAGTTCCATCATCTGAAGGTACTAACATTGATTGTGTTGTTATTTTGGGAACCCTTCCCTCTCATCAGTCCTGCCAAGCAGGCACAGTCAGGTCACACGACAGGTTGGTGTCACTTTCTAGCACATGGCTTCCTTAGAATCGTTACACACACACACACATTCTTTTAATGTAAAGTCTTTTAAATGTAATTATCTGCACCCTTTGAGGTGCACAGTGTTTGATCCACTCTGACAAATGTATATGTTGGTGTAGTCACCAGCACACACAGTGTATGGAACACTTCCGTTGCCCCCAAGCCCTGTTTTTTCTCTGCATTTGCACCTTTCTCCTGTTCTCAGCCTCATGCAACCATGGGTCTATGTTCATTCCCTGTAATGCTGCCTTTGTGAGAATGTCATATAAATAGGATCACGAAAGACGGGTTCATTCACTTAGTATGAGATTTCTAAGCTTCATCCATGTTGTTGCGCGTGTCGGTAGCTTGTTGCTTTTGCATGCTGAGGTCGTAGTCTGTTGTACAAGTAGAGCATCCTGTGTTTATCTGTTCACCAGCTGATCGACATTTGGAGAGTTTCTGGGTTTTGCCTATTAAGAATAAAGCTTCTATGAACATTGGCATCCAGACCTTTGTATGAGCATATTTTATACTTTCCTTCTGTAATGCCTAGAGGTGGATTTGCCGGGTTGCATGGTAAATGTATGTTTAACTTTAGAAGAAACTGCCAAACTGTCTTGCAGCATGGCTGCACATTTTGCATTCCAGATCTTCAGCAGCACTTGGGAATGTCAGGCTTGGATTTTAGCCATTCTAGAGAGGGTTAGCAGTATTTCCTCATGATCTTATTTTGCATTCTTCTGCTGACTCATGATGTTAAACATATAGTTTCAAGTGTATATCACCTTCCACGTGTCTTCTTTGGACAAATAAATACTTTTTTCATTTTCAGAAATTAAGTTGTCTTGTAATTGAGTTGTAAGCTTTCTTCACATACGCCTGGTGGAAGTCCTGTATTGGGTTACAGATATTTGATACCGTTCTCTTCTTTGAGGTGCTGTGTTCGGTTCTGGTTTTCTTTCTCCTACTCCCTCCAGTGGGGTCTTGGTGGAAAAGAGCTTGTCAGTGTGTGTGACCTCCCCTCGCTGACATGCTGACCCACACCTGGCTTTTAAGAAATCATTAACAGTTCTGATTTCTTTCTTGCTCACTTTTGTAACTACCGCAACCCATGGACAGCCAGCGATACACCGTTGCTTGCATCCTCTTTCTCCTTGGAGGGCATCAGCTTGTCTTGTGGTTGCAGGTCTCTCATGGGCTATTTTTATTGTTGTTACAATGGGAGCAACATCCTCTCACTGCTTTCTATGTCCTTAGCAGAAGTGGAACTGCCTCCATCGTCACTCATACAGGGACACAAAGACTCCATTGCTGGACTCTTGGGGCGAGCCAGTCCTGCTATCCAGCAAGCTTTTGGTGGCCTGGACTTCCAGCTAGCGGAGGTGAAGGCTTGGTCCCATCTGCCACCTCCATCCTAAGTGACCTGCCAGGGTCAATGTCATATCTGCTATTTTTTCTCATCTTCTTCTCCAGCCCTACTGGGCGAATATCTTTCTTTCCTCCTTGCTAAGGTTTTCCATGAAGCCCACACAGGATAGCTCTCCTGCCTATTCACTTTTCCTTCAGGGTCTTGCATCTCTGCCCTCTGAACAGTTAACAGAAGCTCTGCTGCCACTTGTTTTAAGCTCATATGGCTTTCACCGAGTGCCCAGTTCCCTGTGCAAGTGGTCTTGCTTGGCAGAAGACTTTGAGTTCTCTGCTATCTCAAAGGGAGTCACACCTCCTGTCCAGGACATCTGAAAGTGTCAGGAGTGGCCCTGGGCCCATTCTTAGCAGGTGTGGGTGCTGCCTGATGGTGCCTGTGGTCCAGCCTTGGTGGCCCTGATATTCTAGAATTCCCAAGATAAACTTTCAGATTAGACCTTATGTTAGGAACCCTGGTTACACTTATTCATATTCTACCCTCTGATGCTTCCACTCTGCCTCTCAGGTCCTGTTTGTGTCTAAACATGTTGCCTCTGTGTCTGGCTGAAGCTTAAGACTTGTAATTGGCTGGGAGTGTAGCTCAGTGGTGGAGAGAGAGGGTCGGCTTATCACGGACAAGGACTTAGTTTGGATTTACAGCACCGAACAATAATACCAACACCACAGCAACAATAACAGTGGCAACAAATACTTGCAATCGAGTGTCTGAAATCAATGCTGGCTGAATGGCAAATTCAAACTGACAGGAGACAGTGGATTCCTCTTCACCCTGCCCCCATCCGAGGCTGTGGGCCTTTAAACGTACACTTTAACTTGTTTGTTTTCCAATAAAAATGGGCAAAGGAACAGAAACCAATAGGGTTATTATTTCAGAGCACCCCTGGCACTGACGTGATGGTGCTGCATTGTGGTTGTCATCACCAAAGCCTGTACCCCACTATACCCAGCTGATGGCTATCGTGGGTGATAGGGTGAAGCCCAGAGGGGACTTCACCTATGGTTGGGACATCTGATGACATGGTATAAAAGCTTTATCTTTTATTTCCAGTGCTTTCTTGAGACAAGTTTACCACCAAAGTATCTCTCATTCAGCTATAAAACTGTTGCAATATAGGTTATTGACTTGTTATTTTGCTGGATATTATTGAACATGAGATTTAGGGTCAGGTCAACCAACTTCCCTCCCCTCCCCTTCCCTTCCTTTCATTTCCCTTCCCTTTCCTTCCTTTTCTCTCCCTTCCCTTCTTCTCCTTTTTCCTTTTCTTCTCTCCTTCCCTTCCTTCCTTCCTTTATTCTCTTCCCCAGGAATCAGCAAAGCTCTGTAGGAAACTGGTCGCATTGTGTCTCTAGGCTCTAAAGCGGTGAGTGACCTCCCCTCTTCACCCTCCTGCCTCACGAAGAGAGAAGACACTTTCAGACACATTTGTAACTAAGTAACAGGTCAGGAAGCCTGATCTTCCAAAGGAAGCCCATTGTGTTTAGGGTTAATAGCCTCGCATATATTAAGGACAGGGCCATCAAGTCCCAAATACTCATGTTTTTCAACTCAAAAACATAGAAGAACACCCCCTTTGACTCAGGAAATATACTTTCCCAACACCAGGAGTTTATGAAATTTATTCTCCAAATGGCCAATCTCTTGAACATTTGTTTGTCATAATCAGATTCCAAAACCATATATCTCCTTTCGAGTGATGATTGTGTCGTAACCTCTGGCCCTATGCACATTTCTGGTCTGGGCAGAGCAGATCTCAGCCGTGAATGAAAACCCATAGCTGTAGCTGTCTTATCAAGTAGCGGCAGTGCTCGTTTTGTTTACAGTGCTGGAAATTAGTTTTTCAGGCACTGATCTTGATAGGTCAGCTGTCAAAAGTGGGTGTCTGTGGCCGTAAATTCATCGATCCCATGAACAAAACTCCGTCTGCAAGGAGCAAGGGGAAATCAGAGCAGATGCACTTATGTACAAATGAAATGGTCTGGAGCTGAATGACTGAGTGCCAGGACTTCTTGGAGTAAAAGATTTGCCTGGCTTCCCATTTATCAAGTCCATCAGCCCCATTTGGCTTTTATTGACCGATCCGGTTCCCCAGCAGGGAGCGTGGGCACCCTCAGGACTGAGGTGGGACGCACCCTCTCCCAATGTGGATTGGCTGCAAGATGGGAATACATCGAAAGGTTTAATTGGATTTTTTCTTTTTTTTAATTCCACTGCATTTTCTCATTGGAACTATGCTTTTCTCTTTTCTGGTCCTGTATGTTAGATGTTTGGAGGGTTAACCTGTCTCAGGAATGGCGTAGGCTTGTAGCTCCCGTCTCAGGATTTGGGCAAGAACCTCAGCTCTGTGAAAACAGGGAGATTCACTCAGCCTGGGGCAGTCGGTCGGCTTCGTCCTAATGCGAGGGAATAATAATCTTTCCTGCCCAGCACAGAGGATCCCGAATCCAGGAACATGGTTGTACTTTGATGTGTTTGAAAGGCAGAATTTTGAGTTTCACTTTGAAGTATTTCTTTGTTGGGGCACAGGATGCCTAAAGGGCAGGGAGAGAGAAGTTCATCTTAAAAGAAAACAAAAACTTTAAGTCTCAAACACTTTCAGACCAAAAGATAAAGATGGTAACAGGATTAAGGATGCTTTTTCCTTTTATGAAGTTCCACTGTGATTGAGGTGGTCATCTTGCATAAGGGTTGTCTCAGCGTTGAGTAAAATGTTTCGGGCCCATGCGTCTTTCTTAGCAGAGATACACTTGAGCCAGGGATCTGCGCCTCAGCTCGGGCTGCTTCTCCGTCCTCCTACTCAACAGGTTTGTGGAGCCCGACAGCAGCTTGGCAAGGTCTTAGCATGTGAGACAGTGGTCACACTAGCTAGACGCCTCTTCTTGGGGACGAGGTACCCCTACCTGCAGCTCCGGGGTGCAGGAGCACAGATTTATTCTGTTCCAGCTCTCGGATGGGCCTTGACTTACTGACAGATGATTCGATTGTAATTGTTCCTTTGACATTCAGTCCTCTGTCAGAAACGAACATGTGATAGGAGTTTGCTTAATCACCTGTGGTAGTTATTTTTATCAAAAGCTCATTTTCCTTCCTGTTAATCTGGTTTAAAAAACAAAAAAAAAAAAACAAAAACCTATTAAAAGCCAGAAGAGCTTAAAGAAGGTGATAATAATTATTTTATAATTCTTCTACCTATGTGTATCACATTTTAATGGATCTCCTCCCATATTTACCAGTGCTTTGTTTAAACATAATTAATGTCACATTGTACATACATACATATAAACGTATACATACATATAATCACATGAACTGATTCTTTACTTTATGATTCTTAAGCTATTTTTTCTTTTTTTTTTTTTTTCCGTGGGTACTGGGGGTCGAACTCAGGACCTCACGCGCCAGCAGGCACCCATGCCGCTGAGCAATATCACCGGCCCTTTTTTCCTTTATGTGGGTACTGGGAGTCGAATTCACGACCTCGCGCTTGCCAGGCAGGTGCTTATGCCGCTGAGCTATCTCACCAGCCCTGTATTTCATTTTATGGATAAGGAAATGAAGTCTCAGTGAAGTTTAACGTATTGAACAAATGTTTGTTGACTGTGTCTCTATTTCAAGCACAGGGCTGTCGAGTGGGCTGGCTAAGGTCATTTCGGTAAATGCTGAGAACCACTTGAACATAGGTCTACTGTCTCTTTGACACGCCAATTCCACTCTTTCACATTCCTGTATTTATTCCCAAATCTAGACCAGTTATTGAACTTGATCTTGGAGAGGAGAAAGTGGTGTCCAAGGCAAGATTGGAACCCAGAGATGGGAATGAGCAGAATAATGTGTGGCCCCAGAGCCTGAGATACTGGTCATCTTATGATCCCAGAGAAGAGGCCAAGAAAACAGGTCCCATAGCTGGCTCTGAGACTTAAGCCCACAGGAGAAGGGTCTGGAGATCATTTCTATTACAGCTTTGCATAAGTCACAGGAACCAAGCTTAACATTTTATTAGTTGTGAGGAATGTGTCACACTAATAATATATGATGCATTAGTATCAGCAGTAGGGGAAATCAGGTCCAGAGCACCTGCACGTAAGATACAGTCATGTCTTAACAACAGGGGAAACTGGGTCTGTGGTGTAGGGGCATTTTCCATACAACCTCTACAACCTTTCTGTAAATCTAAATTTATTCTAAAGTGAAAGCTTATTATTATTTTTTAATGAATAAGAGTTTACCAGACCCAGAAAAAGAGAAAAAGCATCCTAGGGGAAGGCATTGGATGCAAACCAGGAGGGAACACAGCGGCATGGGAAAGGGTGAGGGGTTGTGGGGTTGGCGTGTGCCACCGCTCCCTAAACTCCAGCGAGGCTGATTCAGGGTGGGCGGCATCAGGAAGGCCTTTCTTTCAGGTCAGGCTCACAAATGTTAGGACTTATCCTGCAGGAAATGAGACCCTACTAGGACATTGTAATTAACATACCTCACATTTGAGTTTATTTATTATAAAGATACCAGTGATTGGAGGACATGCCAAAAAAGAGAGAGGTGGGGGATAATGAGCAGATGAGGAGACTGTTACAATGGTCTGGGCAGAGTTGGCACTGCCTGGAGCCAGTCAGTGACTAGAAGCAGAGGGTGGTGTGGAGAGGAGTTGAGAGGCTCAGAGCTGAGCTCAAACTCTAGCAGCACAGGGCTTCATCCAAGCTGCTTCTTCCTGCCTCTGTCTCTATTCTTCTGCCTGATTACAATCCCAGGAGAAATGAGGTAAAGCCCGATTAATAGAGACCAATCAGAGCTCAAATCCAGGTGCTCATCCAAGCCACGTAGCAGAGAATCAAGATGCCCTTCTCTGTGGTGGGAGGTTTGGCATCAGGTCCAGGAACTCAAGTCCCAGTCGAGGGTAGGATCTCTAGTGACAGGGACTGACACGTCATCATTAGGACCAGATTGCCTGCATCATAACTCTGTGAGTCATCGAGCTGATCAAGGGGGACCAGTGTAACTCCACCCACACCCAGGAGGGATGCAGACCACACCTGAGAGTTAAGCAGCTCCAGGGCCTGGGCTAAGCAGTTATGGGGCTGCAGATGCAGGCAGCTCAAGTGCATAGCCATTCCCGCCCCCTTTATCTCATTGGGGCATCCAAAGTTTACAGGAAATCAAACCCTTGACACTATTTACTGAGTTTGTCCTGTTCCTTTTGACCAGCATTTTAATCCAGCTGCAGCAATCAACTCTGAGTTCTAGTGCTATTTCTTGAACCCCAGTGGAGAAATAGCCATAGTATTTCCTTCTCACTGTCCCAGTTTCCAGAGTGTGGTGCCATTAATATCTCTGATGACTTTGATTAGAATTCTGGGTAGATCTTAACTTGCACTTCACTGCAGTGCCCACCACATTAATTAGTGGTGGTTGTGGGGCACTTCAGAGTATGTGGTCATGCTGTTATTTTTTCATCACTGCCAAGCATCCTATTATTTAGGATGGAGTTGGTCTTAGTGGGTATCATGTCCAAAGTGGCAACAGAGATTTCAGGTTTCTTTTCACCTGTAGAACTCCGTATCTCATTCTGATGGATTTGCTTTAGGCCTCAGAACTGTAGCATGTCCCAGGTGGCATGGTCTGTTGGCTGGAAAGGTGGCCTCTTGTGACTCAGTGTGCAGACCCTGCCACAGGTGTCCATCTTTGGGGAATGTTGGGAGAGTAGATGCATTCTTAGTTGGGGCTGCTGGTGGCTCCCTGGGGCCCCAGGTGGCACATTTACAAAAAGGGTGCATCTTCCACTCAAGTTAACCAGGGTCCCTGTGGGTCTTCCATGATGGAAATTAGGTGCTTCTGAGGGCGATCTGATCTATGGATCCCTTGCTGCATAGATGCTGGTCTGTGGATCATCGACAGCAGCAGAAGCAGCTTCACCTGGGAGCTTGTTAGACAGGAGTAATCTCAGGCTGCAGAATCAGAGAGTGCATGCAAATTCCCTAGGTGATTTGTGAGCACATCACAGTTGGAGGATTACTGCTTTAATCTACAGCAGTGGCTTACAACCCTGGCTGTGTGTTAGAATCACCTGGAACTAAAATATCGGTATCCAGCCCACTATGGACCAATTAAACCACAATCTCTGGAGATGGAGCCCAGCTTTCAGTGTGTCTGAAAAGCCCCTTAAGAGATCCTAATACGCAGCCATGCTAGAAGCCCAGGGACCAAAGAGGATATATCAAGGTCTCCCTGGAAGCATTAATACTCCCCATGCCTGGCCCGGAGGTTCTGATTTAGCTGGCTTGAGATGGGCTAGTGTCTGTACTTTTTGCATCTCCCCAATTAATAATTGGAAATCATTGGCCAGGAAAAGGTTTAATCATTGTTGTCCAGGTCCTGTGAGAACACAGAGAGGGAAATGGTCCCAAGAACACTTGTCTCTTCTGTAGTTTCTGAGCCAGGAGAGATCTTCTTGGGGTGCTGGTCAGAGACGCATCGGGCTATTGGGCATGGCCTATGCTCTCAGGAGGATATGGTGGATCCAGAGCACATTTATTCTGCTGCCAGCTGCTACCTGCATATTGGGAAAGTTACGATGTTCACATATGGTGAAAACAGGCAGAGCACTGCTCGCATTACTCCTGAGCCTCCTCTTGCTTATAGTAGTGGCAACAGCTGAACTTAAGGATCTTATGGCTTGGGAAAGTCTAAGGAGTAATGAAAAAAGAGGAGACTTTGTGGGAGACACAGTGACACAGCCTCCATGGGTGGACAGAATAAAATTGGATGTAAACTTTCGCTCAAGTGACAAGTTCTTACTTATTAGTTTCGTTTTAGAGATGTGCAGAGCCCTAGCGATGGGAGGGAGCTGATGGAGGAAGTGGAACTTTGTCTCTGTTTCATCTCTATTCTGTGGTCCAGAGATGGCTCCAGGGCTCTAGGAAGCCTACAGGGCTGCTGTGTACCCACCTGCCTGGTGCAGATCCTGGCTGGGAGGAACTCCTGAGGTGGGCCTAGTTTCTATACCTCACGCTCTCTTTCTCCCTTCACAGCTGGCGACCTGGGACTCGGAGAAGGGGCTGAATGGCAGCTTGCAGGAGAGGCCCATGGGCAGCCGCCTCCAAGGACTGACTCTCAAAGTGGTGACTGTCTTGGTAGGATCATGGGGACATTCTGGGAGCTTGGCCATCCACGCTTTTGAATCAGAGGCTGCTCTCTGTTTAATGCGGGGTGTGGGGAGCAGGGGATCTTGGAGCATGTTTTGAGCTTTCCCAAAACCTTTCACGGAAACCAGTGTGAATGATGAAGGGGAGAGTAAGGTTGGAGATCTCTCCTGGGGCTGAGCCTCCCCTGGGAGGTCCCTGAGGTGTGGGAGAAGGACCAGTCCTGCAGATCTGCTGTTGGTTTGCAAGGACCCTTGCTGTTCTACTGGTCCTCGGATATGAACTGCGCCTTGCCCTATTGCTGCTCCTTGGGAGAGCTGTACTGGTAGCTGGGGTCCCCAGAAAGATGCGGGAGGAGGTGTTCTTCTTCCACTGGACACACTGATGGCGTATGCCATGCAGAGTTTGCGATGAAGACAGCTCGTTACAATTTTTCTGCATAGTTATCCTGGAATCATAAACATTTACACTGGTGAGAGACCTAGGAAGCATCTTTCTTTTAACTCATTTTTTTTTCACCTCTTTAGAAGAACTGCAGGGATGTTTTCGATTTTCTCCTTTTTGGCTGGGTCAGACGTGGTCCAAATGCTATCCTCATCCCAGCAGGCACAGAAGCCTTTGGCAGAAGTGTCTCTGCTTTCCCTGTTTGCACCCCACGAATAAGCCTGGTATCATTTTTCCAACAAAACTAACTTAATGAGGTACATCCTCTGGGGCTGGTTGCCAGAACCCCTTCTTATGCAGTTCCACACCAGGAAGTTGATGGGGATGCAGAGATGTTTTCTGGATGGCCACGTGCCCAGCATGACACACACCAACTGTGTGGGCGTGAACGCAGGTCGGCTTCAGGCTCGGGGTCTGAGGGCTCAATCCTCTCTCATCCTTAGACTTGTGGTCGACCTTGCCAAATAATCAGCATCCATTTTCTAGTATAACCTGATAGATGCGATGCTGTCTTTTCTTGCTCTAATATCACAGAGCTTCACTGCCATGAACTATCCTGGATGAGACGTGTCCCATGTCTTATATGTAGTCTCGTAGAATTATGGCATTTCCTAAGGACAGAGTCCTGGTCCATAATGAAGGAATGAAAACTCACCATGTTATTCTGAGAGGTGGGGTCTGAGCAGGGCATGAGATGCCGTACACAGGACAGTTAAATCTCCATTGCCCCACCTGACCTGAGGATGGGAACGGAGGCTCATACAGTAGCTCGACAGAGTTTAGCCTCCAGTAGAAATTGGGTAAATACTGAATTCTGCTGTTATTATTGGTGGTAGGAATTGAAGTCAGGTTTAAGCTCTGCTTCTGAGCTGCACCCCCAGCCCCAGTACCAGCTTTCTACAGTTAAGGTTCATCAGGTTGGTCTCTCCAGCAATGCCCTGCAACTGCATATTAATTATTTAATTGAAGAGCATTCATTCTCTTGTCCCCAGGAAGAGCCTTTTGTGATGGTGGCTGAGAACATCCTTGGGCAGCCCAAGCGCTACAAAGGCTTCTCCATAGATGTCCTGGATGCACTGGCCAAGGCTCTGGGCTTCAAATACGAGATTTACCAGGCCCCCGATGGCAGGTACGGGCACCAGCTCCATAACACCTCCTGGAACGGGATGATCGGGGAGCTCATCAGCAAGGTAGGTCCCAAGAACAGGCCAGTGGGGCGGGTACCTACTTGGTTGCTAGGGGAATACCTAAAATGGACCTAGTGAGCAGTCGGAGCCTTAGGACCAGCCTAACAGACCACAGCTACCTCTCTCCAGCCCTTCTACCTTCCCCTCCCTCCCCTCCCCCTCCTCGCTATAGCCGTTCTGTCTTTTAATCTTCTCATCCCCTTCCCTCACTCTCATTCCTTTGGAGCCAGTCCACTGTAATGCAGCCTGATCTACATTCTGCCTTCCAGAAACACACCCCATCCATGCACAGATACAAGAGCCTAGGTCCCCCTGGGGCTTCTGGGAGCACTTATTTCCCTCTTCCCCAGACTCTACAAGTATGATATGTACACTCGTGTGTGTAAGTGTGTGCGTGAATGAATGTCTGCATGTGCGTACATTGCTATCTGTCAGTGCGTGGCCTTCTCTAGCTTTTCATTCCCATTTCAAATCATCCCTCATGCTCTCTCCTGTAAGATCTGCCCTCACAGAAACTCATGGCAGGAAGCCAAGTCACCACATCCCCGTCTTGCCCCTGTTGTCTCTGGCCTCGGGGGCATTCCCCCTGATTATTTACCGTGGCGGGGACAGACTCAAGCCCTCCCTCTCCAGTGCTACTGCAGCCACCAGCACCTGGACAGTTTCTGGCATCACTGCAGGCAACCTGACTCCTGGGACTGTCAGCCCCTCGCTTCCCAGGAGCTTTGCTGCTGTGGCCCAGGGCCCTCTCCCCTGCCTCCCGTCAGCATCGCACAGGCCACCCATTCCACCCTATCCCAGAACAGTGTGTACTTCTGTTTTTGGTGCTTTATTCCAGAAACACAGTATCTCTGCTGTCTAAGTCTATGCAGGCAGATGCAAGGTCTGTAATCCCACCAATTTTTCTTAATCTTTTTTCAAAACAACTCTATTGTGATAGAATTTAGGTACAATAAAATTTACCCATTTTAGATGTACAGTTCAGTGATGTTTAATACATCTACTGAGTTGTGCAATAGCCACGTAATCTTATTTAGAGCACTTCCATTACCCCACTGCGAGCTGTCATACTTGTTTACAGTTAATGCCATCCCCACCCCTTCCAGCCCTCGGCAACCCTTAATCTACTTGCTATCTCTGTAGAGTTGCATTTGTGAACATTTTACACAAGTGAAGGCATATTCTGCACTGTCCCTTGTGTCTGGCTCTTTCACTTAGCATAAGCTTTGGAGGTGCAACTTTCCCTGATGTTTCTGTGCTCTTCTGATGCCAAAGCCTTTCCTCCTTTAGTATTGCCTATGGTTACCCCAAAGACTGCCCCCTGCCCTTCATCTTTTGTGATTTCCTGTCTTCTTGATTTCTTGTTGCACCCAATCCCTGAATCAATTCTATTATTTATCCTCTTGACTCAGACATCCAGGTTTCTGCATTCAGTTAGAGAAGAATTTCACAAATCTGTCCAGATTAATGCATTGATATATGGGGTCACCAGCCTCCACTGGGCTTCAGTACAGCTCAAGTCTCTTAACTTGTCCCTTCTCAGGTCCCTGGGCTACACCCCGCAGAGAAAGTTTCAAAAGTTTACCTTTCACCTCCAGCTACCTAATAATCTTCTATCCTTCTCAGTTTAAAGAAAATTTTTACTCCAATATTAGAGAAAGAAATTGAGACTTTTGGGCATGAAATTCTACTTCAAAGGCACATCCGTAGGCGCCTGTGCCCCTCCATCAGGGGTGTCTCTCTTGCCCATCACAGACCACCCCTTCCCCTGTGCTGTGAGGTGATTTCCGGTGCCTTATCTGAACCTGGCTTCCTAGAGTAGCTTCCCTCCATCCTGTGCTGTCAACTCACCTTCCGCCACTACCTCTCTTTCTCAGTCCTTAAATATGGTCTAAACTCTCCTGATCCTAATGGAGATCCCTGGATCCTGGGTGTCTTGGAGAAGAGGCAAGAACTGAACAGGCTCCTCCAGCGTTGTTTTCTTCTCTAAGCAGCTGTTGGATTTCTGTTCAGGGCCTCAGTGAATCTGCTTCTCCAGCCCTCACATTAAATCTTATAAAAATCATCTGCGTGTATTTCCCCCATTTGAAACCTATAGGTTAGACCAACGGTCATCGTAGGTCACTCTTAGATATATCTGGTTCTGCTGGTGCCTCTGACCTAGAGATCTACGAGCCCAGATCAGGACAATGGCAGTGCCTTCCCGTGCTCTTGCCATCAGCAGGGGATTCCAGGCTCCATTTTAACCCACTCATCTAGGCACAGGACTCGTAACCTCCACGAAGCTGAGCCCCTGCATCCTCAGTCCAGTTCCATCTTAATGCAGACTTTGTCTGTTTTTAAAATGAAATCTGCTTTGGCATGCAGAAGTTCTGGAAGGTAATTTTTAGGTCACAGTATGACATGTCCAGAGGGAACCTTCCTATGATGGTTTTACCATAAGAAAAGTCAGCTCATGTATCTGCAGGCTTGGATGATGGGTGGTAGAAGACAGAAATAAGTAGGTGACCCCTCTATGCTTGGAGGATTTTACCCTCTGGCACAGAGTCTGCATATAGAACAATCAGGGACTGATACGTTAATGAGATTCAGCAGAGTTGCACAACTCACTCTACAACTTGTGAAGTATTTTAGAGAGGAGAGAGATCAGTGCAGGATAATGGAGTTTGGAAAGGCTTGGTGGGGACAGGGAGTCTGCCTATAGCCTTGTTGTATGGGGAGGATTCAGATCAGCATAGAAGATAGAAGGGGCTTCGTGGTGGGAGGTACAATAAAAGGAAACACAGGCCAAAGAAAGGAGATCGAGTTTGCTAGGGAAGCAGTGAGAGAGTGAAGATAAACTGCAACTCAGAAAAACGAAGGTGCTTTCTTGTATTCCTCTCCAGACATTTCCAGGCCATTGTGGGTTTGGGGAGACATTGTTGCGGGGTGAAGGAGGAGGTATCTCTTGCCTCTGAACAGAGCTACTTGGGGGGCTGAGGGCAGACCTGACCTGGGGGTACCCCGCACAGTGCCCTCTGATGAGCTGCTTTGCCTTTCAGAGGGCGGACGTGGCCATCTCGGCCATCACCATCACCCCCGAGAGGGAAAGTGTCGTGGACTTCAGCAAACGCTACATGGACTACTCGGTGGGGATTCTAATCAAAAAGCCCGAGGAGAAAATCAGCATCTTCTCTCTTTTCGCTCCGTTTGACTTTGCGGTGTGGGCCTGCATTGCGGCCGCCATCCCTGTGGTGGGTGTGCTGATATTCGTGTTGAACCGGATACAGGCTATGAGGGCTCAGAGTGCCGCCCAGCCTCGACCGTCCGCATCTGCCACGCTGCACAGCGCCATCTGGATCGTCTACGGAGCCTTCGTCCAGCAAGGTACCTTCTGGTTTCCTGAGGTTTGATTAGCTCCGAGGCCTGGAAGAATTTGTTCAGTTTGAAGTTCTCAGATGCATCTCACCAAAGTCGTTTTCAATGCAATTTTATTTTTGTCTCTAGGACAGTGCTAATATCATGATGCACCCAATTTCTTTAAGTAATATCAGATAGGAATTAAATGAAACGACAACAAGGAGCTCAATGTGAAATCCTGATTCTCCACTTTAGATAAAATTAACTTTGGAGTTATGCTAGCACTTTTCTCCCCTCCCACATTAGATTGATTGCTGTGCACATGCAGTTGTCAAGAGAAACTCTGAAGCTTGCTTAAATTTGGAGGCTTAATGGGAAAAAAAAGATCACAGTTGTATTGCAATCACCTAACCAGCACTCCAGCCATTCTTGAGGTTCAAAATCTCCTACCTTTAAGATGTCTTGATAGCTCTTCTATCTGGTGGTGAGTTACAGGACTGTGCAATTTTGACTGGAAAGGACAAACTGGAGTGTTCTTAAATGTGAATCTTGGCCTTGTTTGCGCCATGGCAAAAGCTTTATAAGGTTATGTGAGGAGAATAGGCAGGGAGAAGCTTTCTTCAGCTACCCCCTAAGGGTCCAAAGAGAAATAATTGGCCTCAAAGAGGCAGCTTCTTAGTGAAAGTTACATGCAATGATTTCTAAAAGTGCTGGGAAAAAATCATCTAGTGAGAGCTGAATATTAATAAAAGTGATATGGTATATCTCATTTCTCTGGTTGAAAATAAAACTGGGGAACCCAGCAGGTAGGAAGTAATTCTATATTCACAGAATTCCTGTCTTCTCTATGTGAATTTCAAATTGCAAAAGGACCTTACATCAAGTGCCAGCCCTGGAAGTTCTTACCACTGCGAAGCGGGATCTTCTATGAGATTCTGATGGTCAGGACTTTCTTCTTGGTGCTGTGATAAAACTTCCCATCCCTAAAGACCAAGCCTAACATTACTCTCTGTCCCTTTCCAAGGTCGGTGGCTGTAGGATCTTTTCTTAAAGGAAATGCCCTGCTGGCAGTCACTCTGGTGGTGCCCAGAGCATCCACGGTAGCAGTCTGTGTCCCTGGTGGTGGGAGGAACATCTCCCTGGGGTGGGAGGTGCTGGCGCACCGGCCCATCCCCTGCATCTCTCTCCTCAGGTGGTGAAAGTTCCATGAACTCCATGGCCCTGCGCATTGTGATGGGCAGCTGGTGGCTCTTCACCCTCATCGTGTGCTCCTCCTACACTGCCAATCTTGCTGCCTTCCTCACAGTGTCTCGGATGGACAACCCCATAAGGTAAGCCCATTCTGCTTCCCGACCCGGGACCATGAGCTCCGAAAGGCTTTAAAGAGGAGGTAACTCTGTTGGAGATGGCTTGACGTGGAGGAGAGAACACAGAGGCGGAGATGGACTCAGATTCTGGATCTGCAGCGGGATGCTCGGAATAGTTAGTGCAAGCAAAGAACTTCATTCTGTTGTATTTTATTTCATGCACAATTCCATAAATGTATAAATTCATGAAATAATACTAATCCAAGCATTTAAATACATCTTACAAAACTAATACATCAAAACATTAAACTCAGCAAATTAAATTTCCTCAGACATTTAAACATTCATTTTGCAAACTCATTTAATCAAAAATTTTATCAACATTTAGTTAAAATTAATTGAAATCACAAACCTAATGTATTTTTCAAATCTTCAAACATCTCAAAGTTATTTTTTAACAATAAGCCAATTATCACAAGTAGAAAAATTATTTTCGCTTACATGTATAAAATTATAATATTATTGAAGTTAAGGATTAAGGTTTTGTCTTCATTGAAATGCCTTTATTTTATGAGCAGATTCCCAAATACAGGGACATTTCCAAAAAAACTTGGACAAATTGAATGTGTGTTGGATATGCGGTTGCCAAGTGGTGTGGGCGTGAGTCTGTTCCACACTTCATGGTACGATGTTGGCTTCAGTGTTACCTCTCAGTCGAGCTCTGGGTATGGTTTTCGTAGTGTCTGCCTTTTATAACTTCTTTAACCCATCACCCTCCTATCATTATGCTGGTCCTTTTGATCCACAGCTCTATCAGGTCATCCTTCCTTAACCAGCTTCTCCGGCTCCCACCTGCTTATTTGAAGAGTTCAAATCCCTTGACTTGGATCCAGGGTTCAATGTGCTGTTATCTGGTGTCTTGATTAAATTGACATTTTTACTGAGATCATTATGGATTCACAGGAAGTTGTAAGATGTAATGCAGAGAGGTCCACTAGGATCCTTTACTTAGTTGTCCCCAATGCAACATTTTGCAAAATGATGGTATTTTATTACAACTAGGCTATTGACATGGATGCAATTAACTGATTTCATTTAGGTTTCCTGTCTTGTACTTGCGCTCATGGGTGTAGGGGTGTGTGTGTGTGTGTGCGTGCACATTCCATTCTGTGTAGATTTGTGTATCTACCGCTGCAGTAAAGATATGCAGCAATTCCTTTGCCGTGACGCCTTGTGTTGTCCTTTCATAGACATACCCTCCTCCTCTACATTTCCTCCTTTCCCATCTGGTCCCCAACCCCTGGCAACCATTAATTTTCCTCCATTTCTAAAGTTTTGTCATTTCAAACATGCTATATAAATAGAATAAGTAATACTGTTTGGCTGTGGATTTTTCAAAACTCAGTGTAATTCCTTGGAAATTCATCTCATTGCTCTTATTGATGAGTAGTATTCCGTGTCCCACAGTGCATTTAACTATTCACCATTGAAGGACATCTGGATTGCTTCCAGTTCTTGGCAATTTTGAATAAAGCTGCTATTGTTACCCAGTTTTGAGCCAAAGCTTGCTTCTTTAATTCTCCAGAGCATAGCCAATAACCACAGGAGAGGTTGCTGGAGCAGAGGTAGGACTTCTCAGCAGCCAGTGAAGGGCGGAGGAACGGGGAGCCCAGTTCTCAGATCAGTCCCTCCAGCAAAGCATAGATATGAGGTTATATGCATTTGGGGGATTGGAAGGGGCATAGGGATTAACTAGTGGGAAGAATATTCATGACTTTTTCCAAGAAGTTGCCACCTTGTCTCCAGGAATCTCACCTTCCTTCCCTGCTTGACCATATATGTGGTCAGTTTTGAGGGTTGTCATGGAGACTTTGAACTGTCCTGGAGCTGATGGGTTGGAAATTTACAATGGAAATACCTGACAGTGTGGCTGGAGGGAAAGCTCGCTCCAGCCAGGATGGCTTCTCAACTGGTTCAAACCAGCTCAGTTTGGTTGAATCTAACATCCAATTTTTCAACCTTCTGGTCCTAAGACAATGGTGGCCTCCTGTTTTTCATGGAAACACATCATTCAACTAAATCAGACATCCTTTCCATATGTGCTGATCATACATACTCTGACCAGAACTCAGGGAAGGGCACAAAGAGAAGCAAAAAGAGAGCAAAATGGAGAATGATGTGCTGCAACAGGGCAGCGGGTAACAGCAATAGTCTCTTGTGCCCGTTGTATTTGTGTGGCATCAATTGTTTCTTTTCATTTATGATTTCGAATCTTCTATTAGTATAACTAATGTTTTGTCAATTGTTTACCTTTACAAAAAGCCAGCCTTTAGTCTCATTGATTTTTTTTTCCTATTATCTTTCTAGTCTCTATTTCATTTATTTCTGTCCTAATTTTTATTTCCTTCTTTCTGCTAACTTTGGGCTTCTTTGTTCTCCCCACACCCCCTGGTTCTTTGCATTATAAAGTTAGCTTGTTTATTTGAGATCTTCCATTATTTTTAATGTAGTTTTTAATGAGTATTAATTTCTCTCTTAGAAGAGCTGTTGCTACATCTCGTAACTTTTGCTAGGTTGCATTTCCATTTTCATTTGTCTTAAAATATTTTCTAGATATTTCTTTTGATTTCTTATTTAGCTGTTCAGGAGTGTAGTGTTTAATCTCCATATTTTTCAAATTTTCTAAATCTGTTGTTATTGCTTTCTGGTTTGACAGCATTGTTATTGCAAAAGATACTTGATATGATTTCAACCTTCTTAAATTTGTTACACTTCTTTCGTGGTCTAACAAGTAATTGATACTGGAGAGTGTTCCATATGGGCTTGAAAAGAATGTGGATTTTGGTGCTGTTGGATGGAATGTTCTCTATTTGTCTATTGTTCTAGTTTGTTTTGTATTTTTTTATTTTCTGTAGGGATGATCTATCTATTGTTAAAAGTGAGCTTATGAAGTCCTTTACTCTTCTTATATTGCTATTTACCCCTTCAGTTTTGTTGCTTAGGTGTGAAAATACTGGACACACACAGAGTTATATCTTCTTAATAAATTGACCCATTTATCATTATGTAATTATTTTCCTTGTGTCTTGTGACAATTTTTGATACAAAGTCTATTTTGCCTTGTAAAAATATAGCCAATCTTGTTCTCTTCTGTTTACTATTCACATGGTATACCTTTTTGTATTCTTTTTCAGTCACTGTATGTGTTTTCGAATCTACAGTGAGTTATGGGTACATAAGATAGTTGGATCATGCTTTGTAAAATTCATTCTGCTAAACTTTTACTTTTAAATAGAAAGTTTAGGGCTGGTGAGATAGCTCAGCCGCACAGGCGCCTGCTGGCAAGCATGAGGTCCTGAGTTTGACTCCCGGTACCCACATTAAAAAAAAAAAAAGGTTTAATCTATTGTCACTTAATGTAATTAATAAGGAAGTTCTTCTCTTTTGCTGTTTTATCTCCACATGTTTGTTCCTTCTTTTGTTCCTCATTTTCTCCATTATGCCTTCTTTTGTGTTAGATGTTTTTTGTTTACCATTTTAATTCTCTTGTAGACTCTTGGTTCCTAATGTATGTTATATTTTTTGTAAATATTTATATATGTGAATACTATATTCTTAGTCATTGCCCTGGGCATCATAATTAGCACCTTAATTTATAACAATTCATTTTAGATTAATACTAACTTTTTAGTAACATATACATACTATGCTCTTGTGTAGATTGTTATACCCCCTTCTCTCCCTCAGTTGAAACTGTTGGGTGGGGGATCTGTTATTATCTTTGAATTCTGCTCTTGTATATGTGTGTGTTCAACTTTTTCCCTGTGTTCACCTTGAGGCTTGGGTATCAGATTCCTTTCCAGTCCCTCCCATTGGATCTGACTGTCAGATTACCCTACAGTTGACTGTGCAGTTTAAAAATCAGGTTGTTGGTGTCCAAATTATCGCTTTGTCAATTGAGAAGTAATTAGCCACCTCACGTCTCATTTTTCTCACTGAAGAAGGGTAACTGCTTGCCTGACAGAGGGTGAGAGAAGGACCAGAAGGTGTAGGGTGTGTAAAGAGCACTGTGTAGCACATGGTGCCTGACATACCTGATAGAACTGCCGACTGACTTTTCAGTGAAGTTTGCAGTTTACTTTTAGTTTCATTAGTCCTTCCTCTTTCATTTATTGCTATGATTGTCATTTCTTTTGCATCTTTTGTTTAATACTATTTTAGCTTCTATTCCTTTTAATAAATGGTTAACACACCAGAAATTGACTTCTCTTTTCTCTCTTACTTCTGTCATATTTTGCTTTATGTACTTTTGTAACCTGTAACTTCATTATGAATTTGTCCTTTATCAATATAAATTTTTGTTTTCCAATTTAATGTATATAGCTTAAATCCTACTTTATCAAAAACTGATAGAGTTCACTTTGACTATAATTTTTTATGTATGTACCTGAAAAATATTTGTCATACTTGATATTAGGCATTTCTCTTATAATCAGTATACATTTGATTTTGGACGTAATTTTATTAATCTTGTCTTATAATGGATAATATTTAATTACTGATAGTCATTATAATATAGAGATATTTGTCCTTGATCTTAGCGAAAAGGCCGAGAAGTGATTATCATAGAGATACTACTCTTCTTACTTCTATCATGTCAATGTCTACATTTTAGGTTGTTTCCATGGTGTTAAGCACACTGTTGCATTGTTGTCATTATGGTTCTCCTCAACCTCCTAGAAGTTAAGTATTTTCTTTTAGGCTTCAATGGTCTTCTTTGCATTTAAAAATACATGAACAGCGCTTCTGCATCTCTTTCATAGTCAAAAGTGAAACCATGTGTAACATGGTGCCAGAATACCTTCTTCCTTTCCTCCTTCCTCCTACTTAATAGTTTTTGTTGATAAAATTATAGATCCAGAATAGTATGGTTCTTTATTTTATTTTAAATTATTTATGGTTCTCTAAGGTATATCTTCGGCATTTACATTGCTTTGTTTTGACATCCATTATAGTCATCATTTGGACTGAAATCTGTCTTCCAGGGCTGGTGAGATGGCTCAGCAGCATAAGCGCCTGCCTGGCAGGTGCGAGGTCCTGAGTTCGACTCCCAGTACCCACATACGAAAAAAGGGCCGGTGATATCGCTCAGCACAGGCACTTTCTGGCACGTGAGGTCCTGAGTTCGACCCCTGGTACCCACAAGGGAAAAAAAAAAGAAATCTGTCTTCCAATGATTTCAACACTTATCAAATATTTTTAAGACCAAGACTTAGTCATAGTACATCTCTTTTGGTGAACTTTTGATAAGGTGGAATAGCTTTTTGAGCAAAGTATCTAATGAGAGCAGTGTAATTTCTGAGATAGAGCATCTGCAAACCTTTCTCAGTTGCCTCTACATGTGAACTAAAACTTACCAGGGTATAATATTCTGTGTCACAGCGTTTCCTCTTAACATTCTATGGACTTTGTTCTTTGTTCAGCCTTCTTCCTGTGTGTGGAAGAAATCCCCTCTCCTTCTCTCCTCTATCCCTTTCTCTCTTCCCCTCTAAAGTCTTCCTCTCTTTTCATCTTCTTTACCTCTATCCCCTCTACTCCCTCCTCTTCCCCCTCCTTTTTGCATTCCTCTTCTCCTCTAATGTCTACCTCTTTTCTCTTATTCCTATTCCTCCCTATTTTAATCCTTCTTCTTCTGCTTTTTCTCTGCCTTCATTTCCCCCTTTTCCTCTCTTCTTTTCATCTTGATCTTTCCCTTCCCTTATTCATCCTTCTTTTCTTCCTCTTATTCCCCATTTCCTTCCTCTCCATTTTCTCCTTCTTTCGTCTCTCCCTTCTCTTGCTCTATTCCCAGTTTCCCTTATTTCCCCTCTCTTCTTCTTTTTTCTTATCCTCCTCCTTGTCTCATTATTCCCTTTGTTCTCCTTCTCCCTTTGTAACTTCTCTCTTCCTCCTCCACTTCTTCCCCTTGCATGTGCTTTCTCATGTGTAATTAACCTTACTAATATCTTTGAATTTAAAAACTTCCACCAATATGTATTAAATTGCTAGTCTATGTGCCATTAATTATGCTTAGTATTCTGTGAGTTGAGTCCTTACAATATGAAAGAAAGAAACTTGCACTTCAACAATCTTTAATATTTTGTCACCTATTAAATCTTTTATTTTTTTGTCCACTTATCCTTATCTTGTTTCCAGGAACATTAACTCTTCATATGAGTCCCCCATATCTCTTACCCTCTCTTTGAGAGCTTTCAGTTAATCTCCATTTTCTTGTTCATTCTGGGGGAGCTTCTCAGTTTGTCTTCCACATTTCTGATTAGATTTTCACTAGTCTTCATATGCCTGTCAGCAATGATAATGACTAGAGAAACTTTACTTGTATATTTTAATTTCCCCTTTATCATTTTCCCCACTCTTTTGTATCTCTTTCTTCTCAACCACAGTTTAATGAATTTCATCTTTAATTTTTGTTATATAGTCCTTGCTATAGTAAATTATACCTTTCACAAAAACAAAAAGTTTTTAAAATCTCCAGCATGTTTTCCAACACTGTGGTCTCCTGGGCCATTAATGTGATATCATATGAACATATTTATGTGTTATTTCTTTGTATTGAAAACTTTATTTATGCCTACATGTTGTGTTTGTTGTTTCGTCTTCTTGAATATGGCAGGAAGATATTCCTTGGACCTGCTAGTAATACACTTGTCTGCAGTTAGAATCATCCTTTCCAGTCTCACTCTGGGTTGTGAGTGCAAGTGGACGCGAGGATGTAAATTCCCACGACTAGTACTGTGGCTTAGTGGAACATTTCCCTTTTGAGTTTTTTGTCTTGATGACAAAGTTTCTGTTTCTAGAATTCTTACTGATCCAGCCCCTCCAACAGTAAGAAAAGCCACAGTGTAGCTTTTCTTAACCTCCTCCCATCATTACTGTTTTCTGCAATTTACTGACAAATTACTATTTGTCAGAGAGAAATGGAAGTGACCTGGGGTGTTTGCATATGGTACCCTGCAGAGCTGAAAGGAATCCAGGGGCTTTGCATTGTTGCTACTTTAAGTTTCTTGTCTCTGTAGGTATAAAAAGAAATCCACTGAGAAGATGCATTTTCAGAGTAAGATGCGTTTGAATTTCCCATTAATATCCTCCCCTCTCCTCCAGAAATCTCTTAGAATGTCTAAGTGGGTAGCGTCCTTCCATTGTTTGAGATACGTAATTCACAGTAGTTTAAAAATTGCCTGGTCATTCCATCAGGTGTCTGGAAGGATGAATGATGGATAACTGTCCTCTCTTTATCAATATCTTTCTTATTAATGTATGTATTTTTCAACTTATCAATTTAAAGTGAATATACATCTATTTAGAAGTTATTATATTCCACCGTATCCATGCAAATGTTCATAATTACTGTCCTAGTACTTGGAACTTACACACTTCTTAAAAGACACCAAAGATGCTGGTATCAAAAAGGAGTGAATCTTCTAAAGAGCAAGGGTGTATTGACCAATGAAGCAATTTTTACCCATTATTTGGAGTGGGTATGAAATATGTTCATCAAGGAGAGCATATCTCACTTGATTCAATATGAAAGTGTCAAAATGCTTTAATTATCTTCATCTCCATGACAGCTACTAACAAATCTACACCTGTTATCATGAAAGCAGAGTAATTTGAAAAAAATTGGCATTGGCAGGTGGGAAGACTGTATAGTCCAGCGATGGCGGACCTTTTAGAGCTTTCAGTGATGCAAACAGCCTGCCGTGGCATGCGTGCCACAGGTGCACCATCACTGCTACAGTCCCTGTTTTTCACTGATGCCCATATGTAGGAAGTATTTTGGCTAAAACCCCTAGGTGAGTAGCACCCTATGTTCAGAAGGGTCACATTTATCTTAGAGGCTCACGTTGGAAAGGAGGAGCACAGTGACTTGACCCAGAGGCAACATGATACCGTTGTTAGGAACACACTGCCCAAATTCATATCTTCCTTCCCGCTTCCTAGCTGTGTGATCTTCTGCAGAGCACTTAACCTCTCTGTGCTTCTCTCTTCTCATCCATACTTAGCGATAAGAATACCACTGATCTCCCTCAGGGTTATGGGGGAAATTAACCAACGTATGTTAAAGCTTAGAACATTACCTTGTACACAGAAAGGGCCATATAAATGGTTGATGCTATTGTGGCTTCTTGTTGTTGACAAGGGCCTTAGTAGTCAAAGGAACTGCTCTGTGATTTGGGATCCTGTGTGAGAAAGAAGATCGTAGTGTAGGAAGCAGGCAGCTCCAGTTTGGAATTGGGATCAGTTGGCCAGATGACATTATTCACCTGACCATTCTGATCCTTTGTTTCTCTACTGGTGAAGCAGGGAAGTTGATATAATGGCAATTTAAATCGTTTGCTCATCCGTTTATTGAATTTGGAAACATGAGATTTGTAAATTAAAGTGAGCAAATGCTCCCTACAGATAAATCCTTGTGCCAAGATTAGCAATCTGTAAAGGCAGTTTTGTCATGTACAGTACTCACAAATCCATGTAATTTTAGAGGGAAAAATAAAAAGACTGAGTTTATCAGAAGTCTCATGTATCCCAGGGTAGTTTCCTTCCATTCATCTTGGTGTAAAGAAATAGGCTTCATATACAGCCATTTGCTGTAAACCTTCAATTTTAAATGTGATAACGTTATTTGCAGAAGTCATATGATAAACTGAATATCTAGATGGTCTTGGTGATGACTTCCTCAACATAATAGTAAAAGCATGATACATAAGAGAAAAAGTGGATAAAATGGGCTTCATTAAAATTTTACACTTCTGTGAAAGACATTGTTAGGGGAGGAGACAAGTCACTGTTTGGGAGGAAAATATTTCAAAAACATTTAACATAAATGACCAATGTCCAAAATTTACAAAGAACTCTTCCAACTCAATGAGAAGGAAAACAACCCATTTAAAAATTGGGAACAAGATCTGAACAGATATCTTGCCAAAAAAGAAGATATCCAGATGGCAAACAAACATATGAAAAGACGCTCAGTGTTCTGTGTTATTACGGAATTGCACGTTGAAACAACAACAGGATTCCGTGACACACTTCTCACAGTGGCCACAGGCGCCGCAAATGCTGGTGTGGATGGGAATTAATGAGAACTCTTCCTCGATGCTCATGACACGGCCCACCATGGAAGACGCTTCGGCGATTTCTTCCAAAACTAAACGTACAATTACCATGTGATTTAGCACTCACAGTTTTTGTTGTTTGTCCAGATTGCTTGAAAATTTAGAGCCACGTAGAAACATGCACATAGGCCTTCATAGACACTTCATTCATAATTTTCAAAACTTTGAAGCAACTAAGGTGTTCTTCAATAGGCCAATGGATAAATATCCTGTGGTACCTCCAGACAGTGGAATGTTATTCAACACCAAGAAGAAAGGAACTGGCAATTCATGCAAAGACACGGAGGAAACTTAAAGGCACATTGGTAAGACCAAGTCTTATGAGAAGTAGAAGTATACATGTGTTTTAATGACATCTGTGTCAAGGTTTTAAAAGGTTTATTTGTCGATTAAGTGAAGAAAAAATATGAAGTGGGCAAGGCTCTGTGTATTAACTGCTCTTTGGAGAGTGAAATTGTAGATTGTTTACACATGAATCATTGTTATTTGGGACACGAGGATTCCATTGTTAAATTAATGTATGGACAAAGTCATTAAACAAGAATCATAAATAGTTGGGAATGATCTGAACTTATCCCATGCTAGTTTTTTTTGGCAGCAGTGTTTTCAGTTTTTCAATTTGAATGCTTTTGGTAGTGCGTGCACTCTTTCAGTTGACCCTAGTCTCGTCACTCTTTTTTGCTCCTGCTGTGTTCACACTTTCACCAGCCAATCTTATACCATCGAGACATTCAGGTTTGTGACCTCTGACACGGAAGATGTGGATGACTCTCCATGAGTTACCACATACTGTTAAATTCCTGCTATTCAGAGGAATGGACACTGCCTGGCCTCACTGGCCTGATGTGAAATCTCAGGTCTTATCTCAGATCTTATCTCCGATCTCTTGACTTAGAATCTGTATGTAACTACATCCCCAGGTGATTGAATTCACATTCAGGCTTAGAAATCAGTGCTTCTAGTTAAGGAAAAAAGCACCTTCTGAATTTCCAGTAGCTTGAAGAAGTTGATAGACTACATCTTACACGTGTCTTAACAGAGTTGCACATCTCTCCTTGCCTTTGGGGTGCCACAAACTGGAAAGAAAGGTGGTACATATTAACAGTACTCATGAAAAAGGTACTGTGGGCGTTGCTGTATATACCATGATGGACTGCCAGGCATGGGACTTGGCCTTCTATCATTAACCACTATAAAACTGGAAAAATACGCTTTATAGAGGCTTTTTAAACATAAAAGCACAGATTGAGAGGGAAGGGAAACACTTCATGCAAATGGTAAGCATAAGAAAGCTGATGGGGCTATATCGATATAACCTCACAGAGAAGACCTTTACCACTGAGTAGCGTAAGGGAAAAGAATATTGAATAATAGTAGAAGGAATAATTTTTACCAGAAAGACAATAGTCTTAAATATGTATACACCTGATAATGGAACATTAAAGCTTATGAGGTAAAATCTGCCAGATAGAAGAAATAGAAAAATGTTTAACAGTCAAAAATTTAACCTTGTTCTCTTAGAAACTGTCATAACAAGTAAACAAAAACCATTAAGGCTATAGAAGATCAAAACAAAACTATCAACTAACTTGACATAGTAGACATCTCTAGAACCCTTCACCACAAAATTGCAAAGTACACATTTTTGAAGTATATATAGAACATTCGTTAAGAGAGACCATGTATTGATTCATAGAGTTAAATTTCAATAAATTTTAAGAGTAAAATCTTATAGAGTATGTCCTATCATCACAATTAAGTTAAATTATAAACCAGTAAAAATAATCTAGAAAATCTATGATAATAAAATATAATTCTGAATAACCCACATGTCAAAGAAAAGAGCAGAAAAGAAAAATTTTAAGTATTTCTAACTAAATGATAACGAAAAGAGATCGTAAAAAAATTGTGAAATGAAGCTGAAATAGTACTGAAAGATAAGTTTATAGTTTAATATAGTGCCTCTATTAGAAACAAAAAATTGTCTTTTTTTTCTTAAATTCAAGTTTCTTATCTTCCTCTGGCTTAGTCAGTTTCTTGTCCCTGGGACACAGTGTCCGACACCTGCAACTTTGAGGAGGAGAGGTTTATTTTGGCTCAAGGTTGTAGTCTGTGGACTGCTGGCACCAGGCAGAAACGGCATGGCAGAGGGGCATAGCAGAAGAAGGCTGCTCAGGGAATGGAGGCCAGGAAGCAAAGGGCAAAGCCAGGAGCCAGGAAGAAACCCTTCTGGGTCACGCCCCCATGGCCACCTACGCTGACCAGGCCCCGCCTTCCAACAAGCATTGTCCCTGCTGAACTCCCTGGCGGGTGCAGCGCCCCCATGATCCGTCACCTTCTGGAAGCCCTGCCTGTGAGAGGAGGGAAAAAAACAAGAACTTTCTTATTTCCATGTTATTTTGAAAAAAGAAGTGAAATATGTGTAATAAAAAGAATTAGAAAAGCGAAAGTTGGCTTTTTGATAAATTTAATAAAGTCGATAAACCCAAAGCGAGACTAATCAAGAAAAATAAATGAGAGAAAATGAAATTACCAGTATCAGGAATGAAAGTTGAGATTTCCTCATAGACTCCTTAGACATCAAGAGAATAATAAGGCAATATTATAAACAACTTTATGCCAATGAATTCAACAATCTGGATGAAATGGATACATTTCTTTTAAAACAAGATGTTGGATTTGTAAGCAAACACCTTGCCATTTATGAAATTTAGTCCCAGATGGCATCGCTAGTGAGCTGTACCCAACATTCAGAGAAATCATACTCATCATAAATTCTTTCACAAAATAGAGATAATCATTTAAAAAAACATTTCATGAAACTGGCATGATCCTGATTCCAAAAGCAGAAAAGGATAGATAGTACAAGAAAAAAAAATGACAGGTCAATATCTTCTATGAACTTAGATTCAAAAGTTCTCAACAAAATATTAACAGGCTGAATCCAGTAATAAATAAAAATGATAATGCATCATATGAAGGTGAAATATTATCCCTGAGATACAAGCTTGTTTTAACATTTGAGAACAAATCAATACAGTTTACTATGAAAAATACAGAAGAATCATATGGTCATCTCAATTGATGCAGAAGAACATCTGACAAAATCAATGCCTATTTGTGATTGAAAATAAATAAAAGGAAATAAAAGGAAACTTCCACAACTTGGTAAAGGGATTAAGCAGAGAGCTGACTACTACTGAATACCTAGTGATGAAATCTTGACTGCTTTTCTTCTACGATCAGGAGTAACATTGCAGCAGAGGTTTTTATCTGAGCAGTAGGTGATGAAAGAAATATAGGGGATACAGACTTGAATGAAAAAAGTAAAACTCTTTCATGGTGACATGACAGTCTTTGTTGGACATCCTAATGACCTTCTAATAAAATGGAATATCCTAAATAAATTCTCATATGTTACAAGAAACAAAATCAGAAAATAAAAGTAACTCAACAATTACAATAAAATCAAAACAAATAACTTTTAGGGGTATATGTTTAAGAATAGATATAAGTTATACTCTGAAAACTTTAAAATGTTGCTGAGAAAATTAAAGAAGATCTAACTAAATGGAGAGGTATCCAATATTCATGGATTAGGAGATTCAATATTGTTGAGATGGCAAATCTTTACAACTGAGCAATAGATCGAATGCAATGCCCTTCAAAACCCTAGCAGACTTAAAAAAAATGGAAATGACAAGATTTTTTTTTTTTTTTTTTTGTGGGTACTGGGGGGTCGACCTCAGGACCTCACGCGCCAGGAGGCGCCCGTGCCGCTGAGCGATATCACCGGCCCCTTTTTCGTATGTGGGTTCTGGGAATTGAACTCAGGCCCTCGCGCTTGCCGGGCAGGCACTTAAGCCGCTGAGCCATCTCACCGGCCCAAGATTTTAAAATTTATATGTAAACACAAATGATTTAGAATGGTGAAAAGAATTATGAGCAAGTGGAAAATGAGCCCAAGTGATTTCAAGATTTTCCATAACATGGTCGGGGTATGCTGCATGATCGGTCTTTGTCCAGCTGTGTGCAATCTCGTCTTCCAGTGCTCTTTTTTCCCTGGTTTTTGTCTGCTCCTTGAACATCACAGGCTATTGCTTGTCTGCGGCCTTCACATCAGCTAGTCTGTATTTTTAGAACATTCTTCCCTTCGCTTTGTACTTAGTCAACTTTGACTCATCCTTCAAATCTCTGCTCATGTGTCACCTGAGAGCGGCCTACTGGATGCACTGCAGTTTATTGTATGAGCCCTTTCTATTGTTCTCTTTCATAGACACCCCCACCCAGAACTTCTATTTCTTAGCAGTTACTACACTGTGTAACTACATATCAATGTACTTAAGTTTTTGTTTAATATGTATCATACCTCCAGATTATGAGCTCCATCATCGAGGGACTGAGTTTGTTTTGCTTCTGTGTGCAATCATGCTTAACACAATGTCTGACACAGTGTACATATCCATGTATATGCTAAGTGGATGAATTAATTACCGAAGGCAGACTTGTGTCTGTATATATATAATTTTAAAATCAGGAACTGTGGTGGGATAGTTGATGATAGATATTTAATTGATATTTAGTTGATATTTAATTCTAGGGATTGAAAAAGTCCTTTCTTGGCATCAGACCTGTCTGAAGTTGAATAAACACTCTTGGGAGGTGCTGAATTGCAGACCCTTGAGGCCTGTCTGCAATAGCTGGAAAATCTTGAATGTTGTTTATACTCTCAAGTTATGTATCCTGTGCTTTCTGTTCCTTGGATTTTGCTACATTTAAAATTCCATATGCAAGAAGCTGGCTTGAATTTTTGTGTGTTTGAGGGTTTTATCTCCTTCATTCATTCATTCATTCATTCATTTATAGCTTAAGAACAAATGCTTTTGTTGAGTATACTCATCAATGTCCTGCTGAGCAGTGTTGGCAGGATACCTTTTAGTAAGGTCAAATTGGAGATTTTCCATTTCTTTTGATTGTTTGATATTCTTCATTATTCTGTTGCTTCTGTATTTATAGATCCATTGGCATGGTGAGGAATGCAGTCTGCAGTCTATGTACAGTTTCACATTTGAATAGTGAGATTCATGAATTGAAAACATCCAGACTTTATAGCCATGAGAAGTCATGCATATGCACACCCAGGCTGTAGAATTTGTATTCCTGTTCAGACTTATGAATGCACAGTATATATGGTTCCAGGAAAGCTAGATTCCCAAGGGGAAAGCGTGATACAGAGCTCCCAGGATGGGAGCGTGGCACTTCTCCCACGTCTCATCCGGAACCACGGTATCTGGGTGTCAGAGGAACAGCAGGGGCACTGAGTCCAGTCTTCTGAAGCAGATGCTGAGTTCTTAAGAAGGTGCAGTTGATTGGAAAGTACAGAGTTTCTATATATTTCCTTCTTCCTTTCCCTACTTTCCTCTATTATTTATATCTTAGTGTGATGCATTTGTTAGAACTTCTGAGCTGATAATTGATAGGCTATTATTAACTGAAGGCCATAGTTTACTCAGGACTCATTACTCTATGCTGTACATGTCATGGGTTTTGAGAAGGCCATAGATTATGTAGGACTCGCTACTCTGTGTTGTACCTTTCACAGGTTTGATACATCTGTACTGACACACATTCATCTATAATAATAGTATCATACAGAGCAGTTTCACTGTACAAAAAAATCCCCATGCGCCATTTATTCACCCTGTTCTTCCTCTTAGTTTTTGTTGTTGTTTTGGTGATGGTGGTGGTGGTTTTTTGTGGGTTTTTTCTTTTTCTTTTAGCTAAGCGGAAGTTGGGTCAGTTTATATATCTTCCTGGACCATACCCTCCAAAACTCTGTTGTCACTAGATTCTTTCCATTCTGCCTCCTAAAGCTCCAATGTGTTTCATGTGATATCCTCTGCCATGTCTAGGTCCTGATGACCACTTCGCTCATTACTAAAACCTTCTGATTTACCTTTCTCTCTCCTCTTTTCTTTCTTTCCAACCTTTCTCCATATTGCCAGTAGATAAACCTTTGTAAAAGAGATTCTGGTTAAGTCAGTCACTGGCTTGTAAACCTGCAGTGGTTCCCCATAATGTTTAAAGTTGCATTTCCTCAGCGCAGTGCCTTCTGTGATCTTACCACTTTTCCAGCCTGACCTTGGTAGTTTCATGCAGGTGCTGTCTGGCCACAGATTGCTAAACCTTGGTGAGCATCACAATATACTTCCTGTTCTTAGCCAGTTCAAGAGTTTGAAATTTTTAGGATGCAATTTTTTTTTTTTTTGTCTTGTAGGATTTTCTTCCTTACTATTTTCTATGACAGCTCTTATATAAAACTTCTTAAATTGAATTGCAGCTATTTACTTATTTATTCTCCTGGTGTTTCTATTACTAAACTTATTAAATTGAGTTACTACTGTTCATCTATAAGTGCTCTCTTTCATTAGACATGACCTCTTCGAGGATAGAAATGATATCACATTTAGATGAGAGTTCTCCACGCTAAGCAAAGGGCTTGGCACTCAGCCCTCAGTAGGAGTTGGATAAATGCATGAATGAGTGGACAATGGAGCTGGAGACTCAGGTCACTTACAGTCAGTGGATAATTAAATGGTAATAACAGTCTGGGAGAAGAAAAGAAGAGAAAAAAAAGTCATGGCTTTTGGTGGTCAGGGTCTGTGGAACCATCCCCCTCCTCGAACAGCACAGATATTCTCGGATATTCAGTGACTGTCCATTCTAACAAATGCAGGCCAAGTGACTTGGAAAACAGCCAGACTGTTTACAGCAGATTTGGAGCTATGTGGAGGTGTTCACGTTTTTAAAATAAGGGAAGGAAAATAATCCGTTGGTATTGCAAGAAATGGGAAGTTTTGGAGGGAAATGGTCCTACCGAACTTTATTGTTATAGATAAAGAAAGAGGAGCCAGGCACAGTTTGGCAGTTAACTCAGTCTCCAGAAAGGCAGATTTCAGGAGAGGGGACATTTGGAGGTCCAAGGCAATGTGTAGGTCAAAAGGGAAGTACCCATAAACGATGAAATGTCATCTAATCATGACAGTCTTCATGAGGAAGGGACCACGGAGGGATCCTGGGCTCCTCACGGGGTCAGAGAGCTGAAAGCGGCATGGGGGTTGGGGGTTACTGCGAGAGAATAAAACAGGGGTGTCCACTTGGGAGTGGGCACAGGAGCCCAAGTTACAGAACAAGGGGAAGTTGCTGGGAAAAATAATAAAATTTTAGATTTGATTTCTGACCTCTAGTTTTGACTAAAAAACCCAAGGAAAGAAGAGGTGGTCACTGCTTAAGGAATCCTGGGTGGTGTGGATGCACAATAAAGTAAAAGAGAATCATTGCTGCCATATGAAAATCACTGGATTCAGTCTTTTTATTCAGTGTTTTTTCTTTTAATAGTCCATGTTTGCAGTATATAATGAGTATACTCCCCATGAGGAGTTGGTCCATGCACATAACACATCTTAATTCTTTTTTCATCCCTTCTCCCTCCTTTCCTTCCCCTTCCCTCCATCTCTTGGTCCTCTTCCCTTTTGAAAAAAATCTATTTCCCTATTTTCTACTATCTATCTTTTAGTTTGCTCTTTATTTATATTATGGGTTTCTTATATCAGAGAAACCATGTGATATTTAAGCATGTGTGTCTGATTTATTTGACAACATTATGATATCTCAATGTACATTCATTTCCCTATAAATACCTCAAGTCTATCCTTCTTTATAGCAGACTAGTGCTCCATTGTCTGTAAATACCACATTTTCTGTAGCCATTCATCTGATGATTGACATGTAGGCCACTTCCAAGATTTAGCTGTTACGACTTTTGCTGTTATTAACATGGGTATGCATGTATCAAGACATCGTATTACAGTGGATTCAGTCTTTGTGTTAGCACAGTGGCTTGCTGACTGTCTGATTTTAGACAAACATTTTATACATTTGAGCCTTAGATTTCTCTCCTCCAAAATAGACAGTTCAGTGGCTTCCAGTTCCAGTTCCAGTGGCTCTTCCAGTTCAGTGGCTCATTATGTCGGCTAGTTAAATTAGGCATCCCAAGGTCCAGCATGGTGTTGGTATTCAGTTAGTCCTCAATAAATAATTCTGTCTTTCCCTTGATGCCTTTTAAAAGTCTGTTTCCAGGTTCAGCTAGAAAATGATTCCAAGACATTGGAATAATTTGTGTGCATGTGGGAGGTGTATATATGCCATGCTCTGCTGATACCATTTGAAAATTGTAATGATATGAGTGTAGGAGATGGTTAAATATCTAACTTTTTGAAAAGCAGTTGAACTCTTGTTGAATTTTAGCTTTATTTTGTCTGCGAATTTGATGTACAATTGTGGCAGTGTTTATAAATGATTTATTTGAAAGGAGAAGTGTGAACACTTAGGAAAGAAAAAGTACTCCCTAGAAAGTAGCACCAGTTCCCCAAGAACAGATCATGTTGGGTTAGGCCAACCTCTTCCAATTTTTTTTTTTTTTTTTTTTGTGGGTACCGGGGGGTCGACCTCAGGAACTCGCGCGCCAGCAGGCGCCCGTGCCGCTGAGCGATATCACCGGCCCCTTTTTCGTATGTGGGTTCCGGGAGTCGAACTCGGGCCCTCGCGCTTGCCAGGCAGGCGCTTAAGCCGCTGAGCCATCTCACCGGCCCACTTCCAATTGTTTTTAATGGGCCTATTAGACTGGCAAGTCAGGAAACTCTACAAAGCTCTCGGGTCTTGATTTCAGAAATGCATCTGATGATATTACATCATAATGTTGTGGATAAGAAGGAAAATGCAGTTATATAATGAAATAGTTTTGCTATTGATGAAAAACTGTCTCAGAGCATTAATAAACTTACATATATATATATATATATATATATTTTTTTTTTTTTTTTTTTTTTTTTTTTTACTATGCGGGAACCGGGAGTCAAACTCAGGACCTCACGCTTGCCAGGCAGGTGCTTATGCCACTGAGCTATATCACTGGCCCAGTAAACTAATATTTGTGCCGAATTGGCAAATGATTTTGCAGTTGAATGGCATAAAGTTCTGAGCTCAGAACCACTGTGTTCAAAAATAATCAGACTTACATTATTAAATCTAGACAATTAAAAATTGTACAAAGTATAAAAATACAATATTGTATTTCAGTTTATAGTTATTTTATTGCAGATATAATTCATGGTGAGTTCAAACAGGTATGGTATATCAGAACCCTTTTCCTTCAGATGATTTTAATAAATTAGGTATTGGTCCTGTGAATTAAGTTTTTGGAAAATCTGAGAATCCTTTTGTATATAGTTGCTCTGTACTTGTGTTCTTACTATAAATTTAACTCTTGATTGGTTTTCAACAGGTGTTTCAACAGTAGAGCACAGGCATTTTCTAAATTCCTCCATATCTGCAGATTTGGTTCATATCTGGTTCTTTACATATGAAGGATAACTTCCCTTGGATCCAAGTTTATATTCTGTAGCCTGTAGGAATCCAGAAGGAAGAAATGAATGCTTAATTTTATTTCTTTGAGTGATTGTCTTCTTTAAAAAAATGTTCTTATAGAATATTTTTGACATGTTTTTGTTAGCATACATCTTAGTTTTCTTGTTGCAGAGACAAAATACCTGATGCATGAAGTTAAAGGACAAAAGGTCTATGTAGCTTACAGTTTGTAGAGGTTTCAGTCTATAATTGGCTGGCTCCAAGGCAGGGCAGCATGGCAGAGGGTGATCGCAGAGCAGGCAGGAGGCAGCAGCAGACAAGCGATGGCAGCAGCGGCAGCAGCAGCTGCAGCAAGCCTTCTTTCCATCCCTTATATTCCATCCAGGCTACTGCCCTTTGGGCCAGTAGCACTCACACTCAGGGTGGGGCATCCTTAGTCCCAACATCTCACTTTTAATCCTAGCACAACATCCTTAATCCGAGCATCACACACCCTAGATCTAATCACCTCCAGAGAGTCCCATCTGTGACTGCATGAGGCTTTGGCGGGACATCTAGACACAAACTGTAACAGCATGTGTACAAGTAGGATTTGTTTGTTTTCACTGGGTTTCTTTGGAACATGGTGAGCTCTTTTCAGTTTTCATGCTCAGTTCTTTTATTTCTTTGCTGTTTTTGAGGATGCTTTTCTTCAGTTATAACTTGGGTATTATTTCTGTTAAAGTTGTTTGCATAGATTTCAGCAGCTCCTCTGGTCTGTACTCTCTGTAACTGTTCTCTCATTTATTTTTATTTTCATTTCTTTATTCTTTTACTGTGAGTTCAGAGTAAAAGTGCATCCTTTGTACAACTTATTCTGTTTTCTCTACTGTTCGTGTGGAATGCATTTGAGCAGTTCCACTCCCTGCCCTGTAATTCTTCATTTTATTAACATTTCCCTTCATATCTCATCCTGTTGATTTGTCACTTCTAACTGTTTTCTTCTAGGCTTTTGCTGTCAGTCACAAAAATGCTTGTAGAGAAATGGCAGGTTTGCTGCTTTACAAAGTTGTAATTTTTGAATGATAATGTAACATTTTATCCCTTTTATGTTAATTGGATTAGAAAACTGGAACAGTAGTGGGTGCGAGCTGGAACCGTTTTCAGCTGGAAAGCTTGAAATGGCTAAGATGTTGACTGATAGACTCAAGATTATAAATGACATCAACAGGATGGAACAAAGTGCTGAAGCCAACTAGATGGATAAATGAAATCCGACAGGCTGCCTAAAAATATGTCTCTTAAGTACAGGATACAGGATGCCTGAGTCCATGCCTTTCCAGATCTCCACATGGAGCTCACAGTGGGCAGTGCCACCCACTCTGAAGGCTTCAGTTACTGTCAGGTGACAGAGGTGTGACATCAGGCCCTCCCTGGTCCAGGCCAGGCACCTAATCTGAGTTTGTTCAGCACTGAGCTCATTAGTTCGACTCCACTCCACCAGCATTCATTAGTGGTAAAGTGTCACCGTCCACCTGGTCACTTAGTCACCCCTCCCCTAGACTGTCCTCATTTCCCGTGGACAACAGAGATTTTGTCTTGCTCACACATATTTCTCAGATAGCTGTGTTTCTGAGGCAGATGTTCACATACCTAGACAGCTTCCTCTCTACCCATCGTTTTCTGTGTTTTGAATCCAGTACCTTCTGAGATTCTCTTAAACACACTGATCACATTGGGTCACAGTGTTTCCCAGTGCCTTCCTACGTACCTGCCATGTTTCCCCACGGAGATAAGAGGATCATAGCCCTTGCCTACCCATTCAGCTCCTTCGAGTTGCCTCGCATACGTGATAGCTGTGTCATAACATGTCTCCTCTGCGTGCTTTACATTCACTGCTTTCCTGGAACTCTTTGCTCTCCTCGTCTTCCTGGAACACTCATAATTTCCCATTCCAGAATCTTCTCAAGAACTCAATCTGCTGCACATTCTTGATGACCTGCCAGACTCCGAACAATCCCTTTTTTCTCGGCTTTGCCGGCACTTTTCACATGCCAGCCCTAATGCCACCTCCCTCTATTGAAATTGTGTCATTAATGTACCGTCTCTCCTACACTTTTAAATATAGTCACTTCACTGTCAGTAAACCAGTTATTTTCAGGTTAGCTTCCTGCCACCTCCTCTCCCGCAGCGTGCATGCCGTTGTCCTTCAGTTCCTTTGAAATTTCAGTTCTCTTTGAAGTCTCCCCCAGTCTGCTCAGAGCCTGCTCTTCCTTGAATCATTCTTGAACTTTTCCAGTTTCATTGGTGCTCTTTTCTTCAAACTCTCTTTGCACATACTGTCTGTTTTACCATATTGTACTTTATTCTCTTTGCTCTATGCATTTGAAACTAATCATGATTGTATTGCTCCTTGTTAATATTTCTTAGTCTTACCTAAAGCCTCTAATTAAAAAGAGTAGAAAAAAAATCAAAAATTTTTTCCCTTCCTCCCAAGTAATCAATGTATCATTTCAAGAAGATAATTTTACATGTCTGGCTCTGCACATTTATGAAGGGATAGAGAAAGGTAATCTAAGAAACAATATGATCATAGCTTAAAGCTATTTTTAGTAAAAATCATTAGATTTATTTTTATTTAACTTTGGGGAAAATGAATATAATACAAAACTAAAGTGATCCCTGAATTTGATAGATATTTCTTGTTCACAAATAATATTAGTTCCTAAATTATTCTTCTGTAGTTCTAAAGTCAAATCGGAGAAACTGAACAAGTTGGCATACTGCTGAATTCCTTGCTTCAATTATTAGAACCTCTTTGATGAAAAATAAGGGAATTATCATACACACATGTCTTCCCATTTCTCCAAGCATCACTTTCCATTTTTAGTTATTATATTTACATTGCAAAAATTGTGAATCTATATTCCTTTTCTGTAACCCAAATTACCCAGAGTTGTTAAATATTTGTTCTATATGTAAATGAATTCAGGGTTGCTCAAAACTTACATTTTTATTATAGTTCACATCTCTTTAATTTTCTTGGTTCTTATAGAAAACTCTTAAATGTGAAAAATATTAAAAAATAATATAAGACTTATGCCACACCATTGGCATATAACTAATGTTACTGAATTGATTGCTTTAATTATGCATTTTGAAACAAAATCTTTTAGATACAGTTGAATATACGTATGAGCTTATACCCAGTTGCAGTTTTTTCTATTCCAACTATAGGTACTTATTGACATGAATTCAGAATGTACTGAGTTCATATAATATACCTGCATCTGTAAACAAAGTACACAGTTATTTTACTATTTTAGTATATTTTAAATATCCTAATATCTTTGGTATCATTATGCATTTATATGGATAATATATTCCCTATCTTGTATTTAATTCTTCAAAATGTCTATAAATGGTATTGAACTATATATAATCTACATATAGTAGAAAATCTTTTATATATTGAGTTTTACAATCAATATCTGAGACACATGGGTCTAATCTATTTATTTAGATGCTATATAGTAACAAATAGTTTAACGATAAGCTACATTGCATTCATCTATACCCTTGCTCACATGTGAATGTATCAGTATTTTGCCAGCACAACACCATTGACAAGGCTGCCGTGGGGATCCAGGGTGTGCTCCTTGGGATAGATACCCTGAAATAGAATTGCTGGCTCATGCGTACGGGCCTGTTCAATTTTATTAGCTATTGCTAGATTGCTTTCTTGGTTTCGCAAGTTTACGTTGACATTAGCTGTGTATGAGAGTACACGTTGGCTATCAACGTTGTGAATATTTGATGATTTCCAACTTTTCAATCTTGAAAATCAAATTAGTACCACACGCTGTCTTCTGACTATGTTAATTTACCACTTCCTGGTTACAAGTGAGACTAAGCAGTTTTTCCTAAGTTTATTTCTACTAGGGCTTCTGTACATTTCCTACTTACATTTTTTGCTTTTGTTCAGTTGTATTATGCACATCTTACATGAATACATTTTCTTCTACTCTGTGGCTTATATTTTATTTTCTTTACAGCATCTTTATTGTGAGAAGATTTTAATATTAATACAGTCAACTTTATAAATTATTCCCTTTAGGGTTTGTCCTGTTAGTGTGTTCTTTGAAAATATCATCCCTAACTCCAGGTCATAACGTTTGTTAAAAAAATTATGCAGTATTGATTTTCACATACTGGTCTTTTATCCATCTTGAATTTATTTTGGAAAATAGCACTTAACCAATATGGACAAACAAGTTAGACAGCACCGCTTATTGAAAAGCTCATGCTTTTCCCCCTCTGGTTTTAAAAAGTCAATATTTTGAAATAGTTTATATTTACATAAAAGTTGTGCAGATATAGTGTGGTTCCTATGCAGTTCTCACTCAGGTTCCCCAGTGATATCATCTTAGGTTACAATGTGCATTTGTCACAGCTACAATCCAACATTAGTATGTTACCATTCAGTAACCTCCATAGTTTAATTGAATTTCACCAATTTCTCCCAGTGTCCTGCTTCTGTCCCAGATTGCAGTCCACCATATCACATTACGTTTAGTTATCATTTCTCCCTAGTCTTCTCTGCGCTTGACAGTTTCTCCGACTTGGCTTGTTTTACATGACCTTGGGAGTTTGCAAGGTACTGGTCAGGTGTTTTTGAAGAATGTCCCTCACTTGGAGTTTACTTGATCTTTGTAATGATTAGACTGAAGTTTAATGACTTGCGGGGAAGAACACAGGAAGAACAGTTGCCATCCCGAATACATCAGGTCTGGTTTGCACGCTTACCATGATGATACTGACCTGGTTCTCTTAGCTAACATGTTTGCCAGATTTTTTCCCATGTGAAGTGACTTTCCTGGTTTCCATATTCTTATTTAAAGAAATAAGTTATTAAGCACAGCTCATATTTTAAGATTGAGTAGATACTGTATTATGTTCCACTTCTTAAAGAAGGGAATATTTACATTTGGAATTCTCCTTTAAATAAGTCTTATCCAGCCCTTCCCCATTTATTAATTCAGTCAATAATTTATGTTAGTGCGGACTCGAGAGTACTCTATCCTTAAGGTTATAATCTTACCGTACTGATTTTGTAGCTCGTACTGTTCTAGTTTTGGCCGCTGGAGCTCTTTGGGTTGGCTCTTTGACCCTTAGCACACCTGTTATGGCTTGTATCTAGATGTCCCCCCAGGACTTCGTGCAGTCCTAGGTGGGGCTTTTTGGAGGTGGCTGGACCTTGGGTGTGTGCTGCTGGGATCAAGGATGCGATGCTGGGATTGAATCATCGTGCAATGCTAGGATTAAGGCTCTACACCCTGGGTGTGAGTGGTACCAGCCCTAAGGATGGGTCGCCTGGATAAGATATAAGGGACAGAAAAAGGGTCGTTGTTTGTTGCTTGCCGCTTGCTATGTCACTGCTTTGCTGCCTCCCTGCCTTCTGCCCACCATGAACGATCTCTCCTCTGTGATGTCCATCTTCCATGCCACCCTGCCTTGGAGCCAGCCAACTATGAAGTGAAACCTGTAAAAACTGTGAACCAAACAAACCTTTCCTCCTTTAACGTTGGGTGTCGTATTTTGTCTCAGCAACAAGAAAAGTAACTAAGATGCCTTCATTTTTAAAAAGCACCTCCTTGCTTTGTAGCACCGTAAGATGCTCCATGCTTATCTGGTTTATCCCTTTCTCCAGCCCTTGGATCAGCTGTTTCTCTCAGGAACTTGTTTTCTCTTACTTAAGAATGGTATTAGATTCTAAGACATGAACACTAGACGTGCTTGTGACTCCCGCGTGTCGTTGTTCCTCTGCTTTCTCAGAGGTTAGAGCTATGAAATATGTGTGGGTGCACTAACTCATGCATACATACATAGCTGTAAATGTTTATTTATTTATTCATCTGCATCCTTACTAAGCTGAACATGAATTCATACTGACTCCAATCCAGCACCGCATGCTTCATTCTAATTTTCTCTCTCTAACTTCTCTCTCCAACTGTCAGAAACCTGGATCTTAGCATCCGCTTTCCACTTCTTACTTTGTTCAGCCCTGGCGTGTATGTGTATTTCAGAATTAATATGCCATACTTCCCTGAGAGAGAAGTCTCTTTTCCTGATTACCACATTTACCAACACCATTTTTGGACAATTCTTTTTGTCTTTAGTCTTATAATTTCTAGTCAAAACATTGTTTTCCAGAGTTACTTAGGTTAATTTATATTTCTGGTGGCCTCCCGTGGTTGTGTCACTTCTGAACTGCATAGAGGTAGATTGCTGTGACACAGTCTGTGTTCTGCTGAGCTGGCCGGTTTACAAAAAAGATTGCAGGCGAGCTCACTCTCCATGCCGTAGGGCTCTGCGGGTTTTGATGATCTCCACACTTTCGGTGTCTGCTTAGGTACATAAGTAAGCTCTGCACCTCTGAGAGACTCCAGGACTTTCTTTCCTCTCCACTTGTCTCCCCTGTGCACTGTCCAACTTTTGTGCCTGTCACGTTCATTTTTGTTTTTCTTTTCTAGAACTGCATTGAAGCATTATTCTTTCAAATATATACATGCATATATATGTATTTAAAATTAACTTCTTAGATTTAAAAAACTCACAACATATTTATAGATTATTTTGGAGATGATTAGCATCTACTCATGAACGTAATATATCTGTCTTTCCATTTTTTCTTTATTTTTATATCTTTTTTTTAAAAAAAGGTCCTACACATGGTCTATTAGAGATATCATAAACATATAATGACATCTGTTGTCACTATGAATACTACATTTAATTCAGCTATATTTTCAATATGCACTATTGCTATCCTATTAGAAAATTGCTGCCCCTCCTTCAGTACAGTGGCATCTTTGGCAAAATTAATGTGCCCACACATGTATGGACATGTTTCTAGCCTTGCTCCTTCTTTCTGTCAATTTAGCTTTCTTTGTAAAATATCACAGTGTTTTAATTATTAAAACTTTATAGGGCCAGTGATATAGCTCAGTGGTATAAGTGCCTGCCTGGCAAGCGCAAGGTCCTGAGTTCGGTTCCCAGTACTCACATAAAGGGAAAAAAAAAAAACTTTATAATAGATCTGGGTACCTATTGTATCCATCATGTAGTCTGCTTTTGAGTATTTTGATTACCCTTGTCTCTTTTCATTTCCATATAAATTTAAGTTTCACAAAACATTACTGGGGGTGATTTGATTATATTGAATTTATGAAATGATTTGGGAAGAATTTACATCTTTACAACACTGAGTCTTTCAATATGTAAATGATAGTCTCTACATTCATCGAAGTATTCTTTCTCTCAAGATGATCAGAGTTTTTTTCTACTTTAATATACTAATATGCAAATATACTAATATTGTACTTTAATATACTAATATGCAATAAAATGTATTGCTATTTCTAGTGCTGACTGCAATAGTATTATTAACATAAAGATATTTACAGATTTTATTAGATTTATTCCTACATATTTGACATTTTCTGGGTATTTTTCAATGATAACATGTAATTATTTATTTTGCACCTTTATGTTGCTGGTCTATAGAAAAACAATTCATTTTGAACATTGACTTTATGTTCAATTACATTTATAAGCAGTCTTATTAATTATAATAATTTAACTCTTGGATTCTCTTAGAATTTCTATGTACACAAATGATTTATGGAAAAATAATCACAACTTTTTATTAGTTCCAATTTTTACAGTTTTTTCTCCCTCTTAATCCTTAAATAATATTTCCAGTGTAATGTTGAATAAAAGCAATGTTAATTTTTTTTTTAAAGTAACATCATTTATTACATTTTATGAAAGGAGACCACTGGTTCATAACTGGTTATCTGTTTTAAGACCCAGAGGGAGGGGCCGGTGAGATGGCTCAGCGGCTTAAGCGCCTGCCCGGCAAGCGCGAGGGCCCGAGTTCGACTCCCGGAACCCACATACGAAAAAGGGGCCGGTGATATCGCTCAGCGGCACGGGCGCCTGCTGGCGCGTGAGGTCCTGAGGTCGAACCCCCGGTACCCACAAAAAAAAAAAAAAAAAAAAAAAAAAAAAAGACCCAGAGGGAGCCAGAGCAAAATTAATGGAAATAACTGAAGTTATATAATGCCAGTCATTGGCAGGCTATCATGACATAATCTTCGTATTATTTCTAGAAATGCATTTAAATCATTACTCAGGTCTATTTGTTTTGTAACAGACCTTGAATACTTGCTTCAGTGTATCAAATTGGGTCAAAAATAAAAGTACTTCAAATGTCAAGAGCAATAAATGTGTAAGAAATTATTTTGCTTATTAAGTGGCGTTCTCTCATCAGTAAAATGGAGAATTAAGTGTATTGTATTGAATTCTCATTTACAATTGATAATATAGCTATTTTAGTAATAAAAATTGAGCACGGAGTTGTGGACGAAGCTCTTAGTATCAGTAAAGATCAGAAGTTATTTTAGATTAGCAAGATAGCTCAGATTTTTTTACATATGTATTTTCATTCTTTTTGTGTGTGTGTGGGTACTGGGAGTCGAACTCAGGTCCTCACGCCTGGCAGCAGGAGCTTGTGCTGCTGAGCGATATCACTGGCCCCTTTTTTCCTTTATGTGGGTACTGGGAGTCAAACTCAGGACCTCGCGCTTGCCAGGCAGGCGCTTACGCCGCTGAGCCATCTCACCGGGCCGGTGTTGTCTTTTTTAAGTTAGGTTTATTTCACAATATTTGGTATATACAAACAGCTGGCACTGATTTTCAGCCAATCTACACTAATAATGATCAGTTAGTTTTGTTGATATCTGAATAATAGTATTGTTTCATAGCTCTGTATTTCCTAAGGAAGTGCAAAGCTTCTAGCTCTTTCATTACCAATTCGCCTAGTTCAATAAGTTCTTTGATCTTCTCTGGGTCCTTCACATCTTTGTTTTTAAGGAAAACATTCTTCAAACGCCTTTTAAAATAGTCTGCTCCTTTTGGATAGTCCCATCCAAGATACAGCAGATTTTTATAAAGGTTTAATACTTCTCCTCTTAAAGAATTGGCCATTTGCATTTAGCATGGACATTAATCCACTTTTGTAGATAACACATTTCACCACCTCCGGATCCCAGGATCCGGAAAACAACACTCTATGCCATGACCTCGGAGGCGGAGGGCAGTGTTAATGGTTTTATGGACTGAAAGTGTTCGCAGAGTCCGTATGCTGAAGTCCTAATTCCTAGTGTGGTGAGTATTCAGTGATGGGGTCTTTAAGAAGGGACTGAGATTGAATGAGGAAAAGGGAGAGGTCTTTTTCTCTCTCCCTCCTGTGAGACACAGGATAAAGAGGGGATCTACAAGCCCGAAGAGGGCCCTCCCTGGAAACTGATGGTGCCGGAACCCTGGTCTTGCATTTCTGGCCTCCAGAATCTGGCATATTGTGAGGCTGCCATATTTAACGTGCGGTTACTGAAGTAGAAAAATTATGTGGGCTGAGGTTTTATGGTCTGGCTTGGATTTTTTATGTATCATTTGTGCCCATTTTTCATTAATTTGAATCTGATCACATGACTTCAAACTAACTTCAAGGAAGGCTGCAGAATGCAGTATTCTTTTGTGTCCTGAGAGAAGAAATATGTTTAATAAGCATTTAGAAAGTATCATAGGAGAAAGCCTTCATGGTCTGTTACCTGTGGATGTCTTTTGAAGATTGGACCTATTCAGTTCTTAAACATTTGGTGGAATATCACAGGAAAGCTACCTGGGCCAAGAGTTTTCAATGTGGAAAGATCTCAAAACATGAGTTGAAGTTTTGTAATACTTGTAGGAATATTCAAGTTCCCTACTTCTTTCCATGTTCGATTTTACCAGAGAGCTTCACTGAAATGTCAAACATTTGTTCATGGCCAGAGAACAGGATAAGCTACAGGGCCCAGGACTGGATGGCAGTTTACCTCCTTATCTAATGAGAAAAGGAGAAAACATGCTTGCTCTAAATTGATTTGATGACCAAATCAATTCTAAGTTGATTTGATGACCTTTGTATGGTCCACAAGGCCACTTCTCAGCTCACCGTGTTTCATGCCCAGTGTAAGAGCACTCACTAAAAGAATATTGAGAAGATCCATTCACATTTTCTTCACCAAACCAACACTTGCAAAAATTACTCTCTTAAGGCCTATAGATTTGTCCCCACTTGTCTTGGTGTATTGTCATTGAGAGACTTGGAGCTTACCTCACTAAGCTCAACCATCTCTATACAAGGACAAAATCATCTTCACTTTCATCCAGTGAAATTTTGTTAGCCTAGTTTTTCTCTGCCTGCCTACAAGAAACTTCTAGAACCTTCTAGAAAATGAAGTCTCTCTTGGTGAGTAGGTTTCTGGCAGAGGGAGAAGAGCTGTTGGAATTGCTGTGCCTCTGGGGTGGGTTGAGCTAGATACAAAGGCCTTTGGCCCAACCTGTTGTCATGGGAATTGATTATCTTTTGAGTACTGGTTGAAAAGAGAGCTTGCTTTAGCAGATTTACTGAAGCAGACTGAGAAACAAAGTATATTTTCATGAGGGAAAATATAGGTTGTTTTTCACATCCTCAGAAAGTGAGAAATGACCACAGTGAAAGGCTGTCTAGCCTCCAGCCATCTTCCCAGGAGAAGACTCCAGAAGCCGAGTTTTCTTGTGCATTTGAAGAGAAATCTCAAAACAGGTAGGCCTGCATTTCTTCCCGAGCACCTACATTCCATTAACTGGGTTACACCCCAGACAAAAACTCAATCCCTTCAAGGTTCAGTTGTTGAGGCCATGAACGCAGGCTTGGAGGCCTCCACTGTGCAGGGGAATGAGCCTGAGGCCCCAGGCACCTCTCCACACCCCAAGTGGTTTCTGTTTCTACCTAGCAAATGAATTTGTCTGTGTTTGTAGGGAGATATGTGCACACACATGCACACACACACACCCCAAGAGAGAGAATGAAGACAGACAGACAGACAGAGAGCGAGAGAGGCTGTAAAAGGAGCTAACATTTTTTGTGAACCATGGCAGCTGGGGCTGCTGGTGACAGTTCAATGGCATCATGATGCTAGCTTAAAATTGGTTTTGTTGGGAGTATTTATACCATAGCGCTTAGCAAGCTTTACAATGCAGGGCTGTTTACTTGTTTACTTATTTTTGAGAGTCTGCTGTGGAGCATTATCCTACTGACCATAGAGCATAACTGCTGCGCACTGACTGCTGTGACTGCTCTGTAGTAAACGTCTTACCAGCATCATCTCCCGTCACCTCCCCCACTCTGCGAGGTGGCACTGTTTCATTCACATCTCACTGGAGAGGAAACAGAATCTGGGAAGTGAACAGACTTGCTCACTCTTGCGTGGCAGCACCTGAGACCTAAAACTGATCCTCAGTCGCTCCTTTCATTGGCGTGTTATCTTTTCTTGCATCCTCAAGGCCTTGCCTGGACACTTGCCCCTTGCTGCAGAGAGCCGGTCTGGCCCTGCCTTTCCGATTGTCCTCATTTTCCCACACCTGTTTCTCCTAACTGGAAGAACGCAGTGGGCCGTGATGCAAGAGGGGGCGGGACACTCTCCATGTCTTGCTCCTGTGTCAGCTCCACGCTGGGGTGTGCAGGACGGCACACTTCTGACGTTGCCCAGGGTACCCTGACGTTCACTGCACTGTGGCTGAGCGTTTGCTCTGTGTTGACACAGAGCTGAGCACGTGTTGAGAGACAAGGTCATTGAGTGTTGTCCTTGGAAAAGGCCCTCTGTTCGGGAGCTTGGAGGTTAACATGGGAAAGGAGAGAGAAGGAGACGTTGCAGCAGCACAACCCAGAGTGATGTGTGGATGCATGGGCCAAAGGCAGCATGGAAGAAATGATTATTCTCAGCTGAGGTGGAAAGAAGGGAGCTGGGCCATGACGGAGGTGGAAGACTGAGAAAGCGATGGTGAACAGGGCATTCTGGGTAAAGACGCAGGGCCTGCAGGGTAACACCAGGGGTGAGGCTTGCAGTGTCTTCCCGAGAAGCCTCAGATTGTGTGGAGAGGAGGGAGGATGTGGAGACTGTCACACAGTGCTGAGTCCCTGCCCTAGAAATTCAGACACCCTGAGCAACTTAACTTACCCAACTTATTTCTTTTCTTTCTTTCTTTTTTCCTCCTAAAGTAAATAAAAATACTAATACCTGCTTCATGAGAGTTATTTGGATTTGGGAGGAAACAGGCTAATATATTTACAAGTATTGTGTGCTCTGCTGGACACCACGGAGGTACCCGAGAGAACCCAGTCCTCTTCTGTCTTCCTGGGCTCAGTTTAGGTGGAGAACAGGGCTCCCAGGGGGCCCATGGGAGCCAACTTGAGTTGGGCCAGGTCATGGAGGCCTTCAGTACAAGATCCAGGATTTGCACACTGAATGACAGGTGGAGAGTTTTCATCAGGAATTGGCCATCATCACGGTGGCACATTTAGGAGACAAGGGTGTGACTAGCTGGAGAGGAAGTTGTGGTCTCGTGGGCCGGAGAGAGGGAGAGATCATCTCCAGGGCACACATGAAAGAAGGTGCAGTGAGGGTCTTGGGCAGTGTTCAGGTGCTGGTTGGATGTGGTCTGGATGGAGGAGATTTAGCAAAGGGCGATAGGCTTGGCCTGTCTGCCTGTTGCTTAGTTTGCTTGCCACTTTCTGCGCCCTTGGTCTCCCCCCAACCCCACGACCTCATTTTACACTTGGAGCTCCAGGGCCACTCTGGAATGGCTGGAGACGCAGTCTGGGTGTCAGGAGGGAGATGTGGTTAGTGGTTATGACATGCACAATAGAGCCTGAAATGCCCCTCGCAGAGCCACAGTACAACTTCTGTAACCTACCATGCTGACTGGCCACCCCTGTCCAAGCCCATTGTGGTCATTACCTGCTCGACTATCTCCTCTCACAGCAAGCAGGGCTGCCTCCAGGCCAGGGCTGGGGTACATTAATGTCACCACTGTGACTCCTACAGGTGGTTTGTTAGTGGTTTGCCGTGTTAATTTCCAGACGTTTTCTGTCTGGGTTGTGCTACTACGTCCTCTTATTGTTTCTTCTTAGCTTATCTCTGACCTGATGTCCCTGCCCACCTGAGCAGGGGACAAGGAACCGGAGACAGGTGGCAGGGTGGAGAGGAAGGCGAAGAGGTGCAGCGTTCTTCCTTCCACCAGCTGGCTCGTCACAGATACACTTGCTTCCTTGGTCACATGGGCCACCTGAGGGAGGGCTGTGGAGCAGTATTAGCTGGAGGTGACCTGTCTGGTGCCAGTCCTGAGGTGCTTTCCCTGTGCTTGGCCAGGTGGCCCCTGCTGCTTCTGAGATGCTGTGATTTTTCTTTCCTAATGGGATCTTTTCAAAGATGAGGTTTCATTAAATTGCCTAGGCTGGCCATGAACTTGCCATTCTCCTGCCTCAGCCTCTTGAGTATCTGGAATTTGAGGAGTGTGCCACTGTGCTTGCTGTGACTCTTAGAGCTGTCAGCGTCTTTAGAAAGGTCACTGCTGTGTCCCCTCCAAATGGTTTCACCAGAAGTCCTGGGGAAGGCTCTTACTGGCCCATTTGGGTCACATGGCCACCCCTGAGCCAGTCACTATTGCTGGGGAAGAGATGCCGTGCTCTGCTTGGCTGGCTGGAGGTCAGTGAGCCTAGGACCGAGGCTCATCTCCAACCCTCTATAGCCATTGACATCCATACTCTACCAGTAACATATTTTTCCTGACATACCAGGGCTTGTTTCTTTGGTATCCTTGCTTCTTTGGCTTGCAAGTCCCTCTTCCGTTGCTTCCCCAAGGGATCGATCCCTTAAGACTCAGCTCAGTGGCATCTTCCTCTAAAAGGCCTTCCTGCATCCCTTTGGGTTGAACTGATGAACAGGTGGGAACATGTAGCTGTTAGTCGGGGAGGAGTTGGAGCTGTTGAGATACTGTAGACTCAAAAACCAAAAGACTTGGACAGAATCCTGGACAAGACTAAGATTTTGGGTACGGCAGAAAAGGAGATCCATGGTTAGGGAGGAGGGGAGAGGCCTGGTGAGCTGGGGTGCCATGGTGCTCTAGGGAGCAGGTATTGTGAGGATGCAGCAGGAGCAGAGAGGTGCCTCCAAGTTGACATTAGAATTCTCTGGGTTGGGGGAGATTTTAAAACTAGGGTCGTCTACCAAGGAAAATCACTGGTGTGGTGGTTACAATGGAAGGATGTTCTAGTCCTAGATGCGATGAGGCATGTAAGACTAGAAAGAATACTGGACTAAGTGTCCAAATGAGTCATCACCCTTCTCCCAAGATCCTTCTTTGCTCTTCCATCAGGTGTAGAGTACCTACAGCAATGCGTGTTAGGTAGCTGGAAAGGAATTGGCTGAATGTAGCTCCCTATCCTTATCTGTTGAGAGAGAAATTTGCACGCTATGGGCATGATTTAAATTTCAAGGGGGTATAAACCAGAGTTAAAGAAGTGAGAATATATTGCTAGGGAGAACTTTGATGATGAGAGGAAGCAGAGAAAAGGCAATGGCTTACAGAGCTGGTGGAGACAGAGATGAATTGGAGAAGGTGTCCAGGGAGATTTGGATGTGGCAGTTACTGTTTTAGAATGAGGCAGACCTGATCAAGCCCTTAGACAGAGTAACCAAATGCAAGATAGAGAGAGGCTGGTGTGTGGGGAAAAGCCTCTGAAAAGAATAGAGAAAGTGAAAGTAAGTTTGGGACTCAAATGACGAGAACCGTGGAATACAGGTACAGAGTCCACTTGAGGTGATGGGACCTCTCCACAAGCCACCAGCTGTTGAAGGAGTTAAGTGTTGGCCTCATCTTTGGGTATTGGACTTTCTAGAAGTCTGTTCTTCCCATTGTACAATTTCTCCTCCTAGGTGTGAGAAACGAAGCAAAGGAGACCACTTCCTGGAGTCATAATTCTCTTTGAGAGTGTTCGAAGGTGGCTGGTGAAGAAGGAGATATAAGTATATTAAATCCAGCCTTTGATCTTTTCCTTTAGTACATTAACAAGAAAAAACTTCTCTGCTAAATCATCCCGGTGGAAGTTTTCTCTTGGGCATCTTGGCTAGCAGGAGGGCGATGATTCTTCTCGGCCCCCAGAGGGGCCCCGAGCTTCCTTCCCTACAGACGCATCTGTTGAAAGGCTGTGGCGATTTGATTCTGGCCAGGGAGCCTCAGTTCTGCCAACTTAGAGTTGGGGTGGGACAGGGTGTACTGGTGGCGGAAAAATGGGATTCTTGGCCTTTGAATGTCACGTAACTTAGAGAGAAATAACATCTTGCCCACTGCTATGGCTTGGGTCTAGATGTCCCCCAAAGCCTCATGCAGTCATAGATGGGACTTTTTCAGAGGTGGCTGGATCTAGAGTGTATGATGCTGGGATAGATTCATGGTACAATGCTAGGATCAAGGGCACTAGGGTTAAGGGTGTCATTGCTACCTGCCCTAAGTAGCCTGAAGAAGATAAAAGGGGCAGAAAGATGCTGTTAAGGTCCCTTGTTGCTCTTGCTACCTTCTGGATGCCATGAATGGTTTCCCCTCTGCCATGTGCCACCCTCCCTTGGAGCCAGCTGATTATGGACTGAAACCTCTCCAGACTGTGAGCTAAATACACCTTTGCCCCTTTAACTTTGGGTGTCAGGCATTTTGTCTCAGCAGTGAGAGAAAAGTAACTAAGATGCCCCCAGATGTCATAGTTAAATCTCTCCTTCTATGGACATGGAGCAGGCTCTTGCACTTCTCCAGCTGGTTTATGTCTGCAGCTCCGTCGACTCACTGCTCCATAAGCTCACCTGTCTACAAAGTGGATCATGCCCTTCTTTACCCTATCCCTGCTCATGCTGTTCTGTCTCCCCGAAATGCTCTTTGCTGTTCAATTAGTTTAGCATTCTGCTTCTCATTCACTGCTCAGCTTAAGAAGGGGAGACTCAGGACCAGACCCAACACTCCGTGCTCTCCAGGAAGGTCTCATCCAACTGAGGTTCTTTAAAAGTATTGAGAGTGAAGCTGTGATGGAACTCATGGGTCGTTGGAGGATGTGGGTTTGTATCTTCTTGCCTTCTTTCCTTCGACTCCTATACAGAAACATGAGTCCCTGCTCCACACAGTATTGGAAAGTATAATAGGGATACTGCATGTCTCTATGATAGGCTCTCCATTAAGGTCACTTCCCCTCTTCTCTTTCCTTCTTCTCAATTCCCAGTTCTTGATACATCCAGGAACTTACTGAGCTCTGGTTCCCACTGTCCCACTTAATGGAATCATGAGGGTATCTCATTTTATATATATATATATACATATAAAATAAAATATAAAATGTATATAAACAAAATAAAGTGAGATTAAATCAAACAATGATACAATCAAGAGATGCTCAGAAACACGAGCTCGGGGAGGCTGCTGCCAGTATAACACTCCATATTGTTTTACAGTAAAATATTTTTTCCCTTTTTTCATTATTTTAAAAATTTTGCTAGTATGTGTTTGCAGTATATAATGATTCCATTCATTATGGGGAGTTGGTACATCTTAATTCCTTTTTTCTTCCCCTTCTCCCCTCCCTCATGGCAGTCTGTATTTAGCCATCATACCTGAACCCTGGTCTCCATGAAAACCAGCCCCACCTTAGCCCCACTTTCTCTATTGCCCTCTTTACACTTTGCCACTTGACATTTCATTTCAGGAGGAGATTCCAAGCCTACCACTGAGCAAGCCTGGCTGACAAGGGGGTCAGGTTGCCTGACTCAGTTTCTCAGAGGAGACCACTCATAGGGTCCAAGATGACCAGCGCAGCTTAGAATGCGCAGTCCAGACACAGGAGTGGACAAATTGGTTTCTTAGATCATCTGCAACAATAGCCACTGTAGGGTCAGATTTTCTCCTAACCCTTTTTTATTTGATTTCTTTCCCAAATAGGAAAATGATGATTCTGATAACTCTGCCTGCCATTAACTAATGACAAACCCAGTGACCAATTGTGCTTGAATCTGGTGAGAAAGCAAGATTAATTGTCCTTGGAGAGACTGGGTCCCAAGGACTTGGTGAAGAGCAGAAATGCAGGCATGCAGAAAGCCAGGCCTGTGAAAATGTGGAGCTTTTTCGGTCATGTCTGACCTGCAACGTCTCATGGTGCTTGTGATTTACCAGTTCTGTGTCCATAGCTTTCTGTAACTTGGAGGCCTGTATCTTCCCAGCTTCCATCTGCTGGCTGTGGGCTGGGAAAGATTCATCTTGACCCCAAAGCTCCAGGCCTCTTGGTTCTAGATGGGATTCCTATAAACAGTTTGAGCCAAGGGTTTTTGCATAAGTGGTTTATTGTGCAGAAGAGGGGATCTCAAGAGAAGCAGGATACAGAAAATAGGGTAAAACAGGAAAAAATGCAAAGTAAGAATGTGACATTAGCTGGAAACTAGCTCCAGCCTGATTCCAGGAGAGCCATGAAAACCACATTACCCCATATGTGGTCCCACCCTTGGGCATAAGGGCTGCTTTATCACTCCATGGCACAGGCACTGTGCCATGTACTGCATGTTCTTTAGTTGTTGGCTCAAGCTGCCCTTTGCAGAAGAGATGGGGGTGTCATTTCTACGGTGACAGCCCCTCTCTTTGGAGTTCAATACTCTTCACCATTGGCAGCCACCATTCCCATTAAGACTGGGCACATTCTCGCAAAAAGGCTCTATGCAGGGCACCAACATCTACTGCAGGCCTGATTTGCCTCCCTTCTGTGAGCTGAGACTCAAGATATACCCGTGTTCTTTGCTGTCGTGAAAATCCTCATGCTGGACATTATGCAGCCTATTCCGAGAAAACTCTCTGCTCCAAGGCAAGACAAAAGGCGGAATTTGCCAGCTGATCTTTGACCAAGCCCAGGACTCAGCTCAGGGCAGGCTGTGGGTCTTCAGGTCCCACAGAGCTTCACAGGCAGGTCCCAGCCCTCACAGGGGGCCTAGACCCTCACAGAGCACCCCAGTGGTCCCCCGGCAGGTACTCCAGCCCTGGGCTGTACTTTATCTGGGAGGGCCATGCCCCCATATCAACTCCTGAAGCTGATACCTCCAATTTTGTCTGTGAGAGTGAATGTCATAGCATGATCAGCACCATGTTTACACAAGGGGCTGTGCTGGACATTGAAAGGACATTATGCTTCTTATCCTTGAAGTCTGAGTGTTGAACTCACTGTGTTTGTGGTGTCCCTTTGCTTGGAGGAGATAAAGATGAGAAGAGAAGAGAGGTAGAGTTCGTTCTCCATCACATCAAAACATTTTAATTCATCTGTTTGGTCATTTTCTCAGACATCGCCCCTCAGGAACTGGAGGCATAGTCTGAAGGAATGGGGATCAGGGAACCCCCATGTAACACACAATCAATGTCATCGCTGCAAACATCCTTCCCCAACAACCGGGGGTCTTCCTTGGTCTCTGCTCTGAGTTCAAGCCCCTTCTGTATCATTTTGCCCAGCCTGTGGTCATCATCATCTCTCAACCTGGGAGAAACTGGGGCAGGTGGAGGCGTGAGGGAAGATGAAGGAGAGAACAGCGTTCTTGCATTTTAGACACTTGGCGTGGTGTCAATTGATAGCCCTAATATATCTCATCACTCCCTGCTGGCCGCATCTCTCGTGTATTTGCTGCCTCAGGGTAGACACCATCATTAGGCTTCCCAAAGTGTGAATAATTTCTGAAACCTTTCACTGGGAACAGGTTTCTCTTTTTTTTTTCTGGGCAATTTTCTTAAGATGAAATGACACAAACCAGCAGCATCGAGCCTGATGGACGGTCTCTTATCTCCTCTGAAACAGCTGTAAGGCCATTGATAGTGCATTGAACGTGACCCCAGAAATGAGCTCTAGAAAATAATTTTCCATAAACTCCAGTGGAATATGTCAGTATGTTAGGCAGAATGATTCTCTAATATCCAAGCCTCATACCCAGGGATTGTCCCAATTTATCTCATCCTGGGATAAAGGACCTAGGATGGCTCTGGTTATGATTTGGGTTAATAATGAATGAGCTTCACAGTGGCATACACTAGGTGTGTAAGAAGCAGGTAATGCATTTGACTCTGCCATGGATAGAATTATGTAGCACTAAAAAACCCCAACAGAATTACAGTGCTCACTCTTCCTTTCTCTGGTGCTACCTGGTGGGGACAGGTTTCATGACTCAACAAAATACCACCTCTGTGATCCTGAACAGAGTTTCACCTCTCAGAGTGTCTCTTTCCTTGTCTTTCAAATTGCAGTTGATTTTGTATGAAAGTCAGATGGATCAATTGGTGAAATCTATATGATGATTCGTGGAGTAATCTAAAATGTCCTATGAGATATAACGTATAAGCTTTTACAATCCATCAATCTCTGAAATGGGACTTTTAAAAGTTGTCTTTCTTGAACTTTGAGCTGTGCCATGGGATATGCTGAAGTTGTTTTCGTCTATTTGATTTCTCCCGAACACACATTTCCTGGGTGCCCAGTCTGCAGGAGTCTTCCTGAGGGATTCTAGTAGCAAATGGAGAAAGACACAGGCTTCATCCAGAATACAGGGAGAGCAGAGAGGCACACCGGGCTGTGGCACTCTTGAGTCAGAGAAGGGGTCCAGAGAGGAGGGCCAGTGCACGTGTCCCAGGCAGAGGTGACAGGAAGGAAACAAAAAGGAAGCCATGGCTGAACTGGGATGGAACAGGTGAAGAGCTGGGGAAGAGGAACAAGAACATTTTAATGAAAGTTGCATAAAAATAGATGATCAGTTAGGAAGGGCTATCTCAGAGGAATTTGTAGCTGTAAAAATTTATAGTTGCTTCTGTAGGACTAAGGCCGAGAGAGATTGAAATAGTGGAGGCCTGAGAGTCAGATGGGAAAGAAACTGAAGTAAAAGGGGACAGCAGGGATGCAGGGGGCCTGCTGAACAGTGGGATTCTGTACACTATTAAACATGGCAGATACAGATGAAGAAAGTCCGAAGACTTTCTATTTGGGGTTTGGAAGGATGCCAATGACTCTCCTGCAGGAGTCAGGAGCTGAGATGAGTTTGGAAGAAGAGGGTTGAGTGATGGTGCTGTTACAGTGAACGCCCTGTATTTTTTCCTCTTGGAGAGGCTCATTGCAAACCCATGAGAGAAGGAGGACCTGAAGATGCAGGAACAGCAGCAACTCATCCATAAGCAGATGGGACAAGGAGGCAGAGGAGGTAACAGAATTCGTGAGCAAAGATGAAGGACAAGAAGAAAAACAGAGCATTATCAAGATGGGTGTGCAGGGGCATGGTCTGTAGGATCTTGTGATCTAACAACCAGGGCTTGTGATCTTGTGGACCCGATTAGTTGAGGGTGGTGACAGGAGCCAGCTGGCCACGAGCAGGGGCTAGAGACACGTATCCAAGGGGCTCATAGGATTTCCATGTTGTTTGCTGTCTGTTGTCCTTCGTTCTGTCTTTATAGACACAAGAGAAAGTGTCCTTAGTGTTCTTCTGTACCCTGGTCCCATTTTGAACTTCTGGTATTATCTCTGGCTCTTCTCCTGAGGCCTCTCTCCTCGCTGAGCTCAGTTGATTATTCAGGGTGGACGTAAATGGGCCTGTGAAAAAGCCCATGTAGGCGGTAAGATCTTTGTTGCTTTTTTTTCCAACTCCGGTCTCTGTTCTGATGTAACATTTGTCACGCATTTTTGGAGCCTCTGATATTTGATTATCCACACAGGATTTCCCAAGTGAACTCACAGTGGCTTTGTTTCCCTAACATGGACAAAGCTGAACTAAAAAATAAGTTAAAACTTTTCTTTTAAGTTATTCTCAGAGTCTTAACTGTGTTATTATGCTTTGTAAAACTCTGAGAAAGGACTACAGTGTTCAGTATTTCCCAAATGTATTTTTAAAAAATCAAGAATATTTATTTTTTAAAAAAGGTAAGAAAGACAATTCAATAAACTAACTTGAAAACCATATTTTCATCACATTTGAAGGGAAACAAGATATCTTTTTTATGACACAATTTTCTCAACATTCCTCACTGTAAACCGCAACACAGCAGGATATGCTGTTTGCATGAAATGCAGTAAACCAGGCAGATCTGCGTGCTGCCCTCCAGCCACTTCGACTGACTGCTGCGGCTTTGGCCTGAGGCCCTGGGAGGTGGATGTGGCGAGACGATAATGCACGCCAGCAGCCTTGGTCTGCACACACAGCAGAGTTGACGACGGCTCCAGCTGGGTCTGCAGACTGACAAGGGCCCCAGGACTGGACCTGTGTGGGACATGGAAGCTGCAGTCACTCCCGAAACTGTTTGATCTAAGGTAGCGACAATCAGGACCCAGGAAGCAGGCAGTCAAAATGGAGACTTCCATGATGGAACACAGTCAGGAGCCCAGGCGAGGGGTGTGGATGTGGAGGACGCAGCCTGGGGCTTCAGAATGTGTGAGCATTACGTTAGGTGGATATATTTGCTTTTTTCCCATGACAGTTTGTCCGCCTTGGCAATCATTGTCTTTTATGCCCATCCTCATGACCCCAGAGGAGGCCTGGAGCTCGCCCACAGAGTGCCACCTGCTCCTCCATCGTGTAATGCTGACTTCCGCAGGGGCAGGCAAAGGAATGCTGTCCGTGAAGTACCCTGTACTGTGCTAGCACATGAGGGTCCTCAATAAATGGGGGCCACCCTTCAGCATCTTCCACCTCTATTCACTCTGTTGTCCCAACGCTCCGGATTTGGATGGTGGCTATGAAATAGCCACTGGCCTTCATGGAAGTCAGGTTTAACTGGGGCCATGTGGTTAATTAGGCCTGAGTGGGGAATCCTGAGAGCAGCCACATGTCACCTTGTGGTGATGGTGTCACCAGATGGGTCTGAGGAGGGTCACCTGAAGAGGAGAAGGGGACCTCAACATGCCACAGGCAGGTTCTTGATGTTTTGTTGCAGAAAAGCATTTCAGAATGCATCAATGAAGGACATGGGCAGATTTATTAGTCAGAATCAAGGAAATACACCCTCAGAGACAAACAGGAAAGAGGTATGCTGTGGTCTGGGGTTGGGAGTATTCATGTGGTCTTGGGGCATCCTTAAGATGGATGGACTATGATGTTTATTTTTTGAGTCACTTATCATTTACCTAGTGTCTGTTTTCCTTAAGGTCAGGTGGCCCATTAGTGGGTTAAAGCAAAAACTGACTTTATCAAGTAGGTTGAAATACAAATCATTTATATATGTTTGACATTTAGTGATATGGCACCCAATTCATAATACTGTTTCTTTGAGAATGGAAGTGTTTGGAATTTATGGAATTTTAGTATCAGAAGGAAAACATAGGCTGGATTTATGGACTCAGAGTATCTTTAAGACTATTAGGAATTTGGGAGTGTGGAGCTTAGGGAGCAAAAGTTATGGGTTACCTTGGGTAATTTTTTTTTTCCTTCGGGTGGGGGGTATGGTAACCAGGAATCGAACTCAGGACCTCACGCTTGCCAGGCAGGCACTGCGCCACTGAGCTAAATCCCCGGCCTGGGTAATTTGGATGATCTCTTAAAGTTTTCTTAAAGCTATGGCCTCCTCAAAATTACAACCTCCCTGCCTCCTTTCTGCCTATCTTTATCTCTTCCATGCTACCTCATTACCAGGGCGATTCTAAACCTGAATAACACTTTCCTGACACTGGACTTTGCCAGTGCAAATCCACAGTGGTTGCTAATGTGTGCTCTGGGCCCTGGGCCCTGGGCCCTTTAGACCACACTCTGCTGCAGTGACTTAGCTTCTGAGTCCTAGGAAAGTTGAGAACACAGGGACCCACGTGAGTCTGAATGTCGGTGGCTTTTCTGTTGATACCTCACAGCTGAGGAGTGAGATCGGTTCTACCCGTGAGTGCTGGCAGTTTCTGTGACTGTCTCTCAGGCACTGTGTGAAGTCCTGTGGGCCGAGAGTCCAGCACACTCTCTTTTCTGGGCCTCACTGTCTTGGTCTCTGAAATGAAGGAATTTTGCAAGGAGATTTCTAAGCGCGCCTTGCACTCTGACATCCTGTGAGCTTACGTGCAACTTAGCTCCAACTCTGGTGCCACGTCGTGGTTTCTGGAGAGCATCTCAGAAGAAGCTTTTCCTGGCTCAGCACAGCAAGAACAGCGGCTTGCGTCTGGTCGGGGGTCAAGGATAGGCACATGCTCTCCTTCCGCTTCTCAGCTCCAGACTGAGAGGTCACACATCCGCCACAGGCACCCACTCAGAGCCCCCCATGCCCTCTTGGTCACACAAGAAGGGTGGAAGGGCTCTGCTTGTCCTCTTAGTGCATTGTTTTCTACTCCGATCTCTGCTTTTGGCCAGAAAGGACCAGGCTGAGTTGCGTCCCCGTCGGAGCTTGGTGAGGGCAGTCCTGGGCTGGATTCTGGGCAGAGTCTGTGGGATGCGTGCTCCTGTGCCCTCACGTGGCAAACTCACATTCCCTCATGATGGTGAAGGTCACAGTGCCCAGCAGGCCGGCAGGGTCTTTCCCTCTGGAAAGAGGAGGACTCAGCTGGCGAGAGGGTGCACAGTCTCCACGGGGCTGGAATGGTGGGAACCGTGGGTGTTGGCCCAGTGAGAGCATGGACTTGGCATGAACCAGAAGCAGGAAAGGAGGAGGTGCCATTTCCATGGAGTGGGGAAGCCAAGTCAGGTGATAGCACTAGGAACAGAGTGCTTCAGAGATCACAGGACTGACACGCACGGTGACGGGACAGGCTGGACTCAGCCACTCCTGCACTCCCAGTGTCTTTGTTGACCATCTACGATGTGCGGGTGCTGTGCTCAGCTCTGGGGACACGCTGGGGAAGAAGCCAGGCCTGCCATGTGTCTTCATGAGCGTCAGCCCAAGAGCACGTGAGGACTGCGTGCCTGGAGTGAGGCTGCCCGCGCCCACATCCCGCATCCACTATTTAATGGAGGGTGACTTTGAGCAAGTTAATTAACCTTCTGGGCCTCAGATTCCTCTTCTGTAGATTAAGAAGAATAATAGACACTGCCTGAAAGGATTGTTCTGTAAATACACAGAAGAGCACACCACAGCACTTGATAATCTCCTTTCATTCGTTCCCCTCCTCTTCCCCCCTCCTGTAATAGAGCATTTGGAAGAAAGCAAGTTCATAAGAGACGTGTGTGTGTGTGCACGTGCGTGCCAGTATGTGTGAGAGACTTGGTAAAGGATGCTTAGCCCAACCTGGATGTCACAGAATGATGCTGGAGGAAATCACCCCCAGAGAAAAAGAGCAGATGAAGTACAGGTGGCTTCCCAGATGCTAATGTGGGACTGATTCACACCTGAGACAGCCGGGTGGGTCACGCAGCCGTGCTGTCCCTTTGGCAGCATAAAGAGTGAGGGCTGAGGGTCTACTCTTTTTCTGCTATTAATGAGGCTCCGCTCTCTCTGTGCATCAGATCCTCTCAGCCTCTGCTTATTTCTCTTTCTCTCTTTATAGCCTAACGCACGTTCTCTGCATTTCTCTAAACTAGGGCCGTAGCAAGCGTTGATGTTGAGGAGGAGGAAGATCTGAGCAACAGGGGGAAGGGCCATTGTGGTCACAACAGATGGGAAGGAGGCTCAGTTGAAGGGCAGGGCAGTCCAGGTCCTGGCTCAAGGGCCCAGGTGGGTGGCGATGCCTGTACCTGACATGAGACGCCCGGGGCGGAACCAGCTTGGGTGGGCACAACCATGTTCCATTGGACCTAGGAAGCATGAGATGCCCTGGATGTTCGGGTGGGGGTTCCACAACAGGCGGTGCTGAGGGAGCTCAGAGTGAGCTGGAGCCACATCCCCACATAGTATCTGCAATCAGGGCACACTGTTGGATGTTGGCATGGTTGGCTGTCAAAACTGATTTATTGATTGCAATGAGATTGACCTACATAAGACAGTGCAAACACAGGCATCTCTAGGATATCCACCACATACCTTACAAGATAATCCCAACGAAATCTCTTTTATTTTCCCACTGAATGCTGCCAGTACCTCCCTTCACTGGGGAGAGAAGCTTCCTGCCTGAGGTGTCAGAGCACAGTGCCCCCTGCTGGTAGGAGAGGCAGCTGGGGATGGCCCCGCCTACCCTTTGCTAGGAAGCATTTCCAACTCTCCCCGACCCTCCTGGGCCCCGTGCTTTATCAGAGCAGTGTGGGGGAATGGTTTTAACCCAACTGGTTTTGAGTTCTGACTGAGCCAATTGACTAAACATACTTTGGGTTTGGGAGGCCTTTGCCAGAACCAGAGCCTTGACCTCCAACGTGAGCTGTGCCCAGCCCTCCTGCCTCCCCTTGCAAAGTGCCTCCTTCCTGAGACAGCCTAGAGATGCATATTTATGTATTTCCAGCCATCACCCCAAGAGCTCAGATTTTCCTGTCCTTGGTGTCACTTTAATTAATGCACTCCCGTGTGCTGGGTGACAAAATTAGGTTGCAGGGGTGGCAGGCGTTTATATCACGAAGGGAGAGAAAAAGGTGTTTTGCACCATTTTCCTTCTTGAGCTCAGCTATTAATCTTTGCAATCAATACTCCTTTATTTTTGGCTCCAGAAGATGGTGGGGTGGAATCAGACTGTCAAGCCATTTAAGGCTACATCTGCATAAGTGATAGAGATGGTTTGTGACTTTCATTCTGGGTGAAAACACGTGTCCCTGGCCAGATGTGGCAGGGCCAGTCTCTGTGATTCTCATGCCAACTTTATGATATGTTCGATTTAGGTAAAGTGCCTGGAACCTGCTGGGACCAATTTGTTATTAAGCACCATCTGCAGTTTTCACTTTAATTAATATCATAAGAATCAGGATCCAGTGCTTTAATTACCAGGTTAACCCTTTAGGATCATGGGAAGAAGGAGGGATGCTGGGACTGTGGACCAGGGTGGGTCTTCAGGGAGCTTTGGATCTATCTGTATGCTGGTGCCCTTGGTCCTGGGCCGCAGAGCTGGTCACTGTCCAGGTATGACCCTGGCTGTGGGGTTTGCTTGTGTGGAAAGGAAACTGGAGTGTGTTGACCCACGGAGAAGGCGTCCGCTGAAGTATCAGCCACGCCCATTTTCCTGACCCTTTGAGGGATGTCGCCTACACAACAGAAGCCCTAATGATAGTCGGTGTAGTGATGATGTAAACAATGATTAGCACTTCCTGAGGGGTTACTGTTATCGTGCTATATTGTACGATATATTAAATACTGTATGTGTGTGTGAGTCCCTCCTTATCTGTGGGGAATTGGTTCCAGGACTTTTGTCACCCATGACTATGAAAGTCCCTTATGTAAAACGGTGTAGTATTTGCATAGAACCTACTTACATACCCTTGTGTATTTTAAATCATCTCTAGGTTGCTTATAATACGTCATGCAGTGTAAATGCCATGTGAGTAGGTGTTGTACTCTATTGTTTCGGGAATACTTATAAGAAAAAGGTCTGTATACGGTCAGTACAGATGCAATGCTTTTTCTGAATATTTTCAACCTACAGTTGGTTGAATCCTCAGATGAAAACCATGGATTTGGAGAGTCAACTGTATATATATATAGTCTATATATGTATACATATATACATATATATATGTATATATATATATATATGTATGTATATACACACACACATTATAACATATGTATGATAGACCTGGGCGTGGTGGTACATGCCTGTAATTCCAGCACTCAGGAGGCTGAGGCAGGAGGATCATTGCATGTTCGAGACCACCTGGACTATATAGTGAGTTCAAGGCCAGGCTGGACTACACAGTGAGATCCCGTCTCAAAAAAAAAAAAAAAAAAAAAATATATATATATGAGTGTATGTAATGTGTAGATATGTATAATGTGTATATAATGGACTATATATATATATACTGTATTATACAGTACATCTCTGCTAGAAATTAAATGATTTTCATAAATTACATCATTTAATTTTTACTGCATTGAGCTATTATAATAATTGTTATTATTTCCTTTGGGGAAATGTAACCTGAAACCTCACCTTCTAAGGTACTGCCTCTGTCCCCTCTGAGGTACTTCTGGCTGTGGGTTCAACTTCACTCTTGGCAAAGAGACGGAGCTCATTGCTTGGGTTCCCCAAGCACAGCTAAGGTTGGTTGGGGCTTTAAAAATACTTTGTTAGACCACGTGGGGTAGGAAAACATGAATCCATTCAGGCATCACACAAGATAAAAAACGGGAAACATAGCTTTTAAAGTGTGAGCCATACAGTTAGTCAGTCTTAAGTAATATCCTAGTTTTAAGGGAAGAACATTTTGGGGTCAGACCCTGCTAGGCAGAAATGTGTGTTCACACCCTTACTGGCTACAGAACCACAAGCAGGCCACTTTTCCCTTGTGCTGCAGCTTCCTTGCAGGAAAATGAAGATGTCCCTCCTTGCCTCTCTTGGCTGTGACAAGGATGTTTTACAGGTCTGACACATGGGAGGAATTCTTTGAATAGCATGACTCCTCTTTTTTTTTTTTTTTTTTTCCTTTATGTGGGTACCGGGAGCTGAACTCAGGACCTCACACTTGCCAGGGAGGCGCTTATGCCACTGAGCTATATCACCAGCCCTAGCATGACTCCTCTTGCAGGAAGTCCTCTGGTGTACATCCAGGCTGAATGACTGTGTCATATGGCAAGGTTCCTCTCGAGGAGCATGGCAACAGAAATGGATCCCAGCTAGCAGAGATAATGAGCTTTTCACACTCCAGAAGGTGTCTCTTCACAGGTGTCTCAGTTATCCCCACATCGGGCAGCCAGCAAGCACCCAGATTGAGCTGGCCATTGGTGGGTTACGGTACTGTGGCAACAGCACATTATAACCAACATAAAGCCCAGGCTGCAGCTGTTGCTCACAATCAGGGTCATCTCATTCATCCATTCATCCTTCAAACGCTTCTACAACGAGATCATTTGCTCCTATGCGCTGGCAGTACGTTAGGGCCTGGAGATAAAGAAGTGAATGAGAAAACATGGTCTTCACCTTCATGGAGTGGCAGTGGGTGGTTCACACAACCACGCCGTGCAGTGCAGCAAGAAAGTGCTGTGACTAGGGAAGTCTCTGTGATTGTCTGAGAACATGGGGCAGGGTTTGTTTCCCGGGGTGGCCTTAACGAAGTGTCACGGACTGCTGCTTGGATGTCAGAAGTTTATTGTGTCACAGTGCCAGGGGTGGATCAGGAGATCAGGGTGAGGGCTGTGAGGCAGAATCTGTTCCCCGCTTCCCCCCAGCTTCTGATGGGTGCTGGCCATCTTTGGTGCTCCTGGGCTTGTACATGCATCACCCGACCTTGACCCTCATTTCCACATGGACTTCTCCCTGTGAGTGTGTCTGCATCCAGATTTCCTCCTTTAATAAGGAGGCCCGTGACCTTATTTTCCCTGATTATCTTTGTTAAAGACTATCTCCAAAGATAGTCACATTCACAGGTGCTGGAGGCCAGGACTCCAGCATTATTTTGCAGCGATGCAATTCAACCCATAACCAGGGTGGAGGTGTCTTCAATGGAACCTCGGTGATAGTGCTATCCAATCCAAAACCTAGCATATGAGGAGCTGGCTGCATACTTAGGAAGAAGTGTTCCCTGTTGTTATGGCTCATGTTTAGATGTCCGCTCAAAGCTTCATGCAGTCATAGGTGGGGATTTTTCAGAGGTGAGTGGATCTGGAGTGTATGACACTAGACTTGATTCATGGTGCAGTGCTAGGCTCAAGGCCACTAGGATTAAAGGTGTGTCATTACTAGATCAGTACACTGATTGGTTTGGCACCACCCTAATCCCGGTAGCCTGGGTACAGTATAAGGAACAGAGAAAGGCTTGTTTTCTCCCTTGTTGCTTTTGCTACCTTGTGGGCACCATGAACTGTTGCCCCTCTGCCATGTGCCACCCTTCCTTGGAGCCAGCTGATTACAGACTGAAACCTCTACAAATTGTGAGCTAAAAAAAACCTTTCTTCCCTTAACTTGTGGGTGTTGGGTATTTTGTGTCAGCAAGAAGAAAAGTAACTAAGACAGAATTTGGTGCCAGAGAAATGGGGTCGTTGCTGTGACACTACCTGGCCACGTGGCTCAAGAGCCTTTGGAACTCACTTGGGGGAAGGCGAAGAGTTAGGAAAGATTCAGAGATGCCAGCTGAAAAAGTAGAACTGGAACACTTTAGGCTGTACTTGATGAGCAATTCTGGTCAGAGCTCAGAAGACCAGAAGGCTGATAGAAATTCTGCCAGTAGACCAGGCTCATGAGGTTTCTGCTGGGAAGAAGGACTGCATTGGTTGTTGGACTCCAGATGATGTGTGTTATGGCTTGGCAGAAAGTTTGTCTGCATTTTGTTTGTGTCCAGAGACTTTGCCTGAGACTGAGGTTAAGGGCGGGGGACTAATTAATCTGGCAGAAGAAATTTCAAGGCAGTCTAATGTTGAGGGGCTGGCATGGCTATTGTTGGGGGCTTTTAGCCAGATTTATGTTGAGAATCAAGAGCAAAGAGGCCAGGAGAATGATTTAAAATGTGAGTTTGCCCAGAAAGGAAGCTTCAGTAAAACTGTGGACTGTAAAGATAGAGCAGAGGAGATCTTGATTGCTGAGAAGGAACAGGAGAATAGAAAAGATGGTCAGAGGGCATCACGAGAAGTACCAGGACTCCACCTTTTGCAGCCTCAAAATTGCCAAAATGAAAGACTTTGGTTTAAGAAGAAAGTCCTGTAGCACCAAGTTCCAGAATGGTGGGGGTATAGGGAAGCTGTTCCTCGGGATTTGGTTCATATGCACTTAAATCCCACAACCATGAGAGAAAGAAGCCAGGCTACTGCTCCATCTGGCAGCAGACCTTGGCATCACCCATGTGGTGCTTGTTTTAGGTGCATGCAGAATTCTAGAGTTGTGAGGTCAGGAAGGCTTCCACCCAGATTTCAGAAGAGGGCCTGGAGGCCAGGCAGTGTGCCCCTGACAGGGCAGTGTGTGACGCTGTCAGTGTGAAGCCAAAGGTGCAGTGGAGACAACAGAAGTTTGGAGAGTCAGGAACGTGGATCTTCTGAAGAAAACTCCAAGAAGGGAGTAGAGCCGGCCCCAGAGAGAAGCCATGGGAGCTACAACTACCAGCAATGCTATAGGGGCAGAGCCACCCAAGCCCTTTGGAGTTCACAACTTGCCACAGATTGCTGGGGATGCTGGATGTGGAACTGTGGGATTTAATGTTTGCACTGCTGGATTTTGGTCTTTTTGGGTCCCATTCTTTTGTACCCCTGTTCGTAACTTTTGGAATGGAAACATCTATCTTGTGCCATTGAATGTTGAAAGTGTTTAACTTTCTTTTCTTTTGTATAGGGGTTTGCAGCTAAGAGTTTGCCGTAAATCTCAGAGGAGACTTTGGACTTGGATTTTTCAGCTGAACTTTTCATGCTGAAACTGTTAGGACTTTGGCAACTCTTAGAGATGGAGTAAAGCTTTTTTTCATAAAGGGATATGCATGAGTCTTTGGGGGGCCAGAACAGAATGTTCTGGCTTGTGTCTAGATGTCCCTGCAAGGCCTCATGCAGTCTTAGATGGGGCTTTTTCAGAGGCAGCTTGATCTATATATAGTATGTGACCCTGGAATTGAGTCATGGTGCAGTGCTAGGCTCATGGGCACTAGGATTAAGGGTGTGAGTGCTACCTGCCCTAAGAAGTCTAGATAAGATAAAAAGGGCAGAAAGATGCTGTTATGGTCCCTTGTTGCTTTTGTTGTATTCCAACCACCATGAAATGCTGCCCCTCTGCCAAGCCACCCCGCATTGGAGACAGCCGATCATGGACTGAAACCTCTAGAACTGTGAGCCAAATAAACCTTTTCCCCCTTTAACTCATGTTGGGTATTTTATCTCAGCAACGAGAAAGGTAACTAAGACACCTGTGGCAGGTTGGAAGTACCTGGGGTAGAAGAAAACACAGTAGCTTTGGGGGAAAGTTTCAGTTTGGCTGGAACACAAAGTACAGGGATGGTGCTGGAGGACTAAGTGGGACAAATGCAGGGTGGCACAGAGAGTTGTAATCGGCAGGGTCACTTTGTCCTGAGGGGAGTGGGGAGCCATGCATGGGTCATCTGGACAGCATCATGGTCAGAATCTGTGGCAGGATGTTGGTCCTTCTGCAGCAGAATGCAACTCCAGTCTGGTTGGCCACATTTCCCTTGCAGGCTCTGCCTCAGTTTGGGTATGGGGAGAACATGGGCTGTGCCCCAGGAGAGGAGTGGTGTTTGGAAGGAGAAGGGAGCTTGTCTCTGGTTGGCATTGGCCACATGGTGCAGATGGGAGAATACTGGGAATAACTCAATATGGTGGGTGTACAGTGGACATGGTTGGAGAGGTGGGCTTCCTTGGGTTGACCCTGCCTTCCCACTGCCCCCTCGCTAGCTCCCTGGGTCCTTTGTCAGGATCCCCTGACCCTCGAAGCCTCCTTTCTTCACATCTGAACCTTCTCCTTCCCGGTAGTCTCCTTCAACCAACTGCCCTCCAGTTCATCTGCCTTTCCTTCTCCAGCCTACCTGGAAGGGAAGTTCCAAAATGCCTTTTTAGAGAGCTGTACACATCTGTTCACCTGAGCAGAGCCTCCAGACTAGAAGAAAGGACAGAAAAGCAGGATGAGGTGGTAGAGATGTGTGGCTTATACATCATGTGTCTCCTCCAACAAATCAGAGTGCAGTGTCTGCTGAGCAGCTTTTGGCATCTGGGTGTGAAGTGCAGGTGCAGCCTGGTCCTGGTGCTCCCGGCCCTGAATCCCAGGAAACACAGGAGGCAGCTTCTGTCCTGCCTGGCACAGATGCCCTGTGTACGTGACAGAAGGGGGACATTTCAAGACCTTGTTTCTGGCAGACACAGCTGTCCGGAAGGACATCAGGCACAGAGAGAAGTGTCTTTGGGTGGCATAAGCCTTTAAGGGATCCTGGAATGTTCATTTTTCTTGAAGGATGGCAGGCAGCTTCCACCAGTAATGCACGGCCAGTTCTGCCTGTTGCAGCTGAAAATCCTTGCCCCACGGAGAAAGGGGCTGGCTTTGCTTTGAGTTTGTGGCTGGTTTCACGCATTCATTATTTTTTCATCATGAAATACCGTAAGACAGAGAGGCCCACAGCCATCTGAACTGATGCCTTTGAAGGTGGTGATTTACTTTGTCCCCATGTTGTGGCATGGCTGTGGCCTTGGTGTGACCTGGAGTTGAGCTCCCTGGGCCTCTTTTTCTGGGAAGCAGCAGCCAGCGCCCAACAGAGGCAAAGCCACTGGCATCTAGACAAAGCAGGTTTTAATTGCTAGAGGTTTATTCTGTATGAGATCCTCCCCACAGTAGCACTGAATCCCAACAGACCCTGCGAAATGAGATTCCAGTTTTCAGAGAAAACAGCCGTGTGTTGGAGAAAGGGTTCATGATGCCGCTTTGTTGGAAGACAGAATCCTAAATAAGATCATGTTTTAGTTCCAGCGCAGACCACAGGACGACGAAACATCTCAGTAGGGGTGGAGCTTCCAGATCGTCTTGTCCAGGGATTTCCACTGCAGACATTCACAGAGCCAGGCAGAGAATGTAAATGTCGATACAAAAGCAAAGAAAGTGCTGGGCCTGCGAGGACCCAGAAAGCACATGCCACTAAAGATCCCCCATTCAAAACAAACGCACATTGTGCCAGGTGGACCAGCCGCTTCTGGACCTGTCATACAGACTGGCTGTTTATGACCACTGTGTAGCATAATTCTCTCATTTAATAATTGGGATACTGAGCCTCCTAACAATAGCTAATGCTCATGGAATGTTTCCCTCTGGCTAGCACTATTCTTAATGCTTTGCCTAAATTCCCTCAATCCAGGAGTGTCTCCTGCCCCTGTTGTGTAGATGAGGACGCTGACATACAGAGAGGTTAAATAGCTTCTCCAAGGCCACAGAGCTAGCAAATGGCAGAGCGATATTCTAAAGGACAGTCTGACTTCACTGCCCAGGTTCTGAACCCCTAATCTGCCCTGCCAGATTCTGGGTGCCCTTCGAGCAGGGAAGTGTCCTGCTCACTGGGCGGGACCGTGGACTCTCAGGATGATAGCACTTGGGCTGCTTCTCAAAAAGTTATAGACAGCTCAAGGGGTAGAGACAAGCTTTGCATCTGGACAGATTGGCTTACATGCTCAGCTTTCATGCTGACTGGCTGGAGGGTGCTAGGCGAATTGGTGCGATCTCCACATCTTGGAGAAGCTAGGGTCCTGAGAACAAGGATGTGACAGCTCCTCCCTGGGCGTGTGACAGTCCCATGAAAAAGGGAACCACACCAAGCATGGATATGTTTATGCCCCTAAATATTGGAGCCCTCTGTGTACTTTCCCAGCAGCTTTTCCATGAAGGTTTATTGGTTCCACAGCTGGATTTTCACTCCCATTAGACCATCCACTGTTGGACACCAGCACAATTATCCCAAGTGTCTTGCCCAAGCTGCAGAAGTTAATGGGATGAGTAATTATCCCAGAGAACAAGAAACACGACCACACTTCATGCTGCTAACAGCCTGGTGCTGCAGCTGTAGACAGTGCCGCTCCGATGGACTCTCCATGATGCCTGTGATGAGCCCCCCTGGGAAGCAGTAGCCAGTCTCCATCACTGGCCAGGGTGAGTGCCAGGCTGAGGCCATTTGGTTTGTGCGCCTCCTGGCATGGTGTGGCTGGCACCTGGCATTGCTAATAGTGCCATAAGAACATTTTGTCCAAGAGAAAATCAGCTGTCAGTAAATGGTCTGCAGCATGGATACCATCCCTGATTGCAGCAGGCTTGGGATGTTCTCTCAGGCATCGCGGAGATGCAGGCCTGAGAATGCTTGGCACTGGATTGATGTGTAAGCTCAACCTGGCCCTGGCATGGACCTGTTCCCCAAGCCTCACAGTTTCCTCACCTATAAGGTGGGAATAAAAACTTAGCACTAAGAGTGATTCTGGAGATGAAATGAGCCAACCCTTGCAACAGCACTTGGCCCAGAGCAGGTCTCCTTCCATCCCCTGAACTCAAACAAAACTCATTATTAACAAACATAGCTCCTTTCCTGAGTCCCTTCGCACCAGTGTTTATATTCTTGTTAAAGTGAGTTTTCTGCAAACTGATTCAGTATAGCTGGCATCTTGTAGCTTCACGTTGAATTACAGCTGGTTTGCATTGTTCCTGCATGCTATAGTACTTTCTCCTGCTTTTCTCACAAGGGAACAGCTGGAGTCTGTTTTCTTAGGATGAGTACTAATGGCCCCCACCTCTAAACAAGCTCAGGTGGGCAGATGCCTCCTGTGTCATGATCCCTGCTGCAGCTGCTTTGGTTGGTTTACCTGCCACACGAATCTGTCTCCTATGGGGTCTCCATCCCATCACTGAGGAGCTCTTCTCTCCTCTTCATGTCCTGGGACCCTTGAGTCCCGCACATGCAGGCCTGCGCATGCATGCATGTACATACAAATGCGAGCACATGCGCTCGCAGGTGCTCTGCAGCTAGCTCTGTCCTAAAGTATGTGGGACATGCTATCTAGAGTGGCTTCCCTGCTGTCCAGTGTACAGGACGCGCCACCTGCAGATTTCATGCATTCTCTGACCCCGTGATTGTCTGGGGAGCATTGATAGTTCATCATTTTTCCATTATCTTTGCACTTCTACAGTTCCATTATAACTATCCTCTAAGTATTTTATGGGCAATTGTTGTCTCTCAAACCTATCCTTAATGCTCTTAGTTATTTATCATTTCTGCTCCTTCTAGTACCTATTAGGTCTCAGAATGTTTCATCCTCTCCTAAACATCCATGATTTGAAAATACTGTTACTTTCATTCAGAACACCTTCGTTTCCTCTCCTCTATGTATAAATTTCCTTTCTTCTGAAGTCTTGACCTTGGCCTCACCTTTTATCTTTGCCCTGACATCCCAATATTTGATCTGCCAAACTGGAATAGGCGCAGTACCATGTTTACATGACTGTTTAATTCTAGCAATGCAGGGCCGGTGAGGTGGCTCAGTGGCATAAGCGCCTGCCTGGCAAGTGCGAGGTCCTGAATTCGACTCCTGGTACCCACATAAAGGAAAAAAAGGGCCAGTGATATCGCTCAGTGGCACAAGCGCCTGCTAGCAAGCGTGAGGTCCTGGATTCGACTCCCGGTACCCACATAAAAAAATTCTAGCAATGCATTTTGCATGATGTTTTTAATTTTCTGTGTATGTATTAATCCTACCCACTTAGCTGCAGGCTGTGTACCATCACGATGGAATGAGGCTAAAGTGTACAGGTTTTTGTATCAAGAAGTCTGAGTATGAAGACAGCGCCTTGTCTTGCTTCTTCTGTAAGCTTCCATCAATTCCTTAATCTCTCTCAGCCTCTGTTTCTTCATCCCTAAAATGGGGGTGGGAATATTAAGAACTTTATGAAAGGGTGATTGCCAGGGTTAAGTGAAGCAGTGCGAATGAAGTGTTAGCAGAGTCTAGGAGTTGCTTTCATATCTTTCTTCTACTATATCAGGTGACTGCCAGGGAGCAGACATGGAAGAGGGGCTCAGACATCTGCAAAAAAAGGAGAAGAGGGAAGGAGGGATGATTAAAACCATGCATTGGGGAGAAAAGAGACCAGGGTGATTGCTCTAGAGTAGGAGGGGAGGTAGGCTATGCCAGGAGGGAGGGAGTGCACCTTCATAACCTCCCGGAGGGTTGCCACTCTGATTTGCATTTCAGTCACATTTATGACAGCCTCATAATGGATTAAGAGCCCCAGCACTGATATATTAAAGGTTAATGGTGCATCCTGCTTTTGTATTGATTTGTGGCAGCAAATATTTGCAGGTATAGAGAGCTGGGAGCCAGCAATGTTCTTGGCATGGAGGCACTGCCAGCCTATGGGGCTGCTTGACATAGCTCCCAGGATGTAGGAGCAGGGACCTAGGAGCCAGGGAAGCAGACAGCATCTGCATCACGGGAGATTATGTTATCTGACGGATGCCAACTTCCATTATATCCATAAAGATGCTGGATCTTGAGACTTCAGCACCCCGAGAATGGACCCTGTAGAGAAGCAGGCCCAGTTCCTGGGCTCCTTGGTGATCTGTTTCTGGGATCGCCATGACCCACACCGCTCTGTGCTGTGCCCCCTGGTCCAGGGCCACCAGTCTTCAATTCAAACACTCCAAGACATTGCAATGCTTACTTCTCTGCAGATCACAGACCCGACTATTGTCCTGAGTTGAGACTGGCCAACCCAAGTTGAAGACTTTTCCACTAGAGTTTCCAACTTAGGTGCTTTAAAGGCAAGAAAAAGCTGATTCATTTATACTGTATGATTGATGCACGTAACCCATGTTCATGGCAGTGTCTGCCACACGTCAGGCAGTGTTGTGGATAGGTAGTGAATTAGCCCGATGGGGTGGAACTTTCTTTGGTTTAGCACTGGAAGTCCTGCATCCCAAGAAGTCTCTCTGTCCTAAACAAACCGGGATGGTTGCTCACCCATGTTATAGGTGCCAGTCATATAGCAATAAGCCAAACAGCCATGCATAACAGGTGGGGTATGTTTAGTTTTCATTATATGATTTAAGGAAAGCAGTAATTTGACCAGAGATTGGACACCTTCAGAGAAGGAACCAATTAGAGATCTGAGGGAAGAGTCACACACTCAAGGATGAGATTAAGCTACAAGGACCTCAGCAGAGGAAGACAAGAAGGCAGGTCCAAATCAGGCCATAGGAGTACTTTGGATGTTCATCTGAAAGACAAAAGTCAGTGGAAGACTTTGAACAATGAGGCGACTGGATCTGGCATAGCTTTTGAAAGGATCACTCTGCTTTCTCCTCAAGGGATAGACTGCAGGGTTTAAAGGTGGAAGCAGAAGCGACTACTCCAGAGGTGATCTCCACATCCAGGTAAAATGTTGCCTGACTCAGAGGGAAGGTGAGGAGAAGCTGTCAGATTCTAGATCTATCTTGACAGTAGAGGAGATGGAATATGCTGCACTTACATGTGAGGTATGCAAGGAAGAGAGGAATCAGCAATGATTCCAGGGATTTTGGCCACAGCTTTTCAAACAATACAGCAGTATTTGACTGCAGTGGGAGAACTAGTGAAAGAGCAAGTTTGGTGCTGGGTTTTGGAGTTTGCAGCTGAAGAGTTTGAGCTTGACTGTGTTTGGTCTGGGGACCAAATGGAGTTGTCAGTGGGTCAAAGTTTGATAGTCCATTGGGAGACAGTAGGGTGCCAAGGTATCTCCAGCCAATGGGTTCATGGGATCCCAGGAAAAGTGCTGTCACCAGAGAACAGAAGGGATCTGAGGAAGAATCCTAGGGTACTCCAGGATCCAGAGTCTGTGGAAAGAAAGAAATGAATCAGGTGTGCCTTCAAGATGGGAAAAAGTCTGCTAGAGAGTGATGTCTCATAAAACAAAGGAAGGAAGAGCTTCAGAAGGACAGAGTGATGCATCTGTCAGATGCTGCTGGTGGGGGTAGAGTGTGGACTGGGAATTGGTGCTGTATTTGAGAGATCGTTTATGATCTTGACAAAATAGCTTCCCTTCAATGGTGGGTAGAAAACCTGAGTAAAGTAGAATCATGAGAAATGGGCAGAGACTTATGGAGAGGATAACCATAGATAATTCCAGAAGAATTATGGGGAACAGAGGAAGGTGCAATAAGTAAGAAGGATTTTTTTTTAAAGATAGAAGATGTATGTGTTTTCAAGCCAATGGAAATGATCCGTAAAGAGAAGTAATTTCATGATGTAGGAGATAGAAGTGACAACTGGAAGAGCAATGTATTTTGAGAAAATGGGGACGTCTGGGATCCAGGAGACAGAGTTAGATATAAACAGGAGCGAGGGCAGAGCAGCCAGTTTAAATAGGAGGTCAGGCAAGTATTTGGTGGTTTTAGAAAAGAGAGTTCTTTAGAAAAGCAAAGTTCTTCACTGATGGGTTCTGCTTTCTTAGGCAATAATAAGTAGGGTCATTTTCTGAGAGTCATCCAAGAGAGTGGGAGAATGAGTTGCACAAGGAAATTTAGAAGATTTCCAGGCAGCATCAAAGACCCACTTGAAGTTAGTAGTGTTAGTGATTGTAAAGTTAGATCCATCAACGTGCCAGTCTCCAGCCTGGATTCTCCCTGGTCGTATTCAGCCATTTGGTTATAAACACAGATTTGGTTTAAAACATAGTTGGTTCTTCCAGAAAACACAAACTCAGCACCTGTTGTGGGGTGGTCCAGAGATGGATGCTGTCCTTGCCCTGAGGAAACTCACGACTGAGCCAGGGAGACAGAACACACGAAGTTCAAGGGACTGAGCATCCAACAGGCTCAGCCCAGAACAAGTGGGGGTTTGGGTCCAGCAGGGCACCGATCCACCCTTCCTGTTGGATGCGACAGCTCAGCTGATGCCTTGGTATAGTTTAGCAGGCAGAAGGTGCACCTGAGTGAAGACTGGGAGGCCCAGAGAGCAGGGCTCCTCAGGCTGGCACCCCACAAGGGAGGAGGGCATCTGTGACTGGCCAGAGGAAGCAGCAGATGGGGCACAGCAGGAGAGGTCCCTTGGTGAAGGGCGTGGACCTTGACCTCTGGCCCACTTCATAACCTCGGCTCAGCGCCTGGACCTCGGTCACCTGATCACCCAGGGGCTTGCTACAGCACCCATTACGGAGCCTGGCTCACTGCCTTCAGCAAACAGGAAACACGTGATGCCTGTGCTCACCTTTCACAGACTCACATGCAGCCACCTTGGTCTGCTCTGGGGCCAGGGGACCAGCTCTGGGTTCAGTCCAGGCAGAACATATAGAAATGAGGTGTCTTAGTCACTTTTCTCATTGCCGGGACAACATAGCTGACACCCACGGGTTACAGGAGGAGAGGTTTCTCTTGGCTCACAGTTTGTAGAGGTTTCAGTCCATAGTCGGCTGGCTCCAAGGCAGGGTGGCGTGGCAGAGGGACATGGTGGAGAAGAGCTACTCATGGCCAGGCATAGACACAAAGCAGCGAGGACAAAGGGAGGAGCCAGGGAGGGAGACAAACCCAGGCCACACCCCTCATGGCTCAACTCTTCCAACCAGACCCCACAGAATAATAGCAAGTCAGCTCTCAGCCCCATAATCCAGGCACCTTCCAGAAGCCCTGCCTATGAGTGCATGAGGCTCTTTGGGGACATCTAGAAATAAACTATGAGAAGAGGGAAACTGCAGCCTGCCTACTGGGGAGCCTCAGCCTGACCCTCGGACCCTCAAACCCCTTCGAGTTATTGGTCCAGTTCTGTTCATTGTGGCTCTAGGACCATCCATACAGCTTCTGCAGCTCCTGTGGAGCCCACTGTGTGGCCTGTAGGTGGGGCCAGCACGTGACAGGGCTGGGAGGGAGAGAGGCCTCCGTCTTCCAGGTAGATCTCAGCTACCTGGGTGGTTGAGGAAAGTGGACACAGGGCGAGAAGAGGGCCCTGCGCTAAGTTCCCTCAGCCCAGAAGTGACACTTGGACAGCAGAGTTTTAAAAAATCATTCAGATCATTTTTTGTTTACAATGTAATAAAAACACAAGTTCTACAGAAATGCATTTGTGAGAAGTGGAAGTCTCACAAGTATTCTCTGCTTATTCATCCTGCTTTTGTTTTTATATTTATTTATATTTATTATAATGGCTGCTTTTTATAAGAATGGAAACAGATACTATGTGTAAATGCTTTGAGGTGTCTTTCTTGTTTCTCAGCAGTTTCTTAGAGGCAGTTCTTAGTCTCAGTGGCACCGTGGTCCTCCTCGGCCTGAGAGAGCCAGGCTCTAAGAGTCCGGTGGCTTCTTGAATCCAATGGTGTCACCAAACTCTAGATATGTACATACAAGCCTATGAGAAAGTTCAGTTTGTTAACTAGGCACAATAAGAGATGAAAGACAATAACTAAAGCTACAATAATTATATTGCCAGCTAAGTTATTTAAAACTGATGAGTGATTTATTTCTAAAATTTGCCATGTAGTATATTCAGATCCCAGTTGACCATGGTAACTGAAATGGAGGAGAGCAAAGTCCCAAATATTTAATCTCTTCTAATAGAAGAAGCACACCTTGGGAAGAAAATACCTTGGAGAGAAAATACTTTGGAGAGAAAGCTGGGGAGGGAGGAGGACACATTAGTGGGGTGCTCAGGCTGGCATCTGGGTACAAGTTTAAAAGGGCTGTGTGCCTTTGTTACTTTGCCATCGGTCACATGGATGGTGGGTCACTTAGTGTCCTGATATAGGGCTGCCCACAGCTTTCTGAAGCTAGGATTTGGATTTGCAGTCACTGTGTGACTGCCCACAATCAAGCCCTGATGAGGCTCTGGATCCACAAAGCCCAAGGTGACCCCAGCATTAGCCTCCTCCAGCTTCCTGGAAGGCCCTGAAGAGTGATTCAGGTGGAGAAGCTGGCAGGCTGGCTCTCAGCCGCAGTACCCAGGCTCCTGGGCAGGATGGCTCCGATGGGTCTCAGCCCTGCTTTCGTGAGCTTGCTTTTTGGCTCCTTGCTGTCTAGCACAAGGAAAGATATTGGGGAAACAATGCCCTGGATGTGAACTCAGATGGCTAGAACACCCACCCTGGCCTCTTGATACAATCATTCTTCCATCATCATATGCAGCCCTCACCCTGCTTGGCTGACCTCCCCAGGACTTTCCTCACTTGATACATGGCATCAGAGGCCAGCCACTGTGTCCTGCAGGCCACTCCTGACCTGAGCCTGTTTTCCTACAGCCTGCAAGCTAGCACTGCTTTTATTTCTTCAAACATTTTAAAGTGTCTGAAAAACAAAACAGAACAGAAACAGAACAACAAGGGACATGTAATAGAATTGTGTATGTGGCCATCAGAGCCCACATATGTACTGTCTGACCCTTTCCAGAAAGTTTGCTGTTATAGTTTATCTCTAAAATGTCCCCAAAAGTCCCATGTGAGTGGAAAGTGATTGAATCATGGGTTTCTGTATGCATCAGTGGATTTATACATGGATGAGTCATAGCTGAATGTGCTGTGGGGACGAGCTGGGTCACTGGGGCATGACCTGCAAGGGTATGTTCTTGTCCCTGGCTTCTCCCTTCTCTCTCTGCTTCCTGGCAGCCATGAGTTGAGCAGCTTTCCTCTGCCAGGCCCTTTCCCTATACCATTTTTGCCTTGGAGCTAGCCGACCATGGACTGAACCCTCTGAAAACTGTGGACCAAAATAAAGCTCTCCTTCTTTCAGTTGTGGGTGTCAGGTATTGTGTCCAGCAATGGAAAGGTGACTAATGCATGTGCTGACCCCAGCATTATGCAGCTATTATGGTGGTGTCCATGGTTTGATGTTTGTCTCTTTCCCCACCTTCAACTAGGTGAACTCTGTGAAAGAGGTAACTTTATGTCACTCTGTCCCCAGACCTGGAGCAGGACCTGACTCAAGCAGATGTTAAGGATGAAGAGCTTTTTGAATGATAAATGAATGAAAGAAGGAAGTCACCCAGGACCTCTGGCCTTGCATGGGAGAAGGCTCAGAGAGGACAGAGGCACTGGAGTGCCCTGGGGAAGAAACCCAGGAGCAGGGTGGTAGGCAAGAGGTGCATCAGGGACCAAAGGGCCCATAATCAGGTTGTGGAGCCCAGGCAGGCAGCCTTGATTGCTTTGTGCAATCCTATAGCATAGGATGTGGGACAGCACAGCGAGACTGGTGGAATGATAGTAAACATATCGACACACTGTAGATAAGACAGTTTTGAATTACTGTGATGAGTGTCCCCACCCTCCTGTGTCTTTTGGGCCACTCCACTACTTTCTTTTCTCCTTTAGGAAGAATAATAGGGCTTTGGGATTTAGATTTATCAGGCCCATGATATGGCAGCCCCACAGCTGAAATCTATTTTTGCATATACTGTATATTGATTCTGCTCTTTTTGCAAGTGTATTTATCTCCATTGCCAATGTAAATAATTTCTGCTAACATGCAAAGATGTGTTTATAAATTCGGTATTATTGATTTTCCTCATGCTGCAAAAACATTTATCTCTTTGTTAATGAAAACATATCTAGGAAATTGTAAGATTGATTTATGGGGAATGGTGTGGGGAAGACGGGAGGTGGGGCTGAGCTAGGAGATTGCCCTTGGCTACAGCCAGAGGAGACATTGGGAACTTCCTGTGTGCAATGCGAGGAACTGTTCTCAGATGCAGACGAAGCTCACAAAGTCCTTTTGCAAGGCAGTCTGATGTGCTCATCAGTGTCAGCTGTGCTTTTGGCAAGGGAAGACCCCAAAATCAGCAATCTAGGGATGAAGATACAGAGAAGTAGTTCCCATTGGTCCCAACTCCAGTTGCAGTACACTTGGAGGAGAGGGTAGGCTTTGCCATGGGAAAATCCCAATACTAAGCATTATCCAAAGTTGAAGAAAGGTGATGGTGAGTAGGCAGCACTAGGGGAAGCCTCGGAGTGTGACTCATGAGCCAATCCAGGTCCAGCCTGGAGCCAGAGCTTTTGAAACCATTCTTCCCGAGCTGCTCCTTGCCCAGCTGCTCGCTGCTTCCCCAGCAAGCTTCTCTGAGGCTGTTAGCATCATGTCCACGAAGCGAGAGTGCAGATTGCCTGCCAGTGGAGTTGGGGCTCTCCCTGCTCATCAGTGGTTTAGGCTTCTCTGGTTACCTAAAGTGTGTGCTGTTGATGCGGCCACAGATTAGGTACTGATAGCAAGTATTTGCATCTGCCTTGGCAGTGAGATGGAAGCAAGATGGGTCTCCATTTTCTTACTGAGTAGACCGATTGGCCAGTGGGGAGATAGGCTCTGATCACAGGAGTCTGGAAGCTGCAATATGCTGCCACCCACACCTGCTGCCACCCCGGTGTGATCACCCCAGCCAGTATCCACAGCTCCTCCACCTGGGCCCATGATTCAACCACATGAGTTTCTTATTGGTACTCTAACAGAACACCCAGCATTTATTACACATCAGCTCTGTGCTGAGTGTAATAATCATAAGTCTATGATCATTCCCATTCATCAACTCTGTGGGGTAGGCATGAATTATGAAAACTAAGACCCCAGATATTAAATGCCCTGCCCCAGTCAAAGCATCTGGGACTTGCATCCAGCACACTCACTCAGACGGCCATGAAAACACAAGACTGTGGGTATTGGCTCAGAGTTTCTGCTTTGCTAGGTCTGGGGTGGGGACCAAGAGGCGAGACTGAAGACCACGTTAAAAACTACCAGACTATATCAAACAACTAAGGCATCCAGGGCAGGGTGTGAATCTAGCTCTGTCAAATTCTAAACTCGGAGTCTTTGTAGCTGGTAAGAGTCACCGCATGATGACTGAGTGAGCCATGGTTTTGCACACTAGGGTCTTCCTGGGTAACCCCTTCTCCTCCTGGAACACCCTGCCTGGGGTTCTCCCTGTGGCCGCCTCTGCCTGCCCTCCATGACTCAGCTAAGGATTCTTTTCTTAGCCCTGGCCCACAGATTATCAGCTCCTTTGTGGCTCTGGGATTCCCCCATGTTCCTGTTGGGGTTCTGTTCTGACCACTCCCCTGCCACAAACCCCAGAGCATGCTCACCACTCATCCCTTGCTCCATTGCTGCCATGGGCCACCCCCTAGGGGAAATACGAGGGTGAATGACCTTATTGAGCTGCACGGTGCACTCTAGGTTGACAGAAACCCCTCCTGCAGGCGGCAGGCTGGTCCTTCGTCTCTGCCGTGTGTGCCTGGACGCTTGTTAGCAGTTGCTGCTGAAGAGAGTGGCTTCAGAGAAGCGCTATGTTGAATGTGCTGCTCAGGCAGCCTCCTCACAGCAAAGCTTGCTTTCCATCCAGGTGGGGTCCTGGCTGCCTTCAGCATCTGCCCTGGCTCCAGTGTCTGTGTGGCTGGCCGTCCTCGCTCTCCTTGTCAAAGCACACTCTGACAAGAGGACGACTGCCCGGGAGACCACAGCTCTGGCGTGCGATGAGTTGGGCCCTCCCGCCAGCCCCACGGATAGCCCATTATAGTTTTATTCACCCTGAAATACGATGCTGGTCCCTACTGTGTGCAGGACATGCTAGTGAGCGAGGAAGCCATTGCTGGCAGAGAGCGCATCTGTGAGGATTCGCAGCTGTGCGAGCTGATGGGTCAGGCCTTGGGGTTTCAGTGGTTAGTCTGGCGCAGGGAAGATAGTTTGGGGTTGGAACCATGATGCACACTGGGACAGAAAGGAATGTGGAACCATAAACATTTGGGCTGCCTCCTTGTCAACCAGAGAGGCTCCCTGAGCTTCTGGCCGTGGCCACTGTCATGCATAAATACCAGGACGGAGAGGAAATCTCCATTTCAAATGCGGGGATGTGCAGGAGTGCAGAGCTCCCAGCCGTTTCGCATTCATCCTGTGTTCTGGAAACTACAGTAATTTAGAGTAGCTCAGTATTTACACTCAGCTGTGTAATTCATCTGGACGCTTCCCATTCATCAAAGCCTTGTGTTTGTTTGTATTACGGTGAGAAAAATAAAAAAAATTGGGGGGGAGATTCCCCCTCCTTTCATTACAGACAGATGATGACAGAGTTACAACCCTTGGGGACCTTCAAGCAAAGGAACCTCTTGCTTCAATTAGATATAAATAATGAACAATAATTAGAAAGATTTCTTCGTCGAATTTATTATTTTATGTTTCCTCTCATCTGCAATGTTTTGAAACGAATACTGGACTCTGCTGCTATGGCACGTAGCTGGGACCGAAGGAATGCTGTGGAGATTGTTCCCGAAGCCACAGGGAGCTCTGCTCACCGCTGGCCTTTCGGTGTGCCTGCTGTGACGGCTACTGTTGGCCTGGGTCCAGGGCCATGGATGCAAAGACAGGGCTGCCTCAGCACCAGGCCTCCTGATTCTTACAGTCCAGTGGGGACCCATATGTCTAATCCCAGCTCCGAATCGTTGCTTCCAGTGCCTGACTGCCCAGTGCACCAGGCATGTGATTGTAATTTCACAGTGGGCCTCTGCATCCACCCCCGATTTGGAAAGACTTGGAAACAGGCACAGGGACTTCAGTTTGCTCATCTGAGCCCATAGTATTAGTGACTGTAGGAGGTGAGCAGGCAGCTGGAGTCCGGGCTACCCTCCCACTGTTTGCTGCCCTCTGAAGTCCCAATGAGAGCTTGCTGTCCCCAAAGTCTATAAGGTACAGAGATGCCACAGAAAAGTGAGGGTTGGAGTAGCTTCCCCTGGGGAGAGGCAGTGGCTGGATCTTCAAGAGGCTTGTGGAAGTATGGGGGTGCATGATGGAGATAAAGGGATTCCAGGCAGAGGAAACGGCACAGCCTGGCACCATAGATGGGGAGTGGGTGGTCTTTCTCATTCTGAGAGGGGTTATGGTGCTGTGTGGGTTTGGGACAGCTGCCAGAGACATGGCCAGATGATGGAGGATTGTGTAGATCTGGCTGGGAAGATGGGCTCTTCCTTTGGGCACAGTGATTCAGTGGAGGGATGAGGGTAGAGAATGATGAAGGTTGATAAAGAGGACAGACTGAGGTTTCCAGTTGAGAAATAAATAAAGAGTGACCAGGCTGGAGCCTGGCTCTCCACTGGGATTTTTGATTTTTGCAAATCTGTCTGGCTTGTGACATTCTCTCCACACGCTACTGGGTAATGGTCTTCCAGGGGGAAGTGAGAACTTTGTACCAGGTGGTTCTTCCTGCTCTGACTACAGATGGCCCCGGTTAATGATGGTTCAACTTATGAAGTTTTGACTTTATGAGGGTACCGGAGCAATAAGCAGTCAGTAGATCTGCACTTCGAGTTTAGAATTTGGATCTCTTCCCAGGTTAGTGGTGTGTGGCGTTATCCTTTCTTACGGTGCTGTCCAGCACCAGCAAGCCACAGTGCCCTGTCAGTCTTAGGGTCACAAAGGGAGACAGCTGGCGCTCTGTAGTGTGCCGTGTGGCCAGAGTTTTGGATATGGGTATTTGGTAAATTGCATGAGACATTCAACACTGTCTTATAGGCCTTGTGTTGTATCATTTTGCCCAACTACAGGTCAATGCAAGTGTTCTCAGTGTATTTAAGGTGGGCTAGGCTGAGCTCTGATGTCTGATAGCTTAAATGTATGAAATGTATTTTCAAAGTATGATGGGTTTATTGGTTTGCAACCCCATCATAAGTGGAAGAACATTTGCATTTCTCCTTCTGAAAAGAAATCTGGTCCTCTGTCGCCAGCTTGGACATCTCTTCCTGGGCTGCTGATGGCCTTTCTGATGCACTCTGTCCCTCCACCATGAACCAAGCTTAAGCTACCTGCCTCTCCGCTACCTGCGACAAACCCAAGGCCTCCCTCAGGGATGCTGTGTCTAATCTTCAGCATCTTGTAAATAATTGCAACATTTGAAAATCAGGAAATCTCCCATAAAAATCTGATTTTCTTTATTTAAATAAAAAACAAATTGGCCGGGGAAAGGTGCTCAAAGTCAGTAACTGGTGGATGCCAGCACATCTTCGACCTTTGGAGGGGACGCCTCTTCATTGACACAGCCTTTTAGCATGTGTCTGCCACACTCAGCACTGAGTGTCAGGGGCCAGCCTTCGTCATCGTCGTCATCTATCTTGCCAACATGGTTCTTTCCTATTCAGCCTTTGTGCGGTTTGAGTTGGAGACCTTCAGTAATTAGTGTCTTGTGTTACCCTACCTTTTTATATCGGGATCACATTCTAGATGTCCATAGCTGACTCTAAGCTCCTTGAGGGCAGGAATCATGTGTTACTCATCTTTGTATCCTGGGAGCTCAGCACAGAACCAGTTATCATGTGTGCCTTATTGAAATGTACCTATGATACTCTGAGGCCTGGCAAGTCCTGCTGTGGGTTTGAGGGGCTCCTGCTGTTGGACTTTAGGTGTGAAGAAGGTGGGCGGTGGGCCACAGCAGGCTTGGTTTTCTGGGGGCAGGCATGGGGTCCTCTATGATCTCTGCAGCAGGCTGGGCAGCATGTACCCATGCTTTTCTGCATTTCAGGACATTCCAGGACCTGTCCAAACAAGTGGAGATGTCTTATGGCACCGTCCGGGATTCTGCTGTCTACGAGTACTTCCGTGCCAAGGGCACCAACCCCTTGGAGCAGGACGGCACGTTTGCCGAGCTCTGGCGGACCATCAGCAAGAACGGGGGTGCCGACAACTGCGTGTCCAGCCCTTCAGAAGGCATCCGGAAGGTAGGTGGGAGTCACGCCAGGCACAGGCACCGGGGTGGGGCCATGCAGATGTTGTCCTTGAGGTCTGAGACACCTTCCCAACAGGCATCTGTCTTCGAGAGGTCCTGTCACTTGCAGGGTGACCCCCTATCATGTTCTTCAAGCAGATGCCCATTCTTGGCTGTAGAAGCAGAGGGCTGCTCCTTAACTACCTTCTGAGTTTCTGAGGGATGCTGGTTGGGCAAGAGCGGGCAAGTTCACTCGGAGGCTTGGATGTCCCTCCTCATGGGCACCAGGGATGGTGGCACAGAGAGCCCTGCCCACCAGACTGAGAACGCTGAGTAAGAGCAGGGGCCCAGCGCTAGGCACAAGGTGGATGGAGTGAGGGGAGGAGTTTCAGGAGGGAGGAAGGGCAGAGGGAGGCCGTCAGTCTGTTTCAGGTGATTTCCCACAGTGACCTGCACTGAGCGCTCTTGTCACATGTACAGATAAGAATCAGAGACAGTGACGCTCCGGGTTAGGTGCTGACTCTGTGATGCCTGGGGTCCAGGCCATGGTTTTGGCACTGATGTGCCATGTGCTGCTATGTGGCCTTTCAGTGAAGAGAAATGGTGCGATGGAGGTGGGTGTCATGGGTGCTACTGGAGGTGGTGTGGTTCTGTCCAGGGACCCCCACATGTGAGACAGATGTGCAGCCCCAAGGTCAGCACCACCACTGTCTGCCTATGTCACCATTTATCCTTTTCCTGCTCCACCTTCCCACCCACTCTGTGGATCTCTCTCTGTCTCTGTCTCCATCTCTGTCTCTCTCTCTCTCTGTCTCTCTGTCTCTCTCTGTCTCTCTGTCTCTCTCTGTCTCTCTCTCTCTCTCTCTCTCTCTCTCTCTCTCACACACACACACACACACACACACACACACACACACACACACAACCTTGTGCTACCCCTCTGGATAATCAGTGACCATCTGGCTTCCCTGCACAGGGCAGGGGTATAGGACAGTTCAGAGAAAGTTTTGGGGCCATCAGGGCTCACTGCCCTGCTCTTCATGAGGAGCACGGTTCTGACAAACCCACCAGTGCCCCCCATCCCAGGAGAGAGCAAAGAGACTTAAACTCCACCTGGGAAGCTCTTGGATGTCAGAACAGTGACCTTAGTTGGTCCTATAGTCCTGGGTGGGGTGCGTACCTACGGGCATGTGCTCCTTGGCTGGCGGGGTACTTTTCCTTGTCATATAGCCAAGCTGAACATCAGAATGTGCCTGAGCTCTGGAGCCTGACACATGTGGGTACAAATACTTTTTCTACAACTCACCAGCAGGGTGAATGGAACACAATGTTCATTCTCCAAGTCTGGAACCTCTTGGAGGTGAGAGAGACTGGGCAACTTCTCCTTAGAGACTTTAGATATCTAAAAATACATGTTTTGGTAGACTTTGAATGTTTATGTTGAACCAAAATAGTAGAATGCAATGTGGTGGTGCTGCCCCGAGGTTTATGGGATTTGTTAGACCTCTCAATTCCAGGTGCTCCAGCTCCAGCTGTGGGGTCTCCTTTCCTGCCTGACAGTGAGTCTATGTGGTTGCAGGTGACCTCATTGGAGATAATGAACACACAGTTGATTTAAGGCCTTTCCAGAGTGTGAGCCCTGGGCCGAATGGCTTTCGAGTTCCCTTTCCCAGCCGACTTTGTGAGGCAGAGCCAATCCTCCATCCACGAAGGGTCTTATGAAGATTCATTGCAACAGTTGTGCAAAAAGCACTTCTTATAAAAGAAAAGCTAGCTACTTTATCACAAGGCACTTTAAAGAGGGGATATTTACAACACGAATAACCAGTGTGCCATTAATATCAAGAATATATCATGAACTTTCATAAATCAATAAGAGAAGCTCAAATAATTAAATAGAAAAATGGGCAAAAGCCTTGCACAGGCCTTTCACAGAGGAGGCAACACATATGGGCAGTAATCACAGGAAGAGATGCTCAAGTCATTAGTGATCTGAGAAATGCAAATCGTGATCATAACGATATATCATTTTAGACCAATTAGACTGGCACAAAATGGAAGGTGGTGGAGAGGAAGGAGTAACAGGTGCTTAATTACTGGTGGGAGTGTACTCAGTACAATCACTTTGGAAGAGAAGTTGTCATTCTCTTGTAAAATGGGACATCACATACTCTATGGCCCAGCAATTCCACTCCAGTATATCCACCCAAAATAAATGTCCATATCCACTTCTGTAGACAAGAAAGGCCATGGTATCATTGCTTATAGAGCCCAAACCTTGGAAACCATCCCAATGACTATTAGCAGGGTAAAAATTATTATCCACAATAAAATGCATGAACTACAGCTGCATCGAATAGGATGGATGTACCTTTGCAAAATAACATTGAGCAAAAATGTGTTATAGGCAATTTCATATCGGTCAACTAATAGAAAATAACATACACCATCACACCCTTTTAAAAAGATATAAAACACTCTCCTCCATGCATCCCAAGTAATGATGAAATACAAGAATCACCGTAGTGGTTGCTATAAATGGGAAGCACAGCGTAGCAGGAAGGGAGAAGCATCTTGCTGGATGTAACTCAGAGTCAGTGTCAGGTTTAGGCTAGCAGTTTTCTTTTTCTTTTTCATTTCTCATTATACTATATATTAAAGTAGTTGATTCTAGAAGAGGGCTATGCCTGAAGGGACAGGTGTCCTGAAGCAAGGGTTGTGATGAATACCATTCTGTGCACCTGCCTACTCTCCCAAATAAATAAATCCAGACCTAGTCAGGCCGAGTTCAGCTTCCCACAAGTGCTAGCCCCTTCCTTCTTTGCCTTCCCTGTTGTGTTCAGGAAGTGAAATACACACCACTAAATCCCCATGGATGGTGACACGTCTGAAGGTGGGTCATCCGGGAAACACCTCTTCCTCATCCCTCTCACCTTAGCTCGTTAGTGGCACCTCACACATTGTTTTTCAACATCTGCTGATTCTTAATCCTCTTAGTCACTTTCCTCATCTCTGGGACAAAACACCCAACACCCACAACTTGAAGGAGGAGAGGTTTATTTTGGCTCACAGTTTCAGAAGTTTCAGCCCATGGTCAACTGGCTGTGAGGCAGGAAAGCATGGCTGAGGAGCATAGTGAAGGAAAAGCTGCTCACAGCATGGTGGCCAGGAAGCAGAGAGAGAGAATGGAGGGAAATATATCCTTCCAGGCACGCCCCCAGTGATGCACCTCTAACCAGGCCCCACCTCCTAATAGCAAGTCAGCCGTAGTACCCTGTAATTCAATCACCATCCAAAGCCCAGCCTCTGAGTGCATGAGGCTCTTGGGGGCATTCTTGATTCAAATGCTAACATTCACTTAGTTTCTTACTCATGAATGCAAGTGCAAAGAAATAGGTGGTAAGGAATGCAAATAAGGAAACAGGTAGTAAAGGATGACTTTTCAATGCCTGCAGTCTCATGGTACAGGCTCTATTCATGTTTTAGTACATAGGATGTGTTACTTTAGCTGGGTTTGGGGTCACAAATCTCTCTCACACATTTGAATTTCCAAGGGGGTGGAAAAAAAAGCCTGCTAGCACTAGACAAATGTTAAGGTTTTTATGACTAGTGTCATAAAAGCAAGTTTATAGTATTGTCAGAAAATGAAGTGTGCTGTACTTTTTTATTGGAAAAAGAGCTCAGTTCACTCTCAAATCCTCCTTTATGTTTTTGTATTGGACTGAAATGTTTCCTCTCCGCTGTCGCTGTGGAGCTGTCCCTCCCTACACCACCAAAGGTGCCCCCTGGGCCGGCAGAAGACCAGGCTGGAAATGGCCATGCCCAAAGTGATGATCATGACTTAAATCCAGAAAAAAATAAGAAAAAATAAAATCCAGCAAGTAGGAAGTATGGGCTGGAGCCCAATGTTCAGGTAGGAGAAATTGTTCCAAATCCCAAACAAAGTCTCCTCTGTACATATAGAGCTCTGTGCAGTGCAGGCAGCCTGACAAAAGAGAAGAGCCACCCAGCAAGGGACTTCTGGAAACTTCTTTAGCCATGAAACGACCATTACACTTCTAATTGCCAGTTGCTTTTTGGTGACTCCAGCTTCATTTCCAGAAAGCGTGCAACAGTGGAACAGTGTCTAATTGCTACTGAAGTCAAGGAGCTTGATGTCTTGCTGACCTTGGAGAGCTGCTGTTATTTTTTACTTGGAAAGAGTGCAGCTCTTAATGAATTGACACCAGTTTAGGTGGGATATTGCTTCACAAGAGGTGCTCACTTTTCTACAGCAGCAAAACAGGAAAAGAGTTTTGTTATGATTTGCCCCATGGCTAGGATCCACTCTTTTAGGCTGTTACCACTATGGTGAAAAGGAGCACGGACCTCACTGGGCCCTGGGAAGACAGCAAGAAGGAGTTTAGAAAAAGAGAGACGGAAACACACACTTTTTACACAAACCTGCCTGTCATCCAGTACATCTCACTCAATATCGCAATGTCCCTGAGTGAGTCATCTGTCTGCTGTCTGACTGAGTGGAGACAGAACATCAGGGAGGTAGCGCTCGCCCTTCATTACAGTTATCTTCCTTCCACTCGCTGCTGGAAGGGACAGGGACCTGCAGGCTTTTTTCTTGATAGCCTTCACTTGGCAGCAGGTCCTCCAGGTCTTTCCGGATGTGTCAAGAAAAAGAAGACAACTGCAGCCTTTGTTCTGCTTTGTCACACGCACCACCAGACCCAAGGAGGACTGGACTGCCAGTTGGAAAACCATGGTCCTGGCTCTGACTCTGTTTTTGTAAATAAGCCTTCAATGGAAAACCACCCCGCCCATTCGTTTACGTTCCATTTGTCTGCTTTCCTATCACTTCTGTAGGGTTGAGTAGTGTGACAAAGAACATAAGGACCTGAAAACATAAAATAGTTATTGTCTAGCCTTTTACAGAAAAATGTGAGGACCTATGAGCTAGAGCAGAACTCTTCTCCACTCATCTTGCTGCTCCCCATCATCTAGTAGCTGATGATCTCTGCCCTTTCTCGTCTTTTCTGGGTCTAACTCTGGTGGCCTAGGAGCTTCTCTCCCTGTACACTGGGACCCACTTTTGTCCCAGCCTGGCCTAGAATCCCCTTGAGATCTAATAAGCAGTCTCTGTTCACCAGGCATTGTGCCAACTGATTTACATATATAATTGCTGTCATCCTCAACAGATTGTTTGATGGCCGTTGACTCAAAAATACAGAAATAAGACCCTTAGAAATTTTAAGTGACTCGCCAAAGGTCACACAGATAGGAGTTAGTGGGGGCACTGGCATCGCATCCTCACCCCGACATTGCCTCATTCCACAGAATAGCATCGCCCCTTCTGTCCCTCTGTGTGCCCTCACTTTTTTTGCATACTCTTTACTTATGCTCTTATTTCCTGTCTATTTTCACAGCAGTGTAGCAAGACATATGCCTGCCTTCCATTTTTAAAAGCCTTAGCCTTCCTTCCATGTGTCACGATAACGATTATTTAAGTTTGTGATTTTATTTTTTGGTTTCCAAACTATTACAATCATCAATTGGCAAAACTTTGCGAAGCAGAATTGAGCTGGCAAGTGGTTTGAATTTATATGATAATAACGATGTCACCAGAAGTCAGATTTTAATGTTGCTGGTGGAATGTTTTTTTTTTTTTTCTTGAGCTTGATGAACTCCATCAGGTCACATTCTGCTTAACACAATTTCTGTGCAATGCCAGGGCTGACCTGGCCTGCCAATTGATTAAGCCTTTCCATAAATCAGACCTAATATTTAATAACATTGTCAAATAGGATATAGTGTTAATAGTTTAAATGTCAATCTTTACAGCTCATTGAGCTCTTGGAATAAATAGGCGAGAAGCTCGTCTCAGGCCCTGTGGCTGGAGATAGTATTTTTCAGAAGGAAGTATCTTCTGAGGCCAGTGGTCTTCACAAAGGGCAGTTTTTTCCACTCAGTGAATATCGCTGAGGTCATAAAGTGGGAATGCAAATGCAGAGAAAAAATGGGCCCACAAATCTTATTATTTCCGCTGCCAATCTAATGCTTGCCTTGGCAGTGCCTCTCAGCACCTGCACTTGGTCCTGTCCCCTTCCTTTGTGCTCTGTGACAAGGCCTGCTCTCTTTGTACGCCCTCCCTCCTGAGCATTAGGGACCATGTTCTGTGGCAGCAAAGGTGGTCTCCGGAAGGCCCACACTCTTGTGTGGAAAAAGCAGGAACTTCAGTCCCCATTGCACCATCCATTTGGAAGGACGAGGTGAGGGAGGGGGCCCTGCGGGTGGTGGCACCCTGTTTCCATGGCAGGCTGGGAGTTCCTGCTAAAGAGGGAGGTGCTTATACAAGATGGCACTTCTCTGTGCTTTGGGGCCACTTTATACAGAGATCAGGAGGGTTTGGCCTGGACATCGGGAAGGGTGTAGTTCTGACCTCTCCCAAGGAAAGTCAGGAAAGCACTGGCAGTGCTCTCAGTAGCAGCGCCGGGCCTTGCAGTCACGCTTCCCAGCAAAGCGATGTCTTTGCCCTGCTTCCGGGTCTGTGTGGGCCAAGGAATCTCTGGGGCTCCTTTCTTCTCAGCCTCTCCTATCGCCTGATAGCTCATTTCTATACCTTTTGTACTTGCTTAAAAGTACTTTTTCCATTTTATGGGTTGGATGGTCTTGTCTCTTTATCCATTCATTTATTTGTGTACTCACTTATTCATCCATTCATGAAGTACAGTTGGAGTAGTTTCTGCCTCATAGTGAGGAAATGTAAGTTTAGATTCCACTTGCAACCTAATTTAATCTGTGGCTTCAAGCAAGTGAATTCACCTTTTTGAGCCATCTGTGGGGCTTCAGAAAAGCTTGCCCGGCTTAGATGTGAGTTTACCAAGGTGTAGAATCTAAAGCACTCAATGCAGATTGTACATTCAGTAGATGTCAGCACATTCTTTTAGCTTCTACCATAAATGAGGAAAAGAAGATGAAAAAAATAAAGACAAGTAGCAGTTAGTATTTTCATGAGGCACAATTGATATACAGATAGATGTACATATATTAAGTGTCCATCTCCTGTGTTTAGGGAACTGTAAACAATTGTTTAATCACCAGAAACAAGATATAGGACACATTCATCACCTTCAAAAGTGTTCTCTTGTTCACCCAACAAAATGTTTATGAGATTTACCCATAGAGTTGTAGGTATTAGTATTGTGCTTTATTTTTCTCTTTTTCTTTGAGTACTATTTTTTTTTAAGAACAAATCTCTCTTTTCTTATCCATTCTCCAGTTGATGTACATTTGTGCTGTTACCAACTTAGGGCTGTAATGAATAAGACAACCTGAATCTTCTCATACAAGTCCTAAATGGAGATATGTTTCCATTTTTCTTTGCTGAGTACCAAAGTGTTGAATTCCTGGGCCATAAAGTAGATGAGTGCTTACTGCTGTCCGAAAGTGCCTAACTGCCCCTAGTGTGGTCATACAGTTTCACACTCCCACTAGAAATACACTGCTTGCATAATTGTAAGTCCCAATTGCTGGACATCCCACCAGCATTAGTCTTGTCAATCTTTGGAACTAGCTAAATTATAGCCAATTTTAACTTTGTAGTTAAATTATAGCCAATTCAGTGTGTGTAAACATGTATTATTGTTTAAATTTAATAACTGGTGATGTCGAGCATTTTCTCATATACTTATTGGTCATCCATATTTTTTTGACAATGTGAGTGCAAGTCTTGTTATTAGGCTTTTTAGCTTTTTATTGCTGATTTATATGAGTTTTTAATATATTCTGGGTATAAGTCCTTGATGAAATATAAGTACTGCAAATGTAATTCTTTGTCTGTAACTTACCTATCCATTTTCTTTTCTTTTTTTTTTTTTTTTTGTGGGTACCAGGGGTACCTCACGTGCCAGCAGGCGCCCGTGCCACTGAGCGATATCACAGGCCCTTTTTTCATATGTGGGTACCAGGAGTCGAACTCAGGACCTCACGCTTGCCAGGCAGGCGCTTATGCCGCTGAGCTATCTCACCGGCCCCCTATCCATTTTCTTAATGATATCTTTTGATGAATAGGAATTTTTAATTTTAATAAAATGCTGTACATGAATTTTTTCTTTTATGGTTAATGATTTTTTGTGTCTTGCCTAGAAGTTTTTCCTAATCCAAAGTGGCAAGTTTTCTTCTAGAAGTTTTTACATTTAGTTTTATTTTTTATTTATTTATTTATTTTTTTGTGGGTACCGGGGGGGTCGACCTCAGGACCTCGTGCGCCAGCAGGTGCCCGTGCCGCTGAGCGATATCACCAGCCCCTTTTTCGTATGTGGGTTCCGGGAGTCGAACTCGGGCCCTCGCGCTTGCCGGGCAGGCGCTTAAACCGCTGAGCCATCTCACCGGCCCTACATTTAGTTTTATGTTGCATCTAAAATTCATGTTTGTGTATGGAATGAGGCAGTGGTCCGGGATTCATTTTGTATACATGTGTACAATTGACATGGCATGATCTGTTTTAAAAAAGTCCTGGATTTACCACACAAATAGATGAGATACCTTGATTTAAAATCAACAGGCTGTCTACTCTTGGTCTATTGCTGGTCTAGTGGTCTATCTCTCTATTCTTTTTTATTTAAAAATTTTTACTTTCAATTTATAATCTAATTTTTTAAAAAATTTAAAAATGTATTAGTACAACTTTGCAGTGCATAATGATTACATTCATTATGGGGAAGTTAGTACATGTACATAACACATTTTAATTCTTGTTTTACTTAAGCCAGTACAAAAATAATCACTAAAGTAATTCCTTAAATTAGGCTGGGTAAGTCTTCTAATTTTTTTCTTCTTTCACAAGGCATTAGAGCAATTTTAGATTTTTTGCATTTCCATTCAAATTTTATAACCGTCCTTTCAATTTCCTCAAAAAAACCTGTTGAAATTTTGATAACTTTTACACTATAGATAATTTGGGGAGAATTTATATCTTTAAAATATGAAGTCTTCTCATCTATGAACATGGTTCTCCAATTCAACATAACTAAGTTTGACTTTATTGATTTTCACTACTTTAAAAAAGTATTTTGTAGACTTCAGCTTTTTTTAAACAATGTTTTCTATTTACTTTGCTCATAATTTGCTCTTTCCTCTTCTAGACTTTTAATAATAGTTAAATCATAATATTTACACTTGTTTTCTTTCCTAATATAAGCAGTACTGCTATACATTTTCCTCTAAGTACTTATTTAGCTGCATCTTTTCAGTTTTTGCATTGTGTTTTTATTCTCAGTTGAAAATATGAAGTCTCTATAGATAATAATGTACTGTACATTTCCAAAATGCTAGAGAAAGTTTTCATCATAAAAGAATGATGCATGTTTAAGGGGGTAAATATGTTTCACCTGATGAAAACATTATGCATAATGAACATATATCAGAATTCAATGATACTCCATCGATGTGTGCAGTTTTATGTATCAGTTAAAAACTTAAAAATAATAACAAAACAAGTATTAAAAGATTTTTAAAATATTGAAGTTTCAAATGTAATCTTTTTTTCAGAGGACACCTACTGAATTCTGGAGGACAGCAAATGGCTGTGATTTAACATGGAAAAGACCATGAGGGCACAGAGGAGGCATTTATTCACATAGTGAGGTTGGAAGCTTCCTATGATAGTTTCATCATACACACACATTTTATAATCCATATGCCTCAATGTCTTTCTGTATTGAAGATAAGTCTGAGAATATAAGAGAATATAATACTAAGTTAATAATTTTAAATGACATGATACAACTCTCATGCTGAAAATGCACAAATTCCTTTCCCAAAGTTTTAACAGTTTCAGCATTTCTCAGAAGTCCAAGTCAAAGTCTCTTCTGAGATTCAAGCCAAACTTTTTCTGTGAGCCTCTGTAAAAATAAAAAACAAGTTACATATTCCAAGGTACATAGCACAGGGTAAACATTCCCATTCCAAAGAGAGAAATAGAGTAGAAAAGAATTGGACCAATGCAGGGCTGAAATCATCAGGGCAAACATTCAATCCTGTACTTCATGTTCAGTAATTGTGACAAGTTACGGTGATATGTGAGCTCTAGAGTGCTTGGGTACTTCCACTGCGATGGCCTTGCATGTTGTACCTCATGTGGTCCCTCTCTTCACTTACTGCCTACAGCTTCTCTCAGCAGACATTCCATGATCCTGGCATCTCCCACTTCCTGAACTGGACCTATGGTTTCATTCCCACAGCTTTAGACACTGCCCTCTCAAGGGCTACTCACCTGGCTTCCTAGACCTTCTTTTGAAATCTGGGTGGAAGCCTCCCTGACCCCACAACTCTTTCATTCTGTGTCCTGGTAAAACCAACATCATGTGGATAATGCCAAGGTCTGCTGTCAGCAGGAGCAGTAGCCAAGCCTCTTTGGACCATGGCTGGAGTGACCTCAAAGTGTCTGTATGGGTGTACACAGTGAAATGGATCTCAGAGAATCAATTTCTTTGGACAGAGGTGGCAAACTTATGGCACAAGTACTGCAGCAGGCTGTTTGTTATCATTGAAAGCTCTAGAGGGTTCACCATCACTATCCTAGGAGATTCATCTTGTACAGTGGCGCCAGGACTCTTCTCAAATGAAAGGTCAATACTTTTGTACTCTCAACCCTGTGGTAGGTGGGGTCTTGCTAATCACTTCAAAGCAGTTTTCTTTTCCTTGTACAAAGTACTTGGTTTCTTTTTAATGGCACTAAGCTCTTCAGCAACCACACTTCCTTTGGCTCCAACTTTACACATGGTTCCTTCTAGAACAAAATTTAAGTTTTTCAAGTGTTTCTGCTCTGCCTTTTGCTCCTGATAATTGCTACAAACCTCGCTAAAAGCTGCCAGCTGTACCCATGCCACAGCCTGACTATTAGGCTCCTTTAAATTTCCTCCACAAAATCAATTAGTCTGTCACCCTTAATCTCAGCCACAGGATTTAATATTTGTCCTGATGGATTTCAATCCTGCTTTGGTTTGATTCTTTTCTATCTCCCTATTCTTCCCTTTTGGAATGGGAATGTTTACTCTGTGCCATTGTATATTGGAAGTATTTAACTTTCTTTCTGAATTTTACAGGGGGTCCCAGACAAGAATTTGCCTTGAGTCTCAGAGGAAACTTTGGACTTAGAACTTTACAGTAGTGCTGGAGCTGTTAAAACTTTGTTGATTCTTAGAGATGGACTGAATGGATTTTGCATAAAGAGATAGACATGAGTGTTTTGGGGGCCAGTGACAGAATGTTAAGGTTTAGATCTAGAATATCCCCCAAAAGACTCATGAAGAGGTCAGAGCCGAATGTGCTGTTAGGCGGTGGAGTCTAGTTGGAAGAGGTGGGTCACTAGAGGAGACAGTCTCCCCCAAAGTCTCAAGATATCGGCAAAATGGAGACAAATTTTCTGCTAGAACATAGTACACATCAACTTCAGCTCAATTGGCAGTGGAGTCCTCATTCCTAACTAAAACCTGGCCTTTACAAGCCATGTTTCTAACTGAATTCTTGCCTTCTGAACTCTGACCAAAATCTCCCATCAAGCTTGTCTTATTGCAATACAATAGGGTGTCTCTAGTCAGCATCTCAAAACTTTTGCAAACTCTTCCCATGAACCAGTTCCAAAGACTTCTAAACCATGGTCAGGTATGGATACAGCAATAACCCCACTCTTGGTTCCAAAATCTGTCTTAATTACTTTCCTGTTGCAGAAACACAATACCCAACACCCAGAATTTAAAGAATAGGTTTATTTTGGCTCATGATTTTTAGAGGATTTAGTCCATTGTCAGGCAGGAAGGGAAGAGTATGACAGGAAAGCTGCTCACATCTTGGCAATCAAGAAGGAATGGACAAAGGGAGGAGCCAGGAAGGAGATATGCCTTTCCAGGTCACACTTAAGTGATTTACTTCTTCTACCTAGACCCACCTCCTAACAGCACATTCAGCTCTGAACTCTTCAGGGTATTAATCTACTAATTAGTATAGTACTCCTATGATCCAATCCTTCCAAAAGCTCCACCTCCGAATACATGATTCTTTTGGGGATACAATCTAGATATAAACCATAACAAAATGTCAGGCTTTCATGACCCACTCAGATACACACAGAGGTATGCCTCACTAATCCTGTATATGGTTCCCACCCCAATCATATTGAAAATTAATCTTAATCATCACAACATGCTTTAACTCTGAGGTCTGACCCAACTCCAAATACACTCAAATATCCCCATATCCATGTAACTGTTAAAATAGTAAACAATTTGAGAGGAAAATCTTTAGGCTATGTGTTTATAATTTACATGTAATATGTACCCATTAAGAAAAGTTTAGGGCCGGTGATGTAACTCAGCGGCATAAGCGCCTGCCTGGCAAGCGCGAGGTCCTGAGTTTGACTCCCGGTACCCGCATATTAAAAAAAAAAAAAGAAAGAAAAGTTTAAAATGTCCAGAAGATAAAAAATTAAAATATGCAGAAGAAACTAAATCAAAAAAATTTTTTACCATCTAAATATAACTCCAGGAATTCTTTCATATATTTGTGTATTCTTTTTTCAACTTCCACCAAAGTTTACATAATTATGATGTTATAGAAAATATACTTTATCTGGCATCACAACAGTTTTGTAATAATAAAAACCATGTAGTGGCTAACTAATATTTCATCAATAGATTTAAATGAGTATATCTAAATTTTCCTTTCTTGTTTGTCATTTCGTTCATTTTCAGTGTTTCACATATATAAGTAACAGTGTAATGAACATCTTCATGACTAATTTTTTTAGTTACTACATTCATTTTTCTATAGGTGTAACTCTCAAAACTAGAGTTATACTGTCAAAAAGGATATAAATCTGTAAAGATACTGATGAAATATTACTGAGTATTGCCAAAAGCAGGACTTTGAATGAGTTACATTCTTATTTTGGGGAACAAAAAATATTTAAGTTTCAGTGTTTTCTCCCCCCACCACATTCTTGTGATACATCTTTAGAAGGAGAAATCCCAATCACTTCTCAGCCTTTTGGCTAAGATCAAGTGTAGAAGGAGAAATCTTTTTGTAAGTTACTATTTATCTCCTTTTTTCATGCCCTTTATTGTGCTTTATCTTTCTTGCTCTTTCTCTTTGTATGTATACACATATATTTGTGTATGTATGTATTTTTGTTGTATTTTACTTTATTATTCTGGAGACTAGAGCAGAACTAAAATCATTTTCTTTTCCAGCCTTCTGTTCTTTATCCCAGATTAGGCATTGTCATCATAAATTGAGATGCATGAATTGTGGCAGGTCTGGGGAAAATGCGTGAGATTTGGATAGAGTCTGATTGTTCAGTAATGGAAAGCGATGTACATGCAAACCCCTTCCCCAAAAATGTATTTCTGCAGTGATTCACTATTTGAAGATTTTTGTCTTCTATTAATTTATTCATTCAATTATTTGTCAGCTCATTTTCTAGTGCTGATCTTAGTTAATAAGTAAAAGTGGATGTTGCATTTTCAGTCTAAAAACAGTTAAAATTGATGTAATGTCAAAGAGAAAATGAAGATTGATTTGAGACTACGCTACTGTTTCCTTTCTTCCTTTACCCAGGGTCTTCCTTCCTTCCCTTGGTGCCTTCGTCTATGTTTGGGCAATCAGGAGATTAATTTAATCCTAATGACTCATTAGAAAGTCTTGGGATGCATCAGATGCGGGGTTATGTTTCTCCTCCCTGTCAGCTCAGTTGTGCTTCAGCAGAGCTGTTCACTGATGAGGACACTGATGTCCCAAGAGGGCGCAGGACTTGCTGATGATCTAGTTTGGATCAGTATCAGACCCCGGCCTTGAGCTCAGACTCTTCTCACTCTGGCATCCTCATCCTCGCCCTGTGAGTCTGTGAAATGGAAAAGATGTGGGGTCAGAGCGAAGCCTTGGCTCACACTTGCTCCAGGTGTCCCTCCCTTTGTACCTGTGCTGTGTGCTGCTTAGAGTATCACTGTTATTTCATCTGCCAGTGTGGTTGCTGGCTTTCCCTCCTGCCTTGATGGGAGCATTTCCCTTTCCTGAGCCTCCTCTGGTCCCCTCCTCTCCTTACCACCCTGTGTCCCAGAGCACAGCCCCACCAGATGCCACCCAGTCCTCAGTGCCTTGCTCTGTCTGTCACAGCCTTGCTACACTCAGAGCTTCTCTAGGGTGGGCTCCACCTCTTACTCATGATCTAGGGCAGAGGTAGGCACAGGGATAAAGCATATTAACATGCAAAGCCTCTTATGCTTAAAAAAATCAAATAAAATAAATGTTCATTGAGGAAGAAATGAAGCGGAGGCAGATGCTGTGACTGCATTGAGCTGGACTGCTGGGTGCCAGCTGCACGGAGGGGTGAGGAGGGCCAGGGTGATGGAGCTGTCTGCTTTGGTCCTGGGGGCATTCCTCAGTCTCTCTGGAGCTCTTTACCACACCATTGACCCAGTTAGCCCCTGCATAACCCCTTGCTGCTTAATTCTTTTTGATGGTGATTGGTTTGGGACAATCCAAAGATCAAGGAAAGCCCCTTCTGAGCTTCTCTTATTAAATTACTTTGCTTTGGGTTTTGAACATTGCCAAGCAAATCTCATTATGAATTCTTCAATTACTTTCTTTTGCGATTTTCATAATTTGGTAGGGTAAGCTCTGGAGTCAAACCAATATCCGTGCTATCGTGCTAACTTTGATTATTTTCAAACTCCTCATTAGAGCAAGTGGGAGGACATTGGCTCCCCTTAAATCTGATTTTATTTTTCAGAGATTTCCGATGCCCCATAATTTGCTTTGTACCCTGGTCTGATAGGTTTCACCTTAGTGTTGGCTGTAATGTAGGCCGATTCCATTCTGTTTGTTTCACTGAATATTATTGCTTTGGGTTTTATGACTTAAGTTTTTGCATTTTGAAGGGAATTGTTTTGTTATTTGATTACATAAAAATCAAGAAGCGATGAAAACAACTGTGATTTATTATCTCAGTCAGCTTGTTGGCCATTTTCACTGAGCTTATTTTTATTTCCATTTTGTTGGCACAATGTTTGTCAAGGAACACACAGAGACAGGAAGGAAGGACAACAGCATTTATAAAGAAATGTGTGCGTGTGACTTGGGCACTTAATCTTCATGGGCGGGTGGATTTTATGAGAGTTCCATTTTGCAAATAAAGTAGGCAAAGCTCAAAGAGTTGAACCATTTGCCCATAGATTATCCAATCCTTTCTACCATCTTTGTGTTTTATTATTATTAACACTATTATTACCATTGTCATTATCATCATCAGCATCATCATCATCATCATGCCATCATCAATAATATAAAACATATCTGGGAAGAAATAGTGATGTCCAGTGGGATGGGATGAATAGATTTAATACAGAGTAGCTAGTTCTCTATTCTCTAGCATAGGGGCAGTAAGCTTTTGCTGTGGGCACTACACACACACACACACACACACACACAGAGAGAGAGAGAGAGAGAGAGAGAGGTGTCAGGTAACTCAAACTAGAAGAGCAGTCTCTTAGGGAGGAGAGAAAGGAAGCAGAAATGTTTGGGTTGGTAAAAAAAATTCTCAGCAGTGCAAGTTGACATCTGTGACATCTGAAGAGTGTAAAGAAGAGAACTTGGACCCACGCCATGCAGCCCAGGTACCAGACCTCAGTCAGTTCCACAGGGTTGTGATGGAGAGGACTTTTCTGGGAAGTGTGGAGATGTGTCAGGACCTCCTGCAGGCTTTGACCCAGTGAGCTGTTAGGATTCCTTCACTTGGCAAAGCTGTACGTCCTGACAGGGAGGCCCCGAGCTTGTGCAGCTGTGGGACCGAGTCCCTTTGGATACCGTGGTCCCAAAGTGGTCTCTTTCGCAGCTCCTCAATGTTTTCTAAGGCTGTAGTGCAAGCTCTGTCTCTCAAGGCTGACATTTTAGCAAAGGCCGTAAAGGAAACTTAACCAGGAGTGCAGTTAAAGAATGAAGCTCTTCAACATAACCCCAGGGCATGGTCTTCCAGCGCATTAAGGGACGTTCTTTAATATCAATTGGGAACACATGCAATTTCACTGCTTCTCTCTCCCTCCAGCATCATCAGAGTTGCCAGATGCCCATAACCCTTTATGGTTAGAGAAATAGTACAAGGAAGTTGCTTCAGATGGCAAAACCGCCCTGGCCTCAGGGTGTAATTTCCTGGTTCTCACTTGAACTTTATCTCAAGAAAGTCAAATGCTCAGTGAGGGCAAGTAGTATAATGAACAGAGTATGAAATTTGAGTGAATAAGAACTGGGTTTGGTTCTTGCTTCTCTCTTTTGCCAGTTATGAAATCTCGGGCAGGTTCACTAATTCTTCACAAATAAGAACAATAATACAGGGCCTTCTTTGAACTATGACAGAGATGAGAGGCGACGTGAAGGGATTAACGCTGTGCTAGAGCTGGAAAGGTGGACCCTGTTCCAGTAGCACTGGGGACTTCTTGGAAATGTAAATTCTCAGGCTGTTCCGGGTTGGATGAGTCAGAAGCTAGGGTGGGGAGGTTAACAGCCTGGGTCGCAGCATCCCTGCAGGTGACTCTTCTGGCTCCTTTGGGTTTGAGAACAACTGCTTGAATAAATGGTGCTTACCGTTGTGCTGGTGGTGTGAGTATCTGATTTGTTCTTGGATGTTAGAAAGTGACTCTCAGCCCGAGGCTGGGGTGTCCATGGAGGAAGGTCGGCATCAAGAGAAGACTGCAGCGTGGAGCCTGCACCTGGGGGGGGGGCACATGGCCAGCCCAGCCTGCTCACAAGGCTCCAGGCTTCGCATAGTCCAGTCTTCCTCCCATCAGATTTCCATTTAGTTGCCGCACACATTTATCTAGCACCACTTGTACGCTAGGCATGTGGTTGGGGAACAGAAAGCACAAGCAGGATCAAGAAGCTTACCTCCTTCTGTGTGTGTGTGTGTGTGCGTGTGCGCACGACACACGGGAACGTGAGCCCGGCCCCAACCCTGTGCACCTGTGTTGAACCACACGGGTGCCCGTGCTCTGTGCTCCCTGATTCATGTATTTTTCTTCTCTTTCACTTCCAGGGTTGGCATTTTTCCCTTTTATCGTTTCCCTGTGCGATCTGTTTTGTATCTGGGCAAACCCCCTTAGTCTTTCTTTCAGATCATTCTTAATTTTTCCTGTGGTATAACTCAGATTAGGTTGTTGTTTATTATAGTCTTTGGACAATTTAAAATTTTGACAAATCGTTGGAAATCAATGTGTCCCTGTGCCCTGCGGAGAGGCTTATTTATGGCCCCTTGCTTTGCTGATGGTATGCAGTTTTAGATTTGGAGAAAGGACTCATTGATTCTTCCAAGTTAGGGCTCTTTTTCCTCTGTAGAAAACCAGGGAGATATGACAGACTTCTCCCACTAGGACAATTCTGGGTTTACTAAACAGGGCTGTTTCTCTTCAGGGTGCCAGAGGGCCCCAAAAGGAAAGGCAGCCAAAGTAGCTGAGAAGGTCAAGTGTGGGAGGCAGATTTTATCAGCAAATGCTTAGCCAGAGTCTGGCAGCAGAGGTGAAAAGCATGACGAAAACACAGCTGACTGCTCGGGCCACTGAGGTTGAACAGGACAGAGAACGAGACCACTTGCAGTCAAAGTGGTCTGCGGAGAAATTTAAGCTCGGCTGATAGCAGACTCCATCCATGGCTTTGGGCACAGTTCTTCTTAAGCCTAAGTTTCTCTGTTTGGAAAATGGACACATTTGTACCATGGAAGTTTATTCTGAATTTATCAAGGAGAGGATAAATGGAATAACACCAATAGAGAACTTTTTAGGAAGAAGATGTTCAGCACAACTTTTAAATTTGTTTTCAGTAGCTTTAGTTCTCTGATTTCCCCTCCTCCACCTAATGCCCCAAATTCAAAGCCTGAATACTCTTTCCCTTTCTAAATCTGATTTCAAGAGATCAGAAATAAGTTGACTCGAAGGTCCGTATCGTTAGATCTCACCTTTAACAGGCATCAGATTCATCTGGAGAGGTTATCACAACACAGACTGCTGCCCCCGCCCACCCCCATGGTGGGTCAGGTATGAAACACAGTGGTTACATTTCTTAGTATTTTTCCAGTGCTGCTGATGCTGTTGGCCCAGGGAACGCACTTGGGTAAACACTCATCTATAGAACGGACTTGGAGGATGTTAAAGCTGGAGAAGACTTGGAGGACCATCTGGGCGCCTCTCACATTTTTATAAGTTGCTAACGAGTCCGTAATTGGGCCAAGACTGTAACCCAGTCTAACAGTCTTTCTAATTTACCAGGCTGATGACAGAGGACAATTTCAAGTGTTATTTATCCCAAGGCAATTGCATTTTAATCAGGATCCAAACTTTATGCTATGATGTTGGTGATGATCATCATGATCATGAGGATAATGTGTCATTGTGTGAGTTCCTTTAATGCTCCAGGCACTTTGCACAGTTTCTCCCTGTGGAGAGCCTGTGAAGCTGAGTGCTGCGCTACTCCTGTCCTCTAGGTGAGGCCACTGAGCTCAGAGCGCTCAGGGGTCTGCCTAGGCCTGGTCTGGTTCTTTTCAAATCCTTTGGCCAACATAGAGTGCTGTGCTCTCTATGAACTGGAGTTGAAGATTCTAAAAAGTGAAGAGATCAAAGGGTAGGTCTTATAAGAGACAAGGAACAGTGGCCTTCATGGAGATGCAAAGTTACCTGCCGCTCTCTCTACCTGCAGTACGCTCCTCAGTAATGACATGGTACTCTAGGACAACAGGAAAAGCAGGATGGAGCAGGTAGTCACTGGCACAACCCGGATGCCTGGCCATCACGAGCCGTTTTCCACTACTGGTGCCTGGGATGTCTCCATCTTCTCAGTCTTCCTGCCCAGATGATGGGTGGCCTCACTGGGACCACCATGACCAGCCTGTGGGGTGGCCTTGTGCCTTCACTCATGGAGGACACGGAGGACACCTCCTACCTTGCTGCCCTCTCTAGCTCCATCCTGTTCACTCTGGTCTGAAACCAAATTGACTCTGCACACTGTGGACACTTCAGGAAAGGAGCTTTTGTAGCCATGTGGGAGCCCAGCTGTGACCTCTGTCTCTCCCATGGAGCATGTTCTCCTTTGGGTCCTTTGCTGGTCCAGGGTTTCATCCAAATGCAAGATCATTATCTTGCCCTCCTTGGGCAGCAGGGTTTCTGCAGCTCCTGATTTGGTCTTGGGAGTGGCCCCTGGGTCTTGCCGCTCTATGTTACTTTGGGCAAAGTGTTTCCATTGTGTAGATGACCAGGACGGGTGGGCTCCTCACCTCCAGCAGAAGTGAGCCTTCCTGAGTCTGCTGTGGTTCTCCAGGCGCTTGGTACCTGAGTTCTCTGCTGCCTCCCTGGGGACTGTGATGCTCATGGTATCTTTCACACACACACGCACGCACACGCACATACTCACATACTAAAATTTCCACATGCACCCTTGCATACCCACATACACTCACACAATTATCTGCTGACACACCTGCACACACTCACATAACTTTCACACATGCATGCACATTCCCTCACACTCATGCACACACCTATACACACACATTTCTACATTCACACTCACACGCACACATTTTTCACACTTGCACATATGCACACACAATTTTCACACATACATGCACTCACAAACATAAATACACTCCTACACATGGTGGCACATGTTCTCACATACAAACACCTTTATACATCCATACACAATCCCACACATCCTCACATGTGTGTACACTCACACAACCTCACATATATGTGCACACACAACCCTCACACTCTTGCTGACTCGCACACTCACGCACGGAGCCACACATAGCTTCTGCACTCTCACAGTGTGTTGCTGACTGGGTGAGGGTGGAGGAGTGACTGGCAGGAGGGGTGTGAGTGGGAGGAAAGGTGTTTCCATCACAGCTGGCAGATGGATCCCTGGGAGCTGAAGAGAAGGCCGCTGAGCTGGTGCCTGTGCCCAGCCCTCACAGGACACCTTGCTTAGCCCTGAGAATGCAGCTTTGCTCAGAGCTGGGTGTGATAGGTGGGGTTTCTGGCTTTTTCCACTCAAGATAGGAGGCTGAATCTCTAAAATTACCCTCTTGCACATCTGCAATCACAAAGGAGATTCTTGCTGAGCATAAGCAAGAGAGATTAAAAAATAAAAATAAAACCCACTCATAATGGCACCACCCAAAGCTGACCACAGTATTTGCTACTGGATTTTGATTCTTTATAAGGTTATAAGGTTTGTGACAGGCTCTCATTCATTACATGGTATAATATTGGTTATCATTTATTTAGCAGAGCCCTAAGCATGACACATATCAAGGGCTTTAATCCTCATCAGAACTCTGTGAGGTGTGGCTCATTTTATACCCAGCAGAATCTGGGCCTTGAAATGTTGAATAACTTGCCTGGACTCACACAGCCAGCAAGCAGGGCAGCTGGGATTCAGATCCATATAGCTAGACTCCAAACTCAGGCAAACTCACAGCCCAGGCTGCCTCTTTTTTGGCCACGGACATTTCCCTCAACAATTAATACTCCATAAGCACTATATTAACAGTAATATAATGTCCCATCCCATCATTTAATGCTACCATTTACTCACCTGATTCGTAATTGTTGGGCATTTAGATTGTCTCTAATTTCTTGTAGTTTTGGCAGGGTTGCTCTGAAAAATCTTTGCACACACATCTTTTTAGAAACTGTGTAATTCCATAGGAGAAATCCCAAGGGGTAGAATTGCTGCACATGCACATTTTAAAAGCATTCGATTCTCCTCCACCAAATTGCCACTCCAGAAATATCATGCCAGCCCACGCTCCTACAAGCAGGCTGTAAAATTGCCCTTTTCTCCGCAGATGGTGTAGATTTGTACTGTTGCATCTTGTGATTTGGCACAGTGCATAATACAGGTATCGCCGTAGCCAGGGTCAGGCTGTGTCTGGCAATGTGTTGCCATTGTAGGAACACGACTGTCGGAGCTAAGACTTGAGATGCTTGAAAGGCCAGGCGCTGCTTTGTTGGGATGAAGGGTGAATGCCAGGGGAGGCAGCATGTGTGCCACTTGGGTGGCTAATGTACACAAGAGTATGTCTGGTTGCCAGAGAATCCTCAGAAATGTGCAGAGCCGCGTCCTCCTCCCAGAGGTTCAGCAGCCCCACGAACCATCTTTGTAAAGCTGGAGGGAGACAAGAATTGTGATTCACATTCAGTTCACCAGGAGCCTTCTCTTCAGCCCTCCCTCCTTGAGTCTGATGGGCAGAGGGGAAAGCGTGGGCTCCTTTGGAGATGGGTGGAACTGAGGTTGACCTGCCCACTATCTGAGTAGAAGCTTGGATGAGTCACTTTCTTTTCCCAAACCTTGGTTTCTCCATCTATAAAAGGGGATCAGTGGTCTGTCCTTGAGAATCCTCCCACGGAGGATAAGATCTCCAGTTTGTGAAGATCCTTTGACCCAGCAGATGCTCCACACCCAGTGTGCACCAGGCACCAGCTGCCTGGCTTCGTTCTGCGTTTCATCCCAGCAGCCTTTGCGACTGAGGTGGATGCCACCCGCATTCTCCGCTGGGGAAACACTCTCGTTGTTCACCCTGTTCTTAAAGCAGTTAGGATGGAGCAGAAGAAGACGATGATATCCTTTCCTCAAAGGCCGATATCTCTGAAAGTCTGTGCTCGAGTGAGCTCAGGAAAGGACGGAAGCAGCAGAACGATGAAGGTTGTGCGATCTCATTCTATTACCAGTGTGGAGCCACAGAGAATGAGTCAGCCACTGTTGCAGCTCATGCGTGGCTGTGCTTATGGAGCCCCACCTTCCTCCAGCCACGCAGGCCAGGCATCTAATGCTGAGGCCGGACACCCCCGTGGTCCCAGGTCCTTTCCATCCCCACCCTTCCACCGCACAGGTGGGCTGGGAAGGGAGGCGATGTTGAGAAGAGCTGGGATTCTGTTTGCTGAGATGCTTGCTGGGAGACCAGTTGGTGGTCCTGCTACTTGCTGTTGTCCTGGCATCCTTTGGATGGGTGTCAAGGTGCCCTTGACTTTCTCCAATGCCGAAGACGTTCTTCCTTTCCCGTAAGACCTCACATCTATTTTTTGGTGGCTGTATCAATAGTTTTTGTTTTTCTTACTTATTTGTTCATTTTTACTTTTAGAGAAAGGGGAGAATGAAATAAAGCACACCATTTAGAAGCAGGAGAGGGTATCTGGAGACTTTCCCAGGTGTTTCAGTGCAACGGGTGTAGTTATTCCACAGTCTGTGTAATTGCTATGTGTTGTGTAGGATCTCATCACCTTCACGAACCATAATTTATTAAATTATTTCCCTACCGTTGAGTGTTTAAGCTGTTCACATGTTTACTTTAGAGTCAGTGCTAAATATGAAATGCTTTTCATATCTTTTACATACTTTTGGATTGCTTTTTAGGTTACATTTCAATTCACCAGGGTAAAAGATGTGAGCAGCTTTAAATGTTCGTGTTACGTGCTGTTGCTTTACTTTCCAAAGGGTTGAGCCACTCTGGGATGCCAATGGCCATTTTGTCTCATTAACACTGGATATTACTAATTAAAAAAAAAAAAAAAAAACACTGCAGAGGTGACCAAATTACATTTCTAGGCTCTGTTAACTTTCGGATCTCGGCTTTCTTAAATACCCTGTAAATCCCTTCTACATACTTGGGCAAGCCTGAGCTCAAGTCCCAGGACCCTAGAACCAGTCCCAGGGTCTCTCTGGGATCGGGAAGAACTGGGAGCAGGGTCTTCCTGCCCATCTGGCTGTACACAAAGCCAAGATGCGGAGAAATTGGGCTCGATCGGTGACACTGCTGCATCCCAACACTTCAATGGCCACATGCCACATAATGAATCACTGACTGGAAATTCAGAGCACGTTTAATACTGTAAATGGACAGGCCAGATAAAGGTAATTCAGCCCACTGACAGGGTGCAATGCAGTGCTGTTTTTGTTTTGTTTTGATAGTAGAATGCAAATCTGCAGCATTGCTTCGATCTTCTGGCACTGTGAAATAAATATTAGCAATCTATTTGTAAACTTCTCACAGCCTATCATGCTCTCTCTCAGACAGCACCCTCCCTAACTTGCCACCACCAGCAAGGACAAGGCAAGCCTGGGAGACATGGAGAAGAGAAGCTGGCATGAACAGGAAATGGCAAGAAGAGTGAATCTGCAGATTTCTTGTGACATGTGGTGGAGGGACTTGGGGACACAAGCGGGGATGTGGCTATGCCCACCCTTCTATGTGAGCACTGGCCAGTGGTGCACAGTTAAGAGGAGGATAAGTTCTGGCCCACACTCTATCCTCCAAAAGTCTGAAAAATAATCCTCCCCAGAAAGGAGTTGCTAATAGAAAGAAATGACGATGGCGCCAGTGTGCGATGTCTCTGAAATGGAGTTGGGGGATGGAGAATGGTGGGGAGGAACAGACGTGTCCTCCCAGTGAAATTAGAGAGTAGATAAGAGGCTGAGACCTCAGAGAAGGGGGCTGAGCCTCGGAACAGAATGAATGGGATACTGAGATGCAGGGAAGCAAGGGGTAAGCTTGTGATGGGAGGCAGAGAGGGGACTGTTGGCAATCCTGGAGGTGAAGCCTTGAGGTATTAGGTATGCCCTGTGCGTGTAAACCAGGCTCTGGACAAGCAGCACAGTTAAGGAAGTGGATTCATAATTACTAGGGACAATGTGGAAAACTGGTTCTGACCCTTCAAGGGATAAATGCATCTTAGGATTTTTTATGGGATGGAGTGGGATGGAGCTAGTTCTGCAAAGGGGGTAACAAGGGGGTCTTACAGAAAGTGAAAAAACCATGATGGGTAGGGATGTTTTGACTTCTCCAAGCTGCATCTGCAATGTTCCTGGCAGTGTGGTCAGACCTAAGAAAGTGTATGCCTCACTGGGGCTCTGTGACACACCAGAAAGACTGAGGAGACACACACAAGGTCCAGAAAGATCTCCTGGAAACTGATGGATTGGGACCCCAGGGGGAGGTCTTGGTGCTGCATTCTACTTAGTGTGGGGCTGATAGAAGAGAGCTAGGAAGCAAAGAAGGTTGTTGAGTGTGAAGGGTATTTCATAGAGGTAGAGCCCAAATCTGGCCTGTCCACCACAGGGGGAGTTCTGACCTGGCTCCCATCTTCAAACGTACACATCTTCTTTTCCGAGTCCTGCTCAGGTAGAGTGGGGATCTAGCCGCGTGGTTCCTCAAGCAGACCCAAGACAGAATGGCAAATTTGGTCCCTGTTTGCAAATAAGAGATCGAGGGCCTGAGGTCACCCAGCAGGCCGAGAAAGATTTCTACTTCCCCTCACTTCTCAGCGACCTTCCTGGCGAGCAGGGATTTGAGGCTGACATATTGCAAGCATCCTTTCTCCACTTTTCCTCCTTCTCAGCCTAGTGCAGCAGGATTATAAAAGCAGCTTCCTCCTGGCAGCTGTGCCCACCCATCCCAAGGCTAAAGTGCAACCACAAACGTTGTGGTGTGAAGGAATCCAGGTGGCTCCTGAGAGCACTGGGGGTGGGCTTTCCTGAGAGTCGATCTGAGTCAACTTATTTCTTTCACCATCTTGGAACATCACTTGAAAGGTAGGAACGAAGCTGATCTTAATTCTTCCTTCAACATGACATGCCCTTTGGAAATCGTACAAATAACAGTGTCTGATTGTCATGTTGAATTGCGAGCATAGATCTGAAATGTTCCGAAGTCTGACTAAAGCCAAATATTAGGTCATAAGTCAACATTTTGCTGAGAAACTTGGTTACTGAGAGGTTGAAAATTTTATATCTTTTCACAAGGAAACTTGTTTGCCAGCAGGAAGAAAATCTCAAAGACTGTTATCTTCTTATGTGGAGGGAGAGAGATGTGTGTAATTTTGCAACCCAGGTTAAAGTCCTTTAGGATTTCTGAAATTGGCTTGGTTGAGGAATGAGGCTTTGGTGTAATATTTGAATTGCTCCCTGAGGTGAAAGCCAATAGGTGGTACTGGTGTGTGTCATTTCTGACAAGGAGGTTAGGCAAATTAGTGTGAAAGGCTAGGAGCATCCTAGTCCCACCTTGGGAGGTCACGTTGTGCCGACAAATGCTTAGGATGGAGAGAATCTGACAAGAAAATGACTCATGTTGGGCCATGGGCACTTAGGGTCTTGAAAGAAGAAAAATCTTGGTTTTCATCTGAGCAGTAGTGGCACTCCCTGGAAACTCTCAGTGCACATGAAGATTCAATGGGATGCAGGGAAAGCCAGGGATAGTGCCTTCCGCAGTGCCCGGGGTCCTCAAGCTCAGCAGCATGTATGATGTTTCAGCGCAATGCCCACGCCCACACTGAGGTCTTCCAGCATCTGGTGTGAGCCATGGTAGGAGGGAAGGAAAAGGGAAAGGGACATATGTGTTTTCGCTGTGGAATGAACCCAGGTGCTTTGTGGCATTGAGAACATTACACACTCTGTTAAGAAGGGCAAGTGGCAATGTCTGGTTTGCATTACCTTCCAAAACCTGAAGCAGCTCCCATCCCCTCGGATGCCCAAACCCTGGTCAGAGTTAGAATCGTGGTTCAGGACAGAAGGGAATGTTACCATGAAAGGCAGCCCGGAGCAGGACTCAAGCCACAGACTCCTGCAGAATCCTGGTGGGATGATCGCTTTTCAGTTTTTATTTTTCTCAGTACATGTTTGCAGTACATATTTACATTTCTTATGGGGAGTTGGTACATGTCCATAACACACCTTAATCCTTTTCTCACCCCACTGTCATCTCTTTGTCCACTTTTTATTTGCAAAATCTATCTTCCTACTTCCTAGTCTCTATCTTTCATTTTGCTCTTTATTTATACTCTGGGTCTCTTATATAAGAGAAACCATGTGACATTTAAGCTTGTGCGTCTGACTTATTTCACTTAACATTATGGCCTCAAGGTGCATCCATTTTCCTACAAATGACTCAAGTTTATCTTTTAAGGCAGAGTGGTCCTCCATTATGTGTAAATACCACATTTTCCTTATCCACTCATCTGTCGATGTACATATAAGCTGCTTCTAGGATTTAGCTATTATGAGAAGAGATAATCTGAAGCCATTGTACCTCACAGAATATACTGACACCAGAAACTGGCTCCTGTGTAAACATAGGTGTGTGTGTGTGTGTGTGTGTGTGTAAGCTCACCCTCATGTAAGGCCAGGGAAAGGCGAGTGGCAGAAGCCTGACTGGTACCATAACAAGCAGGCGTCTGTACCTGATGGGTTGTTCCCTGTAGAATAAGCTCCAGACATGTGTCTGTGCTTGATATTAACTCACGGCTGCCAAGGGGCACTGAACCCACAGCCATCACCCGCGTTTACCCTAAGGGGACCCAGTCAGGTTCTAAGCAGAATATTGAGTGGACCAGACCTATCAGTGCCCCCTTCCCCAGGGGCTATCTCCAGGGAGTAGCTTCTTCCTCTTGCCCTGCATCTCTCATGTTCCGCTTGCATATCTGCCCTGCACAGCTCAGTCCTCCAGGGTTAGATTCTGCACTCTCCAGGGGTGAGTGAGAAATGGGCCCACGCCATCGTGACCCTCCTGCAATGTCTCCTCCCCACCCCTCTCCATGAGCTGGGCTGTAGCTGGAGCCTGCACATCTTTCATATCTAAGCAAAATAAGTGGCATCAACTAGCAGTGGCACTCGTGGGCCAGAACACAGCAGGTGAGTTTGCTGGGCTGTCTGGTGGGCAGGAGGACCGTCTAGGATGGTTCTTTCAAATCTCACCCCAGAGGTGTCTCACTGCTTGAAGCTGATGCAGCGGGTCAGGCCTGCTGGATATCATGATGATTTTGATCTTTCAGGCAAAGAAGGGGAACTACGCCTTTCTGTGGGATGTGGCTGTGGTGGAGTATGCAGCCCTGACGGATGACGACTGCTCGGTGACCGTCATTGGCAACAGCATCAGCAGCAAAGGCTATGGGATTGCCCTGCAGCACGGCAGCCCCTACAGGGACCTCTTCTCTCAGAGGTAGGCACGACCAATGGGGTGACTCCTGCAGCCCCCAACTCCTGCAGTAGGAGCAGGAGAATACCTTCTGGTAGGAGCTAAGGGCAGACATACTCCCGTGTATTCATCACATCTTGCTAAATATAGACTATGTACCAATGCCTCTTCCTCCCCTCAGCTAGGGCCTGAGTAGGTGCTGGATTAAAAAGAGGAAGTACATGGTCCCTTCCAAAGAAGGCACCTGGTGCTGGTGGGGCTGTGAGTGAGCTGATGCCAGCCCAGGGCATAAAGGTGATGGCGGGTTCACTGTCAGGGTGCTGGGGCAGGTGGCAGACAGAAGAGGGCATCTGACCAGACCCAGGAGACCCAGGAGGATTCCAGAGTTGGCATCACCAGAGCCCTGAAGGAGTAGAAGTTAGCCAGATAAATGAATAAGGAATAGGATTTGGGAAGGGCCTAATAATCACTTTTAAACAGAGATATACTGTATCTCCAAAGTGGTGATTGTCACATGGAAGCTTAGAAATGTGGATCTGGGTGGCAGAATGTCTCATTCATCTGCACATGGCCCAAGGGGCTGCAGATGGTAGAGCAGGAGTTTCGTTGTGCAAGGAGATGCTATCTGCTGGTCCTGCATTGTGGACAGAGGAGGGCCACTCATGCCCCCTCCCCTGCCTCCCCGGACCAGAATCCAGGTTTCTAAGCCTGATTTTTGTGTGTGTGTGTGTGGGGGGGGTACCGGGAGTCAACCTCAGGACCTCACGCTTGCCAGCAAGTGCTTGTGCCTCTGAGCGATATCACCGGCCCCTTTTTTCCTTTATGTGGGTACCGGGAGTTGAACTCAGGACCTCGCACTTGCCAGGCAGGCGCTTATGCCGCTGAGCTATCACACTGGCCCTCTAAGCCTGATTTAGCTATCTGGCAGTTAATATTAGCAAAAAGTATGGGCGCTGGGGAGGAAATAGGGAGGAAAGCTACAGACAGGAGGGTTCTAGCCTCAGCAAAGCCCATGGGTACCCTTCCCCAGAAACAAATGCAGTGTGTCTAGTTTGCATTTGCCCATTCAGCTTCCCGTGGGACTTGCTGGTGTAAGTCCATCCCTTGAAGCTGCTCAGGATATGATCAAGTTTCCAGCTAGTTGGCCTTCCTGTCTGGGAGGCTCGGAGTGATTGCACAGACCATCAACCTGCAAGCGTCTTAGTGAAGCAGATGGTAAAGAAGCCCATGAGGCCCACGCAGCAGCAACACCAAAACCGTGAACGTGCCCCAAGACAGTGCTCCATAAGCACAGGGCCCAACAAGGGACAGTTACAGTCCCTTGAGCTGGAACTGTTCAGTTACCTCCCGTAAGTCTGCAGAACTGAACGTCTCCTCTCAGAGAGAGGAGAGAGCAGACGACCAGGAAGTATGAGGCTCTGCTGGGTTGGTAAATGGAGTCCGGGCAGTGCGAGCCCGAGGTCAGTCAGAGAAAGAATGAAGATCCTCACACTGAAGAAGGAGGAGATGAGTAGGAAAGAGCATGGTCCCTCTCCTCCTCTACCAGGTGTGTGAGGAATTAGGTGTCATTTGTGTGGACCCAGGGACAGTGGACCATGACTAGCTTGGAGGTGTGCAGTTCCAGAGAGGTAGGCTGGCCCTGGAACAGTTGTGCACAGGACCCACCCATTCCTTCACTGTGAGGTCTCTGTGGGCTTCTCCCTCCCATCCTAGTGGTCACCATCAGCAGAAGTGGCTCATATAGTTTTCATGTCATTCTTGCAGAAAGTAATGTATCCCTCTTTGCTTTTATCAGAAGGCCATGTGCTCGGTGACTCTGAGTCAGTGTCTTCACTGTGACACCTGTCTCCACGGTGAAGCCCTTCCGGGCTAGTAGCACCCCTCCTGGCAGACAGGTGTCTGCTGTTGAGGGAACACTCAGCCCTCAGGTTGCCAACCTGCTGCCACCAGCGGTTCTCCATTGCATCCTGGGTGCAGAAGTGTGTGCTGCCTTGGGTGTGCCTTAGAAGGGTGACAAGGCTGGTCCAGGGGCAGTGCATCAAACCATTTGCAGAAAAAGGGCCCATGCATAAGTAGCAGACCTCAGCCTTGTTGTCTGGCACTTGTCTGGAGCCATCTCTCCCTTCATTCTGGGAGCTGAGCTATTTCCTTGCTTTGGCAGAGGACAGGATGTAGATGTATGTGTGAGTAGTGGGACTTACATGCTATAATAGGTTTGTAGGCCACAGCATGCAGAGTGGGCATTCAATAAATGTTTAGCAACTTAATAGCTGTTTATTGAGCACCTACTGTGTAGCAAGCTCCACAGCTATTGAATAAAGGCAAACACCTGCAATTATATCTGTCTGGGCAATAGAACAACTGGCTTCAGGAAGTGGCTATTATCGCTCTGGCTTCCTTGTAAGTGGGATATGGTTTATTATAGTGTGCATTAGTGTAGCCTTGTTCTGTAAGACCCTTTGTGCCTGGGACTTGTCTTTCCTACAGCATCAGTATTTCAATTTCCTTTTTTGTTTGTTTTTGCTTTAATTCTGTGTCTTCCTATAAATTGCCTTACAATATTTCTGTACATAGAAGATACACACAATTATGGGTAGCCAAAACAGTTGAAAATATCAGCAAAATTAAGCAGCCTGCCTGATGTTACACAGGGGCGTCTTGGAGAGTGGGGAGATGAGGGTCTGACCCCACCATCGGACCAGAGCCTGTCCCTCCCCTGGACCAGAATTTGGCCCCCAGAGAGCAACCTGCTGGTCCACAAGGAGCATGGCCTCCTTGGCCAGACCCATCCAGGTCTGAAGAGTAGCACTGCTGCTTTCTAATTACAACTTTGGCCAAATCATCTAGATTCTGAACCTTAAGTCTTCAGGAGGTAAAACAGACATAATAAGGGTTGCTCTGCAGGCTATTATGAGGATTCAGGCAGTGTCGGATGATTTACTCCTTCTGTGTTCTCAACAAGAGGTAGCTCAGGTCAGCAGTGGCCTAAGAAAGCTGCCGGTCAACACAGCCATCAGACTGTGTGGCTGCTGCCCTCCCTTTATGAAGCTCATAGTACTTGCCAGGTCTTGAGCCAGTGTTCTTCCGGATAGGTGCATTTATTTAATCTCAGATTGTAGTGATGGGACAGCTAAGGTTGAGGGCCTCAGAGTTTGGATTTGAACTAATGTTCATCAGAGCGGAGTTTATGTCCATAAACACGAAGCTCCACCGTCTCCAAGGTGAGCCCTTCGGTCAGCTGGTGGCCTTCTCTAGGATCCTGATGTCTTGCGTAGCTGGTGCTGTGGCTGCCAGGAAGCTCAACCCGTTCAACCCTGCCAGCTGGGGCTTAATTAAGGCAGCTGCCCCGACACAATAAAAGCCACATAAAATAGCAAGTGAGATACTGCAGCTGCCTTGTTAATCATGCAATGTGGAGAGAAAGCTGTGGTGCTGAAGGGCATTGGGAGCACAACGTGAGCCACACAAGTGCACAGGTAAATCATCCGTTTACCTCTGCCAACAGGTCCCGCCGTGCACAGCCTCATTTGGAGTCCTTCGTGCTGGGAACGTGGTGGACCGTACATCGTGATCTCTACATGGCCATTTTAGTTTAGATTAGTTTTCTTTATTCAATATTATACATTTATTGACAAAATAAACTGCTGATAGCCTAGGTTGCACTGGCCCATGTGCTTATACTAGGGAGGACACAGACAGTAGTGCATGGCCCCTGTCCTGAAGCCATTGCCCTGCTCGTCTGGGGGGATTAGCGGTCCATGCCAGGAAGATGAGGATGCTGAGGTTAGCAGGAGAATCCTCTTGTCTGGGAATGCTTGGCTGAGCTCTTGTGCCTCCAGGGCCTGCCCTTTGCACTGATCTGGGCCATTTCAAGCCAGCGAGAGGCTGTGCCATGCTGTGCCCATGACGCTGACAGGTCCCCTCGGCTGTTGCCTTTGCTTCCATCATCTGCAAGCCCTCGTGTGGTCACTGAGCACAGTGTCAGACCTGTGGTCACAGCAGGTTGCAGTGCAGGTCTGGGTTGGGGTCTGTGTGGCCATCCAGCTGAGCTCCTGCTGGCTGTGGAGAACTTGTACTCAGTGTGTTCACCACAGGGCTCAAGGAACCGCTGCTGGCGGTGCTTGCCGAGTGTATCATCACGGGCCAGGCTCAGGAGCTCTTCTCCCCAGATGGAAAAGCTTGTATATTTGGGGCCCAGCAGCAAGAGACTGCCCCAAGCTCACTGTTTAGACTCCTGGGTTTCAGAAGGAAGCCACAAAGCACTGCAACAGAAGAAAAGCATCACAAGGAATCTAGGATCAGAAGGAGTTGGCCCACTCCACCATGGCACACAGCACAAAATCCTGACTCCCTTTCATGCCCTCTTGGAGCCCGCACGCTGGCTCTGCCTGCTTCACTGTCTTCGTCTCTCACTGTCCTGTGCCTCACTTAGCACTGTACGCCCTCCCTGCTTGTGTGTCAGCCTCTAAACATCTGGAGCTCCTGCCCTGGATGAGACACTCACACATAGCTCTCACTCTAGCCTAAGGGAGGTGCTTCCTCCCCTCCTTGAATGCCAACCCTGCCAACCTCAAAGTGGCTTTGGCAAGATATTTTACCTCTCTGCCCCATTGTCCTTCTCTGTAAAAATGAAAACATAGAAGTAACCATCTCAAAGAGTCAGCATGAGGATTCAGCATCACTTGCCAAGCTCTTCGGGTCTTCGTTGGCCCAGAGAGACTGTTGGATGATTAGTGGTTTTTCAGGTTTTCACTTACCTGTTGCCTCCTTTCTGATCTCGTCCTAATCCTCCAGTCGAAGCTCCCTCCAAATTTACCACTTCCTGGCCTATGGACTTTCATTTCACTGTATTTCTCACAGCCTATGTCTTTACATTGATTGCTCTCATGGCTTTAAGGTTGGTGTTTGCGCTTCTAGACCACAAGTGCAGCAGCGCTGAACATCATACCTGGCACAGTGCAGAGACTCCTTAAATCAAATGAATGAATGGGAGATTCTTTGGATCCCAGTGGGACAAACTTAGGATAAACGTGCTGTGTGCCTCTTATCCAAAATGCATGGGACCAGAAGCTTTAGAGTTTGGATATTTTTTCTGATCTAGGAATATTTAAGATATCTTGAGAAGGGGACCTAAGTCTAAATGTGAAATGTATTTATGTTTTATATACACCTTAGGCACATAAGTCAGAAGGTAATGTTATACAGTATTTTAAATTTATGCATGAAACAATGTTGAACCATCAGAGGGCACGTTGGTGCTCAAAGTGTCAGATTTTGGAGCATTTCAGATGGCAGATTTTGGATTAAGGATGCTCAACCTATAGTTTTTTTTTTTTTTTTTTTGTGGGTACTGGGGGGTCGACCTCAGGACCTCGCACGCCAGCAGGCGCCCGTGCCGCTGAGCGATATCACCAGCCCCTTTTTCGTATGTGGGTTCTGGGAGTTGAACTCGGGCCCTCGCGCTTGCCAGGCAGGCGCTTAAGCCGCTGAGCCATCTCACCAGCCCTTGCTGTTGTTGTTTTATGGTACTGAGAATAGAACTCAGGACCTTGTGCTTGCCAGGCAGGCACTGTGCTGCTGAGCTATATCCCCAGCCCCAACCTATAGTTTCTGAGGTTTGAAAGAGAAGATTTTGGGGATCATGAACATCCTAACCCCGCAGTCTGAGTGTCTGTCCTCTTCACTTCTCAATCGTCCAGTTTTATCCCGAGCATGTGGTGCACCACCCACATGAAGGTCCCATGAACCATGCCATTGGACTTGTCACTGGCACTGGGGCGGGGTGGGGGAGAGCAGAGGGCTGGGCGTGTTGGCAGGAGCACTCTGCCTGCAGTGTGGAAACCGGCGTGGCAGGGGAAGCTGAGGCAGAGAGCAGCTGGGATGGTTCAGGGTTGTCCATGGTGGGCCAGCATGGTGGGGCGGTAGCCAGGACTCCCATGGCTGATTGATGAGCTTGGTGGCTCTGGTTCACCTGGCTTGTGTCTTGCAGGATCCTGGAGCTGCAGGACACAGGGGATCTGGATGTGCTCAAGCAGAAGTGGTGGCCGCTCACAGGCCGCTGTGACCTCGCCAGCCACTCCAGCGCCCAGGCCGACGGCAGATCCCTCAAGCTGCACAGCTTTGCCGGGGTCTTCTGCATCCTGGCCATTGGCCTCCTCCTCGCCTGCCTGGTGGCCGCCTTGGAGTTGTGGTGGAACAGCAACTGGTGCCACCAGGAGACCCCCAAAGAGGTCCGTACACAGGGCTCCTCTCCCTTCCTCAGCTTGGAGGCAGGAGGGTCGCACGGGCCATTGCTGGGCGGTTTCCATCCAGTCAGTGTTCACCCAAGTCACCTCGTCCAGAGACAGCAGCAGTTTTTACTGGGGCATGGTTTCATTTCGATTTTAAAGCAAGAGGAAAAACGTAGTTGTAGGGGATGCTTTTATGTTTGAACAAAGTGCTGAGGTGCCAGCCATGGCCACTAAAATCCTGTATTTATCTGTAGAGCAGATACAGCGTGGGCAGCACCAGAGAGCCCTTCCCCACCCTGCCCCACCCATGTGCCTCCACCCTGGCCTGGAGAGACCACCTGTAGGGTAAGAGAGGAGCCCGCTCCTTCCCTCCCAGTTCTCTTCGCCTTCTCGCCTAGGGCCACAGTGTAGCAGGGACCCCTGCTCCTCCCACCGCCTTTCCCTTACCGCCCTCCTTGCAGGGCCCACCTTGCCCACCTCCCTTCCGGGTGCACCTCTCAGGGGACATGGAAGCTCTGTCCAGTCTCCGGGTGCACCACCCTCCTTGCGTCTGCCTACCACAGCAGATTCCGTCCCTCAATACTTCCCTCTCCTTGGGTGTTTGCTCTTCTTCAAGCTAAGCTTTTGCTTTTTAAATGAAGGCTTCATGAAGGTTCCTTGGAGACACCCTAAAAGAGGGTAGCGAGGGATGTTGTTTGGTGAGGACGCTGCAGCAGCAGAAGCTGCAGCCGCCCTGCCATCTGTGACATCAGCCTGGCCACTCCATTCCTGAGCCTGTCACTCCCACGTGTACCTTGCTACATCTGGAATCACGGCTCTGTTTGCTGATTTTGTTGGAGTGGAAAGACATAAATCTCAAACAGGGAACAGCAAAACAACCCGCATCAAATCCAAAATCAGTCCTTTTTGAAATAAGAACCTTGCCTGTTTTTGTTCTTGGATGATGTATGACAAGTTCATAAAAATGGCTTCTGAGGCAGGGACTCAAGGAGAATCCCGAAGTGCACTGGGGTGGGAGAGAAGACAAGCGGGAGGGGAGAGCAGGCCATGTTCTCCTGAGCCTGACCTGGGGCTGGGGCTTGGTGCCTCTGAACAAGGATGGGCCACCCAGGCCATGGCTCTGTGGTTTGCCATGATTGCTGCCAACCCTCGTTCAACATCTGGAAGGGAGCCCCCTGTGAGGATGGTGGTGGCTATCCCCTCCATCCTGTCCAGATTCTCCACTTGCCCCCAGCAGTGAGCTCTCTGTCCTCCTCCTTCCTCTTCCCTGGAAGGAGGCCACTGCTGAGTCAGCATATCTGAAATGACCCAGGGACATCCGTCCTCCTCCCCTGCCTTCTGTATTCCTCCATGCAAGGAAATGAGAGGCCTGGTTCTGCCACCAACTCAGTAGCTCTCTGCTCACTCCTGGAGCACAGGTGGGAAAGAAGGAAGAAATTTAGGGGACATTTGCTAAAAGGAATAGTTAATGGTTCCATCTTGAGCTTTTATTTGCAAGTGGAAAGTCCTGTATGAAGAAGTCACTGGGAGGCCCTTGCATTCTTTTGATGAGTAGTTTTAGGAAGGAGCCCCATGTCCCTCTGCAGCTGGTCCACCTCTTCAGTCTCTGCGCAACACAGCCAGGGCACCTCTCCTGCTCTCGCCAGCCAGGCCTAGGTGAACAGAAGCCTCCAAGGGCAACAGGATGGGGTGGTCCCCGAGCCACCGCAGTAGGAACAGGGAGGACAGGGCAGATGAGAGACACACTAGCCAACCCACACTGCACCCCTGCCTGTGTCGTTTGAGGGGTTGACATTTTCCTGTCTCCTGCCTGATTTCCTCTTTACACGTGCCCCTCAGGTCAGGGGAGCAGGGGGTGAGCTTCAGGGGGTGAGCATTGCACTGTCGTGGAGATGGCTGTCCTGCGGGCGTCTGCGTCACAGTCTCCAGTAGGTCTAGGAGGAGGCTGGAAGTTCTTGTCACTTCACAGCCCCTACTTAATGCTGGTTTCAGCCTGGACCACCCGGAGTTCACTGTTACGGGGGCGGTGTGTGTGTGCATACCCGTGCGTGCTCTTGGGAGGGCCATGTGAGGGAGTGACAGTGATTGGTTGTTGGAGAGGCATAGATAGGAAGATGGAGGCAAACAGAGACTGGGAGAACCAGAGGGAACCGTGCTGTCAGATGCAGCTCCTTTCCTGCCAGTAAAGTACCTTCTCTTCTCTTCTGGCTTTGACGTAAGTCCAGGGTCCCAGTTATAACAGGATGCATGGTGCAGCTCCCAGTGTGGAGGTCTTCCTGCCCCGGCTGACAGTGACATCCAGCACAGTAGCCACCATTCACCCTGCCACTTCTGGTGTAGCTAAGAAGGGCTGCGTGGAAACATTCCATCTTTTTCCTGTTTTATGGGTTTCTGGTCTTTGAATGAAGTTTCCCCTTCCACCCTCCCTTCTTCCTTTGATAAGCTCACTGTTGGGGCCCCGCCTTGCCCCTTAGGAAGTTTACCTCCTCAAGGGCAGATGGGCACAGAGCTTGCCAAGATGCCTCCATCCCATTGAGCAAGGCTGTCTGGAAGTGAGTGACAGGTGCCACCAAAGTGCAGGGTGGCTCCAAGTCCAGCCAGAGCATGGTGGGGCTGGGGGAAGGGTGGTGGAAATTTCTGGGCTCAGAGCTGTTAGGAGGGAGTGTCAAGGATGGGTACCAATCCCAGGGCTGGAGATGAGAAGGGAAGTTGCTAATAGGGTGGGGTAAAGAAAGAGTTAATGAGGAGTGTAGGAATGAAGGAGCTGCTGATAGAAGAGGCTGGAGAAGGAGGCCATAGGATCTGCCCGAAGGACTAAGCTACCAGGCTGAGGGGTTGGGACCTCATCATGTTGCAAACAGGAACCAGAGAAGGGGCTGAAATAACAGTACTTTAGAGCTGTGTCTTTAAACCCTTTGGAAAAGTAATGACGGTATTTAATCTAGACCTACTTTGTGATACTGGTTGCCCATGTCTTATGGAGCAGCGTTTGCAATTAGGTGAGTGTCTGGTTACTCACAGAATGTTTCATTTTGGGACACTGGCCATATTTTTTAAGAGCCGGAAGCCTGTCTTTGGGTGGAGCCCAAGCTGTGTTTAATGGCTTGCGCTGGACATCTTCAGAGTTTACATACCTACTTGGGGAAGAGTAGTAATGTACACTCAGCCCTTAATATTCATGCACATCTGAGCTCATATTTTTTCTGAGGAATCAGACAATTATGTAGTTACCCAATGCAGGTGAGTGCCCCAAGCTCCGGGCTGCAGTAAAGAGCTACCCGCTAGATTTATGGGGGATGTGGAGCTGTTGCTCTGAGAATAAATATTCATGAAATAAAGATGAGAACCACACAAATGGGAGATGACACAAGGAGCGAGAGAGGACACATTCATCACTGGGTGGGAAGCTTGGCATTTTTCTTGCTTCCTGCCTTGCTGCCTCCCCGCCCTATCTTCCATGGCAGACGGAAGCTGATGGAGAGGCCCCGTGGCAGAGGCTGTGTCACAGCGGCCCCTCTGTTTTAGAAAGCCCCCACAACACCACTCTCCATGGAAGATCGGGTCCCAGGGACCCTCTTCAACTCCATGCCCGTGTGTGCCCCCATTCCCTTGGTGCCTTCTCTACTTTGTACAGAGATTTTCTTTTATGCACCTCCTCCCTCTTCACATATACCAACCCAAGGAGTGTAAAGTGACTTATGGGTGTACCTGTCCCAGCACTGTGCTTGTTGATGGTGGCCAGGGGGCTCCTCCCTCCTAAGGACATGGAGATGGACAATGAGGGATGTAAAGAAAACAAGTCACATCTGAGGGCACCTTCCATGTACAGAACTGAGAACATTACTTGCTGTCTTCTCAACCCTCTTCAGCAACATTCAAGGCAGGCATCCCTATCCCCAGAGAAGGGACAGAAATGGCCAGGACCAAGCTGGGAAGCAAACTGTATATTCTTCCAGAGATAGGTCATCAGAGAGCCAGGGCACTGGGCTTCCATATCTGTGTGTATGTGTGTGTGTGTGTGTGTGTGCACATGTGTTGGGGGTTGGGGGAAGTGTCATGGCTTCCTGCTAGCCTTTTCTAGAGGAGTTTGGGAAGGAAGGGTGGACTCAGTTCTTCCATGGGCCACACTCCTGGTATGGCCTCCATATTCTCTGAACCCTGGCTTCCCTCTTGTGCTGAGAACTGAGCCTGGCCAGTAGCTACACTGCTGAGATCAGAAAGTGTGACATAGGGCACAGAGAGTGAGGGTGCAGGATTCAGGCCTTTGCCCAGGGCTTTCCAGTATGAAGGCATTGTACACTCACTACACACCATGCCGTATCTCATAACCAGCTCACTGGCCGAGCCTGCCTTGCTTCTCAGTGCTGGCCACCTCCCTTGTTGGGTGTGACTCCTCATTGCTAGGGATTGTTTACCTGCCTGTCTCTGCCTCTGGTCTGCCAGTACCTCCTCAGCTCCACATTCCCATCCCTTTGCCCACTCTCCTGAACATGGAGGCTCTTGTTAAGGGATGATGGATATTGCTGAAGTATCGAGCATCTTCCATGTTCCAGGAGTCAAAGATGAATGCTTTACCAGAAGCATTAGCTCATCTGGTAGTAGGAGCGCAAAACTATTTATTGGATGAATGAACCAGTCCAGGCTCCTATAAAGAAACTGTTATTCATGTTAAATTGTTGTGTAATCATTGAGGCTGGATCAATGGCTTGCAGTTCTGGCTGCACATTCAAGGTGATTAATTCTGAAGCTTTTTAGAAATGCAGATACCTGAGCCCCATTTCCCAAAGGCTCATATTCAGGATATTTAGACAAGCCTAATTCCTGAAATCTCAACGTGTGCTTCTGATATCCTGCCTCGGATGAAAACTTTCCACCAAGGTGCACACCAACTTTCCAAAGTGGGATTGGGAACATCCGGCCTGCCAGAGTGGAAGAGAGTCTGGGTTTAGAGCTGGGTGGCTGTGAGCTCTCTTCCTAATCTCCACTTACCCTGGAATTGTATAACTGTGGGAGAGTCACTTCACTCCTAGCCTCAGCATCCTCCTCTGTATCTTTGCTGCTCCCACCTGTGATGTGAAGTGGTTGTTGGCTCCCTCTCATGGCCCTGCCCTGCAAATCTTGAATTGAGCTGATCGAAACTCTTGTGTATGATATTTTGTAAAACCACCCATCATCCTGAGATCACTTCATTGACTTAACGTTCAGCTTTGCTCTTACCCAGCCATGATTTTCACACCCCCAGCCCGGCATAAGTCTTGGGAGCAGTGCTTAAGGAGATCACACTGGTGGCTTTCTCCCAGCCGCTGGGTCTCATTTACCACCTGGTTGGTCTCAGTGACTAGTGGAGAATGCTGCCAACAACCACCCCAGTCAGGTGGCAAGTCCCTCATCCCTAGTTTTGTTCCTGCCCAACTTAAAATAGGAGCTGCTGGACTCCAAACAAAGTCAGTTCTAACGAGTCCCCCGTGTAACAAGCTGTTACATAGATGATAGTTTAGTTAATTACCGTTTTCCAATACACTGGATTATTTCCATGTTGGTGAACAGTGACTTAATTACAGAACTTTATCTCTCTGTAAGACAATGCCTGAGAGAGGTTCCCCAGTCACCTCCGTTGTTGCATCTGCTGTCATGTTTAATATGGGGTGAGGAATGTGGAGCTGGAGTGCAGCCGATTCGTGAGTAAATGCAGTCAATGAATTTTATGTCATATGCAGGGATGTTTGAGTAGATCAGTTACCCATGGTAGATTAACGAAGGCAGCAATAAGTTTCCAGGTCTCTTTCCACAGCTGTCATTACCTGGCTGAAAACTGAAACCTTGGGATAATGAGGATGTAAACGAATGTAGTTCACATAAAAAAAGCCCATTATTTGAATTTGCATAACATTATAGAATGCACCATTTTGTCCAGAAGATGGATATTTATTCAACCACTCCTGCTTCTTTCCTTGAGTGAGCCGATGACGCCTGCCTTCTCTTTCCTTGGCTAGAGATGCAGAAGGTGCAGGTAGACATGTAATGACCTTGCGTGTGCTGTCTGCCGCCCCAGGTGATACAGGAACACAAAGCTCTCACCCAAGCCTGGTGGCCCTCTGCTCTCTGCTCCTCATCCCTGGCCCTGCAGGCAGCTTTAGTGGACCCAGAGACGGATGGGCTACCTTTGCTTTCCAGGGCATCAGGGAAGTATCTGCTTTTAGTTCAACCCATTTTCATGTCCATTTAAACCCTCTTCGGTACTACCCTCTCCTCCGAGTTTGTCTTGATGTTGGCGCTACGGGGATAATGGGATCTGAATAGAACGAGGTCCCGCTGGTGCAGGGAGTTTGGCTCCTTGACAGCCATTTGGCGTGAGAAGCTCTCCCTGGGAATTCTGTTCAATTGGTGTGGACATTTGCTGGGTGTCCACATGTGGAGAGGTTAAAAGGCTAATGAATAACCACAACTGAGAGCTGATTTGCACTGCACGGCCTTGCAGTCCTGGGGACTGGTTCATCCCTCTTTAATTTGAGGTAAGGGAAGCATTCATGAGTTGAAGAAACTATTTAAGCCCTTTCCTTCAGGAATCTTGAGTTGAAGGTAATTGGCCACCTGTGTACCCACTCCCTTTGTTGGTCTTTATTCTAAGTGCTTTGCTGTCACTAGATCAGCTCCTCCCAGCTGCACTTAGGATGCTAGCTTGGTGTCTGTGCCCTGGCGCTTCCCAGTCCCACACCCTTCCTCTTCCTTTCCCTGTGCTTCGGTGGTGAAGGCATCCACCCCCGAGAGACCTCCTTCCTCACACTGCTTCTTCAGAGGATTTTGATCTGTCTGTCTCCCCTGCAAAAATCTCCCTCTGTTTGTTTTGCTGGCACTAGGCAGAGAGAGAGAGAGTTCCTTCTCTTGGCCCCTACTCTCAACTCCCTGCCTTTCCTTGGCCTTCTGGACAGGAAATTATCTTTTCTCTCTTCAAACCCTGGCAAAACGGAAAACTCCTCCTAAACAATCTGCCCTGGCTCAGCACTTAATTGACTCTGAGCAAAAGGGCCCGGCTCTCCCTTCTGACTGCCCAAATCCAGAGTGAACACAGCTGGAACCAAGACTCTTGCTCCTGGCTGCTAATTAATCCACTCTTAAACTTTATTTCCTTCATCCCCAAAGGGGACCTTAAAGTCCAGAAGTGAGAACAGAAAGGAGGAAAAGCAAGATTATGCAATTAACCAGTTCCTCCAACAATCGCCAGGACTGCCTGTCACCAGTTTTCCCTCTACAGAGACAAGTCTACACTGAGGACATCCTGCTTGTCCATCCTTCTCAATTTTTGCTGGCCACAGAGAAGACAAAGTTATCTTCTTAAACCCTGACATTATTTGATATTCTTTCATTGTCTCCAGCTTCCGTACTCTCTAGTACCAGTCCTTTAAGCCCTTTATACCTTTTGAGGTGAAAAGAGCTTATGGATACAAATATTTACCAAAACATTGTGGCACGGAGTGTGGCTAATGCAGATGAAGGAACCGCATCCAGTATCAGAGCCACATCCAGTATCAGAAGCTTCCCGGGAGCTCATAGCAGCTGTGAGGAGGCTGGAGGTGCACACTTGGTGAGGAGCAGAACTGGAGCTTGTCCAGAGACCCGGAACCCTGGACCTAGGAAGGTGGCCCAGAGCAGAGAGCTGGAGGAATCACATCTGCTTACCCAAGGGGACACTAACAAGTAAGCTGGATCATCAGCTTGAATAGCTTGAGAGCCACTCGGAATTAGTAAAGCACATTCCTAGGTATGTCTGGGTGTGACTTTGGGTACCATATCTGGTCCCTTGCTCCTTCTTCTCTAACACTGTTCTCCTGTCCTCTGCTTTCCAGCCACCATGAGCTGAGCAGCTTTGCTCTGCCACAGCCTTTCACCATGACATTTCTGCCTTGGAGCCAAATGACTATGGACTGAACCCTCTGAAACTCTGAGCCAGAGAAATCATTTCCTCTTTTAAATTGTAGGTGTCAGGTGTTTGGTCCCAGCAAAGGGAAAACTGACCAGTACAAACACCAACCATTTTCTGTCACTTTATTCCCTCATTCAGGATTCAGATGCAGCCCTGTTTTCTTTGTTGGGATCATAGTCCTGGCTCTTGAGTAGGCAAGCAAGTCACCAGCAAGCTGTTATCCAGAGTAGGCAGTAATTCCCCAAAAGCAATAAATCCTGGACTTCTTTAAGAGGAGAGCATTGATACCATTATAAAATACTATTAAAGTCATTTTATAAAAAGCAAAACATAAAACACATAGAAAGGGGGAAAGTTGCCTGGAGCTGGCTCAATCATGTGGATAATTAAGAACTCAAGTTTGTTTGTTATTTACCGATGGTCCCCAAATTATCATTATTTGTCTTAGTATTTTTCAACTCTAGGATGGTCCAAAAGCAATATGCATTCAGTAGAAATCATACTTTGAAATTCGAATTTTTATCTTTTCCCAGGTTAGCACAATGTGGAGCCATATTCTCTGGCAGTGCTAGGCACCTGCAGTGAACCCCAGCTTTCATCTAGCCACAGTCATGAGGGGAACAGCCCACGCTCTACAGAGTGCTGTGTGGCTAAGCTGTGGTATTGAGTGGAGTAGACAGAGCAAATGCATTGCCGTCTTGGGATATTTTCAACTCATGATGAGTTTATCTCCTAAGTTTCCTCTTAGGAGTTTACCTCCTAAGTTGAAGAGTAAATGGTAACAGACTTCTGGAGGAGTCACTGAAAGCATTTCGTGAATGGCATTTGCCAAGAAAAGTAGAAGTTTGATGTCCTCCAGCCACTTCTCTCCATTGCTACCCCAGAGGTGTCCTCATCTCAGAGGTGGTTTCCCAGCTCCAGGGAGCTGAGCTGTGCTTATATGGGGCTTCTGATCACTGGAATCTGGGCTCTGCCTTAGGGTATTGTCAAGGACTCCTGATGTCGTGTCCATCCCTGATACCAAGCCTGATTTTATTGACCCTCTCCCCCAACAGGTGTTCTCTTATTATCTAATTTCCTCCTGGCCTGAAATGAGTTCTCCATTGTCTTAGGGATGTCATCAGCTTTCCTGCTCTGCGAGAAGTTTTGAGAGAGAATGACACCAGGTGTCCCACCAGAAATCAAGCACCAGCTATTGGCTTTGGGCTCACAAGGGTGTAGAACAGTGGTCCCCCTTTCTCCATGCTGGGAATGTTGGACCAAGGAGAGATTCATAGGGTGCAGCAGTTCCTTGCCAGCATGAGACATGCTGAGTTGAGTCCTCCTGGTGGCTAGCCCTGGGTTGGCGCATTCCAATGATGGAGGTGCATCCCAGTTATTCAGGGTACCTCTTCCTCAGGGGACTCCTCATGTCCCAGCCCCAGAAGAGCTCAATGCTGTTGTGGGAAAAACCTTATTCTACAGGATTTCTTTTTCCTTCTGAAAACGTATCAAGGGATCTAAGTTTCTTGGGATTCCCAACATCCCCACAAGGTGGACAGGCTTGGGTTCCTCTCTTCGATATATGATATCAATGTTAGAAAATTCACATGGTTGTCTTGAAAATGAACTTTAATGTGGTATTTCTCTTGGAATTTCATGAGAGAAGGGACAACATTCATCATCTTGCCGGCCCAGTGATGCCCATGTGGCTAAAAATAGGACTGCAGCTTCCAGGTTAGAAGCAGGGAGCTGGGGTGGCTCTTCTCATGGGCAGTGGTCAGTCTCATGCCAACTTCATAGCTGAATAGATGACCTCTTCCTTGAGCTTTCTAGCAGTGTGACCCCCTCAATCATTTTGACATTGAAAGCAAATCTAGTAGTTTGAAAAGGATGATATGGTTCTGTTTATTTTTTTTTTCTGAAGCAAATAAATCAAACAATCTCTATGATGCCACTCACAATGGTATGGCAGTATCCGGGTGAGGTTCACCCATTGGGCAGCCTCAAGCCCTCCTGATACCAGGAGAGTCTGCCGACCCTGGGAGGTACCTTTCCTCACCATCCCCATCCCCACTCCTCATCCCCACCCAGAAACCCATACCCATTAGCCTTCCAGGTAGGGAGGTGCCCCCGCCCCACACCCAGCCTCCCTGGAGACATGGATGGAGAGAATGCAGGTCACCCAGTAAGACCAGATACCTGTCTCACTCTTGGGTTCCAGATTGCCTCTGGCACCCACAAGGCTGGTGACTCTGGTGAGGTCATTGAATCTCATTTTGTTCAAGGCAGGGCTGGGTGTTCTGAGCTCTAAATGGCAATTGCAGGGGACATGCTAGTCGCCCAAGGACCATTCCCTCTATTCCCAGGGGGCTCCACTCATCTCCTTCTGTATCTGCCAGTTCTTCAAACTGTCTTGTCACAGGGTTTCCTCTGCCTGTGGCAGTGATTCTAAGCCTAGTAAAAATGGCAGGAACAATGTCACCAAGGTCTTTCTTTGCTGCATGTCCTAGCCTACAGACTCCCCGGATAGCAGGCAGCCATCCGTGGTGGGTGGTGGGAGCCAGGGCAGGTGATTAGTGTGCAGCAGGCTGAGCAGCCCTGGTGCCTCCCAGTCCCCTGCATTTGCTGCCAGCCAGGTTGGCCCCTGAGGGTCCCCCTGACTTCCCTGTCTTCCCCTCCAGGACAAAGAGGTGAATCTGGAGCAGGTGCACCGGCGCATGAACAGCCTCATGGATGAAGACATTGCTCACAAGCAGATTTCCCCTGCGTCCATCGAGCTCTCAGCCCTGGAGATGGGAGGCCTAGCACCCAGCCAGGCCCTGGAGCCCACGCGGGAGTACCAGAACACCCAGCTCTCGGTCAGCACCTTTCTGCCAGAGCAGAGCAGCCACGGTGCCAGCCGGACACTCTCGGCAGGGCCCAGCAGCAACCTGCCACTGCCGCTGAGCAGCTCGGCCACCATGCCCTCCATCCAGTGCAAACACAGGTCGCCCAATGGGGGGCTGTTCCGGCAGAGCCCGGTGAAGACCCCCATCCCCATGTCCTTCCAGCCCGTGCCTGGGGGAGTCCTCCCAGAGGCTCTGGACACCTCCCACGGCACCTCCATCTGACCGCACCGCCTGCCCGCCACCCGCCCGCCCACCCACCCGACCAGCAGAGCTTTTTAATACGAGGAAACGACAACAGACCACACACACACACACACACACACATGCACACACACAGAGACTCTCATTTTTCTTGTACATATGTGTAAATAATGACAGAATGGAGTGGGGTAAAAGTGTATTTTGAATATTCCCAATTTTCGAAGTCAGTAAAAAAAAAAAAAACACAAAAACTGTATGAATGACTTTGTAAATTTTGTTCTATATGAATAAAAAGGCAAATTACTTGTGATCATTCTGAAGTGCCAAAGGAGCCCCATGTTCCTGGGCCTTTCTGAGGGCAAGAAGGACCATCAGATAAGGAGCCCCTTCCTGCTGGGGAGAAGGAAGACGAGGGGCCCCCAGTGCTGCTGGCTGCCAGGACTGCCAGCTTCCCCCTCTGTCCTTTGCTCCTGGCCTCTCATTCCTCCTTGAGTCTCCTTGGGTACGTAGAGAGTCTGGACCCAGCCCTGGGTGGCCCACTGGGTCACTGTGCTGGAGGGTGACCAGCTCTTCCGGTTGGCCTGGCTCTGAGGAGTTGCCCTGGACATAGAGCAGTCCCAGCCAGGGTAGCATAAGATGGGGACTCCCGTGTATGTCACAGTGTGCACCTGCCCCTGAGCCCCAGAGAAGCCACCCATATTGAGGTAACAGGCTGTGAGGGCTTTGAGGCCGACGTGTTCCAGTGTCATCCCCTTGGTCTTGTTTTCTTACTTTCTTTTCCTACTTAGAAGAACCAGCCATCCATAGACCGTGGTGAAGAAGGGCAGGCCTCATTGTTGTGTCACAGAGGCCGGGCAGAGATGGGATTGGCCTGGTAAAAGGTCCTCGGGGATAGGCAGATGTGAAGTGTGATTTGTCGTGTTGATCAGGTGAGGTGGTGGGGACAGGAAGCCAGGGGAAGAAAAGCTGCGTGCGTAGATCTGGGCCCACGGCCCGAGTGAGAGGGGAAACTGTGGTCAGTGTGCAGGGAGTAGAAGCATTTGATTTCCAGTAAAGGGTGCTGTTGGCAGGAGTCGGGGTAGGTGCCCCAAGGTGATGGGGAGGCTGGGGAACAGAAAAGAGGGACCAGGTGGGAAGGAGACTTGGTTCTTAGGAGTGAAGCCCATCTCCTAGAGAAGCTGCTTGTAGCCTGAAGTCAAGGCATGCCTCAGGTTCTCAGGCCCTTCAGGAAGTTGCCCAAAGACAGCCAGACCCTGGCGCTAGTCCCCACTTCTGGCTCTACCACCTTCTCCTGGCCAGGAGTCTTCAGGCAGAGATCTGGTTATGGCAGAGTCCCTCCAGGCTGAAAGCACCTTGGATCCTCTGAGACCCTCAGGCCTACACCTGAGCCAGTGAACTTGCTTGGAAACCCTGTTTCCTAAGACTAGAACTACCTAAGAGCCTCGCCTCCCCCTACTGCCCTTTCTGGGGCAAGCAAACTGTAGAACCAGAGAGAGAACCATCAGGAGCGGAGTAATTGGAGGAAGCTGAGCCGTGACACTTCAGTACCTCTCCTTCTGAAGACGAAGGTGATTCGGCTCTCCTAACCTGTCAGGATGGAGGACAGAGCCCAAAACCAGATCTGAGGAGCCAGGGGCTCCCACCCACTCCCAGCAGTCATCAGGAAGCTGAGGGCCTGGGCCTGTGGTCATAGGGAAACACAAAGTCTTGTCGATTGCCTCTTCTTGGGCCTTGTAGAGTTCTCCAGAGATGTATTTATGAGGGTGATAATTAGCCCAGGATTGATTTCTTTCCTAAAGTCCCTAGCGTTATGATGGAGCAGTAGGGAATGGCCTCATCACACGTTCAGCTAAAGCACCCTGGGAAAGACCGTGTTTATAATTATGTTATTTTTCTTTGGATGCTGGGAATGGCCTGATGTTAGTGCAGAGATGGTCCACTGACGTCTCTCCAATCAGTATGTGTGGAGCTTGGAGCTGGGGTGCATGGTAGAGGCTAGGTGAGCTACTGCCATCGCCCCAAGAAAGAGCAGGCTTTGCTTTTTATTCCATCAGCACTTTGGGGAACCAGCCCTGGATGGTCAATATTTCATGTATGTGGTCTCACTGCCTTATCTCACACCCGAGTCTGTTTTCTCCTCGGAGATGCCCTGTGTTCTGAGGTGGAGCATGGGTATGGATGTTTAGACGTCTGCTTAGATGGTTTTGCTTAGAATGGGTGTCAGGGAGAGAAATGGAGTGTGTGTGTGTGTGTGTGTGTGTCAGAGACCGAAAGACAGACAGCATCTTCAAGGGGAAAGTATACTGCTTCTAAAAAACCCTTAACATCTCATGGTGTTATCCTTCACCATATTTTTTTTTTTTTAAGTTCCTGCCCTTGCCATGAGGGGAAATGATTGATATTCAAGCAAGTTCTCTAGAGGGAAAACAAAAACAAAACCAGAATCTTCCCAACTTAGATTTCTGTGTCAGCTCATAGAATGTATCTTTTTTTCATGCTTTGCTCTTTGGATTTATAACTCTGTTTAGACTATTCCATACATTTTAGGTATATTTTGTGCCTTCAGACACTGCAAATAATAATCAGCATTTGGATTAAAGTTGTTTAATAATAAAACTGATCTGCTCCTGACACTCTTATTCACTGGGAAGAGGAAGTGCTGTCTGCTAGTCCCCGGGTGTGAACTGGATTCTGTCCCTTGGTACACACACTTGTGGGGGAAATTTCGCTCCCCAGGTGGGTCTCAGATATGCCTGGGGATGGGGACACATCCAGGGTCCACTGACGCCAACCAGAGGACAGTGTGAGGTACAGCCCCAGCAGCAATTCTATGTTCTGGATAGCCTGATAAGTGCCTTTAAAAGGTTGGGTTCTCAGAAGGCTGGTAGGGAGACCTGGGCTGTAACCCATCACACAGAGCGAAGGTCCTTTCCACCTAGGCTGACTTCGGCCAGCTTGTGTCTCTCACTGCTACACTCTCTGTGTCTGCAGATACCTTGCTTCCTATGCTCAGGTCTCGGAGCTAAGGGACTGTCATTCTCAGAGGAACCCCAGTTTGACTTCTCAACATTTGGCTTTTACAGAGTCGATGGTACCGTTCTCCCATGGGCATTCCCTGCACTCAACCCTCTGCATGGCCTGGAGTCATTTCCTCCGCCCCTTGCGTGTGTGTGCTCCCCACTCCCACCAATGGCATCCCAAAGGTCCCCTGTCACTTCTGGACCTTCATGGGAAAACCAGGCTGACCCAGGGAAGTTGGTTTCCATGATGGAGATCAGAACTTCTAGGAACTCAGAGGAGAACTCCTGGCTTTCGCTCTTCCATCACAATGATGGGCTTCTCCAATGTTGGGAGAGGAGCAACTGCAGGAACTCCCAGAATGACTTCTTTTAAGGAAAGGCTGCCCAGATTTTACATTTTAAATCCTACAAATCTTGCCACAGCAAAACTAATTGCAAACCTACTTTTTTCTTTTCAAGCTCTGAAAGAAGCAGAAAGATGCACCAAAGAAGAAAAGACTAGTAGGTCTAACAGCCATGGTGACAAAGGAATATTTAGTTCCTATGCCATTTCCTTTAAAATGCATTTAGTTTAATAGAAATAGTGTTACATATTTTGCAATATTATGAAATGTAATAATTGTACCTTAGAGTTAAATATTACTAAGTATTTCACTTCACGACGGAGAAGGACAATGTGTAACGGGTAACATGGGTCTCTGTGTGACCTTCTGCTTCCAGCAGGGGTGCCTTAATCATGGGCCTTTGCCTTTGTTCTGAGTAAACTTCCGTTCCTGTAAGTACAAGCTTGGGAATCAGCATCTATGTCTTAAAGCCTTGTATTGTGCTCCTAGCTTTGGTGACTCAAGATTAGATAAAAAGCTCAAAAAATTTTTAATTGACCTTTCCTTACTTCGATGACAATAAGAGGAAGTATTTCTGTTCCTGATGTAACTGCTTTTTTTTTTAACCTAAAACATTCTTTTATTTCATGCCATTAGTTGTTTTTAGAAAATGAAATTATGTTTGATTCTTATCCTCACCCCTTATACCAAGAAACTCTAGATAAATAGCTCTTTCCTGTGCCAGTAACTTTTAAAATTATCTTATTTTGTTCTCTCGGTGGTATTTTAGTCGGATTATTATGAGAGGAGTACATACTGCAGATAAATCAGTGAGCTAATAGTCACTGCCTACAAAGAGGAAGAGACAACTGTCAGTGCTAATCACCCCAGCCCCCACCGCTTTCATTCTCTCCCCTGAACTTGACATTGAATACCGAGCTCCAGAGAGACAGGAAGCTTCTCAGCAGCAAGAAAAACCCTAGATATAGAAATCTGCAATGACAGTGGCCAGGACCTGAAAGAGGGGGCAGCAGACAGGCCTTGATCACTTAGGGTGAGCGACCAAATGTCATTCAAGGAGAGATCAGTTGCTGGAAGACCCTAGCATACAGTTGCCAGGGCAACCAGCTGTCCAAGCTCAAAATATTCACCAATACACAGACTTATTGACACTCAGAATGAGCACACACACACACACACAGATACACACACACACACAATCATGCATGCATGCACTCATGGGCAAACATCGAGCTCTTTGCAGATACATTCACTGTGCCAGGCACACGCATGTAATTTACATGCACAGTAATAATGTACTTGAGGGCTGTGGGCAGGTGGAGCTCTGCTTATCACACTGGGAAACGGGGTGCAGGGGAGGAAGGGGGCTGTCTCAGGGCTGCCCTGCCCCGTGCACAGTTCCAATGCAGCAATCAGCCACGCACTGCTCTGCAATCAGTCACCAAGGAAAGAGGCGCATCCCCTGCTGAGTCATCGCCCCTGGCAGGCTCGTGGTGTGCACAGCCACCAGTCCTGCCAGTCACTGCTTTCTCTGAAATCTTGATTTTCAACCAGAATCCCCGAAAATTGCAAAAAGCCCCCAAAATTCTCCAAGGCACCCTAATTGTTTCCAAATAAGAAAATCCGTGGTCACATCCATATCAGTGACCCTGTATTGATTAGATATCGGAATCCAGAGGCTGTGCTATTGCCTTAACATATAGACTCTCTCTTATCTTCACCTCAGCTTTACAAGGTAGAAATTATTATTTACAAGTTATAGATAGGGACACTGAAACTCAGAAAGGCAGGGTCCCTGAGGGGGAAAGAGGTGGCGCTGGCATTCACACCTCGTCTGTCTGGCTCTGTGGTGATCGCTCCTGCTGGAGCTGGCTCCTCCTCAGTGGGAAGCTCTCGCCCTGTACCTCAGCCAGGCACCTGCACTGGGCTTCTCTGTCCCCAGACACAGTGTCACCAGCGCCCAGCTTCCTCAGCCTCCACATCTGTTGCCTTCTCTCTGGTGGCCTCAGGGTGTGTGGCTTTGTATCTCCTTATGCCCTCGCAGGGACTGTGGCTTGTGTGGGCTAAAAGGGTCGTCCCTAACTGTGGGGCTGGCTCCTCTGAAGCCCCTCAGCCAGGCAGGTCAGGCTCTGCCAGGGTCACTCAAGAGATGGGTGACTCCTCTCAGGGCGTCTCTTTCTTCCTCTTGGCCCCCAGAGGAGGAGCAGCCACTTTCTGTAGAAGGCAAGCTGTGTATCTGACCACGGGGAGCTCTGGGATTCACTGGCTCTCTCCAGAGCTTCAAGATTCTCTTTCAGAGCAGGAATCCCCCCACCGTCGAAGTCCCTAGATAGACCCCAGAGGTGCCAAGATCATGGCTGGTCCATTTTTCCAGGAATGGGGCTCATATCTTCCAATATGTTCTTAAAGATTTCTATTTCTCTAAACCACTGCCCTTAAAGTCTGAGTCAGGCAAGCCCCTGAGCCCCACTCCCCTAATAGTAGTGTTTAGGTGTCGTGCTGTTTCGGGGCTCCTCTGAGGTGGAAACCAAAATGGTAGCCAGAAGAGGAGAGGGGTGTGGGAAATGCATGGTGGGTAGGGTCCTTGGGGCTTTGAAGTGGACCCGTGCCACTGCCAGGGCACACCAGGAGAGGCACAGGTGTTGGGGTGATGCTGGTGCCTGACCCTGGCAGAAAAGGAGATGGTCAAGACAAGGTAAAGGGACAGATATCACAAATGGCAACCTCCAATCTGGATCCTACATCTGCCTCTGCTTGAGGGCAACATTTGAGCATCGTCTTTTTACTCTTTGAGTCTCACCGCTTCACTCATTTCTGCCGTAGCGACAGTTAACCCATCTCTTTGCCGTTCGTGAGACTCCAGTGAGTCATCCTAACAGTAGCTGGGTGTTAATGAGTGCTGACTGTGCCAGCTCTCGCGCTGTGTCACCTCATTAGGCGTCACCATCATTGTACACAGGTGCTGATGAGGAAAACGAGGTAGAGAAGTTGGGCGATTTGCCTTATGAGGTATGTTAGCTCTGTGGTGATGACAAAATGCGCTAGACTGGGTGGCATCTAATCAGTGGAAATACGTTTCTCATAGTTCTGGTCCCCAAGACCAAGGTGCTGGCTCTGGGTCTGCTGAGTGCCCACCTCCTGGCTCATCAATGTTGTCTCCTCATGATGTCTCCTCATGGAGAAAGGAACATGGCAGCTCTCTGGGGTCTCTTTAGTAACGATACTAATCCCATTTGTGTCCTAATCACCTCGAGAAGGCTCCACCTCCTGATGCCATCACTGTGGGAGGTTAGAATTTCAACCTTTGAATTTGGAGGGGACACAGACACTTCTACCATAGCACCTGGGGAAGGATGGGATGCCCGGGTGGCCCAAGTAGAGCGCTGCTGCACTACTTTCCATACACCAGTCTCCTCACCGGGCCTGGGACAGGTGATTGTTTTCTCTGTTTCTCCAGACCTGGCTGTCCAGGCTCGGGGAGCTGGAGAAAGGGACCGGTGTCACATCAGTGAGACCTGCTTTTGCATTTTTTGTGATCCTTATCGATCTTTACTTTGAAATGATGAGAAGGAATTCACAAGGCTACCTGTGACCCACAGCTGCTGGAATGAAGTTTTCCCAGCTCATCAACTCCTCTCTTCTGACAGCTGAACCTTTTGTGGAAGCTACACAGATCCCAAAGGCCAGAGCTGATTTTGGACAAACAAAGCCATGCTGGCCTTTCCTTCACAGAAGCCAAGCAACTGTTTTTCCTGCATTGGAGTGGAGCCAAAGGAATCTCTGCGGAGGGCATGATGGCTGAGTGCTCATTCAGTAGGTGAGACTGGGCTGGATGGAGTTGGCTTAAAATCTGGTGTTTGCCACTCACTACTTGGGCATCATCTCTGAGCCCCTTCTCTGTTCCCCCAGCTGCAGGATGGCTCCTGAGTCCTGATCTTTTTGTGGGGATCAGTGATAATGCAGGTAAGTCACCTTTGCAAATACTCTCACCAATGGCTGCTCCTGTGATTCGCACAACTACAGCATCCTGATTTGGGGTGAGCTGCTCAGGCTTTCAGCTGAGCCATTTCATCTGTGGTATGAGGACAGAGGGGAGCAGTGTTGCCCTTCCTGTCCCCAGAACCTCCATGCTTGCTTTGTGCTCCATCCTCCTACTGGTGCCCATGGTGCTAGCAGCCCTCACCTCCATTCCTTCCCAAGACCTACTCAGGTAATAATTCTGATTGTTCCCAGAAAATAAAGGAACAGAGCCTGACTTAGCTGGAGAGGGATGATTTGATTGTGAGCTGTTCAGTCAATGCCCTATCAACTTCCAGGCAAGCTCCTGATAGAATGCAGATGAGAAGGAGCAGACTTGGAGGAGCAGCATCTCCTAAGCCTATGGAGGCTCTGATGGATCCTCTGGGGTATGGTTGCAGGGGTAAGGTTCATGGTCATGCAATCTGTAAAACAACAGACCTTGATAGGTTTCCTGAAGTGACAGCTCTGCTTCTGAGGTTGGGGCCCAACTTTCTTGTGTTTATGGGCAAAATAATGCATGTTATGGGAGCCGTAAGGAGCGAGTGCTGAGAACAGTTATTCTATATCTGTGCTTTAGCTTCTGACTCTACTTGAGGCCTGAAGCCCACAGTGGTTGAATCTTGTTTTGGCAGCAATTCGTCATCTGGACCAGCACAGTTATCTCATGTAGATGGTGTTTGTTGCATTCAGGAGAAAATGACAGAGCAGACTGGGATATCAGTGAGGATCCTGCATGGTGAGAAAGAGACAGCACGCTGACACTGAAGGGTTTGAGGAGAGAGACGGTTTGGAAAGATGTACACAGGGGAAGAAGATCACAGAGGAGCAGAGAAGCCCGCTAGAAGCAGCAGTGGTCCCTTGTTAGCACCGCAAGGCCCAGAAGAGCAGTAGGAGGGAGTGTGTCTCCGAACTGTGCGAAGGCTGAGTGACCCGAGCCCAATCCTGAGTCAGCACTAGGGAGGAACCTTCCAATGAAGACCCACAAGCAGCGAGCTGGGGCACACACTGGTGTCCTGGACTCAGCCTCGAGTCTCCCGGCGATCCTGAGAGCAGAGAATGGAGAGTCCACTGGGCAGTTCATAGTGAGGAGCTCCCAGGAGCAAGGTGGAGAAGAATGGAGAATGGGGATGAGGAAGGGGAAGCGTGTGGGGAAGAAATTAAAGAAATGTAATAAAGTGGGGTACAGGGGGAAAGAAAGGCATTTCACATGGTTTCATATGGCTTTTTTAACTTAAATTTTTATTTTTGTAAGTACACATTTGGAGTATGTAATGATTATATTCATTGTGGAAAGTTGGTATATGTACGTAACATTCCCATCACCTCCTAAGAAAATTAACTCATTCTTTCCTTAGAACATTAAGAAATCTCTTTTTGACAAGCGCAGAAAATAAGATTTAGGTAATTAAGTGGTTTTCTCAAGCTCATCCAAATAGTCCATCAGCCTAAATAAAGCTTGAGGTCTTTCTACTCTGGTTGCCTTACGTGTTCAGAGGTTATAGACATGACAGTGGGTCACCCCTCAGATCTGGGTCTCAGCCACCAGTGATTACAAGCTTGGGGGTAAGACTAGGCAGAGTGGTATGTGTGACATTCATGGAGAAAGCACTCATCTGCCCTGTCACAGTTTGGGTAGCATGACTGTATTCTGCCAAACTCTAATTTGGTTTTGGGGGGCCATTTTCTGCATGGATCTCCAAAGAGTATCAAGGCACAGAACTACACAGGAGTGAGAAAGATGTGCTTTGGAAGTCAGATTCTGCTATTCTCTAGGTATGTGACCATAAGTTAGTCACTTACCCTCTCCAATCATCAGCTTCCAGGTAAAATCTAAATGAGAAGGACAGCAATTCTCTCTCAAAGGATGAGTTAATAAAACTTGGAATAAAGCACCTCTTACAAGCATGAATGGCTGGCATACAGTAAATCCTCAGTCAATGATGATTATTGTTAGTGTAGGTAGTACAGTCAAAAAGGGTCCAACTACAAGGCCACAGTTTTAATATAAAATCTTTTAAAAATTCTGAAATGCATGCAGGAAAAGGCACAAATCATAAGTATACAGCTCAATTCATTTTAAGAAGATGAATGCTTTTATATAGCCCTCAGCCAAAACAAGAATAAAATATGACCAATGCTTCTGAGGCCCCTCTTGTACCCCAAAACCTCCATGACTCCAAAGGTACTGCTACTGTAAGTCTTAAATCCATTGGTTAACTTCATCCACTTTTGAAATATATGGGGATGGAATCAACTAAAATTTTTTTTCTTTCAGCCTTGATGAGAGATTTATCTACATTTCTGTATGAAGTTCACTTCCACTGGCTATGGAGGATTTTACTGTATGAATATGTCACGGTTTATATATTCTATTATTGGTAGACTTTTGATTTGCTTTCGTTGTGGGTTATTACCAATGGTGTCCCAGTGAAGACTTTCTGTACATGTTTATGTGAATTTATGTGCCTTTCTGTTGGATTTCTGAGTCATTGATATGCATAGGTTCAGTTTTAGGTAGATACTGCTAAAAAGTTTTCATAAATAGTTATGATGACTTATACATTTTACTTGTAATGTTTGAGAATTATAGTTGTTCCACATCTTCACTGTGCTGGTCAATCCTGATTGTCAATTGATTAAGAAACTCCTGGAGATGTGATTGGATTGTGAGGGCAATAATCTCACCCACTGATGAGCTCATATCTGAAATGTGCTACTAGGAAATGGGGCTTAGGAGGAGAAATGGGTCACGGGGTGTACTTTTGGTGACTATATCTGGTCTCTAGTCCCTTCCTTTTGGCTCTTTCCAATCAGCTCTGCTTCCCGGCTACTATGAAGTGGGCAGCTTTTTCTCTACCACACCCCTTCACCATGATGGCTCAGCCTTGGAACCAGCTGACCATGGACTTAAACCTCTGAAACCATAAGTCAAAATAAGCCTCTCCTCCTTTATGTCATGCATGTGAGATATTTTATTGCTGCAACAGAAAGGTGATTAACATACTCACCAATACTGATATCATCATATACTTTAATTTTCAGCCATTCTATTGGGAATGTAGTATATCTCACTATGTTTTAAAATTACTTTTATTAAGGATTACTTAGGAGCCTTTTGCATGTTTATTACAATATCACCTGTGTGACATGTCTCTTTCACACCATGGCTCACCTTCTCAATACATTCTGTTTCTGTATCTTTGGATGAATGGAAGTTGCTGATTTAGCTGTAGGTTAAGGTTCATGTATGAACTTCTCATTTTTACTATGATGTGCTTAGGTGTACCTTTCTTTGAATTTCTCATGCTTGGGGTTTTAGAATTTCTGGATCTATGCATTGTCATCTATTAGTTTTGGTAAAATTTCACCCATTGTCTTTTCTTTCCCATTGTACCTCTGTTTGTATTTAGGCATTTTCTTTTAAAATCATGGTACATAATTCCCCTAGCTTATTTTCTGTGTTTTCTATTTTTCTTTTTATCTACCTTCTTAGCCTAGTTACTTTTTACAGAGTCACTGTATCTTTTGCTTTCTTTGTTCAGTGTCTAGATCACCTATAGGTCTGTTCTTTAAAATTTCTAAATGTCAGCTATGTTTCAAATTTTTGTTAATTTTCATATTTCATACACACATAGATATCCATATGCAGATAATTTTGAGCTCTTCAGAGCACTTTTAGGCTCACAGCAGGTGTGTGGAAAGTACAGAGAATCTGCAAGTATCTAGTGTCCTCCTATATGCACAAGTTCTACAGCTATCAGCTTCCACCATGAGAGTAGTAGCTTCATTGCAACTGAGGAACCCATACTGATGCAACGTTATCCTCCAAACCCATTGCTTACATCCAGTTCCACTGGTGTTGGCTTTTCTATGGTTTGACAAATACATAATGCCATGTGTTTTACTCCACAGTTTGTGCTACTGCAACAAAGATTGAGGCTGCATAATTTATAAATGACAGAAATTTCTCACACTTTGGGAGGCTGGGAAGTCAAGATCAAGAAGTTCTGTCTGGTGAGGACTGCTGCATGGGTCCAACATGGTGCCTTATTTCAGCATAGTTCCGAAGGGAGGAACACTGTGTCTTCATGTGGACAACAGAACTGGACGCTGTAGGAAGCCTTTTTTGTAAGAGCCTTCATCCTGATCACGAGAGTAGAACTTTTCATGCCCTGATCACTCTTACATGTCTTGCCTCTGAGAACCTTCACATTGGTCATTAAGTTTCAACAGCTAAAATTTCTTTCTTTCTTTTTTTTTTTTTTTTTTTTTTGAGACATGGTCTCACTGTGTAATTCATGGTGGCCTTGAACTTACTATTAACCCAGTCTGAGCTCAAATTCTTGGTGATCCTCTTGCTTCAGCCTCCCAAGTGCTGGGATTAAAGGCATGAGCAACTATGCTCAGCTCAACACCTAAATTTTGGAGGGAACACATTCAAACCATAGCAACATATATCCATCATTTTAGTATCATAGAAAATAGTTTTTCTCTGCCCTAAAATTCCTCTATGCTCCTACTATTCACCCTGCTCCCAGCTTTTGGCAACCACTGATCTTTCTAGTCTACATTGGTGGACTTATATAGTATGGGATCTTTTCAGATTAGTTTCTTGCACTTGGTGATATGCATGCAAGTTTCCTCCACATGTTTCCTTGCCTTGATAGTTCATTCTGTTTAGCAGAGTAATATTCCATTGTCTGGAGGTGCCACAGTTTATTTATCCATTCACCTCCTGAAGAACATCTGGATGCTTTTAAGTTTTGGCATTTATGAAAAAAGCTGCTATAAGCATCCATATGCATAGGCTGCTGTGGACATTTAGAGTTCAATTCATGTGAAGAAATACCAACAGGCACAATTTCTATATCATTGATAAGACAGTTTAATTTTGTCAGAAATTGCCAGACTGTCTTGGAAATGGCTGTATCCACCATCAGTGAATGAGAATTCCTGGTGTCAGTGTCTTGGATTTTGGCCATTTTAATACAGGTGCAGAGGTATCTCATTGGCATTAATAGGCAATGCTTGAATGGAACATGATACAGGGCATCTCATATTTTTTGGGCTATCTGTCTAATTTCTTTGATAAGGTGTGTGTAGAGGTGTTTTTATGGTTGTCTTAAAATTTTGGGTTTTGGTTTCTCATTGTTGACTTTAAGAGTTCTTTATATATTTTCAATAACAACCTGGTATCAGCTGCATCTGTGTGTGACAAATATTTTCTTCCAATATGTGCCCTGTCCTCTCTTGGATTTTCTCAATTGAGAAATATTCCAGCTGTGAAGGAGTTTCATTTCTTCTTTCAAATTTGTATAAACAGTGGTACCTTGGTTCAAGAACTTAATTTGTTCTATAGTTTTAGAAAAGATGGCCACATGTGTGTTTGTGTGGGAAAGATGGCCTTAGTCGTGTTTGTCACCCAATGCAGAATTTGCAAACAAAAACAAAATTTTGCTAAATATTTCTGTTTGCAAACCAAATTGTTTGCAAATAAAAGCATATGTGAACCAAGGTAACATTGTATTTTATTTGCTTTTCTTGTCTTATTGCATTAGCTTGTCTTATTGTGTAGCTTGTAACAATGTTGGAAAAGAGTAGCGAGAGGGGACATCTTTGCCTCTTTCCTGTTCATAGTGAAAAAAAAATACTAGTTTCTTACAATCAAATATAATGTTAGTTGTAAGTGTTTTGCATATTTTCTTTGTTAGGTTGACAAAATTCCCTTCTATTTCTAATGTTCTGTGAGTTTTAATTATCAATGGATGTTGGATTTTCTCAACTGCTTTTCCTGCATGTATTGATATGATCATGTGCTTCTTTTAACTTAGCCTATCGATACAAAGCATTACATTACTTGATTTTTGCAAATTGAATGAACCTTTCATACTTGAAATAAATACCACCTCATCATGGTATGTAATTTTTATACATTATTGAATTTAATTTGTTAGTGCTTTTGAGGATATTTGCATCTATTATTATGTAGATTTGTTTTCTGGTAATGTATTTTGCCTTGGTATTAGGATAATAGTGGCTTCATAAAATGAATTAGAAAATATTTCCTCTGCACCTATCTTCTGGAAGAGATTATAGAAGGTTGGTAAATTTTCCCCTTAAATGTTTGGTAGAATTCATCAGTGAATCCATCTAGGTCTGATGTTTTCTATTTGGGGAAGTTAGTAATTATTGATTTAATTTTTTGGCAGATATGGGTCCACTCAGATTGTCTGCTTTCTTTGTATGAGTTTTGGTAGATGAATCTTTCAAGAATTTGGCCTATTTCATCTAGGTTATTGAATTTGTGGGCATAGTGTTGTTCATAGTATTTTTTATAATCTGTGTAATGTCTGAAATTTGCAGTGGTGTCTCCTTGTTTCATTTTTGATGTTAACAATTTTTATCACTTAATTTTTCTTTTTCTTTTTCTTTTTTTTTTTTTTTTTGGTGGGTACCAGGGGGGATCTTAGGACCTCATGCGCCAGCAGGCACTTGTGCCGCTGAGAGATATCACCGGCCCTTTTTTTCATATATGGGTTCCAGGAGTCGAACTTGGGCCCTTGTGCTTGCCAGGCAGGCGCTTACGCCACTGAGCCATCTCACTGGTCCACACTTAATTTTTCTTAGCCTGACTAGTGGCTTATCAATTGTATTTATCTTTTCAGAAAATCAGGGTTTGGTTTTGTTGATTTTCTCTACTGATGTCCTGTTTTTGATTTCACTGATTTCTGTTTAATTTTTATCACTGGTCTCCTCCCCCTCCTTCTCCTTCTCCCCTTCTTCCTTTCCTTTCCCACCTTTTCTCCTTCTCTTCTCTCCTTCCTCTTCTCCCTCCCCCTCTATCCCCCCTGTCTCCATCCTTCTCTTCTTCTTCCTTCTCCTCCTCTTTCTTCTCTGGAGACTTCTGGAAATTGAATCCAGGGAGTGCTGAGCTATCTCCCCAGCCCTTTTTATAATTTTACAGTGAGACAGGTCTCATTAAGTTCCTGAACTGCCCTTGAACTTGGAATCTTCCTGCCTCGGCCTCTGGAGAACCTGTGATTATAGACTTGTGATTCCATGCCTGGCTGTTTTCTTCTTAACATTGGGTTTGATTTGCTCTTATTTTTTCTAGTTTGTATTAGACAGATTCTTGTCTAGTGACCAAATGCCCGACATATGCAATTTAAAGAAAAAAAGTTTCATTTCGGTTCACAGTACAAATTTCATGGCAGAGGAGCATGGTGAAGGAAAACTGTTAACCTCATGGTAGCCAGAAACAGAGAGAGAGACAGAGACAGAGAGACAGAGAGAGAGAGAGACAGAGAGAGACAGAGAGACAGAGAGAGAGACAGAGAGACAGAGACAAAGACAGAGACAGAGACCAGGGACAAAATATACCCTTCCAAGTCATGCCTCCTATGACCCATCCTCCAAGCACACTCACCTCCCAGCAGCACATTCAGCCAGGAACTCAGCCCTGGGTGAATCCACTGGTGAGTTCAGCAGCCCTGGGTCCGATTATCTTCCAAAAACCCCACCTTTGAATGCGTGAGTCTTGGGAGGACATTTTAGATTTCATCCATAGCATAGTTTCCCGAGGTGGAAGCATAGATTTTTCATTTTTTATCTTTCCTCACTTCTAATATGTACATTCATTATGTACACAAACATATTCAAAATCACTGCTTTTGCTACATCCTGAAAATTTTGATAGAATTTAGTTCAAAATATTTCTAAATTTCTCTTGATATTTATTCATTGACCCATATGTTGTTTAGAAATGTTTTCAATTTCCAGGTATTTGGGATGTTTCAGCTGTCTTTCTGCTGTTGATTTTGAGTGTAATCCCATTGTCATCTGAGAACATTGTATGATTTCCATGTTTTATTTTTTTAAATCTTGTTTTTTTGTGACCCCAAATGTGGTCTACTTTGGTAAATATTCTGTGAGAGCTTGAGAAAAACCCATATTCTGCTTTTGTTAGATAAAATAGTTTACAGATGTGAGTTACATGTATTCGGTTGAGGGGAGTAATTGATTTTAACTATGTTATTACCGATCTGCCCTACCGGATCTGCCCATTTCTGATAAAGAAGTGTTGATGTTGCCAGCATAACAAATGTTGATGCTCTATTGTTAGGTGCATGCACACTTAGAATCATTATGCGGTCCTTTAAATCTACTTCTTCTTCATTATGAAATGCCCCTCTTGATCCTTGCTTTAAATTAATATAGCTTTTCTCTCTTTCTTTTGATGAGTGTTAGCATGGTTTATCTTTCTCCATTCCTTTACTTCTACGCTATTGTGTTTTCGTATTTAAGGTTTCTTCTAGACAACAGATAATTGCATCTTGTTTTCTGACCCGCTGTGATGTTCTTTTAATTATGTAGATTGTTAATGCTCACAGTGATTATTGATATAATTAAATTAATATTTACCGTGTTTGTTATGGTTTTAACTTGTTGCCTTTGTTCTTTTTTTTTTTTGACTTCTATTATTTTCCTGACTTTCATAGTTTTACATGAGCATTTATACAATCCCATTTTCTGTTCCTTTCTTTTATTTTTCTTTTTTTTTTTTTGTGGGTACCAGGGGGTCGACCTCAGGACCTCGCGCGCCAGCAGGCACCCGTGCCGCTGAGCGATATCACCGGCCCCTTTTTAGTATGTGGGATCCGGGAGTCGAACTCAGACCCTCGCGCTTGCCGGGCAGGCGCTTAAGCCGCTGAGCCATCTCACCGGCCCTCTTTTATTTTTCTTTCTTCCTTTCTTTCTTACTTTCTTCTTTTTTTCTTTCTTTCTTTCTTTCTTTCTTTCTTTCTTTCTTTCTTTCTTTCTTTCTTTTTTTTCTTCCTTCCTTCCTTCTTTCTTGATTGTACGTACTAGGAATTGGAACCATGGCCTTTGCCTTGAACTATATCACCAGCCCTATTTAATTAATTATTTAATTAATTTATTTTGAGACAGGATTTCACTAAGTTGCCCAGGTGGGACTTGAACTTATGATCCTCCTGCTTCAGCCTCCCAGAGTTCTGGTATTACAGACACGTACTACTGTGCCCAGCTTTCCTCTTTTATCTTATTATAGCATTTATACTTCCTTTTTTACTTTTGTAGTGCTTGCCCTAGAATTTGCAGTATACATTTACATCTAATACAAGTAAACTGCCAAACCAAATAACATTATACCCACTTCGGATGTCAGAGCAAGTGCCTTCTAGTAATGAAAAATTCCAGATTTCTCCTTGTATCATTTCTGCCACACATTTCATTTATATATAAGGTATATCATAAAAAAACACGGTTGTTATTGTTTTGTACAAAATGTTATGTTAGATCAATTGAGCGTAAGAAAACTGAAAGTTTTTATTTTACCTTTGCTTGTCCATTCCATGATCTTCCTTTGTTTATCAGACCTGAACTTGCTTACCTATATCATTTCCTTTTTCTCTGGAGAACTCCTTTTAACATGTCTTGCAAGGCACATCTACTGGAAACATTTCCTCAATTTTTGTTTGAGGAAGTTTTATTGCTCCTTCACTTTTGAAAGGTAATTTTGCTGTACCCCGAAGTCTGGGTTGGTGGATTTTTCCTCTCAAGCCTTTAAATATTTCACTCTACTCTCGCTTGCTCAGTTTCTGAGGACATGCTGGATGTAATCCAAGTAGCAAATTCTATCTTCTCCTCTATAAGTATGGTGTTTCTCCCCCTGCAGCTTCTTTCAGGACTATTTTCTTTGTCTTTGATTTTCCACATTAAATAAGGTATTTCTGGGTGTAGTTCTGTTTTTTTTTTTTTTTTTGCTTTTTCGGGGAGTGGTTATCCTATTTGATATTCTCTGAAATTCTTAGATTAGTGAGTTGATGTCTGATGTTAACTGGGAGAAATTCTCAATCATTATTGCTTTAAATATTTCTTCGGTTCTTTTCTATTTTTCTGGTCCTATCATTACACATTTGTTACAGCTTTGGTAATTGTCCTGAAGCTCTTGGATATTATATTCTATTTCTTCTGCCTTTTCTCTGCTTTCTAGTTGTGGGTGTTTCTTTGACATATTCTCAAGCTCAGAGATTCTTTTTCCTCGGTTCTGTGCAGTTTATAAATGAGCTCATCAAATGTATTCTTCATTCCTGTTATAATTTTTGGGTCTCTATCATTTCTTTCTGAATCTTAATATTTCATCTCTCTGCCTACATTACCTCTCTATTCTTGTGTGCTGTCTACATTTTCTGTTAGAACTTTTGGCATATTAATCACAGTGGCTTTACATTCCTGGTCTGAGAATTCCAACATCACTGACACACAAAAGTCTGGTCCCAGTGCTTGCTGTGTCTCTTAACATTATGTTGCTGGCCTTTAGTATGTCTCGTCATTTCTTTTTTGTAAGTGTGTTGTGTTGTACTCAATACAAGGGACTCGAGGGTATAGATCTCTAGTAATTTGGTAAGGAGAAGCGATGCATTTAAGAATCCTGTGAGTAGGTTCTCATTTTTTATGAGCCAGATTGCCTTGGCTGTGAACTTCCCAAGTGCTTCTCAGCTACCTCCACCCCACTCCATCGCAGTAGGTACAGACATCCCATGGTTAAAGAGGAGCTCTAGTCAGGTATTTCCCTTCCCCCAGGTTGGTTAGGTTCTGACAAAACCCCTTCTGAATGCTTTGGTACCATAGTTCATCTTTTCTGTGGGCTTAAAGGAGAACGGAATTTTCTGAAACTTTTCTGAATGGTTACTTCTCTCCTCGCAGTGCTAGAAGCCTGAAAGTGGTTTTCTGTGCTATTCATTTTGAGAACCAGATAGAGTTCCCAGAGGTAAACCTCATCAGGAATGAGTCTGCTCTCAGAAGTTCTTCACGCTCAGCTCAGGGTTGTCCTCACGAGGCCTCCAGCAATTCACCAGTTCGGTTTGGGTTTTCCCATCCTGTTGTTGGTTCGCACAGAGCTTTCTGCATGCAGTGTCTCTCCCAGGAAGTCATGATTCTCTGTATCCCCTGCTTTATCTCTAGAATTTTGTTGTACAGGAAGTGGCCCTGTGAGCCCGCTTCTCTGATGGATCCCAGCAGACTTGATTTTTGTATGTATTTTCCTTGTGGTGAAGGGGGAGCGATCGTCTCCAAACTCTTTGTATGCTAGACCTCGTATGCTAATCAACAGAGGTTATTGTATGTGTGTGCACCCAGTAATATTTTACTGAAAATTGGACTCCGTGTGTTGAAAATTACGGAGGCACAAAATGATGTTCTCTTTTCCCAGAGATAATTTACTCTATCCTACAGCAGGCAATTAGAATGAGACAAATAGCCTCAATTATGAGGGTGGAACTGCCTAGAGCCTGCCTTTCACCTTTTCCAAGACTGTCTGCTTATGATTCGTCCTCATTGCTAGGCTGCTGTCCTCCAGAGCTCAAAATGAAAACCTGTTATGTTTAGCGGGCTCCCTCCTTATGGCGTACTCTCACCCCCATAGTTGGTCTCCCCATCATAGTGAAGTGACCAAAAACTCTACTCACTTTTTGGCTTTTTTCCCCTTTGTGTCTTAGTCTCTGTTTCTATACAACTTTAAAATGACCTAATTCCTCACTGGGAAAAAGAGTGCATAATATAGTTCTCACTTTACTGTGTTCTACTTTTCTCCAGGATTTTGGTTCCTCAAGGTCTAGATGCTTTGTGTGACCTTTAACTCTGATATGTCCGCTTCCTTGGATTATGACCCACCCAGCAGATCAACAAAGCACACTCCTAGGTGTGTCTGGGTGAGCATGGCAGTGTAACCTTGGACACTGCATGTGTTCCCCGGCTACTTCCTCTCTGGCACCGCTCTGCTTCCAGGCCTCCATGAACTAAGCATCTTTGCTCCTCCATGCTTTTCCACTATGGTGTTTCTGCCTTTGAACCAGCTGAGTGTGGTCTGACTTCCTGAAACCATGAGTCAATTAAACCTCTTCTCCCTTAAGTTGTGGGTGTTGGGTGTTGTTTCTCAGCCACAGACACTCGGTTAGCCTAAACTACTTTTCTTTCCTCAGATCTGTGTAGCTAATGATCTTTCCTGGGGTTCTGCTCCATTTTTTGGCTGACTTCTCAGCTCCTGGGTGAGAAGTTGTGACTATAAGTGGGAATTCCTCATGCAGTTCTCCTAGGACAGTGGCCTTCAAATTCTGGCTGTTTCAGAAACTTCCTACAAACAGATGTTTCTTTTATTTGATTCAGCATTTCTAGTTGTTACTCTTGGAAACACCAGTCTTAATAGGCAGAAATGGAAGTCCTGGGGCTCCTTACTTGTAAGAAGTAGAAGCTGCAGACAGGTGTTCACAGCAAGTGTGGGATAAGGTGAGGGGTGTGGAGAGTACTGGAAAACTCCCGGGAGGGCATTCTCACCCATGATAGTTGTGAGATGGTCTGTGGCGACAGCCGGCGAGCTTATACTTCCCTGCAGATGAGAATCATCTGCAATATCTTGTTTGAAAACATGAGTTGACCCCACACTTTTCCGAGTGTCACCCCCAGGAGAATGAAGGAGCCAAGCTCGCTGACAAATAACTGTGGAGAGGCAGGCTTTTGAACATGCATGGGCTAGAAAAGAATTCCTTAAAACAGCACCAGGGAAAAATATAACTCCTGGGCCAGGGTAGCTCTAATGTTGGTGGTGAGCAGGCACCTGATTTTACCTGCTCTTGAGAACCCACTGTGTGTGCCTTTCTTCAGTTCTGTATTCAGTAACATTACAGTAGGAACATGAAATTGGCTATGTTGGGAATATTTGCAACATGGAAATCAGCAAGGACTATAAATCAGAGCATTATTTTATCCAGCAAGCTGCTTGTAGCACGATGACCAGCACACTAGCACCCAGAGGAGACATGTGGCAGAACACTAGGATTGGTTTTCAAGCCCCACAGGTCATAGATTTTGGGGACTGACTCAGTAATAAGCACTGTGTAAATTCTTTGTTTATGACCCATCGTTCACCTCTCATGGCCACTGGGCGATCAGCTCCTAGAGGCGGAGAGGTTTTATGTAACCTGCTTAAATCCACACAGCAACCTGTCTCAGGCTGATCCCTAAATCTTTGTTTGAGTGCCACACTAAACATTCCTGTGCACAGCACAGTTTGGGAGGACAGACCTTAGATGACGAGGACTGGCAGGCTTCCTGTGACTGAAAACAGACAATACAGCGTGGCAGAAGCCAAGCACTGGTGCTGGAACCGGGTACATCTGGGGCATAAGGGAGAAATGTGGGTGTTCAGTGTGCAGAAGCACAAGCCCTGGAATGCTGGGAGGCAAAAATGTCCCCTTCAGTGCTTCCCTGGTGGCTGACAGAGTGCAGTGAGAGGGAGCCTGGAATTTGCAATGTGAGACCAGTGCCTGCCAGAAGGGGGCAGGAGTATGCCCGGGTTGGGTGGGCCTATGGTGACAGTTGACTGAATTTTGAGGGCTGGGTCTCGTCTGAGAGGGTTTCAAGTCCTGAGCAGGTTTATGGTCTGATGTTCCAGGGCTTCTGGGCTTTCAGGAAGAGACAGTTTGGTCAGAACAGAACTAACAGCCAAGAACACAACTGATTGTGTCCCGGGGTTTCAGGATTACACAGGAACTCGGGGGGGGGGGCTAGGGACAGCACCTGGGACCCTGGGACTGAGCAGGCCCAGCAGCAAAGCCACAGCAGGCACAGGGACGGTGTGACTCTCAGACCAGGCAGAACAGGGGCCCAAGTGCAGTGGCAGTCAGCTCAGTGGCAGATGTCTATAAGCCTGGGGACAGGTGCATGTACACTTAGAGGATGACAGTCTCTTCCCTCCTTGCTTTTGAGCGATGCTTCTCTGAAGGCATTTCAGAGTGGCACAGAGCCTAACAGAGAACGAGTCCATCTTGTCTTGGACGAGGCTGGGAGATCTCAGATGGGCGGGGATTACCTGGAGGGGACCGGGAGGTGAGGACAGATCACAGGCATAAATCAAAACGGACCAAGAGGAGTGCTGACATTTGTCAGACACCATGGTGTGCAGGGCACCAGCTCCTTGCTGGGATACAGAGTTGCACAGAAACCCACTGTGGTGACACTAGAACGGGGTGTGCTCCTGTCCTGGTTCGCCAGGGACAGCCCCGGATTGTCCTTTTCGTCCCCGCAGCTATGTGTTGTCACGGTTGTGCATCCAAACCACAGAATGTTAAGTCAGAAGGGCAATCATGTGGTTGCTGTAGCTACGACGGGCGTGAAGGTTAACTCTGTGTGTCGCCTTGGCTGGAGTCGCTGCTCTAAGATACTTGGTCTAGACTTGTCACATTGAAGGCTAGATGTCTCTATGAATATACTCTTCCGAATCAATAGATTTTGAGGAAAGCAGATTTATATATGTAATGTGGAGTGGCTTCATCCAATCAGGAGAAGCCCTAATGAGAAGGAAACTTAAATTCCCCAGGAATGAGGGAACGCTGTCTTTAGACTGCCTTCGGATTTGAGCTGCGACACTGTCTCTGCAGGTCTCCAGCCTCCCGTAATGTACAGAGGGAAAACATGGCGGTCTCCATGATTGTGTGAGCCCAGTCCTCGAAATAAGCAAATATCTATGCATCTATCTGTCTGTCATCTATGTACACACCCTATGTGCTCTGCTTCTCCAGAGGACTCTGACAATTACCATGGGCTTATGCAGAAGAAGCTGTGGAGAGGCTGTAGCTCAGTGGTAGGGCCCTTGGCTCAATCTCCAGCACAAAATCAACAAGCAAAACAAGAAGGAAGGAAGCAAGGAAGGAAGAAAAGAAGGAAGGACAGGAAGAAAGAAGGAAGGAGAGGAAGAAAGAAAGAAGGAAAGAAGGAAGGAAGGAAGGAAGTCATGCAAACATGGTTATAGGAGCGTTGTTTTTTCTGAGCCCAGGAATTTGAAGGACAGCTGGTTAAATGATGAGGCTGACTTGGAAGGAGCCCAGGGAAGGTCTTAGGGATGTTGAGAGGATACAAAATCCGACTCTGAGCCAAGGCAGCAGCAGATGGGATGAAAAGGTTGAAGACAGATTGGAGAAAACTGTCTTGGGTTTCTTCTTCTTGCACCTGTTCGACATACCTGTCTCCTGAGCAGACCCGACCACCTGACTTACCTATTTCCATACCCAGGAAGTGAGGCACAGGTAATGACAGCTAGAAAGCAGAGCAGGTTGCTGTCTTTTAAAAGTTGTGATTACTAATCTCAAAGAAGCCTGGAAATCCTAGTAGGACTTTGGGGCCAATTCCATCTTTGCACCCTCTGGAATCTATTCACACTTGTAAAATGTAGAAACGTGCCTCCTCTCCCTCACTCAACATTTTTTAAATGAAATGCTTTTTATTTTGAGACAGTTGTTAATTCTCATGGAGTTGTAAGACATAAGAGATTCCCTGTTTAGTTCTTTTTGCTTCCAGTAACAACCTCCAGCAAAATGATGGCACAACACCAAACTGGGTAATGGCCATTGGTGCAAGCAAGACGGAGAGCTTTTCACCACCATGAGAGTCTTGGGGTGACCCTTTGTGGCCACACCCTCCTCCCTCTGCACCTCCTTAGTCTCTGGCAGTCTCTGATTTGTTGTGTTTTCATAAAGCCGTCATTCCAAGAAAGTTATATATATATAAAGGCATACACAGTGTGTACCTCTGAGGGACTGGATCAGCGTAATCTTCAGGAGGCTCTCCCTGGATAGTAATAGCTTGATGCTTTGTGCTGCCAGCTAATATTCCATGATATGGACCAACCACATCGCTTTAACGGGCCACCGCGAAGGACATCTGCGTAGCTTCCATTCTCTACCTTTTATACACACAGCTGTTTTAAACACACATTTTGTAGGTGAACATAAGTCTTAGTATTTCTGGGATGAAAGCCCAGGAGAGCAACAGCTGGGTAGCACTTGCTGTGTTCCCTACACGTTTGTGATTTCGGAGACTCTGCCAAACTGTTTTCCAGAGTGGTTGTACCATTTTACATTCCCACCAGTGGTGTAAGGTTGATTCAGTTTCTCCACATCTTTGCTAACATCTGGTGTTATTATTTTGAAAATTTTAACCATTGTGATAACCATCTGTAGTTGGTCTCTCAGTCTCGTTTATTTGTATTAATTGATATTAAATATTTCTTCATGTGCTTGTTTGCCATCTGCATCTTGTCTTTGGTGAAATGTGAAAATTTTTTGTTTGTTTTGTTTTTTCTCTTTTGCCTGCTTTTTGTAGTTGGATTACTTTACTGCTCAGTTTTGAGAATTCTTTACATATTGTAGATATGAGTCATTTGTCAGCTATGAGGTTTGCAGAAATGTTTGAAAGTCTCATCTTCTTCGCAGGGCTTTCCACACAGTAAATGCTCTAAATTTTGATGAACTCCCACTTATCAATGTTTCCTTTTATAGATAGTGCTTCCGGGTCATGTTTAAGAGTGCTTTACCTACTTTAGGTCTCAAAGATAGCCTCCTACTTTTTAAATGTTTTATAACTCTCTAGAAGTTGTATAGCTTCACATTTCAGTTTGTGGCCCATTTTCTAGTTTTCATGTAAGAAGTGTGGGTTAGGTTTGGTTTCATTTTTTTCCTAAAGGATATCCATTTGTGTCAACACCATTTACTTACAAGGCTACCTTTCCTACTGACTTGCTTTTGTTCTTTTGCTACAACTAGCTGGGCGTATTGAAGTTGATTTCTTGATTCCCTATCCTGTATCCATCCAGGCAACCCTTTGCTGTACCCCTACATTAAGTCTTGAAATCAGACAAAACAATTTCTTGAACTTTCTTCTTCTTCAAAAATTGTTTTAGCTGTTGTAGTTCTTTGCCTTTCCATATAAATTGTATAATGATATTGCCTATATCAACAAAATTCTTGTGTTCATAGGAATCGGGTCTTAAACTTGGACCTTAATTTGGGTAGAATGGACATTTTTATGTTGGTATGTCTCTCCATTCATTTAGATGTTACTTGAACATTTGAACATGAAATATTCTTTCATGAACATTTTAGACTTTTTAGTATACTGAAGTATCTAATTTCTTATGGTAAGCCAATATTTTAAATTTTGGTATCCACGTGTTCATTCATAGTACATACAAACCAATTGACTCATATGTTGATTTCGTATCCTGCAATCTTACTGAACTCTTACGTTATATCTAAAAAGTTCTTTGTAGATTTCCTGGAATTTTCTATGGAGCCAGACATGTTACCCATAAACAGAGATGGTCAGTTTTATTTCTTTCTTTACAAACTGTAGGCCTTTTATTTCCTTCTCGTGTCTTACTGAAGACAGCTGAGTGTGGACATTCTTCAGCCCTGGGCTCTGGGACCTGAACTAGGAGCAGCCTTCAGTCTTGACCAGGCGCTGCGCCGTTAGCTCCCCTGGTTCTGAGGCATCTGGCTTCCTGGACGGAACCGTGCTACTAACTTCTCTGGCTCTGCGGTTTGCCACAAGGCAGTCATGGAACATTTCAGCATCTATGAACTTGTGAGCTAATTCCTAATGAATCTATCTGCATCTACCTGCGTCTCTCTATCTACATGTATCTCTCTATCTACATCTATCTATCTACCTACATCTATCATCGATCATCTGATCGCTTCTCTTTCTCTCCTCTCTCTTCTCCTCTTCTCTTCTTCACTTCTCCTCTCTTCTCTTCTCTTCTCTTCTTCTCTTATTTCTCTTTTCTTTTCTCTTCTCTCTTCTCTTCTTCTTTCTCCTCTCCTCTCTTCCTCTCTCCTCTCCTCTCCTCTTTTTCTCTTCTCCTCTCCTCTGCTCGCCTCTCCTCTCCTCTCCTTTCCTCCCTTCCCTTCCCTTCCCTTCCCTTCCCATTTTATTCCATTTTATTCACGTGTTTCTGTGAGAATCTTGACTAATATACTAATACATTGTGAAGGATTTCTGAGAAATATTTTATGAAAAATAGGGGTCTATAGATTTCTTTCCCCTTTTTGTTCTATTTTTTCTTGTTTTGGTAACAGATAATACTTCATAAAATGAATTGGGGGCATTCTTTCCTCATTTCTGGAAGAGATTGTGTAGAACTGGTATTAATGTGTCTTAAATATTCGGTAGACTACATCAGTGAAAGTCTACAGGCTTAAATTTTTGGGATAGTGGTTAAATAATGAATTTAATTTTTTTTAATAGTTATGAGGGGCTGGGTGTCATGGCTCACACCTGTAACACCAGCACTGCGAAAAGCTGAGGCAAGAGGATTGCAAATTTGAGCCCAGCTTGGACACCTTAGTGGCTTAGTGAGAACTCCATCTTAAAATAAAATAATAAAAAAGGTTGGAATATAGCTCCATGTGAAGGTCTTAGGTTCAATCCCTAGTACTGTGAAAAAAGTTATAAAGATATTAAATTCATCTGTTTCATATTGGAAGAATTGTGGTAATCTGTCTTTATCTGAGGAATTAGTGCATTTCACTTAATTGTCAAAAGTGTGTTCCTAGAGTTGTTGGTATTGTTTCCTTTAGTGTCTTTTTCATGTCTGCAGTGACATAATTTTCTTCATTCCTGATATTGGCAATTCTTAAGTTTTCTGTTTTTTTTTTTTTTCAGCATTGCTAGAGGTTTGCCAATTTTACTGATGTCTAAAGTAACCATATCTTTGTTTCATCGATTTCCTCTGTTGTTTTTCTGTATCTGATTATATTGATTTCCTCTCTTACCTTTGTTTTTGTCTACCTGTTGCTTGCTTTTTATTTTATTTTTTTCCCCCTGCATCTTGAGGTGGGGCTCATGTTGTTATTATACTTTCTTTCTTCTTTTCTAATGTATGCTTTGCTGTTATAATTTTTTTATTTTATGAAACAAAATTTCATAATCAAATAGTATGAGAATAGCAATAGTTATTATGCTGTGTATTGTTATCTTTAAAGTAGTTACTCAGAGTACAAGACATAAATCAAAAGAGTTTCTTACAAAAAAGAAACAGATAATAACCCCAAATCTATTTTGTCAATGAACTAAGATAAACTAATAGTATAAATGAAATCAATTAGCATATATATCAAAATATTTTTAAAACAATGGAATTTGTAATTTGGGGAAGTATTTGAATTTCTCTCTACTGTGTTATAATTTTTATCTTAACACTGTGTTAGGTATGTCTCTAAAAGTTTGATTTTCCACATCAGTGTTTCTTTAAAAATTTCTATAGATACTTGCTCTTAACTTATGAGTTATTTTGAAGTTTGCTGTTAAGCTTCTGAGTGTTCGGAGATTTTTCCTGATGAATTTTGGCTAGTGAGTTCTAGTTTTATTTTCGTTGATGTGGAAGAATATATTCTAATACGATTCACATTCTTTTGTATTTGTGGAGGATAACTGTACGGCCAGGATCTGAGCTATGGCCACTTGTGTCTTGTGAGCCCTCGAGAGAGTGTATATTCCGAGCCCGCGTGTGGCAGGGGTGCTGGTTATAAGCTGCTGCTGAATGATGGTGTCAGGTTCTGCTGTATCACTGCCGATTTTTTTATAGTTGCTATTTTGATTGTTTAGGGCAGTTTTGGAATCTTCAAATAGAACTGAATTTACATATTCCCCTTCTGGTTTTATTAGTTTTAATTTCACATATTTTGCAGCTCTGTGTCTTTTTCTCTATTTTTTTTTTTGTGCATACATACATATTTAAGATTTCTATGCTCTCTTACTGGATTGAACTTTTTAAATTACATAATGACTTTCTTCATGTCCAGTAGCAATTTTTTTTCTCCAAAGTACACTTCATCTAATATTAATATAAACATTCCTGATTTCCTTTGATTAACGTTTGCATGGTGTATCCTTTATATCCCTTTATCATCGACCTGCCCATATCACTATTTTTAATTTTTTAAATAAACTGCATATAGTTGGATCATTTTTAACCTCTTCTGTAGAAAAAACTGTCCTTGTTTTTAATAGTCCTTAGTTTGTTATAGTTTAAGTCTACCATTTTTGTTTTCTTTTTTATTTCTTTACCCCCCTACTTTCCTATAGGTTATGTAAATCTTTCTTCCAAATTTCCTTTTCATTTTAATATAATGCTTTTGACTACATCTGTTTGCATCATTTTCTCAGTGGTCCCTCTATGTATAAGATTTTGCATACATAACATCACTGTCTTTGGGTTTATTCTTTACCAGTTGAAGTGAAAAATCATAAGCTTACCTTCCTTTTCAACCTTCCTTTCTGTAGCAGAATTGCTTTAACTATTTTCAACACATACATTCAAAAATGCATCAGACCATTTACTTTTCTTTCCGACTATTAACCATAATTTAATAAACTTAAAAGGAAAAAGAAAATCTATTGTATTTACCCCCATTTTTGCTTACTATGCTGTTTTCTTTCTTCCTGACATTCCAAGATTCTTTCTTTTGCCATTTTATTTCAGTTTAGAGAAAGCCCTTTCGTTCAGGGAAAATCTTCTGGTGATAAACACTTCTCATTTTCTTTTATCCTCATTTGCTGAGGGATATTTTCACTGTATGTGGAATTCCAGGGTAGGACTTCTTTGCTTTCAGCACTAATGATTGCTTCACTTCCTTTTAGCCTTCATGGTTTCTCATAAAAATTTTTCTGTTATATAACTTGTTTTTCTATGATAGGTAAGATGCTGTTTCTCACTGTTTTTGAGATATTCTCCTACTATGTCTTTAGTTTTCAGAACTTGGACTAGGATGTGTGTCTTCCTGTGGATTTCATTTAGTTTATTCTGTTTTGGTTCCACTGTTTCTTAAATGTATAGATTTATATGTTTTGTAAAATTTTGAAAGTCTTCAGCTATTATTTTTTGAGGACTTTTTCAATTTCATCCTCTCTCCATTCTCCTCTGAGAATTCTCCCCTGCTAATGTAAAGGCCTCATCTTTTTATATTGTATGCCTGAGGCTGTGTTCAGGTTTTAAGTCACATTTCTTTTATTCAGATTAATCTGTTTTTATTTTTCTTCAACATCGCTGATTCTTTCCTCTGTCCCCTCCAATTTGCTATAGAGCCCATCCATTCTTTCGTTGTGTATTTTTACCTTTGTTCTTATAGTTTTCATTTGCAAGATTTCCATTTGGTTATAATTTGTATCTTCTATTTTCTTGCTGAGACTATTTTCTGGGAGACGTGGGACTTTCCTTCTCATTTTCTCCTGTGTTCATGTGTATTCTTCATTGTTGACTGAAAAAAAATTTTTTAATGATAGCTGCTTTGTCAGATAATTCTAACACCTCTGTCACCTCATTGCTGGCACCTATGGACCATTTTATTTCATGTAGCTGGAGACCTTCCTGGTTCTTAGTATGATGAGAGATTTTCAATTTAGGTATAGACATAGGGGGGTTGTTATACTATGAGGCTTTGGATCTTATTTAAACCTCCTGTTGGAAGTGGTTTCCTCTCACTGACTGATGCTCTGATTCAAAAAGAGGCGGGTGCTTCCTGCTTTCTGTGACCTGGAAGTAGAAGTCCAGAGTCACAACTTGACTTCCTTTGATGCTCAAGACTGGGGGACCCTGTGTCACTTCTGGGTGTAGAAGTTCCAGTTCCCCATTGGCCCTCACGGACGCCATACCTCATTATCACTGGGTTGTTCTTGAAGTCTCCAGTTCCACTAGATGTCCTCTGACCCCACAGGAGTGGTGTGGGAGCCTTCCTGTCCTGACTCCTTACTCTCTCTGACTACTGGCACTTCTGAGGGGAGGCAAGTGCTTCCTTACAACCTGACCAGGCAGAAGGCTACGCTGGCATGGGTGTGTCACCACTTCTTCTGTGATGCTTTGCTGTAGCAGCACAGTTATTATCTAAAGTTTTCTATCTTGCTAGGCTGCCCATTTCCTGATATGTTGGGTAGGAAGAACAGTATTTTGTTGATTGTTTTTCTGTGCCCAGAGTGTTTGCTGTTGCCTCCTTCTTCATCTCCAAGCCTGAGGCATACATACAAAGCAAGAAGAAAACCTGGGAACTCACTGCCATGTTTTCCGTGTATCCCGAGGCCTCAGCCAATCTGTTCCCCTCTCTCCACAGCCCAGCATCCTTTTCTATTTGTTTTGTATAGTACCCAAGTTTTTAGTTAGAGGGAAAATAAGAAAAACTACACCTACACCATGTTCCGGTAAGCAAGAGTGCTTGCTCAATTTATTTTACTCCATATCTACTTTACAGAAAAAAATAAAATGTAAGCAACTAAATCAAAATATGCTTGTCTTCCAATACCTGATCTATGAATGATCTGCATCTGTTCCAATCCCTTCTTTTCCTGTTACTGCAAATAAGGCTTTTCTCCTGGAGCTAAGGCCATACCTCACCCTGAACACTAGCTTCCGACTACTTCTGCTTTCCCAGGAGCATACAGATTCATGTTACTGATCTTTTCTTTCCCTGATGGATAGGCTCTTTCTGTTAACTAGATTTTTCTATTAGCTTTTAATTGTGTTCAAGCCCTGTCCATTAAACACAAGTCAAATATTCCCTGCATCCCCTCCAGCTATTGCTCTGCTGCCCCACTTCTTGGCTTGAACTTTTTAAAAGAAAGTGTTCTTATTTTCCATCATTTCAGTAATGCTCACATTTTTTCCCCCAAGCAAGTCTTCCACTAACTCTTCGGCTGTTTCAGGGTGATTTTGGTCCCCACAACCCCACACCCTGTAGCTCCGCGGGATGGAAGCCTTTCCACAAGGTCTCCTTGTGCTCTCAGCAGCGCCCCCTGTAGGAATGTGATCTGATGCCCTCTTCTTTATCTCCCACATCCGACACAGCACTGTGTCCTCTTGCTTTAACTTCCTGGATAGCTTGCCACCCTGTCCACTTGGCTCCAGACCCACTTCCCTCGCGTTGACCCAAGACACCATGGCTCCTCTCCAGCGCAGAGACTGCTAAAGCTGCCGAAGCAGTGTCCTGATTCTGCCCTTGGTTTTAACCTGATTGCCATGGGATAGCTGGAGAACTTTTTCAAAATTTGAATTTGCCCCCTCAACTGTCCATCTGTCTTTCTCAAGCTTCACCTCCATTTCACATCTGTAGCTGACTCCACTGTCTTGCCAGTGCTCTCAGGATAGATGCGACTCCTTCACATGGAGTAGGCTCTGCATAGCCTGTGCTCCTTCTAACTCCCAGGCTTTCACCACAATTCCGTAACAATTTCTGCTTCAGCCACACTGGGCTTTTGGTGACAACTAGGCCCCGGGATGCTTCTGCTCAGTGTGTTTGCCTACAGGACTCTGCATGAGCTCATTTATCTTCTACTGAACTCTCTTTATCTCACCCTTCAGTTCTTGATTAATCATCATTTTCTGATGTCTTCTTGCAATTTTTCACTTAGTTGATGCTTATTTATTCCATGCTCCTCTGTAGGATTTTTAGACCCCTAAGGGCAAGGAATGTCACATACTGAATGTGCTTATATCCCCTACTTTCAGCATCCAAAACAGTGAGCTTAATAAACCTCTTTTCTTTATAAAGTACCCTGCTTCAGATAGTTTGTTAGAGCAACTCGAGAAAGACTAATACAGATAGTGTTTGCATTCACGGCTGTGGATAAAACCTATGGATAAATTTAATAGAGTAAGAAGATGGTCAGTGAGAGCCCTGAGTAGCTACCCAGTGATTAAGAGTATGTCCTCAAGAAGTCGAGGGAGGGGGAAGTTCCAGAAGAAGGGATGAGAAGCACCATTAGAAACTCCGAATGTCTGCATGCGAGGAGTCAGAAAAAACTGAGGACTTAGACTTTCCAGAGGTCCACAGCGATTGCTGTGGAATCAGGAGAGAAAGGAATGACTGATGGTAAAGCCCAGGACACAGGGACACTTCACAGCAAGAAGTGTGGTCCTGCTGAAGACCAGGACATTTGAAGTCTGGGTGATGAGCAGAGACAGAGTGAGGGAAGGTACTGCGTTTTCAGAGGGCATTTGAAAGAGTTCCTGTGTACTAATCTCAAGTTTCCCAACAACACAGACCACTGGCTTGTCAGCTGAGAGAATGAGGGCAGGGATCGGGTGGGGGGCCCCGAGGACAAAACAAGACCATGAGTCATTGCCGTGGGGGTGGGATGGAGAGATGGCTGGGCAGGACAGAGAGTTTAGCATGAGACTGAAGGGGCCACGAAGGCTGATTTCCAACATGTGTAGCGGATTTCGCGTAACATCCTCCTCATGCCCAGGGCAACACAGAGAAAAACAGGTGGTGGTATTAATCCTGGCTTGGACATCATCAGAGTTTGTGCAGAAAAGGATTAAGGGATCAGGGGAGCTGAGGGAGTTGGTAAACATGTAGTTAAGATGATTGACAACAGCAACCCGGTGGAGAGGGAGGAAGTGAAGTTGGGCAGAGGCTGATGGACCAGAAAGAAAAAGCAGGGCTGTGAGCCTGGAATTTTCCATGGGGCTCGCGTTAGGGCTTCACTGGGGCAGGTGGAGGGAGAAACTAGTCAGACACTGAAAGGTTAAGCTAGAGATTTCAAAAGAGAAACAAAAATGTCGAAATGATAAAAAAGAAATATGCACTTTGATGTTAGACACACCTCGTCTTGTCTCTTAGTTATGAGCTGTGTGAACTTGGAACTCAATTACTTAATCTGTAAAGTAGAGATAATAATAGCTCCTATGTCAAAAGCTTGCAGTGAGAATTAAGTGGGATAATGCACGGAAAGCGCTTAGCACAGCCGAGAATATGGCAAGCTCTTCGGGCGTAGGTGGATGTTTATACTCTCACTTTTACGATGATCATGATATGACCTTCAGGGTGTGGCCAGAATGCAAGCGAGTGAAGTTTGGATTTTGGGCAGAATTTTGGAATAGAGAAAAATTGGAACTGAGGCCAGGGACTAGGAAGGGGGATTCTGGGGGCCGTTTTGGTGGATAAAAGCATCTTTGCTTTGTCTTCATCACTCATTTGGCTGCTAGGGCTGGAGGCTGGGGATGTTGCTGTCGAAACCTCCTGCTCTACCAAAGCCACCTAGTAAAGACAGCCCAAGACTTACCCCTCTGGGACCTTCCCTTGCCTCTGAGGACTTGCGCACTCAACTCCAGCTTTGTTTGCTTGTAGTCAATCCCTGTATATCACAGTGTGTTCTTTGCACAAAAGGATGCCCAGGTTTTAGTAATGAGATCTTTCTAATTGTTTGGTTTCTGCACATAAATTGGTTCTGAGTCAGCCAAATTTGCTTGCAATTAGGAGACAAACAGCAGAGGCCAGTAAGTAGCATTTTCTTTTGCTTATTTAAATAGTTGGCTCACTTGGCATCCAGCCATATTGATTCTGAGAAAGCTTTATTCAATTAGGGCTCGCATGTACATTCAGTGCTGTGTAGTCAGTGAGGCCCCGGGTGGACTTGGGGTGACTCTGCTGCTTCCCAGGAGTGCATGGTCACCGCACACCTTGCATAGGAGATGGTGAGACCCTGCCCCTTGCAGGACAGCACTGGTGCTGCCTCTACTGCTCGCACCATGTTTGCACCTGCAGGGATCCTGTGGGCGTGCTGGCAACCTGGTAAAACCCAAAAGTCTGGGTACCCAGCATAGCCTCAATGATGGGGCAAAAAGTTTCAATGATGGTGCCTAGTTTCAGAGAAGAAAGGAAGCCAGCCATTAGCACCCACTTGCCACATAGCAGGTACTGTTCTAGGTTGTCACTGACAACAAATCGTTCAATCATTACTCCCTTTCATGGCAAGAGAACTATTCCCACAGAAGTAAAGGCCTATTTCTAATCACAGTGGACCAGTTGTTAGGAAAGCTAAGGCGTGCACGCTTTTGGTCTGCTAGTGGGTTTTTTCCTGGTGCGTTTGTGTGTGTGTGTGCATGTGTGTGTTCTTTCAGGATTTTTTTTTTTCAGGGCTTATTGGGAAATTTGAGCAAATTACATAAAGGATTTGTGTGTTTATGCCTTGAGAAACCACCTATATATGGAACATCCAGGGTCAAGATGAGATCCAGGTCAGAGCAGAGCACTGAGTATTTAGGGACCAAGTCTTACTGGGAAGACAACGAGACTTGCCACTGGGGGTGATGGCTTCCTCTAGGCCTGAGACCCTCCAAGGAGGCAGAACCATGAAGGCCCTAAGGAACCTACTGGCAAAATTTCAAGATGGTGAATATACAGGATCATGTAGTATTTGTATCTCTGTGCCTGATCTATTTCACTTAGCAAAATGTCTTCTACATTTATTCATGTTGTCACAAGTGACAGGATTCCCTTTTTAAGATTGAAATATATATATATGTATATAGTCACATTTTCTTTATGCATCAGTTATATCTTAATAAAGCTGGGCAATAGATATTTCAGTGCTTCAAGAAGATGGAAGAGCAAATTCTACCCACCTCAAATCTAGCAGGACTGCCACATGGCAGGGGTGACAGCCATCTTTCTCTTTGCCTGAAACAACCTAAAATGAAATGAGAAGATAGAGGAGCCCCAGGAATACACAAGGACAGTACTGGGATGGAATGTGTAAGGGTCACAGAGGATTTCAATGGAATAACTGGGAATATCCATATCGTGCCACTTGGTGAGAAAAAATAAGTTCAGGAGTGGACATTTAGGGGGACAAACCATTCATGTTCACCCAGGACTGGAAGTCCTAACTCTGGAAACCCCTCGGTGTGGGCGGGTTGGGAATGAGTCCTCAGTGTGGTTTCCGTGAGAAGCTCAGGACAAGGGCCAAGGAGATGCAGAGCAGCCAAGGGCTTTTCACGGTGGTAAAGTATCTTGCTCAGCCTGCGTCCTTTGATTCGAGCAGGGAGAGGAAGTTGTCTCTGGTGTGTGTCATGAGCCCTACTAGGTACTGAGTCTGGAAGAGAGGACAGAAGAGACTAAAGTCATGGAACATTCTCTTTGAGCCCATTTGCATGACAGTGCCTCCTTTAATATTCACTTGCAGGAGTGCGAATATTTTTTCTTGTTTTTGAGATAAAAAATGAGTTGTTGAGACACTAGGACACTTATTCCAAGTTATGTGGCCAGGAAGGGGTAGAGTTCCATTCAAAAATAAAATAGTAGGGACAAGGAGACAGACATGGCTGAAGGAGTTTCCTTACCAGTGGGCTTGTGAGAAGTCTAGGGTCTCTGGGGTCAGGTGCCCCCTTGTCCCAGTGTGTCCTTTTGCTGAAAAAAAAAATGATTTCAGGGGATGCTGTTCCTTTGGTTTGGACTATCTGAGCTTCAGAATGTTGAATGATTCTCAGAAAAGCTGACACTTTGACATGAATTTAATTTAATTTAATTTTTTAAGAAGGACAATAAGTACTTCTCTTGAATTTCTGCTAGGGAGAGCATTGACCATTTCAAGCAAATAAGACAGAAATAAAATAGAGTAGGATTTGCTGTAGTTATGTCCATGAGCGCTTGTCAAGAATTAGTTCGTCTTTGAAAGAAGATAATTGGCCCAGAAGAGAGAAGGTGCCTTTGGGTTCGGAATCTGTTTTTGTTGAAGGTGGTTGGTGAGCTGTTAATCTGGTGGGAATACACAAACCTTAGTGTCTACTGCTCTGCAGAAATTCACGTGTTCCCTTTGGGAAATTAACCATTTCTAAAGGAATTAACAAGGAAAGGCCCTTTTCAGAAGCAGCTCCATGAGAACTGCACAGCCCCATGGGAGAGCCCTGAGGAATGGCTCCAGGAGCTTCATGAAGCCTGAGCTGCCATCCTGCTTTTGAGAGGGAAACCATAGCCAGGCTGGCCCAACACCCAGCACACTGCCTTCATGTAGGACACCTCACAAGGAACAAGAGGCTTACAGAGGCTGACGTTTAAATTGATAATTTCTCAAGTCTTATTCATTCTTTAAAATTTTTTCTAAAAAGGAAAGTAAAGGAAAATACTCATTTTCAAAATGGACAGCTAACCCACGCAGAATTAAAAATATCCACATTGCAACTCTTAATATAAAAACTTACTCAAACAAGTACTAGCAATTAAGTAAACTATTTTGGGGAAAAAAAGAAATTCTCTCAAACACAGTGACAAATATTATGGCTCAATTACTCAGCAATTATGAGGGAGAAAAAATTTAATGGACAGATAGTGGTAACCACATTAACCAAATAGTAAAGCTAGTATCATTTATACTAGAATATCATGACACTTGTCTCTTGATAAGATGCCATATGAAAGTTATAATATATACGAAGTATGCTTGACAAAAATAATTAATATTAATCTAATCTGCCCTCTAGCTCTAAGGGAAAATGTAATTGAGATGTGGGAACAGAGGAGCATATTAAAAAGCACAATCAGCAAACCATCAGAACAGTCCAGAATGTGCAAAATTTGATAAGAAAACAGGTGGCCTGTACTCTTTGAAAAGAAAATATTTGATTGTTATTCATGTATGAGATTGGAAAAAAGAAAAGAAAAGAAAATATTCAACCAAAAAACAAAAACTAAGATTACTACTCTAGATTAAAGGAGATGATATGTATCAGCTAGTGCTTTCAATGTAGAAAGGATTTGCTAAGTAGATTTATAATGGCCACCTGCAGAATCATGGGTGGAAGAATGCAAAATGGCCATCTTCTGCAGAGTCCCAGGGTCTACTTGAATGTTGCGGGCCTGGAGCTCACCGCAACAGCTGGTGTGTGTCCATGTCAGAAAGCCAAATAGTTTGCGTTGGAAGGCAGAAAAGTGTGGTGAAGGCCTGAAGGAAGAGGAGACCAAAGTCAAAGACAATGCTGAAGGCTGGAACGCCTCTGAAGAAGCAAAGGGAAGTCTTCCTTCTTTCCCTTTTTATTCCAACCAGGTTACAAGTCTATTGGTTGGCATCACCCCCATCTGAAGTGGCCCTTCCTCCTCAGTTTGTGGCCTACGTGTCAGTCACACACAAACACCCCAGAACTGTGCTCCACTTAATCCACTAGGATTTCTTAATCCATTCAAGTTGATGTCACAATTTACTATCACACCCCAGGAACATAAGAAACCAATTTAGTGCATAAACATTGGTCAGATCCTGAATCTGGAATAAATAATCAAACAAAACAAACAATAAATGAATCAGCCACAGAGATATTTTACAGCGAAAACTAAATTCACATATAGAGTGTATAGTAGATGTTATTATGAGATCATAGTTAATTTTAGTTTTAATAATGGTAGAACAGTTATGTTGGAGAAAGTTTTTGTATTCAGAGGAAATATATGAAACACAAGCAGATGAATTATCATAAAATCTACAACTTGTTTGAAAATGTCTAATTTGAAAAAACGTTAAAAATGAAGGAAATTTTTTTTAAAGTGGTAAAATGCTAAGAACAATTGTAGCATTCCTTCATGATTTCTGGATGTTTGAAAACACTGGAAACAAAACTTTGTAGATTTCTGCTTTTACCATGATGGAGTAATTGGTACCAGATCATCCTTGTTGTGTAAATATTTAAAAATGGAGAAAAAAGGATATGAGACAAAGCATTTAGATTATAGACGAGGTAGCAGGGCAGCAACATGCTCCCCAAGGTCGGTGGCACCATGTGAGCTGAGCCCTGGGTCGCCCTGCATTTGCCTGGGGACATTTTCTGCATTGTCATGCTGGGAGATGAAGACCCAGGAAAGCATGAAGCTTAGAGCAAGAGAGATGAGAGAAATGAGCGGCTCTGAAAAGTGAGGGAGACAAAGAGAGCAAGATAGGGTGTCAGAGAGAAGGGAGCTGTGCAGAGAAAGCTTGCTCCTCCGAGGCAGGCTTCTTAAGGCTTGCACATGCGCAAAGACTCGGGCAGATAAAGTGCTGGGGATCGATGGGCTGAGTAGGGATTTCTGAGACTGCTGGCCAGAGTCAGAGGTGGTTCAGACAGCTACGGTGAGGAGGCCTGCGGAGCACCCTGGGCTCTGAGTGACCAGCTGACGCCCCAGAAGGATTCTGGGTTCTTTACGAACCAGCCTACATCTACCACACAGACATAACAGCATTCAAGTCAGGGAAGAGCGAGGGAAAGGGCGAGGGAGAGGGAGAAGGAGCGGCTAGTAAAACAGCTAGAGAAAAATGTGCAGATAATTTGAGCAAGAGCTGACTTGTCAGAAAAACTATAATGGGGGTCAGAAGATAGAATGAACTTGAGTACGAAGTTTATGAAAAGCTGAATTTCCGGGAAGGACCCTGAGTGGGAAACAGAGCCTAAACTCAGAGGAGACCCAGCAGCCCTCTGGTGACCGGGGAGCACACGCTACGCACTTCGTGTTCTGGGAAGAATCGTGAGCTGAACCTCGCGGCCCTTGCCAGGGCGGGTTCCCTCTCCAACTACCAGGATAAACGGCCCGAAAGCCGCATTTCGCCACCCGGACCTGACCAAGGAGCGGATCTGCAGTCAACCATCAGGACTGAGGGTTTCGGGGAGGCTCCTGTCTCCCCTTTACATAGGCAGACTGGAGCAAGCACTAAGCGGAAACCCGCTCAAGCTGCCTCCTTCCCTCCCTCCCTCCCTCCTTCCTCCCTCCCTCCCTCTCTCCCTTCCTCCCTCCCTCCCTCCTTCCTTTCCCTTCCTCTCTCCTTCCTTTCTTCCTGCTCCCTCCCTCCTTTTCTTTCCTTCTTTCTCTTTCTTCCCTTCCTTCCTTCTTTCCTTTCTACCTCCTTTTCTCTCTTCCTTTTTTCCCCTCCCTTCAAAAGCTTCCTTTATTTCTTGAATTATTTTCAAGTGACTTTTATTGACAATAGTAAGACACTATCTTTAAAGTGCTGGGAAATGGATGTACACACACACACACACACACACACGCACACGCACACGCACACGCACACAACCAGAAAAAATATTCTGCAAAACAGGAAGAGCATAAAAATATTTTCAGGGAAACAGATTGAGGAATTTGCACTCAGATCTCTTTATAATAGAAAGTTAAGACGTTGCTCCAGGCTGCCGAGGACTGAGGCCGGAAATTCAGATTCACATAAGGAAATGAAGAGCTCAGATAATAAGAAAACACATAGGGAAATGTGAAAAGCTAGCTACTTTTTCTTCTCCCAGTTTCTTTACAAGACATAACTTCTGAAGCAATAATATTGCGAAGGACAAGAATCAATGAACTATAGTACAGCAAATTCTTATCTTCCTGGTAAAGTGGTATACTATTAACTTTGAAGTTAAAAATCCTTTCTGAAATTCATAGAACAGCCACTAAATGCAATATGTTTGTAGTCTTCAACATACAAGTTTTATATGGTTTTCGTTATTTTTTCTAAATATTTTGCATGAGATGGTTGATATATTGACTATAAATTTTATTTGCCATTTCTCATTTACCAGCATTAGAAATGTACTTGGATATTGCATATTCACATTGTCTCTTGTGAACTTGCCAAATTTAGTTTTTACTTCTTTTTTTTTTAAGATAAGTTCCATTGGGTTTTCTACATATGCAATCATTATCTGCAAGTAACAGCAGCTAATTGCTTTACATCTTCTTTTCCAACCAATCTTTATATTGTTTTTTCTTCCTTTTTTTCCCCCTCTCTCCTTCCTCTTGTGCTTTGCTGGTTTGGACCTCTGGTACAATGTTAAATACAAATTAGGATGGCAGATATTGTTATCTTCTTCCTTCTGCTAGCCAAAAAACATTCAATATTTTACTATTAAGCGTGATGTTAACTACAGGTTTTTTTTGTTTGTTTGTTTCTGTTTTTACTCTGTAAATGTCCTTTTTCAGAAAGAATTTTTCTTGTGTTCCCAATTTCCTGAGTTATTCTCATAAAGAGACTGTAAATTTAATCAAATACTTTCCTGCACTTACTGAGATGATCATTTTTTTCTCTTCATTCTGTTGATGTGGTGAATTATATAGCTTGATTTTTCAAAAGTTAAAGTAACCTTGCATTCTAGAGATGAAGTGCATTTTAAAAATATTTCTGGGAAAGATTTATTAATAGTATATTCAGGATTTATGTCTAGATTCATGAGAAGCCTTGATCTGTGACTGGTTTTCTTTAAATGTCTTTGCCAGGTATGTCAAGATTTTCTCCCTTTTACAGAATGTGTTAGGAATAGCCCCTTTCCCCTTTTATTCTGAGAAAGATTGATAGGATTTGCCTTATTTCTATTAAAGTTGTATTGAATAGTTATGAAGTCACATAGGCCTGGGATTTTTGCAAAAAGATTTTTATTATGAATTCAGTTTTTAATCAATATTGAGATTTAACAGATTTTTCTGTTTCTTTTTGTGTTAACTGGGGTAAGTTTTAACTTTCCATTGTCCATTTGATTTACATTAAAGAATTTATTGTCATAACATTCTTTATAATATTTCTTTGCTATCCTCTCACTGTTTACAAACCTGTAATTATGTTCTGTCTTTTATTCCTGTTGCTGGAAATTCATGTTTTCTCTGCCTATTTTAACTTGAATTGCAAGATTTTAACCAATTTCATTATTACTTTCAAAGTTGTAACTTACAAATGTTTTCTATTTGTCATTTTTCTAGTTTTTGATTTCTAACATTTTATTGTTCCCGTCTACTTATTTTTTTTTAACATGTAATTTCTTTTTTCTAGCTTAACATGGAAGCCAGGAAAATTGATTGTAGACCTTTCTTCTTTTCCAATGTAATCTTTTAAAACTACTTAATTCCCTCTGAACACTTCTTTAGCTATCACTTCCTCATTCAGATATGTTGTATTCTCATTATCACTCAGTTTGAAATACTTCATGGTTTTCTAATTCTTCTTTTGACTAATGGGTTATTTAAAGTGGTATTACTAAATTGTGAGATGTTTGGGGATTTTCTCAATATCTTAATGGTATTTGTTATGATTTCATCTAGATATCTCCCCAAAGCCTCAGGCACTCATAGATGAGGCTTTTCAGAGCTGGCTGGATCTAGGGTGTGTGATGCTGGGATTAAGGGTGTGATCCTGGGATTAAGGAAGCCTCATCCAAAAGGTGGATAGCCTGGAAGGGCTAAAAGGCAGGCTGCTGCTGCTGCTGCTGTGGCCATCACTTGCTGCTTTCTGCCTTCTGCCTGCCCTGCTTTGCCATGGACTGTTTTTCCTCCATGATGCCTCTCTGCATGCCCTGGGCTTTAGAGATAGCCGACTATGGACTGAACCTCTACAAATTACAAGATAAACCTTTCCTCCTTTAACTTTGGGTGTTGAGTATTGTGTCTCAGCAGCAAGAAGAGTAACTAAGACATGATCCATTTTTAATTTTAAACCATTTTGGTTGGAGAAAATACTCTCCATAATTTCATTCTTTTTTATTGATTTAAACATGCTAATAATGCAGGATATTTTTGTTTAGCATGGTGACTGTCCCCACAAAACCGGAAATAATTATGCTCTGCAGCTTTGAGATGGGGGGTTCTGTAAACGCCAGTTCAAATCTTGTATTTTACCAATTTCTGTATACTTATTCTATCGGCTTCTCAGAGAGGAGTGTAAACATACCCACTACACTTTCCCTGGAGAGCTCCCTGCTCGGCCCTTGACCTCTCAGCTGTTGAGAGCTGGTCAGCCTCCACAGACCCATCTCTCAGCGCCCTTCCTGTGCTGCCTGTGGAGAACACCTGGGAGCCACCATGCACCTCAGTGAGATCTCCCAGCAACCGCCCTGCCTCGGCACTTGCCATGCTACCTGGGGGCGTTCCGCGCACAGCCACGGGAAGGTTGGTGGGTGCTGTGGACCTGTGGGGAGGTTGGGGGGTGATGCAGACCCAGAGGGGAGGTTTGTGCGAGGTGCGGACTTACTGTGTGGCTGAGATGCCTCAAGTTTCCAGCCATCGAGCTAACCCGTATTTGGCTAAGGTGAATTTGTTAAAAGTCTTTGTACTTTCTCCTAGAACTCATTCAAGATGGATTTTTCCTCTTTGTATGTCTCTATGAGGAATCCATATCTTCTATCCTATAATGTGATTATCCATTTCTGGGATTTAGTGCATTGTCATTCAGTTTCTGGTAAGCTTTGTGGGAAAAAACTATATTTGCATAACCAGCTTGTTTTGGTAATTTTCCAAATTAAGCAGTTTTGTGTAATGTTCTAAATACTAACAGGAGGAGAACATACGTACTGTTCCAGTTGATTTTTCATTTTGGGGATTGCTTCTTAACATCTATTTTTGCATATATAAAACATTTATTTTGTTCAAAATCAAATGTATTTTAAAAGTATGCTGTGAGAATTTTACTTGAATTCTTTTTTCCTTTTAAAAATAATGACTACATTGCCTCTTCCACATTTTTCTGTTTTCTTTTTTCCAATGTAAGTGTGTGTTTGTGTGTATAGATGGATAATATAAATAAATAGGTATTAATTTATCTCTCTACATGGAAGATCAAGTCCTAAAACTGTTCTAAGAATGATTTGATTATAAACCTAAAAATATTAAAAGCATATTCTATAATAGAGAAAAGCACATAAATAATAAGAATAATTATGTATAAGTACATTGCTGTGATACCTACATTTTCTAAGAAATAAAGTTACCAGAAACCCATAATTCTCCTTAACGTTCTCCATCAATTATTATACCTTTTTCTTCCCTCGAATATCCTAACTTTTGCCATCACAGATGAGTCCTGTCAGTTTTGAAATTTTATAGGTGAAAGTATACAAACATTCTTTTGTGTCTGGCTTGCTTACTCAATAATGTATTTGACAAAGTCCACCATATTCTGATATATGGCCTAGATCGTTCATTTTTATAGCTATATAATATTCCATTGTATGAATATTATGAAACTTATTTTTCTATTGTCTTCTTCATAGAAATTACATTGGAAATTATATTTTTGAATTTTTGTGATCTACAAATAGTTATATTTTTATTTATTACATTTTGATACATTTGTGTTACGGAGAAAACTATTCATAGTTTTCTTTGCTGTTAAGTCAGTTTTAACAAATTGTGCCTTTCTTTAAGAATGTGAATTTTCAAACTTATTGTCCAAAACTTGTCCAAAATATCTTTTAGTTTTAAGTGTGATTCCTTCCTTTTTATTTCTAATTTTTGGAACTTGTATTTTCTTTGTTCTCACCATCAATATTTTCTCTTTGTCAATATTAAATTTTTTGGATCAATTTTTTTTTTTTTTTTTTTTTTTTTTTTTTGTGGGTACCGGGGGGACGACCTCAGGACCTCGTGCGCCAACAGGCACCCGTGCCACTGAGCGATATCACCGGCCCCTTTTTCGTATGTGGGATCCGGGAGTCGAGCTCGGGCCTTCGCGCTTGCAAGGCAGGCGCTTAAGCCGCTGAGCCGTCTCACCGGCCCTGGATCAATTTTTAACTTTTTAAAGAACCAATTGTTGTCAATGCTCTCAACTACATTTTTTTGTTTTCTACTTAATCTCTCACCTATGTTATTTTCCTCCTAGGTTTCCTTCCTGCTTCTTTCTTAGATGGAATTTGCTCTCCACTGTATCTTCCATCTCTCTTGGTGTGCCATACCCTTATTTATCTAAGCCCATCTACAGCAGAGATTTTTTTTCATATAAAATGTGTATAAACCTTATACACTCTAATTTAATAATGAATATGGATTGCATTGCATTTTGTTTTACTACATAGCCAAAGAGTTTCAAGAATTTGGAACCAGATTTTTAAGATTTTCTTCTTTTCATGTGTGAATTATCTTTTTATTCATATGGGTGGAGATAATTTTTATGTCATCACCATACATGAAACAGGCTTAAGAGTTCAGTTGTCATGTTAGATACGGAAGATATTTCTACCCACCCAAAGCCCTGAGCAGAATCATGTTCATATTTATTTTCTAGTGTCATGGGGTGAGGATGCAGGTATCCTCCTGTTCCTAAGGTTCAAGTACAATCCATCCAGAATTCTGATTCTACTTGGGGTCTGTGGAGTCAACTTGAATGGATTAAGAAAGGCCTAGGGAATTAGTGGAGCACAGTGTATTTGGGTGTATTTGTGGATGATTGACATGTAGACCAGCAAACTGAGGGGCAAGACCCACCCTGGATGTGGGTGGCACCAGCCAATAGGATTATAACTGGGATGGGCTACAAAGGGAAAGAAAAAGAAAGTCTTCAGAGGAGATCTGGTTTTTGCCTTTACCTTTGGATGTTTGTGTCCAGGGTTCCAGCACAGAGTCATCAGCCTTCCAACATGGGTCCTTGGACTTTCTGATAAGGACTTGCTCTAGACTGTCCAGCAAGCTCCAGGCTTTGAGCCTTTGACCTAACCCATGTGCGGCCATTTTGCATTCTTCTACCCCTGATTCCGCAGGTGGCTGTTGTAAGCCTACTTGCTAAATCCTTTATTTATGATATATATGAAATTAAATATGTTATCCTAGTGAACCCTAACTGATGTAGAGCCTCAGTTTGCCCTCCCTGATTAATATGTGGCTAAAGCCAAGTTTGTATTCCTGAGAAAACTGAAACCCCAATCCTTCCCTCTGAAGTTGTGATCTGTCACACAGTTTATGACACCACGTTTCTGCAGTAACATCTGCAGAGCATATTACTCCACCCAACTTCGGTTATTGTTGATACATTTCCTTTTCTTCTCAATAATGGAATAGATTCCGCATTGGGACAGAGACGCTAACTCCGTCCACAGTATTGCTGTACTCCTGACTCTAGGCTACCTTTACAAAAGTCAGACTGGAGTCTGGTTTGCATTATTTCAACTGAGGTAGTGAGGGTGACAATATTCATCTGAATATTATAATAAGGTAACGATGCATCTGGATGATCAGGAAATAAGACAAACCGGATGAACTGTGTAACATAAACTTTATTCTGTTTGCGGGATATTCAATATAGCCAGCATGGAAAAATACTACCCCTGAGACATCTTGGGTATCAAACAGGTCTTAGCAAAGAAAGCGCATGTAGAGTTAAGCACACGTAAGTCAGAACACAAAAATTATTCTTCTTTATAATGCAAATACATGTAAGAGCTGAGGCTGAAAATAAGTCCACACTTGTTAAAATAAAATTAAGCCCATGAGCACGTACTGGGTTTTAGTGAATCTGGCTTCACTCACCCCTAATTTAGAGTGTCCCAAAGTTTGCAATTAAAAGCTACAGCTGAACAGTGGCTGAACACTGACTCATTACAAGCGAGTTTCAAAGGCTCAACAAAAACCACCTAAATTATAGACCTCAGCTGTTCACAAAGCTTCCTTGGTTTTGGCAAGTCAATGTTTTTAAAGGCTAAGCGTGTATTTAGGGATGGGATTGGGTACTTATTGATTAGTGTGTGTTTATTTCTTTATACAAATCTTTTACAGTATCTCAGAGACAATGATGTACATTAATAAAACTTCACCATGCAACCATCCAGTTCAGAATCCTTCAGGTTTTTTTTTTAACCCCTCCCTAACTCCATTTCTTTCTCCCACCACAGTAATGCTAATGTGTAAAATCTACATGTACTGGGGTGTCCATTCATTTTAAAAACTACATATTATGATGGAGCATGTCAGTGCCCTGCAGCCTCCCTTACCTGCCATGAAGGTTGAAGGGTAGGACCCCCTAGCTGCCCCTTCTCCAGGGTGTTGTCCTTGGCTGACAGAGGACACCTCTCCTGCCTGCGCTGTCTCTTGCTCCCTCATTCTTTCTTTTCCAGGAGAAGGACAGACACAAGACTCTTTCTCTTGGGCTCTGATTTTATTTTATTTTATTTTATTTTTTGTGGGTGCCAGGGGTTGAACTCAGGACCTTGCGCACCAGCAGGTGCCCGTGCCACTGAGCGGTATCAACGGCCCCCTTTTTTTTTCGTATGTGGGTACCGGGAGTTGAACTCAGGACCTTGCGTCTGCCAGGCAGGCGCTTATGCCGCTGAGCTATCTCACCGGCCCGGGCTCAGAGTCCAACCTAAGACATAGGTTTTCTGGAGAAATTAAGAATTTGATTAATATATATGAATATGATTATATACATGAATATATGTTCTATGAATATGTGGTGAAAAGAGTAAGAATGGTCATAATTATTACAAAAAGGGGAATGAGAGGAGGGAAACTTCTTCCATAGACAGCACAACTAAGTAAACATAAGCATGATCAGAATAAGTTATTTAGTCATGGGGACATCAGCTTCACTAAGGGGATAGAATGGAAACCCCAAGTGAGACACAGGCATAATTAATCATTGATACATAACTAGTGCTTAGGACGAGCTGAATATATGGTAGACGATAAAAACGTGCTGAATGAATGGAAAGTTCATGTGTGACAGTTGATATTACACAACAGCTGGAAAGAAGAAATTTTTCAGTGAATGTTTCTGGGACAATAGTTTATTCGTATAAAAAAATGTATCAGATTCCCATTTCCATACTACAAAAACAAATCATTTCCAGTCAACTAAAGTTCTAAATGTGAACAGTAAAATTTTAAAATGTCTAACAGAAAATATATTGCGAAATATATTCATGACCTTGATATTGGAGAGTGCTTTTAAAATATATTAGGAAAAATTTGAGCAATAAAGGAGGAGATGGATTTAAAGTTTTTAATTAAAAAAAGTTTCTCTACCCAACCCATAAACATTTAAAAGTTAAGCCACAGAGCAGGAGAGATATTTACAATATACAAAGCACAGGGTATTAATATTCAGTACATATAAAAATTACTATAAATCAATAAGAAAGCCTATGAAAATTGAAAAATAGACAAATGATATCAACCAGCAAATCCCAAAGGGTCAATAAATATATGTTATGATTTGCAGCCTCAGAAGATTTTTCATATTCATCAGATAAATCAGATTAAAAAACAATAACCAGCAACAATCGCTGAAGGTACCACATGTTGGCAAGGATGTCAACAAAGAACAAGGAATAGATATGTTCATGCAATGCTGATGAAATTGTAAATAAGGATTACCACTCTGGAGAATTATTTGCCAACATCTAGCCAATGTAAACACACATGCCGCAGGAATTTCAGTTCTAATCTTATACTATAGGTGAACTCATACACATGTGAACAAGAAGACATCTACAAAAATGCACATTTCACAATTATATGTAGTGACAAAAAATATGAAACAATCTATCAATAACATAAGGAAATGATATGTGATATATTTATACAATGAAAAACTCTGCAGTAAAGGGAAACATGCTAGATGTATCAAGCTAGTTACAAAAGGACATGCACACAATAATATATTTTAGGAAAGTTTTAAACATATAAAATGTTACGATATATTATTTTTGCATAAATATATGTGTGGCAAGAGTGTAAAAGTATAAATGATCAAGAAGTTCAGACTAATTTTAAACTCCAATCAAAGGTAAGGGGAATATGTTCCTGGAGGTTTAAGTTTTGATTACATAAGTTGATGGATTTTATTTGTGATTTTTTTAAAGCTGAATGGAAGGAATATGCATTTTGTGTTAAATTGTGTATACTGTTGTATCCCTGAAAACTTTCTTAAGAAAAATAATTTATGCTGTTTTCTTCTATATATTTAAATTTACATATGTCTTTAGGGTGTTCATACGCTATGCGTGTTTGCATATATATATACATATATCTCTGTGTACACAAGGTATATAGCTTTGTTTTATAACTTCCTCACTCAAATTTGCTTGTTTTTAAATATTTGCCTGTGTTAGTCTATGCATATCTTCAGAGTTTCTGATTGCTACATTGTCTTCTAATATTCATTCCTCTGACTTTACTTTCATTTTTCTAGTTATGGACAAAGAAATGCCTCTGTCCTCTTACTTGACTTCGCTAGACGCAGATAGGGATCTTTCTTCATGTATTTCTGAATCATAGAAGACACACATACATAATTTCACTGGCTACTCCGGAGAGCTCTAAAGCAGAGAGCTCAGGGTGGCATTTCGTCTTATACTTCTGCCAGTGGTGAATGGGGGATTCTATCCTCCCACAATCTTATCCCAGCATGTTACTGAGTAACAAAATACATAGCACTTTTTATTGAACGGCAATTCTTTTTTTTTTTTTTTTTTTTTTTGTGGGTACCGGGGGGACGACCTCAGGACCTGGCGCGCCAACAGGCACCCGTGCCGCTGAGCGATATCACCGGCCCCTTTTTCGTATGTGGGTTCCGGGAGTCGAACTCGGGCCTTTGCGCTTGCAAGGCAGGCGCTTAAGCCGCTGAGCCGTCTCACCGGCCCTGAACGGCAATTCTTAAGTGTGATGTGGCAAAATCAGTGCGTTTTCATCTCATACCATGTGCTTTTGTTACACTCGGCTTAGGAAGTTCATTTCCAGCCCAAGGTTCCGGAAACATCCTTGAGTGAGAAATGATGGTTCTAAAGATTTTAGCAGGGATTTCAGTTCCTTGGATGTTCTTGAATATCCTCTGTCTGAGAAGGTGATCTTTCTCCACTGAGATGATTTGGAGGGAATATCCATGGGGCTCGAGGGAGGTGGCTACACCCTTGAGGTGGTCAGAGCACACGTGTTGCCTGGACAATGGATAGGTTCTGTCGTGTCCCAGATGAAGCCCTCTCCCAGGTGCTTAGCACTGGAAATGAGTCTTTACACAGCAACACAGCTTGTCCAAGTTCTCGTGTGCAATGTGGAGAGGATGGACAGACAGCATCCTCGCTCCATCCCCGTCCCTCAAACAGTCCGTGATGGAATTATGTTAGTCCTGAGTTATGGGAATGAAATTTGTCGATGCCAATTTCTCATGTGCCCTAGAACATAAATCAAGATGATCTCAGATTCTAGATGGGGCCATATTAAACTGGTTACCAAGTATAATACTGTATTTTAGCTGCCGTATAGATACATTCTCAAGCTTCAGTGATTGAACTCAACAGAAACTTTCTTACCGTGTAAAATCCAACCAAGTGTTTCCGGTAGGGTGGGTTTCCAAGCGATCATCCAAGAGCCTGGGCTTTGTCTAATCTTGTGCTTTTTCTCTTCTTTAATTTCTTGGTGTTCTTTCTAATCACCATCCAGACAAGAAGAAAGTAGAGAATCACTGCAGAGCACTGTGTGGACCAGGTCCTGCTGTTACACAGGTCACTGCTGTACACGTTGTCTTCGCTGGAACTTAGCCTCACAGCCAAGCTATCAGAGAGGACGGCTACGGAGTCCAGTCCGGGCTGTGCCTTGAAGACACAGCAGCCTCTGGAGAACAGCTGCCACACTGGGAGCACGTGAGCAGCTTATAAGTATGGAAACAATATAACTAAGCGGGCTGTGGTGGTGCACACCTGTGATCCCAGCACTCAGGAGGCTGAGGCAGGAGGATTGCTACAAGTTCGAGGCCCCTTTGGGCTGAATAGTGAGTTCAAGCACCCTGAACTACATAGCTAGACCCTGTCTCAAAAAAAAAAAAAAAAAAAAAAAAAAAAGAAAAGAAAAGAGAAAAAGAAACAGTGAAACTAGATTAAAAATGTTTCCTGACTAAAAGAGAATCACCCATAATTTCATGGCAGAAACAAGGGGTCTGTTAGTGTTCACGTAGCTTTACATGGCTGTAGCCTTAGAGGGCTTATGCTTGGTTAGTTTCTCCTTCCCTGCTCAGTTTCCCTCCCTCTCTTCCTCCCTGCATTTCTGCTTCCTCTTTTCCTTCCTTTCTCATACATTTCTTGACAACAAGATCACAGAGATCATTAAGACATAAGTTTAAATTTTCCCTCAAGAAGTCCCTCTAGTCCAAGGTCAAGCAAGTAACCAACCATTACAACCTAGCGTGACAACGGCTGTGATGGAAATACATACAGAGCTGAGGCCACCCTCACCCAGAAAAAGTTGAGTAGAGAAAGTGGCATCTGAACTGAACATTAAAGATAAGTAGAAACTATTGTGATCAAAACAAAACAGAAAAGAGTTCAAGAGCGTTCCATGGAGCAAAGCCACCATTCTCAGAGGCATGAGATGGCAGGGAGTTCCGAGAACTAACTGCACGTGGTCCAGATTGTCAGGAAAACAACAAGAACAGGACATAATGAGAAGTGAGTAGGAGGAATTCTAATGAGGTCGCACTGTGGAAGATGTCAGCTTTCTTAAGGATAAACATTTCAAACACAGGCAGCCACTGAAGTATTTCCAACAGTGAAGTGCTACAACCAGAACTCTGCTTGAGAAAGATAACCCTGGTTTCTGTGTGAAACAGAGTCTACCAGAGGCAGATAAAGTTTAAGACAAGAGCTCAGTCAAGCGACAGGACCCATAATTCCCATGAGATATGATGACAATCTGACAATCATATCCCATGAGATATAGGTTGTGACCGACATGGACAGGAGTGTATGGCATTCAAGAGCTATCTAGGTGGGGAAGCAAATGGCTTGGGAACTGACTGGATGTGAGGTGTTAGAGAGAGGAACATATTAAGGACAGTTTCCGGGATTCTGGAGGGATAACTGGATTAACAGTTCAAACAGGAACTACTGGAAAAGAGAGGATGAAGAATTCAGATTTTCATTTTAACTTTAAGGTATTTTTTGAAACATAAGTAACAGAGACTGGTTATAAAACTGATATCCAGGAGAGAGTTCTACATGAGAGTTAAAATCCTTAATTGGATCTGTAAGAGCAAAAGAGACTGTTCAGAGACCATGTGCAGAGAACGCAGACCCACATTTAAATGAAGGATGAAAGAATGAAAGCTAACAATGGATCTGTGAAGGAGCAAGCAAAAAGAAAAGAGGACTATAACGAGACTAGGAAGTCAGAGAAGTCAAGAGAAGGACATTTCAAGCACTGAATTAAAAATATAAAGATGAAACCGTGTCCATTGGATTTGGCATCCAGCCATTCACCAGTACCATTCTGAGTACAATTTTGTGGCGATGTGGGGAAGAATCCAGTGATTTGGTCGAGTAGTGCATGGCACGTAATAAATGTGAGAGAACGATAGGAGAAAACTATCAAGAAGGGGAAAAGCACGGACAGAGGGTCTCATTCTTGTTTTAAGAGGGTTTTTGTTGCACAAAATCACAACTTCTGTGGACAAGCAAGTTAATAGGGTCAGATGCTGAGGAAATGGGGAAGGTTTCAGACCACCACTGCAGAGGAAGATTTCACAAGGAAAGTGCAACAGGAATAAAGAGCAGCGTGTGCACCTCCTTGAAATCAGAGAGAATACAAAGACCACTGCCCAAAGACCCTCAGGGGCTTCTGCAGCCATGGGCTGTGTGAGACGGTAAGGAAGGAAGACGCTGCAATGGTGTCACAGGTGTCACGTGTCAGGCGGGTGAGAAACAGGACAAGAGAGGCCACCATAATGGTAAGAGAGTGCAGAAAATGGGCAGCCAAAATCTTAGCAAGTAGGGAAGAAGGAAAAAGTCCCACAGGACTGGAGGGTCTCATGAGATGGAAATTAAGGGCCACTGATTAGTTGAGTGAAAGTACAAAAGAAAAATAACATTCTGGGAATGGATGTCTTACTTCAATATCATATATAGTCCATAGGGAAATAAATTGCTGTGGTTTGGATAAGTGTACCCCAAAAGCCAATGTAGCAAAGGCTTGATAGGGAGGTGGAGATGGTGGAACCATTAAGAGGTGGGCCTAATGGGAGGTGTTCTTGTCACTGGGGGCATGATGACTGGGGGCACTGTGGGACCCTGGCCTCCTTTTCAATTCCTTGTCGTGAAGTGAATAGTCTTCCCCCACTGTTTTCTCCTGCCATTGATGTACTGTGCTGCCGCAGGCCCCCCAAAATAGGGCCAATTTGCCATAGACTTCACAAGTGTAAACAAAAATAAGCCTTTGTTCTTTACAAGTTGGTTTGATTGTCTCAGCTATTTGTTACACTAATGAAAAACTAACACATAAATATTTGTTGAGTAATGGGTGAGTGGATTTGCCTGTAGGTATACACAAACTTTCCCCATGTTGTTGCACACCTGTGCTACTTTCAGTTTCAATTTGTTTTTGAAAATTATCATTGCAGCAAAATGGACATTAAACTTACAGTATGCAATTCTATGATTTTTTTTAAATTGATAGACTTTAGTTTTCAGAGTTGTTTTAGGTTTTGCAGAAAAATTGAGCAGAAAGTAAAGAGTTCTCATGTGCCACACTTCTTGCCCATATTCTGCACACAGTTAGCATCATTCGTGTGATATATTTGTTGTAATCAGACAATATTGGTATATTATTATTAATGGACTTCCTTACTTTACATTAGAATTCACTGTCTGTATAACACAGATCGATGGGTATTCACAAATGCATATGTCCTGTATCTGCCTGTTCAAAAGCACACACAGTGGTTTCACTGGCCTAAATGTCCTCTGTGATTCCTGTCTCCATCCTCTCCTAATCCCTAGCAACCACTAATCTTTTTATTGCCTTTATAGCTTTTTCCCTAATTCAGAAAATCATATAGTTGCACTCATACAGTATGTAGACTTTATAGACTATCTTTCACTTAGTAACATGTATTCTTAGGTTCCGTTTCTTTGTTTTCTTTTTTTTGTTTTTTTGTTTTACAGCTTGATAGTCATTTTTTTGGTCTGAATAATACTCCACTGTATGGATATACCCAGTGTATTAGTTATCCATTCCCTTACTGAAGGGCATTTTGTTGCTTCCAAGATTTCATAGAAATAAAGCTGCTATAAACATCCCTGTGCAGGTTTTAGTAGGACATTAGTTTTCACTTCACTTGGGTAAATTAATTTGGTGATTGCTGGATTATTTGATGAGACCATGTTTAGCCTTGTCAGCAATTGACAAACTGTTTGAAAGTGGTTGCACCAGTACCATTTCGTATTCCTACCCTCAGTGACCAAATGTTCTTGTTGCTTCAATCCTTATCAGTATATGATACAGTCAGAGTTTTGGATTTGAGCAATTCTATTAGGTATGTATTGTCATTATTCTGACGTCCAGTTGCCTGATGACCCATGTTGCTGTGTACCGTAACTTATGCTCCGTACCTTCTGTGTATCCTCCTTGCTGAATTATCTGTTCAAATATTTTGCCCAATAATTGAGTCATTGGTTTCCTATTTTTGAGTATTGTGTATTTTGGATACCAGCCACTGGATATCTGTTAGATAACTATTTTCTTCCAACCTGTGGCTTGTCTTTTCATTCTCCTACCAATGTTTTCACAAAGCAGAAGTTTTTAATTTTAATGAAGTCTAGCATATCAATGTTTTATTCTATGCATTGGTACTTTTGTATTGTCCCCTAAAAAATCATAGTGAAACCAAAAGTCACTTAGATTATCTTCTGTGTAATCTTCTAGAAATTTTATGGTTTTGATTTATGTTTGGCTCTATGCTCTATTTTGAGTTAATATTTGTGCAAGATGTAATTTCTGGATCCGGATTTTTCCTTTTTTATATGTGAATGGCCAGTTGTTTCAACACTATTTGTTGAAAAGACTATCGTTTATTCATTGACTTGCCTTTGCTCCTTTGTAAAATATCAATAGAGGGCCGGTGAGATGGCTCAGCGGCTTAAGCGCCTGCCCGGCAAGCGCGAGGGCCCGAGTTCGACTCCTGGATCCCACATACGAAAAAGGGGCCGGTGATATCGCTCAGCGGCACGGGCGCCAACGCGAGGTCCTGAGGTCGACCCCCTGGTACCCACAAAAAAAAAAAAAAATCAATAGAGTGTGTTTATTTGTGTTATTTTTTGAGCTGTCTATTCTGTTCCATTCATCCACTGTCTATTTTTTTTTGCCAATACCACACTGTCTTTATTACTGGAAATTTCTATGAATGTTGATACACTTATAGATTTATGTAAACGTGACCATGATGAGCACACGGAACTAATCCATCATGCCCCAAACTCCCTCCTGCTCTCTCTGTACTTACACCTCCCACTCACGCAAAACCACTGGAAACCACCAATTTGGATTTCTTTTTTTAATCACTATAGTTTTGTTTTATTTTGTTTTGGAATGCCATACGAAAAAATAATATGATATAAACCTTTTGAAATTAACTTCTGCCATTTGACAACGCTTTTCTGATTCCTCAATGTCCTTGAGTGTCAGGAGTTTCTCCTTAGTATGACCAAGGGTTATCTCAATCGTTTAGATGCAACACCCTTTGTTTATCTACTTCCTAGTTGAAAGTCATTTGGGTTATTTCCAGTTTGGGTAAGTTAAAAGTGAATCTGCAATAAACATGCTTGTATAGAGTGTTATGTGAACATGTTTTCATTTCCTTAGGATGAATACCAGGAGGGAGATGCGACACCAATGGTAAATGTATGATTATTTTGGAAGAAACTACACGACCATTTTCCAGAGTGCCTGCATCATTTTCCATTCACAAAAGCAGTGTTGGAGAGATTGCTTCACATCTTCACTGCGCAGTAGTTTGCAGGTTGGATACTCGATAGGTGGCAGTGGTATTCATCACAATGTTCATTTGCATTTAGTGGCTAATGATATTGAACATCTTTCCATATGATTATTTGCCACCCATGAATCTTCTATGATGATGAATTTTCTGTTAACATCTTTTGCCCATTTGGGAAAGAAAAAAAATTTGTGCATTTTATTTTTACTGCTGAGTTTTGAGAGTACTTTATTTATTATAGATGGAAGCCCTTTGTCAGACATGTGATTTGTAAACACAGTCTCTCAATCTGTAGCTTGTCTTTTTTATCCTTCTGTCTGTCTTGCACAGAGCCAAAGTTGTAAAATTTGATAAAGTCCAATTTTTCATTTTTTATGTCTCAGGCTTCTGTTCTCGAGACTAAGAATTTTAATTCTTTGCATTGCCCTAGGTTATGAAAAATGTTTCCTAAAATTTTTAGCTTTGTGCTATACATCTATATGTATGATCAATTCTGATTTAACTTTTTGTGTTAGATGTCAGATGCAGTTTAAGGTTTACTTTTTGTCTATGCACGTAATTGTTCTATCACAATTCTGATGAAGAGAATACTTTTCTCCATTAGTCACTCTTGCAGCTTTGGCAAGTACAGTGGGCCATGCCTATGTGTCTCTGTTGCCGAATACTGTTCTTTCTATTGATCTGCACCTTTATTCCTTTGCCAATATGACATTGTCATGATTCGTACTTACAGTGATTCTGAAAATTGGAAGTACAATTCTGAATAATTTATTCTTGTCTTTTAAAATTGCTCTCGCTCTTCAAATTTCTTTGCGCCTCCATGTAAATTTTCAAATCACTTTGCCTATATCTACAGAAGACTTTGCTGATTTTTGTCATTTCGCATTCATTTACAGATCACACTGGGGAAAAAATAAAGTCTTTACTGTAAGGAATCTTGCGAATATCGTAGGCATTTCTATTTATTGAAGCCTGCTTAAACTTCTTTTATAGCACTTTGTAGTTTTCAGCATACAGATTCTGGATTTGATTTTTACATTTATGAGCATTTCAGTTTTTGCTGATCCTGTAGATATGATATGATATTTTTAAAAATTCCATAATTTTAATTGCTATTACATAGAAAAAGTTCCATATTTCTTTTTTTTTTTTTTTTTTTTTTTTGTGGGTACCGGGGGTTAAACTTTGGACCTCACACGCCAGCAGGCGCCCATGCCACTGAGCGATATCACTGGCCCTTGTTTCATATGTGGGTACTGGGAGTTGAACTCAGGCCTTCGCGCTTGCCAGGCAGGCGCTTATGCCCCTGAGCCATCTCACCGGCCCCTTGATTTTTCTTTATTGACATATCTTCCAACTTAGCTTAAACTTTTTATTATTTTTAGAAGGTTTTTCTTTTTCTTTTTTTATTCCTTAGAAATTTTTATGCAGAAAATGATGTCACCTATGAATAGACACAGCTTTATTTATTCATTTCTAATCTACTTTATAAAAACATTTTCTGTATTTTGGCTGTTGCACTGGCTAAAACATCCAGTACTATGTTGACAAAGAAGAGTGAAATGAAATCATTAACTTTTCTGATCCTAAGATGTAGTCCACCTTTCACTATTAAGTATTACATTAGTTATAGATTATAATTGTAGGTGCACTGTAATATGTTGAGAAAGTTTTCTTTTGTTCTTCTCTTATAGTAGATTTTATCATGAATGGATATTGAAATTTATCAAACTCTTTCCCTTTGTCAATTAATCTAATAATGTGTTTTGCTGTTTGGACTCTGAATGTGGCGGGTCACATTAATTGCTTTTCAAATACGGAAGATCATTATTCTCGGAATAAATTTGGTCATAAAGCATTATGATTAGAGCTATTTTTATATGGTTTCATGCAATTTGATAGTAATCTGTTGATGATTTTCCATCTTTTAATGATGGGTACTAGGCTGTAGTTCAACTTTTTTTCTACTGTCCTTGTTTAATTTTGGTAGAGAGATGCAACCTTCATAAAGTGATTTAGGAAATGTTTTTTTCTCCTTCTATTATGTGAAAGGCATATTGTAAAATGCGTTACTTCTTTAAATATTTGGTATAATTTGCCTGTGAAGCCATCAGAAACTACAAACTCAGTGTATTTAATATTTATAAGAGAGAGGGATTAAAAATGGCTGGCAGCAAAATATAGCCTCTCTGGGACCTGGAAATAAGACATTTGGGAAACAAAAATTTAGTGAAGAAAAAAAGAAGTAGAGTTCCAGGAATCCAGTTCCAGGGCCGGTGAGATGGCTCAGCGGCTTAAGCGCCTGCCCGGCAAGCGCGAGGGCCCGAGTTCGACTCCTGGAACCCACATACGAAAAAGGGGCCGGTGATATCGCTCAGCGGCACAGGCGCCTGCTGGCGCGCGAGGTCCTGAGGTCGACCCCCCGGTACCCACAAAAAAAAAAAAAAAAAAAAAAGAAAGAGCCAACAGAAAAACTAGAAACCACAGAGAAACTGAAAGCAATGCAGAGAAAAGAAGGAAGCAGTCTGAAACCCTAGCCCTGCCTCCCAGGGAAGAATCCTGGTTCCACAAACACAAGGTAAACCTGGAGAGGGTTGGCAGCCCCAGAAAGAAGCAACAGATGGGCAGCTCTAGCCCCAAGAAAAGCCCACAGTTATTGTATGCTGCGAATACAGCATGAAGTTTTGCTCTGAAATGACTCCTTCCACATAGCAGGCTGGGGTGAAGACATGCACAGCAGCATCTGCTGTACTTGGGAGGGATATAATCACAAGCCATTTTAGGAAGGGTTTTATTAAGACTGAGCTACTCTGGGAATCTGAAGTTACAGAACGACTATACTTTAGTGTCTCCGGGGTCACCCTACCCCAAGACTAGGTGAGAGTGGCCACAAGAGACATTCATGGAGGAGGGGCAGGTGAGTTGCAGATCCTCTGAGAAGTGTAAGCAGTGGTGAGCTTGGGTGTGAAGGACACAGGGGTCCCACCCTCTATGGTGAGAAGCTGGGCCGGAGGTGTGGTTTTCTGAGGGAGCGGGGTCTGAAAGTGCTGACCTCCAGTCTAGCACTGTGCGCCTCTTCTCACTGCCTGCTTTCAGCACAGAACGTAGAAGTCTGATTGCTTTTACCATTGGGGTAGACCTCGTCTTGGACAGTTACATGCCCTGGGCTGTACGGACAGAGGGGCCTCTGGAGCCAGGGAGGTAGCTACAGGCCTACAGGCCTTAAGGCTAGCTGGAAATAAGAGTGAAGCGGAGCACACGGAGGGGCAAAAACACTAACAGATGCCTCTGAGACGGACACCGCACTGTTGACCGACCACGCCCATCAGGAAAGGTGGGGCAGGACTCAGCGTTCACACAGCGAGGGGTGGCCATGGAGACAAATAGACCTTAGCTGGGACTCGCTATTTCCACCCATATCTGTGGACGCCAATACCACAGGCTCTGGATAGAAACCACTCACCCAAACGCATGGGGCAATTTTTTTGATTCATTTCTTCTTTTTCTGCTTTTTGGTTATTTTTGTTTCTCTTTTTTTCTATCTTTGTTTTTATTTATTTGCTCTTAGTTTTTATTCTTGTTTTTTCTTTTTCTTTTTTTCTTCTTGTTCACTTTCTGTTACTTTTGCTTAATTCTATTAACTTTCTTTTATTCTTTAATTTGATTTTTATCTCACTATTCTCTCATCTTCCTTTTCTTTTTTTTTCAAAATTTTCTTCTTTCATTTTCCCCTTCTTCCATCCCTTCCATTCTTAGTATTATTACTATTAAGCTTTGTCGATTTTTAGCTATTTAGTTCACTTTATGCTATTATTGCTAAATTCTTTTCTATTAATGGTGGTGTAGTTGTTGCATTTAGTATATATTTACTGTATGACAATATATTTGGGTTGTCTTTGTGTCTATTTGTGGTAAAATGTTTAAAGAGTTAAAAAAGAAACACATAAACAAATGTGTAAGATGTTTAATGAGCTCAAAAAGGATTTACTTAAACATATAATGAATTTTACCAATAAAATGTTTGATGAGCTTAAAGAAGAAACAAACTAAATTAAGGGTTAGTATTTTTTTGTACACATGTAGTTTTATTATAACAAAGCAACTTCTACGCTTTTAATGTTTAAAACTGCAGCTCACCCTTTCCTTTTCAGTGAAAACAAAAAAGAATTTAAAAATAAACCAACGAAATTACAATAGAGAATGTCAATTCCAAATAAAAACCTACAGGTTCTGCTAATTCTCCCATCAAGTGGGAGGGCTCAAGTCAGGATTAGGAGAGAGTTTTATTTTAAAAGTGTCATCTTAAACTGCAGGGATGTCTGTTAACGTCACAATTAAACACGCCAAAGGAGAAGCCACGTTGTCCAATGCCCACCACAACATCTCATGCCCACCCTTTGCTGCCCTTCTACACCCCACTTTTTAAAGTTGTTTTTTTCTTTTTTTAAATAAGAGAAAGTAGACAGGTATATACATGTTGGTAAATGCTAACTGTCCATATTCACATAGAGACGCAGTGTAAGCTCTGCACCCAATACACAGAGAAAGGAGGAAAAAAGCTAGAATTCTATGCCCTGCTGCACAGGGCTGAGCCCGTCCAGCTTCCAGCAGAGCAAAGGGAGCGGAGGGTTTTCTTTTTTCCCGCAGAGTGTGGCAGCGTTGATTCCAAACAGTTTGTGTGGAGACAGGAGAGGGTCAAAATGAATTTAGAAATTAAGCTGAGCCGGTGAGATGGCTCAGGGGCGTCAGCGCCTGCCTGGCAAGCGCGAGGGCCCGAGTTCGACTCCAGAACCCACATACGAAAAAAGGGCCGGTGATATCGCTCAGCGGCACGGGCGCCTGCTGGCACGCGAGGTCCTGAGGTCGAACCCCGGTACCCACCAAAAAAAAAAAAAAAAAAAAAAACAAAAAAAGCAATTAAGTTGAGAACCACGGTGTTTGAGAAGAGAGACCTCAAGAAGAGGGCAGTGAGCACCAGAGAGGGGCAAAAGACCATAACTTGTTCCCAGGGGCTGGAGAAAATTTTAAAAAAAGGAAAAACAAGAAGGTTGGAATCCATCAGTGTAGTATATTAAGTGATACACAAGAAGACATGAATGACCACTTGGGAAAAGAATTAGAAAGTGTGAAAAGAAAGCAAGCAGAGACAGATGATATGAAAAATTCAGTGGAAAGCATGGTTGCCAGACTTGACCAGTGTGAGGACAGACTAGCAGAAAGAGAAGACAGGGTGGATATAGGAAATCATAAACTCAATGGTACATTAAAAATGACAAGACATCAAGCAAGCTGCATCCAGCTGCTAGATGACTCAAATAAAATAAAAAACAACTAACATCGGAATTATAGGAATAAAGGAAAAATTAGAAGACTATTCAAAAGGTATAAAAAGGTATTCGCTTAAATCATAGCAGCAAAATGTCCCATACTTAGGGAAGTACTTCAACATTCAAGAGACATACAGAGCTCCAAATAGACATGAACAATTGTAATCAGCATTCCAGAAAGTCAAAAAAGGAGAGAATACTAAAAGCTGTTAGATAAAAACAGCAAGTATCCTATAAAGGCAAGCCCATAAGAGTAACTGCAGATTTCTCAGCACAAAACCTAAAGGCCAGGGGACACTGCAGCAAAGTTTTTCAATCCCTAAAAGAAACAATGGTCAACCCAGACTTATATCCTGCAAAATTAACCTTCAATAGTGATGGATAAATACTTTTCATGGCAAAGAAATTCTTAAAAAAAAAACCATGACATCTAAACCATTGTAGAAAATACTTACAAGGAGACAAGGAGTCCACCAGCACCAAAGGGCCTAAAGGAAAGTATACATGTAACTGGGAGAGGAACTAAACAAAAGGAAAAAATCAGCACTGGAAAAATAATGCCATGATAGGATTTAATAAGCACCTTACAGTAATAGCTCTCAATGTCAGTGGTCTCAACTCCCCAACCGAAAGACACAGACTGGCAAACTGGATTAAAACACAGCTGTATATTGCCTACAGGGGACACACCTCATCCAAATGGAAGTACATAGACTGAATAGACTGAACGTGAAAGAGTGGAAAATGAGAATGTGTGTGTGTATGTGTGCATTTGTTTAGTTTTACTTTGCTTTTGCTTCTTATTTTTATTTTTTGGTACTAGAGATTGAACCCAGGGGTGCTCTACCACTGAGCTATAACCTGAACCCTTTTTATTTTTATTTGCAGACAGGATCTTGCTAAGTTGTCCAGGCTGGCCTTGAACAACTCTCCTGCCTCTCAAGTTGCTGAAATTACAGACTTGGATCACTGTGCCTGGTTTAGATCCGAGAATATATCTGTAGGATTTAAATATCATAAACTTTTAAAAGTTTGTTTTATGATGCAGCCTATGGACTATCTTGGTGGATGGGTCACGCAGACTTGAAAAGAATGGACATTCTGCTGCTGCTGGGTGTAGCGTTCTGGAACGTCAATTATGTCCAGCTGTTTAATAATTTCATTTCTTCAGTGTCCTTTTGGACTCTCTTCTAGTTCTCTCTATTACACTGTGGTGTGTAGAAGTCTCCAACTGTAACTGGGAATGTTTCTATTTCTCCTCTAACTTCTGTTGGTTTTTGCATACTGAAGCTCTATAGCTAAGTATGCATAAAAAGTTCTTCTTTTTTAAAAAAATATGTACCACTTACACTCTTTACTATAAGCATTCATTTATTTTTCGATTATAATTACTAATGCATATTGATTATGCATATTTAGAGGTTTTGTTGTGATATTTCCATACATGCTCATATCATGCTTTGATCAAATCCACCCTCCCAATTCCCTCTCTTACTTTCTCCCTCTCTCCCCTTTCCCATTCTCCTTATTCCCTTGCCCTTCCCTAGTGGTCCCTTTACTAATTTCAGGTCATTTTTTTTTCTAAATTCTAAATTCCATATATGTGAGAAAACTCACACTAGCTGTTTTCCTATATCTGGCTTATTTTGCATAATGTGATCACCTCTAGTTCCAAGCATGTTCCTGCAAATGACATGATTTCTTTTCTTCTTTGTGGAAAAATAATACCTTCATTGTGTATATATACCATATTTTCTTTATCCATTCATCTGTTGATATGCAACTAGGCAGATTCCATCCTTGGTTATTATGAATATACAAAATTCAACTCAGAATGGATCAGACCTTAATATAAGACCTGGAACTTTAAAGTTTCTAGAGGAAAATATAGGGTGAGTGCTTCAAGATATTGGCATAGGCAATATTTTGTGAATAGGACTCCAATAGCTCAAGAAATTAAAATCAGAATTGACGTAGGATTACATCAAATGAAAAAGTTTTTTGCAGCAAGGAAAACAATCAACAGAGTGAAGAGACAGCCGATAGAATGGAAGAAAATCCTTGGAAGACTAATATCCAGAATATATAAAGAACCCAAGAAATTTAACTATGAGAGAATAAGTAATATTATCAATAAATGGGCAAATTATCTGAATAGATACTTCTCAAAAGAAGGAAAAATGAAAAAAATGCTGAGCCCCTAGGGACAAAAGGGGTGCATAGTGAATGGAACAGCATGCCCCCGCCTGCCCCATGACCAGTAGCTTGACGGATGAGGCACTTAAGCAGCCCTGTGCTGTGTTGCAGCAATGAATGTGAGATTGGCACTCCACCTGGGGGGGGACACTGAAGTGGGATCAAACAGCCCTGTGCTGTCTCCATGGCAGTGGCAGGAGCAGAGAGTCAGCCCATGGCACCCTACCCTACCCTGCCCTGTAACAAGTGGAGAGTGGCAGAAGCAGTGAGTCAGCAAGATTAGGAACCTCAGCAGAAGCAGAGATGGTGGTGGCAGCGCTGCCAGCGAAGGTAGGGAGTGGAACAGCACAACTCCCCCTCCCCACAGCCAATGCCTTGAGAGAGGGATGCGGGATTTCAGCAGCCTTGCACTTCAGCACAGCAGTGAGTGGAAAGTTGGTACTCCTCCCAAGACAGGGGAGATCGAAGTGGGACTGAGCAGCCTTTGGTGGCAGTGGCAGGAGCAGAGAGTCAGCGCACAGCACAGCACCCTACCCGCCCTGCAACAAGTGGCACTAGAGGACAGAGACATGCCAGTGGAAGCGGAAAACAGGAGGCCATGAAAGGACCAGGAAGAGCCAACTATACCCGGGACTGAGGGCAGCCTTGGGCTACCTCTGCCTGAGGGCACCACAGCAACTGGGAGAGGGATGCAGAGGCAAGCAGGGCAAGGAGCTGGGCATGGCAGCACATCCTTGTAGCCCCGGATCTCTGGGGCTGAGGCAGCAGGGTCACCATGAATTTGAGGCCAGCCTGGGCTTCACAGTGAGTTCAGTGCCAGCCTGAACTACAGAACTGCAGCAAGACACTGTCTCAAAAAAGAAAAAAAAAACAGGGTAAGGAGTGGGCAGGCTGCTGAGGGCATACAGCCAGTTACTGGCTCAAGACTCTGGCCCCATCCCTCCATATCCAGAGGCCAATGTCATCCTCTTATCCAGCATTAATCCTACTGCAGGCTTGGCAGAATTACCCAGCAGTTTTGTACTCTCTGACTTAGACACTACCACAGAACTGTGGACACCAGAGTAATTTTAATTATTTTTCTCTTTCTTTCTTTGTATTGTTTTCCTTTTGCTGCTTGTTTTTTTCATTTGTTTATTTGCTTAGGTTTTTACTTTTCTTTTCTATTCTATTCAACTTCTTCCTCTCCTCAATTATCTCTCTTGATTTTATGATATTTTCATGTGAATGAACATTCTCTCTAGTTTTTCTTGTTTGCTTTAATAATCTTTTGCTTACTCCTTCATTCTTTCTCTCCTGCCCTCTTCTCTAGTTTTCCAAAGCTTGTGTGATCATCTTTTGTCTTGCTTCGATTCTATTTCTCTTCATTTATTTCTCTTTTTTGTACCCTATCCCTCTTAAAATTTCCCCACCACAGGGTAAAATCACTCTACTAATGGGAACCTCTTTGCATACAAGTTCCTGAATTATGTTGGATTTTGTTATATAACTGTAGCTCTTGCCCTATGATTAAAGGAACCAAATTAATAGTTACAATAATTTGTCACTTTCTAAGCTGTGTCTGATGCTATTGTTATTGCTAATTGTACTACTTTACCCAGAATGTCATACCTGTTGTAATCAGTTGTTTTCTCTTGTATAACAAAACTGTGATTGTTTGGGGTCATAACCATCACCATAGTCCAGTACCAAAGGACTGGGTGCTAGGCCAATTAGATAGCAACATCTCATCCTTAGTAAATTGGAAAGGTAGGATCTTGGGATAGACACAAAAACCAAGAACCTCCTACACCTAGAAGACATTTCTGAAGAACAGACATTTCCTAGGGAGGCCTCAGCACTAGTGATAAAGCTATCTACTATAAGAAATTTACAAGCATCAACACAGAAAGCAAAATTAAATAAAAAAAAATAGAAAAGGACAAGATGCAAAAGCAAAATCCAACCCCAGACCTCCAGCCTGCCCAGGACAAGTCCAGGGGACGAAAAGGTAGAGGAAAATGGAAGGCATCTAACTGAAATTTCTGAAATTATAGCAGCAGAAGTAAAAAACAAACAAACAAACAAACAAACATAAAACACCAAAAACAGTGTATGAGACTATAGAGGAAATCAGATCAAAAATAATCTCAAAAAAAAAAAAAAATCTCCCAGGTTAAAAAAAGAGATTACAACCACAATGAAGGACTTAGAAAGGCAAGAGTAGATATAGATTTAGGGGCCGGTGAGATGGCTCAGCGGCTTAAGCGCCTGCCTGGCAAGCGCAAGGGCCCGAGTTCAACTCCTGGAACCCACATACGAAAAAGGGGCCAGTGATATCGCTCAGTGGCATGGGCGCTCGCTGGCGCGCGAGGTCCTAAAGTCGACCCCCCGGTACCCACAAAAAAAAAAAGAGTAGATATAGATTTAAAAAAATAGAGGAGCATAGAAAAATGATGGAAATCATGAATGCCCAACATAGGAAAGAAATGGAATGCAAGAAACAGATTCAAACAAATATCCAGGAAATTAAAAATTCCACTGAAAGTTTGCAAAACCACATGAACAAAAGTGAAGACAGAATATCAGACCTAGAAGACAGGATCATGGCTAGCAATCATGAAAAGAAAGATCCCTTGAAAACAGCAAAGGACCATAAAAAACCAATCCAACAGTTGCAGGATGATGCAAAGAAGAACAACATAAAATTGATTGGAGTCAATGAAAAAGTAGGAGTCAGCACAAATGACATAAAAAACCTGTTTACAGAAGTAATGGCAGAAAACTTCCCAGGTATTAAAAAAGAATTTGGCCTACAGATAAGTGAGGCATATGGAATTCTGATTAGCCATGACCAAAATAAATCTACACCAACGCATATAATAATCAAGATTCCAGAAATTCAACATAAGAACAGAATATTAAAAAATTGTTAGAGTAAAGAAACAAATCAGCCATAAAGGAAAGCCCTTCAGAATCACAACATACTTCTCAACACAAGCCCTTACCTCAAGGAGAGCTTGGAGGGTAGTATTCCAAGTCCTGAAAGAAAACAACTTCCAACCCAGAAAAATATACCCTGCAAAGCTACCTTTCAGAATTAATAAGAGAAATAAGATATTTCCATGACAAAGAACAACTGAAGAAATTCATGACCAACAAGCCAGCTCTACAAAGTGTTCTGAAAGATATTCTAGAAAGAGATAACAATGAACACAATTCCAAGAACACCAATAGAAAGAAGCCACCAGGCAGGGCAAGCAATTAAACTGAGGGGAAAGACAAGGAACCAACAGTAAGAAAATAATATGAGATGGATAAGCCAATAAATATCAGTTATAACCATCAATGTAGATGGCCTCAATTCACTAATCAAAAGAAACAGAGTGGCAGAATGGATCCAGAAACAAGATCTAACAATATGCAGCCTACAAGAAACACGTTTAACTCAAAATCAAATTAATAGACTGAAAGTCAAAGGATGGAAAACCGTACTCCATGTGACAGGAACCCAGAAAGACACAGGGGTAGCTATTCTATTTGCAAACAATGTGAACTTCAAGCCAAGACTGATCAAAAGAGATAAAGAAGGTCAATACATTCTTGTTAAGGGAAAACTCCAAGAAGAAGAGATAACAATTATAAATATATATGCACCAAATACAGAAGCACCCAACTATATAAAACAAATATTAATGGACATGAAAAATCAAATAAGCACTAACACAGTTGTAATGGGGGAACTTAACACCCCACTGTCACAAATAGATAGGTCAAGTAGATGAAAAATTAACACAGAAATATCCCAACTGAACCAAACCTGTGAACAAATGGACTTAGTAGATATCTACAGAGTGTTCCTCTCCACAACATCAGAATACATGTTCTTCTCAGCTGTGCATGGGATGTTCTACAAAAGAGACCACATACTACATCATAGAATATGCTTAAGTAAATGCAAAGGAATTGAAATTATCCCATGCATATTATCTGACCACAGTGCAATGAAATTAGAATCAATGGCAAAAGAACCACAAAAAGTCCATAAACACATGGAAATTAAATAACACCCTACTGAGCAATGGGTCACAGATGAAATTAAAGAAGAAACTAAACAATAACTATAACTAAATGATAATGTCAATACAATATATCAGAACTTCTGGGATGCAATGAAAGGAGCCCTAAGAGGGAAATTTATAGAGGGAAATTCATATCAGGAAAACTCAACGAGTTCAAATAAACAACCAATGTTCAACATCAAACTTCTAGAAAAAAAACAAGTCAAGCCCAAAGTTCATATGGGGGAAGAAATTATAACTATCAGAGTAGAAATTAATGCAATTGACTCTAAGAAAACAATGCAAAGAATCATGAATCAAAGAGTTGATTTTTTAAATGATTAAATTAAATTGTTAAACACTTAGTCAACCTTATTACAAAAAGGAAAGAAAAGACTCAAATTCATGCAGTTAGGAATGAAAAGGGTGAAATCACAACAAATCCTTCAGAAATACAGAAGACCATCAATACCTACTTCAAGAATGTTTATTCTAATAATATGGAAAATGCAGAAGAAATGCACAGATTCTTAGATACATATGAATTACCAAGTTGAATCAAGAAGATATAAAATTCTAAATAATCCAATATCAGTCAATGAAATTGAAAATATAATTAAAAACCTACCAACAAAGAAAAGTCCAGGTCCTGATGGATTCACTGAATTCTATAAGAAATTGAATTCTACAAGTCTTGAACTCTACAAGAAATTTAGAGAAGATCTAATGCTATGACTCCTCAAACTCTGTAATGAAATTGAAAGAAAGAGAAGCAATACTCCCAAATTCATTCCTGGAAGCAAGTATCACCCTGATACTGGAACCAGAGAAGGACCCAACAAAAAAGAAAACTACAGGCCAATCTCCCTAAAGAACATAGATGCAAAAATCCTCAATAAGATACTGGCAAACAGAAATAAGTTACTGGCAGCAAATCACTAATAAGATTGTACACCACAACCAAGCATGATTCATCCTAGGGATGCAGGGATGGTTCAACATATGCATATCAATAAATGTAATATATCATAAAAACAGAGCCGAGGACAAAAATCACATGATCATCTTATTAGATGCAGAAAAAGCATTTGACATAGTTCAACACCCATTCATGATAATAATCCTACAAAAATTGGAATAGATGGTCTTTATCTCAATCTGATAAAAAACCATCTATGGCAAACCAATAGCCAACGTCATACTAACTAATCAAAAATTGAAAGCTTTCAGTCTAAAATCAGGAACAAGACAAAGGTGTCCATTATCACCACTCCTATTCAATATATTTCTGGAAAGATTAGCCAGAGGAATTAAACAAGAGAAAGAAATAAAAGGAATAAGATAGGAAAGGAAGAATTTAAGTTATCATTATTTGCAGATGACCTAACACTCTGCATAGAAAATCCCAAAAATTTCATCAAGAAACTCCTAGTTTTAATAACAAAATTCAGTAGCATAGCTGGATGCAAAATCAACACTCAAAATTAGTAGCATTTCTGTACACAAATAAGCTCACTAAGAGAGAAATTAGAGAAGCCACACCTTTCACAATTGCATCAAAAAAAAAAAAAAAGAAAGAAAGAAAGAAATACTCAGGCATCAATCTAACAAGGAAGAAAGAGACCTTTATATTGAAAACTACAGTACTTTGAAAAAGGAGTTTGAAGAACATATCAGAAAATGGAAAGCTATCCCTTGCTCTTGGTTAGGAAGAACCAACATAATGAAAATGGCCATACTCCCAAAACTGTCATGCAGATTTAATACGATCCCCATCAAAATATCATTAGCATACCTCACAGAACTAGAGAAAACAATCCTAGAATTCATTTGGAACCAGAAGAGAACAGAATAGCAAAGACAATTCTGGGCAACAAATGCAAGGCAGGGGGCATCACAATCCCTGACTTGAAATTATAGTACAGAGCTGCTGTTATACAACAGCATGGTACTGGAAAAAAGCAGACCTGAGGATTAGTGGAACAGATTAGAAGATGCAGCAACAACTCCAAACACTCCCAAGCTCCTGATCTTTGACACAGGGGCTAAATACTTTCACCGGAAGAAAAATGGCCTCTTTAATAAATGGTGCTGGAAAAACTGGCTTTCCACATGCCAAAGACTAAAACTAGAACCATGTCTCTCACCATGCACTAAACTAAAATCAAAATGGATCAAAGACCTAAATATTAAAACAGAAACACTACATCTCCTAGAAGATAGAACAGATAGAACTCTTGAAGACGTAGGTATAGGCGAAGACTTCATGAACAAAACCCCGATGGCATGGGCAATACTACAAAGAATCAGCAACTGGGATCTCATCTTATTAAAAAGCTTTTGCACAGCAAAAGAAATCACCAACAGTGAAAATCAACCCACAGAGTGGGAAAAAATTTTAGCCAGCTATTCCTCAAAGACTAATATCTAGAACATATAAGAACTGAAAAAAATCACACCACTCAAAATTCAAAGACCCAATCCAAAAATGGGCATCTGAGATGAATAGACACCCTTCAGAAAGAGACAAATGTCTAATAAATGTATGAAAAAATGTTCAACACCACTGGTCATTTGAGAAATGCAAATTAAAACAACTGAGATTCCATTCACTCCAGAAAGAATGGCTATTATCAAGAAAACAACTAATACAAATGCTGACAGGGCTGGGAATAAAAGGAACTCTTCTCCACTGTTGGTGGGAGTGTACACTGGTGCAACCACTGTGGAAATCAGTGTAGAGATTCCTAAAAATCTAGAATTAAAGGTCCTGTTTGACCCAGATATTCCCCTGTTTGCTGTCTTTCTGAAAGAATTTAAAGCACCATGCCACAAAGATATATTAACACCCATGTTTACAACAGCACAGTTTGTAATGGCTAAATCTTGGAAACAACCCAAATGCCCATCAACCTATGAATGGATAAAAAAGATATTTTTTTAATACAGTGGAGTACTACTCAGCCATAAAGAAGAATAAACTTGAGACATTAATAGCTAAATGGATGGACCTTGAGACCATACTCTTAAGTGAAACAAATCAGACACACATGTAAATATTGTATTGTCTTTCTGGTGTGAGAAACTGAAACTGTAAGTATGAACCAAAATGTGTAATAGACATTGTGAAATAGGAAGAAATCATTCAAAAGGAAAAGGGAGCTAGGGAGGAGGAAAGGGGAAAGGAAGGAAGGAAGGAAAAAGAAAAATGAGAAAAGAAGGATAAAAATAGAAACAAAGCTTCGTGAATAAGGAGGGGAAGAGGGGTGAAAGGGAGGGGAGGGGAATGGGAAAAAAATAGGGAATCAAGATATATCATATACAGGTACAAATTCCCTATGATGAACGTGATCATTATGTATACCTAAATTGTACCAATAAACTTAAGTAAAAAATAAAATAATATCAGTAATGATAAAGAAATGAAAAAAAAATCCTTAACATGTTTAGTCACCAGGGAGATACAAACCAAAGCTGTTTTAGGTTCTACTTCACAAATCAGAATGGCTACTTTAAAGAAAACAGAAAGTATAACAAATGCTGACAAGGATGTGGGTAAAAGGAATCCTTACACACCATTGGTATTGCAGCTGCTATAGATAACAGTATAAAGGTTGCTCGAAAAGCTCAAAATAGAACGTCCATATGATCTGACTATAACATTCCTGGATACATACCCAAAGGAAATCAATTCAGCACACACACAGTTATTTCCTTTTTTGAATCAAATCTTTGATCAATATAAATGGCCTCTTACTCCTTGCTATTTTTCTCTGCTCTGAAATGTTCTTCTCTGATAATAATATAACCATTCCAGTTTTCTTCGATTAATGTGTCCATAGGATATAGCTGTATCCTTTTACTTTTAATTTATCTATTTTATTGTATTTGAAGTGAATTTGTTGCAAACTACATATAGGTGGGTCGCTTTTTAAAAATCTGGAAATCTCTAATTGCTGTCTTTACTTAACATAATTATCAGTAGGTGTCACAGTTACTTCCTTGCTGCTGGGACAAAAGATGCAATACCTAAAAAGTTCAAGGAGGAAAGGTTTACTTTGGTTCACAGTTTGCAGAGGTTTTATTCCACAGTCAGCTGGCTCCAAGACAGGGTAGTGCAGCAGAGGGGTACGGCAGAGGAGATACAGTCCAAGGCAGGACAGGCAAGAAGTAGCAGGCAGCAGCAGCAGCAGCAGCAGCAGCATGCTAACCAATCAGTGGACTAATCCAACCATCCTACTTTTAACCCACATTTACACACTCAAGATCCAACCATCTCTGAAAAGTACGAGAGGCTTTGAGGGGATGTTTGGATGCAAGCCAAGCCAATAGGTTTAGGTTTAGCTCTACTATTTTAATTACCTAATTTCTAAATGTTTCCTCTAATTATCATTCTCATTTCTCCCTTCCTGCCTTCATTTGTCAACTTTTATGTTATCTATTGTGATGTTTTACTTGATCTGTTTATATAGTTATTTAGAAGCTGCTCTTATGATCCCAATATACATACTTAAGTTTTCGTAGGTCTTCAGAATTTTACCACATGGAGTTGACTATAGAGAACTTATTGTCATATGAGTCCCTTAACCCCCCTCTTTTATGAACTTTTATGGATTTTATGTAATTTTCTTAACAAATTCTAGCAACATTAAAAACTTTACCAGATGACTATTTTTCTTTCAGATACTGAATGCATTTTTAAGATTTGAGAAGAGGAACGTAATCTATTGAATTCACCAGGATTCTCCTCCATTTCTAGGACTTTAATGAAATGCATATTAAATCTTTTATTAATATCCTACAAATCCCTGGGGCTCTGATCACCCCTCCCCCATCCCTTTTTTCCCTATTGTTGCTATGTAGCCCCTGATGAGTGTTAAATTTTTGTTAACACATTTTGCAGTTCTAATAGTCACCTTTGATTCTTCTTTACACATCCTACTTCTTTGCTGACTTCCTGGTTCTCCACTGGTTTTGAGAATGTGTTTTACTATTTCTTTTGCGCTATTTGTCTAATAGCTGCTTCACAGTCTTTACTGGCTAGCTATGTACAGAGTGGCCTAGCATTTGTGTCTGTTAGTTGTCTTCTCCCAAATTAGTTGAGAATTTCATTTTTTGTTCATTTGTTTGTTTGCTTTGTTTTGTTTTGTTTTTTTGGTAGCAGGTAATTTTGGATCACTTCTTGGATATTTTAGATATCATGTTTTGTATTCTGGGTCTTATTTAAAGTGTGTAGTAAATGTTCCTGTTGTTCTTTTCATAGCCAGTTGACCTGGCTTGATTCTAACTGTGCATTTCAGCTTGCCTTTTGTGGACCATGGCTCCATACTGAGCTCACTGTTCTGTGTCTTGCAGAGCTGTTCAGATTTGTCCCATGTGTATGCCACCCTGTGACTGAGCGGAGATTTGGACAATCATTTGTTTGTCATTCCAGTTCTGTAAATCTTCTGTATGCCACGTACAGCTCGATGATGAGCCCAGGAGTTGTTAACCAACTTTATGGGGGTTTTTATCTTAACATCCTCCCTCTTTATAGCTCCCAGACACAGCATAGGCTGTGTTTTGCATGCCCTGCCCTGCCCTGCACCTTCACAGCTGCAACTCTGACAAACAGAAGGAAGACCAAGATGGATAAAGATGATGATCACTCTTTGAACACCCCTGGAACTCCACCTCCACTGAGAGAGGCCTTTGCCATGACTGCCGTGCTATTGCTTGGTGCTGAGCATGAGAGGCCAGAGAAGAATAAGAGAACACACAATTTCCACATCACCTTTGAGATTTCAGAGTTCCCTTACTGCTCCTGGAACAAGAATTGAGTGTCTTTTTGGGAGGTCTTTGTGTGTGTGCTAATGGCCACCTCCAAATTCCAGTTTGAATTCAGCTTCCAGTCCAGAGGACATTGGAGAAAAAAACAAAAACTTACCACTGTTTTTCTGGAAACTTGAATTATGGTTTGCTTTCACATTACATGTCCTAAAATATTATTAGTTATCTTACAGACCTTTGTTTTCATCATTTTTGTTGTTGGTGGTGATGACAGCATTGTTGGCATATAGTACTATGTGTAAATTGTATTGACAACACCAAAATTAAGATATAAACCCCTCCATCATTACAAAGGATCTTTTTCATGCTACCTCTATAACCACACCTTCCCCCAGAACCTAATTCCTAGCAACCCCTGATCTGTTCTCCATCACTATAATTTTGTCATTTCAAGGTTGTTCTATAAATGGAATCATACATATATCCATTAGTTTTTACCAGATTCCAATTTTGAGCACCATGTGTTTTGTTGCTATTAAGCATTCAGACATCCAGTAATATTCCTTGACTGGGACAAAAGCTGTGCAATACTTTCTCATTTATTACTACAGTCTGTTAAGGAATCACCATCCCATTGTTCCGTTATTGTCCTTTTCTGAGTGCCTGCCGGAGTGAGAATGAAACGTCCCCTGGAAGCTTCTAGTCACAAACTTTGACAAGTGGACATTGCATGCCTTCTCCCTGACCACAGTGTTTCCTCTTCATGTGACAGCAAGGGCTGGAGAACAGTATGTTGCATAGCAAGTGAAGTTGCACTGAGAATGGCATATTTAAACACACCTATTGGGGCCGGTGAGACGGCTCAGCGGCTTAAGCGCCTGCCTTGCAAGCGCGAAGGCCCGAGTTCGACTCCCGGAACCCACATACGAAAAAGGGGCCGGTGATATCGCTCAGCGGCACGGGCGCCTGCTGGCGCGCGAGGTCCTGAGGTCGTCCCCCCGGTACCCACAAAAAAAAAAAATAAAATAAAAATAAATAAATAAACACACCTATTATCCCCGTGGCTTTGTCAACAAAATATTTCAATGCCTGATGAATCTCTCTGTGTTCCTTGATTTATTTCTTGGTGTAGCACAACAGATTATTCCTTTGTTTGCTTTTCTATTTGCTCATGGTTATTACTTCCTCCTGAGTGGTTCATCACTGCAGCACTCATATAGTAATCATCTGGCAGTATATTATTATTTATTATGCATTGAGTGCTATAAAGGATCATAACACTTATCAGGTGCCTGTAAAGATACCATCCAAGGGCTGCATACATCCAGCCACACTTACGTGCTTAATAGGGAGCCAGACGTCCAAAGATGAAGTGGGCAGCTATGGGGAGCAGTCTATTACTTCCAGTTTCCCCCTAGCAGGGGAAATAGATGCAGAGCTCAGGAAGCTTAGTATGGTAAAAACACAGATGAGGAAGCGGGCAGAGAATGCACTCTCGGTGCTGCTTCAATGGGTGAAGTTGGTGGTGCCTGCATTAGCACGAGGGGCCATGACTCTGTCAGTTAGAAAAACACAAGTCTTGTTCTCATATTTTCAGAAATGACTTTCTGTAATTGTGCTAGAGGATAAGGAATGGAAAAAGGAAGGAGAAATAACTCATATTTATTGATTATCTCTGTGTGCCAGCACTGGTCTGGGCATTGAGGAATAGAGAACTGGTTCTTACAATGTGTTAAAAAATAAATATAATATGATGTCTAAAAAGGAGAGTGCCATTGAATAAGAAGATTGTGCATAAAGGGGTGGTTATTTGTGGTAGGCTGTTCAGGGAAGAATATTCTGAAAGTGGCTTTTGCATAGATACCTTAGGAACTTTAGAGATGAGTGATGTAAATATTCAGGGAAGGACTGTAGTAGGGAACGAGGTGGACAAAAGCCCTCTGCAGGTTCACACCTGGCCAGTGAAGGGGTAGTGACTTGTCAGTGGGACTGGAGCCCACAGGGCCAAGGGAAGATGGTAATGGAGAGGTTGAAGCAACAGCCATGGGCAGATCATGTGTACTGTGGAGAAGATGGTGGATTTGTTCACAGGATAATGGCAAGCTATTGAAGGGTTGAAATGGGGAAAATGCATGATGCTATTTATGATTTTAAAAGTTCATGTTGGGTGCTGCACCAACATGTGGAGAATAAACTGGGGTGGTCCAGGGTAAGAATGAGTTCATGTGTGTGTGAGAAGTGCTTGGCAAACATACCCATGACAGTTCATTCCTACACAAACATGGGATGTTGATAACAACAGTACCCACACAACAGAAGAGTCTGGGACTCAAAATAAGACAATCAACCAGCTCTATGTTACTCGTGTAAGGAATCAGACACCTGAATCCAGGGCTGCCTCAGTCTAGATCTTTCCTTTCATCCCCTAAATAGCCATGCTGTAGAGTCCTTGCTTTGGAGAACAGGAGGGCTCATTGCCTCTATGCTGTCTTCTCCACCCTTTCATCTGCTTTCCTTGGGCAGTGGAGAGCAGCTTGTCTCCCTCTTGTGATTACAGCTTCACACCTACTTTAGCCAGCTCCCTCCCATGTGGCATCACAGGCCTTGTTGCTGTGGCCAAGAAGGGTCAACCTTGGCAAGACTCTCCTCTCTCCTGAGAGTCTACTTCTGTGTTTAATTAAGGTGCTACAAAGAAGGCAGAGACTCTCCTTGAATTTCCAGTGTATCTTCCAAAGAAGTGTGATATCACGCAATAATTCAGAATTGTGTGACAGTGAAATAACAGCCAATATGAATTCTGTTAGAGAGTTGTGAAGATCTGTAACCATATTCTCCCAGTCTACACAGAGGGGGAAATCAGAGCACACTTTGGTCACTGATGAAACAAATTTGGTAAGTTACTCAGTTTGAAGACTGAGCAGAATGGGAGGGGAGCAATCTTGGGAAATCTTGCTAATTTTCATTGTTATGGTTTCAACCTAAAATATTCCTCCAAAAATTCATGTGGTTGGGGTGGCGGTGGTTGGAGAAGGTGATTGGATTATGGGGGCATTATATTTACCAGTGAATTAATCCATTGACCAGTTCATGGCTGAATGTGCTGTTAGCAGGTGGGGCTTGGTTGGAGGTGGCTCACTGGGAGCTGATAGGGTGTTTTCTAGTCCTTAGCTCCCCAGCTCCTTCCTTTTTCTGAGCTTCCTGATTGCCATGGGTTGAACACCTTTCCTCTGCCATGCCATTCCACCACATTGTTTCTGTCTCAGAGTCAACCAACCATGGACTGAATCCTCTGAAAAGACATAAGCCAAAATAAACCTGTCCTCCTTGAGTTGCAGGTGTCAGGTATTTAATCATACCAACAGGAAAGGTGACTAATACAGAAAATTGTTACTGAGATTGAGGTCATTGCTCTGATTCTGACCATGAGGTGTAGAAGCCTTTGAAACAGTTCTGAAGAAGGAGTTTGGATAAGTGGGCTAGAGAAGCCCTAGATTGCTGTAATCAGAGATGTGTAGGAAATTCTGGTAGGAATTCCAAAGACCAGAATGATGGTAGGAAAGCAGGTACTACAATTCAGACTCATGGGGTCTCACTCAGGAATGAGGACTATATTGGAAACTGAACTAGAGCTCTGCATGTTTCAATCTGGCAGAGAAATTTGTCTATGCTTTGTTCATGTACTAAGACATTGTGTGAGGCTGAATTTAAAGGTGGTGGACTAATTTATCTGGTGGAGGAATTTTCAAAACAGCTAAATATTCAGGTTGTGGTATGAGTACTATTGGCTGCTTTTATCTAGATTTATAATGACAATTAAGAGCAAATGGCAGAACAGAAATATTTGAAAAACTTGCAGCTTGGCCAGAAAAGAAGCATTTGTAAAGTTGGGACCAAGAAAAGTATGGTTGCTGAAAAGATTGGCATCAAAAAGAAGCCAAGTACTTTGCATTAGAACAATAGGAAAGATGGCTTTACAGCATCTTAGGAATCAACAAGACCTCACCCATCATATAGTCAAAAGTGCAAAAGTATACAGTTTTCATTTGTGAAGGGAGCCTCTGGGATATCTGCTTAAGAAGGACCTCCTAATGAATGGGTTCTCTGGGATTCATTTCTCTATTTTCAGCAATCTAGGCACTCAGTAGCCAGTATAGCATAGTCCAGGGGTCTATGCTACTGCTTGAGATGCTGGTAGACACTGGTGTTGCCCATGTGGTGCTGGTTTTTCAGGCTAGCAGAATGCTAGCATTGTGGAGTCATGGAGGCTTTCACCCATATTTCAGAAGAAGGTCTGAAATATCAGGCCATATGCTCCTGAGAGGGTAGAGCATGAAGCTGTGAGAGTGAAACTAGAGGTGCAATGCTGTGGAGACCCCAGAAAGTTGGAGATATCAGGAATGTAAAATATCTGCTGAGGAAAATCACAGGCAGCAAGGGGAGCCTGCATAAGAGAGAGGCACTGTGGGCTGCAATAATCAAGACCGTAAGTCCAGGGCTGCCCAACCCCTTTGGAACTCACCTCTCAAACAAATCTGCCCCAGGTGCTGGACATGGAGCTTCAAGATTTAATGTTTGCCCTGCTGAGATTTGGTCTTGGATTGGTCTGATTCCTTTCTATCCTTTCATCCTTTTTGGAATGGAAATGTTTACCCTGTGCCATTGTATGTCGAAAGTATTTAACTTTCTTTTTGATTTTCACAGGGGCTTACAGCTAAGAGTTTGCCTTGAGCTCAGAGGAAACTTTGGATTTGGACTTTTCAGCAGTATTGGAACTGTTAAGAGTTTGGCAGCTCTTAGAGACAGATTAAATCCATTTTGCAGAATGAGATAGACATGAGATTTTGGGGGGCCAGGTGCAGAATATAATGGTTGAGATCTAAAATGTTCCCTAAAAGGCTCATGTTTTCAGCCATGGGATTTTGAAGGTGATTAAATCATGGGAGTACTATATTTATCAGTAGATTAATTCATTAATGAGTTCATGGCTAAATGTGCAGTTAGAAAATAGAGACCGGCTGGAGGTGGGTCCCTGGGGGTGTGTATTCTTGCCCCTGGCTCCTCCCTTTTCTCTGCTTCCTGGCTGCCGTGGGTTGAGCAGATTTTCCACCGTACCATTTCTGCCTTGGAGCCAACCCACCCTGGGCTCAATCTTCTGAAACATATGAGCCAATAAACCTCTCCTTCTTTAAATTGCATGTGTTGGGTATTTTGTTCCAGTGACACGAAGCTGGCTAATACATGTTTAATCTCTGTGCTTCTTATTGTATGGGAAGGAAAAACTTTTCCTTTACCCTTTAGTGACTGGATTAAATTGACAAAGGACAAATTAGTAGAAGAAAAACATATACAAAGTTTAACAATGTTTTACATACTTGGGAATTCACAGAAGAGAAAAGAAACTGGAAGAAGTGTCTAGACTTGGAAGGTTACATACCATTTTAACAAAGGGTGATACACTGTGGGGAAGTGGTTAGAAAAACGGAGAAGGATTGTAGCTTCTAGGGGCAGTAAATTATGTGACAGTAAATAAGTGGGAACATTAATGAAAGATGAGTATTTTAGGAAGGTTAGTTTATGCAGACCATCTTGGTGCCAACTATCATCATCTTCATGGTCAAGCAAATCCCAAGGACAGAAGCTTTAGCGGTTCTCATTTCTCAGAGTTTTCTGCTTTGAGACAGAAAAATGAAGTCCTAAGAAGGTTTTTTTCTGCATCTGTTGATTCTCAATGGCCTTCAGCTCAAAATAAGCCATCTTCTAAAGTGAGATACTTGAGAGTGGAATATTCTGATTTCCTTCATTGTCTATATTTGGTGAGGTAGCACCAGGGCCAGCTTCCAGCAATGGCTCAGGAGCCTGGCTACAAGTCACAGCAGTAGCCAGGATTCTTCTTGAAAGAGGTCATATGATGTCATCCATCCATATGACAAAAGTGTGGCTCCCAGGATCTGGTTGTTGTGCTTAGAATCCTAGCTCTGAATCTCACTACGTACTGATGGAATGCTATCTGGGTGTGTGCTGCACTTTCCCCTCCGTAGAGTGGAATAGTATGGTGCCTGTGTGGTGTATGTCAGATGAGACCTCTAGTTGCTATTGTCATTGTTCTGTGTCAAGGAAGGGGCAAGTTGGCCACCCTGGCTGCTTCTATAAGCACAGAAGACTGGGACACTGTGCTGTTGCTCTAAATATTGCCTGCCCATGTCATGAAGAAATGGAGGAGAGGTGCTGGAGAGGCTGGTCCGGCCTCCAGCCTTGTTCCTCTCCAATGTGATGACTGAGGTATGGCGGCTTCTCACAGACTTGTTTCAGATGGGCAGCTGGGCCTCCAGAGGCCTTTATTCAGTCTTCTTCCTTGTGTGCTAGGCTCAGGGTAGCATTTCACCACTCTTCCCCACCAGTGCACCTTTTCTTGGCATCTGCAGATTCCCGTCAGCCAAGAAGATTTTGTCAAATTCACTTTGCAAAGTTTGCTTGTGAACAAACACTCTGTTTGATTATACTTTATCAGCCTACTTGATGGCCCTCTGGAGAGTCACACATGCCTTTTGACTTTCCCCTGGATGAAAATAAAGTATAATTTAGAAATCCCTCAAGTTTATTTTTTCACTTTTGATTGCAACCCTGGCCTGATGAAAATTTCCTCTATTTTTATTACTTATCAATCCTTCAAATGGAATTAATGGAGAGAAAGGCAGTGGGACCCTGTGCTTGAGTCACTGTATCACTCAAAGTCCTATGCAAGGCAAAATTTTGTTATGTATTTTAAGTGATACAGAGGTCATATATTCCTGAGATTAACTTGATGTCTCTAGTTTAAACCATCCTATTCGAAGGCATCCATCCACCTTCTCAGAGCTCGGTCAGGTGAACTCGAGTTTTCAGGAAGCAACGGAGCACTTCTACCATGGCTTTCGCCCTGTGACCAAGCAATCTTTGGGGCTGCCACATCCTTCCGGTGTGTGACCTGATGCCTATCTGCTGTGGACCCACCTCTTGCAAGGTCACCACCCCTAGGACCCAACACTGCTTCTTATGTCCAGGATCATCTCTGCTGCTGTGGCCACTCACTTCTAAGGCCCTAGAAAGTTAATCTGAGTGGACAGGGGCCAGGCATGTCTTGTTCATTACTGTTTCTCTCATACTCACACCAGTGTCTGGCACATGGTGAGCGTCAGCATTCACTGAAAATGAATGAGCGTCATCAGGAGTGCCAGCATGGTTACTTTTCAGTCTGTGCTTTACAGAGGCTTTGCCTGCTTGCAGCATGTGGAAGCTTTTAGTGAATTTTATTCATTTTCAACTATCACACATGGGGCCTATATTTAAATATAAATACATATTAAAATAAATTTGTCAACCAACATGTAAAGAAATAAACCTGGTTTTAACTAAGAACTTTCTTACCTATCTGTTTTCTCAATAACTGGTCAGTCCATTTTAATCCAATAGTCAATAGACAAGCAGCAGATTCCTACTCCAACCAAAGAACATTTCCACTTGTAGGTGTGAAAGGAACATGCTTTCTCTACTCTCAGAATGTTTGCTGGAATAAACTGACATTAGACAGATTGAGGAGAAAAGACACACAAATTTATTTACATGCATAGAAGCAGTTGTCACTGGGAAGCCAGGTCATGTTGAGAGGAGCCATCTTTCATGCCCCTTGGTCCTTGGTTCTTTGTGTCTGATGAAAGAATTCAATCAAGACACATAGGTGGTCATGCAAAAGTATAGGTAGACTCTGTCGTAAAGCAGATGTAGAGAGATTTATGTCTTCAAATGAGAAGTCAGGCAGTGCTACCTAGGCTTCTGCACTGAGTTTGGATATCTTTATATGCACACAATAGTTATGCCTGGGGTTCAAGGAACTGTGGTGTTATAATGCTTATTGATAATTTTCTTAGAGCTAACTTTGAAATTACCAAATGTTTTCCTGGTTCTTTGTAGATGGTCAGCGTTCCCTCAGGGGTCTAATAATGTGAGAAACTTAGGAAAGAAATTCATGAAAGATAAGTTCTAATCTAAGTCAGGAAAGTCTTTAAAGAAATTTCCCCTTTCTGGTATCACTGGGCTGCTGCATATGGAAACCAGGAATGCTGTATGGCTTGCTTGAGAAATAGAGGCCCTGTGTCTTTGGGTCTCAGACATAATAAATGATTATCAATGCATTATACAATGAGGTTTCTTTAACTACAACCAGTAAAACATGCTATTTTGGCCTGCTTTTTGTCCCTCAGGCCCATGAATGTCTAACTACCAGCCCAACACTCAAGTGTGACCACATACTAGTCTGACTTGAATCTTCCCTTCTCCTCCCTTTTCTGAGGGGTAGAGAAGAGTATGGAAGGAAGAGAATTTTTAGGAAAATGGTAAAAATTTTTAGGAGAATGTAGGGGACTTGGAAGAACATGAAATGGCCTGGGACAAAATCCACTGGGTCACACACCAGAGGATGGATTATGAATAGATTGACTTTGGCATATTGAATGGGACTGAAATGAAAGGTGACGGTGTGTGACAAAATTCTGCTGAGGCGTGTTGATAGACTTTAGTCTTTCTTCCTGTGATATGAGTTCAGTTCAGTGACAGCTCAGGGAAAGGACCAGAGGTAATCATTTACTTCCTTGGTGGGTCAGGACGTAAAGCAGACGAGGAGATATTGTTAACAACTAGGTAAGAAGTTTTGGGAGTAATTGCCTAGGCTTACTGGGGGAAAAAGCTGCTTCCCCCTTAAATGGCAATTGATACTCTTTCACAGTTGGTTTTGTTGCCTGTTTTTTTCTGATAAGTCCCTCCGGACTCAAGAAGGATAAGCCAACATTGCTCAGGCACTCTGACTCATTCTTTTTAGGTGACCTAGAGTAAATTTTACTTATTATACTACTAAATTTTCTTTTTTTTTTTGGACATTTGATGTGTATCTTAAATCGAGGATCCTCAGGAATGAGCCTGCCTCTCTACATGATAATGAGCCTATCCTGTGTGAATCTATATGCGTTTTCCCGATAGAAGCCTCTCACTTTCTACATTTGGGGAAGCACTACTTTGAGAATTCCCTGTAGTGCACTTCTTACTTACTTACTGCAAGTAATAAGCCCTTTATCTCCTGGTTGTGCTTATCTGCTTTCCACTCACCAAGGGGTGAACCCACTGTGTTCAGTTACAATACATGAGGAAAGCCTCTTGTAGTATCTACTGTTTTTGAAGCTCCTTTATTTAAAATAATTAGCATATTAGGCTGCTGTGTTTTAGGATGACTGCCTGGATTCTTTCTCAGGCATTCTATCTATGACCTGGCACCTCAATGGGATTAGTATTTATAGCACCAGCAAATTTAAAGTTCATGTATTTTTCTCCTCAGTCTTAGCTAGAGACTTCAGAACTTGAGTTCAGCTGAAAGCCACTCTAACTCAAGAAAACCGTCGAGTAATGCCTACTTTTATTTGATTTCTTGCTCTGTCACTGGTACTCTGTCTACTTTTATCCAATTTTTTTTTTTTTTTTTTTTTGCCTAGGAGTATATCTTCCTCAAGAACAGTCAAGGGAAGGTGGATAGAGAAGGAGACGTGAGAAGCCATTACTCTCTAGAGATCATCAGAGGACAAAATTACAACAAATTCAAAGATGGCAATAGGCTCTGTTTCCAAATCTAGAATGCAGCAACACTTGATTTCATAAAATATGTGTTCCACTAGGCTGAACAGGGGAAGCTGGTTATATAGTCAGAAAAGCTGAAGGAAGCAAAAACCAAGAGCAAAAAGTGGATTGGTCATTTTGATGTTACTTTCCTTCTAAGCTGGGGACAGGGAGACAGAATAATAAAAAACAAATGTGATTACTTAACTTTAGATTAGTTCAGTTTACCTTTTTGTGTAAGGATTAGAGCAGAGGGAATGTCATTAACACCCCAGTTAAAAGTGACCTGTGTGGGAAATTTGGCTGTTATCTCTCTAATCCTGATTTCTTGGAAGGTCAGACTGACAGACACAGAGACCATTATAGGGACAGAGGATAAACATATTCCTGGAAGAAGATAAACAAACTCCTGGGCTCCTAATTTATTATTTACCAAAAATACGATTTGTGTTTTCTTCTGAGACAGTCAAGGACTTAAACACTGTTTTTTCTAAACAACAACAACAACAACAACAAAAATAGTGACTCTTGGTTCTACAGATGTCCAAGAGACACCCAAAAGTAGAATGAAACATTCCCTTCATTTTGCCTGTGTCTCCTTTATTACCTTAAAACTTTGGGTCACATCCTTGTTGAACTCTGTATTTAGGGATGTTAATCATTGAGGGAGTGTCTACCTATAAGTTGACAAGGTTGATTAGCTCCGCATTAACAACCTATCTCTTTCCCCTTCAAGACATCAAGATGAAAGATTTACAGGGATGTTCAGATACTGCCTGGAGTCTCCAGTCATGGCCCTAAACCTGTGGTCACCTTGGATTCCAGCAGAGCCTCCATAACACTGAGATTTCCCCAAACAGAAATAATCTCATGGAGAATGAATTGCCCCTCAAGCAATAATGACTTCCTCTGCAGCCATCCAGCAAAACCAGAACTGAGATGATGTTCAACACTCCCTGGCCCACCTCAGCTAATCCATAAAGACTGGTCTCCTTTGGTTGATGGGCCAGTCTGATCCTCTTCTCCAGAGCTCTGCCTTCTTCATCTCTTGAGCTGAAGTCCTTTTCTTATTTTCTCTTACTTTCTAACTCTGCCTAGCAAGTCTGCTTACACCTCTCATGAACATGTGCTGACATTTCTTTTCAGATAATGAGCCAAGAATAATCCTCAAGAAGTATTGAGGTTCCCATCTCCTCTTTTGGGTGATCTCATCAGACCGTTCCCAGCTGGAGCAGGAGATTAGGGCATGACGAACTGGCTAGAACAGTTCCTAAAGCCCTGCACAAGGAACCGACCAGAGAGTCCTATCTTCAGTTCTTCTTGTGAGAAATTGAGCAGATTTTTGATAGTATGGCCTAGTCCTGACATCAGCCTCAGGAGTGGGAGATATAAAAACATGGCCACTACTAAGCCAGGGACAACTGGTAACTCTTTCAGTGGTCCACCCTGTTATTTGTAGGCTGTATCTCTTTTCTTACCTTACCTTGGCCTAAACTTGTTCTGCAGAATTATTTCTTTTCTTTTCTTACTTTTAATAAAGTGTAAAAACCTCTCTACCTTTTGCACTCGTCTTGACCAATTCTTTGTTCAGTACACAAAGAACCTAGAAACCACCTCAAGAAGGAGACTCCAGTAACACAATGACAAGTTGACAATTTAGCTTTAGTTTGGTAAGGCTGAACATGGCCTAATTCATTTTGATTTTTGTCTGGTCTGTTGGAACTTAGGGTGGGAGCTTAGTGCAAATCAATAGTGTCCTGTAATTTTTATTTAACAAGCTATATTGTGACAGAATTTCTAGGAATGGCACTCAGGAGTCCACACTGTAATCCCCGGACCCAGTGACTGTGAAGAGATATCATGCCCATGGCTGTGTTATGCTGGTGCAGTCGATCTGACCGAGTCACATGCCCTTAAAATGCATGAGACTTTGTCAGGCGACAGAGATCTTTTGCTTGAGCAATCGTATTCAGGCTCCCGAACTTTCTTTTAGACTTTTCTGCACACTTCCCTATAAAATCCAATTTTGACAACATCTCTGCTTAGTAAATTTGGTGAGAATGCTCCATCGAATATGTCTTAACAGGTTCCTCAACCTCCACCATCCCCAGGTGAAGTCTGATCACATTAGCTTGATTTTAGCAAGAATCTTGTTAGGTCTGCTTAGCCAGAATCCACTTTATTTCCAAGATCACATCTTAGTTGTTTTTCACCCACCAACCCCCAGCTTGCTCTTTGGCTATAAATGCCCATTTGGCTGAGCTATATTTGGAGTGGATCTCAATCTCTCCTCCACTACAAATCCTGTGTTCCCTACACCTATCATGATGGCCTGAATAATGTCTGTCTTACTGCATTTTAAAAAGTGACATTGAGTAATTCTTTTTTCTTTGAGAGGTAGCAGAGGAAAAAGTCAGATATGAAAATAAAGAAGCACTCAATGCACCATAACTGGTACAAAGATGGAGAGGACCACGTGAAAGAGAACGCCAGTGGTCTGCATCTCTAAGACGTAGTAGCTCCCAGCTGACAGAGACTAGGGAAATGGGGACCTCAGTCCTAGAACCACAAGGAGATGAATTCTGCCAAAATATGAATAATTTTGTAAATTGATTCTTTATCAGAGCACACACACACACACACACACAAAGTAGATAATGGCCACACATTGATTTCTGTCCCGTTAAGCTCAGCTGAGTTCTCCTGGATGAGACTTTTGCCCTACAGAACTCTGAAAAAAAGTTTTTTGTTTTTACTGGGAAGTCCAGTAATTTATTACAGCAGCAATAGAAAACTGGTATATACTCTATCATGTGTAATTAAGTTCTAAACAGGACCGGTAAATGGAGTCCCTGAATATCCTACCTGTGTATTAGAGGGCGAACTCATTTGCACCAGGAAATGGTTCTTAATGTAACAAAACAATAAGAAAGTCCTTTAAAGTAGCTCTTACTTAAGTGGTTTTTTTTACAGTTCATTACTTGCTTAATAGAGGAAGAAACTAAAAGCTGAAGTGTTCCAAGCTATTGCTAATTAAATAGCAATGAAAAATGAAGATAAAGCATGAGATTATAGTGATAACAAATATACACTTATAAATACGCATCCATTTTGAATATTTTTACTTTGTGTAACTAAAAGCAAAAATTCCTGAATCTCTAATTCTTTCTGGGAGACCCAGCAGCAATTGAAGCAGCATCTAGCTCAGGTGAAAAAAAAAAACATGCCTCTTAGAAAACCTTGGAGGTCCAAAGAGGAGACAGAAATTCTTATCCTTGCGTTCTTGGCCCCGTGTTGTCTTGCCTCTTAATTCTTTCTGACACTGAACTTTGGACCGGAGGAGCTGGGAGAAGCAGAAATACCAGGAATTTCAGAAGCTGAGGTGCAGGGATTCTTATTCTGAAGAAAAAAAGGGGGAAACCTTCATCAGACCCCCTTTCCCAGGGACCTGGCTGGGCTTCTTGACCTTCACCTCATTTGATTTTGAGATGTGCAATTTTGCTCACCAGACTCTGGTGTAGAAGCTGTCAGAATCAAAATGGAGTCACTTGTGTCAACCCTAACAAAATAAATAAACAGAACCAGGGGGTCTGAATGAAGGTTTGTCATGTATGTCTGTCTGACAGTAACTATCACAAAAGTGTGCCAGAACCACAAACTTGTACAAAGACCAACACAACCACACACACACACACACACACACACACACACACACACACAATTTGTGTGAGGATATGTGGTATGCAGCTCTAGGTTCAGTCAAAGGGTATCTTTGGGAAATATCCAATGGAATATCCTCTTCATGTTGGCCTTTAGAAATTCGTCTTGTGCATTCCCACTGTGCTACTTTTCTATTTCCTAACAAATATCATCATTCTTGGGGAAATCTCTCTCTGGTTGTTATTTAGGTTGACATGGGTAAATAAGCCAAGGTTCCAAGAGGAAAACCAATTTCATTTGGGTTCGCAAAACATTTGAGTGAAGAGCAGACACAAGTTGGTACTCAAGCCCAGGACGTTTCTGTTACAAAAACTGCCTCTCCAGATGTTTGCAGAGGTGAACAGGCAAGGAAGAGAAGTAACAAAATCAGCACTAGAGCAGCAGCGATAATACCCATATAAGGGGGACTTGAGGGGTACAGACAGGTGGCATCCCACGTATGATTTTGATTAAAAGATTACTAACTGCTTTCATTCTTTCTCCTCATATATAGAGAGCAATGAAGTTGGCATTAGTCTGACTTATTTGTTTTCACAATTATCCTTAATGTTTCTACTTGGGATTCAGCTGCACCAGGGAGATATCAGGCACAAGTAGCCCGTCGTTAACAAGAACCTCCCATGGAACTAGAGACCACTCCTTGCTAGAATTTTCTATTTCTCTGAATTCAAAATTTACCTCCAGGGTACTAAATATTTTAAGATTTATCCAAGCCAAGTAAACGTTTTTTTACTTTCAAAGTAATTACAGCTTGGTGAATACTAAGGTATTCATTATATAAGCTCAGTCTTACCACACACTTTAGCATTAGACACCTCATATGTATTTCTTGAATTAAGAATATTGGTCTCTAGCTACTGCTATCCCCTTCCAATAACCCCATGAGTTTTCCATGAAGCAATCAGCCATACACTTACACATTCTCTGACTCATTAAATAAGTAAAATCCTAACAGCCAGGTTTGTTGCATATATTTCACCCCCCCTTGAACTGTTTATTTGTGTATTTATTTATTTATTTATTTTTGAACTCAATAAAAATTCAGTATTTATTGAATGATGTCAATGTGACAAATAAATTCTCCTGAAGTATTTGCTAATTTTGATACTGGCCTTATGCAAAATGGTGCATTTCATGGCAGTAAGATTCTAAGCATAAGTGCAAACCATTTATTCATTCAACAAATGTAACTTAGTGCCAGCTGTTTGACAGATGCACACATCAGGAATGAAAATATGGAGGTGAATGACACATCTGTCCTTTATAGAGCTCCCAATATATGTGGGAGAGAAAGAAAAAAAAATGTTGGTTACAAGAAAAAAAAAATGGTAGGTACTTCTGTGTTGGCAAGATTCAGAGAAAAATGCAAATACAGAGGAAGTGATATAGGGGAGAATATGTAACTCTCAAGCTGTGTTCCCCAAAGTCAAGAATGAATTTTAAGGAAAAACAGAGGTAAAGAGTAGGAAAATTTATTAGGGAAAAGGAATGAAGAATAGGAATGGGGAATAAGAATAGCTCCTGAGAGACATGGGGGGTCTCGAATGGGTTGGCAATAAGCTCACTTCTCTGAGAAAGTGGTATGGAACAAAGTCATGAGGGGTGGGTACAACATGGGTCAAATTATAATCAACTAATAAGATTACAAGTATAGCCACTACTTAGCTAATATTGACCCAATAGTGTATGGACGACATCACTAACTTTGGTCGATAATCTATAGTCTTGGTCTTTTCTTTAGTCTTAGTCTTAGTGGGTGGGAGAGGATGGCCCACCCCTAATGAGATAATGGTTTATTTATATGGGAAATCTCAAAAGGGTGGTACCAATAATTTCGAGGTTCCTTAGGGAAGTATGCAAATCTGGCCATTGTGACTTTAATCTTTTTCAGATAGGCCTCTAGCCAGTTTTTGATGTTTCTCATCTTGTGCACTGACTCCCTTGAGGGTCTAGCCCTGTCTGACTGCCTAGAATATTTCCACCTAACTTAGTTGTCTATAATAAAAGGACCTAACACAAGTAGACAAAGGGGTGGGGGATGAAGAAAGGCTTTTCATAGTAGTTCAAACCTGAGCAGAATTGTGAAAAATGAATAGAAATCAGCCAGATGGATAGGGCAGACATGAAGACCAGGTACACTATTTGGAGGTGTGATGTGCTAAGGAACAGACAGAATTTCAGATGTGGCTCATGATGCACAGGAGAAAGGCATGGGGAAGAGATGGAAATGCTGGTGTACATCTCAGGTCCTCTGGCTGTGTTTGTACATGGGCACAGCAGAGAACCATGGTGTCCAACAATGTCCTGGCAGTGAAAAAAAGCTGACATGTGTCTGACTCCTGCTTGAAGGGAGACCTTGTCCCTGCAAGGTGGTGGTGAACTGGTATAAAACCAACCACTTCAGAGGACTGAAATGAGAGGCGAGCCGGAAGGGTGTGATGGGAAGCACTGGAGGCATCTGCCATACGTGTTCGTGCATGTGCCTTGGGACTTGTTATGATTTAGATCTACAATGTCCCCCAAATGTCTCATGTACTCAGAGGTGGGGCTTTTGGAAGGTAATTGGATCATGGGGTGCCATACTCATCATGGATGAGTTCCGAGCGGGATGTGCTTTTGGAAGGTAGGGCCTGGTAGGAAGAGGATGTCACTGGGAGCGTGACCTAGAAGGGTACATCTTCCTGCCTGGTTCCTCCATTGTCTCTCTGCTTCCTGATTGCCATGAGGCGAGCAGCTTTCCTCCAACAGACCCTCCCACTGTGATGTTCTTGTCTTGGAGCCAACCGACTGTGGACTGAGTCCCCCCAAAATGTGAAATTAAACCTCTCCTCCTTTAAGTTGTGGGTGTCAGTTATTACACCCAGCAATGGGAAACCTGACTAAAACAGCACTAGAATTTCCCTGGTCAAGTAGGATTGCCAAAAAGCTCAGGAGATCAAGGTGTTATCAAGGTGAAATTGGGATGTGGCTTGAAATAGTCCAGCCAGTGCCCAGACAGTAGAGAGGAGCCACACCAATGGCTGCACGTACACTTTGGTTGAAACTCCTGGCCCCTGACAACCTCCCTGACTTCAGTAGAAATTCAACTGTGGCTTCCCTTAGGAGACACAGAGAGATCCTAACTCAAACGGAGGAGGGACATTCAGAAGAGACAACGGCAGGATGCTGGAGATGACCAGGACAATGGTTATAGGAAAAGAATCCCAAATCCTTCTCAGGAGAAGGTGTCATTTCCAGTTTTCCGCACCACATCTCACCACTCCTTACCTATTAGCGCATTCATTTTCTTTCCCTGACTGCCAAGCATTTGAGTTTACAGACTTTCACAGGGCAAATAATGGAATGCTAGAAGAGACCATTTCAGCTTGGGGAAACCAGAGAAAAAGAGTTACAGGGAGAGTAGTCAGCAGGCATGCAGGAGGCCAAGAGGAAATGCGATCAGTTACCAGGAAGAGAAAGCCAAGGGGAAGAGCAAGTTCAATATCAGAGGAAGATCAGGCGAGGTGCACGCTGAAAGCATCCATGGGCTGCAGTACTGAACAAGACCAAGTCAAGTTCTCTGTAATGTCTGTGCCAGAAAAGCAATCCTTACAGTGCGGTCAGGAATTCAGAAATTTAAGGCCACAGTACATTAGAGGCAGTTAGCTTTAGCATTGGTTTCTCCACCGGGATGCTGATAAATGCAGTTGAGATTTTGTTTAAATGGTCAAGGACTAAATCTAAAGGGAGAACCCTGGCGAACTGTTTCCCTATGGACTTCTATTCCTGCTCCTCTGATGCCCATCTTCGCGTTCACTTTTCCCAACTTGGTCTCATTCCATCTTTTCCCTTTCAAGGGCCATCCTCCCTAGGACATCTTCCTGCTGCTTTTGTTCAAGGCCACAGTGATTTGAACCATTTCCTAAACCTTTTCTTTTATCTAGTTCCCTGTCCAAAGTAGTTGGCTACAATGACAGCTGACTTGGCTCATTTAAAAACCAGACTTTCTTTTCTCCTAGTTCAAGGGCAAAGAGGCAGAGCCTCCAAATATCTGAAAATGAGGAAAATTTGCAAAGATTACTCACTGGCAGCCTCAGGGATGAAGGATTATCTATGAAGGGCGCCTAGGGGAATGAGTACAGATTCACTAAAATTCTCCTTAACTCTGCTAATAAATGAGGGGGTTCTTCTTCCTCCTCCCCGAGTGGGAAGGAACTGAATAATGAGGGCGGCTGTGAGCCATGGGATCTTCACCATCCTTGTCTCCTCCCACCTCTGAGGATTCCGTGTGAGATCAGGCCCAAGGTAGCCAAGCTCATCCATGAACCTGTATTTTCACTCTTTTTCCCAACCCTCATTTGACAATTGGATTTCTGGATAAGAATGATTCATAACATCTGTAAAATAATTCCTCTTCACATCTGCATTAGAATCTCTTACATCTGCAGCTGTCTTGAATATTCATTATCTCATTTGATCCTTACAACTGTCATGCATAATCATAATAATGAAGATAAAAACCATTTAATTCTTTTTTGTTTCAGGTACTATCCTAGAGGTTTTTCCATTACCTAATTTGATCCCTCCAAACCCTTTAATGGAGACATTTTATTATCTCCATCTTTCAGAGTCAGAAACTACAATCCAGATATTATGCCCTTCAGGCAAGGGTGTCCAGCTTTTCAAGGTCACATACCTTTTTGGTTAAGAGCTCGTACTAAAGATCAGATGCCCTGTGTCATCATTTGGTGCTCATTTTATTCTGCCAGGTTGCTGCAAACCTATCTTACCTCACAGCATTTCTCTAACTTTAATGTGCACTGAAGGATCTTGTTAAATGCAGATTCCTCAAATTTGCATTTCCAATCAGCTCCTGGGTGATGCCCAGGTGGATGCTGAGGACCCAAGAACCACACGCTGGGTAATGATGTGGATGTGGTAGAAGACTGAACTTGTAACTCCGGTCTCTTTAGTCCCCGTTCTGAGATTAAAGATGATTTTTTTAAAAAGAACAGATCCAGTCTAATTTACCAATCAGATGTCTGCAGATATTTAATTGGTGCATGAAAAAGCAAACATCTGCTATGCTACAAGGTGTTTGAAATAGTTAACAAAATATTTCTAAAAACATGTAGATAAATCTTGTTAGGGTTTTGCCACCTGAGCCTCCTCTCTGGGGCTCTGGCCATTAGGCGAGCAGCTTCTGCGAAGGCGAAGAATGACTCTGAGCTGAGCCCAAGTGCTTCAGAGAATCTACTTTATGGGACGTCAGTGTTGCTCCTTCTGGGATCTGGGAAAGCACTGGCTGCAGAGAAAGAACCTGCGCAGCATCCTTCATCTCACAGGTGGCCTTACTCCATATGGGGAGAAGGAAGAGGCAGGGAGTAGATGCAACTTTTAATTCAAAGGAGACATCATTTTCTTCGGATTATCAAAGTATTGCATATCCTTTACGAATCATTTGCAAGATATTTAAAATAACAAAAGAACATTTTAGCTCACCCAAGAGCTCTAGATCTAGCAATAACCACTACTTACAGTTTTTCTGCGTTTACAGTGGGTTTTTCAGCTAGGTGAAGATATCCGCTGGTGAACGAAACATTTGCGCTCACACTGCACATTTAGCTTTCTGTGCTGTGATTGGCTTAAATTTCTGTTAGAAGCATCTCCCACTGTTGTTAAAGATTCTTACTGAACATCATTTTTGATGGTGGCATAATTTTCTCCTTCTTTATTCCCATTATAATTTTCTTAGCCATTCCTACATTGCTGTCCTTTCAAGATAATTTTCAAGTTTTTATTATTACGATCGACGTTGAAATGGATCTTGGTTCACATGTTTTGTGGTGTTCTCACAATAAATTGCTAGATGTGAAGTTGTGGGGCAATGGTGTTCGTGAGTTTTAAGACCTGTTACATATGGCAGAGTTGCTTTCCAGAATTACTGTTTTCCGGAAGAGAAGATTTGTAGGTGTCTTTTCAGCCCATCGTCAGAGCCTTGTTCCACAGAGAAGTTCCCCACATCCCAGCTACTTCCTTTCCAATTGTTTTCCTAGTCTTTCTGCCCTCTCATTATCAGAGAAGTGGCAGTGGAGGACCAATTTGATTCTTAATGCACTTTTACTAAGTGCACCTTACATTACACATTTGGGTCACCATAGTTTTGGATTCTGTTTATGTCTCTTCAGGGCAGGAAATGAGAATGAGCCAGCAGAGGAACAGATCAGTGGTGTGGGGAGCCCAGCTCCCCTAACCTTCATTGCTGCAGGTCCCCAGGAGGTGTGCAGGAGAGGACTGGGGACAAGGACTCACCCAAGATGACCTTTTTGGTCTATCTTGGTTATCTGATGATTTAATTGCTGTTAAGTTCATAATTAAACATCTGTGATTTAATAGTGGGTCCTTCCCTACCCCCAGCTTGGGTTTTGTTGTTGCTCAAAGTCAAACGTCTTTGCATGTGGAAGGTTCGAGAATGCCATGTGCTGCCCAGGAGGCACCAGCTGCATCACCTGGCAACACCTTATATCCTCCTGGCATTGCCATTTAGAAAACAGTCTTGTCTGTAGTGGGTAAGGGTCAGGGCATAGAGCTGAGGACCCCACTCAGGACCCTGTTGTCTGCCGTGGAAGAGGCCGTGAGTGGGAGGCAGTGTGCACAGTGACACAGACTCTTTGCCAGGAGGTGAATGTGGAGAAAGCAGGGAAAGGAAATGAGCCCCGAATTTGCAGGACAGGCTCCAAGCACTGGGAGGAAGATGCTAAAGTAGGAAACTGATTACCCCACAGTTTGACATGAGCCTGGCCTCAGAGCCCAGAACTGACACTAAGCATTGATCATTGTCTCAAGGACTTGCTCAGGCTCACTAAACCCTGCCGTGGCTGATCCTGTGTTAACTGACTCTGGTCATGGAGTAAGATGTGACCTGGCCTCGAACCCCAATTGAGAAAAATCTACTCTATCCATTTGCAGAGTATTTCGTCAGTGCCTGCAGAATGTGTGATTGTGGGTTCATCTCTGACCTTGGGTCCTCACTACCCCTTCTCAATATTAGTGTGTGTTTAGTGAGGTCACACAAGTGCAAAGTCAGCTTGTGTACACAGCTGTGAACATTATGTATCCTTACACAGCCTGGGCGTGACTCTCCCAAGTCAAGGCTGGGACAGGCGTCTCCTCAGAGTGTGGGAAGGGGCTCTTGTAAAGCCTCCCGGCGGTCTGCTAAAGGCTGCCCCCACAGGCCTTGCACATGCAGCTTCCTTGGTCCAACAGCTGGCAGAGCCTGCATGGGTCACTCACTAGCTCTGCTTTCCAGCCGCCCACACTGTGTCCTCACAGCCTCCCTCTTTCCTCACTGTCATCTCAGAGAAGCACTTTGAAAGGAGAAGACTTCTGGAGGTGGTTTTCTTCTTTAGCTTTTTTCATGCACACAATGACTTCCTCTAAATTCAGATGTTCTAAATGTAGAAAAGACAGCTCCCTGGTGTTCACCTGCCTCTTATACAGGCAATGATGTTCTCCTTTAATGCTGGACAGAACTCTAAATCCCCAACCTGGAGCAGGACATGGGTGGAGGTTTTCACTTGTCAGTGACTCCATGTGACTATCAGTGATTTGTCTGTGACTCAACCAGTGGTACTCAGCTCTGAGTGGCACCGGAGGACTTGTGATATCATCAGCATGGCTAATTCCTTCAAGGAGAAATACATGAATACCTTCAAGTGACAGGACATTCTGAACATTTCTGTTCTGTACACTGTCTGCCAGCCTGGCACCTTCCTTTCAGGCGCCACTCTGCAGAGTGCATGGGCACTGAGCAGTAGATCAAAGTAGATTGTGAATTCCGAATGAGCTATCCATTGTCAGATCCCTGGGGAGTGCATCTGCAGGAACCATGCATTGGGTATGGCAGACATGCAATATTCTTTTCACTTCATAAAACTGGGTCAGCAGAACCCACCAGATAGGGTCCCTTTTATGTTAGCAACAGATTGACCTAGATTCATGGCGATAAGCTATGGGGAGGGAGGAGATGTTGCCTTCTTTACACAAAGGAATGGAAGGGTCATTTCGCTCGATCCTTAATACAGCTGTTCCAAGTCAGTACAATTATCCCCACTTACCTGATTAAAAAACAGAAGCTCAGAGATGCTAAGGGAACCACAGAAAGTCACACTGTTGCTGACACAGCTGGGACTAGAACGGACAATTTTTGCATTCAAATGACACACTATAGTATACAGAGGACCACAACCCATTGTCTGTGGATACAAGATAAGCCTCAACTCTTAAATATTTTGCTGATACATTCAAACTGGATCCTCTCCCCCATCCCCTCCTGAGATGCCTGGAATATTAGAGCAAGTTGGGACCTCACAGACCCGCTGGGTCAATATCCACGTTTCATAGGCGAGGGAAACAAGACCAGGTTGCTACATGATGAATGGATTACCAGGACAGAGGTGATGTGGTAAAAAAGGAAAAGAGCACAGGATTTTCAATACACCATAGACAAATTTCTTAACCTTCTTCCAACTTCTCTCTTCCCTTATTTGTAAAATGGGAATAATAATACCTGCCATCCTGGGCCAGGGAAAGAATTAGACGAAAGTACATTTCTGAAACATCTGTCACTGTGCCATAAAGGTAAAGGAAAAATGTTCCAACTTGCAGAGTGAGTCTAAACTCTTAAAGGCTGGAGCTCAGGTCAACTCTACACTGTGTCTCCCTCTCTCTCCCCAGTGTGCTTCCCCATGCCTCCTGCATGGCCTCTGCTCTGCTGTAGCTCTGCTGTGGCCACTGCCTCTCTGCACCTCAGCCCAAACCACCGCAGGAACACAGGGCGTGTGTTCCATTTCCAGGCACCCTCACATTTCCATGGCTGTTTTCAGTCTCAGAGAAAGCCCTCTGGACCTATTCAATGTCCACAGCTCTCTTCATTCCTAATCATTTTGTTTCTTGTATCATTGGTAGTTTAGCTGTAGCGCTAAAACATGCTTCATCCACCCAGCAGTTTATGAGTTGTTTTATCTAGGGACTGTATGATTCTTCAGGGAAGAGTCCTTATTCCCCCCACACAGCTCGGCCTCGGGTCATTGGAGTAACAGTGCTTCCTTGCCCCTCATGGCTCCCAGACTGGAATAGTCTAGAGTAGCACATAAAATGTGGAAGACAAAGGAAGGACAGACTTAGCCTCTTCTGCTGCTATACTCTTTGGTGACTCTCCCTAGTCTCTGTACACAAACACTAACTCACATAAACTCACAGAGCTCACACACTCATAGGCATGCACACATCTACATCCTGTCACTCACAGGCCTTATCAAAATGGAGCGCTGATCTGGACACATTTCACCATAGCGAAGAGACAGGTTTCCTTTCAAGGACAGTCATCTCCTGGTATCTGTAGGGGATGGTTGCCAGCAAGGACTCCAAGGAAGGGTAACAAAGTCAATAGATTGTCAGTTCCTTATATAAAATGCAATATTTACCTATAGCAGCAGCACATCCTCCTGTGTTCGTTAGATTATCTCTAGATGACTTAGAATACTTAATACAATGTAAATGCTCTGCAAATCATTGTTACACTGCATTGTTTGGGAATAATAACAAAAACGTACATGTTCAGTACAGACACTTTTTTTTCAAATCTTTTTGATCTGCAGTTGGTCAAGTCCACAGATGCAGAGCCTATGGGTGCAGAACGTTGATTGTTACCTTCTTGGGAGTCTCTGTTGTTAGGAAGCTCAGATTTTTGCCCATGTCCTAATTTATCTAATCAATTCAGGCTAATTTCGTCATTGTCTGGCTACTCAAAGACTTCGGGCTAATTACTGAGCACACTTATCTCTGATAGAAAGGCCTCTCCTGATCACAGAAGGCACAGGTTGAAGGAGATGGGAAATGCAACGGGTACTCTGAAGGATGGCTCTCCTGATGCTGGAGGCTTGAGAGAAAATTTGAGCCTAAATGCCTTCCAGAGACCCCAACAAGGCTTGCTTTAAACATGGGCCTGTCCTGTAGCTGCACACATTGTTTCTGCCAGAGCACACTTACATTCCCCCGCCTGGAACGGTCTCTCAACGGTTCCCACTTGCCTCGGAGACAATAGCAGAGGGAGTCAGAGCGAGATCAGATTACCTCTGATTTCATGTCTTCCTCAGTTTCATGGATCATAGGTTTAGGTTATTTTAAGAACTGCTACCAAAGAAGAAGAGGCAAGGAATTCAATATAATAACACTGGCAACGTGACTGAAAGCGTCTACTTGCCCTTCCTCCCTCGTTTCTTCTCGCCATTTGTCTTTCTCTCCTTCCTTTCTGGCCACAAAGTGGATACTGACGACAAAGGGCAGGGCACTGGGTCCTGAGGACAAAGAAGTAAACAAAGGCAGCCTTTTCCCCTCGAGCACAGGCCAGTTGCAGGGGACTTGCAGGAAGAATGGATCTGGTCTCGGGTCCTAGATCCGCAGTAACTGCAGTGTGACACGGAGCTTGTCCTTCCTTCAGCCATGCCTGCCTCCTCCCCCATAGATACTGCTGATTTGCCTTTCAAATCCAGCGCCATCAAAGGAGAGGAATCTAGATAGGGCAGGCAGGTGGGTGGGTGGATGGGGGAACAAAAGATCAATCAACAGAGCAGATTACAGAAGAGCAGATTACAGATCCCTTCTTCTGAAAAGGGATCATTAACTGAAATATATAAAGAACTTCTACAACTCAACAGCAACAACAAAATAACCTAATTAAAAAGTGATAAAGGACTTGAGTAGATGTTTATTTGAAGAAGATATACAAATGGCCAATAAACACATGAGAGAAGAAGTTCAACATTCCTATCAATAAAGAAGAGCAAAATACATTACGAATCACAGAAAGACCACTTCATATTCTTTATGTTGGCTATTGTCACAAAAATAGAAAATATGGATAGGTTAGTCATGTGGAGAAATTAGAAGCCTATTCACTGCTATGGGGGGAGTGAAATGGTTCAACCACTATTGAAACCAGTATGGCAGTCACTGGAAAAAGGTGTCGTCATTAGGTGAACCTGGGAAATTCATTAGCGCCTGGGGAACAGTTTCCTGATGGAAGAGCAGTGAACTGGAGTCCAAGCAGAGGACGGCAATTTTCACTGCTCAGAGAAGGCAGACTTTAGGGTTTGAGGAAACTAGAGGTGCTGGAGATGAAGGGGAGGGCCAGAGAGGGTAGCGAGCCCAGCGGGTTTCCTCATGAGTCCTTGATGAAGAGGCAGGCTGTGCAAACTCAAAGCGAGACTTGGAAGTGGCTGCTGTAGGATGGGGAATACGAGAGATCAGGCATGGCTCAGGACTGTTGGGGACATTCAGCCGAGATACCTTAGTCTTTAATGTCAGACTCGATGCAGACCTGACTCTCCCAGTACCCAACCGGTCTGCCAGCAGAGGCATTGTTCTCAGCTCAGCACCAGGGCTGCCCTCAGCAAACACAGGACATCGGGAAAAGCTAAGACAGAACGTGGAATCTTGCAAACACTGGGACATCTGGAGACACCCAAACATTCACACCAGATGCCTCAAGAACTTTGCCCACTGAGGAACGAGACATCCAGAAAACTTTGACCACTGATGATCACTACAATCTTCCCACCTAATGTCCCTTACCTTTTTTTGAGCCCTATAAAAAAAGCCCACTTCTCTTTGTTCCCTACAGATGGCTTTATCACCCTCTGTCTGCCTGCACCCAGGTGTTAAGCCGTATGCCTCGTTGCTTTCACATAAGCCTGTTGAGTGGTCTCTGCCTCACGTCGTTCCTTACACTTAACTCACAAGGAAAAACTGAGCTCTAGAGTAAGACCTATTTTAGACCTCTAACAAAGTTTGGAAACAAACTCTGACAAGATTCTGTGGAGGGACAGAGTTTGGAGGTTGAGTCTTGCCAAGTTAGAGAGGCTAGGGATAGAGATTTGGCTTTCAACTGAAATAAACAGTAAGTGAAATCTATTCAATTCCAAGAGGAGCCTGCAGTAGTCAAACTACATAAAACAGAATCTCAAACCCATATGATTTAACACAAAAATATTCAGTAAAAAGTAAAACATTGCTGAACACTGATGGAATTCAAGAAAATGTGATCCACACACATGGTGTGGAGGGTGGGCGGTAATGTGTACACCAGCAGAGGCTGACCGCAGTCTGACCACAAGGTGACCCTTAATATGGATTACGCTGGAAAAAAAAAAATCTTTAAAATAGTTACTGTAAAAATGTTCAAAAAACTTAAGGAAATAGAGACAACAAAAACCAAAAATAACCAAATACAAATTTTAGGTGAAAAATTTATTGAATGGTCATATCAACAGATTAGCCATATGGAAAGAAGAGACATTGAACTTGACTCCAGATCCAAAGAAATCATCTAATCCGAAGAGAAAACAAAAGGACAAAAATTTCAATGGAGTCTTAGGGCTGGCTAAGTGGGTCAATATCATAAAGTTAAACATATGAGTAAACAGGATTTCCAAAAGAATAGACCAAAATGATACAGAAAAGAAATGCTCGACATGTAACCAAAGAGTTAAAAAATTTGATGAAAAGCACTGATTTACAAAAAGTTCAAAAAACTACAAGCAAATAAATACAAGAGAAACCACCTATATCACAGGGAAATTACATAAAACTAAAGAGAAAGAGAAAATCTGAAAATATCCATTGAAAAAAGTCAGAATATGTACATGGGAATAAAGATGAAATTGACCCCTTGCTTCTGATGAAAAAGCCAGAAGGCTGGAGTACGGTGGGATGATGTCCTTACTTAACTTGCTGGGACGGTGTTGGGTGGGTCCACCCAGAATTCTGAAAACACAAACTGAAAACATCATTCAAAAGGGAGGGCAGGGCCAGTGAGGTGGCTCAGTGGCGTAAGTGCCTGCCTGGAAAGCGCGAGGGCCCAAGTTCGACTCCCGGAACCCACATAAGATAAAAGGGCCGGTGATATCGCTCGGCAGCATGGGTGCCAGCTGGCCTCGCGAGGTCCTGAGGTCCACCCCCAGTACCCACAAAAAAAAAAAAAAAAAAAAAGGGAGGGGAGTTTATAAGGACATTTTCTGATAAACAAAATGAAGAGAATTTATTGCAATAAAAGAAATTCACAACAGTGTCCTAAAAGTCAAAGGGAAATGATACCAAAAAGAAATTCAGATATAGAGGAAGTAAAGACTGGCAACAGAAATTGAAAGCCAATATTTACACATAAAAGAATATGTGACTTTTTTCTCGCTTATAATTTCTATGAATGAAAACTAGCTAAGCCAAAAAAAATGTTTGTAAGGTAGGATTTATTATATATGAAGAAATAAAAAAATGACATGAGTACTAAAAAAGGAGTTGTGCCCATAAAATTATAGTACTCTTTAGTTAATACATCTGGAAAGCATTAGGTAGGAGGTGTGAAGGGTGATGGGGAAGCTGTAGCCTCAGAAGTGAAAGGTCAGGTGTGATGAATTCAACAGACAGTGAAAGTTAAAAATACAGATCGTTAGTTCTAGAGGAATTATTAAGCAAAATGACAACAATATTGCCAATAAGTTAATAGAGGAAATAAAATAGATTATTGTGTCCTATTAGCCTATCTCTCCTTGTCCACCAAAAATAAAGATAGAAAACAAAAATGACAACAGAGAAACTCAAATAGAAGACAAAAATAGAAAACAGTGAGACTGGACTTCAACCCAACCATAGGAATAATCACACAGAAGGTTTCTATGGTTTTGATCTTGAAGGGACCCCTCCCCAAGGTGCACAACCCCAGTATGGCACCACTGGGAAGTGGTAGACTTAATGGGTGAGGCTCAGTAGAGGTCTTGGATCACTGGGTTGTGCCCTCAAATGGAATTGTGGGACCCCAGTTTCTTTCTCTTTCTTTTGTTTCCCAGTCATGAGGTGAGTGGTTTTGTCCCATCACACACTCCACCATGATGCCCCCCACAGGCTCAGAGCAATAGGCCTAACCAATCATGGACTGAACTCTCTGAAACTGTGAGACAAAACAAATTTCCTCTTTATAAATTGGTTATCTCAGATATTATCAACTGGAAAGCTGACTAACACAAATATAAATGGAGCCAACACTCTTATTTAAAGTTAAGAGCCACTCAGAGTAAAATGAGAAAAAGGAAAATGCACATCCATTTTTTTGTAAGGGACACAAAGAAATTCCAATTTCATATGGTTTTGCCAGTGAATTTTATTAAACATTTAAGGAAAAAAGAATTCCATTATTACTCAACTCTTTCAGAAACTGGGAGTGGGACAGATGCTGCCATCACATTTTATGAATGTATCATTTGTCTGATTCCAAAATCAGAAACATATAATACTGAAAAGGAAATCAATAAACCAATATTCCTCATGAACATGTATACAAAATCTTCAAAATATTAATCAGTTGTTTCTGTAGTTGGGTCCACTTTCTCATTCTCAATTCTCATGCATTTTCTCTTCATACCTTAGTTGAATTTATCCAAATTTAGTTTGCTTTATAGATATTTAGAAAGACTCGTGTGAGTATTAATTCTAATTCATGCTTCATTTTAATATAGTTCCAGCTTTTAGATTGCATTAAGTCTTTGTGTATGTGTCTAGAATGTATACTTCTGTTTTGTTTTCAATGCAGTCATTTGAAGATTGTGGAGTATAAAATATGTACAGGTAGCAAATTAACTCTATTATACTATTCAGTGTCCCCCAAACTCATTTATGATTTTTGAGTTGATCCATTAAAGTTTCAGGGAATTGACTTAGTTTCCTAACTTGATTATGCTCCAGTTACTTTCTCTTCCCATTATAGGAGTTATATTTATCTTGATGTCTGGTGCCTGGTTATCCAGCATAATCGCGCCCTGACACATCTACTGAGAGCAGTTATCATTATTGGTAATGTCATTAATGCTTAAAATGCTTCCCACTTACCTTTAAATAGCCATTGGGAAAACTGGCTCCCTGAGGAACCTTGCATTGATTCCTGAGCCTCCCTTTTCTGCATTCCCTCAGCAGCTGTGCTTCTGTCTCATTACTCTTACCATATTTTATTAACGTGATGCACCGAGTGATGTTTTTCCTCGTTAGATTGTGAATTCCATTAGAATGGAGTTTATACCTTTTTTGTAAAATTCCAATTCTCAGCATAGTTCTTGGACTTGAGAAGAGGCCGAGCAAATATTTGTTGAATTAGATTCAAAAGAAAAATGACCAAAACCCAATATGTATTTAGGAACTCTCATTGTAGGTCTTGGAACATGTGCTGGCTGTGAACTCAGACAACGGGAAGAATTTGAATGCAGAGAGAAACCTGAGAGAAAGATACATCTTTCTCTGTCTCCATCCTGCTCCACCTCACCCTGCTGCAGCACCCTTCCTGAATCTTTCTCTGTGCTGGGCCCTTCTTTTATCCTGGGCCCGATCCTAGAGTCCCTCCCTGCATGTCTTCGCCTTGCCTTTTGTCCTGGAGGAAGCAGGGTTAAGGGGCACACTGTTTGAGTGCCAATTCTCTATAATAAAATGCTCTCTTTGACCAGCTCTGTGGTGTGATCATTCCTTATAAGCCACCTCCTCCGTGCCTTACATGGGACAAGGAGGGCAACACCGTGACCAGGAGCTCTGCAGAGGTAGGATGAATAGTTGGGGAAATGAGAGTTCCCATTCCTGTGTCATATGTCAGGTACATGAGACTCAGGTATGGTCCTTGGATGAGGCTGGCAACAAGCCTGGCACTAACTAGAGAGTGGCACGGTGGCAGCTTCAGTCCCAGCAGCTGGGCAGCTGGGCCCTGAGGATTCCCAATGCACGCTGAACTCTGGCTTCAGCTGTGGGCCAGTCTAAGTGGAGCAGCCTCAGACTCGTTGTCCAGCCTCCACCTGTTCCCTCTCCTCTCCGCCTCTGCTCCAGCTTCACACCTAGGCAGGAGAGAGGCAGAAGAGGTCTGACCCAACAGATCACCTGCAACTCCTGAGAGCAGTAGCGCCTGCCTCACACCTGCAGCCTTTGTACTGTGCGGTGCATTCCTGACCTGGAACATCCTTGCTGCACCTCCTGCAATGCTGTGCCTCTCAGGAAGCAGCTCAAGTGTCGTCTCCTCTATGAAACCCTTCGTCTTCCCTAAGCGGTGTTGATGACACCCTTCCCTTAGCTCCTAAGATGCCCTGGCCATTTAGTCATCATACCTTTTAACATATAGGCAGTAGTGACAATTTTTGTTAAAATACCTTTTTCTCTTCTTAGTCTGAGGGATTCTTATGGACAGGATGAAATTGGATCCTTCTCTTACATTCTCAGTTCCTACGTAGGTTGCCACGTGATTGTACTCAATTAATGTTGTGAATTTACTGGAATCGACGGGGCAGATGCATTCACTGAGTGATAACTGGAGGGAAGGATGCTTCAGTTTGGAGGGCTGGAGGACTGGGCTTTTTAGAAATACATCTGGTATTTGTGAAATCCTGCACTTTGCACATTGTAGACCCATGCTATCTAAAAAGCTGCCATCCCTGACTCATTTTTCATTGACCAATAAGAACTTTGTGCACATGGCTGGCATGAATTTTAGCTCCTCTAAAGTGCCAAGGCAACACTCATCTGTAGGCTCAGGAGCCCAACAGATAGGGAGTCAACTTTTTGTTCTAACCTTCTACGGCATGCTTTTTGAGCCAATTTATTCATGGTAAAATACAGATATCAACTTCTTTCAGCATAACCAACTGCCTGGGAAATTTTTTATGCTAATAATTTTTATATGAAATTTGGCCTATGATTTATGGGGTTCCTGACCTCCACAAAGTATTGTGGAGATTAAGGGAGATGACATATAGACCACTGATCAGAATGGCACTGAGGGCACACCATGAAGCTCCCCCTGCGCTAACACAGCGATGATGGATGAGCTGTGCTCATGAACAAAAGGAACCTCTCAGGGCTCCGAGCATAACCGAAGCCCCATGGTGAGCAGAGTGGAAGACACCGGCTTGCCGGGCTCTGCATCTGGAAGCAGGTGGAGCTGGGAGTCAGCAGGAACCAGACACGGTCTGAATGCCTGGGATGTGGGTCCTGAGCTTCTTACACTCCCTGAACAAGATGTAACGGACACTGCCCCGGGGCTGTGCCTGATATAAAATTGTTTTCTCCCATGGCTGAAGAAAGTGAATATATACTAGTATAGCCACCATGGAAATCAGTATGGAGATTCCTCAAAAAACTAAAAGTAGAAATTCCATTCCACCCAGCTATTCCCCTTTTAGGTATCTTCCCAAAAGAGTCAAAGACATATTACAGCAACACATGTACACCAATGTTTATAGCAGCACAACTCGTGATAGGTAAATCTTGGAAACTGAAGAATGGATAAAGAAAATATAGTATTTATACACAATGGAGTACTGCTGTGTTGTAAAGAAAGATAAACTTGGGTCATTTGTAGGAAAATGGATGCACCTTGAGACCATAATGTTAAGTGAAATGCGTCGGACACAAGTTTAAATATTGCATGCTTTCTCTTAAATAAATAAATAAATAAATAAAACAAGTAAGTAAAAGAGCAACATAAAAGACACTAGGAAACAGGGAGAAGATAGATCTTTTGGAAAAGGGAAAGGGACCAATAGCTGGAGGGAGGAGGGCAGGAGGAAAGGGGATGTAGAAAGAATTGAGATGTTTTATATGCATGTGCCAACTCCTCACGATGAATGCAATCATTATGCACTGCAAACATACACTAATAAAAATAAGTTCCCATACATTGGACCCACGCCCATGTCAACCATGTTGGGTTTTCTGGGTGATATTTGTGGTCATCACGGATGAATCCCAAACGCCATCGAAGCTCTGATTGTGGACTGGATAGATTGAAGCCTCCTGATTGCAAATGGCGACTATGGAAAGAAAGCAAATAAGTTGCAAAATAAAACCAAACAAACACAGCTGAGTCCAACAAGGGTGGTTCCAGACAGGCTGGGATGTCGTAGGAGCTCAGGAAATGGTAATGCCTTCTTTCCTCATCTGCAGCGGCCCTATCCCTTTCTACTTCTTACACATATTTAAGTACTTGTCACATTTCCCTTCTAGACAGTGTGCTCCTTGAGATCAGTGGCTTTTTCTGAGGGCTTCCTCTTTTTCTGGAGGGGTCTGGGCCCAGGCAAACAGAGGGAGCTCAGGGACCCTTTCCTTTTGGGAGGCATTTGCATACGGAGTGCTGCGACTTTGTAGTGGAATCCTGGGAAACAGCACAGTTCAACTTTGTCCGTGTGAAAGGGAGCTTGGAATACATTTTTCCACTCAACCATTTTGGAAGATGGACTAGTTGCTCTGGGGAGCTTTTCCTCTTTCTTGGCGCTACTAACACTCTCCACAAACACGGCCCCCTCTGTGCCTAGGAATCCTTCAGGCCATGGATGCAGCCTCCACCATAGAGCTGGGAAGATCCAGGCCAGCCGCTGCCCGTGCTCCAGGTTCACTGAACACACAGCTCTTCTCGCTGGCCAAGGCCAGGGCACGACATTCTTCCCACCGCCTTTTGGAACTTTCTTTCCCCGCGGTCTCTTTCACTCGCATGTGCTGGCAGCAGTGTGCTCTCTGATAGGAGGAAGCCAGCTGCCTTCACACAGTGGGATCATTTCTGTTTCCTACTTTTCCTTCCTGGTGTTTGAGTTGGTATTTTCTGTGAATTTGACAGCATTGGGTAGCACTCTTTGTATGTGCCCCGGGGCTCCAGTTTATCTTTAAATGAAACTAACTCCGCCTCTGAAAGTCTCTCCACCACTTCTTCCGTTTTGATCCAGGTTTGCGAGCTCATGTCTGTTCTTCAGTTTCCGTCTTGATCACCTCTAGTGATTCTTCTGTTCTCCCTTCGTTCTTAAGTACCTGGGTTTGGAAGGAAAGAGCCTTTGTCTTGCTGAGTCCTCCCATTGCCACCGCTTAAGGAGCCACTGCTCACGTGTGTTTGAATTCAGCGAGCAAGCAGTTGCACAGTATTTATATCCAGGGCTGAGTTTGAACTCATATAATACTGAACTCTTCCGAGTCAGTTGCAATGCAGGCAGGAAAGGGAAACACTCACAGAGTGACTGATTTTAACTGCAGTGTGGATCTCCCTGCGTCTCAAGTCCTTTCTGTCCTCAGGATGGCACCTCCATGTGACCAGAACATGCCGTGCCAAGGCCTCTCTTTCTCTCCACGCCATGCACTGTGTGCCCCTTTCTGTCAATCTATCTAGTTTGCCTAGGATGTCAGGCATAGCTGTTTGGAAAGCGAGATCTAAACCTTCTTCCCTGGCTCACACACTCAGGGCTCACCTGTCAGGAGTCTGATGCTGCCCTGGAAACTGTACTGAAATTACAATCCCAGCTCTCGCTCTTCACTCTTCCTCCTGCTTTTGAAGCACTTCCTCTGGTCTGGGTAAAGCTCTGTACACATCATTTCCTTTCTGGACTTGGGTCACAGAAGGGTTTTGAAATCGAACAGATGTAAGACGTGTACCATCCTTCTTAGTGTTGCTCAGCCATTCCTCTCATGCTTGAACCTGTGAGTAGCCAGCTTCACAAGGCAAAGGGGAGGCAGTAAGCGCTGCCATTCACTGTACCCATCTCACAGTGTAGACCTCCAAGAGCTATGTTCTCTTCCCCACTAGTTCTATAGGTGGCTTGGGGTGGCCCTTGGCCTATGAAGTTAAACACAAACTCAGGTACTAGGTACACACCACACTAAAAATAATAAAGAAAGGGAAAAAGTAGAAGAAGGATGGATACACACTGATATATTTAACACAATGTGCATAGCTGCTTCAGTCTCTGTACCTAGACGTGTTGTAAGGTCTTCTACAGCCCATTTCAAGTTCTCTTTGCTCTCTGCCAGAATATGTTCTGGCTGGGATTCTTTGTCTGGAGGGGAGAAGTCAATTCTTAATGTTCCTGTCTTGGTTGGGTTCTCACTGTATTCTATTAACTTCAGATACAGGCTCTCCAAGCAACCTGCTAGGTTCAGAATACTCCCTGACTATTTCGGACATAGCTTCCTTTCAGTTTTATTTGGTAGAAACATCCCAATTCTCATTTGTTAATTGGTATAAATAACACCAGTTTGTCATAGACTTCCTTCTCTGCGAAGTACTTCCTTAACCTGAGGGCCAGGCCAGGAGGCAAACGCAAGTCAATGGAGTTGTTCCTCCATAGAGGAAGAATACGAAACTTCCTCCTTTGGGAATCAAGGCCTCTAAGCCCAGAGACACCCAGGTCATGACTGAAAGTCAAAAAATTGTAAATAAATTGGCAAGAGTGCTGCTTGAATGCTGGGCCTGTGGAAAGCAGCAGTGGAAGCAGCAGCGATGTGTATTGGCTGCTGGTTCAAAGTGTACACTGCAGCCTCCAGGCAGAAGTCCTAACTCACAGGGTGTTGGCACTTTAAATGGGTCTGCAGCTGGCATTCAGCCATTGTACGGAACCAACTGCTTCTGGATGATGGAGTGTACCGTACGATCAGAGAATTTCACAGGCATAAGTCTGTTGGCAAACTTACATTGCTGTAAAAAACATCTTTGGTCAGAAAAAATGTGAGGAAGGCATCATAAGATACCGTGTAAGGTTGTATGGGAAGAAGCATTTCAAATGGGGAAGGCGAGTGTATAGTTGGAGTAAAAGTCTGCTCAGAGGAGATAAATCCCTTCCCTCTGTCATGGAAGGGATCCAATGAGCTTGAACTGGGCACAGTTTGAGAAGGTGCTGGGTCAGAGGCTCAGCACTGGGCTATACTGTGATCAGGGTGGTACATAGGTGAAAACCTATGTTGTTAAACTTGTGTTTTTGCATTCACCAATGCCGCCATGGCCGCTTTGCTCATGGACCCACTGATCAAGTAAAAGGATGTCAAAGACAGAGATGGTTATCTGTGCAATGGACTGTCTAGCCCTACTGGCTTACCTGAGAGCTTTCTTTGCTGTGAATATCTTGCCTGGAGTGAAACAGTATCATCATCAGTCCTAGGTAACTGGCCAGATAATTAGCTACTGCCCTTGAATTAGCATGGATCCACGAGGTAGTCCTACACCCTTCAGTGAAGGTAGGTGAACAGATGTATGGCTTGGAGCCATGACAATTTCACCGTTGCTTTTCTGTGTGGTTTCTGTATGGGTGGCTATAGTGTCAGCTCTTCTAGGGTCTGCTCTTCAGAGGGACTGCCATTTGATCCAGCAGGCGAATGATCCTGCCCGGGACATTTTCTCTTGCTGGTTGGAATTTGGAAAATGCTGGGCCTAGACCGGTGAGATAGCTCAGCAGCATAAGCGCCTGCCTGGCAAGCGCAAGGTCCTGAGTTCGATTCCCGGAACCCACAAAAAAAAAAAAAAAAAAAAAAGAGAAAGGAAAATGCTGGGCCTAGATTGCTCCCTGGAGACCTAAGGTGCTCTGCCATTGGGTTTCTCCTCTATCTACCAATTCCTCTCTTTCCACCCCACTGATCTGTTGCTGATTGCTTCTTGTGGTATTTCCAGGAATTATAGTTGTCCTTAGTGGGGAACATTGGTTCATATGGAGACACTGGTATATAACACCTCATCTGGATAAGAAGTCTCCAGGAGAAGAAAATTTAAGAATAAAGATATCTTGTTTTGCATTTTTGCTAGGTTAGAACCTTTCTTTTTTTTTTTTTTTTTTTTTGTGGGTACCGGGGGGACGACCTCAGGACCTCGCGCGCCAACAGGCACCCGTGCCGCTGAGCGATATCACCGGCCCCTTTTTCGTATGTGGGTTCCGGGAGTCGAACTCGGGCCTTCGCGCTTGCAAGGCAGGCGCTTACGCCGCTGAGCCATCTCACCGGCCCGGTTAGAACCTTTCTTAATCTCATTCTCATCTACAACCAATTTTCACGAAGTTCGTTATACAAACAGACCTGATAGTCAGTGAAGTCCACATCTAAGAATGTCTAAGAGGGGGCAGAGAATAAGATCATCTAAGTCATGTTTCTGTTAAGGTGCTATGCAGCCAGAAACAATAGTTTATGGTTTGCACCTGGAGTGTCTTCCTAAGGCTCATGTTGAAGGTTCCCAGCTGGTGGTGCTATTGGAAGGAAGTGGAAACTTGGTGATGAGACCCAGTAACAAGAGGTGGGTTACTGGGGACATGAGTGCCTTTGAAGGGACCCTGGCCCCTTCTGCTTTCTTTCTCTGCTTCCTGTCTGTGATGCAATGAGCAGCTTTGCTCCACCACACTCTCCCTTTCATGATGTTTGGCTTTGTCTCAGCCCCAAAGTGATGAGACCCAGCAATCATGGACTGAAACCAAAACCAAAGTAAACTTCCCTTCTTTAAGTTGATTTTTTTCAGGTATTTTGTCAGAATGACAAAAAGCTGGCAAATACAACATTTACAGAAAGAGAGAGTAATCCAGAAATTATATAGTATGAGTAGTCGCGAAAATGAGATTCATGAGAATCTCAGTCTTTGAAACAATCTCAAAGAAAGTTAAAAATCTACAACATATGGATTAAGGATTCTAAGTGATCTTAGCAAGGAATCAGAAGGCCAGGAGGCACCAGCTGATGTGTGAGTTGTGTGTGCTTTTCCTTATCATGGATGAGGACTTGTGCTGATTCAGATTGTAACGTTGCTAAGGTGTTTGGAAATAAGCTGAAGATTTAGAGAAAGGGACTCCAGATTCATTACAGTGACCTGAGTGAGCATGCATGTAGCTTGCAAAGTGGCTGTGGATGCAGTGTCCTCTTCGTGCTAGGAGCTGTCAAGAAAATGGAGCCCATACCGCCCTGTGTGTTTGTAACCTGGGTATGCCTGTGAATTGCGAGCTGGCATAAATGTTTGTATAAGAAAGAGGCTCCAATATTTGGTTGGAAGCTGGTTCCACGGCTATTGTTGGATTGTCAAGAGGAGCATTCTAAGAGGGGATGGAAGCTTGAAATATGTCTCAGAGACCAACATATCGAAGGGTCAGGCAAAGGCAAAAATCTCAAAATGGGGACTAATACAGGATAGAGAAATGCTGGCAGGAAATTGGTGCTGTGTTATATCCAGGGCAGAGAGCAGTGGCAATTTGTCCAGAACGTGCCCTTTCGCAGCGTGAGATGTTGAGGGTCTGGCATTATGGAGGTCAGTTTGAATGGTCGGAATGGAAGGCAGATGGTTTTGGCTGAACAAGTACTATGAGATAGAGAAATCTCAACTTTAAGGGAAGACAGCATTTCTTTTTAAAATTTGCATTCCCGATAGTTCCCTGTGGGAGATCTGGCAAATGGCAGATGTTTATTGGTGCTCATATTTTCCTGCTAGGAGTCTGGGTTTCTCCGGCTCCTCCAGGGAGCTGGCCTTGGCAGCCCCTCTAGAGCAGCTGTACGGTTTCCTGTAGCCAGCCTTGTGGCTGTGTCTCCTGATGGTGCTCAACAGGCAACATCGTGAGTTCACGGTGTTAAGCTACGAGCTCCTGCTCCGCAGTGGCTCACCCCCGCCTGAACACCCGCAAGGGCTGGATGCTGATTGTCCCAGAGAGGCTAGGGAGGGCACCACAACACAGAGAAGGTTGTGCTCACACAGTTTCACTCAGGGACGACAACTCATCCATTACAAGTGCAAATGTTAGAATAAAGGAACCACACTGCTTAACAGCCGTAGGCTTCAGAGATGGTCATTGTCAATCACGGTCTCTCACTGGGCGAAGAAGACATTTTTAATTAGCTGGTTTGGGTAAACAACCAAAGGAAGGTCATTGCTCTTAAACTGATGAATTAAACTTGGATAACATCTAGATTATGTGTTTTTTCCCTTTGTGATGATGGCTACCTGATAAGCACAATTCAGTGTTCTCTGTCCACCATTTTTCATCTCAAACACTCTCTCTCCTAGAGTGGAGATGTTGTCTTGGGCATCACTGACTGCTTCCTAACCTTACCATCCTATCTCTTCCTGCCGGTGCAAATAGACTGGGATTTCCATGGGCCTCTTCCTCAGACTCTACTTCCCGATATCCCTTTGAGTGTTTTGGGAGGCTGCCTTTGAGATATAGAATTGCACAGAGTGGACATCTCCTGCCTTCTCTTTCAAAGGAAAAGAAATCTCATGGGCATTGAGCTATCACTGTGTGCTAAGCACTTCTGCAAATGTTACCTAATTTAGTCTCTGCCATGGTTCAGTGGAGTTTGTTTGGTGATCCCATTTTAGAGATAAAGTAACTGAGTCTCAGATAAGCTCAGGATGAAATATCTAACTTGCAATAAAGCCATCATTTGCATCCATATCTGTCTTCCCCAGTGCATTGCATTCTATAACATAAGATAAATCCTTGGGATCACATGGTTTCCTGTGGCCTCCATTGCTCCCTCTACCCTCTGGTGGATTTTTCATTCAGGCATAAACTTAAATGCTATCTCCTCAGAAAGCCTTTTATGACCACTCCAGGGTTTTAGTACCCTCCTTCGCAATCTGACTATTATCATTACTAGGCAGTTTATTATTTATTTTGAGTCTTTATTTTCTGTCCTTTCCTTCTAGGAAGAAAAACTCTGTGAAAATAGAAGTCTTGGATAGTCTAGCCATTGCAATGTTCAATCTCTATAGCAGTACCCACATCCTAGCCACTATTAATAATTGCTTGGTGAATAAATGAACTGGTAGCTAAATTATGGATTATGTGAGTGATGGAACAAATGAGTAGAAATTCCTCTATTCCATGGATTACTTTTTAAACTATTAAATTTCCCCTTAGAATATAAATAAATTATAAAGCATTAGTCCTATAAAAGCATCAAATGTTCTTTTCAATGTGAACCACACTTAGTTGACTTAGAGTAATATACTCCAGTTCAGTAATTCAAAGCCAGTAGAAGAAAATGAGCTGGGATGGAAGAGAACTTGGGTTCTGCAGGGACAGTTGGGATTCTTTGGTAGGGCGAGATTAGGGAACTGGGCCCCTGTAAGAGGTAGAAAGACCGGGGCCTCTGCATCTCAGCAAGCAGCCGAGCTGACAGCCTGTGGCTGTGAGGGCCGTTTCCGTGTAGATGCACTGCGCTGCAGTCTGGTTGTGACACCCTCTTCTGTGAGGCTACACTGTCCCTCATAGGCCTCTCTTTAAGTATGTTGCTTCTCTCTTTAAAATTTCTGCATTAGCCCACCAAACCCAGCCCCCTAGCAACAATTCCAACAACCAATCAGTGACCCTTGAAGGGGGTGGATACGGAGGCCCTACCCCATAAAACAGGACCGCAGCCCCAGATTTGAGGTGTCCCAGCTCTGGGCCCTTCCACTCCTCCCAAGGGGCTCTTTACCACTTCTTCATACAATACCTACAATAAAATTACTTTTATTTGCACCAGTCTTCTCTGACTCCTCTTCCTCCTTCTAGGTCAGAGAGAGAGGTCAGGCGAGGGCTGGACCCACCAGACATAGAAGGCTTCACTGATAATTTAGCAAAACCTGGGTATGTCATCCCTGGTAAGGAATTCTTGTTTCATGAAATCAGATTGCCCATCTTTCTTGATTTAAACTTTTGAATTTATGTAAACATATTTGCCTATGTTGTCTGCTGAGGTGGATCCTTCAGTAGCCAGAAACTTGGGCACCTGGGAAGTTTTCCCACAAAGGAGGCAGTGCTTTTGTTCTGCTTTCTGAGCATGAGAAAACACTCCAACCACCTTACATTCCTGGGTGTGGGAATGTAATGGTTTGCTATTGCTGTTGTAATAAGTTATCACAAACTTAGGCACTTGAAGCAGCACAAGTTTATTTTCTTGCATTTCTGGAAATCAGAAGTCTTAAATAAATCTTATTGGGCTAAAACCACAGTGTTGAACCAAGCTGTGCACTTTCTGGAGGCTCTGGAGGAGAATCCTTGACCTCTCTTTTCATCTTCTCGATGCCACTTGTATCCCTGGCTTATGGTCCCTTTCTCTATCTTCAAAGCCACCTAAAAAGCATCTTTGACTCTTGGTCCTACTGTGACGCTCCTGCCTCTGTCTTGTGAAGGTTCGTGTCATGATAGCAAGCCTTCTCAGACAACCCAGAGTAATCGCACATCTCAGGATCCCTAACTTAATCATATACGCGAAGTTCCATTTGCCACGTCAGGTAATGTATTCACATGTTGAGGAATAGCACATGGGAATCTTTGGGGGTCCATTATACCTCCTACCACAGTGACCATGAAAATTAAAAGGCAAGCAAATAAATTAATTTCTCTGAGAACCACCATTTGTGAAGGATTGGTGATGTGCATGGAACTAAAATATTTTTTGATCTCCAGTGCCTCTGGAAGATGGCCCCAAGCCTTCATAGCCTGAAATTCACACTTGTCCAAACTTCAATCTATTTTACTAACCAGGCAGATCAGTTTTCCTTCTTGGATCACAGCTGGATCCCTCCCTGCCTTTTCTCCTCTTTTTTCCGTGCTCTGATCCCTCTCTTCTAATGATTTGCTAATGCTGCCTTAGAGTGGTATTTTGGAAGAGATAGATCTTAGAGTAAAAGATGTGATACCATTCATCAGCATTACATTTAATCAATGCTCTGCCCACTTGCAGCCATTTGGTATCTTTTTACATAAAAATATAGAAACCATCTCTCTTCTATTTCTTCTGAAGACTCAGCATTCTCAATGTTGTCACTGGTCCTTGGTCCTTTCTTTCTCTACTTGATGCTGTCACCTTAAGCAGCAATATCCTCTCCAGGTACTTGAGTTAAATTCATATGCGGAATACTGCCGGATGTGTCTCCAATGCCATGTGATCTCCGAGGCCTCACGCCTGAAGGAAACAATTACTTGGAGAGTGGAAGAATGTGCAGTGAGTCACATGTGGGATAACAGGCAGGAACTCAAGTGTCTGAAGCAAACGTGAACAGATGGTCACCCAAGATACGACCAACCCCTTACCTGACTTCTAACTTCACTTGGATGTGTTTCAGATGCATCAACTCGGGTCTCCATGTTTGCACGCACACCCTTTCCTGCCAAAAGGCATTGTCTTCCTTACCTTAAAAAACGGCATAAACATTCAGCTGCTTAAAGAAGAAATGTAACTGCCATTCTTTACATCTCCTCCCCTGGTCCCACAGGTGATCTCTATTATCCCTGTCTCAGGTTTGGGTCAAGCGGGCATCAGCTCTTATGTGAACTGGCCCTCAAGCGTCCTTTCCTCTTCGCTTTGAACCATTCTCCACACATCAACCAGAGCGATTGTTTCAAATGTGAAAAGATCAGGTCAAATCTTACTCAGTTGTACCCCTTTAAAATCCTCCTCAAGAATAAAGACCAGGGGCCGGTGAGATGGCTCAGCGGCGTAAGCGCCTGCCTTGCAAGTGCGACAGCCTGAGTTCGACTCCCGGATCCCACATATGAAAAAGGGGCCGGTGATATCGCTCAGTGGCACGGGTGCCTGTTGGCGCGCGAGGTCCTGAGGTTGACCCCCCGGTACCCACAAAAAAAAAAAAAAAAGAAAAAAAAGAATAAAGACCAAAGTTTGTTTATAAAAACTCCAAACCATTTATTGGTTCACTCATTTCGTAGATATCTGCTGACTGCTTGTGCTATGCTAAGCACTTTGTAAGTCACTAGAATTATATAGAAAAGAACAAATTAAACACAGTGGCTGTTTTTAAGAAGTTATTTTTGATGGGGGAGGCAAAGATTAAGATAAAGGCAAAAAAATAACTGCAGGGTGTAATGGGAGCAAAGAGAATTGGATTTTTAAGGAAACAAGTGGTCAAAAAATTCCATTGTAAGGGCTTTCCTTTAAATCTAAGGAAAACACACTTGAAGAATAGAGAGAAGAGTAGTCCAAGTGCCAAAGAACATGTGCAAATACACTATATCAGAAAAGATGTGGATGTTGAAAGAAGAACTAGAGTAGATCACAGCCCATGCAGAGGAGAACAACACATAACGAGACAGGAGACACGAAGGTTAGATCGTGCATTGCTTTGTTGGTTGTGATACAGGTGTAAGCTTTGGGGGAAGAAGTAAATCATGATGCATTTCTCAGTTCATGATCTGAGTAGATGGAGGAATGGTAGTGTTATTTACTGAAAACAGAAAATCTCAAAGAGTGAATTTGAGTAGGGAAATGAACCTTGCATATATAATATTTGAGGAGCTTGTTAGACTGGAGCCATTGGGAGAGCAGTTGGAGGTGTGAGTCTGGAGTTCAAGGGGATGGTAGGGGTTGGGGATTTTAGTAGAGCTCAAAGTTTAATTTTCCATTTTAATGTGCATGCATTCTATGAATACCAGAGTTTTGGATTTAACACAAAGACTGACAGAATTAGAGAGGAATAGACTAATATAAATTATATTGGGACATTTGAATATTTCTTTCTTAGTAACTGATAAAAAAGCAGGCAAAATAATCAGAATATTGAACAAAGATTTGAACAAAATGACTAGCAAATTTGACAAGATAGAAATATGGGCCAGTGAGATAGCTCAGCGGCGTGTCTGCCTGGCAAGCGCGAGGGCCCGAGTTCGACTCCCGCAACCCACATACGAAAAAAGGGCCGGTGATATCGCTCAGCGGCACGGGCACCTACTGGTGTGCGAGGTCCTGAGGTCGACCCCCGGTACCCACACACACACAAAAAAAGATAGAAATATATAGAACCCTCTCTTGAAGAAATACAGAACAAACACTCTTTTCAAATATGCATAGAATATTTACAAATGTTGACAACCTATTGGGGCATAAAGAAAATCTCAACAAATTTCAAAGGATTGAAATTCTAGAGTAGGTTTATTGGTCATGATAATATTAAAGTAGAACTCAATGACAAAACAAACAAACAAAAAAAAACACAATAAAAAACTAGAATTTCCCATTTGTCTAAGGATTAATAACCATGGTTCTAAATGTCATGTATCAAAGTAGATAAACACAATTAGAAAAATATTTAAATGAAACAAATGAAACTGCTTTATAGAAAATTATTTGGAATGCTAGTAAACAGATAATTAAGGAGAATTTATTACCTTAAATACAAATATCATCAGAGAGCAAAAGCTAAAGAATTAGTGACCTAAACATCCATTTCAAAGAGTTAAAAAAAGTAAAACAAGTTAAACTCACATGCTGCTTAGGGAAAAAAAACGTTAGATAAGAGTGAAAATAAGTAAAATGGAAAAAGAGGATGCAGGGAGGATATTTAAAAAGTTAAAAGCGGTTCCTTGAAATAACTAATAAAATTGCTAAGACAATCAGAAAAAAGCAGGCTCAAATATTCACTTTTAGGAATGAAAAGAAGCAGTGACATAAATGTGAAAGGTACTAGAGAGATAGTGAGACTATGTGATAATTCATTATGATAATACATTTGAAAATGCAGACCAAATAAATACCTAGAAAAATAAAATATTAAAATTGATGAAAGGAGATAATAGTAATAGTCTTCTAAATGTTAAGGAAGGTGAATTTGTAATTTAAAACCTTCAAACACAGGAAAGTCCATGCCTCCTAGAATGTCCTTGGAAAACTACCAATATTTAAGGGAAAATAATGGTAAAAGTTCAAAGCTCTCTCTCTCAGATTTGGAATAAAACAAAATTTGTCATCAAATTAGGAGTGTAAGGATTACTACTCTGTTTTTGTGTGTGTGTGTATCCAAAATAAACATAGTATCAATGTACAAGTACCATATGTAATAAAACGAAACCAGGGAGCATATCACTCCTGAAGAAAGATACAGTGAGTCAGACACATTCTTGCAAACATAGCTCATAAAGTGGGAAAAATCTGACGCTTCATACAGTGTTGGGTTAATTCCAGGTGCTGGTTTGAATGTTTGAAAATCAGATAATGTGATTTATCACACTAACAGAATAAGGTAGAAAAATTATACGATCATTGCAAAAATGCAAAGATGTTGGTAAAATTTAACACCTGATCACCTTTGGTGTCTTTTCAAACTAGGAATAGAAGGAAATTCTTTTGATCTGATAAAAGGTATCTGTAAGGAATCCTACGGCAAATACCATACATAAACGCAGAATTGTGCAATAAGCAATGACAATGTATGGCAGTATGTAATGCAGTGTTTATGTAATAAATAATAACAATGTATGACATTAAGACAGACTCAGAGACAGAGCAAAGGAATACTAAGCAGCCTAGATTCATTCCTACTCATGGAAGATCCCTCGATTTAAACAAAAAAGGAAATACAGAGCAGTGGGAAGAAGGGGTTTTTCAGTAAAGGATGCGAGTCAATTAGACAACCACATGAATGAAAATTAAATTCGATCCCTGTCTTGCTTGTGAAACAAAAATAAATTTCTGAAGGGCTGCAAATCTCTATGTGTTGCATGACAATTAAACTTTTAGAAGGTAATATGTGAAAATATGCTTATGATATTGATATTGGGAAAACTTTTCCAAATAATACCTAGATACCAAGAAATATAAAAGAAAATACTGAAAAATAATACTACATTAAAATTAAACTTTTGTTTACAAAAGGTACTATTAAGAAATTTAAAAAAGCAAGCTACAAAGTGGAAGAAGATATTTGCAGCCCACATAACTAGTGTAGCACTCATAAATAGAATGTATCACTACCTCTAAAACTTCTACAATAAAAGATAATAGACTACCCAACAGAAAAACAAACAAGATATCTACATTAACACTTTACCAGTGTTTTGCTTGCTGGCCAATACCAAGAAATATATGGTCAAAAGTGCTCAATTTAGCTGGGCATGTGGTGCACACCTGTAATCCCAGCACTTAGGTGGCTGAGGCAGGAGGATTTCTGTAAGATTGAGACCAGCCTGGGCTACATAATGTGTCTAAGGCCAGCCTGAAAAAAAAAAGTGCTCAACTAGTTGAGCAGAAAAATACAAATTTAAATCACATACAATCACATACAATCCAACATTCTATCCGTCAGCATGGCTATGAGATAAAAGAGTAATATTTCTAAATGCTGGCTAATATAATGTGAAAGAATAGATACTTTTTATACACTACTAGTGGGACAGTACATAGGTGTAAATATTGTGGAAAGCATTTGTCATTATCTATTGAAGTTGAATTTATGTAAAACCCACGATCCCTCACTTTTATACCTGGATACATCCCAAACAAATTTCTACAGGTGGTATCAGTGGACACTTGTATGCGAAGATATTCAGAGCAACAATGTTTATGGAGATTATGAACAATGACAATGTCCATCAAAAATAGAAAAGAGATACATTATATAATGAAAACTTTTCATCAATCAACACATAAATTACAGCTTCGTACATGGATGAATCCCACAAACATGATGTTGAAAGATGCTATGCACAAACAATTTCATATCACATGCTGATATTCATGTGCATTTAAAGCATCGAGCAATCGCAGACAAGGTAAAGTATAGCATTTAAGCTTGCATACATAGGTGGTAAAAGTATAGAGCAAGGCAGAAATTATACAAGTAAAATGAAGACTCAGGGTTAACTTTCAAATGGACGGAGAGAAATTGGGAAGGGAAGGAGGAGGTTTCTGAGCTGCCAACACTGTTTAATGGATTTTTTTTTTTTTTGTCTTGGGTGGCAATTACTTGGTGTTGCCTTTTCTAAACACGTGTCATGTATCCCAATTTAAAAAAGTGTATGAGAGAGAGAGAGAGAAAGAGAAGGAGGGAGGGAGGGAAGGAGGGAGAGAGGGAGGGAGGGAAGGTAGGAGACAGAGAGGGAGAGGCAGTGAGACAGGGAGAGGGAGGGGCAGAGAAGGGGGAAAGAATGGGAGGTGAGGAATTGCTCATGGAAACAACTTTCAAACAATGTTATCTCTAAGAAGAAAGAGAAGCAGCATGGCAGATGTTAAGAAAATGTGGGCAACAATGAATTTTTTCTTCTTTTCTTTGGATAGGAGATATAGGGTGTATTTATGCACTGACATTAATTGTGCAAAAGAGAAAGAGACGTCTGAGAAATTGCAGCCAGAGGAAACTACAAAAACGAAAAGTCCTTGGCGATGACGGTGGGTGGGGTCCATGCATAGATTGATGAACCTTTCAAGTAAGGCGCTCCTAGGAGACCAGATGCTTACAAGAGGATCAGATGAGCGGCAGCGCAAGTTTTCCAGGTGCATGGCAAAGCCGTGTCTTTCCCCAGTGAAGCGCAGACCTCGTCCCCCTCGCAGGCTCCTTGCGCCCCCACAGACTTCTTCCGACCCCGCAGCGGATCATGACTCCTTCCTCCAAAGCGCGTGCTACGGCTGCCCAGAGCGCAGTGTCCCTCCCTTGTTTAATGCCTGCATCTCCTGTGAACCTCAGTGGAACCACTACACGGGGAAGTGTGCCCTGACTCCCCGAATACATCCCGGCTCCCAGGGCCACTGCTCCTCGCAGCACGTACCCCTGCTGTGATTGCATATTCATTTTGTCCAGGCTGTCCTCCCACAAGACAGTGTGTGCGATGTATTCAGGGTGTATTTTTCTTTGGACCAACCCTTGGCACAGAGCCTAGCATCCTATAGGTGCCATTTTTTGAATGCATGAATACATGAATAAATGAAGGTTGTGCAGAAGTATAATTAGAAATTGTTTGGAGAAGTCAGAATTTGTTGGCAAGAAATGTTATTAGCGATAATGCTTCTGCTCACTGATCAAACGCTCTAATGCCTTTGACCCAATAAATCGTACATTCATTTCGACAGCTGTTCATTAGTGAACATGTATTTAGTAACTGGGTTACACCAGATGCTGAGAAAGGCAGTGCCACGGGAGAGGGAATGGCCACAGAAGCCTTTCAGGTTTTGTATGAGTAGAATGGATCTGTGCAAACAGCCCTGGCTTTGGATTTTTGCAGTTTAAATTTGAATTCCAGCTCTTTCGCTTATGAATTTCTTGGCACTGGTCAAGTCCCTAAATTCTTGGAGCTCTTCTCTCCTTGTTTGTAAAATGAGACTCATCATTCATCCCTTGCAGTATTTTTGTGAAAACTGCATATGGTAACTGATCCAAAGGCTCGGGAGGCTCAGCCATAAGAGAGAAATGAGCTGGGAGCTCGGGCCCTAGGCATGCATGGGTTCTGCTCATGGATGGGGCAGGGCGAGCGCCAATGCTAAACGAGGTCTTGAGCTGATTCTCAGAGGAATGCAGTGCCACAGCTGGAAGGGGCTCAGAGTTTCTGCGGGCAGAACGCTTCCTGCAGGCGATGCCTCCACGTCTGAGGCAGGTCCGGCTGCATCTCAGAGCTCGGTTTCCTGTATCTCAGAGAAGGCACACTTCTTCCTCCCTTGTCCGTGGGGGTCTCAGCTGGGGCGCTAACAGGCAAGCTATTTTGAGGCATGAGGTATATAAAGAAAGGCTCACAGCAGTGCCTAGCCTTGGTCCTGCCATTGTGTGGGCCTCCTGCCGTGCCTCCCTCCTTACAGGGCATTTCGTGCCAGCAGGAATGCGAGGCAAGTTGTGAAATTCAATTAATTCTACAGCCAGCCCACAAGCCTCCCCCAGGGCCGGCCCAGCCAGCACTAGGCAGCGCTACTGCTAGGTCTAAAATTGAGGTTTCCCGACTTGCCCTCTTGCGTTCCACCGGCTCCTTCTTGGGTCTTGCTCTGCTCTCCCTCTGTGGTTTCACAGAAGGCAAAGCTGATCTACGGGGATGTGTTTCTATACTAAAACACTGCCGCATACCTAACTTTCATTTGGAATCTTCAAGAGCTTAAATTATAGAATTGCTTTTGTTGAAAATGGGAGGGAGTGACTAAAATTCCCTTTTCTTTGTCTCTTGAGTTCCAGCGGAATAAAGAAAAAAAAAAAAAAAAAAAAAAAAAAAAAAAAAAAAAGCAAGGCTATTCATACAACCAATGTGTTTCCAGGATGCGCCTACAGTCTTTAAATGTAGGAGTTCCAGTGAAGCAAAACCAAAACAGGGCCACCAGTTCTCTGTCCTATACCCGTAGGAGAAGGTAAGGGACAGAGATATGACCTTATTCTCTTTTTTCTTTTTCTTCTAACATTTTGCTGTATTTTTTCTTTCAAATTTTTATTTTTATCAGTCCATGTTCTCAGTACATGATGATTACACTCATTGTGAGGAGTTGGTACACGTAATTTTCATGCATAAAATGAGAGAGCAGAGTCCAGTGCCCTTAGACCCAGATACTGAGAAGTCAGAGCAGGAAGTGATACCAGGGACTGATTCCGGTGTTCAAGCAAATCAGATGCTTCTTTAAACCCAGTGAGAGTTCTGGACTGTAAAGACAAGAGTGGTGCTGAGAGGAGCTGAAAATATTCACTCCAATATTTTCTCCTTCTGGGGAATGAACAAAAAGTCCTCTTTCTATGGACAAAGTGACCATAGGGAAATACTAGATCTTACCCGTCATTCTTCAAAATATTTAAACTTATTCATTGCGTTTGAGATTTCAGTTCAACCAGGATGTTGTTGTTCATTTTTAAAGGTGGAAAATCCACGACTGTTGGGCCAATCCTCTTTCCTCCCTTGAAGCTGCTCCTCATTTGAGGTTGGAAGGTGAAATACAAATTCCTCACCCCCAAGAAACATTGAAATGGGTTAGGTGGATCATTACTTAAATTAATTCTAAGGTCAGCCTTTGCCTTTAACAAATGGTTTACCCACAATTCTGTTTTTCATCCCACATCCGGTCCACTCAGATGCCCAACAGAGAACACCAGTAGAGGAGGTATAATGAGCACAGAACACTACTGAGGCTGGGAGCTAATGCAACTTGGAAGTAGCCACCTGATTGGCAATAAGCAGGTAGCTGCCCTTTTGGGTAGCTCAAAAGAAAGAAGCAAAATGGCTAATCAAAGGGGCATGCAGATGGCACTTCCTGAGATAAAGAAGCAGGATGTGTGGGCAAACTGGGTGAAACTCATGAAAATAACTAACCTTCACCCTGTCCAGACAACCCTGCCCCTTTAAAAACCGTGACTAATTAATGATCATCTTTGAGACCCTTTGAGCGGGGCTGTTCCTCTGTGGAGTAGCTGTCTTTTCTGTACTCAGAGGAGCTCTGTCCAAGGAGTCACCAGCTTTGCTGTCTTTGCAGGGCTGCTGTCCATGGAGAAGCCAGCTGTGTTACTCTCTTATAATAAACTTTTATTTTACTGTGTAATTTATGTGAGGCTGGGAGTCCACACTGGCCAGTGACAGCGTCAGCATCTCAAAGTCAGTTATCCATCTTCAAAACTCTTCTTGTTCCACACGTGTGAAGATGCCACGGGAGTACGCAAGAACTGTAGCATCTGCTCAGCAACAAAACTAAGGAAAAACAAGAACATTTTAAATTTTTCTGATAAAGTTTTGTTCCTGAAACATAGTGGAGTATAATCTAGACTCATGTTGCTTTTGTCAACTAAAGATCATAGTGAAAAATCAATGCTATCTTGAGGCTGGTAGATAGAGGAGAAATTTGCACACATATATGGTCAAATATTCTTGGTATTAGAATCACAATTTTAATCCACCTATTGAGTCTACTCCACTGATTGTGGAGTATAATCTATAAACTTCCCTACAATAGGAGAAATCTCTCGATAAGTTTAATTGTGGCTTAGTTTGTTCCTCTTTTTCTACCTTCATGAGATGTTAAGTTACATTGTTATTTGAGATCTTCCTACTCTTTCAATGTAAATGTTTATTGCTTATGAACTTGGCTCTTGGTATTGCTTTTAAAGCTGTCCCTTGTCACTTTCCTTCTCATTGGGACAAATACCCAACACCCACAATTTAAATGAGGAGAGACTTATTTTGGTTCACACTTATAGTCCATAGTTGGCGTCCATGCAAGAGTGGCAGAGGGGCATAGCAGAGGAAAGCTGCCTATGTCATGGTTGCCAGGAAACAGAGGCTGAGGAAAGAGGAAGTGGGGCGGGAGATCCACCCTTCAAGGCTATGGCTTCAGTGACCCACCTCCTTGGATCAGGCCCTCCTCGTAACAGCAAGTCAGCCATGCCATGTCAATGACCGATCACCTTCTAAAAGCGCCACCTTTGAGCACATGAGGCTTTTGGTATAAAACCATAGTATAAACCATAATAGCCTCATTCCATAAATTGTGTTATGTTATGTTTTATTTGTCTGAAAGTATTTTTTCATTTCCTTTTTGATTTATTCTTTGACCCAATGGTTATCTAAGAGTGTGTTTTTAAAATTTCTACTTTTTGGGTGAAGTTTCCAGGTTTCCTTGTGATTTTGATATCTAGTTTTATTCCACTGTAGTCAGAAAATATGCTCAGTATGATTTCTTAAGTTTGTTAAGAAATATGTTGTAACATAGCATGTAAATTACCAAGGAGAAAGATCCATGCACATTTTGAGAAAATGTATATAATACAGCTGTGGGATGGGATGGTCTGTGTATGTTTTCTTCACATCACTGTTTTGGTCTACAGAGTTATGCAAGAGACGTTTCCCTTGGTGGGTCATATTTCAATAAGATTCTGCCTCTTACTAAAAATGGGATTTTGAAGTCTTCAGTTATTACTCATCTGTGTATCTCTCTTTTCATTTCTGTCAGTGTTTACCTGACATATTTAAGTGTTTTGATTTGGTGTGCATGGTCTTACGTTGCTTAACAATGGAGAAAGTTCTTAGAAATGTTTTGTTAGGCACTTCTATCATGGGGTTAATTAACACACAAATCTAGATGGCACAGGTCCGTCACTCAGCACAACCCTCTGATACAGTCAAGAGATGCAGTGCACAAGAATGAGGCTACTGCTGTTTTGCAATAAAATATTTTTAATAAGCCAAAGGTGTGTACCCTAAAATGATGACTAAAAGTACAGTATGGTGAATTCATAAGGCAATAATATTTTACTCATTATCATTCTCGAGTATTAAATACTGTGCATAATTGTATGTGTTATATTTTCATATGACTTGCAGTGCAGTGGGTTTGTTTACACCAGCATCACCGCAAGCATCAGAGGTGTGTGTTGCACATGGCATTATGCTGTGGGCAACAGGAACTTTTCAGTTCCATTAAAACATATGAGACCACCATCATGCATGTGGCCCAGTGTTGACTGAACCAGTGACATGCAGCATATTACCACGAAAATGTTGTGTCTTCCTGGTGGATTAAACAGATTACCATTAGGCAGTGTCCTTCTTTGTCTCCTGTGATGGTTTCTGACATAAAGGCTATTTTGTGTGATAGAAGGAAAGCCACTCCTGCTGTCTTTGGTTACCGTTTGCGTAGGTATCTTTCTCTATCCCTTCTTCAGTCTATGTGTGTCCTTAACGTAAAGTGAGGTTTTGCAGACAGCCCTTTTTGTAGGCAAGCTCTTTCTTAAAATTTATTTACCCATTCTATCTCTTGACTGAAGAGTTTAATCCATTAGCATTTAAAGTAATAATGGATAGAGAAGGATTTAGTGCTGTCATTATGCTGGCCATTTTCCATTTATTTCAAAGTTTTTTGGTCTATCTTCCTCTTACTGTCTTTGCATTTTGTCAGTTTATGTATTGATATTCATTGATTACTTTGTCTTTGTCTTGTGTGTAACTTCTGTAGGATTTGTGTCACTGTGTGTGTTGTTACTTTCACACTTCAATAAATATCTTTTAACAGTCTCTTTAAAGTGGAGACAAATTCAGTCACAAGGAAAACTACACTTCAACATCTCCCTCCTACACACTACTTATGCTACTGTTGTCACTCTTTGTGTCTATTCATATTGTATATATTTTAGTTATGCTCATTTTAGTAATTATTTTTTTAACATTGTAATAGAATTTAAAGTGATTTACCCAAAATAATTTCAGTAGTGTTTTGCATTTGTGTATATATTTACCTTTACCAATGAGTTTCATACTTTCCTATGCTGTCTTGAAGAAAATTACAAAGTTGCAGCAGGAATAAATACAGTAGAAAATAGAAAAACAATGGAAATAATTTGTTTTTTAAAAATTATAGGTAAAATTGGCCAACTTCTAGATAGATTGACTAAAAGAGAAACAGAGAAAGAGGAGAGAGAAAGAGAGAGGATAATTAATCAGAAATGTAAAAGCAGGCATTACAACTGATGCCACACATATTCAAAGGATCATGAGCCTGCTATGAACAATTATATACCAACAAATTGTATAACCAGGAAGTCACGAATAAATTTCTAAAAACACAGCACTTACCAAGACTGAATCAGGAAGAAATAGACAGAATCCATAGACCTATAATTAGTAAAGGCATTACATTAGTAATAAAAAAACCTTCCAATGAAGAGAAATCCAGGACTAGATCATTAACTGGTGAAATCAAACAAACATTTAAAGATAAATTAATATCAATCCCTCTCAAACTCTTCCAAAAAACTGAAAAGGAGGAAATATTGTCAAACTAATTTTATTAGGCTTGCCTTACCTTGATAAGGAAGCTAAACAATGACATCACAAAAAAGAAAATTAGCCGTAGGCCAATACTCCTAATGAACATAGATTCAAACATCCTTATCAATATCCTAGTAGACTGTCAGCATGATCTTAGAAGGATCATACACCATAAGCAAGAGTGATTTATCCCTGGGATGCTGTGAAGGTTCAATATGTGCAAATCAACTTGGAGCATAACGGAGGGTCCCACAAACCCATCCCTTATTTTTCTACTGTACATTATATTTAATTTTACTTTGTCTTTTTGAGACAGGGTTTCACTATGCAGTTCAGACTGGCCTTGAATTCACTTTGTAGCCCAGGGTGGCCTCAAACTTACAGCAATCCTCCTGCCTCAGTCTCCTGAATACTGGGATTACAGGAATGTGCCACCATGCCCAGCCTGTAAATTTTTAACTTAGTGTAATAATAGCCAGCTGTGTGTCTCAGTATCTTTCCCTGAGGGATACAGGAAGCAATCTTTGTGTTTATCTACTTCGTACAAGGAAAGGCAAGGTGTGTGAACATTGCAAAAGTTTCAAACCAGGATTTACACCTACATGATGCTCCATAGAACAGTTTTTTGCATGTGTTTACCTAAGCATCACAGAGGGTATAATATATCCACACCACTCTAGGATTTAATTTTTAAAAAGTTTTCTTTTGATTTTTCTGGTAGAAGTAGCCCAATTCAGTACAATGGCACATGAAAAACCAGATTTGGAAGTTTTAGAGGAGGTCAAAAGTGAATCATCAGATCACTCATGCTTGGATGATGAAGATGATCCATTATGCTATAATACATGTTTTCATAACAGAAGAGTTGTGTGGGTAGATGATGATGGTGGTGATGATGATGATGATGACTTTGATGCTGGTCATGTGAGCCAAAGTTCCTGTGACAGTGAAAAGGAGCAGAGTTGACTTATACAGACACAGGGAATGCAGACTTCCTTGATTCAGATGATGAGGAAAACAGCAATGTTAGTACATACTTGACTAGTTGAAATGATGCAAAATGGCCACACAACCAAATGTTAGAACTAGGTCTGAAAATATAGTGAAGGTCTTGGCGGGGTGAAACATATTGGACAGAATGCTAGCACTGCCCTTCAGTGTTGGAACTTGTAACAGATGAAATGCTACAAGATTCTGTGAAATACACAAAGGCTGAGATACAAGTAAAGTGTTCTGTATGCACCAATGGACATATTAAAAAATGTATTTATTATGACACCTCACTAGCTGAACTGAAAGCATTCATAGGTCTGCTGTACTTAGCAGGGATTTCTCATGGTAATCACAGGGATGTAAGAGACTTATGGCAGAAAAAATGGGTCAAAATATGGCATACAAATTTATGCCCTTATAGATGCAAAGACTTACTACGCTTTCAATTTAGAAATTTATCCTTGAACTCAGCCATCAGATTCTTATCTGTAGTAATAAATCAAATGATGTTGTGGACAGATTTGTTGCTCCTATCTCCTAAACTAATTGGAATGTGACATTTGACAGTTGGTTTACCGGTTTCCAATTGACGTTACATTTGGAGCACAAGTTGACAAGTGCAGGAACTGTAGACAGGAACAAAGCAGAAATTCCAAATGAAATGTTGCAATTTCAAAAAAGAGAATTGTATAGTACAATCTTTGGATTTCAGAAAGACTTACATTGGCCTCATAAATTGCAAAGAAAAACAAACTGGTACTGCTGATGTCAACATTGCACCATGATGGAAATACTGATAGGGAAATCTTGAAAAACAGAAACCTGAGATGGAAACTTTCTACAACAAAACCAAAGGCAGAGTAGATATTGTTGGTGAGTTATACAGCAACTATAATGTCAGTTGAAACACAAAGCACTGGCCAATTGTTGTGTATTACTCAATCCTAAACATGTGTGGCATAGTTTCATAGTTTACAAAGAAAATAACAAGTGCAAAATACCACAGATAAATTTCCTTAGAGGATTGGGCCTGGAACTAATAAAAGATCATTTACAGCAGAGGAAAAATGAAATGTTTTTGCCCAGGGAACTACACAAATAAATTGTGGACCACATTGGTGAGCTGACAGGTGGACAGGCGCAGCATCCCAAAGACCTACTACAATAACAGGAAAACCAAAAAGATGTCAGCTGTGCCCTAGAAAAAAGGACAGGAAAATAAAACACATGTGCCATCAATTTAAGCGATACTAATATGTAGAACATGCAGTTTTCATGTGTGAAGACTTGCCTTGGGGATGACAATTGAAGCAAAGATTATTTTTGTTGTAGAGTTTTATTGGTATTTTTATTGTAGTTCACATAGGTTTCTGATGTTATTTCTTAGGTTTTGTAAGCAAGCAAATAGCTGATGTGAAAATGTTGATGTCTATTCTAAGTGCTCTTTACACATTTGATATTTTATTTTATTGATATCTTATTTCCCTGCTAAGTGAACATTGTACAATGTAGTAGGAAGCTCCTGATAAAAAAGGAAGAAGAGACAAGAATGACCTGCCAGGGCCGGTGAGACGGCTCAGCGGCTTAAGCGCCTGCCTTGCAAGCGCGAAGGCCCGAGTTCGACTCCCGGAACCCACATACGAAAAAGGGGCCGGTGATATCGCTCAGAGGCACGGGTGCCTGTTGGTGCGCGAGGTCCTGAGGTCGTCCCCCCGGTACCCACAAAAAAAAAAAAAAAAAAAAAAAAAAAAAAAAAGAATGACCTGCCAATAGGAAAGGAGGAAAATTGCTGTGAGTTTGAGGCCAGCCTGGGCTACAGAGTAAGTTCAAGGACAGCCTGAACTGCAGAGTGAGATCCTACCTCAAACAAAAAAAAAAAAAAGAAAAGCCCCCCAAATCAAAACAAAACAAAACAAACAAAACAACAGAAAAACACAACTGAAAGTCTTGCCAGTAGGAAAGATGAGTCAGAAGAAAGGATAAGATGACTTGAAGATAATGTGGATATACTAGAACATTCAGTCAATAATAATGAAAAAAATGAAACAAACATTACATAAAAGCTCATAGACAACTCTAAAAGATCAAGTTTATGAATCATTGGACTCAAGAAAGGGGTCAAAGTGGAGGCTAATGGCATAAAAATTTTTTTCATTGAAATTGCAAAAAATTCCCCAAATTTAGGGAATGAAATGGATACTGTGGTGGATTAACTAATGGTCAACTTGTAACACGCAGCTGAACTGAATCAGTGTGCTGCTGGGTGTGGATGGCCCACCTGAGGATTGCTGCCAACAGCATAAAAAGAAAACTGGGGGGATGATGGTGCGCTGTTGATTCTCCTGCAATAGCTTGTCATGCTAGCTTTCCAGATATGAACTTGGCTGTTATCATTAGAGGAGTTCGGGTCCTCGCTGTCACTGAGGATGGCTGCAGTTCTTTTAGGGGGAGCTCTGGTCCTTACCTTGAGCATTGCTTCCTGGCTATAGTGCAGATCCCTCAACCTGCTGGCACAGATCCTTCATCCTGCTGGAGCAGAATTTCTAGGTTCCCCAATGACCTTTAGGCCTTCCCAGTGCAGATCCTTGATACGGACTTGCATGAGACATTGTCGTGGGCTCTATGACTCCAGCTGGACTCGTGGAGGATGTTGCCATGGACTCTAGGTCTTCAGTTGGACTCGTGCAAGATATTGCCATGGGATCCAGGCCCTTGGCTGGATCCTTTGGGTCTCCAGTGTGCGGACAGATCTCCTGCACTCTTCTGCATTTGAACTTTGGGGTGAATATTATAAAATAATCCTATAAATTATGTATCCTGTATTAAATCTATTCCCTTTTGAACCTTGACTACAACAGATATCCAGGTAAAGAAAGCATTTATAGTCCCAAATAGAGCATAAAAGAATTTCTGCAAAACACATCATGCCAGAAACTCAGAACAAAGAATACTAAAAGCTGTTAGAAAAAAGCACTGAATTACCCACAGGAGCAAGTCCATCAGATTAACAGCAGATTTCTCAACAGAAGCCTTATAGGCCAGGAGGGCTTGGAGTAGTTTCTTAAGCCTTAAAAGAAAATAACTTCCAAACCAGATTACTATATCTTCGAAGCTATACTTCAAAATCAGAAAAGTAAAGAAATTCCACCATGAAATTCATGACCAGTAAGCCAGCACAACAGAAAATAATTACAAGAACCCTAAACAGATGCTGTGAGAACAAGAACACTCACAAGGCCGAGGAAAAGAGTACCGTAACTCTCACTTGGTGAGCCACTTAAACGACTGAAAAACAGCAAAGGACCAAGCACTTGAAAAACAATGTAATGGCAGGAATCAGTGTACACATTTCAATAATAATGCTCAATGTAACTGGTCTTCATTCTCCAATCAAAAGACACACTGGCAGTTTAGATCAATGAACAAAACTCACCAATTTATTGCCTGCAAGAGACACCTCATCTGCAAAGACATACACAGACTGGCAAAGGCAGCAATGCAACAAGCAGACACGACAAGTGTAAATATATATGCACTGAATATTGATGCATTCAATTTCATAAAACAAATACTATTTGACATAAAAGAATAGATAAACAGTAATACAATCATAGTGGGGGACTTCCATACCTCAATCTCACAAATAGACAGTCTGCCAGATGCAAAATCAATAAAGAAACATCAGAATTAAACTATTTCATAAAACTAATGAATTTAACATGTTCCCATCAGCTTAAACCACCAGAGGTACATTCATGACTGTCCTTTGTACCACTGATGGTACAAATGGATCTAATAACTTTTATTAGTCTTTTTACTAATAAGATTAATAAAAAGCCTATAAATGGACCAAATCTAGTTAGTTGCTAGATTTGAGTAATTACTACCCAAATGTAGATATGAATACTATCCATACCAATTAAAAATATTGCAACAATCAACAAATTTATTTCATTAACTGTAAAAATATTTACTTTTTATTCATGAATAGTTTATCAATAATTAATTCTCTAAATTTTAACATGTAAATCTTAGAAGTATCTCATTGTCAGTGTATATAATATGCATTTACAACTGCTGTACCATAAATTAGATGTATTATAATTTTTTATACTATTTTAATGTTTTCCTTAAGGAACAGTAATATGATGACATCTGGTCTGTTAAATCAATGCCTTTCTTTGCATTATTGTAATCAAAGGCCCCCTCCCCCCGAGAAAGAGTACAATCCACCGGATGGGACGGTCATGCATGTAGCACTGGTGGTTCAAACCAGCAGGAGTGACTGAAATCAAATCAGAGCTGCCCAGCAGTGAAACAAGAATTACAGCCCTGTCATGAAAGTAAGAGATAGCTACAGAGTATTTCACCCAACAAGAGTAGAATACATTCTTTTCAGCAGCCCATGGAGCTATATCTCAATATACAAAAGAATTAAAATAATGTTATACATCCTATCAGATCATAATATAATTAAACTAGAAATCAACACCAAAAGAAACTTCACAAACACGTGGCGATTGAGTAATTTACTCTTGTATAATCAATGGGTCACAGGAGGATGCAAGGAAGAAATTTTAAAAATTTCTAGACTCAGATGACAATGGAAATATAGCATACTAGAATCTGTGGGACACAATAAAAGCAGTTCTAGGAAATAATTAATAACTATGAGTGCCCACATTCAATAAACAGTGCTTCCAAATAAATAATGTAATGATGAATCTCAAGTTCCTAGAAAAATGAGAAGACTTCAACCCCCAAACTAATGAGAAAGAAATTATGAGGATGAGAGCAGAAATTAATGAAAGTGAGACTAAAGAAATACAATAATACAACAGATCAATAAGTCAAAGAATTGGTTCTTGAAAAAGGTAAGTAAGATTATTAAAATCTTAGACAAACTTACTAAAATAAATACAGAAGATTCACATCAATAAAATTAGAAATGCAAAGGGAAAATTACAACAGACACCACTGAAATCCAGGTGAATTTAGAAAGTATTTTGGAAATTTATATTTCAATAAATTGAACAACCTGGATGAACTAGACACATGTAACTTACAAATATTGAATCAGGAAAACATAAATATCCAGAATAGATCAATAAATGCAATGAAATTGATGCCATAATAAAACTCTACCAACTAACAAAAGACCAGGGCCCAGTGGATTTACTACCGAACTTCACCAGACTTTAGAAAATAATTAATGCCAATGCTTCTTAAAATTTCCATGTAATTTCAAGGGAAATAATGCTTCCAAACTCAATCCAGAAATCCAGCAATACTCTTGATACCAAGAGAGGATAAAGAATAAAAAAAAGGAAGAGAAAAAAAGGAAACTATAGTCCAATGTCCTTGATGAACATAGATGCAAAAATCCTCATAAGATATTAGGAAATGGAATTTAACAATTCATTAGAAGATCAAGGAGCATGATCAACTTAGCTTCATCCTAGAAATGCAAGAATGATTCAATATCCTTCAATCAATACATGTAAAATAACACATAGGTACATAATCAAGGATAAATATCACATGATCATCTCCATAGATTCAGAAAGAAATGTTTGACAAAATCCCACATTCCTTCATCATAACAACTCAGATGAAAATAGCTTCAACAGACAAAAGCCAAATATAACAAACTCACAGCTAACCAAATAAGTGATGGGGAAAAGCTGATAACTTTTTCCTCTAAAGTCAGAAATGTGTCATTCTCATTACTGCTATCCAAAGTAGTACTCGAAACTAGCCAGAGCAATCAGGCAAGAGAAAGAAAGAAAATTGATACGAATAAGAAATGAAGAAGTCATCTTATCCCAATTTGCAGATGATATGATTTTTTTCAGGGAAGGCCTCAAAAATGCCACCAGAAGAATTTTAGGTCTGATCAACAAATTCAGTAAAGTGGTAGGATATAAATTAAGACCCAAAAAGTCAATCACGTTTCTATACACCAAAAATGAACATGCTGAGAAAGAAATCAGGAAAACAATTCCATTCACAATGGCTTTGAAAAAATTAAATACCTAAAAATCAACCTAACTAAGGAGGTACCAGAACTATATAATGAAAATTACAGAACTCTGAAGAAAGAAGTCTAAGAAGTGATTAGAAAGCAGACTTGGCTTGTTCTTGGATCAGTAAAATTCATATTTTACTTTGGTAGCTGTATTACCAAAAGCAACCTATACATTTAAGGCAATCTCTAGAAAAATACCAACAACACTCTTCACAGAACTAGAAGCAACAATCCTGAAAGTCATACGGAAGCACAAAAGACCCAGAAGAGCCGAAGAAATCCTGGTAAATAGAGCAATGCTGCAGGCATTACTCACAATGCTGGATTCAAGTTATACTACAAAGTTATAGTAACAAAAGCATCACATTACTGACACCAAAATAGTCATGTGGACCAGTGGAATACAGCAGAAGACACAGAAACAGTCTTATGCACCCAAACCCATCTGATTCTTGACAAAGGGGCCAGAAATACACATTGGAGAATTTGGAGAATAGATAGCCTCTTTAACCTGTGGTGCTGGGAAAGCTGGGTATTCACATTTGGAAGATTGAAACAAGATCCCTAGCTGTAACCCTGTACTGAAATCAAATCAAAATGGATTTAAATGCCTAGATATTAAAAAAGGGAACTTTGAAACTGCTGGAAGATAACATAGAGGAAAAACTTGAATCTATAAGAACAGTCAAAAATCTCCTGAATAAAACTCCAACAGCACAGGAAATAATATTAAGAAATAAAAATTGGAATAGATCAAATTGAAAAGCTTCTGTACAGAAAATCAAGAGAATAAAGAGACAATCTACAGAATGAAAAAAAAAATTGCTAACTACTCTTCTAATACAGAAGTAATATCTAAAATAGGTTAAAAGCTAAAAAACAAAGTTCCTCAAAACAAATGACCCAAATAAAAACTGGGAAAATGAACTGAATAGACAGTTCTCAAAAGAAATACAAATGGACAATAAGTACATTAGGGAAATGCAAATTAAAGCAACTCTGAGACTCCATCTTACCATAATCAGAATAAATAGCATCAAGAATACAAAAAGCAATGAATCCTGGTGAGAATAAGTAGGACAAGGAACCCTCCTACATTGTTTGTGGGAGTGTAAACTGGTACAACCTCTACAGAAATAAGCATGGAAATTACTCAAAAATCTAACAATAAAAATGCCATTCAACCTAGCATACCTCTTCTGTGTATATCTCCAAAAGAATTGAAGACATCATGTTACAATGATGCATGCACACCCATGTTTATAACAGTGCAATTCACAATAGGCTAGCTCTGGAAACAGCCTAGATGCCTGTCAACAGAGGAATGGATAGAGAAAATGTGTCATGTATAAACAATAGAGGGAGTATTATTCATCCGTAAAAAGAATGAAATCATGTCATGTGGACAAAATGGATGAAACTTGAGACCACTGTGCTAAGCAAAATAAGACACAGAAATTTAACTACAACATGGTTTCTTTTATATGAGAAACCTAAAATACAAATAATTAAATGGAGTAATAGAAGACAAGAAGGTAGCCTCTTAGAGAAAGGGAAAAGTATCAGTGGGAGGGGGCAGGTAAAGGAGAAGGGGGTAAATGGATTGAAAATAATCAAGATGTATTACATACATGTACCAGTCCCCCAAAACAAACATCACTATTCTTTAATGCGAACATACACTAATATGATTGTTCAGACTAAAAACATTAAAGAGTTAATGAAAGAAATTCAATAAGACAAAAAATGGAAAGATTACTATATTCATACATTAGAGTTCTCAGTTTTATTAAAATATTCTTACTTTGCTAAGCAATCTACAGATTTAATGCAATCATTATCAGGATCCTCATGGTAATTTTTTTTTTTTTAACAAAATAAACAGTTTTTAAGCAATGGACCCTTAAATGACCACAAATACCAAGCCAATCTTCAGAAAGACAAACAAAGCAGAAGTCATTACATGTCCTGAATTCAAAGATACAGTAATTAAAAGAGTATATAACTGGCCTGAAGGCAGGTGTCAGTAACAAGGAACAGAATGGCGAGTCCAGAAATATATCCATCATTCAACCAACTGAAGTCTGATGAGGGTCCCAAGAATACACAATGGGTAAAGGATAGTCACTTCAACAAATGGTTTTAAGAAAATGGGTGTCCACAGGATAAAGAATGACATTGGACCCTATTTTATACCATATAAAAAATCAGCTCAAAATTGATTAAAGACAAACACAAGACCTGAAACTGTAAAATTACTACACAAAAACATAGGGAAAATTTGATGTCACTGATTTTGGCAATTTCAGGTACGTGACAGCTAAAACACAGGAAATAAAAATAAAAAATTGGGACCATAGCAAACTAAATAGCTTCTTCAAAAGAGTGAAGAGACAGTACACTGTGTGGAAGAAAATATTTGAAAATCATGTTATAAGGGATTAATGTTCAAAATATGTAAGGAATATCTGCAATAGTAATAAAATCCATGCAACCCAAAATTGATGAAGGAGTTGAATAGACATTTCCCCAAAGAAGACATACTAATGGCAAGCAGGTATATGAAAAAATGCTCAAGGTTCCTAATCATCAGGGAACACAGTACGAAACCACAGTGACCTCTGTCCTCTCACACTTGTCAGGATAGCTATTATCAAATAAATAAAAGACAGGCATTAGCAAGGATCTGCGGAAACTGGAATACTTACATATTGTTTCTGGGAATCCAAAATGGTGCAGTTGCTATGGAAAACTGTATAAAATTTTCACAAAAATTAAAAATAGAACTACCATATGATCTAGTAATCCTAAATCAGGGTGTTTACACATAAAAATTGAAATCAGGGTCTTGGAGAGACATTAGCCTCCTAAGTTCATTGCTGAACTACTCAAACAGCCAAGATGTGGAAAAAAACTTATTACCCATGGATTTTTAACATGTGATAGGTACATATGATGGAATGTTATTCAACCTTCAAACTAAAGAAATTCTGCAATATGTGGCAGCAGGGACGAACCTTGAGGATATTATTTTAAGTTAAATAAACCAGTCACTGAAAGATAAATAGTGTAGGATTCTATTCGTGTATCTATGAGAGTAAAATTCAGGGAATCAGAGAGTGTGGTGGTGGTTGCCATGGGCTGATTAAGGGATAAATGGGACGTTACTAATCAATGGATATCAAGTTTCAATAAAAAAAGATAAATAAGCCCTAGAGTTCTATACAATGTCTTACCTATAACCAACAATGATGTATTGTACACTTAAAATGTGTTAACAGAGTAGGTCTCATGTGCAGTGTTCTTAATATAAAAAAAAAAAAAAAAATATATATATATTCTTTTTGTGGGTACCGGGGGTCGACCTCAGGACCTCGCACGCCAGCAGGCGCCCGTGCCGCTGAGCGATATCACCGGCCCCTTTTTCGTATGTGGGTTCCGGGAGTTGAACTCGGGCCCTCGCGCCTGCCAGGCAGGTGCTTACGCTGCTGTGCCATTTCACTGGCCCCTATAAAAATATTTTTAAAACTTTAATTTTGATATTGGGAACAACTTCCTTAGCATGAAAGAAATCAGCATGCTCATAATTTTTATTAAAAGTGCACATTGAAGATACCTATTCCTTTTGAAATATTTATAAAAATTCTATGGTAATATTCTAGGTTTAATTGTCATTAAGTTTAATTTGACACTTGTTTCTTCTCTTCAGTCACTTGAAAACACCTTATCTCTGTTCCCCATCTGAATGAGGACTCTGTCTAGTACTCCTATTTCTGTTGGTAAAAAGTAACCTATGTTTTTCTTGGTAAGAAATTTTCTGGGTAAGTTTTATTTCTTCATATTTTTCATAGTTCCAATTTTCTACCTTTATCTCTGTGAGCAATATGGTTACGATTTCTTATAACCAGTAAGTTATTGGAGCATTCATCATAAATATTTTAAATGATCCATGAACTCTTGAGTCTATTGGTGAGGCCCAGTTTTAGGCATACTGCTCAACATAATGAATGTCCGTCCTGGTCCAGATAATGGCAACTTTGGTCCTCAGTGGATCATGTGTGGGACAGGCAGACTTCTTCAAAGAAAGCACAAGGCCACCTGCCCAATGAGTGAGAAATTTGCATTTATTCACTAATATTTATTGGCCCTGTTCTAGAAGCTGGAAATAGGTTAGTGAGAAAGCAGCCAAAATAGCCCACCATCATGGAGTTTACATTTCAGAGACAAGGAGACATAAAATACCCAAAGTACTCTAATAAATACAAGTGTTATGAAGAAAAGTAAAGGAGGTTAGATATTGCCATGTGGTAAAAGGTTGCCATTTAAAAAATAGTCAGATAAAATATTACTGAGACAATAATCCTTGAGAACAAATTAGGATCAATCAGGAGAGAAGGCAGAGATGTTTGACACACTGAGATATAAACACTGCTGGTGGGTAGGAGGGATAAGCAAAGGCCAGAAACAACCTGATGTTGGACAAATGGATCCTAAAGGATACAATTAGATGGTGAACATAAATCATATTGGCAGAATGGGCCGAACTACAAAGTAAGAATAAATCTTGGAGTGGAGAAAGAGGGCTACAGCAAATAAAGAAGTTATCAGTGAGCATGTACTAGACATGTAGTATCTGAACATGTGTTATGTTCACAACTTTAAAAAGATATCTCATTTCATGGACTAGTAACTTTTAGAGATGAATAGGTTTACCTCCACTTGACACTTTAGAAAAATGAGACACTGAATAGTTAAGCAGTGTTATGGTTTGTGTCCGGCTGTCCCCCCAAAGCCTCATGCAGTCATGGGGGAGGGCTTCTAGAGTTTGTGAGTGATTCATGGTCCAGTGCTGGGATTATGGGTGTGAGTGCTATACCCACCTTAGGGCGTGTAGCCTGCATACAATGTAAGGGAGGGAAAGAGGCTTGCTGTCTCGCTTCTCCCTTTTTGCTCTTGTTGCTTTTGCTGTCTTACACTGCCATGAAATGTTGCTCCTCTGCCATGCCACTCTGCCTTGGAGCCAGCTGATTATGGACAGAAACCTCCACAAACTGTGATCTAAATAAACCTTTCCTTCCTCAATTTTGGGTGTCAGGTATTTTGTCTCAGCAATGAGAGAAAAGTAACTAAGACAAGCAGTGACTTGTCCAGTTGCGCATAATGCTCTTTGTGTAGTTGTTTCCCAAGTTCTCAGTGTTGTCCAGTATACACTGTGCATTGCATTGCATTGCTGTGGCTTTTCAGTCTTCTTTGGTCTTGAATAGTTCCTGAGATTTTCTTCTGTTTCTCGATCTTCATAGTTTTGAAGAGCACAAGCACACTGTACAGTGCCTATCAGTGACTGACCACACCCCGTAATTACATTCATTTTGTTATTATTATTTGTCCATCAAGGAATAGGAGTGGTGCTGTATCTTTCTCAATGCATCATATTAAAAATCATATGAGTTGAGATTTCCCAGTATTAGTGATTGTTATGGCTTTGGTGTGTCATCTACCAGTTCACATGTTGGATGGTGAATTCCACAAGGGGGCCACTTTGGGCGATGGAGGCCAGCAGGAGGTGTTTGAGTCAAGGGGGTGGAATCCTCTGAATGGATTAATGCCTTTCTAGGGGATCCCAGCCCTCCTTTCTCTCTTTGAAATGTCTCACTTTGACATTCTAACTTTCGGCTGAGATTAGAGTGGCATATGGCCATCATCAGGCATTGGATTTCTTGCCTCTGGAACCATGAGCCAAAATAAAACCTCTTTTCTTTAAAATTACTCAGTCTCAGGCATTCTATTATAGCAGCAGGAAATGGCTGAGACAGTGACATTAACTTTGATCACTTAGTTCAGCTGATATTTCTCAGTTGTGAAATAATTTCTCCTTTTTTTTTTTATGTGGGTACTGGGAGTCGACCTCAGGACCTCATGCTTGCCAGCAAGCGCTTATGCCACTGAGCGATATCACCGGCACCCTTTTTCCTTTATGTGGGTACCGGGAGTCAAACTCAGGACCTCGCGCTTGCCGGGCAGGTGCTTATGCCGCTGAGCTATCTCACCGACCCTCCCTTTTGTAAAAAAATAATTTATGTGGAGATATTTTGAGACTATATGAATAGACTTTCCTCTGTGAAGCAGTCGCTGGTTAGTTTTAACGCAGACTTAGATTTTATTGTTCCTTCTATACAGTCATGTGTCATTTAATGAGAGGGATACATTCTGAAAAGTGTACCATCTGGTGAGTCCATCATCATGCAGATGTCCCGAGATGTACTTATGTGAATCTAGAGGGCGTAGGTTGACCACTGCTCATGGCTACTCGATGCAATCAAGAGATGTGGTGAGCAAGAGGTGAATGAGGTTGGGGCCAGCAACATATGGCATGCTGTTTTTGCATAAACTGTTTTTGTAAGTAGAAGGAGGACACTCTAAAATAATGATATAAAGTATAGTAGGCCCATAAACCAGTAACCATAATTTATTATCAGTTAGTATGTACTATATAATTGTCTGAAATATATTTCTACCTGACTGGCAGCACAGTAGGTTTACACCATTGTCACCATTAACACATAAATAATACCTTGTGTTACATTACCAGGGCTATGATATCACAAGGCGATAAGAAATTGTCAGCTCCATTATAATCCCACGGGACTACCTATGTTTATGCGGTTCAGTGTTGAGTGAAATGTCACGGATGCAGGAGTGTGGTTAGTTGATATACTTTTAAAGAATAGTTTTCTTGCAACTGAATTAGTTAACTTAATTATATTAGCATAGACTCATGATTTCCTAGTTTATTGAACAGATTATAAAAAGCATTATAAAATAATACTGTGGAAAATTGCACACGAACAAATCAGATATCCTAGATGAACTTCCTACAGAGAGACAAATTACTAAAGTGGACTCAAAACAAAATGGAAAATATGGCTAGATCTAAAACAATTGAAGATGACAAATTACTAAAGTGGACTCAAAACAAAATGGAAAATATGGCTAGATCTAAAACAATTGAAGAGTGAGTTAGCACTTAAAAAATTTCCCACCAAAAGCCCAGGACCAGATGGTTTCACTGCCATCTGGCTTCTACCAACATTTAAAATTAATTGACACTAATCCTTCTCAAACTTTTTCAAAAGTAGAAGAGGAAGGAATAATTCTAATCTTATTCTATGAGGGCAGTATTACCCTGACACCAAAACCAGGAGAAGAGATCATGAGCAAAATCTACAGAATAATATCCTATAAATACGGATGCAAAAACTTCTATGAAAAGCTAGTGAACAAATTTAAGCAGCACATAAAAATTATAGATTATAGCCAAGTGTGATTTATTTCAGAATGCAAGGTTAGTATAACACACGAAAATCAGCCAATGTAATTCACCATCTTAATAGAGAAAGAAAGAAAAATTATAGAATCATCTCAATAGGTGCAGAAATAGCATTTGACAAAAATCCCAATACCCTTCCTTCACAAAAACGTTCAACAACCTAGAAATAGAAGGGGATTTCCTCAACATCTAGGAAACCCCAGAGACAATATCATTTCACCTTGGAAGACTTTGCCTCAAACATCAGGAACAAGGCAAAGATAATCAGGTGATATTCATCATTGTACCAGAAATTCCAGGCAAGATAATTAGGTGAAAAAAATGAAATAAAAGGTATACATATTAGAATGAAAGAAGTAAAACTATCTCTGATCTCTCCTTCCAAATGACATTTTATGTATACAAAACCCTAAAAAATTTTCCAAATATGTCTATTAAAGATAATAGACTTGGTCAACAGATTGCAGGATACAGATTAATGTAAAAATCACTTGTATTTCCATTCACTAGGTGTGAAAAATAGAATAAAATTAAGAAAAACAATGCCACTTACAAAAACACCAAAAAGCATAAAATACAAGGATAATGTATCCAAAGAAAAGTAAAATTTTTACCTATGTTCATGAATTGGGAGAGTTAATATTGTTAAGATGCTAATACTTCTCAAATTTATAATATGACTCTGTGGCATCCCCATCAAACTACAAACTGTTTCTCAGAAATTGACAAGATTAAATTTAAATTCATATGGAGATGTAAGAGACCAGAAGAGTTAAAGCAGTCTTGATAAGGAACAAAGGTAGAGGACTTGCACTTCCAGATGCCAAAATTTTATACAAAGTTACCGTAATCAAGTTGGATGGAAATGTATGTGAAAAGATTAGAATTGAGAGTCCATAGATAAACATTTATATTTGAGGTCAATTGCTTAATCTTACAGAAGACAAGCTTGCCTCTCTCTGTCTTTCTCTCTCTCTCTTTCTGTCTTTGTCTCTGTCTCTTTCTTTCTCTCTCCCTCTGTGTCTCTGTCTCTCTGTCTCTCTCTCTCTCTATATATATATATGCACATATATATCAAAGACATGTATATATTGGTACTAGTTCATTCAGGCTATCCAGGAAGCTTAGCATGGATGTCCAAGATCATGGTGCCATAAGGGTTTGTCTCTGGTGAGTTCTGTCCTCCTGGCTCATGGTACCTTCTTGCTGGGCTCCCTGTGACCTTTCCCCTGTGGCGCTTTGATGGTCAGGCCCACTCTGAGCCACAGGGCAGATTCTGCACTGAGCACTGTGAGTTCAAGCATAAAGAAGGCAACCAATATTCTTTCAAGGAGCTTGTTGTTGTTTATCATAAAAATTTTTGTTGTTGTTGTCAGGAGTCAGACTGCAACAGTAATAGATACTGGAGCACTGTGCAATAAAATTAAAAATTAAATAGATTATCATTCATAGACTACGGTGGGTCTGGAAATCACCCTGAAGAATTTAACTGAGTCAAGTGGGGGGGATATGAGAGCAGAAGTGACTAAAAGAATAAAGTGAACTCAGGTCTTGAAGGCAGAGGGAAGGTTTAGGAAAAGGTAGGGCTGGAGACTAGGGAAAGATGTTTTGTCTCTAGCTAAGAAGCTAGAATTTGTCTTGAAGCCTCTAGGGAGATATGGGCAGGTTTTATTCAGGGCATTGGACAGGTGATATGTGTCCAAATGATTCTGGCTACAGCGGGGTGTCAGTGGGTCCATTTCTAAGAAAAATCAGGAAAATAGTTCCATTCTCAAGAGATTAAAAAATACAATACAGTACAATACAATACAGTACAACACAGTGGACGCTCGAGCTACAACCCACCTGACCTGCGAACAACTTGGGTTATGACTGGACTTTTAGCATTAGCCTATGAACAGGGTCTTGAGTTATGGCCGGAAGGAACATTACAACATCCTTTCCTGCATGGGGTTAATTGAGAAATCCTGGGCCAGTGTCTCTCTAAGGACACTGAGATCTGCTGCACACAGGAGAGAGACTTTGGAGGCTGTGTAGAGGAACCTGAGCCTTCAGTTGACAACTTGAATTACAGCCAGCCCTTGGGAACAAATTGAGTTCCTAAGTCAAGGGTCCATTGTACTAGGAATAAAACTAAACAAGGAAGAAGAAGGAGGAGAAGGAGAAGGAGAAGAAAAGAAGAAGAAGAAGAAGAAGAAGAAGAAGAAGAAGAAGAAGAAGAAGAAGAAGAAGAAAAGAAGAAGAAATCCCCAAACAAATAAACAAAAACAAAACAAAAACCTCTATAATGAAAATCATAGAACACTTTAAAAAGAAATTGATCAAGACATTAAACAATATTAAACAACAGAAACACCTCCCTTGATCAATCATAGCCCAATTAATATTGTTAACATGGTCATATTACCAAAAAGCAATCTACAAATTCAATACAATTCTCATCAATGTGTGAATGTCACGCCTTGCAGAAGTAGAGAAAATGATCCCAGAATCCATGTGGAGTCAGAAAAGACCCAGAATGGCCAGAGAAATCCTGAGCAAAAAGAGCGATACTAGAGGTATCACATTAACCAGTTTCAAAATTATGTCAAAGTCATAGTAACAAAAACAAAACACAGTCAAATTGAAGAGAATAGAAGACATGGAAACAAAGAAACCCACACAACTACAACCATCTGATTTTTGAAAAGGGTCCAAGTACATATGCTGGAGAAAAGACAGCTTCTTTAACAAATGGTGATAGAAAAATGGATATCCATATGCTGAAGACTGAAATTAAATCCTTATGTCTCACCCTGTACAAAAATCAATTTAAAAATTGAACAAAGACCTATAACTGAAACTTTGAAATTGCTAGAAGAAAATATAGGGGGAAAGCTTGAAGTCATAGACACAGGCAAAGACTTCCTAAATGGGACTACAACAAATTAAAAGGCTTTTGTACAACAAAGGAAACACTCAACAGATGAAGAGGCAGCGTATAGCATAAAAAAAAGGCTTTGCTATTTACTTTTTCAACAGAGTATTTGTATAAAGAACTAAAAACACCACAAATCAAATAACTCAATCAATAAATAGGCAAACGGAATGAATAGACTCTTCTCAAAAGAAGACGTTCAGTGCAAATGGCCAATAAGGGTTTGACAAAAATATTCAACATCTTTAGCCATTAAGAAAATGCAAATCCAAATTCATAGAGATGCCATTTCAGCCCAGACAGAAGAATTATCATCAAGAAGGTATGGATGCGGGGAAAAAGGAACCCTTCTCCACTATAGCTGGGAATATAAACTAGTACAGTGCTATAGAAATCAGTATGGAGAGTCCTCAAAAAACTAAAGCAACACATACCATTTGATCCAGCTACACCACCCCTCAGTATATTCTCAAAAGAATCAAGGACAGTATACTACAGTGATACCTGCATACCCATTCGCAATACCTAAGCTATGGAAGCAGCCCAGGTGTCTGCCTTTCAAAGGATGAATGGTCCAGGAAATGGTCAAAGAAAATATATATATATTTCAGACATAAAGAAGAATTTGCAGGAAATTCTTGTAACTTGCAGGGAAGTGAATGGAACTGGAAGCCCTTATGTTAGTCAAATGAAGCCAGGCTCTAAAAGTCAAATATTGCACATTTTTTTCAGTGGAATCTGAAGTAAAAACAATTAGAGATAAAAAGGAGGGATGGGGCCGGTGAGATGGCTCAGCAGCTTGGGCGCCTGCCCGGCAAGCGCGAGGGCCTGAGTTCAACTCCCGGAACCCACATATGAAAAAGGGGCCAGTGATATCACTCAGCGGCACGGGCGCCTGCTGGCGCGCGAGGTCCTGAGGTCGACCCCCCGGTACCCACAAAAAAAAAAAAAAAAAAGGAGGGATGACAGGAAAGTAGAAGGGAGGTTATGGGAGAAGAGGAAGGGAATCAAGGGAGGAAGGAGAGAGAGCTGGCAGCAGGCAAGAGAGGGTGAAAATAATAACAGTATGTTATCTACATGCATTTATATGTGAGTGCATTATTCTATATATGCACTAATAAAAAATTTCATGGGGCCGGTGAGATGGCTCAGCAGCATAAGCGCCTGCCTGGCAAGCATGAGGTCCTGAGTTTGACTCCTGGAACCCACACACGAAAAAAGGGCCAGTGATATCGCTCAGTGGCACTGGTGCCTGCTGGAGCGCAAGGTCCTGAGGTCGACCCCCGGTACCCACACACAAAAAAAATTCAAATAATGTAAGTGTTCAGGGGAAATTTCTCTAATCCCAAATTTTGTTGCGTGTTCCTCCCCTGTGCTTCTATAGCACCTTATGTTTCTTAAAGCTCACATCAAACTGTGTTAATTATTCTTTATTCATCTATGAGTAGATTGAATGTTTTAAGTGTACAGAGTTGAATAGTCAACCAGTCTATCCAGAACCTCAGAGTACAACCTAATTTGGAAATAGAGGCTTTGCAGATATAATGTTAATGTAACATGAAGTCATACTGGATGAGTTCAGGTCCTAAATTCAACAACTAGTGTCCTTAGAAGATGTCCAGGAGACAGAGACACATAAAGAAGAAGGCAGTATCATGAGGGAGGCAGAGTTTGAAGTAGAATATTTCCAAGCAAAGTGATGCCAAGGACTGGGAGCAGCACCAGAAAATAGGAGAGAGGCATGGCCCAGACTCTTCTCAGAGCTTTCAGAAGGAATGATCACTGCTGACCCCATGATTTTGAATTCTGTCCCTTAGAACTATGGAGACACAAATTTCTGTGTCTGAGCCACCCAATTTGTGGTATTTTTTCCCCCCTTTTCCCAGCAGCCTAGGTAACAAATACGTACAGGAACAGTGTCTTTCTTCTCCATGCATTTATCTTCTAACTCAGAGCTGGCCCAGGTGAGTTATCGGAAAATCACTGTTGCATGAGTGGTCAGAGGAAGGAGAGATTAATTGTGAGTTTGGAATGAAGACAAGGGTTGTTTATTGGAGGGAAGGAGGAATTTTTATTCTCATTTGCTGAGTGTAGGGCTGTGTGAACTGCAGAAATTAGATTAGGAAGAGTACACGGCTGTTTGCTTGGGACCTAATCAGAATGTACCACTCTGGGAGGACTCTGGGGCAGTGGGGAGAGATGTTTCTTACTTTGGTCTCATGGAGAGAGTTGAGTGAGTGCATAAATATGGGATTCAAAAGAGCTAGGTGGCACATCACAACTAAAAATTTGGGAAACATGTGGTCAAAGCTGGGGTTGGAGGAAGACCACAGAGTTTGAGTGTGAAGCTAGGTAGGAGTAGGAGTGGAAAGGGGGAGGTTATCACTGAGGGGAAAAGGACATTCAGTGTAACGAGCAGCAGGAGAGAAAGATGCCAGTTCTTAGGCACAGAGTGAATAGATTTAAACACATGAAACGAACATGGCAGAAACCTGTCAGAAAAGAGAAGAAACCACTCATTACTGAACTCCCCATAATTCTGTAATTGGAGGAAAAGTCTGCTTCTATTGATAGCACTTTACCTTCAAAAAATTGGGTGCCCAGCCGATGAGATAGCTCAGTGGCATAAACACCTGCCTGGCAAGCATGAGGTCTTGAGTTTGACTCCTGGAACCCACATACGAAAAAAGGGCCGGTGATATTGCTCAGTGGCACGGGCACCTGCTGGCGCGTGAGGTCCTGAGGTCGACCCCCGGTACCCACAAAAAAAAAAAAAAATTGAGTGCCTTTTGTGATTCAATTGCCTTCATCCAGAGGGTCACTGGGTTTGGAACGTGGATGAAATTTCACTCCTTGGCACCCAGGAAAACGTAAGGTCTCTAATTTAGGAAGTTGCCGAAAAACACTTAGCTCATCTTGCTTTGAGAGCCAAGCACGGTCATTCTATTCTGTGTTTGTTTTACCAGTAAACGTTATTAAAGGGAAGCATTTGTTTAAAACTTTGAGCCAATTATTTTCCTGCACCTTTTGTTTGTTTTGTCCTTTCACAAATGCATTCCTGGGCGAGAAGCCATTTCTGCTTCTCTTTCACTAGAAAGCTAAATCCCCCGAATGAAGATGCTGATTGGCATAATCACACATGAAGTCATCTCAGTAATTAGTATAACCAGTGGATTTCAGCCAAACAAGAGAATTGCGGCTCTGTAACCTGGAGGACTTATTGCAGATGACACCATCCATAAATCTGTTGTTTTGTACTTTTGGGACCAGAGGCAGGAGAAATCCATTATAGTTTTTCTTTGAGCCTTTGAAAACCCCATCTGGACATTTTGATTCATCTGTATCACCTTCTAATCCGCTGGCAGGTTGTGTTCAGGAGTGTCCTTACCACTAATGCGCCATGTTTAACCACAGGTTTGGCAAATCAAGCAGAGGGGGTTGGTAAGTGAGATTTCACATAGGCTGAAATGTGGAAGGAATCACAGTACACACACACACACACACACACCAGCAAACTAGGGATTCCATGAAGGGAAGAAAATTAGTGAAATTTGAGCTACTAGATAGTGGCAGCTTTCAAATTCCTCAGCAAATATTTGGGGACATCATGAGAATGGAGCAGGAATATAGATAGCAGAGAACTCTGGTGAAGATGTATCACATTACCAGAGTTAGGGCGAAAGCTTCCCAGCTCTGGTGAGTCCCATTGAAGTAGGCTCAGCTACCCATCCCAGAAATCAATCAGAGAAATGAACAGTAGTGAAGGCAGGAAAGGAACTTCATGCTTTACTCTCATTGTCACCATACAGGAGGTACAGAGGTCTAGTGACCTAAGATCTGGTTGCAAAAATGCTTGCAGCTAGCTGGGTGTGGTGGCACATATTTATAACCATGGCAATCTGGAAAGCTGAAGCAGGAGGAGTGTAAAGCCATGCTCAATCTGGGCAGTGTCGTGACTTAGTGAAACCCTGTCTCAAAACTAAAAAAATAAAAAAGGCTAGAGCTGCAGCTCTGCTGGAAGGCCCTGGGCTCGGTCTCCATCACCACAAAAGTACTTACATCTCTTTGAGTTATACAGGAAAAAGGAAGAAAAGCAAGGGTTGGGGGTTTCCATGGTTAGCAGTCCAGGTGGTCTTGGTCCAGCTGTGGTCTGGTTTATCATTACCTTGAGTCATTTTCTCTGGACTGGCCATGCAGAAGTTTGTTGACACCAAGAAAGTTGCTTTGCTTGGGGGGTGGTTTCTATCCTTTGTCATAAAATGCTTGTCAATTAGACCTGTTGCTCCAAGGAACCGGTAGGGGAGAATGACTCAGGTGAACTCAGAAGGAAACAGCCAAAAGGCAAGATGGAGTCAGAGGAACAAAATGGAGTCAGTTGGGCCAGGGACTGGGCTCTCCTTCAACATGTAGCTGTAGTTGGCTCTCTGGACCCATAGCTTCTACATGCTGGGATCCAACCAACTTCAGATGGAGAGTAATTTTAAAAAGTGACACCCCTGACTCAACACACACAGATCATTTTTTCTCGTTGTCATGCAATAAGCAATAAAATACAGCAACTATTCACATAGCATTTACATTTGTTAGATATTATACATAATTTACAGGTGATTCAATGTATATGAGAGTATGTGACATGGGCTTTATGCAAATGTTGTGCCATTTTATATAAGATACTTGAGCATCTACAGATTTTAATATCTTTGGAGGTTCTGGAAATTACTGTCCTCAGATACCAAAACATGACTGTATTCAGATTGCAAAAGTAAGACTGACAACACTTACTATGTTCTCTGTCCTTATACAACTCCCAAACTATATTCTTTCTCTCACTGTATGCTTGTTTATTTCTATTTGTTTAGCTGGCCTAGGAGATTATATGGTGATCCATCCTTGGAGCCCTGCATCTGCTATGTCATGGTTAAGAATAGAAGAATAATTATGTATAATAGATTGACAATATAATTATTGAATTAAAACTATATTATTTTATAATATATGTTGATTAACAAATTGTGTTAATGGAATATATGTAAAATGGTACTTTTCACAAATATTTTTATAAATTACTTGTAGAACAATAATGATGTCTTCCTGTATATGTTAATACAGAATAAAACAAACCTTATATTGATTTTCTGAAAAGAAAAAATACACAAATAATTTATTCCTGGCACAAACTTATGTATCTTCATCAATTTTGTAGCCTCACTTTTGTCACTGGTATTTTTAAGAATTTAATATGATCTTATTATTTTTCAAATAGAATCGCCAGAAAAGTTTTCAAAGTTGTAAATTTGGGTAGCAAATTTCAATTTGTTGATGATTTCAATTACTCTTTTACTTTAGATCATAATTTTTCTAAATGAAAAAGTACTTTCTTTATAAGTGCTGACATATAGAGAAAATATTGCTAAGTTGAAGTGCTTCATAATTCTGTTTTTTGTATTAAAATTGGTATCTGTTTTAGACCATGTATTTTCAGAGTACTGTTATTTTGCTTCAATCAAGTGTACTTTTCCTTGAAAAATATTTTCCCAAGCAAAATCTCATCAAATAAATTATCCATATTTATAGTTATTTTGATCATTTCGCCAAAAGTACATGCTACTAAACCAGAGCACCAGAGGTCATCTCAATTTCATTCTGCTCTGTTGCTGAAAATCAGTTTTATGAAATATAAAACAAGATGACTATTAAAAGACCCTTCCCACAAGTTGAGATATTTGAAAGAGTAATTATAAAATTTATAAATTAAACCTTGAACACCATTTGGATTGTCTTTGTTTAATGTGTGCAATTTCTCTTTTGCTTTTGCAGCATTAGATTTAAATGTCATCTTGTTTGCAAGCTTTGCTTTCAAAATTCTCAATTTGCTAAAATCTCACAAGCTGATTTTTTTGGTGCACTGTTTATTGAATATGCTGATTAAAGATTTACAGCTGATTTTTAATAAAATGTGTGCTAAATTTAGAATATTCATTTAAACAATGCTGAATACCATCATAGGACACTTAAGTTGACCTACATAATACTTCCTCAAATGGCTCAAGCATTTTTAAAATTTGGTGTCATACAACAAAGTGGAAACATGTGCTACCAAGCTCATTTTTTGTAGTCAGCATGTTTGTCAAACTAATATTGTCATTCAGTTACTCTGTGTTTATGTAAATAGTAATATATTTTGACTACACTTTTATCTCTATCATTAGAGTATTGATGCTTCTTTAAAAGCAATCAGGAATTATGCGTGTGCTACAAACAATTTCAAGTACATTTTAGTCCCATAGGTCCATTAATTTAGTAAAAATGTTCTTTTTACTAAAGAATGTGAGGTCATGCATCACTAAAATTTTTATTTATGCATTTACTGCACAACAAATTAATTGTCAAAATTGAATTATTCTTAGATGAGTTTAAAATTGCAATTAAAATAACATCAAATGTTTCACTTTTAACACAAGGAACTTACAACCACTTTATTTAGATTTTTTCCAGTGGGCAAAAATTTGACCCATTAACTTGAATTATTTTTTCTTTGAAGCTTCTGATAATACATACAAAATTCTCATTTCATTTAATCTTTGCAAAATATTCCTTCTGCTCTTGAAGACAGCTTATTAGCCACTTTTCTTTTTTAAATTCTTTTTGTTGGTATACATTTCACTCCTTGTGTACTCATTACAAAGTTTGGAATCAAATATAAGTGAAATTAATTTAGAAAAGCAGTCTTGGCTCTAGGTGAAAAGGTATGTTCTATTGTATGACTGTAACTTCTGTAGCAACTATATTAAGTCAGTTGTCCCCGACATCTTTGGCACCAGGGGCTGGTTTTGTGGAATACAATTTTTCCACTGAGGTTGGGATGGGGGTGGGGAAGGTGAAGGAATTAGGAGGAATTTCTGGGATGACTCACAAGAGAACGAATGCACCCTCCTTTCCCCAGTTCACAGTGGGGTTCATGTTCCTATGAGAATCTAGTGCTTCGTGATCTGAGAAGAGGCTGAGCTCAGGCAGTGGTGGGATGGATGGGGGTGTGTGGCCCAGTTCCTGACAGGCAGGTATTGCTTGTGGCATGGCTGTTGGGGACCTCTGCATTACATCATCATCTATGGGCTTCATTTGAATAAATTCATCACTTTCGAGGTCGTCCCTAAAGCTTATCTAGATTGTTGTCTTCTCAATTTCATATGACCAGTGACACCACTGTATTTCCCACTGTGGAACATAGATGAGGGCCATTTGGTTGAAGCTTTCAGCTCTCCAGTGGCCTATGGTATGTTCCATTATTTTCTCCACATGAAGAACATGTTCCTTGTGTCCACAGAAAGAGGCACAAAGCCATTTTGTGGGGTCCATTGGATTCTGTAGGTCATTTATACCATATTCAATTCTGTAGGCCATTTATACCATATTTGAGTGTCTGTTTTGAATCATTTCTAAGTTAACTCATAAACCTACTTGTTTTGAGAAAGTCAGTGCAAAAGAAGGTTGCGGGGTTTGCCACTTATTTCTACAGAACTTGAGTTGTCTGATTCTTAAGGAGCTCTTGGCAGAGCACGATGGGGAAGTACCACGCTAAAGCACTAGGAATTTGGAGCAAAGATATGCATCTTCTGCAGACACCTGTGCGCACCTCCTGTGCTGTATGGAGGTGAAGTCCCTGTAACATAAAATTCAACATTTTAAAGTGAACAATTCAGCAGTGTTTAGTACACTCACAATGTTTTGAAACCACCTTCTCTTGTTCCAAAACATTTCCATCACTTCCAGATAAAATCCCTTGCCTAGCAAGCAGTTTCTCCTCATTCTCGCCCAACAACCTCTGGCAAACCCCTATTTCCATTTTCTCTGTATGGGTTTATCTATTATGGAAATTACATGTAAATGAAATCAAATCTTACTCCAGATCTTTTGTGTCTGGCTTCCTCCCTTGGCATACTATTTTCAAGGCTTATCTATGTTGCAATATGTCTTGGTATTTTATTATTTTTTATGGCTGGGTGATACTCCATTGTGTGAATGTACCATAATTTGTTTATCTCTTCATCTGCCGAAGAACATTTGGGCTGTTTCTAACTGTAAGTGATACTATAACCCTATATACATTTGCTTGAATCCCTGATTTCATACTTTTTTTTTTTTTTGTGGGTACCTGGGGTCGACCTCAGGACCTCGCGTGCCAGCAGGCGCCCGTGCCGCTGAGCGATATCACCAGCCCCCTGATTTCATTCTTTCGGGTATATACTCTGAAGTAGAATTATGGCGTCATATAGCCACTCTGTGTTTAACTTTCTGAAGAACTGCCAAATAATTTCCAATAGCAGCTGAACCATTTTACATTTGCACCAGCAATGAACTGTGATTCAAGGATCTGTATATCCTTGCCAATGCTTCACATTTTTTTTTTTAACTGTAGCCAATCTAGTGGGTAGGAAGTGGTACTGCTTTGTGGTTTTGGTTTGCCATTCCCTAATGAATAGTGATGGTGAGAATTGATTCATGTGCTTATTGGTTGTTCGTATATCTTCTCTGGAGAAATGGCTATGCAGTCTTGCTCTTTAGAAATCAGTTGTTTTTATTGTTATAAGCGTTCTTTAAATAATCTGGATGTTAAAATCTGATCAGATACATGATTTGAAAATATTTTCTCCCATTCTGTGGGTTGCCTTTTTAAATGGATAATGTCCTTTGATGTACAAAATGTATTAATTTGAATAGAGTCCAACTTATCTAATTTTTATTGTTTTTCATGTGTTTGGTAACATATCGAAGAATCTATTGCCAAATTCAAAATTATGAAGATTTAACCCTATGTTTTCTTTTAAGAGATGTATGATTTTAGCTCTTTCAATTAGGCTATTGGTCTATAGTAAGTTAACTTTTGTGTATGGTAAGATGTGGGAGGCCAACCTCATTGTTTTATGGCGCTATGCGGCATTCCCAATACCATTTGTTATAGAGACTATTCTTTCCCCCACTGAATGGTCATGGTACCTTTATCAATAATCAGAGGGCCATAGATGTATGGGTTAATTACTGAACTCTCCATTCTATTCTGCTTGCTTATATGTATCCTTATGACAGCCCCACACTGTTTGACTTCTATAAATTTGTAGTTTTAATATCAAGAAAGAATCCTCCAACTTTGATTTTTATCCCTTTTTTTTTTTTTTTTGTGGGTACTGGAGGTCGACCTCAGGACCTCACGCGCCAGCAGGCACCCATGCCGCTAAGCGATATCACCGGCCCTTTTTTCGTATGTGGGTTCTGGGAGTTGAACTCGGGCCCTCGCGCTTGCCAGGCAGGCGCTTATGCCACTGAGCCACCTCACCGGCCCTTTATTCCTTTTTAACCTATTGAATTTGAAGCTTGCAGTATGAATTTGAGGATTCCATTTTCTGTTCCTTCACAAGTGGCATTGGAATCCTGGTAGGGATTACACTGAATTTGTAGATCACTTTGGGTAATACTGGGTCCTTAGTAATATTAGCTCTTCCAACATATGAACTTAATATCCACATTGATTTGGGTCTTCTTAATTACTGTCAGCAAATTTTGAGATATTTAGTATATAGTACAAGTCTCTTATTTCTTTAAGGCAATTTATTCTTTTGGAAGATATAATGGGTGGAATTGCATTGTTAATATATATATATATATATATATATATATATATATATATATATATATATTTTAATATGGGTACGGGGGGTTGAACTCAGGACCTCGCTCTTCCCAGCAGGCACTTGTGCCGCTGAGCAATCTCACTGGCCCCGCATTGTTAATTTTTAAAAATTGTTCATTGCTGACATGTAGAAACACAAATTATTTTTGCATGGTGATCATGCCTACCCTGTGACTTCACTGGATTTTTTTGTTAGCTCTAGTAGTACCTATTTTTGTCTGTGTTTTATTGGGATTTTCTATATGTAAGATCATGAGATCTGCAAATAAATATAGTTTACTTGTTTTCCAACTTGGGTATCTTTTATTTATTTATTTATTTATTTATTGGTACCGGGAATCAAACTCAGGACCTCACACTTGCCGGGCAGCCGCTGTGCCACTGAGCTATATCCCCAGCCCTGGTATTTTTAATTTATTTTTCTTTCTTAATGGCTTTGGCTTGAACTTCCAGTATAATATTGAATAGCAGTAGTAAAATCAAACATCTTTGATTTTTTCCTGATCTCAGGGGGGAAGTTTTTGCCTTTCTCCATTGTATTAGTCAGCTTTTTCCTTGATGAGGTACAATACCTCAAATGCAGAGTTTAAAGGAGGAAAGATTTAATTTGCTCGTGGTTTCCATCCATAATCAGTGGGTTCCAAGGCAGAGACATCATGGCAGAAGGGTGTAGAAGAGAAAAACTGCTTAGTTCCTGTCTGCCAGGGAGCAGAGCAGGGGAAAAGTGCCAGAGGGAGAAGAAAAGGGCAGAAGGGGTAACAGATTAGACACAGACCCCCAGGCCACGCTTCCATGACAACCAGAAGTGCTCTCCACCAATCCTCAGGTAAGATCCCAAAGCCAATCAAATTGACCCCCCCCCTTTTTTGCCATAACCATGGAGTGTAGAATTACCTTTATGTTTTCAGGAACACTCTTTTTTATATTAAAATTCTCTTCTACTGTTAAAATATTTTGAGTTTTCTTTTTTTTCAAATCATGAAAAGGTATTGGGTTTTGTCAAGTGCATTTTCTGCATTAATTGAGATGATCATTTATTCCTTTATTCTGTTAATGTGGTATGTTATATTGATTAATTTTCTGCTTGTGAGCCACCTTGCAATTTTGGAAAAATTCTACTTGGTCATGGTGTATAAATTTTTTAAATGCTCTTAGGTTTGGATTGCTAGTATTTGATGGAGCAATTATGAATCTTTATTTATAAGGGATGCTAGGCTGTCATTTTCTTGTGAATTTTTAAATCTGTCTTTGTTATTAGGGTAAAATGAGCCTACAGAATGGATTTGAAAGTATCCTTCCTCTTTAACATTTTGAAAATGTTCAAAGAAGATTAGTGTTAATTCTTTATAAATGTTTGGTAGCACTTACCTGCATTTTTCCTTGTTGTGAGGTTTAAAATTATTGATTCCATACTTTAATTATTATAGGTCTGCTTCTTCCTTGATTTTCTATTTTTCCTTGAGTTAGTTTCAATAATTTGTTCTCTTTTTATCTAAGTTATTTAGTTCTTTTTCTGTAAAAGTACAAACTATGCTCTTATAGTTCTTTTTAATTGTATAACATCTGCTATAATCTCTACTTTCATTACTGATTTTGTACCTCCTCTGTTTTTTCCTTTGTCACTAGGGCTAAACAGTCATTGGTTTTCCTGATCTTATCAAAGAAACAGCTTTCTGTTCCAGCAAGTTTTTATACCAGTTTTGTTCTCTATTGTAGTCACCTAAATTCGAATCTTGTCTTCCTCTTGCTATCATTTATTTTTCTATTCACTCCCTGGCTCCATGAGGTATAGATTTAGGTTGTTGGTTTGCAATCTTTCTTTTTAGAATGTAGCTTATTTTTCTTTTTAGTGGTGGAGGTCAGACCCATGGCCTCATACATGCTAGCCAAGCACTCTTACCACTGAGCTGTAACTATAATTCTATAACTATAAAATTTCCTCTGGGCATTCCTTTACTTTTGTTATGTTGTTTTGATTTTCATTCATTTATAAATGTTTCCTAATTTCCATTGTGATTTTTTTTCTCAGACCCACTGGTGATGTAAGGATGAGTTGTTTAATTTTCACATATTTGTGATTTCTTTTTTGTTTTTTATTTTGTTATTGACATCTAAACTGATTCCATTGTGGTAGAAGAAAATGACGTGTATTAGTTAAATGTTTTGAAATTACCAAATCTTACTTTGTGGCCTAGCGTGTGATCTATCCTGGAGAATGTTTTATGTGCACTTGAGAATGTGAGTTCTACTGTTTTCTGGCTGAGCATTGCAGGTTTCTATTACAATTGTTGATTCATAGACTCGTCAAAGCCCTCTGCATCCTAACTCTCTTTGCTCTAGATGTTCTGTCCACTGCTAAGATGGCACATTGTTGTCTCCAACTACTATCACAGACCTGTCTGTGCCTCTCTTCAGTTTTGTAAATGTTTGCTTTAAACATGTTGAGATTCTGTTGTTCAGTACATACAGTTTATAATTGTTGTGGTTTCATGATAAATTGCTCCTTTTAAAAAAATATATCCGTCTTTGTGTGTGATAATAGTATATTACTTAAAGTCTATTTTGGCTGGCATTAGCATAGAAACTCTAGCTCTCACTCAGTTATCATTTCATGCAATATATTTTCTGTCCTTTCATTTTCAACATATTTGTATTTATGTCTGTCTTAGTCTATTTAATACTGCAGTAACAGAACAGCACAAGACTGGGCAAAGTATAATGAACAGAAATTTATTCCTTATAGTTTTGGAGGCTAGGACATCCAAGATTTAGGGACTGGCATCTGGTTAGGACTTTTTTCCTGTGTCATTCCACTGCAGAAGGCAGAAGGAATAAAGGAACACAAGAAAGAGCAAGAGATCAAATTTGCAGCCTCAAGCTCTGTTATAATTGCCATTAATCTATTTATGAGGGTGGGGTCCTCATGGCCTGATCACCTTTCAAGGGTGCCATCTCTTAATGCTTTTACATTAAGAATTAAGTTTCTAGCACATGCATTTTGGGGGGAAACACATTTACACCATAGCATTATATCCCTGGGCTCCCCCAGCTTATGCTTTTTTCATTAAACAAATGTGTTCCTTCCATCCCCATAGCCTACAAGTCAATATGTTCCAATACCAGCTCAAAAGGCCAAAGCACAGTATCTCATTTGAATCAGGTATGGGTGAGACTCAAGACACATTTAATCCTGAGGCGAATTTCTCCCTAAATGTGATCCTGTATAATTAAAAAAAAATAAGGAACTTCTGAAGTACAGTATTGGGACAAGCATAAGGTAGACATTTGCATTCTAAAAAGGAGACATCATCAAGAAGAAACTGGCCTTGTGTAAATTCAGAACCTAAGAGGAAAACAGTATTAAATCTTAAGATGCCAGAATCATTTCCTTTGACTTCATGTCCTTCATACGGCTTTTGTTGGACTCAGTCCTCCTAGCAGCTCTCACAGGGTGGAGTCTCACATGCCTGCCACCTTCCCAAGCTGGAGTTTTTTCAGACGCTGTTTCATTCTCACAGTTCCATTAGACATTGTCCTAGGGAGGGCTCTCTGCAGTGGTTCTTCCCTTGCAAAGTCTCTGCCTGGACCCTGATACCTCCTTTGGAATTTTGGTGGAGGCTGTCATGGGCCCACTACTCTGTCACTCTATGTCTGCAGTCAGGAGCTCATGGATTCCACCAAGGCCAACCTCTCATGGCCCCCCAGGCTAGCACAGGAGCCATATCTGGGCCCATGTGAGTCATGGCTGGGGTGGCAGAGGACTGCTACCCTGGAATCCAGGAACTGAGTCCTGAGGCAGCCTTGGAAATGAATGCTGAGGTCCCACAGGTGCCTCTTAGGAATCTTGCCTTCAAGGCCACATCTTGCTTCACAGACCTTCAAAATGCTTTGTGGATCACTCTTCTGTTAATTTCTTTAGTAAGCAGTCACATGGCCAAAGCCTTAGCTTCTCCCCTAAATGTACTTTTGTATTCTCTCCATGGCCACTCTGAGGGTTTCCAAATCTTCTAATTCTACTTCTCTTCTAATGATATATTGCATCTTTAAATCATTTTTCTCTTCTCTCATCTTATTGTAAGAAACCCAAAAATGTTATGCAGCACCTCAAACACTTTTCTGTTTAGATATTTCTCCTGCCACATATTCTAGTTCATCATTCTTAAGTTCTGTCTTCCACAGAGTCCCAGGACACAGACAAGAGGTCTGCCAAATTCTTTGCAAGTGCATAACAATGATGGCCTTTATTTCCATTACCTTGTTCCTTACTTCCATTCAAGATGAGCTCACCATCCACATTTCTACTGACATTATGATCTTGACCACTTACAAAATCATTAAGAAGTTACAGGATTTTCCCACATTGCTTTGAATCCTCACTGGAATTGTCCTTGATGCTCAATTCACAACAATCTAGGCCTTTTTCAGCCTTCATTTCCAAATTTGTCCAGCCTCTACCCATTACCCCAGCTCCAAAAGTGCTTTCTATATTTCAGGTATTTTTTATAATAATAGCCCAACTCTTCGGTAGCAAGTCCATTTTCTACCATAGTCCATTTTATAAAATATGACAGTTGGACAATTCATAATGATCACAGATTTTTTTCTTATAATCATGGAGGTTGGAAGGGGCTGGCAACTAGTAAGGGCCTTCATGATGTATCATGTCATGACAGGCAGAAGGGGAAGAGAGCACAAGAGAGAGCAAGAAATCAAACTCTCAGCCTGGAGCCCTTTTATAATTTCCATTGATCCTATCCAGTTTATATTCTGAAATCCAGGTGGAGGCTGTCATAGTCCCAAATCTCCCTTACTCTTCTATCTCAAAGGTCCTACCTCTTAACACTGCTGCACTGGAGATTAACTGTGCAACACATACTTTTATTGCGAGACACACACAAACTGGAGCTATGTCTTGAAATCAAAATTGCTTCTGTTGCAGACAGCACATAGTTCAATGGTTTATAAAAGTCCGTTTTATCTGACTCTACATTTTTACTTAAACCATTCATATGTAAAATAATATCTAATAAGGAAAGGTTTTCGGTATTTTCCTATTTGCTTTCTAAACATCTTTCCCTCGTTTGTTCCTAATATCCTCCATTTTCACCCTCTTATGTTTACTTGATTTGGGGGAATATATCTGTTATGGGGCTGTATCTAGATGTCACCTCCTAAAGCCTCATGAGCTCATAGGTGGGACTTTTGGCAAGTGGCTGGATCATGTGTGTGATACTGAGATTAAGGGTGTGTGGTACTTGATTATTTCATTAATTGGTTTAGCACAGTTCTACATGTGGTTGAATGGATTTACTGAAGACAGAGGACTTACCCTGTGTGTGGGTAGCACCAACTGATAGGCTTGTAGCCTGGATGGGATAAAAAGGAAAGGGAGGCTTGCTGCTGCTGCTTTTCTGCTTGCCCAGCCATGGACTGTTTCTCCTCTGTGATGCCCTTCTGCCATGCCACCCTGACTTTGCACCAGCTGATTATGGACTGAAATTTCTATAAACTGTGAGCTAAAATAACCCTTTCTTCCTGTAACTTTGGATATCAGGTATTTTGTTTCAGCAACTAAGGCAGATTTTGGTACCAGAGGAGTGGGGATGTTGTTGTGACACTATCTGGCCATGTGGTTCAGAAGCCTTTGGAACTGGTTTGTGTAAAGTTTGGAGTGGTTTGGAGATGCTCACTGAAGAAGAAGCCCTGAAATGCTGTAAGCCAAACTTGATGGCTTACAGCATCTGAGCTCCGAATCTGGTCAGAGCTCAGAAGACCAGAATTTTCATAGAAATGCATCCAATAAAGACCAGAATCAGAAGATTTCTGTTGGGAATGAGGACTAGATTGGCTGTTGGACTCCAGACCATGTGTATGTTGCTCTGGCAAAAAAACTTGTCAGCATTTTGCTTATATCCAGAGACTCTGCAAGAGACTAAGATTAAGGACAGTGGACTAATTATTCTGGCAGAAGAAATTTCAAGGCAGTCTAACATTGAAGCTGTGACATGGCTCTGGTTTGGGGCTTTTACCCAGGTCTATGTTGAGAATCAAGAGCAAAGAGAATAATTTAAAAAGTTTTGAGACTGTCCAGAAAGAAAGCTCCACTAAAGTTGCAGTCTTGCAAAGATGAAACAGCCTACAAAGATGAAACAGAGAAGAACTTGGTTGCTGAAAAGATTAGCAATAAAAAGTCGGGTATTTTGGAAGAGGAAAATAGAAAAGATGGAATGAGTGTATTGCAAGAACTAGCAGGACTCCACCCTTTGCAGTCCACACTTGCAAAGGTGAAAGAATTTGCTTTGAGAAGATAGCCTCAGAAAGTTTTGTTCCAGAATAGCAGCAGCCTAGGGAATTTAGTGCTCAGCAATCCAGGCACTCAGCCACTACAGACAAGAGAGAAGGAACTCTGGCTACTGCTCCAGCTGGTGGCAGACCTTGGAGTCATCCATGTGGTGCTGGTTTTAGGTGCATGCAGAATGCAAGAGTTGTGGGGTCAGGAAGGCTTTCACCCAGATTTCAGAAGAAGGCCTAGGAGGGCAGTGTGTGAAGCTGTGAGTGTGAAGTCAAAGGTGCAGTGGAGACCCCAGAAGGTTTGAGAAGCCAGAAATGTGTTGGAAGTGTTTAACTTTCTTTTCATTTGTACAGGGGCTTGCAGCTAAGAGTCTACATTAAATCTCAGAGGAGATTTTGGACTTGGACTTTTCAACAATAATGAATATGTTCGGACTTTGGCAACTCTTGGAGATGGATTAAATGTTTGTGCATAAAGGGATGTGCATGAGTCTTTGGGGGGCCAGAGGTGGAATGTTATGTCTTGTGTCTAGATGTTCCCCCTGTGCAGTCATAGGTGGGGCTTTTTCAGAGGTGGCTGGATCGAAAGTGTGTCATGCTGAAATTGATTCATGATACAATGGGCACTAGAATTAAGAGTGTGAGTGCTACCCACCCTAAGAAGTCTGGATAAGATAAAAGGGACAGAAAGACACTGTTAAGATCCCTTGTTGCTTTTGCTACCTTATGGGCACTGTGAACTGTCTCCTCTGATGACCTTCAGCCAAGCCACCCTGTCTTGAAGCCAGCCAATTATGGACCGAAACCTCTACAAACTGTGAGCTAAGTAATCCTTTCCCCCTTTAATTTTGGGTATTGGATATTCTGTCTCAGCAATGAGAGAAAAGTAACTAAGACACATGGTAATAAACATTACTGGTGTGTGAGATGTGGCTGAAAAATATGGTGAATATTTACATTTTAAATTATTACAGTAATGGGCCCTGTACCCACATACGAGAAAAAGGGCTGGTGATATCCCTCAGCAGCATGGGCACCTGCTGGCGCTCGAGGTCCTGAGTTTGACCCCCAGTACCCAAAAAAAAAAAAAATTACAGTAAAAGACACATCACTATTAATCCCCCTCAAAATAATACCCTTCACTTCAAAGTGCCAGTTTCTGAAGCAATTCTGGAATTCATCCTTTGTGAATGTCTTTAGTTGTGCTGTTGTGGTTCCATTGATGTCCTGAGTTGATTCAAAATATTTACCTTTCATGGTCATTTTGACTGGGAAAGATCCAGGTGATGCACAGTAACTGTTCCAGTGAATAAGCTGAATGAAGAATGTCTTAGTGAAATGAATGTGGGCTGCATCAAGAGGAAGTTTGGATATCAGATTCCTTAGTGGGTATTTGGACTTGGACTTTTCAACAATAATGACTATGTTCGGACTTTGGCAACTCTTGGAGATGGATTAAATGTTTTTGCATAAAGGGATATGCATGAGTCTTTGGGGGGTCAGGGGTGGAATGTTATGTCTTGTGTCTAGATATCCCCCCAAGGGCTCATGCAGTCATAGGTGGGGCTTTTAATTGGGTATTTCATTCCTTAGTGAAAGGAATGTCTTAGTGACAGTGAAATGTCTTTACTAGCCTGCCTCTCCATTGGATGGCACTTGTCACCACTATCCACTATCATTTTTTATCACACCTTATAAAGACACTCATGAAAGAGGACTTGCAGAACAGCTTCAGAAAGTGGCAAGAAAGATGGGATAAATGTGTTCAAAGTGAGGGAGAGTGTTTTGAGGAAAATTAATGGCAATACGTATTTTTCTATAACATTATTTTAATTTAAATTTTCAGTGTATATTTTGATCCTCCCTTGTATTAGTCAGCCTTTTCATTTCTGGGAAAAAATATCTGACATAAACAACTTAAAAGAGAAAAGATTTATATTGACACAGTGTTTCAGTGGTTTCAGTCCATAATCAGTTGTTTCTGAGGCAGAAACATGGCAGAAAGGCATGATAGAGGAAAGCTGCTCAACTCATGGTGGAGGAAAGCTGCTTAAGTCATGGCAGCCAGGAAGCAAATCAAGCAAGGAAGAGCCAGAGAGAAAGAGACCAGACATAGTTTCCAAGGTTACATTTCTATGACTTACCCAGACACACCCAGAAGTGTGCTTTAGTAGGAGGCTGTCATACCAATCAAGTTGGCAATCAAGATTAATCATTACAACCAATGAACTTATCAAATGAAATCAGGGGCCCAGGAACACATGATTTATTAAAGCAGAGAAAATGAAGCCTATGAGTTTCTGGGACACACTAGATCAAGGAATGATGCAACCCCTCAACTAGGCCATATAAAAGGAGGGGCGCCTAACACCGAGGTATAGCTAGGACACATGACCTCTCATCTCATCAGACTGCCTCATTAGCACACAACAGGGTAGACAGGCGAAAAACTCTGGCTCTCTATCTCCTGGCTTCAGTTCAGCTCAAACTCCCTCTTGATGCAGCCCACTTAAACTGCCTGCCATCCTGGCTTAGACTTTAACCCAACCCTGTACTCTTAATAAGCCCTGACCTGGACAAGCTCTTCTTGATCTGTAATCTTAACTGGACACCTGTGGTGACGTTTCACATCTCTGTGGGCTCTCTGTTTTTCTTTCAGTCCTGCCTTTTCTAATCCTGCTGGCCCCTATTAACCCTTTTGTAGTCTCTCTGTACCTATGAATTATTGTGTAGAGTGTGTTGTGTGATTTGACAGTTATAGGTATTAGTAATTGTATTAGTGCTTACAAGAGCTCGCAGGGCTGAGGCAAGGCTCCTCAAAAGACTGCACATGCTCTGAATCAGATTTAATGCGGGACAGAGAAATTTACAACATTGGTCTACAATGGCCACTCACAGAGTCAGATGTAGAAGAGTGCAAAAGATCTGTTCAGTGCTAGTGATCTGAAGGATCCAGCTGAAGGCCTGGAGCCCATGGCAATGTCCCATAGGAATCCACTGCAGAAGGCTGAAGGAACCCTTATGAAAGACCGAGGGGCCTGCACTGGGAGGCTGAAGGTCGGTGGTGGAAACTAAGGAGTCTGTGCTGAAAGCCAGGAGGCAGTGCCCAAGGCGAAGGCAAAGACTTGAGCAGTCCACTCCAGAGAACAGCAGCCATCCTTGGTGACTGTGAGGACCAGAGCTCCTCTGAGGAGAACAACCAAAGCTCCCTGAGGAAAATCAGCTGCAGAAAAGCTCGTCCAAAGAAAACCAGCTGAAATCCTTCCCTTTCATTCTCCTTTTATACTTTTCTGACAACAATCCTCCTTAAAGTGAGTCTTCCACCCCAGAATCACTGGGCATTCCCCACTCAAGTTGACAATTAATCAATTAACCACTACAGTAATTAAGGTTGGAGTAAAAGAACCTGTGATTGCCTGGCTAATTGGCTATCAAGTGAAATCTAGAGTACTCAGCAGAACAATGCTAGTGAAATTGATGTCACTGCAGAATGCTACAAACATATACTATATTAATGGGATCTATATTAATGGGATACTAATGGGATTGCTTGCTCAAAACAGGACCCACCTAGATGATCCAGTATAATCTCCTCACTTCAAAATCCTTAGCTTACTCATATCAGCAAACTCTCATTTGCCATGTAAGACAAGTGTTACTGTTTACAAAGATTAGGATGTGAACATATTGGGTGGCCATTCTTTTGTCTATCAGAAGGAATACTGAATGCCCTTGAATTTTATGGATATCTTTTAAAATACAGCCCAGATAGCATCTCCTCAGCTTTCCTTTCCTGACAGCCCAAGGAGCATTACTTCTCTTTTCCTTGCTCCCATACAATGAGGATCCAATTTGTAGATCACCAGCCTAGTTCTACTATCACCATGACCCGCACCCTTGAGAATGAGAGCAAGAAAAGTGCTCGAGTAATTTCCATATTTCTTGGGACCAGCAAAGATTCTAGTATTTAGGACAGAGGGAGTTTTTAAGGAAATAAAAAGGAAGAGGAAAACACATGGGAGGTGCAAGGAAAGTGAAAATAGTGGTTTAATTTAGTTGAGACAGGCCTTTTCTGCATGCCTTTGGTTAGACCCCAAACAATCTGAAAAATGGGTATCATAATCCATAGTGTACTCTCAAGCTAGCTGGGACTCAGAAAGAAAATTATCTTGTCCAAGGTCGAGCTAGGAAACTAAAGCTGTGAACTGTCCGCTGTCTTCCTGGCTTTCACTTCCTCATGTCAGTGATTACTCCTATTTTTACTGTATCCTAGATACCTGGACAGAGCGCTGCTCCTGTAAACACTTCCACTCATTCTCATCACAGACCTTAATATGCTTGCACTCCGCCTGGGACAGTCCTCCCACCACATTGTCGCATCCCTTGCTCTACAGCTTAGGTGTGCAGACAGTGGTCACCTCTCCTAAGGAGATACTCTCAGTGTGTATAGACACTGTGTTCCCTGATGGTCTGTATCATTCTGATCTAAACGAGGTCCCACATTGCAGAAAGCAAGGTTTTCTGATTCCTGGACACAATTCTAGAACCACAAAAGCTTGGACTTTGTAGCCATCCTCTGCCACTTAACCAAACTTCAGCAAATCAGTTACCCTCTCTGACCCTCATATGATTAAGATGATATATTCTAAGTTCCAGGATTTGCCCTAACTGTGCAAATTAGAGAAGATGTTTAAATCACCAGGTACTCAGAAATTGTTCTAGAAATCTCAGTTCTCTCCCTTCATCCCAGCTTCCCTAACTGGCCTGCACCAGTCGAGCACTGTTAATTTCTCAAGGTTTTTTGCAAAGTGTGCCAACATGTTTTCAATCTCCGTAACTTCTTTGGACTTCAAGGTCAGACCTGAGATTATTGTTGTCTCCTTCAACTGCCCTAGCGGGACAACTTTGGGTTAATAGAATCATATTCCTCCACAGAGCCTGCCCTTGGGGGCTGTAACGGGCCAGTCATCAACCCTCACAGTGCCGGTTCACCTTGGGTAGGAAGGGGGACATGTGGTCCCCTTGAGCCAGCCAAGTACACAAGGAAGCAGATGACAGAGAGACAGCCGGCTTTGGCTTCCTGTCAGCAATGCTGCCTCCAGCATCCATCCCATCCTCACAGACCAAATGTGCCACAGTGGGAAAATGTTCCCAGAGAATCATGCAGGCCTTGGGCAAAAAGCTGATCCCATTACCCATCCGTCTTCATTACAAGAAGAAAAATTAGAGCTGGGAAGTCCCCACAGTGCGCACATGATGCCTCATCCCCTTTCCCTCAGAGGGTCACCCTCACAATTATCCTACACAATAGATTCTCAGAGAATAATAGATTTTTCTCAAGAAAAAGTCCACTTTAAAGAATCTATCTTGGGTCCCCTTCCCTGGATTCTTCTATCACTTTCTGCTATTTGAGTACCTACTTGTAAGATACCAATACATACTGCTGGGATCACTTCTGAGTTATGGGAGTGGAGAGCCAGGCCCAGAAGACAGAACCCAGCAAAACACATATCCAAGTTACCAATGTAATTGGAGAATGTGACGCTGTAACAGGGCAGGAGGGTCTGCCTTCTCAACCTTTCTGAATTCGAGAATATTAGAGATGATGTTCAAAGCATGATTCCCAGACTAATAGAATCACTGGAGAATTTCATAGAAATGCACATTTTTGGAGCCCAGGCTAACCCACTGAATTGGAAGTTCTGAGGGAGAAGCCAAGGCATTGGGGTTTTAAAAAGCCTTCCACATGGTACTTATTGTGCTGAGGGTTTGAGAATCACAGTCTAAAAGTCCTAGCAACATCAAAAGGCACCAAGACTACGAGGGATGTCAGACATGGGGAAAGGGAAGAGATAATGGTAAAGCAAAACTCCTGAGATGGAGAGATCTCTGAAATTGAAGAGTTTATTGAGCCATTACAGAGGGTAGCCAGAAAAAAAACAAAAAACAAAAAACAAAAACAATCCCCAGGTAAAGCTCCTACAGTTGCCAACAGTAAGGCTAGGTAGCAATTGGAAAAGTGTCCATTGAATCTGAAAAATATCAAGTATTTTATAATGAAAAATTGGAAAGGAAGGGTTAAGATATTTATATTAAACCTACACTGGCTACAGCTAAGAAGAGTTGGCAGGGAGACTTTGGGATGGTGGGCAGCCTCTAAGGAAAAGCAACAGCGCCTCTGGATTCCTTGGGTCTGTAAGACCCAAGGACACCTGGGGGTCAGGATAGGATTTAAGGTAAGGTTTTATGTTCTAGAACATAAAATTGTCTTCCATTCTCTTTGCCCTGTAACTTCTTACTGATTGACCACTCCTGCCTCTCTTTCATTCCCCCCCACCCCGGCTTTTGTAAATATAGGACGCTTCAGAGTTGTTTCATTATCATCAAGGGACAGTGGACTTGGGAGCGAGGGACGTGACCTTGTTCTCATGATGAAGAACTGCCTGATCCAGGAAAGACTAGCTGAGGCACAGTAATTATGGTTCTGTCCAGAAAAACCATAGACATGAAATAGCTGCCAGTCTGGTCTCAGTCACAGTGAATTTCCTGGGGTTCGGACGGTCCTGAGACAGAGACCCCCATGGGAGGAAAGGGCAGGAACAATCAGGACCTCCATGAAGGTAAGGACTGTGTTCTTCCCTTCTTCCTCACTTTCCCAAACCATCTCATCAACCTCAAAAGCCAGGATGCCACTGCCACAGCGTCTCTAAGAATAAACTGGATGAGAAAATAAATCTGTTGGCGGTCATCACTCACAGAGGGACGGAGTTACAAACTCTCAGGCCCTTTACCTGTTGCTCAATAAAAGCATGATTTGTGTTTTCTTCTGAGGCAAATATGTACTTAAAAGCTGCATTTGCTAAAAACAAACAAAAGACAGTGGTTCTTCACTTGGGCCTACAGATGCCCAGTGGGTAACTGAAAGCAGGATAGTAATAATTAACTTCATAAGGTCTTATAAGATAATTTAAAAAAGATAAATAGATCTGATGCTGGAAAAACAAAAAGGGGTGGAGGGAGGGGGGGAAAGGGAATTGAAATATGTTACATGCACATATGAATATAATCATATAATCACAGTGAATATAATCATTATGTACTGCAAACAGGTACTAAAAATGTCTAAATAAATAAATAAATAAATAAATAAATAAATAAATAAAAGCAGGATTAAGCTTGGTATCCCTGCCTTCATTTTGTATCTATCTCCTTTATTACCTTAAATCTTTAAGTCATATTCCTGTTTGGCTCTTCATGTAGGCAGCTTAATCATTTAAAAGGTACCTGTCTAAAAACTGGTAATACAGAGTTTGTTAACCCTAAATGTACGTAACATATTTCATTGCCCTTCAAGTCTAAGATGCTAGGATAAGAGATTTACGGGAACATTCTACTACTGAGTTTTCCCCCTGGAATGCATGCCTAGAAGTGTCAGGTCATTGCCCTGCAGTCACACTGGATTCCAGCAAAACCTCTCAGAAACCCAGACCACCCCCAAACAGGAGCAGTCACCTCATAGGAACTGAGGTGCCCCCTCAAGCCATAAGGACAGCTCCAGCAACCTCGTGAAAACTGGCTCTTTCCTTTGTTAACGGGCCAGCCTGATCTTCTCCAGCAGAGCTGTGCCCCTTTCAGCTTCTCTTCTCCTCAAGCTAAAGTCCTTTCCCCATTTTCTTTTATTTTCCAATTAAAGTGTTGCCTTGCAAATTCATGCTGTCAGTATTAGTTTTAATTTCCATTATCTGTGAAGCAACATCCCACACTAGCCAGTGACTGTCCTCATTCTGGGGGTGTTGAATCGCAACCCGTTATCACCTTTGTGATGAGCTTCGCGTTCCCAATATTGCATTAACCAGATGATAGGCAAGAGAAATAGAAAATCCTAACCATCTCCAGCTGATTTTTGCTTTTAGCTCTTTCTGCCTACACTGCCTTTGGTCTTAACTGAGTCAAGACACTAAAGTATGTCTATCTAACTAACCAAAGGCCTTTCACTGTTCTAAACCTTCTCTTATTTCCTTTATTAAAAGAAGTGAACAACGATTAACATTCATTAAATATCCACAACATATTTTGCATTTTATTAAATCAGTGGCATGCATTATCCCATTTAAGGTCTAGCTGTTCCTTTAGGCAGGCAGTATTTATTAAAAAAAAAAAAAAAGCAGCTTAGGCTTCAGGAACTTGAAGTTACTTGAATCGGAAACTGCCTGGCATAGTGTGGAATGCGTGATTTGCTACCTATAATTTCATTCTCCAAGTCTGTCTCCTAACCATACACTTTATTTTTTTTAATGGAAAATTGAGTGTGTGCACAAAAGTAAATAAATAAATCATTTAAGTCCAATGTATTAGACAGGGAAGACTAGTTCATGCTGCAATAACTAATGCTTATTCTTCCGTAGCTTAGCACATTGAAGTTTCCACTTACACCAAGGTCACCTCAGGCCAGAGGCCCCTTCCAGGGCCTCCAGAGGGCCAGGCCACAGAGTCTCCTGAGTGTGTGTGTGGGGAAGAGACCAGAGGTCATAGGGCAGCTTGCACTCTCTCTGCTTAGAGTGATGCACATCAATTTCCTTTGTATTTTGTTGATCAAGCCGATGTTACAGGTGCCCCCATGGCAAGAAGCCTGGGAAATTCTGAACTCTGGAAGAGGAAGAGTTTTAAATTTTATGTTAACCATCCCCTCCTCTTTTTTATTGATTATGATACTTGTTGATATTGCCTTAAAAGCAGCTATAGATTTTCTGTTCTTGAATTTTATATAAGCAGAATCATAATGCATGTATTTTTGCACAATGGTTTTTGACTCAGAGTTATGTTTCTGAGATTTATTCACACTGCAAATGTGTAACTCTAATTCACTTATTTTTTTCCTCCAATACTGCCCACTGTTTAATGTGAATTCTTTGATACATTTTATTGTTACAGAACAAAAAATATAATTTAAAAGACATAGAAACCTATCTCACTGTAACAGTTTATAATATATTTTCATAAAATGCATCTATCTGGCTAAGGGATACATTTCCAATAAAAATGTACTTTTTTCTTTAATAAGTACCAACATTATATATATATATTGCTTTGATCATTTATAAACTGAAAATAAATGTAGTAATTATTCAAATCATAAGATTTTTTAATCTTAACGTTTTGTGATAGGAAATAAAAAAATTAAACTTGAACTAATATGCACATGTGTTGTTATTATAGAGTAGTCAATAAAAGAGTTTCAAGCATAAAATCATCTACTTTTTAGATAACACTTTTTGGGAATGAAATAGACATGATATAAATTTAAAGAAAATAGGGAATGATAAATATATTAAAGAGTTTGTTTTTTAACAGATTATGGATGTATCAAATCACCATGGTAAAGATTTGGGCTTTATTTCTAAATGCCAATATTTAATATACAAGAGATATAACTTCCACAATTATTTAAACTTGTGAGAAATTCCTGTGATCACTTACAATTATGCAGGGTGACACAGTTTTTAAATTTCTGTCTGCCTCTAGTTTATGATGGAGGCTGGTTGAAGATGCTACATGATTTCCAAGTCTGGCTTTGCACTAGAATTGCTTTGGGATACTTATCAAAATTAGATATTTCTGGGCTCCTATTCAGACCTCCGTAATTCACTTATTTTGACTGATGCCCAGTATCGCACTGTGTGAATATACCTATGTCTCATTATCTTTTCTATTGTTTATGTACATACACATATAAATTGTTTCCATTTGTTTGCTAACCTGAATGATACTGATATGAACATTTCATATGTATCTTCTTGTGAACTTTCTTAAGAGAATTTTAGGCTATATACTGATAAAATGAACTGCTAAGATATAAATTATTCCTATTTTCACTTTCACTAGAAAATGAACAATTTACAAATAGAATTTGACAATAAACAGTCCTGGTGAGGATATGCAGCCATGGAGATTCTCATCTACTTCCAGGGGGAGCATATATTGATAAAACCACTTTGGAAAACTGTATAAATGTGTCCCATTGTTAGAAACAACATTTAGAATAACAGGATAGTAAATAAGGCATTCCACAAATGTTTGGATAGTGATAGTGGTAGAAGCATTAAGATATTAAGTCAAATCCACAACTAAGGCAAAGGGCTTTCCAGTGAGCACAAACGTATCCATGGTGAAAATTCTACTCATGATGGAAGAAGTCAATACAATTATCCTCTCCCAAGTATCTAGCTGCTTCCCTGTAGAATGTGGCCGTATTAGAAGCTCAGCATGTGCCTCTGTCATTGGCAGGCAGAAACATAAAGAAAAGATGGTCTGATTAGTGTTGTTCAGGGGAAACCTATGTCATTTCATTCCTGCTGCTTTGGCCACTTCAACTCTGGACTTGGGTGAGGAAAGGCATCAACTAAATCCAAAATTCTATTCTGCCATCCTAATTACTGAAAGAATTCCCTACTGGTAACTCACATAAAGAAAAGAACTCCTCAGAGCCATTTTGAGTGATCCATCCACATGTATCTTTTCCTTAATTCCTGTCACTAACCCCCACATATTGTCATTCTTAGTTAAATAACCATTAGCCATTGCCCATAAAGCAGTGCATGTCTATACCCTTTAAAATTTCTCGGGTGGTGAGATGGCTCAGTGGCGTAAGCACCTGCCTGGCAAGCGCGAGGGCCCGAGTTCCGCTCCCGGAACCTACATATGAAAAAAGGGCCAGGGATATCGCTCAGTGGCACAGGCACCTGCTGGCGCATGAGGTCCTGAGGTCGACCCCCGGTACCCACAAAAAAAAAAAAAAAAAAAATTTTTCCCTTCAACCAAAGTAAACATACAAATTTACTAATTAAAGTTTTGTCTAATAATATAATCTACTTGTCCTGTGTAATTTATGGCAACCCCTGGTTGGGGCTATGATACTGGCATACTGAGGCTATGATGTGGGCATATCGGGGCTCTGATGTGGGCATGTTGTCAGAAGCAACTATAAAACAAGACTTGAGAATGTGACTGAAAGAGGGGTGTCTATGGAAGACAAATGTATGCCTTGGAAACCTCATTTCTTCCCCAGGATCTGCCTAAGTCTGATCTCACATAAACCACTCCCAGAGGGTAGTGAAGTACTTCAGAACTTCACAGTCATTACAGTGTGAAGGGCTAGATGGCAATGTAGAGTCCCACTGTCATACGTGTAATTACTATCAGGCTCTAGTAGGAAGCCAGAAACTGCTTCTCTAAAAGGAATGCTTGATGGGTGATGTCACCACACCTCCCCACAAACACTGAAAACCAAGCAGGTACCAAGAAACTCAAATTAATCAGAGCTAGGGGAAACGGCCAAAAGCTAAGTCAAGAAAAAGACAAGTTTCAAAATAGCAGGGAGATGGAATGTCATTTTTTATTTCCCTTGTTCTCCCCCCTGCCAGCTTAGGGTTGGTCTTGGAGATAATAGTCTGCATCTCCAATATGGAACCTAGGTCGATATGTCCACAGGGGGCATAGCAGAGCTTTTCTACAAATTACCGTGTATATCTCTTCTAAAATACCTTGGGCTACCTGAAGGAATTACTCATGGCACTCTTCTCTGTTCAACCTAGCCTGAAACTCACACAGTAGACGATCAACAGGCAGTGCCATAAATATTGTAAAGTAAATAAAAGACCTGGGTCAGAATATTACAACTGACACACAGAGTACATCACCTAAAGTCTGGAGGAAAAGTGGGGGAGGGATTTTTTTGAGGGGGTCGTGGCTGTAGATTAGAATAATAAAAAGTACCATGTACATCTCCAGGACAGGATGCATGCTTAGAAAAGATTTGAGATACACAAAGTTTTCACCACTTACTGATCTCTAAGGTCAGAGAAAGTGGCCTGGCACGGTGCTGAGGGAGTGCCAAGGCAGAAAGCCACATTGAAAAGTCAGAAACAGGTGGTTTGCTTTCTATTATTACTCTTTCATTTTCAATTCAGACATTCAGAAAAATCTCTGTGCAAACATTACTGAAACACGAAATGAAGGATCAAATGTTTCAGGGCTCACACACAGCAAACAACTCCATGCAAAAATAGTTCAGAAAAGTTATTAAGCATGTGGAAAATTTTAGTCTTAATCAAAAACAGCAAGTATGGGAAAGAAAAAGAATCTGATTTTAGAAATTATCACATCAGATACTTAAATGTGCAGCTTTCAAAAAACTGTAGGAATACAAAGAAATAATAAAAGATGCCTCCACTAAGACGAAAAGGAATTAATTGACAGAAACCATCTTTAAAGAAGCTCAGACATTGGACTTAACTAGATAAAACTTTAAACTAACTGTATTAAAAAGATTCAGAAAGTTAAAGGAAGCCATATACAAAGAACTATAAGAAAACAGGAAGATGACACATGAACGAAATGAGAATATTGGTGAAGAAATAGAAACTACAAAAACTAGCAAAATGGAAACTCTAGAGTTCAAAAGAATACTAGCTGAAATTAAAAGTTCATTAGAAATTGAAATTTGCGGGCCGGTGAGGTGGCTCATTGGCACAAGTGCCTGTCTGGCAAGCGTGAGGTCCTGAGTTCAACTCCTGGTACCCACATAAAAAAAAGAAAGAAACAAAGAAAGAAATTGAAATTTGCCTTGAAATTTCTTCTGTCAGATTAATTAGTATGCCACCCTTAATCTCAGGCAAATTCTCCGTACATGAGCAAAATGCAGACAAACTTTCTTCTAGGCCATAACACATATTGTCTGGAGTCCAACAGCCAATGCAGTCCTTCTTCCCAGCAGAAACCTCCCAAGCCTGCTCTTTATGGGCATCATTTCTGTCAGCACTCTGGTCTTCTAAGCTCTGACCAGAACTTCCCATCAAGTACAGCCTAAGGCATTCCAGGTCTACTTTTTCAGCTGGCATCTCCAAACCTTTCCAAACTCTCCCCACAAGCCAGTCCCAAAGGCTCCTGAACCACGTGGTCAGGTATAGTCACAGCAACAAACCCATTTCTCTGGTACCAAATTCTGTCTTAATTAGTTTTCTCTCATTGCTGAGACAAAATACCCAACATCAAAAGTTAAAGTGGGAAAGGTTTATTTAGCTCACAGTTTGTAGAGGTTTCAGTCCATAATTGGCTGGCTTTAAGACAGAGTGACTTGGCAGAGAGGCATCACAGAGGAGACAGTTCATGGCACCCACAAGGTAGCAAAAGCAACAAAGGATTTTAACAGCATCTTTCTGCCCCTTTTATCTTATCTAGACTACTTAGGGCAGGCAACACTCACACCCTTAATCCTAGTGCACTTGATCTTAGCTTTGTATCATGAATCAATCCCAGCCTCACACACTCTAGATCCAGCCACCTGCAAAAAGCCCCACCTATGACTGCATGAGGCTTTGGGAGGACAGCTAAACACAGCCCATAACACCGTGGTTAATTTATATTTCAGTTGGTACTCATAATTTTTTTTTTTTTGAGACAGGGTCTTGCTATGTAGCGCAGGCTGGCCTTGAACTGGCTTAAGTAGCCCAGGCTGGCCTCGAACTCACAGTGATCCTCCTGCCTCAGCCTCCTGAGTGCTGGGATTACAGGTGTGCTCCACAACATCCAGCTTGCTTAAGATTGTTCTGGGCAGCTGGAGGCTGTTCTTTTTGACAAGTTTGGTGTGTTCAACACCTGGTGGTTATCTGTTTGCATAGATAAGTTACCAAGTCAGTCTGCCTCAGATTTTGGACACAAAACGGAGCAAACTGCAACTTTACAAAATGGAGTCACTCAGGGCAAGGCACAGCCTGAAAGGTTTTGCCCTATACAACATGGAGTAATTCAGAGCAGGGCACAGCGTGCTATGCACAATCTAGTGTAAAAGAGGAAGTCAGAATTCAAAGAACTGAATACATTATTCTGTTGGCTTTGAAGTTGAGGAAAGGGTCTGTGAGCTAAGGAAGTCAGCTAAGGAAAAAGGAAGGGAAGAGATTGCCTCTGGGGCCTCCAGAGAGGACCTAGTCTTGCCAACATCTTGGTTTTGGCTCCCTGAGGCACATTTGAGGCTTCTGACTTCCAGAACTGAAAGATAATAAATTTATGGTATTTTAACTCATTATGTTGCTGGTAATTTAGTATGTCAGCAATAAGAAAAATGCATTCCCAATGCAAGGAACTAGTTAGCTAGATCCAGAGAGGTGAGCAAATTCTAAAATGGAAAGGGCCTAGGGTTTCCTATACTTTATCCTCCATTTGTTTACCTGTTATAATGAGTGTGGAATTATCTGCTATAATTTTGTTTTTTGCAATGCTTAAATTTGTAGCCATATCTTTTGTTTGAAAGAGTACTAGGAGCCAAGTTAAGTAGCCAAATTTAAGGGTCCTTTGTTTTTTTTTTTTTTTTTTTTTTTTTTGTATCAGCTATTTCTCCCTACCTTTCCACCAGGCTTTAAATGCCCACCCTCAGGACTCCCTTCCTCTCAAATTTCAATCTTTGGGAAAAGAGTTAGGCATCTGCCATTTGCCCCTCTAACTGTGTCCCTTACCCTCTCTGTCTCCCCAGATGTGGAACTGCTCCGCGGACTGCAGCAGTGTGCTCCTTTGATGGCTGCCTTTGATTTGAGTTTGTCCAATCAGAAGCCCAGCAGGAGACTGGAGAGAAGGACCGAGTACTTCATTCTGCCCTCTCCTTGCAGTGGCACCATTATAAGCAGGCTGCATCCTTTCTCTAAAACCACAGCTCCTTTCGGGTGCCATCCACCTCTCTTTACTATGTCCCACATTTGTAGACTAAAGGCTCATCCCGCTGGTACTGACCAAACAAGACAGTGTGCCATTCTTTGTTTTTATTTTCCCTAAACCCTAGCTACATCTTTGCAAATAGTCTTCTTCTCAAGTTCTCCTAAAAGTAAATAATTTGTACCACTTCTTTTCTGCCAAGACTCTGATAGTGCAGTGTTCCACTACTTTTAGAGCTCCTGCTTTTCCTTTCCTCTCCAGATCCTCAGTACCTAGGACTCAGTGTGTGGATTCTAGCACCTACTTATCATATGAAGGGTGGGTGGCTATATGCAAGCACTTTCCACTTCTGTGGAGCCTGCAAAAATGATAATGCTAACCATCACGATGAACTTTGGGGGCAACTGTTACCAGGCATCTCTGGATGCCACAGCGCTCAGCACATGGAGCTTACCCAGTATTGTGGTTTAGATACAAAATGGCCCCAAAACCTCATGTGTGGAGTATGGGATAGTGTAGCTGGCTTGGTGTTGGGAGGCAGGGTTTGGTCAGAGGAAACAGGTTACTAAAACATTAGTTGCATGGGTTTCTTACATTGCCAACCTCATGTTGGGCTCAGAGCTGCGCTAACCATAGACCTCCCTGCAGCACGGCAGAGAAAACAACATGCCAAATCTTGGTTGAGACACGATTGTCAGACCTTAACCTAGATCATGACTGTATATATCAGTCAAGCTGAGGTGGTCATGATTCCCACCACCTCTTACCCAAAGAGGAAGGATGGAAAGAACGAAGAGGCAGCTCAGTTTCCTCTCCTGAAAACAACAGGAGCCTGTGGTGAGGCTCACCTTGTCCTCATTATCAGGGCATCAGGAGACATAGTGTCTTTCTGGAGATCACCACAGATAAAGCAGCTTGGTGGAACCAGCGCGCCCCTGGCTTGTCATCACTCTGGCAGGGACTGAGTCTCTGACATCCCTGGAAACAGCCACATTGTCTCATGTGGGCACTATGATGTCACCTGCTCTTCCATACACAGGCAAGTTTTTGCTGCTGTGTTTTCCACAAGATGCCACTGCCATGTGCTCAATTCTTTCCTGGCTTCCTCAATAGCCCAACTTGCTGGTGTGCTGTCATCTGAGAGTCAGAGGGACATAGCGGGATGAGGGAGGCCTGCTCTTCCCCCTCTCTTGTCTACCCAGTGTTCCGGGAGCCTGCTGGAGCTCTTCCCTGATTCTCTGAGCATCAGAAGCCCTGCTGGCTGCTCCCTGGGAAGGTTTCACGGACAGAGCTGGGAGCCAGGGTGAGTGGGCTTTTTTTCTTCGGTGACTTTCAGCTCAGTTACAGGCCCATTTACTGGCTGCAGTGAAGCTCTGCTAATGCAAAAGGAATACATTCAGCACAGAGTGCCCTAGAGAGTGCTGGAGATAATAATGCCACTATTCATATTTTAAAACAAACACAATTTGGAGCGTGGATCTATCTGGAAGTGCGAAATTGGTTGCTCTTAAAGAGCAACTGGCAAGGGAAGAGCATGTGACCATCCCACGGGCAGGAGATTCCTCCTGGGGCCAGCCCTGCAGTTTCTCTCTCTGGCTCCAGGCTGGCCCTGCAGGCTCAGCTGCAGTCACAGTGAGTACCGATTATAGCAAGAGCTGTCTCTTTTGCGTTTAGCATCTACTGGTGCTCTTTATGCTGGAACCGATTCGCCTCCCACAGCTGCCCTGTACAGTGGGTATTGTTCTCCCCATTTTCTATGGGAAGAGACTGAGAGTCAGAGAAGGGGAGACGTTTGCCCAAGGTCACCTACTCACCTTGGCAGAGATGAATTAGGGCAGACCGCACTGACTTCAAAGCCGGCTCCTCCTGCACTACCTTGCCGTAGGTGCAGCGATAGCTCCTGAGTTATCGGACAAGATACTTTGGGCTTGACTGAGAGCCAAGCAAGGTAATGCACACAAAAAGAAAGAACCTTTCCCACTGGGCAGGTTAAAACTAGATCTCACTTCCAAATTGGCCCAATGCAAGCATCAAAAAAAGTACACAACAATGACAGGTTGTTTGTGAATTCTGCCCAGGTTCTCACATCTGTGAAGTGGGCATTTGAAAGGGATGAAAACTATGCTTTTTCAGGTTGATTGGCTAAAGTCTTATGGCAGCAGAAACATTCATTGTCTGATGATTCATCCAGACACTTACGGGTTTCAAAAGGGCCCACAGTGAGTGCGACCCAGCCTAGAACCTCAGGACCAGAAAGGGTCTTGGAGGAGAGGGCAGCCCCAAGGCTCAGCTGACTGGGAGACTTCAACCACAGAAGCTGCAAAAGAAGGATCTGTGTAGATTGTTTGCCTCCTCAAGGCCCTTCTCGCCAAGGGATTTGCAGCTTTCTGTCCTTGCTTGATGGAAGAGGGTACTGTGGTGAATTCACAATGCTGTTCTTGAAAAGATGTTCCGAGTTTGTGCGGCTGCTTGTGGGTGTCCTGCCTGGACCCGACGTACTGATGTGGTCCTGCTGTGAGACTCAGCCCCACATGCCAAATATTTGAAAGACTCATGGTGCTGGGTGAGAAAAGCAGGGTTTGGCATCAGACAGTGCTGCATCCAAGTCCTTCTCTGTGTGTATGAGCCATAGATAATGTGCCCATTTCCTTGGAGCTTAGGTTTCCTCATCTGTAAATTAGAGAAGCCAAGGCAGCATTACAGCTTCTTGTTGGGGTGGGGTGGGGTCAAATGCATTAAATTCTAGATGTGAAGCAGCTGACATAGTGCCAGGCCCAGGCATGGTATCTTTCCCCCTTTTTATTTCCTGTCTGTTTTATGGAAAATCCCCACCACAGAGAGGTGTTTCATGGACTGTAGGTCACATCCAACACAGTGAGCTTGTGAGAGTGGGTTGTGTACAGTTATTTGGGTCATAGGCCCTTTTGAGACTACAACCAAATCTATGAAGCTTTCCCTGAAAAAGAGTCATCGGTGCACACATGCAGTGAAGTTGGTACATTCTTTTTTAAGGAATCCCCCCTGGAATCTCAGCCAGGCCTCCAGGAGACTTTCCTGTCCTCAGGACCACCTGAGATTCAGCCCACATGAAAACCTTCCCCTATCCTGCTCACGCCCGCAAGAAGAGGCCAAAGCCATGTGGCTGCCCCTGGCTTCTCCTAATCGGCATTCTTGAGCTCACTGGTGAATACACCTTTGTTACCTACACTTCCTGTGTCCCAGGGGCCTGGCACCCCTTTCCTCCTCGATGTATGAGGCCCACAGTTATGAAGAACAAAGGCTCTGGGGCAGCTGGACATGGCTCTGACCTTGCCAGATGTTCTGGCCTGGTTCTTTTCATGTAGCTTCCAGAGCCACTCAGGCTGCGACTGCCTCTGCAGAGCACTCCCCAGTCCACCAAGGTGGCCACACTCTGTTCTCAGTTATCAGTTACAATCATCTGTCCTCAGGCCCTTCACTTACACCAAAGCCAGAGATGCCCATCTTCTGAGATCAATGCTCCTTTATGTATGACCTGACAAGAGAACAGAATAAACCGCTTGGTTCCCAGCCAGCCCCATGCACGGGGAACCTGGCAGCCCACGCAGCTGTGTCATCTGACTGCTGGGGACAGCCGCTTGCTCAAAGGGCCCTCCCCTGGGAAGAGGCTCCTCCAATTTGGATTTCTATCATCTGGCTCTTTTTGTTGCCCTGAGCCCAGAGGCTCTGTACCTGGGTCACCCCTGAGGTCACCCAGTACATGCTAACATAACACTCATCTTTTGTGGAGCTCCTACTTGGTGCCAGCACGCATCACCTTTGTCCTCTTTCTGTACTACCTGCTTTGTGTGTCCTTGTCCTGTACATACCGATTTGGATTACAAGCATTTTCATCTTCCCAGTGGCCACATGCCATGCCCTCCACCTTCCAAATGATCCTCCTTTCTCTCTCTGTGCCCTTTTCCACCTCATTACCTGCTATATTTTTTCTGTAGATCTTACCATTCTCTGAAGCTCTATTACTTATTTATGTCTTTATCTGTTTATGATCCATCTCTCTTGCTAAAGGGTGAGCCCATGAGAGCAAGCCCTGTCTCCCTTGTTCATATTTTATCCCCAGGGCAAGTGGAATGGACACAAAATCAGTTCTGTTGAAGCAAATGCTTGTGGCAAATGCAGCAGTGTGTTGTACAGTTTCAAAACCTCCCCTTGGGTCTTGCGTTTCCAGGAATTTTATTCATTCTAGACAGGAAGATTTACGGAGCTTTGCAGAGCAAGGGACTTTGGTTAGTTCCATCTCTGGGATGAGTGGTGCCACAAGAATGGACCACACATCACACACACTGTGAAGCTTTGTGCAGTCACCTTGGCCACGCCATGCGTGAGCATTTACACCTTGCTGGTAATCCTTCTTCTTCCCACTTCTCAGACTCATCTTCATTCATGGAGATTTCTGACTTCCCAGGCATGGGTCTCTATGCCATGCTGTGCAATCCAATGGCCAACTGTTGCTAGGCAACTGTGATGGAGACTAGCCCAGTGGTCACAGTCTTCGGCTGATACACCAGTGTGTGTCCTGTAGGCAGGCTTGGAGCAGGAACTCGTCATTCCCAGAGAGGAGGTGTATGGAGCCGTGGGGTTCACAATCCTCTCAGAACCAGGTACCTGGAGAAGCAAGGCCAGTTCTGAGCTTAGAAGGTCCGATGCCTACGAAGACGGTGATGGTGACAGGTAGGATGTATGGGACACTAGCATTTGGTGGGAACTCAGTACTAAGTGCCCTGTGTGTTACTGTAATGTGCAATCACAACAACAGTTTGGGTCAAGGCATGACCCCTTTTTGTAGATAGGAAGGCCTGGAAAAGTTAAATATATAGGACTTAGGTGTGACTCTAACCATTACGTCCTATGGCTTCCATTCTAGCTGAGGGATGGAGAGTAGAATAGGAGGAATATGTCTGAGTAAGGCGAGGCTGGTGAGATTCCCACAGCAGTTCATGTGCAGTTGCTGAGAATGGGGGCTGGGCAGGAGCATGTCACAGTTTTGCCTTGACCTAAGGAGCAGAATCAGGGATAAATGATATGGTGAGTTTGAAACGACTGTGCAGGAAAGGAGGATGGACAAATACCTCAAATGTGCAGGTGAGAATATGCAGGTGATTCTGGCCAGCAGAGAGGATGTTCATTCCAGAATAAGAGCAATGAGAGAGCCAAACCCTGAGTCTAGGAGGAGCCAGGCTGGGCCATAGAAACAGAAAAAGAGTATGGTGACCGCAGGGCCAAGGAGACCTGGTTACAGCTGGAAAGTGACTCAGAGAAACTACTATCTCAAGTGCAATGAAAGATGCCAGTTTGAGATGTCTGCTGTGAAATTCAGAGAAGTAATTACCAAGCATCTTTATCGTGGTAAACCTGTGATATCTCAGATTGTTGCTAATACATGAGCTATTCACTTCCATGTTGTTTCTTTTGCTTTAAGTTTCTCCCTTTTTCTTTGCAGCATAGTGAACAGTACACTATTTTATAATACCCAGCTGTCTTATCATACCACCTTGCAGGGGATTTTCATCACTCTTTTGCACAATTACTTATTCTTTTTTGCCAAAGCATGCAGCCATTTCTTAAGGAGTTGTGGGATCCTGAAAGAGTGAAAGGATGCTAACTCCTAGATGGCCATCCGTGGCACACAGGGAGCAGCTGACCTGGCACCTTCTGGGCTCCAATAAACACAATGAGTGAGTGGAAAGGACGGGACATGAGCTGTGTGGAAACATTCTCAGGCTCCAGTGTCTCTTCTCTTTTTCAAGATGTGCTAGAATGGGCCAATCAAAGGAAATTTAGGGCAGGAATGGCCAAAAAAAATCAGCATGGGTTCATCTTTGCTGTCCTTTGGGTCAGGCCCTTTGACCCTTTAATCCTAATGAAGCCCCAAGGCCACTAGTTAAGGGAGGTGCTGTTAGCCACGTTTAACATTTGGGAAGAATGAACATACAGATGCCAGACAACTTTCCCAAGGTAAGCCAACTAGTAAGTAAATGTTCAAGGATTATAAATTCAAATACACTCAACTCCCATGCTAAAACTTCTGAAAAGAGAAATGAGAATGTAGCAGAATAGTCACACATAGAAAGAGGCAGTCCCACACAACCTTAACAAACCTGAAAGTGATAATGGACTCAGGGACTGCCGTCACCATTTCAGGTGACAGAGAAAACAGTAATTTCTTCTAAAGGATTAGAAACACATTTTCAACTTGACTTTCTCTCTCTCTCTCTGTCTCCTGCTTTCTCATGTATTTTCTCTTATTCAACAATTGTTGCCTAAGCCCCTTTTAGGTGAAATATAGTGAACCAGGCCTTGATGATGATGCAGACCGATAATGCCTTCCTCTCTCAAGAAATGTATACAGCTTGTATTTAAAGCTGTATGCCAGTAGAAAAACTACTTGGCAGGCGGAAAATCTGGGTGAAAATTTAGAGGGATGATTGTAGAATTGTTGGGTGGGAGCGCATTTTAAAGTAGAAAACTCAGACTGTATAATAAAAATACTGTGTATGCACAGCAGAATACGCGAGGTATTATTCAGGCCCCTTTCACTTGCAAATGAAAGGATATATATGAAACTAGCTGAAGTTAAAGAAAACTGTAAGGCATTTGTAGGTAGCTGGAAATCTGAATTACATATGGCATAAATGGCCAATTTCCTGCCTAGGTTGAGGATTCCCATATCTTAGTATGTTCTCTAGCTGGGTAATACCTGAAGGAGCTAAGGTATGGGAACACATTGCTGATGAACAGTAAATTTTTGTGATATTTTAGGCAACTACTAATGAAAATTGAAAATATCTCTACATTTTGACCTTTGGGAATTTCAACTACAGCAATATTTATAATACCTAAAAAAAGCCACGTAAAGGTAAAAGCAACCTAAATATAACCAGAAGGGGGAAGGTGGATTGGCTCACAGAACATTCTTACTATTAAACTTTATGCTACTGTTAAAAGAAACAATGTAAGATGTGTGTGTGTGTGTATGTGTGTGTGTGTGTGTGTGAGAGAGAGAGAGAGAGAGAGAGAGAGAGAGAGAGAGAGAGAAGACAGAGACAGAGAGAGAAAAAGAGAGACAGAGAGAGACCTGGGACAAACTTGAAGGATCACTGAGTATAGAAATCAAAGTGCAGAATCATGTGAATAGTATCCTCATACTTCTCTAAAACAATAACAAATGGAGAATAACATTTGCACATGTGTGTGTGTGTGTGTGTGTGTGTGTGCAGTCCTCATCTGGTCACAAGACAGTGTGAGGATGGATACATGCAGATCCAAAGGCTAACGCTGGTCAGCTCAGTCAGATGGCGTTAGGAGGTGTGGAGATGTTGCAATGCTGATATTTTTATAATGTGCTTTTAAATGTTTTAAAATTACTGTGCATCATTTCTTTTAATTATAAAAACAAATTTTAAGTGCAAAACAAAGAAAAGATAAATAAGGAGGTAAAAATCCAGCACACTGGTCCCCATGATGCATCTGTGGTTGGCAGAGGCCAGGATATAAAGACCTGGTCAGCTGGGGTTTTTATTCCAACACTAGAGTGACTGCAGTGATTCAAGAGCCATCTTGCAGACAGGGAAGTGACTGGGAGAAATGCAAATTTTACAACATATTAAAATGAAGAAGAAATTAGAAAGTTGATGATGCCCTGCTTATAGTGACTGAAAAGCTCCCAATTTTGTGATCAGTGAAAAAAGTAAGGATAGGTTTTATTTTTCTTTATAAATCACTGTAACTTCTCTTTGTTGCCCACTGTCATCCATTTCTTGTAGGACAATTTATTCACACTCTTCGTTTTCAGCAAGTCCCTGGCTCACCTTCTGCAGCTGCAACAAGTTGAATCATGATGCGTATCATTTTAACAAACCACGAGACACTGGCCATAGTGAGAGGACCTGGGGACATTTTTTCAAAGTGCAAATTAGCTGGAGGACACCAGTTCTAGGTGATTGTATTGGTGCCAAAGGAAGAGTTCGTTTTCTCAGATGCCATTGAGCAACATAATAAAGGTTGTCTCACAGGCTTCTGGTTCATAGGAACTGCTTGATTTCAAACCTCACCTGCCTTATACACAGCTGGGTCATTAACCTTAAAAATGTCAGCTTGTTCATGCTAAAGTGAAGTGAGTTACAAGCCATGGGATCCTGCAGTGTTAGCAGGTGTAATGGAGATGCACAAAATGCTCTAGCCTCCTGTTTTCAGCCCCAGAGGAGGAAGGTGTGCACTAATCAGGGACCGTATTAGTCTTCCTGGGTGTCCATAACTAGGCACAGAGGCCAGGAGGTTTAAGCAACAAAATGTTATTTCTTGTGGTTCTGGAGGATGGAAGTCTGAGACAAGGCTGTTGGCAGAACTGGTTTCTCCTGAGGCCTCTCATGTCAACTTGTAGCTGGTATCTTCTCCTTCCTTCACATTGTCTCTCTCTGTGTGCCTGTTTAGATGCTTCTTATAAATATAGCAATCATGCTGGATTGGGGCCAATCTCTACATGGTGTGATAAAAAATACGGTGAATATTTTAATTTAAAAAATTATTACAGTAAAAGACACATTGCCATTAATCCCTCTCAAAATATTCCAAAATATTCCCTTTGATTCTAGCACACTTATCCCATCATTCTTGCCACTTTCTGAAGCCGTTCTGGAAGTCCTCTTTTGTGGGTGTCTTTAGTTGTGCTGTCCTGGCTGCCTCCAAGACCTGAATGGATTTAAAACATTTACCTGTCATGGTCATTTTAACTTTGGGAAAGAGCATGGTGCCACACCTGGTGAATAAGATGGATGAGGACACACTGCCATATTTTTACAACACTGCCTTTCTGTTGGATGGCATTTGGCAGCAGCATTCACTGTATTTTTGATCACACCTTGTAAAGACATGAAAGAAGACTTCTAGAACTGCTTCAGAAAGTGGCAAGAATGGGGGTTTAAGGGTGTTTGAAGCAAGGGGGGTATTTTGTGGCATTTATGGCAATGAATTTTTACTATAATAATCTTATTTTTATTTATACATTTACCATATTTCTGATTGTAACTCAAATGAGCTTATTTTACTTCAACTACCTCTTTAAATTCTCTGTCTTCAAGTACAGTCGCACTGAGTTACTGGGGGTTCTAACCTCAGCGTATGAATTTTGCGGAGACACAATTCAGCCCCAAGATATTGATTTTTTTTCTGATACTTGTCTGTCAAATACAACCAAATGCCCATTAGACATGCATGTGTTTGTGCATACGTGTTCACATGTCTGTGTGTGACCCCATGTACGTGTGACTCTGTATATGTCTATGCATACGTGATTGTATACGTGTATATATGTGTATACCTAGGTATGCATCTGAGTGAATACGAAATGACCAGATCTCTTCCTGATAATGCTTTTCTCTTAGTTTTGACCATGATATGTGAGCTGTGCATCCTTAAGGACCCTGACTATTGTATCCTGCAGAAGGGCAGAGTATCTCAAGGACGACCACATCCAGTGGCTCTGTCGTTGCCCTCTGAGTTGGGCAGAAGCATTTGCTTCTCAAACAGGGCTGAAGGTGTAGGTAAAATTGACAAAGTGCTCACTCTGTGCCTGCTTTCCACCAGATCCTCTGCAGGGCCTGGCACGGTGACTTGGACTGCTTCTAATTCTATAGTGCTGTAGTTACATGTGCATATTTGATGCTGATTATCACATACAACTTATGAAGTTCCAGGTATGCTGAGGGCTCTACAGAGGTTGACTCACTGAGTGCTCACAGCAGCCGTATGAGACAGGGATCCTTGTTTTGCCCATTCTACTGATGAGAAAACCAAAACACCAGGAGGCAGAGCAACTGCCTGAGGTCAAACACCTGTCCTTCAGCGGACCCTAACTCTGAAACCAAGTGGTCCAGAGCATATTTATTCTTTACACAGCCTTGTGAGGGAGGGTCTGCGACCACTACCTTTCAGATGAGGAAAAAACTTCGGAGCTGCTTAGACCCAGGGGTATCTCCCTCCGAAGCCGTTCTTCCACGGTGGGAGCCTGTTCACTGGGACACTGCCTGTTCTTCACTCCTGTGTCGTTCCTCATCAGCGCCCAGCATTGGACACACTTGCTTCTTCAGGTCAGTATCGCAGAGTGTTGAGAGCTGGCAGGGCCACTGGAAAAGAAGCCCTGGCTGGACAGTCAGGGGAAGCCGGCTTCTGACCTCAGCTCACCTACTCTCCAGCTCTCTGCCCTTGTCAGTTTACTTAACTTCTCTGAGGATCAGTTTTCTCATCCTAAAAGTGAAGATCGTAATAAATTGTAAAAGTCAGGACTTAAATGTTGAATGGATTTGACTTAGCCCCTTTCTCTAGTGCTGTGGGGTTGTACCATAAAGTATTTGCAACGTGAGTGCAGCTCCTCCCATCAAGGGATGACATTTACTTCCCTACCACTGAAATCCAGGCAGGCCTGGCGGCTTATTTTGGCCAATAGAAAGTATCACAAGTGACAGTGTGTTAGTTTCAAGCTTCCAGAGCCCTTACATGCTCCACTTTTCCTCTTGAATTTTATTGCTTCCTTGAGAACAGGCCTGGACTAACCTGCTGGCAAATGAAAACTCACGTGAAGCAGGGTAATTCCAGCTGAGGTTGCTGCAGACCAGCAGGCCCCAGCTGACTGGCCAGCTGACCACAGAGGCATATGCAGGCCCAGCTGGGACCAGCCAACAACCCGGCCGTTCTGTAGACTTGTAAGAAATGATATATGGTTGTTCCTTACGTTTCAGATTTTGGAGTGGTTTGTTATGCAGCCATAGCTAACTGATACAGACTGATATTAATTGTATCAGTACTATTCAGAAAGAGCTCAAAACATGCTCAGTTAACCCAGACTGGTACCCTATTCCTGGTCTTCCATGTGTTCTTGCGTGCTTCCTCACCATCTCCCCTGGTGTTCATGAAAGAAAGTCCAGGAAGGCCATTGCTACTGATTCCAACAACAAATGAGAGCCCTAAGCATTTGTTTCCATGGCTACCAATAACCTGTCTTTGCACATGCTTCTCACTGTCCTTAGTAAATAGTGGCTGGTGGAACCAAAACCTGTTAATGAGTGCTTTAGAATTTGACTTTAGCAAAGGGCCTGACACTCCTTTTGGCAAGAAGAACACAATTCAAATGACATTAAAGTGTTGGATATCGGGTCAACTTCCTCCCAAACTTGTCAGCCCAACAGGGCCTGAGGCCCATGGTCATGGTTCTGGGCTCTTGTCTTCTGCTTCTTGGCTACAGCCAAAGCACAGGGATACTCTTCTGATGGTCCAGACACACCCCGAGTTCCTGAGTGTGTGTGTGTGTGTGTGTGTGCATGCACGCATGCACCCTTTCAGCAGGGGGATTCAGGATGTCTGTCCTTTACAGAATCCTTAGCATTGATGATGGATGTTTCTTACCCCAGCTGGAAAATAGGTTGAGAGACTGAGACTCTCCCCCAATTCCCTGTGTTGGAAAGGAATTAGGAGCTGGTTTCCTGAAAGCCCTCCTCCTCTGTTTCCAAGGCAGGAAGAGGTGCTCTGCTTCCTACCATGCTCATGAGGAGCTGGGTGACAGTAGCCTCTAATTCCTGCTTGGCACCGGGAACTGGGGAAGTCTCAGAGAAGGCGGTATTTGAGTTGAGTTGAGAAGGATGCTGGAATGTGACAGCTGGAAAGATCAGGTATTCCAGGAAGAAGGGAAGGCCTGTGGGAAGGAGCTGGCCCAGGCAGTGTGAACCTCCATCTCTGGGGGACCTGGAGGAGCTGAGCAGGTAGGCAGGGGACAGAAGTCAGGGAATTGAGCTGTGGGGGGGAGGTTAAGGATGGGGAATGTCCCTGAACTCCTCGGGATGGCCTCATTTCCTACAGGATGCTGGGAGCAGAATTGCACCCAGGGAGAGAATCATGCTTGTTAAAAAACAAGACAAGATGTAGTGGGATTTTTTGAATATGACTACAGGCCCTGCAGATGTTGTCTGAGTGGGTTGGGGTCTATGGGGAGAGGAAAGAGGGGATGTGGGGTGGGAGGAGGAGGTGCAGTGCTGAACAGAATGGGGAAGGAAAGGGCTGGAGCCACAGGGAGCTGCTGAGGGGGGTCCATGGCTGGAAAGTCCAGCCGGGCATAGGGAGCCTGGACCTTGAAGGCTGCTAGGAGAGGTGCAGGCATCTGTGCTATTTCGGGGTGCTCGCTGTGCAGCCCAGTCAGGCCTCTCCAGAGAAGACAGCAGTGCACCCAAAGGCTGCAGCCAGTGTTTGCAAGACATCAAGGGACTAGCACTGGGTCCCCACCAGAGGTAAGTAAAGCCCAGAGGGAGGGGAGACGTCAATGAAGTCAGAGTACAACAACTAGGTGACAGAAAAACGGGCGCCCTTGGAAAGTCACAAAAACATGGGGAAATACCGACTTCGGAGCAGAAAAACCATATACTTTGGACCATATATTTAAATGTTATTTAAATATTAAAAACAGACCCCTGCTATCACTGTTGGCTGTACATGTAAATATGTCATGTGGCATCATGATGTTTGCATGTATAATGCCTTTTTAGAATACAGTGTACAGATATAATATCTTTAAGGGGAAAGAGGGTAGCTCATTTTGAGGCTATGCTGGATTTGGGAACCTGAAGCATATAATACATTTTCATGGTCATTTTTCTCTCATAGAGCCATTAGGTTAGCCTAACATTTTGAGGTTTTCTAGAGGCTCCTTTTCATCAAGACTGCAAACTAGATGGGACTGGATTAAGGGGATGCAGAATTGGTGTGTCTTCACCCACTGTGCAGGAAGGTGGTAACGGTGTTCTAGAGATCTCTGCACCTCAGAAACAGCTGAGCATGTTTTATTCTGGTGTCACTGAATAGCAGGAAAAGAAACTCACCCAGGGTATCACGAATTAAAGGGAGCTTCTTTTGGAAGAACATAGCAGTTTGAGGTAAGGCGTTCTAGCCAGGTCTCTGAGAGAATGAGAAGTGGAGAATGAAGGACATTGCCTGTCCCCTGGGGACTGCATGGCCTCTGTTTCTTCCAGCTGTATTTTTTGTCTTCCTTTACAAATAATTTCCTCTACCCCAGCATGTCCAGGATGCCTCAGCTCTGCTCTGGCCGGCTCTCCACTGGAGTGTGCCACGAAGGCCAGCAAGGCACCCTGGGGAACTTTAGTCTAGATTCCTGGAAGCATGAATCTCCCTGGTGTGTCACCGTTGGCTGCAAGGAGGGGAGTCTCTCTCAATGCCAGTCATCAGTATCTGGGAGCAGAGACAGGTCACGTGGCACCAGTGTGGCTGCAAGTCCCCAACTGTTGCATGTGGGTGGTTCTCTAAGGATGAGATACACATTTAGGAAGGATTCATATGTACAGATTTCAAAGAAAAATACTAATAGGAAAATATTCACCTGTCTGGTTGGGCAGCACTGCTAAGTTCCAGTTCTCTGCAGCAAGGAGATGCTGGCTTTTCAAGCATTGCGTCTGTATGGCCTCATGCCAGACACTTGTATCTTATCTCTCTTTCCTCTATCAGCCACTTTGGGCAGGAGACACGGCCGGCTCTGTTGTATGATTAGTAACTCACTTCAGTTCATCCTGATGCTGTCTGCTTTCTTTAAGGATAGGAGTGATTGACGGCCCACTCTGCTGTCAGAACACCCTCTTAGCACCCCAGGGCCTCCAAAGCCCTCGCCACCGGGGCATGTGCTAGATGACATGGAGTGGCCCTGCTAAAGTGGCTGACCCCACATCTGGCTGTTACCTCTGCTACCGCAGGATCTCCAAGAGGGCTGCAGAGCCACACGAAATCATCCTGGGAAGACTGCTAGGTGAATGAAAAGCCTTTAAGAAAATAAGTGGAAGGGCTGGGGATTTAGCTTAGTGGTGCAGCACCTACCCGGCAAGTGTGAAGTCCTGAGTTTGATTCCTGGTACACCCCAAGAAAGAAAAGAAAAGAAACGGACCTATTAGAGGAGGTGGCTTGGACAGCAAGGGCATGTAGGCAAATTCTGTTTGCATGCAATTGCAGAGGCCTCTGCACAGAGAGCCCTGTGCTGGGGTCGCCTTTCACAGACATGTAAATACACATTCACGCCCATCCTTACATAGCATGTACGTGTATATGCAGTCATCCCTCTTGGTCCAAGCTTCCATATCCACAGAATCAACCAACTTCAGAGAAAAACTATTCTGAAAACAAAAATGCATCTGTACCGAACATGTACAGCATTTTTTCTTGCCTTTATTCCATAAGCAATACAGCGCAACAACCGTTTACATGGCATTTACATTGCATTAGGTATTACAAGTAATCTAGAGATGATTTACAGTACCCAGGAGGATGTATGCAGGTTATATACAGATACCACATCATTTTATATGAGGGATTATGGTGTCCTAGGACTCATCCGCTAAGGCACCAGAGCTGACTGTGTACATCATGCCCACACCCACACACACGTTCGGAGCACTGACCTACCTACAGTGTGTCAGACCAGCATTTAATCTCAGTTCTGCCTTTGGCTACCTGCACAATCCTCGGCAACCTGTTCTGTCTCTCAGATGTTCACTTTGTGCCTCAGCAAAATGAAAATAATTATAGACTTTCAAAGGTGATGTAAAAATAAACAGATAATATCTGTAAAAAATTAGTGCTTGCCATATATTTAGCCATGGATACACTTAAGCCAAATATAAATCATTATGAAATTACATGTACATAAACCCACATACACGTGCATTCATTTATTTGCATGCATACATGCACTGTGCACACATATTCATCTTTACAAGCACATGGCAGCCATAAATACCGATGCACATAATAATTTTGTGGACCTCCGTGGATAGCATTAACATGCACATGCATTCATACGCATAAGATGCCCAGCACTGAGGCCTGAAGCTGCAGGCAGAGCTGGCGGGAGGCAAGCCTTTACCGAGGAGCAGTCGTGCTCCATGAGGAAGGACAGCAGGCCGCCTCATTTATATGGTCTCACTTCTATTTATAAATTATGAAGGGACCGAAGAAGGAAGACTTTGATCCATCAAATTTATGGATTCAATAACTGTTGCCATTTCAGACTGCAGGAGTCCCTGGGGATTATTTTTCCATGTATGCTTTGGTAGCATAAGAGAGAGAGAGAAATGCTAAATATTCTGCTGTATTTATGAAATGTCAAATGTGCTTTCCAGGGTAATTACATGAATATTGAATAAACTTGCTGAAATTTACAACCTTGTGACCGAGTGTTTGGGAATGTTTCTTGCTAGCAGCCCCCTGTGGGCAGGACAACAGCCCTGGCACAAAGGGCACACATGGCGTAGGGTCCAGTTTGGCCCTGCTTGGCCTGCCCTCGCCAATGCAGCTGGACAACTTGGCCTGGTTTCACAGACAGTGGTCATGCGAGAAGCCCCTGCCAGCCCCAGTAGATAGCTTCAGCATAAAAAGGAGATGTAGCAGACATTGCATATCCCATGACAATGAAAAAGAAAGCTTTATGGTAACTTTCCCCAGACCTGGTGAAATAGCACACAGCACAACAGAACCCAGACCAATCTATGGGGCGAGATTGACCTCATTAACCTGAAACTCTGCCATGTTCTTTGTCCAAGTAGTATGTTGTAGGGTCCAGCAGGCAAAGAGCCTCGGCCTTTAACTGAAGCAACGCCACGTGGAATTTCCCACCCAGACACCTGGAGCAGTGTTGAAACATGGGGTGTTTTGTGGTTGGTGTTCCCTTTTCGTTAGATTTCAGTTAAATTAGTTTAATGTTCTGTGAAGCATTCTCAAGTCCTCTTTCCCTTTAACCACCAATCATCATTCGTTCACAGATCTGGCTACCTTCTCTTCAGAAGCGAGTCTTACAGCCCTAGTTCGCTTTGCCCCAGAGGGACTTTTCTTTATGGCATTATAAACGTGGTTATAACTTTTCTTTATGACATCATAACTAGACTTTACAGATGTGGCACCCACTCCCTTTCCCCATAAACCCTGAGCTCTCTGTGCTGAGAGCCCTCGCTGCTTCCTGGGTCCCCTGTATCCTTCCTGAGCCTTGGTGCCTTTGTATGCTCTGCTTCCTCTGCTCCAAGGTGCTTCTTTCTCTTCTCCATCAACACTTTCCTATGGACTCTATGGACTCTTTCTCTTATCTCCTGGTCCTCAATCTGGGGAGTTATTCTTCTTGAGACCCAGAAACCAGACAGCCCTTGTTTAACTGAAAAAAAAAATGCTGATTTCTTTTGGTCACATGCTGCATTTCAATGCCCAAAGCCCTCAAGTTAGCAAATTCTGTCCCAGCTGGGGCTCCTGAGTATCGACATCTCGCCAAAGAGTGGGCTGAAGTTTATGCAGTGGGTCCTTCTCCCACTTCTCTGGAGTATACCCCAGCAATTCATGATGGGAGGTGGGTATTAAAATAGAAGAACCTGCTGCGCATGGTGGCACATGCCTGTAATCCTAGCACTCGGGAGGCTGAGGCAGGAAGATTGCTTCGATATCTAAACCAGCCTGGGCTACATAGTGAGTTCAAGGCCAGCCTGCATAGTGAGATCCCGTCTCAAAAAAAAAAAAAAAAAAAAGAGAGAGAGAAAGAAAGAAAAGAAAAGAAAATAGAGAAGACTGAATGAGGAAGTTGTATAGTATGAAAGAGCATCTGTACCTGTCCACACCACCTACATTAGCACACACATAAAAATATATATGTAAATTCTTCCATTATTTCAGTACCTGCATCTCATGATGGGATTGTGTCTTAAGGGCTTTATTTTGTATATACGTATATGTATATATGTGTATGTATATTTGAATTTATATATACACAAAGCATATATATAGATATCTCCATATGTAAACTATATAAATGTATGTGCATATATACGCACTCTCTCTACTAAAATGTACTACTTTGAGCCATGACACGAGTCTGCTCCCGTGATGGCTTTGAGCATCATGAAGTTCAAACAAACAGAAGGAAACAGAAGAAACAAACTTCCAAATGACTGCGACGCAGACAGGTGGGTCATTGTCTTCTGTGCATGACCATAAACTCTCCAGGGCTCTGACACCAAAATGTGGCTTTGAGGATGGAAGGCATCTAGCACCAGTGATGCCTCACTCTTCCGTTGTAGCACAATCACACATCAGAGGGGAAATGTCCTATGGCCACCTTCCCTCAGATATCGCATCTCCTCAAGGTAAAAATGCGACTTTTGCACCTTTACATTCTTAATGCTAAGTACAGAACCTGGCATCCAGGGAACCCAATATATTTTTTCTTTTGCTTTGACAAACGTTCTTGGTTAATTGTCATCAATTTAAATTATGCTTAATCTTGCTAAATTGCACATGCACAGAAAATTCCTAAGAAAATTACAGTACCGTTTCTTCTTCCTGAACTTTGAGGATATAACAAAATCTTTACCAGTTTAAATCGCCTCTAAAAAGTGAAGACAATATTGATTCTTGCAGTGGACTTCCCATTTGGATGTTTGCCATTTAATTTAAAGGTCTTCTATGTTTATGAGATCCTGTTATATAAGACAGACCCTTATAAATATATATGTTCATGTACAAAATATATAAAATTGGATTCAGACACAAACTCTTGGCTCACTGTACACATTGGTTCCTGGGTACATCTGGGGACAGTAGCACACAGGGTAGTCTTTCTTCTTCACCAGCTGGAAGGTGTCTATGGGTGGAGACTTCTCGCTCCTACAGTAAAAAGTACATGACTAACACCATTGCGTGATCCTGGGACAGGCTTGCTCTCCCCTGTCTCACCTATCTTGAAGTGAACACATCTTTAACCCAGCAGGAGGAGTCAGACAGTGGGCTGAAAGGTACAGGGAGTGAAATGCTTTCTGGGCCATCTGATTGAAGTGTGCACCTCCTTCCCTGGCTCTTCCCATTTTCTCTTCTCCTCCTGTATTTCTTCTCTTTTCAGTCTTTTTTGCTGGTGAGTCTGCCTCCTCGTGCCCTGGAATATTCCCCCTGCACTCTGCCTTCACAACAACAATTGTATCCTGTCCTTGGGGCCTCTTGTGTCTTATCAATTCCAGAGTCTCAGATTTTATGCTCCGCTCAATTTTTTCAGGTACTGGGAGACTGTGGGCTCTCATTTTAGTTTTGTTGGCTCTGGACAGAGAAATTGGTGATGGTGGTAGGGGTTGGGTCCTGCAAATATGAAATATGCTTGAAAAAACTCATTTTCATGAGAATTAATTGCATTCTGAAGATCACCTAGTCTAGTGCTTGCCCTTAATTTTTTGGGACAATAACACTGGCCTACGGTGCTAAGGGCCTGAAGCAGGAAACATTCTTGCATCAGTAGACGGTGAATGTACTGTGTTTAACCTGTTCCTATCAAATTACTGGTAGAGAAAAGGGAATAACACTGGTTTCCAAGCTTAAATCCTTACTAATATGCTTTCTCTAGAGCATCATATGATATACTAAGCCCTTCTCACTGGAATCTGACAGTCATTAACCTTAGGGTTATTGCTAGCTTTGGTTGTGCATTTCAAGTAAAGCAGCAGAGATACTGAAAGTCAGGATCCTTTCCTCTGTAGCAGTGGCCCTGTGCTGCCGTTTTTGTGGAGACTCAGCAAGATCAGGCTGTGCTGGGCATTATGAAAAGTGGGAGATCAGAAAAGGCTTCCTATTGGCATCCCGGGCTGTTGTATACGCTGTCTCTTATGCCTTGCACAGTAGACTTCTTCAGCAAAAACGAATGAATGAACGAACGAATGCACGCATGGATAACTGAGAGAATTGATTAAAGCCACATAAACTACTTGCCCAATCTCAGAGGGGAGATTTTAAGAAAAACTGTGGCAACCACGAAGAACTAAAAAACTGATTTCCTGACAAGAATCTCGTGAACAATATGATTGGGATAATGTAGTTCGATCCAGGGACCGTTTGCGAAAAATGTCACTTCCAGAAACTGACTTTGTCAAGGAAAATCTGTGGGGAACAACTGTGACCACAAGGTACCAATACTACACAACCACACTGCTCAGACTTTAATGTGCACACAGATCACCTTGGAGATCTTGTTAAAATGCAGATTCTGACTCTGGAGGACTGAGAAGAGGCGTGAGATTCTGCATTTTTAACTGCTCTCTCTGCTGCTGCTGAAGCTGATGATTCCCGAACACACGAGTAGTGAAGCTTCAAAGGTAGCTTGCTGTAAGCCAGTGGTTCTCACTAGATGGTGGGAGTTGGGAGGGCAGATTTACTGCCCCTTCCGGAGAGTGTCTTGCAGTATCTAGGGATCTCGTGGGGTGTCACAGCTAGAGGGAGGTTAGGAGCTTCCAGCGGGTTGAGGCCACGGATGATGCTAAACAACCTACAAGGAATTATCTGGCCCACAGTGTCAATAGTGGGAGTTTGAGAAATCCTTCTTTAAAGGAAAGAGCACAAGTTTGCAACCAGGTGGACCTGGACTCCAACCATGATGATTCCACTTAATTTCTGCAAGCGTTACAGGACTTGCTAAATCTCCACTCTTTGGAAAATGACCTAATGCAGACCAGCAGAGTCCCTACATCCACAGGACATGTTTGATAATCCTTGATGTCACTAGGATGATTTTAGCAGAACTACTTCCTTGGAGACCCAGTGAAAATCAGCTACCCTTATGGAGTACCTGTGATTACATACATATTTGAACATTTCAGAGATACCTCGGATATTCAGGGAGAGCCAGGGGGTAGATAACACAGTCTCTTTGTAATATTAATTCTCTAAGAAAAATGTTTCCTTGGTTCTTGTTGTTAGGCAAATATTGAGAGCAGCTGTGCTGACAAAGTAACTATTAGAATGGACAGTTGATTTCAAGAGCTGGGTACCGTGTCTTCCATCATCCCAATGGCAACTGTGTTTTCTCATTAGCAGAGTACTTGGCATTGGCTTTCAAAGATGTGAATGTGTCTTATTGCTCGTGATTCTGTGGGCAAAAGAGCAAAGCTAGCCCAGTAGGGAAGACACAATAGGAGTGATGGAGTGGAAAGAGGGTGAGGCTGACTGGCTCCCACGTGGAGCTTTGGAATAACTGGGATCTATTCCTTCCATATATCTCAGAATGGTTTTCACATGTCTTCCTCTGCTATACCCACCCTGAGACTTCTCTGCCAAACACATACATACGTAAATATGTATGCCTGTATGCACCTACACTTATGTATATGCACATGCACACACACACACACACACACACACACACTGCTCCATCAATATCTCAACAGAGGAGACTTTCTGCTGACTGCCTGTAAAAAGAAAAACAGCCAGATGGCACAGCTGGAAAAAGATGTCTTTGTTTTTGAAGGTCTATAAAACTCTTTATCATCCCAGCAGGAATGGCCAAGCGGGACACGGAGGTGCTCAAGAAGAATGCTGAACATCCGCTTGACACGTTGGTGAAGCTTTCCAGAGCTATGTCCAGCCCTCTCTCCAGCCAAAGATGCCTGCGTGGCAGTCCTAAAACTTAAACTTGGCAGTCCTGGCTCCTCCTCATCTTAACCATGCTGCTCCCCAGCTTGTGTGCCTGTAGAATTTCATGAAGACAGGTACTGTGAACAGTCATTATCCTTGCCTGGGTGGAAGCCATTAGTACAGTCTGCGTGGTGTAGGGGTAGAACAGAAAGAGCAGGGGTGTCGGATGGAATTCATCAGCGGACTAACAGGACTCAAGATATAGTTGTACTCACAGCTATGGTTCATTATCACAAAAGGACACCAAATATAATCAGCAAAGCAAGAAGCACAAGGATGGCTTGAAGCTTGTAGGATCAGCCTCAAGCTTACAGAGTCTTCTCCCACAGGTACCACGAAAGATGCATTTAATTCTTTCAGCAATGCATATGAGGTGTCAGCACTGGCACAGATCATTTAGACACTCAATAGCCGGGTTTTTAAAAAAGGCTGATCACATAAGCTGTTTCTACTCAGAATGAACCCCAGTTCCAGACTGCAGAAGAAAAGCATGTTTTTAGTATAAGCTACATCTTTTACATAATCAGCTCAGGCACAATGAGCCTCTCTTATGAGGAAATGGTGGGCACTCTCTGAACTCTCAAAATCTAAGTTCCTAGATACCAGCCAGGAGCCCAACTTGTAAACAGGCGTTCTCAGAATATTACTTTTTAGATCTGAGGTGTCTCCAAAAAGCTTCAGGTGTTTGGAGGGTGACTGGATCATGGGATTCCTCCTCTGATGAATTTATAGTTGACTTGCTGTTAGGAGGGGTCCTGGTTAGAGAAGATTCACTGGAGGTGTGACCGGGAAAGGTTTATCTCCTCCCTGGCTCCTTCCTTAGCTCTCTGCTCCCTGACCACTGTGAAGCAAGCAGTTTTCCTCTGCCAGGCTTTTCCACCATTCCATTTTTCCCTTGGAGCCAGCCAACCACGCATAAACTGAACTGTGAGCCAAAATAAACCTTTTTTTAAATTTGCAGGTGTCAGGTATTTTGTCCCAGGAATGTGAAAGTGAAGGAGACATGAGGATAGCAGTTTAGACATGCAGTGTTAGCTCTTTACTACAGAGTAGGGTGTCCTGTGCTCCCTGGGACTGCTGGCAGCTCAGTGGGGGCCCAGAGCTCAGGGCCATGACAAGGTGCCATGGGGCCCACATTCACCTACAGAGGCAGACACAGCTGGTTCTCAGCCATGCCGGCTGAAGGCTTTGAAGACACTGTCCTATGGAGGAGTGCTGCTCCTCCCAGGGGTAGCAAGTTACGCCGAAACCAAGACAATCTCTTCTCAAAATCTTCCCTTTCTGTAACATCAGCTGCTCCATTTTCCTGCACTTTGAATCAGGAACACTCAGGGTTTTATTCTTGTAAGCCAAAGAATCTTTTTCAAGGATAGCATGTAAGATTTTCTTTTTCTTTCTTTTTTACAGTTTTGGCTTGAAAGCTGGTGGGAATCTTTACCTTTGAATTTGAAAGCTCTTCCCCCTCCCTCTAGGGTATGCCTTGGCATATTTTCTCATCATTAACTCTGTAGAGCATGTGATGGTCCCTCTCCTTTTCTCAGCTCAGATCCCTTTAGTGATTTCTGTTTTGCAAAGTTTTCTTCTATTGCATCTGTAATATTTGATGCCTGTACTTGGGAATACTAACCATTTGCTGGATGAATCTCCACGTTCTGCCTTGTAATTCATTTTCTAAATGATTCTTTTGTTTATTTGGGGCTTCATTCATTCAGTGCCCTACCAGGCACTGGAGACTCAAAGGTAGCTAAGGTATACTGAGTCATTCGGGATCTCAGTAACGAGAAGATACACACAAATCCTCATAATGAGTATGGCTTTAATGGACAGCTGTTACTGTGCTGGAGAATCTAAAGAATGAGGTGTTGAAAGGTGCTGTGGAGGATTCAGGGGGATGTGGGAACTCTCTATGGATTCTTTTTCTTAAGCTTATCTTTTACATCACTGAGTTGATTTTTTGCAGGGCCATATTTTACTTCTTCCAACATCGTTTCTATTTGGTTGGCTTTGGTGTCTGCACTTTCACATTTTGCTCATACTTTATGTGAAGTGTTCTTTCCTTCTTCCCTGGTTGTCTTAAGGAGTTGCCATTAAAGTTCATTCCTAGACAGCACGGACGAGTCCTAAAGGAAAGGTCAGTGGGCAAGGTCACATTTCTCTCCCCTCCCCCTCGGGGCAGATAATGCACCCCCCAACCAGATGCAGAAAGTAGAACCGGTAGAGCTTGGGTCCTTTTGTGTGCTTGTCCACAGGTGAGATACTACCTGGGACCACAGGTGGGGCATAAGACTGGCAGCTTCAAGGAGGAAGCTTTTAAGATGTCATCAGTGTCTACTACACCAAAGGACTCCACCTGGACGGAGCTGCACGAGAGGTGGGGACTGCTCTGATGCCTGCTCAGCGACCTCAGATGGTCTATAGCCCCAGCCACTGGTGCCTGCACCACTGCCACCAAGGAGGTGCCAGAGCTCCATACACAGGTAACTTCCCAGGGCTGTGGGAACGACGCGACTGGGAGGAGAAAGTGCTCGGCCTTCTATTCCTCGGAGTCCTTGCAATTGACTCTGCTGTGGCTTTTGGTGTTAAAAACCTGCTTGAATCAGATGATTTAATGGTAATGATGAGCATTAGAGGAAACATTCTTCTATATTCATCTTATTTTGCCATCTCTTTGGAATTCTTTTAACAGTTTATCTTCAAGTAGAGGTAATGGAAATTAATTTTTGTCATAAAAACATAAAAACCCTGTTAATATAATTGGAACCACCACAGGGTCTGTCTACTCTAAATTGCAATCTATCCCAAACACTCTTTTCTAGCAGTATCGGAGGGGGGTTATAGTAAGAAATCCGGTGAACGAAAGCGGTGGACTGCCCTCTAGTGCGTACTTAGTACCCCTTAGGTACTGGGATCAAGCCTTCTCCTAGGTTCTTTTATTTGATCTACAAAACAAACCAACCAATTACATGACACTATCCTTATCTGATAGATGACAAAGCCAAAGTTGGGTGACCTATGATCTACGCTTGAATGGAAGTTCAGAGTTTTCATTGCTTTCTTATGCTCCCTAACTGAAAACACACTCACCTCTCCAAGGCCAACCTGCCCCTTTCCTGCACAGGTGGCGGAATGGCATTCGTAGACCTTCCTCACCTAGTTTTGGGTCAAGGTCTTTCTTCATGAGGATTTGATGAGTTATTTAGGGGTAGATAGGAGCTTTTGCCCCCAAACGAAAGTGCCTTAATTGGCTACTCCATCCTTATCCCAATACTGGGTGTTACAAGATGAGGCTGCGTTTAGGATGTAGCTCTTTGCCATGTCGTTTCTATAGGAATTGCCAGCTTTCATTAATTTCCGTCAATTGCTTACCCAGAACTGATTTTTCTTAGATTGCTTTTGAAGCATTTTAGTCTTGAGATCTGTCTTTTCAAGATATCATTAGGTAATTTCAGGGCAGAGGACATCTTTGCTGGGGCCAGCTCCAGAGATTGTACCTTCAGTCTTTCATCCTCACATGTCCCTGGCCTCTGCCAAAGCAGCTGAGGGATCTCGTGGACAGGGTATTTTCCCAGGGCACCGACGGTACCCCAAGACAAAGTCCCGATCAGTAGTTTCATTTATTGCCATTTTGTTCTCCTTTCTCCACTTCATGGCTGTGAGAGTCTGCCTGATAGAGGAAAGTAGACATGAGATGATACTAGGAGGTAAAATGTTTTCAGAAGACTAGTTAAGCCTTAATCACACTATTTCACTCACTCATCCAACGGTTCATGTATAGGGCCCCCCGCTTGCAGTAAATGTCACACTACAGCAATATTCTTCATCTTTCTTCCTTTTTTACAATTATGAGTCATTTATAGTTCCTGATGTCAGCAATAGGCAACATCCTGCTTTTCAAGGGTTGGTGATTACAAGGACACTAATGTATGGGCCTCAAATTAAGAAACCATGGGCTGGGCAAATTCAAATATCTGTTCCAGTTCTTAACTCCTGTGATTCCTATTAATTTTAATTATACAGATGTAAGTAATCAGAATTTTAAGCAGGCAGTTAAAAAATAAAAAGCTATTCTCTCCTCCATCCTCCCTATCTGATGCCACTCTCAAATTCCAAATGTTTTGATTGGATTCTAATAATCACGAGGCCAGCTTCCATACATGAAATTTAAAATGTGGGTTTAATAAGGTGCACACCAGCCAAGGTGTCCACAGGGAGAGGCTAGGGGGAGGCCAGGCTCACCCCTGTGTGGAGCAGCTGTGTGTGCAGTCCCGGTCCCCCTGGCCCCCTCCACTCGAGGCCAAGGGTCCTCATTAGGCAAGTAGGCATTGCAAAGCAAGAAAGCCCTAATTAAGAAGCTGCTGACTTTTCCAAGCAGGCCTGGGTTGCTGCCATTTCAGATCTCAATCATTTGTGTGGAGGGGGAAAACTTCATGGAAGTTTTAATTCCCAGCCAAAACACGTCCTGATTAGACTATCTCTTCTGCTTCTGCTCCCCATGTAGGGAGGAACCTTCCAATTACCTGGGGCCATGCTGGGGGCCTGCGGAGGCTGAGTCAGGTGGGTGAAGGAGTCCTCGGCATGGGGCTGAACACCCAGGGGCCTGTTAATTGAGGAGCCCACATGGTTGCTTGCTCCAAAGAACCGGAGAGAGACTCCCCTCCAACCTAACTGATTCCTCAACAGCAACATGAAAATTGAAGCTGAAATGTCGATGGAACTCAGGTCATGAAAAGCTCCAGCGTGCTCTCTGGGAAGAGAGGAGACACCTGCTAATGAGGAGAGTTTTAAAACCATCCTGAGCCTTCGTTGTCAGTATTTAAAAAAAAAAAAAAAAAAGCCCAAATGACAATTTCCACAATTTCCAGAACCGGAAGGGAAGATGGAAACAGTTGAGGTTTTTTTAAAGATGGAATTTCTTGCTGAGACATACTGTCAAATTTTTCACTATATCCATTCCGAGGCACGCATTTATTACCTTTCTGGTGACTATGTATCTCCTGTAATGTTCTTACTGTGGTTTGCCTCTTAATTACCCGTAGAATTTGCATTTAAACCGGGTTAGAGGGAGCAGTCTACTCCTGGGCTTCCCGTGGCTGTTTCCATGGTAACAAGGGGTCCTGGTGGCTGACAAGGCTGTTACCGACTTCGGTCCTGGAAGCATCTCAGGCGCCTGTAGCCCCTTCTCTTGCTTCGCCCGAGGACACTGAGCCAAAGCATCAAAGGATCCACTGACCCCTGTCGGATGTCTGTGGAACTACGCTCAGCAGGCCAGAGTCCCTTTCTCCGCTGACACCGCCACCAGCCAGCGCTCAGCCCTCGGCCCCACCTTACTCTTCTCTCCTGCCCATTCCCTGGGCTTGGGCTAAGCCAGGTACACAGCTCCGACTGCAGTGTAGCTCCTCCTACACCGTCTCGTAGCCGAAGAAGCAGTTCACATGGCAGTTAAGGAACTCCTGAATCACATCACAATCTTAAGTGGCCCAAGTCTGGAATGCTAACTAGTTTTGCTTGATTTTCCTGACAGTCAACTTTCCAATGCAACCACGTCCCCCAGAAGGCAAAAGTAGGAAGATGTCAGTCACAGTGTCTCAATATTGATTAGAGTCCTTCAAAAACATCTCCTCTGTTGGATAAAAGCACTACATCTAGTTTGTCCTGAAGATTGGCTATGGCTGAGCATATAATTATGTGGCTTTTTACTGTACAGGTTTGCTCTCTCCTCCCACTGGATGGGTATAGTGCACTTACTTCAAGTGTCTCCTTTGCAAATTCATCTGTGACTCATTTGGAAAGTCTGTGGCACACAGGGGTACTGCATGTCCCTCCAGTCTAACTCTCCAGTGGCTTCTGGCTGAACCCCGGGAAGGGACTGAACCCCTCACACATGGGACACCTATTTTCACTGAGTTCAAAGTGGAGCACACCATGACATGCACCTGTCTTCTCAGGCCTGCTAGGGCAATTGTACTAAAGAAACTAATTTCACGACTGGGGCTTAGAAAAAGGCCAGCTTGGCAAGGACCACTTCACCAATGGCTGTGGAGGGGAAAATTTGGGGACCCCCAGGGCCCAGTAGGGATGGAGATAGCCCTACAAGGGCTCACTTGTATCTTCCAATCTCAATTCTTCTCTCTGTATGTAACTACTTGAATATAAGGCTTTCAGTGGGGTTTTCTGCTCCCTGAGATTTAGGCTTTAGTGTTCATGTGTCTGACCTTAATGGCTGCCATTTTGATTGCTGCTCTATGGGGATTCACAACAATATAACTTTATTGAAGACTGGCTGCAAACGAGCTATAGTGTCTTACAGTTTGTTTAGTTTTATCTCATAGAGTCGCTTCACGTCATAGCCTCTGTAGGTATATAGTTCGAGTCCCAGGACAGGGGTGAATTGATATGATTCATGTCTGCAGGATATGAATGAATAACTCCTCAGCTAGCAGTGGAGGGTTCCTTCCACAGATACAGCCAATTCCATATTCAGGTTTGTCTCTTTTAATTGCCAACTCCTAAATCCAATTAATTTGTTCATTTTTTCCTTTTTCTATTGCAATTATGGGAAATCCAACTCAAAATATCTTTTAAAAAAAGATGGGAAGTGCTTTATTGTTCGTGTAACTGCAAGTGCTGGGGAAGGGGTGACTCTTACAATGGCTGTGTCCACCAACCCTACTGAGCTCATCTGGGGTACAAATGCCTCCTTGCCTGTCAGCTCTGCTTCCCTTGGCATCGCTGCCTGTGAGGCTGAGGCCTGACCTCCATTTGAAGTGGCAAGAAGGCGGCAGCAATTTCAAGCTTACAGAGCTTACAGGATGGCCTTGGGCATGCTTAACTTCATCTTCAGATTCATCAAACTGTGGATCCAAAACATCTGAAAAAAAGTGCAGACTTAGCATGTACAGATCTTTGTTCTTGTCATTATCTGCTAAATTATGCAGTCTAACAGTGATTGATGTAGCATTATATTGTGTTAGGTGTAAGTAATCTAGAGATGATTTAAAGCATAGTAGAGGCTCGGTATCTATATGAGACTGGTCTCAGGACCCTCCCCTTCTCCAGGATACCAGAATCTGTGGATTGGAAAATCTGGGAATGCTTAAGTCTATTTAATAAAATGGGGTCATATTTGCGTATAATCTGTGTGCATCCTCCTGAATACTTGAAATCATTTTTGGATTACTTATAATACCTAATATAATATAATATAAATACTATGTAATTAGTTGCTATGCTGTATTGTTTGGGGGAATGAATGACAATAAAAATAACTTCTATACACATTTATTACAACACTTTATTTTTAAATATATTTGATCTGCTCTTGGTTGGATCAACAGAGGTGCAACCTACAGACACTGAGGGCCACTGTCTATGGGAGAATATGCATAGGTTATACGCAAATACCATACCATTTTATATAGGAGACTTTAGCATCCCTGGGTTTCGTATTCCAGGGGTGGCGGGTCCTAAAAGCAATGGCCCTCGCTTACCAAGGGATGACTGAACCTTCCTCCCAGAAGCAACAGACAGAAGAGAAGTTCTCTTTATCACAGCAAGTTGTTTGTGCTACTGAAATTGGGCTATATGCACACACTTGACCCAATCATCATGGCTAGTGATGCAGAGCAGTGACTGGATTAGTCTTGGTCTGTCTGTCTGTCTCCTGTGCACAGGCCGGGGATGGTCTCACCTGAAATACATGGACAGGAACATCAGAGCGCTACAGCAAGAGGTCCAATTTGTTCTTAGTTTAGGCCTTTGCTTCCTCGTTACGAGCATAAGGAGCTATTTTCCTATACAAATAAGGCGTATTTAGTCAGCTTCACGCTACTACAATGAAATACCTGAAAGAGACTACTGAGGAAGCAAAGAGCAGTTTATTTAAACTCCTGGTTCTGGAAGTTCAAGTCCAACATCAGGATGCCATGTATCGGGCATCCATCATCACAGGAATATGCATCCGAGTGAATGCTTCCATCTTGAGTCAGGATGCGGAGACACAGAATCCCACAACCCCTTTTGAGAGCCCACCCCCAGTTATATAAGACCATCTCCCTAGGGCGCACTTTCTGAAGCACCTTCCAATAGCATCTCCCTGGGGACCAAGCCTTTGGTACAGAGACCTCTGGGGGATGCTATCTATATTAGCATAAAGCAAATAAGGAAGCTCAGGCTAAGTGTAGTATGATTACCGTAATACACAGCCTCACGGATCACGGCTTGAGCCTCTATCTGTCTGACTCTGAAGTGTAGACTCCTATTCTAAATTCCTCTGCTCTGTTTTCCTCCTGGCTGCATTGTGGAAATTGGAGTCAGAAATCTTTGAAGTTTGCTTACTAACCTTAATATTCTGAAGCTGGCGTAATAATGATGATGATAATTCCTTTAATTGGTATTATCCTGGCCTGATTGTTAACTATGTTCCTTTTCATTATTTCCTCACTTTTTGGTGGTTTAAGTAAGGCAGGGATGGGTGTCCCCATTTCTTTGAAGCTAAAATAGATGAAGACTGTTTCCATGGTATTATTGACTGACTGTTTGTCAAACCCCTACATTATTATTTGAAGCCCTAACCCTTGGTATGGCTATATTTGGAAATGAAACCTTTAAGTGAGTAATTACAGGTAAATGAGGTCATAAAGTTGTGGCCCTGATGCACTGAAGTAATATCCTCCGAAGAAGAGATGGAGAATTCACATGTGCCCTCCATTTCTCCTTCCTGTACCATGAGAAGATGTGCAGGAAACCCCTGGCTGTAAGGAAGAACGCGGGCCCTCCCCGAAACCCACCCTGCTAGACCTTAGTGTGGGTCTCTTAGCCTTCAGAACTATAGCGAAATAAACTCTTGTTTAAGTCACCCTGCTATGTCCTTCTATCTGGCTAAGCTCCCTGATACACACTGTCACCTGCTTAGTAAGCAGGGAAACTGGGTTTAGAAATTGGGTTCTTATCCCTTCAGAATCTTTTCAACCTCTTCCGAGCCTTTGTTTTCATGTATTTCTTTTTTTTTTCTTCCAAACTAAGACCCCCAAAGGAGGAGAATGAAATCCCAAGTATCCACATAACAGAATCCTTTATAGGTTCTGATGGAAAGAAGTCATGGGAAATTGTCTTGGAGAGGAGTAAGTAGACGAGCACTGGTAAAGCTGCATTAACTGAAACTGCATCTGCTATCATGGCAAGAACTCCAGGGCCCAAGGGGCATCTCTATTTGTTCTAATTTGTTTGGGTTTCTCTGAAGGATTTCCGTCCTACTAGAGGGAAAAGATCTCAGCTTCCCCCTTGTTCCAGGGATGCCTGTCTTCATGCCCCCCCACAGTCCACAGCCTAGGGGGAGGATGTGCCAGTCTGATGAATCTGATTGGCAATGTCTGCAAGTGTGCAAGGTCCAGATGTCCAGATAGGAGCATCCTCCATAGGGCGGGTCACTGGGGAAGTAGCCCTGGATATGCCTCTTATGGGCATGCATTGCCTGAAGGATTTGAAAACAATACTAAAAGAGACTGAAAGTTGATCTGCCTTTGATGACCATGATGCTCACGCAGTTCTGAACCTAACATCAGTGACAAATCCCTTCTCCCCATGGAGGTAAACATTTCCACTGCAGCCGCAGACTTTATATGCTCATGCAAGCTGTCAGAGTGCAGGCAGAGGCAGGGGGAGTTGGAGAAACAGGGCTGATGCAGAGCTAAAACTCCATCTCTTCCCACCTGCCAGCCCTGCCCGGCTTGCCCAGCCCACCGATGTTCTGGAGGAGCAACTCAGCAGGAGCTTTTAACTGATCTATAAGTGAAAACCACCTGAGCTCCTTTGGGGTGTTTGCCTCTCCCAAGTAACTCCCAGCCAAAATGAGCTGAGTTCAGTAGTGGGAACCCCAGGGGCAGCCTAATGGCTCAGACCGTGAACAAAATTATTACCACTTCAGCACTGGAGACCAAGAAAGAGTGAGTGTGACAGCAAGAGAGGGGTGCTGAGTCTGCGACTGGGGTAGCCAGTGGGAATGTGGAAGGCTGTATCCCCAGGGGGAGCTAGAGAGACAGTCACAGAGGGCATAAGCCCCCTACCAGCCACCTGGCACCTTCTGAACAAACCCTGCCATCACCTCTTTGTCCTTTGCCTTTCGCACGGATCTCTCCTCACTTGGGTCAGTACTTAAGATTCCCCAACTGATTCACTTTCACAGAGGTGCTAACTTGCTGAGAAAAGGAAACAGAGGAGGCTGCTGAAGGTTGCAGGAAGAACATCTCTGGCCCTTCCAACTCTGGTGTGCATTCCTGGGGCTAGCTGTTCTCTGTAGACTTTTACTCACATGAAATAGCCTCGGTTCCACAGCCTGTGGCCTACCCTTTTCTGCCATGCACCCAGGGGCAGGAGGACAGCATTTCAAAAAGACACCAAAACTGTCTGCAGTGAGGGCAGAGAGCTCAGCCCTGGGCAGGTGGGGAGCTGGGTACTAAGAGGTGAGGTACAGAGACAGGCATCTGGAAGGAGGTCTGTGAAGCCTGCAGGCTGGGCCTTCCTGTTCCTTTCTCTGACCTTGAGATGTCATTGTAATGAGCTTTGGGCATCATCTCTGCAGGGCATCTGTAGTGAATCACCTGTGGGCCTCTCAGATCCAGGACAGAGTTTCCTCAAATACTTATTAGTACCTGAATATCCACGGGTGTCATGGCCCTATCCCAGGATAGGGTCTGTGAGAAAATCCTGGATGAATCTGGATTGAAACAGGGCCATTTTCCCTGCAAAGGGGCACAGCCTCCAAGGCTGTGTAGATTGAGCATCTCTGTGGACAATTTTGTGACCTATGTGTCAGCAACTGTGTGTGGTAGCTGCCTATGGCTCTGGGTCTCTGAAATGAGTGTTTCCCGGGCCACTGAGATCCCTGCCCAGGTATCTGCTGGGATATACGGTTGCCTCTGTGACCGGGGTGAATTTCTTTTATGGGACATCTGCATATACCCATCATCTTTTAGGATTTATTTCACTCTTTTGAAGGTTAGAAGACCTCCAAGATCAAAGTGTCAACAGGATTGGTTTCTTCCAAGGCTGCTGTCCTTAGCTTGAGGGTGGCCACCTATTCACATGATCTTGCTCTGTGCTCACATGTGCCTCATGTTTTTCTGTGGGTCCAAATTTTCTCTTCTTACAAGGTCATACATTCAATTCCAAATGATGGGTTTAGGGCATCAACAATGTATTTGGGGGAATATGAACCCATAACTATATTATTTCCACATTCAAATTCTAAACAATTTGAGTGAAAACATTTTCTCTCCTCTCTGAGTCTTTTTTATGACCCAAGTTGTAAGCAATTGCTCTAGTTATGGTTGAATTTTTATTACTTATTTTAAAAATAAACATTATATCTAATAGCACTGACATCAATTTAGTGAAACGCCCGTTATACATTTGGCCCCTGGTATATAGACTTGGCTACACACTGTCATGTCAAGAATCAGTCTGGAATCATTTGAGCTCATTGCTGCCCCAGTGGATGTGCTCTACCCTTGAGGTCCTCCAGGTGTCTATATTTAAATGGGAGATTAGAAGTTAATGGCCAATCTGAAACACATGAACAGATCTTGAGTGGCTTCCACTGGAGTTTGCACTTAAATTTTAAATTAGTGAAACCATTATTTTATACTTACCTTCAAAACTTCACAATGAATTGAAATTCAGTACAAGATTTTCCCTTGTATTTTTATTTTATTGTGTTTTTATATCTGGCCATTATTATTACTATGATTAATACTGAAAATAATTTTGTTATACAAAAGAGGAGAATGTTAAATAAAAAAGCCATTCTAAAGTTCCAGGGAAACAGACCACATTGGAGATTTAGAGGACAGGTGGTGGGGGAAAGAATCCAGCTGGGTAGAGATTAAGGTGCAGAAAGCCAATAACCAGCGTTGAGGCAGGAAACCTGGGATTCCATTGGCTGGGTGGCACCTTTCACACACACACACACACACACACACACACACACACACACACACTCACACACTCATACTCACACTCACACTACAGTGAAGGAAAGGCAGAGCCCAGGAGTCTACACTGTGACTTGGGGCCAATGTCTGGTGTGCAGTGAGGACCACTACTACTTGTGTCCACTTGAGAAGTTTAGAAATTTAACTAAGTGACTCAACATTCTAGGGTGTACAGGACATGACCTAGGGTGGCTGTTTATGGCCTAGTATGTTGTGATGATTGATTCATTGTGTCAACTTGAGTAGTTTAGAAGTTTAACTAAGCAACTCAGCAGGGGGCCAGGGTCCTCACTCTGTAAACATCCTGAGCCTGTGCAAGAGGAGGGCAGGTAGCCTGCACACAATATAAGGGAGGAAAAGAGGCTTGTTCCTCCCTTTTTGCTCCTGTTGCTTTTGCTGTCTTCTGTCACCTTGAACTGTTGCCCCTCAGCCATGCCACCCTACCTTGGAGCCAGCTGATTATGGACTGAAACCTCCACAAACTGTGAGCTAAATAAACCTTTCCTTTCTTAATTTTTGGTATTGGGTATTTTGTCTCAGCAGTGACAGAAAAGTAACTAACACAGACTCTGAACTCCCTTTTGCTCCTTAATGCTGCCAAATATTCCCTACACCTCCACCACTAGGTTCAGGGTCTGCTGCCAAGCATGGATCACACAATTGGAAAGAGACAGGTCTTTGCTCTCAGGGAATGCAGTCAGTACTCCTTGGGAGTCAGAAATGTACCATATGACACACTTGTTGCCAAAATTTCATCCCCTAGCAGAGATGAGGGGACAATGGTGTGCAGCTATCACCCAGAGTGTATTCTAAACTTGGAGGTCAGGTGTCTAGCCTGGAGCCAGGCCATCAAGTCCAAAGAAGTCCCCGTATCTGATGGCCCAAGGCTGATGCTGGAAATTGGGTGTTCCAAAATCTGTAAACAGGGTGGAGAGTCAGGGACTAGAGGTCCAGGGAGGTGTTGGAGGGACTGGGCCCTCAAGAATAATCTTGTGTGGCTGGGTGTGGTGGTACACACCTGTAATCCCAGCACTCTGGGAGGCTGAGGCAGAAAGGAGTGCAAGTTCCAGCACAATCTGGGAAATTAGTAGCCCTGTCTCAAAATAAATAATAAAAAATAAAAGGGCTAGGGATGTAGCTCAGTGGAAAACCTCTGGGTTCAGTCCCCAGTACTGCAAAGGAGGGAGGGAGAGAGAGAGGGAGTGTATCCTGGGCCTGTGCTGTTTCTCTGCTCCTTGGTGGCTGGGCTGCAGGTGCAGGTGTGAACACTAGTGTAGGCTGTCAGGTGCCTTCACTGGCACGGGACAAAGTGAGCTACTTTTAAAAGGCCAGAGAGTGTGGAGGAACCCGCCCCCAGGAAGCTTCCCAGGAGACTGCTGCTTGAGGTGAGCAGTGAAAGATGAATAAAATTTTTAATTTGGACCGGAGCAGTGACAAATTATGCATATTTCAGGCAGAAGCCTTCAAAAAGTTAGCCTGGTCAACTGTGGTCCCCTGAGCTGGCTTGCAGAGAACTTCAAACATTGCTGGTATCAGGGGGTTGGGGCAGGTGTCCATGGGTGAAATGGAAACAGAGCCGGCGGGGGCCCTACAGATGCCTTCCGGGCTTCCTGCTGCCACAGACATCCAGGCTGTTGGAGTCAGGCAGTGCAGGACGCTGCTTTCTAGGTCAGTCCTAAGGGAGGTGATGCAGGGCAGACACCTGACTGCCCCTGGAACTGGGGCAGGACAGCTCCTGCAGGCAGAGAGATGAGAGGCTCAGCGGGGAGAAGACAAGGTAGGGAAGCTGGCTTCTGTAATCACCTCGGTGGGGTGCATCCTGTGAAACCAGAAGGCAGCTTGTTAAAATGCAGGTTGAATTAAGCTCAAGGCGTTATCTCCTTTATGTCCTCTGATCCTGGGTTAACTTTCCTCAATTACTGCAAGAGATAAGAAAATGCCCAAATGAGAGAGAGGCAGGAGGAGGCCACCGATCTTCACCCTACTAAGAAGGAAAATGTAGGGGGAAGGGGCTGGGCCTGGTGGAAGTGGATTTACTCCTGAGCAAATTCAACTCAACAGATTGGCCCAAATCAAAGATTTGCTCATTATGCCTGCTCAGACAGGACTTCTCAGGAACCAGAGTGTTTATCGGTGACCTCCGGAGGGCAGCCAGGTCAGCCCTGCCTACTGAAAACGTTTGCTTGAAATTGGTGTCTTCTTTTTTTAAATCACTTTTTCTTATTATTCAAGACATATGCACTGTAGAATACTGAGAAACCAGAAAAAAACAATTATCAAAAATATCTGACTCAGCAATTACCGAAGTTAAGGTTTTGGTTTCAATTTTTCTAGTCTTTTCACACACCAAACACACACCAAACACACACACACACACACACTCACTCACTTTTAAAAAGCCACTTTAACGGAATGATTTTTAGAACCAGGTACTTAGTGTTTATTAGTAGCTATGCAATCATAAAGCACACCCTGATACCTCCTTGCTGCAGTCCCTGTGAGCCTGGAGTGGAGATGAATGGTTCTCCTTCCCTCCTGGAGCTCCTACTTCAGTGGGAGATGCCAGGCAGGATGCAGAGCATCAGAGCTTGAATCAGGTGTTCTGATAGGACTAGGACAGAGGCACAGGAGAAGGAAACTGGACATGAGCAGAGGTGGAGGAGCTTCTAGAGTCAGGGGCATGAATGGGGCAGCCAGTGGCAGAGTACCCCAGGTAGAAAGGACAGCGACTCTGAAGGCCTTCATGTGTGAGGGCCTGGAGGGAGGTTGGCACCATGGGACCAGAGGGAATTAGGAAGCAAGGTGAAGGGGAGCCCAGGGCCTTCTAAGACAGAGGCAGGATTTTACTTTAAATCAAACAAGAAGCTACAAGTGCATTTCAAACAAGAAAATGTGTTACTTAATCTCATAAATTTTGCAAAGACAACCTGAGTGATGTGTGAATACGGTGCAAGGGGATGGATCAGTAGAGAGACAAATTAGGAAGCCATGGTGTTCATCTGGCATCTGGAACAGCAGCTTGGCTCTGGAGATGGAGAATGCACAAACCCCTGAGATGTGCTGGGAGACCAGGCCCACTGTGGGATGGGAGTGTTCAGCTCATCTTCCAGACTGCTGCAAAGGTGCTGGCATTTACTGATACAGATTAGTCTGGGGGAAGACCAAGTGTGAACTGCTTTCTTCTGAGGGGAGATGAGGGTGGAGAAAGCAAAAGACCCACTTTGGGTAGTGGTACTTGAGATGTTAGAACCATCCAAGAGGAAGCTTTAAGTAAGCAGTTAGATCTGCGGGTCTGCAGTTCACAGACAAGGCCTAGGCTGGAGTCTGAAAGGGGACCATTGATTTTGGCCCTGGTCTTGGCCTTGGATTTGAAGAACAGAGTACATAGGAGATCAGAGGAGGCCCTGGGAGGAGTTTTGAAATAGGCAAGAAAAGGAAAAGTCCAAAAAAGGGACAGAAGAAGGAGAGATCAGTGAGGTTGGGTTGGGAGGCAATCTGAGAACACGGTTTTAGAAAGAGCGGAGTGACTTACCTTTCACACAATTAAATACAGATCGTTGCTGACTTACAACATTCAAGTTATGCTTTTTGATTTTATGATGGAGGGAAAGCAATGTGCATTCATTAGAAGCTGTATTTTGATTTTGCATTTGGCTCTGTCCCTAGGCTAGTGATGTGTGGTATGATATTCTCTTGCGATGCTAAGGCATCACTCAGTCAGCCATGTGATCACAAGGGAAGCAGCTGATGTCCTCCAGCAGCCTGTGTGGCTGAGCTATGCTGTTGGGTAGGTAAAGGGCATTAGAGTATTTTTCACTCACAATATTTTTCACTCACAATGGTTTTATCAGGATGCACCCTATCCTAAGTCAAGGAGCATCTGTATTCTAAACCTTCAGTTCTAATTTGGCCTGATATTTTATTGTATGGATGTATCATAAATGACTGAAATCCCCACCTGTCTCTCCTGACAGACTCACTTTGGTTAGAGCATATTTGGGTTGCAACATTTGTGCTGTTGAGATGAACATCATGACAGTAAATCTACAGGCACATACATGATTAATTTTAAAGGCAGGATTTTAGAAGCAGGACTATAGAAAATTAATAATAAAGGCTTTAACATTTAATGTATGATGTCTTTTTAGTACTGTTTATAAAGACTTTGAGGAAATTAAATTGCATAATTCCAGTCAAAAATAGGCTCATACAACAAAACCAGTTCAGAATTTTAAAAGCCTTTAAAAAATACCTATTATACACCAGAGATTGTGAGGTAGATTTAAGAACTCCTGAAATTGAAGGAGCTCCTGTCACTGCCTATGAAGTTGTAGAGAGACAAAGCAACGCCTGTCTCCACCTGGCATTTAGTTCATCCAAATTTCTCTAATAGTTTCATTCTATTGGTTTTCCTTTATCCATTCCGAACTTTCTACAGGACCCTTTCCATTGTGGATATATTCACACTTCCACTATCTCCATTTCAGTGTTAGAGAGCTCCTTCTCTTTGACCCTGTCAGTCTCCTGTCCTCTTCTCGTACTAATGACCAAATCAGAACAGTTCCTCTGTATTGGATCCCAGCACTGTGATTTGGTTTCCAGTCAGGTGGGTAGAGTGCTGCCTACATCTTCAGCCTCCATCATTTGGCAAGAAATCCCGAGGGCCCCCAAAGCACATCTGTTCATCTCTGTAAGCCTTCACCACTAATAGGAATGAATAAATATTTCTTGAAACTAATCAATGCACATCTCACAGATTAGTAATTATAATAGCTATCATATAATGACAATCGCTTCTCCAATACGCCATGCTGTGTGATCAGTTTACACATTTAAATACTAATCCCAGAATCAACACTGCAATACAAATTACATCTCTATTTTAAGGTAAGAGAAACCAGCCATGTACATAAACCATCTTCATTTTGCAGGAGAAAAGTTGAGAGAAACTAAAATATCATCTGAGGTATTCCTGATTTTCTAGGGACCGAATTTAACTCAATTCTTCCTGACTTTGCATGGATACAGAAAAACCACTCAGAGACTCACCATAGAATTGTTAGAATCCAAAGAAATCTTGATATTTTCCATTAGTAAAACTTCACTGAATGTTCTCTAAAGGATGAAATGTTTTCTCATCAGTAAGTATAGCAAAATGCCAGAAAGAGAGAGAGAGACAGAGAGAGAGAGGGGAGAGAGAGAGAGAGACAGAGACAGAGAGACAGAGAGACAGAAAGAGGAAGAAAGAAGAGGAAGAGGTGGAGGAGGAAGAAGAGGAGAAGGAAGAAAGGAAGGTAGAAAGAGGAAGGGAGGAAGGAAGGGAGGAAGGGAGGGAGGAAGGGAGGAGAGATCACACCATTACTGCTTTGTAAATGAATGACTATAATCACAGAAATGGAGCTCTGACCTCAGTGGCGATCAGTCCCCTTCCCCCGCATCAGCCACACTTCTCTTTCACATCTGCCACAGTGCCCTAGGTCACGGTCACTCTTTTAAGAACTTAGAATCCTGGAATACTTTTGATGACAGCTGAGCAGTACGTTGCAGGACCCATGAATTAACTCCTGCAGGAAAATCCATGGGTAACTTCCTAGCTTCCTGCCCAAGAGGTCCACATGGACAGCAAGAAGGAGGAAACTGAGATCATCACCTGCATAGAGGCGAGGCACAGCACCTCCCTAAAGGAAATGGAGGCCAGAGGCTCAGCACGGGCTTCCATGGAGCTTGGGCAGATGGGGGGAAGTACCCTCCCAGTGCTGGTCAGACACTGCTGCCCACAGATGGCCACTTCCTCTTTGGTTGTGTCCTGGGCAGCACCTTTGGGCCCTGAGGTTGAGTGGAGCTCTGTGCCCAGTTCCTCAATGAGTTTGCACAGATAGGGAGTGCACCTTTGTGGCTTGAACATTTAAATCTCAGTGTGAGAGCTGATTTCTCTGCATGGCCACTGGCAGCATTCAGCATGGTCCCTGCTCCCACTGAGGTCTCTGAAGAGTCCTACCCAGTATCTTTATGGGCAGGGCATAAAAAGATGAGTTCTAAACTTTGTCACTGGGAGTCTCTAAGATCTGGGAATTGTATAATCATGGCAGTATGTCCTAAATTGTTCTGACTGATTTTTTGTTTCTTCTGCCACATTGTCCCTTGAGGTGTGGTCACCTCAACCTGGACTTCACCGACTTCTACTGCACACCATGCTCCTCTCAGCCTTTCCTGAGGACCTCTGACTAGCACATAACATGAAGAGGGCATCGTGTTTTGTCCCACGTATTTTCTTTTTTTTTTTTTTTTTTTGGTGGGTACCGGGGGGTCAACCTCAGGACCTTGCGCGCCAATAGGCACCCGTGCCGCAGAGCGATATCACCGGCCCCTTTTTCGTATGTGGGATCCGGGAGTCGAACTCGGGCCCTCGCGCTTGCAAGGCAGGCGCTTACGCCGCTGAGCCATCTCACCGGCCCTGTCCCACGTATTTTCTGTTCTTTTCTTTTTTTAATGCCCTGTATCCTCTAAGGGTTAGACTTCTAAAACTTTAAAAGGCTGCACTGCGCCTTCTCTAAGTCTTACCTAGGGAAGAACAAGGGATAAAAAATCACATCTGGAAAACAGAACCACCTCACTGACTTTATTAAATTGTTACCTAGCTTATGTCCATCATTCTGGGCCCCCGTAAATCTCTTTATTAAATTGTGCTTTTGCGTGGTGCCACTTGATTAAACTGAAGGACACTTTAATAAATAGCCCTGTGAAACTTATTATTGTGAGTGCTATCAGGATGTTGCTGAGGGTGTTGTTTATTTTTACACATTTGACCCTCTGTATGACAGTACCTGGGAAAAATCACGGACACAAAGAATAGCCATGATTTTGAGCAATTGGCTTGTTTTTACATTATGGGTACTGTGAGCTATGCAGGTAATTAGGTGTGAATCCATTCATTCATTTGCTTAATCAGTAAAACCATCCTCAGTTAGATACAGTAAAGCAAATCCTAGTGGTGAGGGTGGACTTGGTGATGTCTGGCACAATGTTTGGAGCAAGGGACAGCAGCCCTTCAGCTCTTCCCTTTGGGAACAAAGGGCTCTGTCAAGTTCGACCTTGACCCCTCTTCTCAGCAGCTTGAATGCATTAATAGAGACTGTTGCAGCCATGCTCCAAGTGTTGAGTGTCCTTTATTAAAGTAACAGAGGGACCACAGATCTGACAAATAATGCATGCATGAGACTATCCGAGGAAACCCAACTTTGATTTGATGTATTAGATATCCAGTTCTGACAAGAACCATGAAACCGCAGATCACCCAATAATCCCTTCTTTAACTCTACCATCAACATTGCTGGGGCTGGTGGCTTTGTGGACATGGTTGTCCTGAAGTACATTTTCTAGAAATTCCTGTCCTCTATGGGTCTATTTAGAGTGGGCCACAGAGAAATTCTTGGGAGATTCTTTGGAGACATCAAGGTAGAAAAGAAGCAGTAGCTGTCTTGGAGATCACACGCTCTTGCTGAGAAGCTACTCACATTGTACGAACAAGGCTGAAGCTGGGCTACGTTCCCCTAGATCCTGCTTTAGCTTCTTCGATTCTTGAGAAAGGTGTGTTTAGTGCTGTAACAAAGAGCTTCTGTATGACATCCACATCACAGAGGTTCTCGTTCTCTGACTGAACCCTGTCTGGTACTCTGGGATTTATAGAACACAGGATAAAAATTCTGCACAGAATACTGCAATAATTGCTTTTTCTAAGTTCTTCCTGGGAAGCTCCATTGCCATGATATTTTGCTTCTCTCGAAAGCAGTATTCCAAATGTGACATTTCACTTATCACTGATGACCTTTTCTGCTAGTGAATAGATTTCCATCATTCCTTCCATCCATCCATCCCTCTATCCACCCATCCTTTCATTCAACAAATAGGTCCTGAGAATCTAATATCTAATGTATCTCAGTCCCTTATCAGGTTCTGGGAATTAAAACATAAACAGGGGTGGGTGGAGATAGTCTACAGTTGTTACAATGTGATGGGAGATGACAAAGAGATGCATATTTTCATGATAGGAAATGGTGGGGAAGAATTGCCATTTCCTAGAAAAGTACTGAGTTCATCGGCGGGGGATGTCACAAGGAGATGAGCAATGCAGGGTTGTCAATGACAAGTTCATCAGAAATCAATATCCTTTAAAATAAAATGAGAATCCAGCAGTGCACAATGACTTCGTTAAATGAAGTAAAGTGCATGGGTGTAGGTATTCGGCACCAGGTGAGAGAAGATTGTGATTATCTTTCGTACAGGCAGAATATCAGGTGTAACACAATCAGATAAGTCCAGAGGCATGCTGTCTATTTCAATCTAGGTCTTTGGAGAGAATTCTGGGATAGATGCATAGATGTGGAAGCTTTCGATACCAATGTGAGAGATGGAGTGGAAGTTCTTGACCGAAGGACATAAAACTCGCCTCAGCCTATGCCTCTGCACATTGCAGTGGGAGTCAAAAGGGCGTGCATTTTCTTCACGCTCAAAGAGTCCATGGTTCTCCCGTTCCTCCTGGGCTTTGACTCCCCGATTCCAGACTCCACTAGCTTTGTGTCTTGGTTTGTGCTGCTCGTCACACACTTTCTGGAGGCAGCTCACTATGTACAGATTTTCTGCCTGTGGTTTCTCCATGGAGGTTGCATGAGGTCACCCATTAACAATATCCTCTAGACTCCATGGTCTGCACCTGAGTGAACTGGTGAGAAGTCCCACCCATCCGCCTTGGGTACAGCCTGGATGATTCTCCTCTTTCTGTGCTCCCATCTTGAATTCCTTTGCGTCTCCTATTGATGCTACCACTGATCATGCCTCCGGTCTCAGCCGCAGTCCTATTTCACTGGGACAAATACTGTGGCTTCCTTACCATTCTCCCTGCTTCTAAACTTGGACCCCTACAATTCACTCACTGCCTATACAGCAGCAAGACTGATCCCTTTAAATGTAAATCTAATCATTTCTTTCCTCTGCTTAAATCCATTCGGCAGCTTCCATCACTTGATATAAATCCAATTCTTTACTGGGGCAGGGAAGGTCTTGGGTGACCTGGCTCTTGGCTCCTTCTAGAAGACTGTGATATGCCCAGCTTACCCTGGGGCAGTGTGTGCTTCAGCCATCTGGCCCTCTTTTCTCCTTGGAACAGGCTATGCCCTTCTGCACCTCAGCTCATCCCATGTATTGACCATTCCACATAAAACATCTTTGTGAGAGTCCCAGTTCTTTGAGAGACTTCATTATTCAAGTCTCAGCTTGAGTATCTCTTCCTCAGACAAAACAATTCCTTGTTATACAATCTAAAGCAATCTGTCTTAGTCTGCATAGGCCACAATAACAGAGCATCATGGGAAGGGCAGTGTAAACAACAGACCTTTATTCCTCACAATTCTAGAAGCTGGAGTCCAAGATCAAGGTATGGGTACATTCGGTTCCTGGTGAGGGTTCCCCCAGCCTGCAGATTTCCATCCTCTTGCTGTATCCTCCCCGGGGCTGGGTAAAAGAGACAGAGCAAGCTCCATTCTTTTCCTCTTCACAAGGATACTAATCCTACTATGGCAACCCCATCCTCATGACACATCTAAACCTAATTTCCTCTCCAAATTCCTCTTCCAAATACCATTGTGTTACAAGATAGAGCTTCTATATATGAATTTTGATGGGGAAACAAACATTCAGTCCATAATAGAATCCCACCACATTTACCCAGTTGCACACCACCCATTACCATCCTTACTGACACCAGGCTTATCACAACTAGTGAATACTTTGTTCATTGATTTCATTCCTGTGATTTCTGGTTGATCTGTTGTGGCCCCAGTTCATACACTATAACTGTACGAAAACAGGTATTTCTCTTTGCTTTCCTTGGGTCTCCATTGCTTAGCCCAGTGCCTAGCACACAGGATTCTCAGAATGGCTGCTATTGAGAGGTCATCATGCGCAGGTGTGTGAGTGTGTGTGTTTGTGTTTTTCTGTTTGTGACAGAGTCACCCTCCTCTACGTATATGGAAGATTTGACTTCATAATTTATGAGCACATGAAAAGAAAGAGAGGTTGATGTGCTAGGAAAAAATATGTTCTTAACATTATGTGTCCTCCTATCTTCACTTAACTTTATTTCATTTTCATTCCAAGTTGGACGTAGTTTCAAATTTTTTATTTGGAAGAGTGATGTGGATTTTCTTTATATCATCCTTTCCATTTGCTAGATAATTGCATTATTGACAGAATTTCTTTTTCTATTTTCATCTTTGTTTCTGAGTTCCTATAATTTTATTTATTTTTATTCAAGAGAATTTCCTTGGGATATAATTACAGAAGTGGAATTTCTGACTCAAAACTGAGAAGAATTTTAAAGGTTTTATTACACAGTAATGCCTTCTTACAAAGATTGGTCCAATTTGTTATGCCAAAATCCATGTGCAATAGTTCCTGTTTCCCCGCTATCCTGTCATTGTGGACTTTAATCTTTTTTTTAATCAATTGTACTTTGTTTTGCTAATGAATGCATGTTGGAAGTCACCCCTGGAAAATTCACAAAGAACATGTCACTGTGTACAGTTGCTCTGTTCCACAGCCACGTTCTCGTTTACACAATTCCATAAACTTGATTTTGTCAAAGCCCACCTAAGTTAAAATGTTTGAAGTCAGAGAAATCAGAAAACCCAGTGCAAACTGGCTGAAACCAGGAGATAGATACATTTACTGAATTAGAAAACTACTCCATATTTTCACCATTCTGTTGGACTTGCTTTCTTTTCTTTTCTTTTTCTTTTTGTATGTGGGTACCAGGAGTCGAACTCAGGACCTCACGCTTGTCACGCAAGCGCTTATGCCACTGAGCTATCTCACTGGCCCTGGACTTGCTTTCTTCTTGGTGTCTAGTTGACATTGATGTTGGGAGAAAAACCTGTTGAAGTGGTTGTTTCTGCATAACACAACAACCAAATAAAGAATGCATCTTAATGTTTAGTGACTGTATTTTAAGATTGAGACTGTTCCCAAATAACTTCCCTACTCCCCATTGCAAAGATGCCCCCCATGTCTCACTGGAATGAACTGGGTCTCTGGTTCCTTTCTGAAGTAATTATTATCTTATGGCAGGAGGGTTGTCTTCAACCTGTGTTCCTCTACCCATCCCAGACAACCCCCACAATCTTTGGTGGGTTACACATTAAATCCACTTGCCTGAGCAGGGATGGGAGGCAGCCACCAGGAAAGGGAGAATGCATGAAGAAAATGAGGAGTACTATTAGCAAAAGGAAATGGATACTGGGTAAACAGCACTAGTTTCCAACTCAGCATCGAAATATGACCATGCTCACATGAACCAAACTCACAGAGACTGGAGTGCAAAGGAAAGTAAAGATATACAATGAGAAATAGGACTGTCAAGGGAAAAATAATGTTATGTTGAATAATAAAAATATTTTCTCGGGATGTAAACAACATGTCAACCAGAATGATTGGGTTCATTTAAAAAATAGAGTACTAACTTAAGTTTGGTTATTGTTAATGGCTCATATCTTCAAGCTGTGGGATATTTTGCAACATCTCCTTGACAGGTCAGAGAGGCCAGGGAATCATAGCTCCTGGCCTAGGTTTTTCTGGTCTAGATGGCTCTGGAAACTACCAAGTTCTCAGTGTTAAATGCCAAATTGAGAATAATGTATTCATAACATAGTTTTCACAAGACCAAACATAAGAGAAATTCCTAGGTTTCAGCTTTAAAAATTATTAAATTTAAATTACCTGGATTAGACATTAATTCTGCATCACAGTTTATTTTCTGTAAAATTTATTCTCAGAAGGTGGCTGGATTATCCTTTAGGAAATACATCATGTTCCCTCCTGCTGTGACCTGCATGCCTATGGCTGTTGCCTTGCTTCCTCTGTTTGAACAGAAGTGGTCCCTTCCTACTCTTAAGCCTGTAAAAGCAGACTGGGGTGTATTAGTCAGCTTTCTCATTGCTGGACACGATAGCCAACACTCACAGTTTAAAAGAGGAAAGGTTTCATTTAGCTCACACTTTGGGACCATCATGCCAGAAGGACACCATGGAGCAAAGCTGACTAGTTTATGGTGGCCAAACAGCAGAACAGGGGTACAACACCAGAGAGAACAGGTGAAGGAAATATACATAGGGCCCAAGGCCAAGCCTCCATGACCCATGAGATACACCAAAAGTGTGCTTGACTAATCTGCTAGGCATTTCTTAGTCCCATGGTTCACTACAAATTCAGGATTAATTAAGGCCACCTTTTGAAAGAGTCTATTATATGCATAGAAACATTTCCCCTTTCTAACCAGTTTTGGCTATTTTGGGTCGTTTGTATTTAAAATTTTACAGTAAGCATGTTAAAAAAAACTTAAAAGAAGGGCAGTAGTTGCTAGATTTGGGTAAAGATTGTATCCAATTCATAGATCAATTTAGCGGAGCCATTATAGGGAAAACATTGAGTCCTCCAATTTATAAATGTGGAATGACTCACTTTATTGATAATTTCTTTGCATTCTCTCAACAATGTTTGTACTTTTCTGTGTGCAGGACATTATTAAATTGTTCCATATATTTTATTATTTTAAATACTGTCGTGAATAACATTTTAATTTCATATTCAGATTGTTTATTGCTCACATACACAGAAACTCTTGACTTTTGTGTATCGATTTTTTAACCCCATGATCTTGCTGGTCTCCATTATGAGTTCTAGTAGTCTCTGTGTGTGTGTGTGTATGTGTGTGTGTGTGTGTGTATTTATCAGAACTTTCTACATATGAGATCAGGCGTACAAAGACTTCTCTTTTTCATTGTGAATGTGGTATATTTCGGTGTGACTGATTGGATGTACCTTCCAGTACAATGTAAAATGAAAGTGGCAAGATCTGGCATCCTGCCTCATCATGGATCTTAGGGCGATAATATTCAGTCTTTTAAGATTGAGTATGGTGTTAACTATAGACTTTTTATATCATTTATTGTGTTGAGGATATTCCCATTTATTCTTAGTTTGTTGAGAGATTTTTATCATAAGTATTTGATGGATTTTGCCAAATGCTTTTCCTGCATTTACTGTCATCATTGTTGTTCATCTTTATTTTATTAATGTGGCACATTACTTTATCTTGCATATTAAACAAACCTTGCATGTCTAACATAATTCCCACTTGATTATGGTATTTATTGTTTTTATGTGTTGTTTGGTTTCATTTTCTAATATTGTTATGGTTTGTATCTGGATGCCCCCCAAAGCCTCATGCAGTCATGGGGGGTGCTTTTCAGAGGTGGCTGGATCTAGAGTTTGTGACTGATTCATTGTCTAGTGCTAGGATTATGGGTGTGAGTGCTACACCCACGCTCGGGTGGGTAGCTTACATACAACATAAGGGAGGGAAAGAAGCTTGCTCTGTTACTCTCCTCCCTTTTTGCTCTTGTTGCTTTTGCTGTCTTTCGCTGCAATGAACTGTTGCCCCTGTGCCATGCCACCCTGCCTTAGAGCCAGCTGATTATGGACTGAAACCTCCACAAACTGTGAGTTAAATAAACCTTTCCTTCTTTAATTTTGGATGTCAGGTATTTTGTCTCAGCAATGAAAGAAAAGTAACCAACACAGTATTTGGTACCAGAGAAATGGGGTCGCTGCTGTGACTGTACCTGCCCATGTGGTTCAAGAGCCTTTAGGAATGGCTTGTGGGAAGAGTTTGGAAAGGTTCTGAGATGTCACCTGAAAGAGTAGAGCTGGAATGCCTTGGGCTGTTCCATGTGGGAGATTCTGGTCCGAGCTCAGAAGACCAGAAATCATAGAAATCCTTCTGGTAAAGACCAGGCTCAGGAGGTTTCTGCTGGGAAGAAGGACTGCACTGGGTGTTGGACTCAAGATGATGTATGTTATGACTTGGCGAAAAGTTCATCTGCATTTTGCTTGTGTCCAGAGATTTTGCCTGAGACTAAGATTAAGGGTGGGGGACTAATTAATCTGGCAGAAGAAATTTTAGGCTGTCAAATGTTGGGACAGTGGCATGACTATTGTTGGGGACTTTTAGCCAGATTTATGTTGCAAATCAAGAGCAAAGAGTCCAGCAGGATGATTTAAAATGTTGAATTTGGCCATAAAGGAATCTCCAGTAAAGCTGTGGATTGCAAACATAGAGCAGAGGAGATCTTGATTGCTGAGAAGGAACAGGAGAATATAAAAGATGGCCTGAGGGCATCACAAGAGGCAGCAAGTCTCCACCCTTTGCAGCCTCAAAACTGGAAAAGCGGAAGACTTTGCTTTGAGGAGAAAGCTGCAGAGCACCATGGTGGCAATGGCGGCCATGAATGGCCATTCCAGAATGGCGGCACCATAGAAAATTTGTTCCTCAGAATTGGATTCAGAGTGCCCAGCAATCCAGGTACTTGACCCCTACAACCAGGAAAGAAGAAAGCCTGGCTACTGCTTCAGCTGGCAGCAGACCTCAGCCTCATCCATGTGGCACTGGTTTTAGTTATATGCAGAATGCAAGACTTGTGGGGTTAAGGAGGCTTTCACCCCAATTTCAGAAGGCCTGGGAGGCCAGGAAGTGTTCCCCTGAGAGGGCAGTGTGTGAAGCTGTGAGGGTGAAGCCAAAGGTGCAGTGGAGACCCCCGAAGTTTGGAAAAGCCAGGAACGTGGATCATCTGAGGAAACCAGCAAGGAGAGAGCAAAGCCAGCCCAAGAGAGAAACCGTGGGAGCTATAACCACCCGAAGTGCCTTATTGGTGGAGCCACCCAAGCCCTTTGGAGCTCACAGCTTGCCACAGATTGCCTCAGATGCTGCACATGGAACTACAGGACTTAATGTTTGCCCTCCTGGATTTTGGACTTGCTTTGGTCTCATCTCTTTGTATCCCCCTGTTTGTAACTTTTGGAATGGAAATGTCTATCTCATGCCATTGAATGTTGGAAGGGTTTAACTTTCTTTTCATTTGTACAGGGGCTCACAGCTAAGAGTTTGCCTTAAATCTCAGAGAAGACTTCAAACTTGGAATTTTCAGCAATGCTGAAACTGTTAGGACTTTGGCAACTCTTGGAGATGGACTAAATGTGTATTGCATAAAGGGATGTGCATGAGTGTTTGGGGGCCAGGGGTGGAATGTTATGGTTTGTGTCTGGATGTCCCCCCAAAGCCTCATGCAGTCATGAGGGGTGCTTTTCAGAGGTGGCTGGATCTAGAGTTTGTGATTGATTCATGGTCTATGCTGGGATTATGGGTCTGAGTGCTACACCCACCCTAGGGTGGGTAGCCTGCATGCAGTATAAGGGAGGGCAAGTCTTCTCTCTCACTCTCCTCTCTTTTTGCTCTTGTTGCTTTTGCTGTCTTCTGCCTCCATGAACTGTTACTCCTCTGCCATGCCATCCTGCCTTGGAGCCAGCTGATTATGGGCTGAAACCTCCACAAACGGTGAGCTAAATAAACCTTTCCTTCCTTAATTTTGGATGACAGGTATTTAGTCTCAGCAACGAGAGAAAAGTAACCAAGACAAATACGTAGTTGAAGATTTTTGCATCTATTTGTCACTTTCTTTTATTCTTGTGCCTTTGGTTTTGGTGTCTGAGTAATATTGGCCTGATAAAATTAAACAGGAACTGTTCCCCAGTTCTTTTTTCTTATTTTTTGGAAGTTTGTGAAAGGTTGGTGTTATTTTTAAAATAGCATTCTTTAAGTATTTTGATAGATTGCACAAGTGATCTGGACTTGTTTTTGTGACAATATTTTAAATTACTAATAGAGGGGCCGGTGAGATGGCTCAGTGGCATAAGCGCCTGCTGGCAAGTGCAAGGTCCTTGTTAGACCCCCGGTACCCACGTTAAAAAAAATAATAAATAAAAAATATATAAATAAATTACTAATAGAATTTATTTACTTGTTATATCTCTGTCCAGATTTTCTGTTTTCCTTGAGTCATCTTTGATAACTTGTGCCTCAGAATTTATGTTCTATTTAAGCTGTTTAATTTATTGGTATAGTATTTCCTTAAAAAGGTTTTGTTTCCCATGTGATTGGTAGTGACATTTACTCTTTCAATCTTCTGAAATTTGTGTCTTCTGTCTTTTCAGTTTAGAAATTTAAGAAAAGGCTAATCCATTGTGTTTATATTTTTGAAGAAAGAACTTTGGCCTTATTGGTATTTTTTCTTTTGTTTTTCTGTGCACTGTTGCATTGATTTCCAGTACAATCATTGTTTTCTTCTTTCTGCTTGCTTTGAGTTTACCTTTATTCTCTTTCTCTGATTTCATAAAGTCAAAGTTTAGGGCAATGATTTGAGGCTTCTCTTGTTTTCTTGGCCACTACAGGCCTAAATGTCCCCTAAGCACTGACTTAACACATTTCAATAATTTTAATGTATTTTCATTGTCTCTCAGTTAAAACTATTTTCTAATATCCCTTTTTTGGTTGTTATTTTTTAAATTTTGATTAACGGACTTTTTTGGAATACACTGTTTAATTTTCTTTCAGGCTCAGTTTTCCTATACAGGGTCCTTTTCATGAACATATTTTAAAAATTAATAAATAAGTCTAATTTATCAATTTTTCCTCTAAAGTTATTTCTTTCTGTGACTCTACATATATTGCCAATCACAAATATGTTCTCCTAGATTTTCCAATAAAATATCTTTAGTTTTACTTTATATATTAAGGCCCATGATCTAATTCAATTATATATATATGGTGGGCAAGTGAGACTTTAGATTCATTTTTTTTCCTCATGGTGTGGCCTTGATCTGCTATGTGCACTATAGCACTATTTGTTAAAAATAGTTTCCTTTTCTGACAAGTATTTTTGGTGCCATTATTTACAAGCAAGTAACTGTGAGTATTTCTGGATGCTCTGTTCTTTTTCATTGATCTATTCATCAATTCTTATGTCAGTACCACAGTGTCATAAGTATTTTAATTTACTAATACTAAACCTTTGAATTCTGGATATTTTGGACTGGATAATTCTTTCTTTTATGGGATTGACCTGTGTTTTGTATGATGTCTAGCATCATCCTTGTATTCCCAACATAAATTTGAAAGACACCCCTCCAAGTTGTGGCATATCTTATAATTTGGGTCTCAAGTTAACAGATTTTCTTTTGTCTAAACACACGTTTATTTCAAACTCTGAAAGGTACAGAATTCTAGATTGAATTTATTTTTCTCTCGTTAATTTCAAGATGTGTTTTCACATGTCTGAACTCCACAGGTTTTTATAAGATCATAGTGGCCATTCAAGTCAATATTCTTCTTTATATAGTGTGGGTTTTTTTTTTTCTGGTTGATGTTAAGATTTTATTTTTGGTTTTAGCATGATAAGTAGTGAAGATTGTGTGTGTGTGTGTGTGTTTATAATCTACTTAGCATTAAATAAACTTCTTAAATCTGTAAATTGACTATGTTATGTTTTAGTTACCCCACAGAAGTGGAACAACTTCTTTTTTTTTTTTTTTTTGTATGCGGGTACTGGGAGTCGAACTCAGGACCTCGCGCTTGCCAGGGAGGCACTTATGCCGCTGAGCTATCTCACCGGCCCTGAATAGCTTCTTGAAAAAAGAACATTTCTATAATCATCCAGCGCAACAGTGGCATATATAATATATACTATATGTATAAAACTATTTATCATGCACAGAATGAGACCTTTTTTGGGAGCAAGGTAGTTTTGCCAAGTAGATTCAAGATGTCATGAGAGCAGGGAAAAGGGATTGGGGTGGGGTTTCACGCTGTTCAGGGGTCAGGGCAAGAATGTGCATTCCCTTGTGTAAGCCAGGGCTGCATGCTTTGCACTCTCCTCTGGTGCACAAGGTTGGCACATCTGGGCCATCTTACATGCTTGCCAAGATGTGGGGCAGAGAGAGAGGAGAGTATGGGGACTGAAATCATCTAAACAATCAAACATCAGAAAATGGAATCGGACTCTTTATTATATATTGTTGTCCAAATTGGATTTTTTTTTTTTGTGAGTACTGGGGGTTGACCTCAGGACCTCGTGCGCCAGCAGGCGCCCGTGCCACTAAGCTATATCACTGGCCCTTTTTTCGTATGTGGGTTCCAGGAGTTGAACTCGGGCCCTTGCTCTTGCCAGGCAGGCGCTTATGCTGCTGAGCCATCTCACCAGCCCTTTTTCTATTTTTTTATTCATACATAATTCTTTTTCTTTATTTTATTTTTTATGTGGGTACCGGGAGTCAACCTCAGGACCTTGCGCTTGCCAGCAAGCGCTTGTGCCTCTGAGCGATATCACCGGAACTTTTATCCTTTACGTGGCTTCTGAGAGTCCAACTCAAGACCTCGCGTTTGCCAGGCAGGCACTTATGCAGCTGAGCTATCTCACCGGCCCCCAAACTGGAAATGTGTAAGACATTTTATCTTCATTTTTTTGTTTTGTTTTGTTTTGTTTTGTTTTGTTTTGTTTTGTTTTGTTTTTCCAGCTCTAGTTTCTCTGTTTCTCTCTTGCTCCTGTATTTTTTTCCTTCACACTGGCCTAGAACTGTTAATCCCTATTGCTCTTTTTCTAAGTTCACAAACCTATTCCTTTGTCCTCTCGATTCCAATCAATCTCAGAATCTGTTTGTAATTATTACATTTTTCAGCTTTAGAATTATCAATTGTCTGTTTTTGTAGTTTCTGTTACTCTGAGAGGAATTCCTAAATTTTTATTTGTATGAACATATATTTATTTACCTAAACATGTTTATTTGCAAATTTCAACACTAGATCCCCTTGGTACTAGTTTCGGTTGATTATTTTTTTTCTCAAGTCTAGGCTCAGCGCATGGTTCTTCCTAGTTGTGACTGTTTTATTGTGTCCTGTATGCTGTGAAGGCCCTAACCTGGAGTCCTGTGTTCCATATTTCCCTTTGGAGAGTTGGCTTGGTTGGACTCTAATTGATATCCTGTCTCTTCATTTGGCAGCTCTAACATAAGTTCAGTTTTAAAAATATGATATTAAGGCCTTGAATCTGTCCTAGACATGAATGGCTGAGGGGATCACCACAGATCTGGGCACCATGTAAACTTCTTTTGGAATTGTCTTTTTGACAGTTTTCTGGTCTGACTTTGTCCTGTAATTTTGGGGGATCAGGTTTTAGTGGATTTTTTTTTTTTTTTTTTGGCTTCAGATTCTCTCCCAGCGTTTTCAGGGCAGGTAAACTTTTTTTCTCAACTACAATTTTAGCTGCTCCACAACACTTTGATTTTTTTCTCTCATTAAACTGTTCTAGTCTTCCTCTGGCTCTGCTCTGTCTCCTCTAAAGGTGGCATGCTTTGCTCTACTCTCCAATACCTTCAGGTAACTTTATTTCCATATTTTTCCTAATAAATAATCAGCAATGCATACTTATGATTTCTAAGTTGTTTGGCTCAAGCAACAATTAGTTGCCAACAATTAGTGAAATTACTTTTCACCACTATTTTTCATTTGTCAACCCTTCTCTTAATCATTTTTAGGGATTCTTGGTGCATTTTTGTATACAAGCTTTTTTGTTGGACATTTGTTCTGCAAATACTTTAATTTTAAAGAAAAAAATAAAATAAAATTTCAAAACAAAATAATAGGAGAGTAACAATAGTTACTATTATTACAATAGTTATTATTATCTTCAAAGTAGTTACTCAGAGTACAAGATTCCAAACAATATTAGCAAAAACTTTTTGTTTCAGTGAAGTTAGAGAAACTAGTAGTATAACTATCTTAACTATCTTTTATTCTTTTCCTTTTCCCTTCCTTCCTTTCTCCTTTCCCCCACTCCAGTTTCTCTTTCCTTTTGAACAGTTTCTTCCCATTTCACAATATCTATTATACATTTTGAACCTTATTTATGGGTTCAGCTTCTCACATCAGGGAAACAATATGATGCTTACACATGTGAGACTCATTTATTTCACTAATGAGTATGGTCTCAAGTTGCATCCATTTACATATAGAAGTCTCAAGTTTAACCTTCTTTATGGCTGAGTAGTACTCCATTGTGTAAAAAGACCACATCTTTTTTATCCATTCCTCAGTCGATGGGCATTTGGATTATTTCCAAGATTTAGCTATTACAATTTGTGCTGCTATAAACATGGATGCACATATATTTCTGTGGTATGATGTTTTTTAATTCTTCCAGGAAGATACCCAGAAGGGGAATAGCTGGGTTGAATGGGACCTCTATTCCTAGCTTTTTGAGGAATCTCCACATTGATTTCTACAGTGATTGCATCAGTCTACACTCCCACCAACAGTGGAGAAGGGTTCCTTTTTCCCCACAGCCGCTTCAGCATTTGTTATTGGTTTCTTTCTTTCTTTCTTTTTTTTTTTTGTGGATACTGGGGATTGAACTCAGGACCTCGCACGCCAGCAGGCGCCCATGCCACTGAGTGATATCACCGGCCCTTTTTTCGTATGTGGGTACCAGGAGTCAAACTCAGAACCTCGTGCTTGCCAGGTAGGCGCTTATGCCGCTGAGCTGTCTCACCACCCCCCTTGGTTTATTTCTTGATGATAGCCATTCTTTCTCAAGTGAGATGGAATCTCAGTGTTGTTTTAATTTGCATCACTCAAATGAACAATGATGTTGAACATTTTTTCATATATTTATTTACCATTTGTATTTCTTCATCTGAGAAGTGTGTATTCATCTCAAATGCCCATTTTTGGTTAGGTCTTTAAATTTTGGGGGTGTGATTTTTTTCAATTATTTAAATGTTATCGATATAAGTCCTTCGTCTGAGGGAAAACTGACTGTAATTTTTTCCCACTCTGTGGGTTGTCTTTTCACTCTGTTGGTGATTTCTTTTGATGTGAAAAAGCTTTTTAATAAGGTGTGATCCCAGTTGTTGATTTTTTTGTAGTATTTCCCATGTCGTCTGGGTTTTGTTCATGAAGTCTCTGCCTACCCCTATGTTTTCAAGATTTCTACCTATTTTCTCTTCCAATAGTGTTTTTGTTTAGTGTTTAGTGTTTTTGTTTTAATATTTAGATATCTGATCTATTTTGACTTTAGTTTAGTGCATGGTGATAGACATGGTTCTAGTTTTAGTCTTCGGCATGTGGAAACTCAATTTTTCCAGCACCATTTATTAAAGAGGCTATCTTTCTTCCAGTGAACATGTTTGGCCCCCTTGTCAATGATAAGGTGGCTGAGTGTATATGTAGTTGTGTCTGCATCTTCTAATCTGTTCCATTGGTCCTCAGGTCTGTTTTTTTTTTTTTTTTTGTGGGTACCGGGGGGTCGACCTCAGGACCTCGCGCGCCAGTAGGCGCCCATGCCGCTGAGCGATATCACCGGCCCCTTTTTCGTATGTGGGATCCGGGAGTCGAACTCAGGCCCTCGCGCTTGCAAGGCAGGCTCTTATGCCGCTGAGCCATCTCACCGGCCCCTCAGGTCTGTTTTATTGCCAGTACCATGTTGATTTTATTACAGTAGCTTTGTAGTGTGATTTCAAGTGGGGAATCGTGATGCCTCCTGCCTTGCCTTTGTTGCCCAGGATTGCTTTTGCTATTCTAGGTCTCTTCTGTTTCCAAATGAATTTTAGGGATGTTTTCTCTAGTTCTATGAGGTATGTTAATGGTATTTTAATTGGGATTGCATTAAATCTGTATAACAGTTTTGGGAGTATGGCCATTTTCACTACGTTGGTTCTTCCTATCCAAGAGCAAGGGATATCTTTCCATTTTCTGATATCCTCTTCAATCTCCTTTTTCAGAGTACTCTAATTTTCAATGTATAGATGTTTTACTTCCTTTGTTAGATTGATTTCTAAGGTTTTTTTTTGGGGGGGGAGATGCTATTGTGAAGGGTGTGGTTTCTCTAATTTCTCTCTCTGTGAGTTTGTTGCTTGTGTACAGGAATGCTATTGATTTTTGAGTGTTGACTTTGTATCCAGCTACACTACTGAATTTGCTTATTAAATCTAGAAGTCTTTTGGTGCAGTTTTTGGGGTCTTCTATGTAGAGTATCATGTCATCTGCAAATAACAATAATTTAACTTCTTCCTTTCCTATCCTTATTCCTTTTATTTCTTTCTCTTGTCTAATTGCCCTGGCTAATGTTTCCAGAACTATATTGAATAAGAGTGTGATAGTGGACATCCTTGTCCTGTTCCTGATTTTAGAGTGAAAGCTTTCATTTTTTGACCACTTAATGTGATGTTAGCTGTTGGCTTGTCATAGATAGCTTTTATCAGAGTGAGATAAAGACCATCTATCCCAATTTTCTGTAGGGTTTTTATCATGAATGGGTGTTGGACTTTCTTAAATGCTTTTTCTGCCTCTATTGAGATGATAATGTGATTTTTGTCTTTGGCTTGGTTGATATGGTGTATTGCATTTATTGATTTGCGTATGTTTAACCATCCGTGCATTGCTGGGATGAATTCCACTTGGTGACGGTGCATAATTTTCTTGATGATTTGCTGCCTTCTGTTTGCTAGTATTTTATTGAGGATTTTTGTGTCTATGTTCATTAGGGAGATTGGCCTATAGTTTTCTTTTTTGGTTGGGTTCCTCTGGTTTTAGAAACAGGGTAATACTTGCTTCCAGGAATGATTTTGGAAGTATTGCTTCCCTTTCAATTTCATTAAAGTTTCAGCATTAGTGGCATTAGTTCTTCTCTAAATTTCTTGTAGAATTGAACAGTGAATCTTTCAGAACCTGGGCTTTTCTTTTAGGTAAGTTTTTAATTGCATTTTCAATTTCATTGGCTGATATCAGATTATTTAGAATTTTTATATCTTCTTGATTTAGTTTTGGCAATTTGTATGTGTCTAGGAATCTGTCCATATCTTCTGTGTTTTCCATCTTATTAGAGTACAGGTTTGAGTTTTTTCTTTCCTCTTTTTATTGAGGTTGGCTAAGGGTTTATCCATTTTATTCAATCTTTCAAAGAACCAACTCTTTGATTCATTGATTCTTTGTATTGTTTTCCAAGTCTCAATTGCATTAATTTGTGCTCTTATCTTTATAACTTCCTCCTTCATATGATCTTTGGGTTTGATTTGTTCTTCCTTTTGTAGAAGTTTGAGGTTCAACAATAGGTTGTTTATTTGAGCTCATTGTGTTTTCCTGATGTGAGGATTCATTGCTATATATTTCCCTCATAAGATTGCTTTCATTGTGCCCCATAAGTTCCAGTATGTTATATCAGTATTATCATTTAATTGTAGATAGTGTTTAATTTCATCTAAGACCCATTGATTGTTCAGAAGGGTGTTGTTTAATTTCATGTGTTTACGTAGCTTTTGTGATTTCTTTTGCCATTGATGTCCACTTTCATTGTGCTATGGTCACATACTATGCATGGGATAATTTCAATTTCTTTGCATTTACTTAAGCATGTTTTATGGGCTAATATGTGGTCTATTTTAGAGAACGTCCCATGTCCAGCTGAGAAGAATGTGTATTCTGATGTTGTGGGGTGGAACACTCTGTAGACATCTACCAAGTCCATTTGTTCACAGGCATGGTTTAATTCTGATATTTCTTTGTTGATTTTTTGTCTAGTTGATCTATCTATTTGTGACAGTTGGGGTTAAGGTCACTCACTACAGTTATGTTAGTGCTTATTTGATTTTTCATGTCTATTAATATTTGTTTTATGTAGTTGGGTGCATCAGTATTTGGTACATATATATTTATGATTGTTATCTCTTTTTCTTGGAGTTTTCAATTAACAAGTATGTAGTGACCTTCTTTGTCTCCTTTGATCAGTTTTGACTTAAAATTTACATTGTCTGCAAATAGAATAGCTACCTCTGCTTTTTTTCTGGGTTCCTGTGGCATGGAGTATTGCTTTCCATCCTTTGACTTTTAGCCTATGAATTTTTTTGGGGTTAAATGTGTTTCTTTAATGCAGCATATTGTTGCATCTCGCATCTTGATCCATTCTGCCAAGTCTGTTTCTTTTGATTGGTGAGTTGAGACCATTTACATTGATGTTTATTACTGATATGTATTGGCTTACCTATTTCATTTTATATTCTTATTGTTAGTTCCCTGTCTTTCCCCTCTATTTAATTGCTTGTCCTGCCTGGTGGCTTCTTTCTATTGGCATTCTTGTGTTTGTGGTCTTTACCTTTTCTAATGTATCTTTCAGAGCATTCTGTAGTGCTGGATAGGTGGTCATGAATTTCTTCAGTTGTTCTTTGTCATGGAAGTATCTTATTTCTCTATTGATTTTGAAAGATAATTTTGCAGGGTACATCAATCTGGGTTGGAAGTTGTTTTCTTTTAGGGCTTGAAATACTTCACTACGAACTCTCCTTGATTGAGGGTTGGTGTTGAGAAGTCTGCTGTAATTCTGATGGGCTTTCCTTTATAGGTGATTTGTTTCTTTTCTCTAGCTGCTTTTAATATTTTGTTCTTATGATGAATTTCTGGAGTCTTGACTATTATAGACATTGGTGTTGATTTATTTTGGTCATGGCTATTTGGGGTTCTATATGCTTCATTTATTTGTATGTCAAATTCTTTTTTTTTTTTGTGGGTACCGGGGGGTCGACCTCAGGACCTCATGTGCCAACAGGCACCTGTGCCGCTGAGCGGTATCACCGGCCCCTTTTTCGTATGTGGGATCCGGGAGTCGAACTCGGGCCCTCGCGCTTGCAAGGCAGGCGCTTACGCCGCTGAGTCATCTCACCGGCCCTGTATGTCAAATTCTTTATCCACGTTTGGGAAGTTTTCTGCCATTATTTCTGTAAAGAGGGTTTTTTTTATGTCTTTTGCACTGTCTGCAGCTTTCTCGCTGACTCCAATCAATCTTATGTTGTTCTTCTTTCTTCATCTTGTAGATGTTGTATTGATTTTTCATGGTCTCTTGCTATTTTTAAGATATTTTTCTTTTCATGGTTGCTAGTAGCAATCCTGTCTTCTAGATCTGATATTCTATCCTCACCTTCATTCAATCTGTTAGGTATACTTTCAATGGAGATTTTAATCTCCTGTATTTCTGTTTGGATCTGTTTCATGGATTCCATTTCTTTTCTGTGTTGGGCATTCATGGTTTCCATCACTTTCCTGAGCTCCTCTATTTTTTAATCTGTGCCTGCTTTAATGTCTTTCATTTTGATCAGCATTTCTTTTTACATCTTAGAGATTATTTTTTCTATAGCCTCTTCCATTTATTTTTTCACTTCTGTGGCTATCATTTCAGAAAGTTCCAGTGGCTGGCTTCTGATTTCCTCTATCTCATTGTGCTATGGACTTGTCCTGGGTGGGCTGGTGGGCTGGGATTGCATTTTGCTTCTGTGTCTTATCATTTCCAGTTTTCTATTTTTATTTTACTTTGTTTTCTGTGTTGATGCTTGTAGATTTCTTATCTTAGATAGCTTTATCCCTGGTGTCGAGGTGTTCCTAGAAAGTGTCTGTTCCTCAGGAAGTCTTCTAGATGTAGGTGGTTCTTGGTCTTTATGTCTATCCCAGGAACCTACCTTCCCAATATATCAAGACTGTGAAGTTGCTATCTATTTGGCTGAGGACCCAGTCCTTTGGTACTGGACTATGGTGATACAATCCCTTACAATCCCAGTGTCATCATACAGGGGAGAAAAACTGATTATAATAGGTACGACATTCTGGTTAAAGTAGTACAGTTAGCAATAACATTAGTCTCATGCACAACCTGGCTACTGACAAACTGTGGTAACTATTAACCTGATACCTTTAACCATAGGAGCAAATTCTACAGTTACATAACAAAATCCAATTTATACCAGGAACGTGTATGCAATGATTTTCCACTTAGTAGAGTGATTTTGCCCTGTTGTGGGGGGGAGTAAGAGATAGAGAGATGAATGAGGTCAAATGTAATAGGAACAAGGCTGGAGGGCAAAGGATGATTACCCAGGTTTTTGTTAACTGTAGGACACAAGAGGGAAAGAATGGAAAAGAAAGCCAAGGAGTATTGAAGTGAACCAGAAAGAGATGAGACAATGTTTAATCACATGAAAATACCATAAAATCAAGGGAGATAGCTGACAAAAGAGAGGAAGAGGACAAGTAGAAGAAAAAAAAGGTAAAAGAAAGGTAAGAGATCTAAGCTGTGAAAGAAAAAGAAGAAAAAAGAGAAAAGAGAAAAAACAAAAAGCAAAAATAACCACAAAAAAGAAAACAAAACAAGACAAAATAGAACAAAGTCAAACAAATAAACAAACAGAAAAAGGAAAACCAATCAGACAAACAGAGAAAAATAAAAGTAGTAAAATTCCTCTGGTGTCTACAGTCCTGTGGTAGGTCCAAATCGGATCCCAGAAATTGGCTAGAAACTCTAGCCAATTTTGCAGGTGGATTTGTGCTGGGTATGGGGCTGATCATGGCCTCTGGATGTGGGGGATGGGACTGGTCTTCTGTTACTGGAGTTCTCCCTGAGCCCTTCAGTAAAAAATGAAAAAAAAAATGGGTGGCCTTACCTGCTCACTTCTATTCTGCCTGTGCATGTGCTGAAGCACAATGCTGGTTCACCTAACTTACCAACTGCTGGCTCACATTGTCACTGCTGCTTTGGACTTTTCCACCCTGCTAGTCCCACCTGCCCATTGTGTGCACCCCAGCTGGGGCCCTTCTGTGTTCCTGGTGTTCCACCAGCTGCGGGGGCCCTGCTTGCAAATACTTTCTTAGACTCCAAGGCTTAGGTTTTTACTACCTTAACTCTGTCTTTTTCATTAGTGGTTTTTGTAGTTTCCTAAAAATGTCTTCACTTACTCCAATTATGACAATATTTTCTTTTCTTTTTTTCTGTAGTTTATAACATTTATAATAGCTTTTCTGATGTCTACATGACCTGATAACTGTACCTATTTAAAGTGCACAATTTGGTAAATTTTGACTTATGTGTTCACTTTGGAAACTACTGCTACAATAAAATAGCGAGCATATCAATCACTTGAACAAGTCTCTCTTTTTGGCATCTTTCCCTTTCACCCTTCCTAGATCCACTCCCTTCCTTAGACCTCTTGTCATCATTTATTTTTATTACTAGTCTGCTTTCTTTATGAATTCAGTAGCTTCTTTATTAAATACTTACTATACATACATGGAATAATACAATGTAGGTGAGTTTTTGGGGAAGAGATTTTGGTTCCTTTCCTTCAGCATAAATATTTTGAAATTCATCCATGTTATTACTTGTTTTATGATTAGTTCCTGTCCTCTGCTGAGTAGTATTGTAGCACATGGATTTATGACAACTCATTTACCTATGAAACTGTTAATGAAACATCTAGATTTTTCTGTTCCTGGCTTTTAAAAGTAAAACTTCTGTGAATGTTTGCTTGAAAAATGTATGCTTTCCTTTCTCTTGCATAAGTGCTTAGAATGGAAATTGTCAAAAATGCTTAGAATGGAAATTGTCATATCAGGTTATAGGTGTATATAGAATGTTTTAAGAAACTGCCATATTTTATCCTGCTTTTTGGGGCTTTATTTGCTCTTCTTTTTCTAGTTTCCTCAAGTGGAAACTGTGGTCACTGATTTGAGATCTTTTCTCTTTTCTAATGTCAGAGTTCCATGTTATATATTTCCTTTTAAGCACTGCTTTGTCACAAATTCTGTTATTTCCATTTTCATACTAAGTTCAAAATGGTTTTCCCTTTTGGTTTTGTCTTTAAACCATTCACTACTTAGAAGTGTGTTAATTAAGTTTCAAATTCCTGAGGATTTTCCAAATAGTTTTTGTTAATGTTTTCAAGTTTAATTCCAATGTGGCCAGAGAACATGCTTTGCTTGACTTGAGTAATTTTGAATTTATAAAGATGAGCTTTATGGCCTCAGATATGGTCCATCTTGCTAAATGTTCCATGCATCTTGAAATAAATGTAAATTTTACTGTTGCGAGTGAAGAGTTACATAAATGTCAATTAGGTTGAATGGTTGGTGGGGTTACTCAGATTTTCCACGTCCTTACAGGTTTGCTATCTAGTTGATCTATCGATCATTGAAATAACAGTGATGTCTCTGACTATAAATATGAATTTGCCTGTCTTTGCAGTTAAAATTTTTATTAGTACATGTTTGCCATACATAATTATCATATTCATCATAGGGAGTTTGTGCTTATACATAATATAACTTAATTCTTTTTTCTCATTCCCCTTCCCTCCCTTTGACTCTTCTTCCTCTCCCCATTTATGAAAGGTTTGTTTTCATATTTTTCTTTCCATTCTTTTTAAAAATCCCTCTTCCTTTCCCTCTCTCTCCCCTCCTCCTTTCCTTGTTCCCCTCCCCATTTTTTTTTTTTTGTTTGTTTTTTATGTGGGTGCCAGGAGTCGACCTCAGGACCTCGCGCTTGCCAGCAAGTGCTTGTGCCGCTGAGCGATATCACTGGCCCCTTTTTTCCTTTATGTGGGTTCCGGGAGTCGAACTCAGGACCTTGTGCTTACCGGGCAGGCGCTTATGCCGCTGAGCTATCACACCAGCCCTCCCCTCCCCATTTGAACAAGTTTTTCCTACTTTCCAATATCGATCCTGCATTTTACTCCTTCTTTACCATTTGGGTTTTGCTGCATATATTCGAAGCTCTTTTTCAGGCAAACAAATATTTAGAGTTGCTATTTTTTCTTTATGAATTAATTCATTTCCTGTGATAAAATAAATTTATTTATCCCTGGTAATATTATCAGCTTTGGCATCTATGTTAATATTTATACAGCTTTTGTCACATTTTATTTTTAAAAAATTTTAATTATTTCTTGTCAGTCTATGTTTGTGATACATTAGAAATGCATTTGTCCTGGGGAGTTGGTGCATATATGTGGCAACTTTATCCTTTTTTTACTTCCCTTGCTCTTCCCTTCTCTCTCCCCCATTTCCCTATCCCCTCCCCATTTCTACAAAGTCTACCTCCTGTTTTCTATAATCTATTTTTTATTTTGCTTTTTGAATTATTTACACTTAGGGTTTCTCATATAAGAGAAACATTTTTTTGTGTGTGTGTGGGTACCAGGGGGGTTGACCTCAGGACCTCGCGCGCCAGCAGGCGCCCGTGCCGCTGAGCGATATCACCGGCCCCTTTTTCATATGTGGGATCCGGGAGTCGAACTTGGGCCCTCGCGCTTGCAAGGCAGGCGCTTAAGCCACTGAGCCATCTCACCGGCCCGAGAAACATTTTCTGCATGTGATTTATTTAACTTAGCATTATATTTTCTTATTTAGTTTTAGCATGGTGTGATTTTTTCATCCCTGTTCCTTCCCTGTTTGTATCACCTTTTAAAGTTAGGTTTTTACAGGCCCAATATATTTTGATCTTGCTTTTTCATCCAATCTAACAATTACTGCTTTTTGTCTGTGGAGAGAGCAATTAGTTTGAACCATTTACACTGAATGTATTTATTGATATGTTTTAGCTTAAGTTTACTATCTTGTTTGTTTTCTATTTGTCCTGTTTTTTTTCCCCTCTGTTTCATATTTCTCTTCCTTCTTTCAGACAAATAGAAAATTATATATGAGTCTATTTCTTTCTTTCTTGGTTTACAAGCTATGGGTCTTTTTTGTTTGTTTGTTTTTTACTTTACTCATTGCTATAGAGTGTATAATATACTGTTTCCTTTATTACTGCCATGCAATTTCTTACATAAGAACTTAATAGCAATATATTGACCATCTTTGATTCAAAAATTCAGAATCTGAAATGTTTCAAAATCTAGAAACTTTGAGTGCCAGTGTAACACCACAAGTGAAATCAGTCTCAGTCAAAACACAGATATACTAAAAATACTGCATAAAATTACCTTGAGGCCATGTGTATAAAGAGTCTATGAAACACAAATAAATTTCATGTTTAGACTTCGGACTCATTCCCAGGATGCCTCACTATGAGTATAACGAGTATTTCAAAATCCAGAATCTGAAACACTTCTGGCCAAAGCATTTTGGGGAAGGTGTATTCAATCTGACTCCCATTTCCCTACTCTGCAGTTTTCTTGCTTTTGTGATCAGTTTTGCTTCTAATATATTGAAACTTCATACTACCTTGTTATTTTTTTGTAAGAGTCAATTATCCTTTCAAATAGTTAAATAACAATTTCTTTTATGTCTATCTGCTTAATTACGATTACTGGTTTTCTTGTTTCCCTTACATAAACCCTCATTTTAATCTGGTTATCATTGGGCTTTTTTTATTATTATTATTAGCTGTCTGTTCATGATGAATTCTTTCACTTTTCCTATGTTTTAAGAGAAATTATTTTGCCTTTATTTGGAAGATTTTTTCCAAAAGGTGTAAAATTCTTATTCAACTAATAGTTTTTAGTGTTTCAAAATCTTTAAAGATGATGGATACCAGCTGTATCCTTAGCTTTGTGTCTATACTTAGCCTCCCCCACTTTTTCTGGCTACTTCTATAATTTTCTCTTTATCACTGATTTTAAAGAGTGATACTTATCTGTTCCTTTTTGTCTATGTGTCTTCTTTCTTTTTCTTTCTTTCTTTCTTTCTTTCTTTCTTTCTTTCTTTCTTTCTTTCTTCCTTCCTTCCTTCCTTCCTTCCTTCCTTCCTTCCTTCCTCTCTCTTTCTCTGATTGTCTTTGCATATCTTCTTTATTCATCACTTTCTCTCATTTTCCATTTTATTTTTCTGTTCCTGGATATTTTCATACATTTCTTCAATGTTTTCTTTATTATGTAAATTCATTCTCCTTCATGCACCACAAAATTTAGTCTTCATTACTGAGATGATGTCTCAGACTATTTCCTGCTGCTGTTACACCATGGACTGTGTAAATTATAAACAATACAAGATTATTTTGTTCATGGTTCTGCAGGCTAGAAAGTCCAAGAGCATGTCTCCAGCTCTCTGAGAGGGCTGTTATACTGCAGAATAGCAGGGTGGAAGGGTAGCCAGTCCCAGAAGTTGGCAAGAGAGAAGGGAGAGTTCTAACCTTCTAATATATGTGCTGCCAAAGCAAGAATGAGGTTCTGACCTTGTAAAATCCCATTTTACCCCTAAGTAGCCCACTTCCATGAGAATGGCATTAAAGCATTTATACCTGAAGATCCCACTTCTTAACATCACAAGGTTATTCAATGTCAGCGTGAATCTTGAGAGAACATTCAGATCACAGCAGAGGATAACACCACTTACTTCATGTTCTTTCCTGAATAATCAGCTCTTTATTCCCACTTTTCTCTTTTTAGGATATTACTAATTTGAATTTGGTATTAACAAATTTATAGTATACTGCTCATAATTTAAGTTATTCTCTTCCATTATATATTTCTTGCACATAATTCTTAAATGATGTTTTGATCTCTATACTCAACTTCTTTATATTATGCACTTTTAGTAGGAAAAAACTTAAAGTATTTTAATAGGTATAAAATTATATTTTTAATATGTTAGGTACTTGGTGTACTTGCATCTATTTATTAGGACAATTTTGTGCAAAACATATCAATATTCAGTTAATCTACTAAAAGGTATATGATGAGTATTCTATTGAATTTCTTCTAGTATGTTGATTTTAACATTATTTCTAAACATTTCAAATTATTTTCAGAAAAGTATCTAAACTTACTTCCTACTTATTTCTAAATAAGGCTTATATCTAGAATTGCTATTAAATTTCAATGTTATTCACTTTAATTTTTATGTGTAGGTTTAAATGTGGAGTAGTTTGTTTTTTGAATTAAGAACTTTGTTATAAAATGCTGGTGAAGATAGTTATTCATTCTTATTATTTAGAGTTTTATTGTTTTACTATTGAAATAAAATAGTTGGTGGGATGTGGAGTGTATGTTTTATTCTCTTCTTTTTTGTATCTCTATTTAACTTTACTAATATTTTGGTTTTGAACACTTGTAAATAGAGTAAAATACTAAATATTAGTTACTTATTTTCAAAAGAAGGAGGAGGAAGAGGAGGCAGAGAACAGCAAAAATTACAAAAAAATCCTTTTCAAGTGTTGTTTCATGAAAGTATAATAGTATAAGGCAGAGGATTTTTCAGAGTAATACACTGATGTCTCATTCATGTTTTACATTTACACATATACTGCACAGATACAGGCTCATCAGAAATGACATTAATCATATAATAAGTTGCACTTGTGTTTTTCATTCTGTTGCTTTATATTGCCTTTTATTATTCATATACAGACATTCCTCATTTAAGGTTCAAGTTCCATTCCTGTGACCAGGTCGTTAAATGAATTGGTTGCTAAATGAGCAATCAGATACACTATGCACATTACAATATTCAGAACCCAAAAATGGTCAAAGGAAACTGCAACTTGATGAACTTGCTTTTATTTGCCTAACTCTTACATGCAGTACTATACATGTATAACAGAACATAAAACCACAGTACCGTACAGTATGGTACAACCAGCAAAAACTACAGTACCATCCTGTGGAGGAAGCCACCATAAGCCTGTGCTGCTGCTCCTTCCTGAGTCCTAAATCTGAATCTGGGTCAGAAGTCCTGACAATGCACCTTGGTTGTAAGTCTGAACAGTCATGACACAGCTAGGTCATTAAACGAGGAATATCTGTATATGAAAACTTTTTGTAAGTCGTAACAGTGTATTTATGTTTTTACATCTGTGCTTTGGAGTGGTTAGTGGTTTTTATGTTCTTAAGACCAACTTTTTTGTTCTTTGTTTTCAAATAGATATTAGGCATTTTGTACAATTTCTTTTCAAAAAGTACTTTGAAATCAACCTGTTGGAACTCCCAAAGAAAGCACCCCACTGGGATTTTTACAGTGACTCAAATGCTTTCCCCAAATAGGAGACAATTGACATCTTGTAACAATGAATTTAAATGCATCACATTAATGCAAGGTGTTAGCAGTAGACAAGGCCTCGTGCAGGTGCAGAAGGATTTGTTATACTATTTTCACACCTTCCTGAAATCTGAAATTATTAAAAATAAATAGGTTTACTTAAGATATTAAGTATTTCAACTGGGAGAATTTTAAGCCAAGAATGATTCAGAGAGATAAAGAAAGTCACTACATCCTTGTAAAGGGAACAATCCAAGAGGAAGAGATAACAATCATAAATATATATGTAACAAATACCAGTGCACCCAACTATATAAAACAAATATTAATGGACATGAAAAATCAAATAAGCACTAATACAATTGTATTAGTGCTCAATACTCCACTGTCACAAAAAGACAGATCAACTAGACAAAAAATCAACAATGAAATATTAGAACTGAACCAAACTTTGGAACAAATGGGCTTAGTAGATGTCTACAGAGTGTTCCACCCCACAACATCAGAATACACATTCTTCTCAGCTGCACATGGGGTGCTCTCCAAAATAGACCACATACTAGCTCATAGAACCTGCTTAAGTAACTGCAAATGAAATTATCCCATGCATATTATCAGACCATAGTGCAATGAAATTGGAAATCAATGGCAAAAGAAACCACAAGAACTTCCTAAACACATGGAAATTAAATAGCACCCTACTGAACAACCAATGGGTCACAGATGAAATTAAAGAAGAAATTAGACAGTTTCTGCAACTGAATGATAATGACAGTACAACATACCGGAACTTATGGGATACAATGAAAGCAGTCCTAAGAGGGAAATTTATAGCATTAAATACAGATATCAGGAAAACAGAGCAAGCACAAATAAACAACCTAATGGTGAACCTGAAACTTCTAGGAAAAGAAGAGCAGGCTAAGCCAAAAGCTCATACAAGGGAGGAAATTAAAAGATCAGAGCAGAGGGCTGGTGAGATGGCTCAGCGGTGTAAGCACCTGCCCGGCAAGTGCAAGGGCCTGAGTTTGACTCCCGGAACCAACTTACGAAAAAGGGGCCGGTGATATCGCTCAGCGGCATGGGTGCCTGCTGGTGCATGAGGTCCTGAGGTCGACCTGCAGTACACCCCCCCAAAAAAAAGGGCCAGTGAGATGGCTCAGCGGCTTAAGCACCTGCCCGGCAAGCGCGAGGGCCCGAGTTCGACTCCCGGAACCCACATACGAAAAAGGGGCCGGTGATATCGCTCAGTGGCACGGGCGCCTGCTGGAGCGCGAGGTCCTGAGGTCTACCCCCTGGTACCCACAAAAAAAAAAAAAAAAGAAGATCAGAGCAGAAATTAACATATTAGAGACTAAAAATACAATACAAAGAATCAACAAATCAAAGAGTTGGTTCCTTGAAAGATTAAATAAAATCAACAAACCCTTATCCAACCTTATTTAAAAAAGGAAAGAAAGTACTCAAATCCACGCAATTAAGAATGAAAAGGGTGATATCACAACAGACCCTGCAGAAATCCAGAAGACCATCTACACCTACTTTGAAAACTTGTATTCTTTTTTTTTTTGTAGGTACCAGGGTTCAACCTCAGGACCTCGTGCACCAGCAGGCACCCGTGCCGCTAAGCGATATCACTGGCCCTTTTATCGTATGTGGGTTCTGGGAGTCAAACTTGGGCCCTCGCACTGGCCAGGCAGGCGCTTATGCTGCTGAGTCATCTCACCAGCCCATGAAAACTTGTATTCTAATAAGATGGAAAATGCAGAAGAAATGGACAGATTCCCAGATACATATGAATTACCAAAGCTCAACCAAGAAGATATAAAAATCTTTAATAAACCAATAACAACCAATGAAATCGAAGATGTAATTAAAAAGCTCCCAACAAAGAAAAGCCCAGGCCCTGATGGATTCACTGCCAAATTCTACAAGAAATTTAGAGAAGACCTAACATGACTACTTCTCAATCTCTTTAATGAAATTGAAAGGAAAGCAATACTCCCAAATTCATTCCTGGAAGCAAGCATTACCCTCATACCAAAACCAGAGAAGGACCCAACTAAGAAAGAGAACTACAGACCAGTCACCCTAATGAGCATAGATGCAAAAATCCTCAATAAGATACTAGCAAATAGAATGTAGCAAATCATCAAGAAGATTATACACCAAGTTGGATTCATCCCAGGGATGCAGGGATGGTTCAACATAAGTAAATCAATAAATGCAATACCATATTAACAGAACCAAAGACAAAAATCATATGATCATCTCAAAAGATGCAGAAAAAGCTTTTGACAAAGTCCAGCACTCATTCATGATAAAAACCCTACAGAAAATTGGAATAGATGGTCTTTATCTCAATCTGATAAAAGCTATCTATGACAAACCAACAGCCAATATCATACTAAATGGACAAAAACTGAAAGCCTTCTCTCTAAAATCAGGAAAAAGACAAGGATGTCCACTGTCCCCATTCTTATTCAACATAGTCCTGGAAGCTTTAGCCAGAGCAATTAGACAAGAGAAAGAAATAAAAGAATAATGATTGGAAAGGAAGAAGTTAAATTATTATTGTTTGCAGATGACATGATACTCTAAACAGAAGACCCCAAAAACTCCACTAAAAAATTGCTCGATTTAATAAGCAAATTCAGTAGTGTAGCTGGATACAAAGTCAACACTCAAAAATCAATAGCCTTCCTGTACAAAAATAACAAACTCACTGAGAGAGAAATTAGGGAAACAACACCTTTCACAATAACATGCAAAAAAATGAAATACCTAGGAATGAATCTCACAAAGGAAGTAAAAGACCTCTACACTGAAAATTACAGTACTCTGAAAAAGGAGATTGAAGAGGATATCAGAAAATGGAAAGATATTCCTTGCTCTTGGGTAGGAAGAACCAACATAGTGAAAATGGCCATACTTCCAAAATTGTTATACAGATTTAATGCAATTCGGATCAAAATCCCAACAACATATCTCACAGAATTAGAGAAAACAATCCTAAAATTCATCTGGAACCAGGAGAGACCTAGAATAGCAAAGGCAATTCTGGGCAACAAAGGCAAGGCAGGGGGCATCACAATCCCTGATTTGAAATTATACTATAAAGCTACTGTGATAAAAACAGCATGGTATTGGCAAAAAAACAGACATGAAGATCAATGGAACAGATTAGAAGATGCAGAAACTACTCCAAGCATACTAAGCCACCTTATCTTTGACAGAGGTGCCGAACACATTCACTGGAAGAAAGATAGCCTCTTTAATAAATGGTGCTGGAAAAATTGGCTCTACATATGCTGAAGATTAAAATTAGACCCATATCTTTCACCATGCAGTAAACTAAATTCAAAATGGATCAAAGATCTAAATATTAAAACAGAAACATTAAATCTCCTAGAAAATAGAATAGGTAAAACTCTTGAAGACATTCGTGTAGGCATAGACTTTATGAATAAAACCCCAATGGCACAGAAAGTATCACAAAGAATTAACAACTGGGATGTCATCTTAGTAAAAAGCTTTTGCACAGGGCCAGTGAGATGGCTCAGTGGCATAAGCGCCTGCCTTGCAAGTGCGAGGGCCCGAGTTCGACTCCCGGATCCCACATACAAGAAAAGGGGCCGGTGATATTGCTCAGCGGCACGGGTGCCTGTTGGTGCCCGAGGTCCTGAGGTCGACCCCCCGGTACCCACAAAAAAAAAAAAAAAGCTTTTGCACAGCAAGAGAAACCACCAACAGAGTGAAGAGACAACCCACAACGTGGGAAAAAATGTTTGCCAGCTGTTCCTCAGACAAAGGATTACTATCGAGAACATACAAAGAACTCAAAAAAATCAGACTTCCCAAATTTAAAGACCCAATCCAAAAATGGGCATCTGAGATGAATAAACACTTCTCAGATGAAGGAATACAAATGGCAAATGAATATATGAAAAAAATGTTCAACATCACTAGTCATTCGAGAGATGCAAATGAAAACAACACTGAGATTCCATCTCACCCCAGAAAGAATGGCTATTATCAAGAAATGAACTAATAACAAAAGCTGGAGGGGCTGTGGGGAAAAAGGAACCCTTCTCCACTGTTGGTGGGAGTGTCGACTGGTGCAGCCACTGTGGAAATCAGTGTGGAGATTCCTCAAAAAGCTAGGAACAGAGGTCCCATTCAACCCAGCTATTCCCCTTCTGGGTATCTTCCCAGAAGAATTAAAAACATCGGACCACAGCGATATATGTGCGCCCAGGTTTATAGCAACACAATTTGTAATAGCTAGATCATGGAAACAACCCAAATGCCCATTAACTGAGGAATGGATAAAAAAAAGATGTGGTATTTTTATACAATGGAGTACTACTCAGCCATAAAGAAAGATAAACTGGAAACTTTTATAGGTAAATGGATGCAACTCGAGAAAATACTCACAAGTGAAATAAACCGGATGCACATTTGTAAACATCGTATTGTCTCCCTAGTATGAAAATGCAATTTCACTGTGACTATTCCATTCCTTAGTCTTCTATTTTTACCTAGCTTTTACATGGCTTAATCTTATACTGAGTAATGTTTCTCTCAACAAGGTATTTGTACATTCTCTAATGCTTGAGTTTGTTAATACAGGAGAATGTTTACTTGTTGTCTTAAAAAAATTAATTAATTAAAAAAAGTATTTCGATTGGGGAACACTCTGTATGTGTCACAGTTTTGGTACTTTCATACATTTTAATAAGATTCCTAATTTCTTTGCATCTTTGTTTAGGATTATTCCTAAATCTTTGGTTGGCATGATACACACAGTTCTTCTCTAAATTTTTTCCTAGTTTATTACTTCTAGAACATAAGAAAACCTCCAAGGGATGTCTATTGAACTTCTGCCTTTGTCTTTTTTAAGATACTGCAAGAGAAAACCCAAACTACCAACCTGGAATTATGAATCCAATAAGATATTTGCAATAATGAAGGTAAAGTACTTTCTTTCAGCATATAGCAGCTAAAAGAATTTGTTTTATAAAATCTCCTTATAGGATAATTTGCCAGCTGAAGCAATGCAAGAGCATTGTGTGGTTCATAACATGGGTGGAAATAAAATACAGGAAAGCGGTGGCCTAGAAGCTGCAGAGGGAGGAGGGGGCGATTGCTGTTGCCAGTCTCTTAGAGCTGTAAATGCTGTGGTGCTGAAAGGTGGGCTGGGCTAAACTAATGGTGCACACTGTAAATCCAAAAGCAACTGCTAAGCACCCAAGGGGAGTAAGAATACCTAATAAACCATCCAAAGGAATAAAGAAGGATGGATGTGTGTCATTTGTAGGAAAACAGATGCACCTTGAGACTATAATGTTAAGTGAAGTAAGTCAGACACATGAGCTTAAATACTGCATGGTTTCTCTTATATGAGAAACTCAATGTATAAATAAATTAAAGAGCAAGATAAAAGATAAATAATAGGAAACAGGGAGATAAATCTTTTGCAAAAGGGAAGGGGTCAAGGAGATGGAGGGAGGTGGAGGGAGGGAAAGAGAAGGGAATGAAAATAGAGTGAATTTGTGTTGTATACATGGATAAATCCCCATGAGGAATGTAATCATCATTATGTACTACAAACAGGGACTAATAAAAGCTTTTAAAAAGAAATAAAATCATAAAATCTATTATGCTTGCACACAAGCACACACACACAGAAGTTGGAACTGAAATTTTTATATGTTTAGAAATTTTCCAAATATAGAATTTCGATGAGTGTTGAACCAATTTGTAAAAATATCAAAATGAAATATCTTCTCATTAGCGTGTAGGAACTGCTGATTGACTTCAGGAATCATGGAAATACACAACTCCAATTGCCACAAATACCACCACATAATTGGGATGGAAAATGATTCTGTGATTAATTATGCACAGCCAGTGATGTCCTTCTTCAGTGGGATTCATGAGTCCTTGTGAGCATCTTTTTCAGATACTACAGGCATTAAACCAAAGACCAAACCACACTGAATTTGGCACCAGACTTTTGAATCTCTCTGTCACCAAGAGTGAAACAAATATTAACAAATAATGATGCATATTCAAACACATTATTCATATTGAGATTTTATTATTGATGATATTTACCTTTTGAAAAGTCATGATGTATACCTAATTTGTAAAATACATTTCAAAATCTAAATATTGGTTATTTTATCTTTACTCATCTTCCTCTTTTAATTTTCTATGATATAATATAGTAAATTTTTTTGGTGATGAGGGTATTGATCCCAGGGCCTTTGTATTGAGTTACATCCCCACTGTTCTAATTTTTTTTTTAATTTTGGAGACAGGGTCTCACTAAATCACTGAGTTGCCCAGGATTGGTCTGAACTTGAGATCCTCCTGCCTCAGCATTCCAGAGCACCACTGTGCCTGACTTAATATCTATGTAATTTTACAACTTCAGTTTATTCTATCTTATTAATTATAGTAGTTTTACATAGTAATAAATAGACATGTATATGATAAAGTACACCAAAAATATAGAATATGTTTATACTATTACATATTACATATGTTTATACTATTCCATATTCATAATTATAGGAATTAGTGTTACATAGCATTACTTATTTGGAGAGTAAAATGAATAAGCATAGTAGGATTTCAGCAAGTGGGAGAGTCATTTCTAAATGCTTGTTCTTGTCTACTCTGAAACAGAATATAACTGCACGTTCACTCATGAACTTCTACAGAGGAACTTGACTGGTGTGGATTTAGATTCTGTGTTGACGCAGCTAAGCTATGAGGCCTGAGAAAAATGAAAGCTTTTTAGCTTTTATTTCCCTTTTATAAAAAAAGAGCATGTAATGGTATTTAATGAATTGTCAACAGGATTAAGTAAATTAATTATGTAAAATAATTAGAATAATGTATGAGATACATTAGTGCTTACCACAATCACTAATTTTACTCTCACCAATAATGACTGTTAACACTTATTGGTATTTAATAAGTGCTAGGCACTATATTATAGATTTCTACATGTATTAATTCACTTAATGCTCATTTAAAGAGGGGAACAAGGTGATATTATGGCTTGTGTTTAGAAGTCCTCATGTGGTCATAGGTGGGGCTTTTTGGAGGTGGCTGGATCTGGAGTGTGTGATGTTGGGATCAAGGGTGTGTGATTACTAAATTAGCCCACTGATTGTTTTGGCATAGTTCTGGGTGGGATTAAGGGTGCCCCACCCTGGGTGTGAGTGCCACCTGTCCTAAGGGTGGGTACCCTGGATAACATATAAGAACAGAAAGAGAATCATTGCTTGTCACTTCGTGGCTGTTTGCTGCCTTCTGCTTGCCCTGCCATGGACTATTTCTCCTGTGCGATACCTTTCTGCCATGCCTCCCCGCTTTGGAGCCACCCAATTACGGACTGAAACCTCTGCAAACTGTGAGCCAAATAAACCTTTTCTCCTTTAATTTTGGGTGTCAGGTATTTTTGTTTCAGCAATGAGAAAAGTAACTAAAACAGGTGGGAATGTATAAAGTGTTACTCCCACTTGAGAGATGAACAAACTTGCACACTGGAAGTTAAGCTTTATTGGTATAGTATGCTTAGGTTAAAACTGCCTTCTGTTTAGAGAATATGACATTCTGGCCATGGGAGATAAACAGGATGGCATCTTGTTTACAGTAAGCTTGAAAAAGTACTTGTAAGCTTGAAAAAGTACTTTTGCACTAATTGTCATAAATTTGATTAAACTATCATGATTTTGCCCTTAACATCATATTTGATCATGAAAGTTGCACTTATTTCTTAATATGAAATGAGAAAATTAGCTCTAATACTTTTAATCTACTTTGAAATGGTTTGTGTAGTATATGAATTAGTTGGTCTTTGACATTTAAAAAGAATCCAGAATGAATTATGACACTCTGTGTACATGAGTGTTTATTAATTCCAACTAATTGTGACATTCTCTGAGTCACATTTGGTTGACCTCAAATGGTGATGTAAAAAGCTCAATACATATCAGCATGATACAGATGAAGATTTCAAGGCACCTTTGGATGTGCAGTGTGACAGTGTTTTCATAATCAGTGCCTCTCTAATCAATGATGAATCAAAGGTACGGAACTAGTTGATCATGTCTATAACATTTACCTTCAGAAATAAAGCTATAGAAGTCACATGTTTTCTATTGTAAAATCCTGAGTGTGTAGTTTGTGTCTAGCAATGCCATAGAATTTGGGCAGCTCATAATGTCAGGAATCAAACTTCTTGCCTAAAGCAATTCACAATGCATTAGCATTTCAAGAATATAATGACAATGCACAAATATAGGTGTCAAAATATCTGATGATATGAGGAAAGTTTTGAATTCCAGGAGTTCTCTAGAATTCCAGGAAGTCTCTGTGAAGGAGATGATATTTGAGCCGCATCCTCAAGATGAGAACTTTTTCCCTGTGGATGAACTAAGCATTCAACACAGCAGCTGTTAAAAGACACTGGATTGTGAAAGAATGGAGAAAGCATAGGAAAAGTCAGGTCATACTGACTGGAGAGACATTGGAGGTTTGGATGTAGAGAAAGAAAGGTTCATTCATAGATGGTTTAGCTTTTATCCTGTAGAAAGTAAGAAAAACAATAAGATGATTTCCAAAATGAAATGCCTACCCTGAGTTAGGCTTTATGGAAGACTTCGAAGGTGCAACAGTGAATGCATAGATATATTTCTTGTCCTTGGGATACTCACATGATACTGGAACACACAGAGGAGCAGTAGTTGTTTTTCCTGACAATTGATGTTGAGGATCACTGGGATAATTTGTAGGTAGACTAAATAGAATTCAGTAGATAATTAAAGATCATAGAAGAAGCCAGGTGTGGTAGCCCATGCCTGAAATCCCAGCACCTTAGGAGGCTGAACCAGGAAGATCACATCTTTGGGTCCAGCCTAGACAACTTAGTGACTTAATGAGACCCTGTCTAAAATTTTAAAAAGGCTACTGTTAAGGCTCAGGATTCAATCTCCAGTTCAAAAAAAAATTGTAGGTAAAGGTAATTTTTCACTTTCTTGTCACTGGATCAAATACATGACATCTGCAATTAATGGAGTAGACATTTATTTTGGCCCATGGCTTCAGAGGAGTTATTCCACAGAATATTGACTCTAATACAGGAAATCATAATGAAAGAAAGCTACTCAACCCATGGAGGCCAGGAAGGAGAGAGAGAGAGAGAAAGAGAGAGGGAAAGAGAGAGAGAGAGAGGGAGAGAGAGGAATGAGGACAAGAATACACCCTTTCAGGCCACGTCCTCAGTGACCCAGCACTTCTGACCAGCCCTCACCTCCCAACAGCACCTTCTGCCATGATCGAGCCACTGATGAGTACAGCGCCTTCCTGAACCAATCGCCTTCCACTTCTGAAAATGTGATACTTTGGGGGGATATTTTAGATGTAAACCATAACAGGGAGACATTGAACATTTCTGTTTTCACATGAATCAGGTAGTGACATTACTGAGAGTTATAGGACAAGAATCAGAGGCACAGAGAAAAATGTCCAGTTCAGTCTTTGACATGGGTGAAACTCTTTTACTATGGCTGAACACACAGTGGAGCCAATGAAAATACTACTCATCAATAAGATGCCAGTTTAAATACCATTTCCTCAAAAAGGGATTCTCTGACCACGTTAGCCAAAGAATGTGCTCTCTGTGGTCATTGCCTATTGTTACCATGATTTATCTTACTGCTTTTTGCTATCTGTAATTACCTTATTCATCTATTTGTTCATTTTATGTTTTCCCAGCTAGAATGTAAACTGCTCAAGGACAGAGAAATAGTCTACTCTGTTTCTATTCACCACATTATCCCAGGAATTGCACCATACCAGGCTCTCCATACATCCTTGTTCAGAATGGGTGGGCCTAGGTGAGGTTAAACTGAAGGGCACTGATATACAAGTTCCAGGTAATTGTGTTGGTGAGTATAAAGATTTGTCTTTGAGATACTTTCTAAGTCTTTATAAAATCTTTCACCACCTCTTGCTCTTCTCCAAAGGGTGAGTTTACATCACAGAAGAAGTGTCCAAGGCACCATGGCATGGATGCAGGAACCTGGGAGCACGTGTGCAGGTCAGATGCTATTCTTGTTTGCCCTAGGATATGCTGTAGAAAACATAGGCACTAACAGGTTGCCACTTAATAGTTTTACCCACTACAGAAAATAGAGACAGCTCTAGTCACTACCAGTTCTGAAATCCTGAAAAAATGACTTAGGTTGGCCTGACTCAGATCTGGTGGCAACCCTTGACCCCATCTCCTACAATCAGTGTGGGTGGCATCATGAACAGAGAGACCAATCCCATCATCCTAACTGAATCATTAAGGGTGTCATCTTCCACTTTTAAAATTAAGCTTGTTGGGGCTGGTGAGATAGCTCAGCTGCATAAGCTCCTGCCTGGCAAGCATGAGGTCCTGAGTTCAACCCCTGGTACCCACAAAAAAAAAAAAAATAAATAAATAAAATTAAACTTGTTCATGGCCCATTCAGTCACAGTGAAAACAATGACTTCTCCACTGGGTAGTCATCAGCTCATAGAAACCTGCTCAGGGTGGGAGCAGTTGAAAGTGGTGTCCAGGGGTGGTGTTCGGTGGGCGGGTGGACCCTATAGGAGTCCCTTCTAGACATGCATCCTTTCTAGACATGGTATCTGCGATTAGAAATCAGAGCCCTGGAGCACCTCATGATTCTCCCAAAGTGTGTTGGTTTCTTGAAAGCCTCTTCTCATGATTCTACAGTGAGGGGCGAGATCCATGGTAAGTACGGAATGAGTGTCTGCCTCAGGTCTGTGGTTGACTGTCTCTCCCTCTTCAAGGATGTCCTCTCTTATGGAAGCACTGCACTTGGGTCTTTCGGGAGTGAAATGCCTGGTCCAAATTTCCCCAAGAAGCTCCTTCTCATCCCTGATGGCCTTAGGATTCCTGGAAAAGCACTGAGACATACACTGAATAGTTTTCCGGGTCAACACTCATACTGTCATCCACTCCCTTATCCCTGATGTGTGAGTGTTGTAGTCAGGGTTTGCAAGGGAAACAATATGGGACACATAATTTATAGGATTATTTTATAATAGTCACCCAAAGAGTCATATACAAATGAGTGCAGGAAATCTGTCCACACACTAAAGACCCAAGGAATCCAGCTGAGGGCCTGGATTCTACAGCAGTGTCCTGCATGAGTCCAGCTGAAGACCTAGAGCCCATGGCAATGCCGCCATGAATCCAACTAGAGGCCCAGAGCCCACAACAATGTCTCATGCAAGGATATTTCATGGATCTGTGCCGGGAAGGCCCGAAGGTCAGCGGTGGAAGCTAGAAAGTCTGCACCAGCGGGATGAAGGATCTGTGCCAGCAGCTGAGGGATCTACCCCGGAGCCAGGAAGTGACACTCACAGTAAGGACCAGAGCTCCCCCGAAAGGCACCACAGCCATCCTCAGCGACAATGAGGTCCCGAGCTCCTCCAACAATGAGAACAGCCAAGGTCCTATCAGGAAAGCCAGCATGACAAGCTCCTCAAGGAGAACTGACAGCACCAACTCTTCCTCACCAGTTCTTTTAATGTTGTTGGCAACAGTTCTCAGGTGGGCCCTCCACACCCAGCACCATGCTGACTCAGTTCAGCTGGGTGTTACAAGTTGGCCACCAGTTGTCAGTCCACCACAATGAGCCTGAAGGTGACTTTGAATTCTGAATGAATTGTTTTTTCTCTAATGTGATGAGACAGAAAGGGATTTTGACCACCAGGGAGCAGAGATCAGAAATCCTGACACATCTGCCACTATGTGCATTCATGTGCATTTTTTTTTTTTTTTGTGGGTACCGGGGGTCGACCTCAGGACCTTGCGTGCCAGCAGGTGCCCGTGCTGCTGAGCGATATCACGGGCCCTTTCTTCATATGTGGGTTCCGAGAGTTGAACTCGGGCCCTCGCGCTTGCCAGGCAGGCGCTTACACTGCTGAGCCATCTCACCGGCCCAGTGTGCATTTTTTCTTAAATACACGTGCACATTTGTTTTAAATTTTGCATTCTCTTGCTTTGTATGCTTCTTCTCTCTTCTCTCATTCTCCTTGTCCTTGCTTTCTGTCTGCTATTTTTGTTGTCCCATTTTAATTCCTTCCCTCTCCCAGTCTTTTCTTCTCTTTTTCCTTTGTTGTTCTCTCTTCCTTTCCTTCTTGATAATGGACATGAAGTGTCGAGTCAATTTGCCTCTGGACATGATTGCCATTTGTGAGGAGGCACCTTCCTAGTCCTGGGGACACTCAGCTTTCATCCTGATCCCTAATCTGAACTAATATAGGTTATGTGAGATGGCCTCAGAAAAAAATACTGTCTCCCAAAGAGCTCTTGAGAATCCTAGAATGTGCTTGAAAAGTCAGGACTTTCTTGGCAGGATTTCTTTGGGGCACGCATTTCTTAATGCCTGCTTCTTTCCAAGTAGCCTGCTCCCTAAGTTGAAGACAAGGTCTGTTTTCTTGATGTTTGGGGACACAGTTTGCCTACTCCCCAGATAAACACAGACTTAGTTGTACAAGACCAATGCAATGCTGATTTAGCCACTCCACAACTTCGACAAAGTACAGAAAGCCAGCAGAGATGAGAGCACAGAAACTCATAAACATCTATGGGAGTTTACAAAGAGATTCATTTGGAAAATGAAAAGGAAACTGCAATGAGATGTTTACATACTCCTGAGGAGAAAAAAGCTATATTCATAGACTTTATTGCTAAATTTTAAAGAATTCATAACATATTTTTCTCTGAAGTTGCAGTAAAATTTAATATTTAAGACTTTGGATATGCTTTGCATTTTAGTTCTTGGCCATGGTGAGTGCCATGTTGTGGGTCTTTGTTCATTCATTCAAAAAATATGTCTTGCACTTGTGCTGTGTACATGGGCGGAACAGAAAGGACAAAGACAGGCACGTTTCTGCCCTCGAAGAGATTATTCTTCTATTGATTAGGCATATAAACAAATGAAACAAGATATCACTTAAGATTCCTAAGTTTGAAATAGAAAGGACGCTAATATGACTAACATGTGGGGAACAGGCATGGAATGACACAGGGTGAAGATGGAGATACATAGAGAAACAGGGGTATGACAAGGGGCAGAGATTTTATCCTAAGCATAGCTGATGCTTAGGAAAAAAAGAATGGACAGAGCACTTTTTATTCCTCTTCTACCTAGATTGACCTCTTGGCCCAAATCCAAATGTTTTTTAATATTTGCATGACATTTCACAGTGAAAGTTTAAACTTGGATGCAATTTTCCAATAGTCAGCATCTATTTTAGCACAATTTGGTTTATCTCCCATTTAGCTTCTTGTAGAATTTTCTTATCTAATACTTTTTTAATTAAAAGACTCTTGAATTTCCATCCTGGGTATTCAGTTATTCTGAACAGACTTATGCCTCTGGATAGACATCTTTGCATTTCAAGAGCTCCCCTCTGAGAAACTCCTTCATGGAGTAGCAATTCCAGTAAGATCAAGAATTGGTGCACAGGAACAAATTGCAGCCAAATTCATGCTTTCATGGGACTGGGGTTACTAGGAGCTGGGCATTGTCCCATTTGTTCTGTAGATCTTTCCTGCAATGTTGTTTATGTTCATTGATTTCTCAAGGCATGTGTTGAACCTCAGTAAAATTTCTTCATAAAAAGAAAAGTGTATAATAGGGGAACTCAGGCATTCTTACACAGCCTCCTGTCCCCCTTTAGTTTCCACATCCTTTCAAGGAACAAGTATGAAGTGGGAAATAGAAAACAAGGAAGGAAGGTAAAAAAAAAAAATGGAATAAGGAGAAAAGAGAAAAAGAATAACAGGGAATAGTCCAATGGAGGGGTAGAAAAACAGAAGAGAGGAGATAAGAGAAGGAGGTTTTGAGAGGAAGGTTTGAATGATCAGCTCCGAAGGAGGCATTGGAGGGAAGTGTGAGGAAAGAACTGGGGGAAGTAAGAGCTGATAAAAGAGTGATGGGGGAATTAGGAAGTAAAGAGAGGAAATGCAGTTGTTCAGCCTGGAAGTGACTCCAGTCTTGTCTCAGCTTCCTACTGTTGCTGTAACAAATGGCCACAAATTTTTTTGGTTTTAACAACACAAATACAGCATTTGGGATCAGACATCTGAAACTCACCTCACCAGGCTAAAAGCAGAGTGTAGGCAGGGTTGTTTTCTTTCCTGGAGCCTCTAAGGGAAAATTCGTTTCTTTGCCTTTCAACTTTCTAGAAGTTGTCCACAGTTCTTGGCTCAAGGGCCCCTTCCTACATTTACAAATCCTAAATTGTCAAAACCAGCAATGATAGATTGAGTCTCACACAGAATAACTCTGGTTTCTGCTTCTATTGTCATATCTTCATCTCGCTTTCTTTCCCTCCCTCTTGCCCCTTTCCTTTCTTCCTCTCTTCCTCTCCCCACAACCTGATTTCACTTATAAGGACACTCGTGATTACTTTGGGCCCATATGGACAATCCAGAATAATTTCCTCATTCAAAGGCAACTAACAACCTTATTTCCATCTACAACATTGATTCATTGCTGTAGGCCCTAACCTATTGTGTTAGTCAGCTTTGCTATTGCCGAGAACAAATATTTGATACCCAAACTCCTTTAAAACTCAAAAAACAAATTAATTTATCCCAAAAATGCATAGGAATAGGGTAAACCTTTCTATTCCAAAAGGGAGGAATAGGGGAATAGAAAAGAATGACTAGAGCAAGACTGAAATCCAGCAGGGCAAACATCAAGTCTTCTATCTCTATGTCTAGCATTCTGGGTACATGGTGGGAAAATGTGAGTTCCAAAAGGCTTGGGGTCCCTTCCTTATGGCCTTGCTGGTTGCAGCCCACCTGGTTTCTCTCCAGGGCTGTCTCCACTACTGGCCTTCAGTTTTCCTTGATAGGCTTTCCACATTCCTGGAATCCCCAACTTCCTGCATCTTCCACTGCACCTTTGGCTTCATCTCCACAGCTTTACCCATCACTATTTCAGGTAATCTTTGCTTGGCATCTTAGGACTTTTTTTTTTTGAAATCTAGATAGAAGCCTCCATGAACCTACAACTCTCTAAGTCTCCATTCCTAAACAAGCAGTATCATGTGGATGATGACACCGAGGTATTTTATCAGCAGGAACAATAGGCAGGACCCCTTGGACCATGGCCCCAGAGGGCTCTGTGCCTTGGTTGGCTAAGTGTAGTGAAATGAATCCTGGGGAACCAATTTCTTAGATGGTCTTTCTCTTGCGGGGGGCCCAGAACTCTCTTCTGAAATGAAAGATTTACATTTGTGCAGACTTGAGCCTGTGAAGAGTGGGATCTTGCTGATTCTTTTTTTTTTTTTTTTTTTGTGGGTACCGGGGGTCGACCTCAGGACCTTGCACGCCAGCAGGCACCTGTGCCACTGAGCGATATCACCGGCCCTTTTTTTTTTTTTTTCATATGTGGGTTCTGGGAGTCGAACTCTGGCCCTCATGCTTGCCAGGCAGGCACGTAGGCCACTGAGCCATCTCACTGGCCCTCTTGCTGATTCTTGAGATGCCTCAAAACATCTTTATTCTTATATCTGTTGAAAGTACTTTGCTTCTTTTAATCATGCTGATTTCTTCAGTAGCCACACTGCTTTGGCCTCAACTTCACACATGGTTCTTTTCACTAAAATTTAAGTTTTTTGAAATTTTTATATTGCTTTTTGCCTCTGATTCTCATTGTAAATCTGGCTAAAAACATCTAGCTGTACCCACGCCACAGTCAGAATGTTGGGATGCCTTGCAATGTCCTTTGCTAGATTTATTAGTCTGTCACATTAAAATCCAGCCTCATACAAAGTCTTGGGATATGGACAAAATTCAGGCAATATTTTTTTGTTATAATGTAATGCCCATAGCCTCTGGTCCAGTTTTCATAGAGTCCTTACTCCTATTTGAAACCTCCTGAGTCAAGCCTTTATTGTCCACATTCTTATCAGTGTTCTGATCTTCTGATATCTGGGCAGAATCACCCATCTGGCTCTGCTTACAGCATTCTAGGGCCTCTCTAGCTTGTATCTCCAAACCTTTCCAAATTCCTCCCACAAACCAGTTCCAAAGGCTTCTTAACCACAATTTTAGGTATAGTCACAGCAATGACACCACTCTTGGTAGCAATTTTCTGTATTAGCTTTCCTATTGTGGAGACCAAATATGTGACACTCACAGCTTAAACAAAGAGAGGTTTATTTGGCTCATGTTTTCAGGGGATTCCATCCATGGTCAGCTGGCTCCAAGGCAGGAATATCATGGTGGAAGTTTGTGGTGGAGCAAGTATGGATTCCAATATCACATCTCCATGATCCACAAAGACATATCCAGAAATGAGTTTTACTAATCCCCTAGGTGGCTCCCAAGCCTATCAAGCTTACAGTTAAGCTTAACTGACACACATATTTACAGAGTCCAGTGATTAGTACATAGACATCTTGGAGAAGGGGCACTATGTTACCTACAATAAACCTGGTACTATTACAGTTTTTTTGCCTGATCCCTGGACTGCTCAGCCATTAATGCCCCTAGTACTCTAGTTTTTGGTCACATTTTTCTATGAAGAATGAGGCTGGATACAAAGTATCATCTACAATGACTTTCTTATGGGGTCACAGGAATCAGTCTTCTCTATCTAGCTTGAAATACATTTTGCAAATTATATCTGTTCTCATAGTCTGCACCCATAGTGGTTCAGTTCTGGAAACAAGATCATATGTTGATTAACAAACTTAAATGTGTAGAGGTCTAAACAAGGTAAGGGATATGAAAATGCATATTGGCCTTTTGTTCTGCCTGTGATTGGCTTCCATGGCTTTCAGAAAGTCCCTACATCCTATGTGAACAGTTCCAGATGGAAGAAGGGCAGGGCCATGAGGATGAGAAGTGTGGGATGGAGCTAGAACTGGTGCTTTGAAAAACAATCCTAAGAAAGGAAACCATACCAGAGAAAGAGTTACATATCTTCTTTGTAATTTATGCTTCTTGCCTTCCTGCAAGGATTCTTTCTTGCTCATAGATAATTTTTCTGATTGAGTAAACTGGATATTCATTCACTCAAAATAGATAGCTCAACTTTTCAATGAATTAAAGTAGCAAGTTTTGTACATTACAATTAATATTAGAGATGAATGGAATAAACATTTCTCAGTGTACCTGGCCTGTGCAAGAAAAGAGGACTTCTGAATTGTGTTTGTTTAAATATACATACATTAGCGTCTCATTTTCCAAATATCAACTGATGGTACACAAATGTGAAGTTAGGGAAACCATATTTTCAGTATTGAAAAAACATTTTAAAATGGTGTCAAGTAATATTTATTTGTACTGTAGGATCCTTTCTAGTATATACTCACAGGTTGATAATGAACTAGGAGTTGGCTAGAGTAATTTAGTAACCCTAAGCCAGAAAAATGATACACCTTTCTTAGCATAAATAGGCCTAAAGTTATATAAGCAAAGAGGATGTGAATCCACTCTGTGGAGTCATTGAGGGCATCTAGAAGGGGCAGATAGTTGACATTTTAAGATATGTGATGACCAACTTAGGAGAAAACAGGAGGTACTAGAAAGATGAGAAAGTTAAGAATTCCTGAAGCTCCTTACTATATGCTGGGAAGAATCTAAAAACAAAAAACTATGCTGGTTTGGTGTGAAGAATTGCATGTGTAGAATTTTAGAATACAAACTGAAAAGTACCTGGAATTATTTCTGCAGATATTAGTTTTCCAGTTTGAAAAAATGGAACAGATCAAATAGGTATACAGTGGTATCTCACTTCACAAACTTAATTTCTTCCACAACTCTGGTCCCAAAATGAACTCGATGAGAACCGAATCAAATTCAATAGTTAGGTTCAATTTTGACCCCATGGGGAAATTTGATTCAGTTCTCGTCCAATTCAGTTTGTGACCAGAATCATAGAGCAAATTAAGTTCATGTACCGTGGCATCACTGAATCTGATGCACAAAGAAATAAAGTTCACAGGCAAAAAAAGAGATATCAATGAGAAATTAAGGGAAACCAGTGTAGAACAAATAAATATCAACTAGAAGAAATCGCCTTCAACATTTAAAGCACAAAGGATTGATTTTCTACAAAGGAAAGAGAATCAGATAACCTTAGATTCCTCAGATGATATGAAATGACATGTATTAACTTATAGGGAGAAAAGAATATGAGAAAAAATTGTATACTCAGTCAAAATATCATTCATCTGATAGGGAAGGGAGGACAGTGTGTGTGTGTGTGTGTTTTCTTCAAGGATTCATAATATATATTTCATAGTAGTCTCATTATGAAGAAAAAATAAAGGCATATGGATATACATTTATCAGATGATAATTTCACTAAAACAATTATGTTAAATAAAAGATGACAAAGTTGAAAATATAAACAAAAATCATAAAATATATACACATTCATATATATATGTGTTGTTGTAAACATATATTTAGGGTACAAACAGATAATGATACTGTGATTGACAATTTATGCTCTAAACCTAAGTAAAGACAGACATACAGAACATCAGGAGAATCTATAGTAATCTGGAAATAAAAAATTCCAAATGGTTTCAAAAAGTACTTAAATTTTATAGTCAGATACCAAGGATTTAAAAGCCTTTGAATGGTTTCATTTTAATGAAGGTGGGGAGGTAGAAATGGATGAGTAAACTTTTTATTAGAAATAATTATTATTTAATATTGATACATTGATAAAATAAGGCAAGTTAATATTATTATAGTTGAGACCTAATTGAGGCAAATTAATATTCTTATGGTTGAGAGGGTAATATTTGAGATTACTTAAAAATATAGTAGAATTTGAAAACTAATGTAGGGTGTTGATGAGCAAATGGTCTAAACCAGCACAAGTCAAGGCAAGAAAAGAAGTGAAAAACAACAATAAATAGCAGATGGTTTAAAACAGAAAATACAAATTTGGATGGAAAAAGTAAAGCCAAACATTTTAATCAACACAATAAATATATAAATATGAATGGACTGAAATCTTCTCTCACAATATTGGTTTCTGGGATACGACACCTAAATACATGTGTACAGGCACAATTTGCTTGATATTTCAAGTAGTATGCTCAAAGAAAAGACCAAAGAAAATTAAGACATACATATTGTAACAAAGATAAACCAGGAAAATGCAATAAACTAAAGGGAGAAGGAATGGCCAATGGCAAAGCCAAACTGAGAGCCACGTTCATCACGCGGGGAGGAACATGGCTTTGTGTGCAAAGACTTACTCAAATGTATTTCTTTATGCAAAAACAAAATGCTGCCAACTGGAGTAAAAAACACAGGAGATCAAACTTGACGACATGAAGTTACAGTGGAAGATACTAACAAAACTTTTTCAGAAGGCACACATTAAATAAACAATAAGCAGGCATACAAAAAGAATTTGGATCATCCAAGGATTTGATTTGATAGATTCATGCAAAGACCATTTTATTACTCACATTAGATATGTACTGTTTTACATTTACAAAATTAAACACATTCAAAATTTCAAAAGTTGAGGTAGTGTTAGCTTCTTTCATTGTTCACAGTCTTATAAGTAACATGTCAAATATAAAATTAAACAAAAACTTTATGTGATAGTAATTAAGATATTCTTGATCTCTGAAGCAAAATGAATATCAGAATTGAAATTAAAATTACGTATATGAAAAGAACATGGGGCCGGTGAGACAGCTCAGTGGCATAAGCGCCTGCCTGGCAAATGCGAGGTCCTGAGTTCGACTCCCAGTACACACATATGAAAAAAAGGGCCGGTGATATTGCTCAGTGGCATGGGTGCCTGCTGGCGTGCGAGGTCCTGAGTTTGACCCCCAGTACCCACCAAAAAAAAAAAGAAAAGAACAAAACTACATGCTAACATGCATGTGAAAGTAAAATATGTAACACTAGTAAATTTGTAAGATGATTTGTTATTGAAAAGCCAGTAGAAAAATACACTATTTGACTACAAAATACAGAAAAACTAAGTACAAAACTAAGAAGAATAGAACTAATCAAGAGTAAGAACTGAAACTGTAGAAATAGAAAACAACCAAATAGATATACACTACGATTAATAAAGAAAACACTTTCTTCCTACAATAATAAAATAAATGAAATTCTAGCAAACCTAATTTATGATAAAAACACGAGATGGAAAATACCACGTATTAGGAATGACAAGGTTGTGTGTAAGCACAAACATAAATAAATTAAAAGATTTAGAAAAGATGATCAAAACTGTGAATGTGACAGTCCAGTAGAAATGTATAATTCCCCAAAAGAAAAGGAAGTTTCAGATTTCAAGATGGCAGGATGAGCTTTATGTCAATCATTTCCTTATCCCCACCCTATGGCGGCTTCACAAAGTAGACAATAGTAAATGGAAAAAGAAAACAAATAAGCTAAATAAAACTAAACAACAACAATACATTGACAGAAAAAGTGGAAAAGAAATGCAATAAATCCTAAAACTCACTGAAAATATAAAAGGTAATTTTTGGTACAAAGCCGGCCAAGTAATGCTGAATGCATGAAACATAAGACATCTTTAGCTGCATTGTTGTGGCTGCCTGATGTCCTGAATTGATTCAAAACATCTACCTTTCATGATCATTTTGACTTTGGGGAAGAGCCAGAAGTCACAGGGTGCCAAATCTGGTGAATCAGGTAGAGAAGGGCTCACCGTATTGTTTTTATGAGGCTGCATTTCCATTGGATGGCACTCAGCAGCAGCATTCGTTGCATTTTTTATCATACCTTCTAAATACGCTCACGAAAGAGGACTTCCAGAACTGCTTTAGAAAGTGGCAAGAATTATGGGATAACTGTGTTCAAATCTAGAAGTATTTTGGATTGTTTTGGAAGTATTTTGATTATTTGGGAGTATTTTGAAGGGAATTAATGGTAACATGTCGTTCAATGTAATCAGTGTTTTAAAGATTTATGCATTCACTGTATATTTTGATCACCCCGTAGATACTTTTAGATTAAAAAGAAAATAAAACCAAAGGCATAAACAAACACAGAAGAAGCTACTGAAAGGGTGGCTGTGTCTCTAGGGATTTACGAGCCTGGCAATGGAAGAAGCAGGAAGCAGACGGATGGGGCCCAGTGCCCTGAGCAGTTCCAGTGTTAGGACTCTCAGTGGGGCTAGCTTCCTGACCACGTACAGCATTATCCCTTCTTCCTGCAAGGCCACAAAGCAGCCTAACTCAGAGCAGTGGCCACAAGTTGGGGCACTTGTGTTGAAATGATGAGATTATGACAGAAATCCATAAGAAGTGTCCAACTGTCCCCCAAACATACTGCATAGATCTCAAAAGTGCCCCCCACAGTCAAGCAAGTAATAGTCAACACTAAAATATGTGAAAAATGTAATGGTCACTCATTTAATAAAAACCTACCCCATGATGACAGAAACCATATTCAACCAATGGAAATCTTTATACTCTGTAGAGAAACTAAAAGGCATGAATGAAGTCATAGCTTGGTCCTATTCGGTGAGGAATAGAACAAATTGGTGGGAAGAGTGGGACATAAATATGTATTAATAGTGGCAAAGTTTTGTTTGAAAAATAAAACCTTAGGGACACATACTGATCTCTTAAGTGTAAACACTTGAAACGAAAATAAAATAAAATTCTTGGAGGAGCAACAATGACCAAAAATCCTTGAAGCAAAGTTGGCAATACAAATATAAACACTGCAAAAGTAGCGGGATGCATGTAATGAGATAAAAATAGAAATCACTAAATAAGATGGAAAATGTAAAAACTTAGTCATCATTTCAATCAGAATGGGTAAAATTCATCTACTAAAAAATTTTTTTGTGAACAACCAAAGTTAATAGGAATAAATAGAATTCAAGTTGAGAAGCTTTAAAACAGCACAATTTTTCATATTGATGGAAGGCATAATCAACCATGAAAATATTATAGTCAATAATATTTATGCACCCAGCAATATTGCTTAACATACATAAAGTAAAAATGATTAGTCATGAAGGGAAAATTGACAAAGCTGCAAATCTAGTGAGAGATTTTTTTAACACTTTTCTCAGAAATGATAGAACAGGTAACTATACGTATAGTGAAGTATAAAATGTTTGAACAAATAGAATTTGAATTCAATAGAAATTTCATTGTTTTGCAAATTTAAATAATGAAATAAATTTACTTGTACAAACAAACATGTACTAGTTTGAATTTTACAAAGCTGTACTTAAAAAAATAATATATGTGAGACATTAAAAAATATCGATTACAAATTAGGAGTCAGAAGAAATCTCAGCAAGCTACAAAAAGCATATTTCATACAATCTATAGCCATTAAACAAAATGCAATACAAGAATTAATGACAACATAGGAGCAAAAAGATCATACTCACCCAAAAGACACATAGTTACATGAAACATACACATTTATAGTTATTAAATTAGAGAAAACATTAACATGAAATTTATTATTTAAGATTTACAGTAAAAATAACACAGATACAAAACAGTTGTGCTGGTTAATTGATGTGTCAACCTAGCTGGGCCATGGGATGCCTAGATAGATAATTATTTCTGGGTATATTTAGGAGGGTGATTCTGGAAGAAAGCAGCATTTAAATTGGTGGGCTAAGCAAGGCAGATATCCCTTCAGCCTCCTCTTGGCTTTCTTTCTTTGTAGAATTCTGACTAGTACAGTAGTAAATGTTGACTAATTTATGGCCTTAAAATAAAATATTACAGGCTAGATGTGGTGGCACATGCCTATAATCTCAGCACTCAGGAGGCTGAGGCAAGAGGATTTCTAGGAGTTCAAGGCCAGCCTGGGCTACATACTAAATTCAGTGCCAGCCTGGACTACATAATGAGACCCTGTATCAAAAAAAAAAAAAATTAAAAAATAAAAAATAAAAAAATAAAATAAATACTAGAAAAATAGGAAAATTCTATGGCTCAGTATGTAGAGTTAAGAGTGCATGTCTAGCATGCATAAGTCCCTGGTTTCAAACCCAGCACCAGAAAAAGAATTTGGTAAATAAAACTGAGTTTTCAATGTATAATGTTACAATAATAACATGTATAATATAACATGTATAATGTTACAAGTCTTTTTTTTTTTTTTTTTTTTTTTTTGAGACAGGGTCTTGTTATGCAGTTCAGGCTGTCCTTGAACTCTCTATGTAGCCCAGGCTGGCCTCGAACTCACTGTGATCCTCCTGCCTCAGCCTCCAGAGTGCTAGGATTACAGGCGTGTGCCACCACACCTGGCTCTCAGGTCTTTTTTAAAGCAGAAAAAAGAAATGAATTAATAAATATAATAGTAACAAAAAGAACATTAAATGGTGTAGCGTGGAGTTACCCCAAAAAACTGGAGAAGTCCTAAATATATATCATTTATATTAATGTATTTCAATTAAGTACTTAGTTTGGGATTATTTCTTAATACCCTGGCATTTGAGGAGGTGGCTTGGTTACATAGCCCTTGACAGACGTTGGCTACTCCAGGCCAATAATCCCAAGACTCTGACTGACATCAGCCCTGACGTCTAACAGACAAATCCCCGTGGACGTCACAGGAAGAAGGAGGGAGGGCGAGGAGCTCTGCCAAAGCTGAAGACACCGCGGCTCCGAAACAAAACAAGACCAGACAGGAGCAGCGGGCAGGTGATGAATTGCATTGCTTCCAGCCCAAAATAGTCCAGGCCCATTTTCCAACTTTAAGGACCTTCATCAGGACTGGGAACCTCTGCCAGGAAGCAAACGCTGAAGGGAGTGACCTTGAATCTTGGCCGGCTGGTAATGAACTGCAGAGAATTGACAAAATCCAACCGCCTGCTGGAAGATGCATGGCTTTCTCCAGCAGACAGGTGAAAGATGAAATGGATTGGCTTAAAAAAATAAAGAGCTTCAGACTTATTGATTTTTATAAACAAAACCCTTTGGGTGCTCTACAAGTAGAAAGATACTATGACAATCTGTCTTCCAGGAATAAAAATAGAGACTTGTACAAATTAAGTGGGCTTTACTTCTGAAAAGTACGCCAAAGTGGGAACAGCTTTCACTACTGCGCCCTCTTCCCTTCTTTCTTTCTTTTTCTTATTTTATCAAAAAGTAGTTTTCATAGCCTGTTTTGTTTTTTTTGTTTTGTTTGTAAAAAAGTAGAGAGCAATGGTGAGGCCTCCTTAGATTTTTGACTTATAATGGGGATTAGACATTGAGTTGAAGCCGGCTTCCTCAGGGAGGAAACCTACCCTCGTCCGAACATCCTTCCCCAGGAAAACTCTGCCTTCTCGAAGTTCTAACTTAAATGGGTATTTTTGAAGCATCATGTGTAAGTAAAATTTCTTCATTTCTGGATTTATAAGCTTCCTGTTCCTTTCTTTATCAAGTCATTTCCTAGATCGTGTTGTCTATTTACAAACCTAGCCCTTCTACTACTCTGGTGACGGCAGCCAGGAATCACTGTGTTTCCACAAACAATACTTATGTTTCTAAGACCAGGAGGAAAAAGCATAGCAAGGAGGAAGAGGGGGCATAAAGCTTTTAGTGCATGATGAGCCATGGGATGCCTAGATAGCTACTTATTTCTGGATATATTTAGGAGGATGATTCTGGAAGAGAGCAGCATTTAAATTGGTGGGCTGAGCGAGGCACCAATACCTTTATACAGAGGTATTGTAGAAAGCACCACCTGATTATTTCATGTTGTATTGCATTTAACTCACACACTAGCCTTGAGGCGTTGACGTGGATATCTCCAGATCATATAACAAAAGTTAGGGACTTTAGATCTGGTCACAATGCTGGTTCGCACCGTAACCTTGGTCTAATTTCAAAGTAAGATGATGTTTATTTAATAGTAGTGCACAGCTGGGTTTTGAAATGTGGCTGAGAAAAGACAGAAAGCTTTCCCAGGGATGAATGGAGTTGCCAGTCAATATTAACTGGAAGCTGAAACCATTTAAGGCATTTATAGGTCTGATTGATATTCAAAAGGATATTAAGATAACTCATTCTGGTAGCAAGTAAGTTAATTTGCTAAATCAATAGCATTCAAATAATAAAGTCCACAGCACCTGTATCTTTTTTTAATGGCCATAAAAAGGTTTTGACTTGCCTGGTTTAATTATACTTTACTTTTACTGTATCATGTGCATACATCTCTATGTATACATGTACATGCACATATGTTGCATACATATAGAAAGTTATTGCTGGGCATGGTGGTGCATACCTATAATCCCAGCACTCAGGAGGCTGAGGCAGGAGGATTGCTGCGAGTTCAAGGCCAGCCTGGGCTACAAAGTGAGTTCAAGGCCAGCCTGAGCTGCATAGTGAAACCCTGCCTCAAAAAGGCCAAATAAAGTTATCATGTAATAATATATATTTTTACCCATATAGTATACACACATACACATATGTAGATTGTTATGTTTCAAGTAACACTGAGCAATTTTAACTAGTTAAGCACAAATGAGAATTTTTGGAATAATAATCTGCTGTCTCATCAGAACAAAAGAAGTAATGAATCAACAAATGCCAAGTAGGACATCTAATCCAAGGACTTGGATATTAAGAGTTGTCAAAGTTCTCTCCCTGTTGCTAAGATGAGTATGAATTAACTCATACACTTTTTGGCCCATTTTGGATTGGTAGCCAGTCCTGGAGCTGTCAAAACTGGTGTGATTTTATTTAACATGAAAGGGCTGGTGCGAGTGGAGGAAACTCCTTACTGTTTCTGGGATGGTTAATAGCGAGGAGAGAATAATGGTAAACGTGGGAAATAGATTCCTCTATGAGAATTTTGGTGAAAGATTCCTCCACACTGTTTTACTTTAAATATGTAAGAAGGTTAGACAAAGTCAGACCTGATTAAATATTCAGTAAGAAGGCATGTTGGCCAAAGTAGCATCTGGCTCTACTTAGCTGTACCTCCTTGGTCTAGGAATTGTTATAATAAAGACATATTGTATAAAGAGTACAGAAGGACGTATGTAGAATGACCAAGCCTATGTTCTATATGATGTTCCTCAACTTATTATGTGATTATATCCTGACAAACACATCATAAATTTAAAATATTATAAATTGAAAGTGTTTAAAACACTCCTCTCCTCCTCCCTCCTGCTTGTTCTCCTTCTTCCTCTCCTCCTCCTTTTTCTTCTTATTCATCTTCATCCTCTTCTCATTCCTCCACCTCTCTCTGTCTCTCCCCTTCTCCTTGGGATGCTAGTTCTTGGGGAACACAGCCACCCTGCTGTGAGAAACCAACCAGGGAAACTGAGGCTTCCAGCTGACAGCAATGTTAAATGCCAGACATAGAGGTGAGTAGCAAGAAGCAGAACTGAGCCACCAGATGCCACTGAATGAGACAGCCTTTGTCTCACTTGGCCGGGTTGCAGATCCATGAGGTGATTCAGTGTCGCTATCTTTGGTTGTTAAGTTTGGAGTGGTTTGTTAGGAAGCACTAGCTAGTTAATTGGTACTGATACTGGTGACTGGATATTGGATGCAGCCCTAACCAAAATCTAACACTGTGATAGTAGTTTTGACTGACAGACAATAGATGGAAGGACTTAGAGGAGGTCTAAAGGCCCTTTTGTGAGCTGTTGGTGAGCACTTAATGAAAGTGTAGAAAATCTAATTTGAAAATGGAAGGAAAGGGGATCCTTTAAGTCAATAGTCCCCAACATTTTTGGTACCAGAAACTGGCTTAACTGGAGACAATCTTTCCACGACCGTGGTGGGTGGGGTGCGGTGGGATGGTTTCATGATGAGTTATGCACATTACATTTATTGTGCACTTTATTTCTATTATTATTGCATTGTAATATATGGTGAACTCATATAATGATACAACTCATCATAATGCAGAAGAAGTGGGAGTCCTGAGCTTGTCTTCCTGGAACTAGACAGTCCCATCTGGGTGATGGGAGACTGTGACAGCCAAAGTGAACTGCTTATGTCCGGTCAACTCTGTAATCTCCTTTGCGTTGCTGTCACTGCACAAAACCCTGCTTCACAAAAATGCAATGTTGAAAATGGAATCAGGCTTATCAGTGCTTTTGTGACAATCTCAGAATACTCTGCTTTGAATCCTGAATGTATGGAGATTTGAAGATGTGATTTGTATTTTCAAGCAGATGATCTTTTAGCACAGCCAAAGTTAATTCATCTGGGTTGTTTACAAATGGGTCACAAATGCATTTGTTCCCATTCCAGGGCTCTTTTGTGGTTGGGAAGTAATGCTCAAACTCTTTGAAATCTTAGACATGATCATGCACCAGCTCAGTCTCATACAAAATCTTTGCTAATGTTTGAAACATGTCAAAAATCCCAATGTTCACTCATAACCCTCATAATTTCAGTTTGGCTTTGAATGCAGCCAATTTTTCTGATGACTTGAACACAGTTATCATTCTCTCCTGAAGTGACATTGAATTTGTAGAACAGGTTAAATATGCCATAGGAGTTCGCAAGTTTTGTGACCCATTCTGTGTCATTGAAATGTGCTGCCAGTGGTGACTATTTTTCTGAAAGAAATCTTGGGAGCAGCTCTCCTATCTCAAAAACTCTGGCCAGTATTTACCCTTAGAAAGCTATCTCACCTCTGTGTTTAAGAGCAGACATATGTCCTCTGTATCTATCTCCTCACAGAACTGAGTGAGCAGATGTAAATTAAGTGCATGTACTTTAATTTGATTGATAATTTTAATCACATCCTGCCAAATGTTGTTACATTTGGGTGACATTTTTAGGCTAGCCAGCATTCTATATAGATGACACAGTGCATAGACTCACATTCAGAAAAACATTCGATCTGAGTAGTGAAACCACAAAGACATCCAGGCATGGCAGCTGCTCCATCTGAGCATATAAGAACACAAAATGAGCAGTTCAGTTTTCCTGATACGTAGTTATTCAAAGACTTGTATATTTCTGAAGCTGTGGTGTTGGTTGACAACAAAAGTGCACATAAGAAACCCTTATGCAAATCCTTCTGTAAAACGTAACACACAAAAACAAACATTGTTGCCTTGTTGTCAACATTGGGAGACTTCTCAGCCTACATTGTGTACTGAGGTGCCTCACTAATCATCTCTAAGAATTATGCCTCAATATCCTCTGCTATTTCATCAATTCATGTAGTTATTGTACTAGCTGGAAAGGAAACACGTGCCACCTTTGGAACAGCATGTCTCCTAAAAGTTCACAGTTGTCTCTAGCTGCAGGCAGGATTGAATCTTCACTAATAGTAAAGGGCTTCTTCTTAGCTTTAGCGATGTGGTAGCCACTATGAATGATGCTGTCGGTGCAGATACATTTGATCAAATTGTGTCCTTCGATAATTGCTCTTCTTTGTGTTCACATTTTTTTTTTGTGGGTACCAGGGGTTGACCTCAGGACCTTGTGCGCCAGCAGGCGCCCGTGCAGTGGAGTGATATCACTGGCCCTTTTTTCGTATGTGGGTACCGGGAGTTGAACTCAGGACCTCATACTTGCCAAGCAGGTGCTTATGCCGCTGAGCTGTCTCACTGGCCCTGTGTTCATATTTTGATTTCCTTTGAAAAACTCTAAACCCTTGTCTTTTGATGCAGGGTGCTTGGCACCCATGTGGTGAAGCAATTTTGAGGCCTTCCTGGTTTTCTTGCATAGTGGGTCAGCACTTATTGTACAATGTGAACTTGGATAATGTGACTCATCTGTTGCAATGAGTCTGTAATTTCAGTAGGACTCAGTATATGTTTCTAAATGCAGCTTTCAAAAAAAAATAAATGCAGCTTTCTTTGTGCTGTCAGTCTTAAAACCTGCTGCCTTATAATTGGATCTTTCCCTCTTTCTTAAGAACCTTTCCAGGGACATTTGCTTTTTACTCATTTTGGCTAGGGTTAGCTTTTTGGCTTACCAAAACTGTGACTGAGGTGAGTCCCTCATTATGGGAAAGAGGCATGGATGTAAGTGGGTAAATACAATAGTGGACCAGCCATCCATGAACTAAAATAATTGTCAGTTTCTGACTTAAAGTCTGCCTCCAGATGCAGCTGTACAATTGATGTACAACAGCTCACTTTCAACTATAAAGCCTGACATGTGATGCAGCTTTACTCTCACTTACTACTCACTGTTATGAGTCTGCAAGTGATTGATTTACTATGGTCTCTGTGCAGCAAAACCTCCCCACTAATGTTAATCTGTATTTGCAGCTGCTCCCCAATGCTAGCATCACCACCTCAGCTCCACCTCAGTTCATCAGGCATTAGAGTCTCATACACAGTAGGCAACCTTACTCCTTGTGCAGTTCACATTAGGATTTATGGTCCTTTTAGAATCTAATGGCTTCCCTGACCTGACAGCTGTAGTGAGCACCTATGAACAGAGATGAACCCTCACTCACTAGCCTGCTGCTCATTTTCTCCTGTGTGGGCCAGTCCCTAACAAACCATGGACTGATACTTGATATTGGTTCATGGCCCAGGGTTTGGGGACATTTGCTTTAAGCAGTTTAGGGAAATGTGTTGGCAATATCATGTGTTGTAATGTAGCAAGTAGAGAATGCAGCTAATGAATATCTCATCTAGCTCAAGATTTTTCCAGAGTTGATGGTTCTCTGACATTTTATCTTGCTTATCATAAAATGTGAGCAGGAGAGACAAGCTGAAGGAAGATCTTAAATATGAAGGAGTAGAGAATTACTGGGATTGAAAATAAAACTGTTTCTTATTCCTGGATATTCAGTTCCAAAATTAAAAAGGGCTTAAGAGCAAAGATAAGTTCTAGGTGGGACTGTAAGATATCTTACCAAGAGTTCAGAAATATCTAAGGCACATCTCAGAGAGCCACTCAATCAGACAAAAAAACATGCCTTTCACAGCCTTCCCACCCAACAAAAGACCTTGTAAAGGCCATGCCTCAAAGCTGATTTTGACAGAAAATCTAAAGTAGAGAAAAGCTTTTCTTGAACAGAAAATAGAGCCGCATAGATGTGGCACTTGGTTTATTAGAGTTGATTATAAATTAATTCATTAAAAAATCCATGTATTTTGAAAACATGACATCAATTTGGACTGAAAGAAATAAAGACAATATCAAATTACTGCAATTAAAACGTAGTATGAGGAATCTACACAGCTACAAATGCCAGCCATTTCTTATGGGAAAAAAAGGATGACTTGGGGTAAAACCAAGAGGTCAGTGTGTGGAAATGAGAGTCATGGAGAACCAATGCTGAGTTCTCCTTCAGTAGCTAGTGTCATGGTCCAGCTGGGCTTCAGAATTGCTGCAGAACTGTACCTACTATACACCTCCTATTTTCTCTACTTTCAACAGAGAGATCCATAGTTTACCGATACCTGTTCCATCATTATATATGAAGCATGTAAGAGGCACATAATTCACCCAGTTAGCTTAAAAGTCTTCAGATCTCAAGAAACCATATTCAAAACACAGTCCTTGAGGGATTCCACTGGAGGACCCACATTGGTCACTAGCTACGATTTGGATACTAAGAACCTACACTCGGAAATGATGCCTTTTTGAGGAAAGGCTTGAAGTTCTAGGGGGAGACAAATGAATGCATTTGGATTGGAGACATGTGAAATAGCTATGGGCAGAGCGCGGGTTATGCCAGATGGTATTTTCCAAAGCTGGAAGCACCAGTATTTATCTGACCCCACAATTCTTACAGGTTTAGTGACACTCCTCCATTAAGAAATGAGTTCATGTCCCCTTGCCTTGAAGGAGGTGCACTTTCATAACTGTCTTAGGTGACAGAATTAGTAGTGACCCTGTGACTTCCTAGGTTGACTTCTATCTCACGCTCTCTCTCTCTCTGTCCTATTCGGAACACTCACCCTCTAGTAAATCAGATACTGTGCTGGAAGGAAACCCACTCTTGCCTATGTGGAGAGACTGTGCGGCGATGTCTCATGTAGAGAGGATGAAGGGCTGCAGCTTTCACAGCCTCAGCACAGGAATAAACCCCCTCTCAGTGGTTTACGGTCCTCAGCCTTAGAGCTACTCAAGGCGATGCGTACGGGGTGCAGGCTTTCTCAAACCTCGTTTAAACTGTAGATTTGTGAACAAAATAAATTTTACTATCTTCAGCCATACTATTTGGGGGCATTTATTATGAAACCCTAGGTGACTGAACAATATGTTGGGATGCTTACAGTACAAACCTTTGGGATTAATATGACTATTTTACCAACTTGTGCCTAAAATCTGGAGTCGCATGAGCATTCATGCCTAAACAGAGTGGCTTTTGTTGCCTACCTGCTCAATGAGAAACTCACTCCTCAACAAAGCCCATCCTGCCCTTCAGTGTTCAATGCTTAAAGAGAAGACGTGTACATGCACTCCTGTGCACGGACGTGCGTGTACGCACATGTGCAAATGCACACTACAGCTCTCCCTTATCCATAGAAATTGAATACCTTCCATCCAAAGCACAACAAATCCTTTCACTCGAGGAAAATTGATCTCCAAAACTATGTTTCTACTCGTATCTACTTAAAGATTCAGCCCTCACATTCTACCTCATTGTCACTAAAAAACTGGTTTTTACTCTTATTTTCCTTTCTTTTTTTTTTTGGTTTTCTGAGACAGGGCCTCACTGTGTAGCTCAGGCTGGCCTTGAACTCACTTTGTAGTCCAGGCTGGCCTTGAACTCATGGTGATCCTCCTGCCTCAGCCTCCTGAGTGCTGGGATTATAGGCATGTGCCACCATGCCTGGCTGGTGTTAACTCTTAATCAGAGTTACTAATGCAAAATTTTATGCTATCATCCAGATTCTTCATCCACTTTGTAATGGAGATCTCCTTTTGTGTCCTGTGTTGGTGTTGTAATTGAATTGCTAGTCTTTAGTTTCACATCTTTGCTCAACCTTCAGCCTCTCTCTCTCTCTCTCCCCTCCTCCTCTCTCTTCTTTTCCTCTCTCCATCCCCCTTCCTTCCTTCTTACCTTCTTCTGTCTGACCCTACAGGATGCACTGCAAGCAGCCCCCTGGCCTCCTAAATGGCTGGATATAACTGCAGATCGTGCTCCACGCATTGAAGACAAGGTCCCTGCGTCATCCCTGGCATCATCTGCACCCTGCTGCAGCCTTGGCAGCAGAAGTGCTTTTCTACAGCGTTGGTGGGAAGACATAGACAGAACAGATTCCCTTTGTGCAGCGCATGGATGGATGCTCATTGTTGTCCGTTCTGCACTCTTTCAAGGCCTCGCTAACCATTTCATGTGCAGATATCTTCACAGTGTTCATTCCATTTTGCACTCATTTTTTTCTGTTAAAATTAATGTGTACCGGTATTCCTACATGGCTTCTGAAAATGTAGTTTTAATAGTCCTTTATAACATTAAATTTGGTGCACCAACCATAACTTACTCAACCATTCCACTATTATCGAAACAGCAGATTGCTTTCTGTCTTTCACTGCTATGAAGACTACATGCATGGGAACCTACTTAATTTAATAGTATTTCCCCTTGTAATGGACTATTTCTTTAATCCTGTCAAAAACTAAAACATACATTGCATTTTTATTCCCAGCAGTGTTCTGTTCTTATTTTCATTGCCAACTTCATTACAAGGTAGAAAGCATCTTCTTTATTCTTCCTAGTTTCAGGTATCAATCTTATTTATATTTTGCCATTCTAATAAAAAAAATCTAGGTCCCTGAGTGCACATTTCTTCAATCATTATCGTTGGGAAAGATGAACTATATTTTTTCATTGCCGCTTATAACGTTTGCTAGTTACGATTTCTCTTGCGAATTGCCTTTTTTTCTCATTTAGTTTTGCCAAGATGTATAGAAGTAGTTTGCTGTGAAGCCTGTATTTGAAGCCAGGGTGACCAGACTTTGGGCGAGTTACATCATCTCTTTCGTCATCTGTGAACCACATACGAATACAGCCCTTTTAGCTAGGATGAGACAGTAGGTATGAAAATTAATCACGATATATCCGCTTGCCTGGATTAGGAAAGCCTGGCAGATTAGCGAAGCGCACTCTGTGTGTCTGTGGGGCGTTTCCAGAGATAGCTTGCAGGCCAGCAAACCGAGGGCAGAAGACCCACCCTGCTTATGGGTGACACCACCCAATAGGATCATAGCCTGGATGGAATAAAAAGGCAAAGAAGTAGGAAGTTGGCAGGAGTTCAAAGATCTCCACCCTGCTTGAGCGGGTGTGTTTTTTACTGCCAACTTCCGGGTTCATCAGACTTCATTTTCTTCGGCCTTGCAATGCGGATTCATACCAGTGACTCTGCAAGGAGTTTCCAGGCCCTGATCTATGTTGTGGATTATATCCAGAAGTCCCCCAAAGCCCCATGCAGACATAGGTGGGGCTTTGAGGGGTGACTGGATCATGGGTGTGTGATCCTCATCGCTGAATTAACCCACGGATGGGTTTAGAGCTGCGTGTGATGTTGGGAGGCCGTGGTCACTGTGGGAGGTGCAGACATCCCTCCTCCTCCCTGCATCCCGCTGGCTTCTTGCTGCCGTGGATAACTGTATCCTCTGCTGTGCCACCCCGCCTTGAAAACAGCCGATTCTGGGCTGAAACCTCTACACACTGTGAGACAATACAAACCTGTCCTCCTTTAACTTGTAGGTGTTGAGTATTTGTTCCAGCAGTGAGGAGGTAACTAAGGCAGGCTCTCAGACTGGTGCTGTATCCTTGATTCTCCTTGTTCCGCGCTTCCTGCTTCTTGGACGCGGCTCCTGCCTCCTCTGGCTCCCCAGCACGCAGCCGGCCGCTGTGGGCTCTCCCGCCTCTCATCTTGCAAGCCTTCCTGACAAACCCCCTTGCACAATTCAAATAAACTCTGTTCCTCCAGAGAACTCTAATCAGTGCATCGGATGACTGGACGCAAACCGTAAGAACTAAACCTGGAAAGTAGAAAATTGTCAAGAAGTAATTCCTGATTGAGTATCTTGGTTTGCGTCCTATTTTTTACATCAGTAACTTGATTATAATAGGTGTACCACGTGATCACAACAATGGTAATCATTCCTGATTACTGGTGTTTACAAAAAGAACTTTATTGTTTTTCTCTTAGCTGTCATCTTAAATACTGTATTGGTTCTTAGTACATACCACCGATTAGAAAGTGTTTTATAGTTTAAGAACGGTTTGATTTCTACTGAGATCAAGTTTATTTTGCTGTTTTTCTGAATTGAACAAGTGACTTGGTGTTTTGTTACAGTACAGTTTCTAATATTTACCCCATTTTGTGTTTAAAAGCATCACCTTATTTGGTCACGATGGTAATGTGTTGGTGAGCCATTGACTTTTATTAAGAAAGAATTGAGAGTTTCCAAATCTATAGTCATTGATTTACAGTTTTCTGTCTGCTGGATCGAGGTATATTTTGATTATCAGAATTATGTTTCCCTCCTAAATTAAGTTTAGTTTTCTTTATTTCTTCTGGGTTTTAGGTTGTTTTCTGTTGTGTGGAAATTTTCTGCTGCTGAATGTTTGCAAGATCTAGTTCTAAAAATCACTAAGACCCCGGGCTTTCCCTGGAGTCCTCAGCAGAATCACCAGCTGCTTTGCACGCTACCTACTGATGCATTTTTCTATGCATTTTGGAGTATTTTGGCAATCTGAATTAATATTTTATAAAATTACCTGTTATTTTTAAATTTCAGATTAATATATGCCATCTGTTGTATTTCATTATCATGCATTCCTTTGAAATTTTTCTTTTAACTCCTGTCTTCCTTTTTGATTTCTTTCTAGGTTTCCTCTTTTTTCAGATTCGCTTTGTTGGATATTATTTTCCAAAACACAGGATATAGTGGTCTGATAGTTCAGTTTTTAGCTTTTTTATTGTTGTCATTTTTTTCATTAAGCATCAGATTTTCTCCTTCAAAAAACTTCCAGTGCCTAACATCGTTATTTATTTTATGTATATTTGCTGTATGATTTAACTCCAAATAAAAATTTTTAAATTTAAGACTCTTTCTTGATTTTATTTTTATTGTTTTGTAGCACTGTGGATTAAACCCTGGGCCTCTGCACTGAGAGAAAGAAGGAGAGCGAGAGAGATGGAAACATAATGGGCTCCATCTCCAGCCCATTTTTTGAGGCAGAGTCTCCGTAATTTCCCCAGCCTGGGCTTGAACTTGTGACTCTCTGTCACAGCTTTGCGGAGAGCTGGGATTATAGGCCTGTGTCACCAGTCCTGGCTGGTTTGTGGCTTCTTACTGACTACCCACTTGGTGTTCGGCCTTTCATCCATGATGTATTTATGAATATGATTCATGTGAGTATGAATATTATTTTCACTGGAAGCTTACATGGGTGAAAAAGAGTTATTGGTAAGTAAGATTGAAAAAGAATGATGGTAAGCATTACAAAATGACCACAGAGTCCCATAAAGATATAGAAAAGGAGTATATATGAGAAAGATCATGCAGTGTTTGTAAATATTAAATATTAAATATTACTTTTGCTTTTCTTTTGTGCCCTGGGTCATCTTTAAGACATAACCCAAAATACTTGACTCTACTTTTTGTGAATCTCCCTTCTGCTATTCTCTTTCATTCCTCAGGTGGGCTATGTTCAAACATTGGCCCACTCCTTCCTTCCATCCTCCGTCCCTCCACCCTCCCTTCCTCCCTCATTCCCTTCCCCACTCTCCCTTTCCTTCCTTTTCTCTTTTTCTTCCTTCCTTCCTTTCTTCCTTAATTCCTCCCCCTCCCTCCTTCCCTCCCTCCCTTCCTCCGTTTCCTTCCTTCCTTTCTCCCCTCCCTCCCTCTTTTCTTTTTCTTTCTTTCTTTCTTTCTTTCTTTCTTTCTTTCTTTCTTTCTTTCTTTCTTTCTTTCTTTCTCTCTCTCTCTCTCTCTTTCTTCCTTCCTTCTCCCTCTCTCTTTCTTTGTTTCTTTGTTTCTTTCTTCTTTCATCATAGTTTAACTAATCATCCCATCTGTGTGTCTATGCAGCTACAGGCTCAGAAATCTCTCTTCACACCCAGCCAGTGCACCAAGTGCCGTGAGTCAGCCTAGAATAGCAGTAGCTCTCTGCTCTGGTCCTAACGATATATTCTGCTTACTACAGCACAGAGTTTCCCAGAGTGAACCTACAATTAATAAAAAGTGCATGAGAAAATAATTTGGGCATCTTTGTGTTAAAGGTTTGTCTTTTCTATTAGATTTTTCAGAGACTGTAATGTGTTTTGGCGTCTCCAAGAAAGAAACAGAGAATGCAGCATTTTCATAGTAATTTGATGTGGGGGCCTTCTTGAGGGAGTGCAGTTCCTTGCAACAGGCTTTAGGAAGAGCTCTTTTCTACTAGGAAGAGCTCTTTTCTACTACCATCTATGCACGGGCTTGGGATCCTACCAGACTGAGAAATGGAGGGGCAGAATGGCCGCTGAATTTGTCCACATGTATAGGCAAATGTTAATGGTGGGATAAACCAGAAGTAAAATAAAGAGCACACTCAAAATATACAATACAATATGTAAATATATATCTAGACATACAAGTTATATAATATGCATACATTATATAACTGTTGTAATATAAAATCATCTTGAAGTAATATAAAACTAAATTGTTTTATTGAGACTTTTGTCTCGTGTGTGATGGATTACATAGAGAATGGCTCCTGGAAGATTCAGGAGAAAAAGACTGATTTGTGAGACAGCAAAATAGCATGAAAAATGTAACAAATGACTGCAAGACTGGCTTTTTATTTTTAAATTGGTGAGTCTTATGATTCCCATTTATAGGAACCAAACTATTCTGGGCAAAAAGTCTAACAAATTGAATCTACCTCCACTTGGATGCTGCTAAAGAGGGATAACAGTGAGGAGAGAATTTTTATGTTCTAGAACACGAAAACCACGAGGACTGACTACAGGTTGGTAATAATTCAAAACAGAATGACAAAACAAACTATCAACACAAGGATCTTTATTTCCAAGTACAATAAACAACACCCTGTTGTTTTTTTCTATAATTTATTTCTAAATAATTTCAGATTTATAGAAGATAATTCTTGATAAGAATATCACTATCTAGCATGAAAAATTTAACAAAATTCAGCAAAAATGTACAAGTTCATATTCATCATTCTATCTTCTTTTGAAGAAAAGTTGCAGAATTCATTTCTACACACCCTGTACCCAGCTTCTCCCACTGCTCACACCTCACGTATCTGCGGTACAATGATCAAAAGTAAGAAATCAGCATTAGCGCAATACTAACAACTAAACTGCAGACTTTATTCAGATCTCCGCTTTTTCTACTAATGGGTTTTTTGAAATGTACATGACTTTTATTTGTCATGTGCTCTTAGTCTAAACTATCATTACTTGTTGTCTTGGTTACTTTTCTCTAGTAGCTGAGACAAAATACCTGGTGCCCAAAATTAAGGAAGGAAAGGTTTTATTTAGCTCACAGTTCATGGAGTTTTCAGTTCATAATCAGTTGGCTCCAAGGCAGGGTGGCATGGCTGAGGGGCAACAGTTCATGGCTGCAGAAGACAGAAAAAGCAACAAGAGCAAAAAGGGAGGAGAGGGGAGGAGAGAGAGAGCAAACCTCTTTCCCTCCCTTATATTGTATGCAGGCTACCCGCCCCAGGGTGGGTGTAGCACTCACGCTATAATCCCAGCACTAGACAACGAATCAATCACAAGCCTGCCCCCCACGACTGCATGAGGCTTTGGGGGGGCATCCAGACACAAACCATAACACTTTTCAATTATTCGTTGTCTGTCTTGGTGACCTTGACACTTTTGAAATGTACTGGCCAGGTAGTCTGTAAAATGTTCCCTGATTTATTATGCTTGTCTGATATTTTCACATGCTTAGACTACGCTGTATATTTTGGGAAGAACAACTCAGATTTGATGGCATTGCTAGCAAGGACATGAAATGTCAGTGTGACTGGGGATGTTAACCCGGATCACTGGGTGAAGGCCATGTCTGCCAGGATTCCCAGCTGTAAAGTGATTATCTTTCCCTGCTAGATGCGGCACACCAAGTCCAATGCACAGCCAGGGACAAGGAGGCAAGCCTCATCTTCTGGAAGGAGAAATATCAAAGAAGTCATGCACATATGTGCACACTGTACTAATTAATAAATACATCAGGAAGTTTCGTCAGAAGGGTGCCATATCCCGTGCTGCTCTAATATTGCACCCTTTAGGCACAGCCACTGTCACTATGGCATTCTCGTGGTGATTTCCCATTTCCTTCATTCTTCTGTTTACACATTAGAATCCTTTGGTAAGAAAAATTGCCCTTTCTTCTTCATTTTTATTTATCAATGAAATATTTCTACCAGTGTAGACTTAATGGATATTTATTTTATTCTTTGGGTTATTGCTCTAAACTGTTACTTTATATTTTCTTACTCAAATGATTCGAACTTTAGTCACAGGAAGCTCTTTCAGGTTGGCTCTTGTGATTTAAAGACATACCTCCTGCTGACATTTTTCTGCTTTTTAAAGCTTTTCCTTAATTTCTGATATCAAGAGATTCTCTTGCATTATCTTACAGTCTTCTCGCTCCAGCTCTGGAATTGTCCATTCTGTATAGAGCTCGGAATGTAGAGATCAAGATTGATTTCTCTTCTGCAGAAAAAAGTATATGCACACATATATTCTCTTATATATATGTAGATATATATATATTTTTTTCCTGTACATACATACACACATACAGTTTTTGTACTTAAATATCTATAAACATTTCAAAAAGTGTAAGTTCATTTTGATCTACCCAACTTCAACCCAGCATCTTGGGTTCATTCTACCATACCATTCTTTACTGTAATATCTTTTTATGCGAGGGAAAAACCTGGTTTACTTTGTTCAGTTATATATTATTTTGTCAATATCTAGAATATATTTAAAGTAATTTCAAAATAACCAACCTGTACTACTGTGAGAAACAGATTTTTCATTCAGAAACTGGGCTTTTTTCTTCAGCACTTTTTGCCTTCAGCCTCATTGTATTTAGTTGAAATCACTGCTTCCTGAAGATAGATATATAGGCCTCTTCTTTCCCACACCTCGAAGTGTGGTTATGTTACACAGTGGGGATCCAGCTGGAGCCACACGCCAACGTCTGGGTCGTGGGACCCTCTGATTTTCTGCCTTATTGTGTTATCAGTTAGCAGAAGTGTTGACGCCCCCAGCTTCCATCATAGATTTATCTGTTGCTCGCTGCAGATCTGTATAGAGACGATTTAAAGTATATAGGTGGATATGCCTAAGTTATATGCAAATGACACCATTTTACCTTAGGAACTTGAGTAAGCACAGATTTTGATATCTGGAGGGGTCTGGAACCAACCTCCCCGGAATGTTGGGAGGTAATGGTAATTTTTTTTTTTTTTTGTGGGTACCTGGGGGTCGACCTCAGGACCTCGCGCGCCAACAGGCACCCGTGCCGCTGAGCGATATCACCGGCCCCTTTTTTGTATGTGGGATTGGGGAGTTGAACTCGGGCCCTTGCGCTTGCAAGGCAGGCGCTTATGCCGCTGAGCCATCTCACCGGCCCGGTAATGGTAATTTGAATCTCTGCTAGATGTAGACACTTTTAGGATGAATATGTCATCTCAGAAAATTAAAGTGTTTTATCTTCGATAATATTCCTTCTTTTGAAGTTAACATTTTGTGAAATTAATACTATTTATTGATCATTTTGTGTAATTTAAAGTGGATTTTAAGTGTAGATAGCAGTGGTCCGGTCTTACCTTGTACCCAGTTTAACAATCTAAATCTTTTAAATAATGTCTGTATACCAATTACCTCCCATGGGATTACAGATACGATTAAATTAATAGCTACTTTCTTGCTGGCTGTTTTTTATCTGTTCCATCAGTTCATTATTTTTCTGACTCCTTCTGGATTTTTTTTGAGGATTTTGTTTTCTCTATTGACTTACTTATACCATTTAGAACTTTTAGGGGTGGCCCAAAAGTTTATAATACATATTTTTAATTAATCTGAGTCTACTTTTGATTAAGAGTATACTGCTTCTCATCTAGTGTAAGAATCTCATAAGGGTATATTTCCACCCCCACACTATCCTTTGTAATATTGTCATTTGTCTTAAATTTATATTTACTACAAGCATAAATGTATTATATTGTTTTTATTCTATTTCCAATGATCTGCATTTTATTTTCTACATCCAAATTTCCAAATGTGCATTCTCTTTGCTTCTAGAATTTCCATTAATATTTCTTATCCAGTAGGTCTGTTAGCAATTTACTGTCTCAGGTTTTGTTTGTGTGAGATCATTTTTAGTTCCTATTCCTTTAAGTTTTCACCTTTCATAAAAACACAATAAATAGGATAATTTTTTTCTCTCAAACACTCTTTTGTCCCTTTTCACACACACCCTTAAACTCACCCCTAATTCTTGACATTGACAACTCTATTATTTGTCCCTAGAGCTCTTTTTGAGAATGCTATATAATTAGAGAATGCTTTGAAATTAATCCAAGTTGTTAAGTATCAATAGTTTATTTTCCTTTTTGTTGTCGGACAACACTCTGTTGTATGGTTGTATCACAGCTTACTTTTAATTCACCAAATCACATTTGCATTATTTTAAATGTTTAGCAATTATGAATAGAGCTTCTACCAGTTTTCATGGATTAGTTTGTGTAGAAACACAAGTTTTCATTTTTCTAGAGCACACATTCTCGATGAAGGAAATAATATTCTTAAGGGGAAAAAAATTGGTTTGGGGGCAAAAATATCCTGTATCTGCTATGTATAAAGCACAGATGTACATATGTAAACAGATACACAGTATATCTGTAGTATGAAATTTCACAGGGAGATAACTAGCAAAATAGCTTAAAGAGATAATGAAAAACATGTTTGCAAACATCGTCCTAGAGTAGATTCCTAGAAGCAAGATGTTGGATTATACTTTCAGTGTGTTGATCTATATAACAAATGGTGGAAATGTTTTCCAAACTAGGTACGACATTTTGCATTCCCACCAGCAATGTACATGGCTTCCAGTTGCTCTACACCCTTGCTTACTGTTGGTATCACCAGGACTTTTAATAAGCCATCCTTCTAGGCCTGTACTGGTACCTTATTATTGTTTTATTTTGCATTTACCTAACGAGTAACATCAGAGCACGTATGTTATATGCTAATTTGTCATCCTTATATAATCTTTGGTGAAGTTTATTCAAGTCTTCATGATTTTTAAAAAAATAACTATTTTTTCATGGAAGTTTATATTCCCAGAAAAACTGTTTAGAGAGTACAGAACTCCCATACACACCCATCCCCCCACCGTGTTCCCCTATTATTAACATTTTTGCATTAGCGTGATACATGTGCTACAGCAGTGGACCGATATGGATACATTTTTATTAACCAAAGGCCGTAGTCCACATTAGGTTTCACTCTTTGTACAGTTGTATGGATTTGAACAAATGTGTAATGCTATGTATCTACCATTAAATTATCATACAGAATAATTCAATGCCCTAAAACACGCTGTGTAACTCCTGTTCACCCATCCTTCCCCTCCACCTCAAACCATGACAATCACTGGTTTTTGTATTGTCTTTATGGCTTTCCTTTTTTCCAGAATGTCACATACTTGGAGTCATATAGTACAGAAATGCTCTAGCCTGGGTTCTTTCACTTACATACATTTGTTCTTTGTATCATTTCATCACTTAATAGCTTATTTCTTTTTATTGCTGAATAATATTTCAAGGAATCATCATACCAGTTTGCTTATCCACTCATCTACTGAAAGACAACTTGGTTGCTTCAACTTCTTAGAAATTGTGAGTGAAGCTCCTGTAAACCTTTATATGCAGGATTTTGTATGGACATAAGTTTTCAACTCATTCCCAACTCATCCTATTCAGAAAAGCATAACTTGATGTCAAAATCTGACAGTTTGCAAAGAAGTTCAGTCTGTCTTAGATACCTAGGTGCAAAGAATGCTGAAATACTTTTTATACCAAATCTAGTGTTACATAAAAGCAAATGTGACTTTTAACCGGGTTTCTTTTTTTCTATTCTGGGAATTGACATTTGAAAATCAATCATGTAATTTATCACATTAAACAGAATAAAGAAAGGAAATCATATAATCATCTCAACTGTTGAAATAAAAAAGATTGGTTAACATTGAGAAATGATAATGATTAATAAATAATGAAACATGAGTGCACACACACACATGCACACAGACTCCACCTATCAGTTCCTGATTCATGTGTGAATTTTCAAAGTTTCAATGCAAAGGAGGTTTAGATTTTGAGATTCATTGGAATAACTTTAGCAATGTTGATTTACAAGATGCAGTAGAAAGGGGAATCCACTTGCTAGAACAAAGCAGGTGTTGGGGATATATTTAGTTAATCTTTTGGGTAAAACCACCACTTCTGATAGGATGAAAAAGAAAATGTCACGTCTGTTAATGCCTCTCTCCTCAGACAGATCCTGGGAACGCAGTCCAACCCAGAGCAGAAATGGCTACAATGCGTCAATGCAGATCGTCCTGAAAGTCCTGGAATTTCCCAGCTTTCCGGAGAAGAACCTTGTCCCTCTGGACCAAGAGCGGTACAGCCGTGGTGGAGAGCCAGATTTCCCCAGGCCAGGGAGAGGTGGTTATCACCACAGTGTCTGGGGCCCCATCTTGGAGGAAACAGAGAGGGCAGTTATTGGTGTAGCTCGACACTGGGGTAGCAAACCCTTGTCCCTGTGTCCGGACACTTGTGGCGGAGTAGGTCACGGCTGGACACTCGCTTCCCACTAGCTTCCCACTCTACCCCAGGACTCTGGGGACCCAGGCGGCATGTTTTCAACTTGAAGCTCCTGAATGTGTCATTTCTAATTAGAGACAAAGTTGAAAAACAAAGATACACATCTCACACACTTAAGTTTGTGAACCACGCAAAGGGTTAGAATTCTGGAGCTAAAGATCTAGACATGGGAAGTGCCCTAGGTTTTACACCAACCTGGTCCCTGTAGAAAAAACTGCTATCTCTCTGCTAATTAGGGACCTGCTCCAAGTTAAGGGATGGCCAGGTGGAGAAAAGGAACGCAGTCTAGGTGCAGAGAAGGGCCGCAATGTGGGGTCTTCGAAGATGGGTCTTGATGCTGGTAGTATCTTGGAATATGGGCTGTGAGGACCTCCCCCACCTCATCCATGGTAACATGCAGAGGGTTTGTCTCATTTGACTTTTTTTTATGTGTTTAACATTAGCCTGACAAATCAGAATGGTCCAGTAGTCTGCGGAGCCCCAAGTTTGGCCTCTATGGAGCACTCTTCTGGGGGTCCAGGTATGAGATCCCCATCACTGGCCTTCAGAAATATTTCTCAGCTTACCACGCTCAAGGGGTCTCCCCGCACAGCTGGATCTTAGCAGGTTTCATCTTAGGGGTGCAAAAGTTGTTAAAAGTAGATCTCAGAAAATGAGATTCTTCAGGCGAAGCAAGTGCTTAAATTTAGATCCTCAGCCAAACTCTGCTTTTAAATAGTGGGAGACCTTGGGAGAGGCCGTTTCACATCTTCAAATCTACTCAGCAAAATAGGCACATGTTCCTATTTTGATACTGGGAGATTACACTAGAACCTTGAAGTTCAGCTTAGCTCCTCTTTTTATATAATTAATTACCAAAATACAGAAGTCAGTATTTGTCATCCTAAAATAGGAATTGCCCATATGTTGAGATTTAAACATAGAATAAAGTTTGCTGTCTAGCTCCCTTCCCTCCAAATCCATCCCCTCTAGGCTGACATATTTTTTGTTTGCTCTGAACTTGGAAATAGAATGTTTGGGCTCTGAGACGCCCCTTGTTTCTTTCTTTTATGGGAGCAGTGTAACATACACTTCTATTTTGGACAGAGAACTTCTGTTTTGAAAGTTTGGGGAAGAGGAAGCCCTGCGGCCCTTTGTCAATACAAAGCATATGTTAGTGCTGAGCAGAGCTGGTTTCTCTGAAGAGGGGGTATGTTTGTCCTTACCCTGTAAGGTGCCAAGCGGAGGACAGACAGTGTGACTGGTGTCTCAGCGAGGCTGAGTCCGTGTGTGAGTAAGCGAGTGCTATGAGACAATCCAGGTAGTTTCCTTGGTGGGGACCAAAAGTGAAGGGGGGATTGTGGCATCGAGAGGAGCTCTGCAGCATGCTCTCTAGAGCAGGTGGGCCGAGTGTGGAGGGGCTCTGGTGTCAAGCACAGATGGTGTCCTCTAGACTCAAAGATGGCCAGAGGCTTCCCCTTCTTGACAGAGCCATGTTACCTAAAAGAGTTTTGCATGCAGTTGTACAAATTTGCATCATTGGAACTCTGGGTGCTGGTTTCTTGATTATGCTAGGTCAGTGTGTGCAGTAGAAAGCACGAGGACTTCAGAATCTCACTGGAATTAGCCTTGGGGACTTTGGACATGTCATGTCTCTTATCTGAGCTTTATTTTCTTCTCTGGTGTCATGGGGATAATTGTTAGGAAAAAGGAAAGGAAGGAACAGAGGTCCAAGCTCGACGGGACAGGTTTATTGCAGAACAAACCCGAGAGGGAGCGCGCTGGCACTAGAGACCAGACCAGCTGCTCTCCTACAGGCTGTGGGGTCTTTCATAGGTTCATGGGGTAGGGAGTTCAGTGAGGGGGGGTTGTGGCTCCCTGCCAAGAGCGAGGCTTGAGAGAGCACGAACATCATGGTTGCCCAAGGACGACGCTTGGGGAAGCTCAGGGAGGAGTGGCTGCTCTCACTGGCAGGGCCGATCGCGTTCTGAGTCCCAGGTGCAGCCGAGGTGGGAGGGGCAGTTAGAAGGTCTCTGGTTAGGATGGCGGTGGTCGGATTCCTTCAATAATAATTATTAATAATAATTTTTGTGCAGATTAAGTATGAGAAACACATCATATATACCTAGAAAGTAGATTAGCTATTTTCGTTCTGTCTATTTTTATTATTTAGTGACTATTTTTAGTATGAAAATAAGATAAGCATTCTCTGGAAAAACTCAGACCATCCAACTCTGAACATCAGCCCTGGCTGTCATTTTTGATCAATCTGTACAAGCTAACAAGTTGCTTTTCTCTTCTCTATTGTTTGTATTAATCAACCCATCTCAGCTCAAGAAATACAATCTATTTATACTTTCTTTCAATAACATGGTTGGCTTGCTGAATACAGCTATCTGATGTGGAGTCCTCACAAGATCTATATACTTGTAGGCTCATTTCAGGACACCTACACCACCCTCCCTGTCTACACACACACACACACACACACACTCGCACACACACGCATGCACACACACGCATGCACACACACAAAGAGCTGTGAGATTTGAAGCATTTATTTATGTTTTCATTCTACTTCTCTCATTTTGAGCATGAGTTAGCTAAGATTTTGAGAGTTCAAACCCAGAGCGAGGTCCTCAGATTTGGAAGTGACCTCAGTAGAAGTAGTTATGCAATTGTAGGTTCGCAGTTCTCCTACAACATCCTTGAACTTTTTCCCTCTGTTCATCCATCCCCAGATAACTGACTGTCAGAGAGGCAGCCTCCAGCTCTCTACAAGCTCAGTGGCTCAGCAGCTTCCTTTCCATATTGAATGGAAGCCCAGTGCTGATGCATTCACAGGGTTCCAGCTCCAGGGTCCACGAAGTCGAGTCGGATCCTCTCCCACATTCTGATGCCTCCATGACTTCCTGACATCTTTCCTGTCAGAGCCTCTCACTGTGGCCTTCCACATCCTGGACGGATGCTGTGAACTGGTCCAGCAAGTAGCAGACAGAGGCAGGTAGTAAGGGTGCAGTACCAGACAACCCATGAGTGCATATTTCTAATTTGCAAAATGGGGATGAGTCCCCACTCTGCAGGCATATTCTGAGAAGGTGGAATAACTGTGTTTATTTCTTTGCCTCTTCCCCTCCTAAATCCACATGATTTAGCCAGAAGTGTATTTTTAACTGAGCGATGGAGGGATGGTTGGTGGAAATCCAGGCTTCAGATCTTTTCTGTGGTTAAGGATGAAGTCCAATATTAAGAAAACAGGAAAGAACCAGAGATCCGTTGCATTGCATTCATATTTTTTTCCAAAAATTATTTCATAATTACATTGCCTTGAAGTCATACAATTAATAGTTATGTATCTTATCCCATTATAGTAGCTCTGATCTTCAACAAATTTCAACTTTAAACAAAATGTATATCACCTATTATATTTATAAAAATAAGGGAAAGAATAAAAATACCACAAAGCTGCAATTTAAGTAGCAATTAATTTGAGTGAGCTTCCTTTCCCCCATCCTGGCTGCAAAACAAAATCAGGATCTCATAAATACAGCTAGTCTCCATGGCTGGCTGTATGCTTCCATTTTTCTGAAAATCACAAAAAATCATCCCTTAGCGAATTATTTGAGAATTTGGGTTTTTAAACTAACTTCACTGAAGGTCTTTCAAACAAGCACAGTGCTAATTGGATTTCTTTACTTTAATAATACTAACAGGACCCTATGGTGAGGTCTCTGAAGCTATTAAAAAGTGTGGAGAGACAAGGCAGCCTTCCCTTCCCTTCCGTCCCTGAGTCCTGGTCTGGGATACCGACACCTATCCTGGCTGGTGTGGTTCAGGGATCACCATGGTGGGCATCACGGCTGCCAGGAGCAGGCTGAGGAAGGTGTGGGAGGGGACAGGCAGAATGTGTCCCCTCCCAGGATGACTATCAGACACCACGCCAGTCACTCAGGAGGTCAGAGCATCAGACCCTACTCTATTAGAGGCTGAAATCAGGTTTTCTTAAGGAATCTGCCCTAAGGTACAAGGACTGTGAGGCTCTTGGATTTGGGGGCAAGGAAGTGTCTAGTGTCTGTTGTATGTAGGACTCACAGACTGGGTTGGAAGTTTTAGGTTGATAGGAGCAGAAGTTGGATCCCACCCCAGACAGAAGGGAAAATGCAGATCTGAGAAACTGAATATGAAACTCGGTACTGGGCACCAAGCCCACAAATGGGCTGCAGGGTCTAGAGGGGCTCATCTGGAGACTGCTCCCTGCTTCATACGTCACCCAGAGCCTCTGTCCTCTCAGAGCCATCACTGTCCTCCCCACTGCTGAGGACAGCCAGGAAAGCAGGTGTTCTCAGCGCTGGGACTCAGGTGAGCTTCTCCCTGCAGCTGGTGGAGCCATGGAAGGACAGGTTATCCTAAACCCAGGGGACTGGGACACAGGGAGCAGCTTTTGCTTAACGATAAGAAAAGGTCTTGACGCCTCTCCCCTGTCTTCGGCTCCCCTCCGACATCACAGTCCTTCTCCTGCTCAGATAAGATGCTCACACTGGGGTGCCAAAATTAATAATTTATTTTCATAGATGATGAAGAATTTCACATAACTGCTAAGTATTATTATAATTAGGGAGCTAAGCAGATGCATTTATCTTGCATCTACTAATTAAGCAGGGAAGTAAATTAATTTTTCCCTAACCCTGCTCATTTTGCCTGTTGGTTATTTTTATATCAAGTACAAGGAGAAAGCCTTATCTCTTTCAGTATGGATTATATATGCTGTGCTCCTCTGTCCAATCAGTTTAGATAAAACTGGATCCACCCTAGAGAATTTTTATTTGGGGGAGTGGGGTGGGAGGAGGAGATAAGGCCTCCTTGTCTAAGCGAGTTATAAATAGCTGGCAAATAAATAGAAAGTCCCAGCTGCTGTTGGGGGGAAAAATTCCTTTTTCTCCTCTTGTTACTGTATAATTAGCATGAGTCACTGTCCTCTTGGTTGGGAGTGTGTGCCGGAGAAAAGGAGGAGGCGTGGAGGAGACACTGGGGTGCCGGGAGCTGGGAAAAAGACAGCCAGGCTTGAGTCTGGAGAAGGTGCTGCTTGTTCTGTGTTGAGTTTCCCAAAGACAGGAATCTCAGAACCAATGAAGCAAAGCAGCTTTCTGGTCCTTGTGTGTTCAGGCAGGAGGAAAGGGACATTGTTGTTGAATGGGTCCCCAGATAGGATGCTGAATGCATGCCCCATTCATTCCATTTCCTCATGACTGACAGCCCATGGTCTTCCTCACGCACTTCTCAAATGCCTATACCATCTAGGGGTTCCCATTTGGTCCCTGCGTATCCCTGCTGGCAAGATCTGGGCCACTCTATTTCCACTTTGGCCACCACCATATCCCTGGAGAAAGGCCAGGCCTCTCCCAGGCTACCTCAGCCTGTGCAAATCCAGCTGTTCTCTGAGGGGTTCTGGAATGGATTTTCCCTCCTGTGCTTATGGGAAATCATGCAACTGCTCTATACTACCCTCCCTGCTCCCGCTGACACTCACACACTCATTCTCACTCACGTACACCCCAAAGCAGCCTGGCTCCCGGTGCCAGTGGGAACTCCACGGGACAGTCCCAAGCCTGCTGCTCAGACACAGCCCCATCTCTGCTCAAACTCTGCTGGGCCATGTTGGACAGCAACCTTGCAAGACAGAGCCCGGACTAAAGCAGGGTGAGTGAGGCAAACGTTAAGGAGGTGCTGACTCGGGTGCTGATTCTGTACTTGTATGTTCCTGAAAACAAGGGGCTCCTCAAATCATGCACTCTGGGAACCTGCACTGCCTCCCCACGGAGTGTGGTGGGCTGAATAATGGCTCCCAAGGATGTCCAGGCTGGATTCCTGTGACTTGAGAAAATGTTACCTTATACGGTACAAACAGAGTTTTATAGATGCTAAATTATGGATCTTGTAACGGGGAGACTGCCCTGGATTTTCTGAATGGGCTTTAAATGCAATCACAGGTATTTCCATAAGAGGGAGACGGAAGGACCCTTGACTATGGGGACAGAAAAAGGGAAATGTCATGACCTTGGCAGAGGGCAAGATTTGAAGACTACACTGTGGGCTTTGAAGATGAAAGGGAGCCACCAAGCCAAGGAGTAGGGATGGCCTCCAGAAAGTGGCAATGCTGGGGACGAGATTCCTCTCCAGAGCACCTGGAGAGAGTGCAGCCCTGCAGCTAGCACTTTGATTTTGGCCCCTTAGCCCATTTTTTGTCTACAGGACTGTAAGGGAACAAATGTGTTTTCTTTCAAGCCAACAACTTTTCGGCCCTTAATTTTAGCAGCCATAGGAAATCAGTACAGGAGACCACGCTTCCCTCTACTCTTGACTTCTCCCAAACCAGCCCTGCTGCTTGTGACTGAGAGCTGGGAGTGGGATGGAAGGTCACAGACCACTCAACCACACACACCAGAGCCAGTTCTTGATTTCCTCAGAATCTGAAGCCCATTGCCAGAGATTTGTCGACTGCAGCTCCAAAGTGCAGGTTTGACACAGGTGGTGAGGTGCGAGGCCCAGGGAAGGGAGCAGGAGCCTTGGTAAATTTCACAAGGTTCTTTATCTCCACAGGGCATCAAACAGGACATTTTCTACACTAAGATATTTACCTACCCATGGCAGCGCAGCTCACTCTCAATATGCAAACAAGTAAACAGAGCGCGAGAGGGTTAATTTGTTTTTTCTGGTCTCACACTTAATAAATAACATCGTAGAGATTCTTTTTCCACCTAACCTTTATTTTCTCATTCAAACAAGGAATTTAAAAACCCTGCCTGGAGCTTCCAAGATCTGAAATTCAACATCTGTCGCTTATAATGAGCCCAGGACCAGGGAAAATACAACTCCAACAGCCACTAGCAAAGCAGCCTTCTTTAGTGACAGATGGGGTAGAGTGAGAGGCCTCACCGAGGCTAGAAGTCCTGTGTGATGGTGTGGCCCAGGCCCCTCAGCCTCCTGGGTGTGGCTGGGCCCCCATCACCAGCCTGCTTCTCTCTACCCCACCTAGGCTTGGGCACTGGGCTCCACCATGTCGAAAGAGTGGTGCATCTCCATCTCCCCTAGTTCTGTTAGGTGCACTTGCTGTGCTCGTACTGTCCTCATTTATTCACTGAGGCACAAGTGCCCTTTATGGCTAACCTTCTCCTGATACCCTCTGGGCAGAACCTGGCTGGCTTTCTCGGTGTTTAGAGTTTCTTCCTAAAACCTTAGCTCCCTGCTGTCCAATTGTTTACTTTCCTCCTTCCCACAACACGCAGAATCTGTATCTCACTAATTCTGCATCTTTTCCCTTAAGCGGCTGGGCACAGTGCCCAGTACATAAAGGTTACTCAATAAATGTTTGTTCAATGAGTGAATGAATTAATACATAAATATAATAAAGTGGAATGTTATTATTGATAGAAAATTAATTCTGGTATCTCTAAACAGCACCATCTAAGACTTGCCCCAGGGTGAGCTAAAGCCTAGGAGAATACTTTGCAGGATAAATTCCAGTCCGACCCTTTGGAAATGAGGTGAGGCAGCACTGCAGTGATTTTTCCTTCTTGATTTTTATATTTCATTTCAGTAACTATATCCTGTCTTGCCCACAGTGGAGCCATACGTCTCCTAGAGCACACTGACACGTAAGAAGTGCAACAGGGACATTATGTGGGGAATTGGAGATGAACATCAATTTACTTGGGCCTGGAAATAAAAGTTTCATGGTAAGAAATATCAGTATTGTGAATCTTCCCTTCAACTCAGAGATGGATGAATGGACGAGTGTACTAAGTCGTGGTACTTTAAAAGCCTTCAACAGGTCTGGGGCTCACAGGAGGAAGAGTTTTGAGCAGTACCTGTTGGAGATGGGGCAGGAGGGGAGGCTTTACAGTGACACAGCATCTGGAAAGCATTGCCTTCCATCTTCCTTCTACTTTGTTTCTCTCACTTTCACCATGATCTTGGCTTAAGGAGTGCATGGTTCAAGAAACTCAAATTCTTCCCATCTTTTCCTTTGAGCCTTTTCTTTGGTGATTTTATGTCTTAATTCGAAAAAATTCTGCCATTGAAGAAGCTGAGAAGTCCTGGAGTGTGTGAGATGAGGGGAGAAGGGCAAGCTGACTGAGGAATAGCTTTCAAGCTTTAATGGTAGAAAAACAAGGCCTGCAAAATGTGTCCGGCTTAAGGATAAGTCAGCACCGTGAGCACGGCTTCCTGACTCCTGGTTAGTGGAAACAGAAAGGCATGCAGGTCAGACAGAGGGGCAGAAAGAACATGACTTCTGCGACCCAAGGTCCAGAGCCCCGGTTCCAGCCCTGCTACTTGGAGACAGAGGACTGTGGGTCCTTGACACTGCCATCACAGCCTGCAAGTCCCCTTCCTGAAACCACTGTTGCACTAATTCAGATGCAGAGACACTACTGTGTAGCATGTTAATCGTTTATTTTATGCTTTATTATTTTAATGTCATGCTATTACCCTCCCTGACTATTTCCCAGGAAGTTAATTGTAAATTTCTCCAGGTTAAATTATAGATTTGCTATAAACGTCTTCACATTCTTTTATACCATTTCCCAAGGTTACATTATAGATTGGCTTTTTCCCTATTCTTCTCTCTTTGGGTTTAAGGACACTGAGGGATAACACTGAGTCATGCCTGGAGGTCACTGTGATTGGCCCTCCAATCTTTTTTTTTTTTTGTGGGTACCGGGGGGTCGACCTCAGGACCTCACGCGCCAACAGGCACCTGTGCCGCTGAGCGATATCACTGGCCCCTTTTTCGTATGTGGGTTCTGGGAGTCAAACTCGGGCCCTCGCGCTTGCCAGGCAGGCGCTTAAGCCACTGAGCCATCTCACCGGCCCAAGCCCTCCAATCTTTCTTGAGCTTTTCTGCTAGAAAATTATGGCCTTGATAAATGTATGTGTGTGTGTTTACACGTGTGGTCATACATACATGTATCTATATACGTGTATGTGTACATTATATATATATATATATATATATATATATATATATATATACACATACACATATGCACGGTGGGTATTTCTATATGCAGATCTGATAAGTGGCTCTTAAATTGATGTCAGCTCCTAGGCAGTAATCACGTATCCATTATCTTTGGCTTTTTTGAAAGCTTCTGAGATTTCAAAGAAGTTATATATAAAAAGCTGTCACTTTTGACATTGACATGTTCTTTGTCAGGGGTCCTCTTTGGTGAGGAGCAGAAATGCTTAAGGAAACAGGAGGCTGCTTGGAAGAAGAGGGTTGAGTCTTGGGAAGTGCAGCCAGGTCTCACCGGCAGTGTATTTGATCTGTCTCAGCTTGCTCTGCTCCTTTGGAAAAAGTGGTCTCTTGTCACAGTGCAAAGCAGCTTCTGCTGTGAGGCTCCCAGTCTCTTCCTCGGTTTCTGTGGCTTTGTCCCCCTGCCTCTGGCTTGCATATGATGTGATTCCAGCCAGCCTTGGCACCACCTTGGCTCCAATTTGACATACATTGTGGAGCAGAAGTCTAATAAGGTTTCAGATTCACAGAGCAAATTATACTAGGAAAAAAGAGAATTAGGTTCACCGGAGTGCATCTACTGTGGACAAAGTAAGGTCAAGGGCAGGGTGGTAGTATATTTTCTAAGATAGAATCAGGCTTGCTTTGCATTTTTAGTATAAAAGGTAAAAGTGCATGGTCCAACCTTTTAAAAAATATTGAAAAATTTTAAAAAGGACTTTAAAATTTGCCCTGAATCTTTGATCCGTATATTCTACTTGCAAGATTGTAGAAAAAGAACAGTATACTGAATTCAGAAAGATAAAGTCACAAAAATGTTCAAGGAAGCATTGATTAAAAAACAATGCAAAAAAAGGTACATTCTAAGTTTTCATTAATATGAATGTATCAAATGACCACTTAATGAAATTTGTTTCTGATGCATTTAATCACTGAATGTTTTCTGTAATGACCATCCTAGAAGTTAGTTTAAAAATGTAAAATTTGACAGATAATAAAATCTAAAGGATACTTATTAGTAAGTATAAATAAATTATAACATTTACTACATCAAAATATTTTTATGCTGTTTGGTATATGATTCTGCATGTTTTATTTTACCTTTTTCCTCTAAATTTAGTGTTTTCCAAATTTTATGTTGTATGAACTATACTAAAAATAGACCCTAAATCCTGTAATTCTTCTGGTTTTCTCTTTCATTTTGGCTCCTGGATTGGGATTGGAAGCATAAATTGAGACGTGTGAACAAAGAATGAAACAGGCAGAATTGTGCAGATATAAGCTTCCAGAAAGATATCTGGTATACTCCAACTTGTGGCAAGAAAAATATCCTAAGTAAGGCATTCATTTTGCCAAATATCAATTAACCTTAGGCCTTTTTTTAGATACATTAACACTTTTCTTGTCAAATAAAGAAAAATGATGATCACTCAGTCCGCGTGTCTCCAAACCCTTACTAAGTCTTTTATTGAAGTCTTCACAAAGGACAGTGTCTGAGAGATGCATTCTGCTACACAATTCAAGGAAACCTTAGAAAATGTCATTGATCACATTTTTTTTATTCTTTGAGGAGAAAAAAAACTTAATTATAGCTATTGGAGATCTATCAATATAGTCTAAAATAGCAAACAATCTAGCAGAATTTTTAATCTGATCTTTGAAAAAGCCCAGTGATTCTTCAGCATTATAAAAATGTCCTCTCGGTTTCCCTTCTCCTGGCTTCCATATGGTCCCCTGAAAAGTCAGGCTTCTTCATGCATGAATGAGTGTCTGTACTTGTATTCATTACCTGAGTACCCTATTTAGAAAGTGATGCCAATAAAGAAAATTGTAATGTTGCTGGGAAGAAAGAAATGCCAACATAGATTGTCACATGCCAAGTTGTATTGTGTCTTTCTGAAGCACACATATTGTCTATGCAACTGTAATTTGCAAAGTTTTGTTTTAATTTATGCATGGATTCATGGGTTTGCTCATGTATGTATTCACTCACTTACTCAATAACATGTAGAAAGGAGGAGCTATGGAGAAGACCTGGAAAACAACACCCTGAAAACTCTTCCACAGAGTCTGCTAGGTACAAGAGGTGTGATAGTGAACAAGGTACAGCCCCTGCCCTCGTGAAACTTACCTTTCTGTGATGGATATATACACATAATGCATATAAAGTGGTAGATGTGCATATTATACATGTTATATATAATAATTTATGCATACATGTTGTATGATATATTATAATACACCTACATGTAATTGACATGCATTATGTGTAAGTGGTTGCACACTCATATATGTTATGTATAGGTGTAAATGTGCTTCATTGGGCCACACATCATACAGACTGTGTGCCCCTAGAATGACTTTGCAATTTGCACACACCTGAGTTCACACGCTGGCTCTGTCAAGTACTAGTTTTATGAATTTAAGCAAGTGACTTAAACTCTCTGAATCTCAGCTACCTCTTGTGCCCAAAAGCAAATAACAACCTCTCCAAAACACTGGCCTTGGTAAGTCTCAAATAAATATTGGTTATTATTATATTATTATTAGAGGTCAATAATTGTGGTTTGTAATACATACACTTATGTACACATGTATTGTACCATAAAAGAAAACAAGATAGGCTGAGCAGATAGCTTGGGGACTGCTATTTTCACAAAGTTGTCCTCTCTGAGAAGCTGATATTTGAGCAGATACTTAATAAAATGAAAATAGCAAAGCATGCAAATAACTAAGGAAGGGAATTCCTGGCAAGTAGAATAGAAAGTGCAAATAGATTGGGGTGGAAGAGGGTTAGGAACTGGAACAAGTGTGCTATTTACATATGATGTTTGCTCCACTTTATTACCAGCATGGCGGAGCTCATGTTCTGTGCTCCAGCTGGGTGCAAAGGGTTTCTTAGAGGCCAGAAAATCACAAGGGAACACTGCCAGGGAACACAAAAATGATCCCAGGTCTGGAGTCTTTGAGAGAGGTATGTGTAGAAATGTAGAAAAATAACAATTACTTAATTCCCACTTTCAGTCCAGTATATAAGGAGCTTGGCAATTTCTGCTCTATCCAAATGGCAACCAAAAGGCTAAACAAACTGAGCAATCAACAGTTCTTAGATCTGCTACATAAATGAGGTCACAGGACAAAGGTGAAAATTGGAGAATGCACAGAGAGATATACAAGGGCTGATAAAAATAGGACATGTTTAAGTAACAAAAATTACTATAGTAAAAGACACATTGTCATTAATCCCTCTCAAAACACTCCCACCTTGCTTCGAACACACTTAATCTATTGTCTTTGGCATTTTCTGAAACAGTTATAGAGGTCCTCTTTCCTAAGTGTCTTTATGAGATGTGATCAAAAATACAGTGACTGCTACTACCAAGTGCCACCCAGTGGGAAATCAGGCTGGTAATGACATTACAGTGCGTCCTTGTCACCTTATTCACTGATTGGGCATCATGAAATTTCTGGCTCTTTCCCAAAGTGACCATGAAAGGTAAATGTTTTGAACTGATCTAAGACACTGAGGCAGCCCAAAAGCACAACTGTGGCCATTCACGAAAGAAAACTCCAGAACTGCTTCAGACATTGGGCAAGGATGATGGGATCTGTGCTGAAAGTGAAGGGGAATATTTTGAGGGGTGATTCGATGGTGATGTTCAATAATTGTTTGTAAGAAAATTCAGTATTTACCTCATAGATAATAACCATGATTTAGTGGAATAGAAATATCCAAGTAGAAACCTTCTATGGAATCAGTACCAGGGAAGAGAAAAACCTTGATGAATTGCTAGGGGCTCAGTTTTGACAAACATGAAGGGTACAATTCGATGGAAACCTGGTCACTGGGAGGCTTCCATCCTTTTGTTAGCTTTACCTTTAGGAGTAGGCTCTCACAATGAGTATCAGAAAAAAAAAATCCCCATTCTCTGACAGGTGAGCAGCACCTATCCTGCTGGGCTGTGTCAGCATCTAACTGACACAGGAGCTCAGAAATCCCAGCCCCAGCCTTCAGTGGGCTCCCTAATGGGAGAAGAGAAGTTCCCAAAGACAGTCTCCCATAAACGTCCTCTGTCGGCTACAGAGCTGAAAAAAAATTTAAAAACAGAAACACCTGAAGATCTCTTACAGGACAGGGACACAGGATCACTAACAGGTGAGCATAATTATAGGACTATAGAAAGCGTCCGTGGTCCTTACATCTTACCACCATGTTGAGTGTGATCTATTTTCCACAATTCCTCTTACCCAGTGCTTCATGTGTGCCTTTGTGATAAAAGGTACAGGACACATTAAAAGACAAAAATGTCCCACAATTTGAAGGGACCAAGAGCGCAAGCACAGATGTCAGGAATGCTGTAAATATTAGACTGAATTTAAACAGTTCTATTTAATATGTCAACAGAGAAAGAGATAACATATAAGAAGAATATGAAGTGACTATGAGAGAGAGAGGATGTAATTCTATTTCCTGTAACATTAACATTCAAAAGTGATGAAAAAGTAACGTCTTTCTAAAGAAAAAAATTTAAGGGAATTGGCTGCCAATAGACTAGCCTTGTAAGAGATGTTAAAAGAAGTTCTTCCAAAAGGATACTGATATAGGTCAGAAACTTAGATGTACACATGACAAAATCAGGGGATAAATTAAAAGATCATAGAATCAAATGACAATGAAAAAACAATATACCCAACCCAGTGGGACACAATGAAGGCAGTTTTAAGAGGGAAGCATGTAACCAGCTGTAAATGCACATGTTAAAACATAGAGTGACTGATCTGGACTGTTCTCATTTTGCTAGGAACTTGAGATGCACCATTATGTTATTTATAATAGTAGAAGGAAGGAAATAAGATCAAAGAGGAAATTAGTAAAATTGAGGCTAGAAAAGCAATACCAAGGATCAATGAATCAAGGAATTGGTTCTTCAAAAGGATAAAAAAGATTGATGAAGCCTCATTCAAACTAAACCAAAATAAGGAAAGAGTACCAATGCAATTAGGAATAAAACTAAGTCAAAATGGACACTGCCAAAATCCAAAGTTTTATATGAATGAAATGGATAAATTCCTAGGCATATATAAATTTCCAAAGTTTAACCAAGAAGATACAGAAACACTGAATAGACTAATAACAGGCAGTGAAATAGAGGCAGTAATAAAACTCCTACCAACTAATAAAAGCCCAGGACCCAGTGGATTCAACACAGAATTTTACCAGAACTTCAAGGGAGATCTAATGCCAGTACTTCTTAAATGGTTCCATAAAACTGAAAAGGAAAGTGTCAAGTCTGGCGCGAGTAAAAACAAAGAAAAAGTTGAGAGAAATCTTTAATGCGGGGGCACGGGAGGGCTTCAGTAGGATGCAGAGGACCCTCAGAGGAGGAGGCTGGAAGACAAAGCCTTTATTGATTTAGCTGGGGGTAGAGTTTGGAGGGGCGGGCAAGCTGACCTAACGGAAGGGGATTGGGAGATTTTTGGAGAGTGCATGAAAGGGGGAGAGGAAGTTTATTTTGGACTGGGGAAGAAGAAGGAGGAAGTGGGTGATATGCTGTTGTTTTGGGCTTGTCGCCATGTTGGAGCACTGCCGTGATGGCCAAGCAGCTTTCATATGGGCATGAACCCATCAGAAGGAACAGAACCAAACTTATTCATAGAAGCTAACATGGTCCTGATTCCAAAACTGGTCAAGGACCTAACAAAGAAAGAAAGAAAGAAAAAAAGAAAGAAAGAAGAAGGAAATCTACAGGACTATTTATTTAATGAACATAGATCTGTGAAATCTCCAAAAAGATACTGTCCAACAGAATGCAACAAATTATTAAAAAGATCCTACATTATGGGCAAGTTGGCTTCATCTTAGACATCCAAAGATGATTCAACATACATAGGTCAATAAATAAATGTAATCTATCACATAAACATAAGCAAGGGCAAAAACCACATGACTTCAATAGACAGGCAAAGCCTCTGACAACATCTATTTATGTTAAAAACCCAGAAGAAAACAGGTATATAGGTTTATTGCAGTTCTAATAAAAATACCAATAACACTTTTTATAGCCAGAAAGAATAATCCTTAAATTTATATGGAGCCAGACACTGAGAATAGCTAGAGCAGTCCTGAAAAACAAGAACAAAAAAAGAAAAATCACAATTATAGATTTCAAGTTATATCACAAAGCTACAGTGCTAAAAACTGCATGATACAGGCACAAATATAGACATGTGGATCAACACAATTGAACGGAAGATGCAGAACCCCAGGCACATTCAGCCATTTGACCCTTGACAAAGGGCCAGAAACATAAACTGGAGATAAGTTAGACTCTTTACCAAACATTGCTGGGAAAACTAATTATCCACAAGTGGAAGAATGAATGTAGAACCATATCTCTCACTCTGTACAAAAAAAAAAAAAAAAAAAATCAAAGTGGGTCAGAGAGACCTAGCTATTAAAACAGAAACATTGAAAACTTCTGGAAGGTAAAGTACGTAAGACCCTTGAAGACATAGGCATAGGTAAGGACTTCCTGAACAGAACCCAATTCATGCAAGAAATAATACCAAGGATCAACAAATGGGATTATGTCAAATTGAAAGTCTTCTGCAAGCCAAAGGAAATGACTGAGAGAATAAAGAGGCAATCTACAGAATGAGAAAAGATTTTGCCAGCTAATCCTCAGATAAAGGACTACTATCTAGAATATATAAAATAACTAAGAAGGGGCTGGTGAGATGGCTCAGTGGCATAAGCGCCTGCCTGGCAAGCGCGAGGGCCTGAGTTCGACTCCCGGAACCCACATACAAAAAAAGGGCCAGTGATATCACTCAGCGGCATGGGCGCCTGATGGCACGCGAGGTCCTGAGGTGGACCCCCGATACCCCCCCAAAAAAAAAAGAAAGAAAATCAGACCTCCCAAAACAAAAGACCCAATCAAAAAATGGATCACTGAAATGAATAAACACTTCTCAGAAGAAGTATGAATGGCCAATAAGTATGTAAAAAATGTTCGTCTTTGGTCATTAGAGAAATGCAAATCAAAATAATAGTAAGATTCTCATTCCAGAAAGAATGGCTATCAAGGACTCAAAAAACAAGCCAGGTGTGGTGGTGCATGCCTGTAATCCCAGCACTGAGGAGGCTGAGGCAGGAGGATTCCTGCGCATTCGAGGCCAGCCTGGGCTACCAAGTGAGTTCAAGGCCAGCCAGAACTGCATAGTGAAACCCTGTCTCAAAAACAAAACAAAACAAAACAAAACAAAACAAACAAACAAAAAAAAACCAAAAACCAAAAACCAAAACAAAACCAAAAACAAACAAACCTCAAAAAACAACAAATGCTGGTGAGGGTATGGGAATAGAGTAAACTTTCTACATTGCTGGTGAAAATGTAAACTAGTACAAGTACTATAGAAATCAATATCAATATCAGTATCAATATTTCTCAAGATACTAAAAATAAAAATTTCATTTGACCCAGATATAGCCCTTCTGGGTATCTTCCCAAAAGATTTAAAGATATCATGTGAGTGATATATCTATACCTATATATTTCATAATACATAAATCTTGGAAGTGACCTATAGGTCCATGAATAGATGAATAGATAAAGAAAACATGATATATATATATATATATATGGTAGAGTACTACTTGCCAATGAAGAAGGAGGATAAATTCAAGTTATCAGTAGAAAAATAGGTGCACCTAGAGACCATAATTCATTTTTTTTCTTTTTTTTTTGTGGGTACCAGGGGTTGACCTCAGGACCTCACGCGCCAGCAGGCGCCCATGCTGCTGAGCGATATCACTGGCCCTTTTTTCGTATGTGGGTTCCGGGAGTCGAACTTGGGCCCTCGCGCTTGCCAGGCAGGTGCTTACGCCGCTTAGCCATCTCACTAGCCCTAGAGACCATAATTTTAAGTGAAATAAATCAGATAAAGGACGTTGAATATTATATGGTTCGTCTTATTGAGAAACCCCAAATATAAATACTTTAAAGAGCAAAATAAAACATGATAGGACTACAATGGAATTAAAATAGAAATCATAATAGAAAGATACATGGGAAATCTTCAAAGCAGTAAAAATTAAACAACAAAGGTATGTATCAAAGAAGAAATCTAAAAATCAACTTTAAAGTATTTTGAACAAAATATATATAAAAATACTACTTATCAAAATATGTGGGGCTTTGAAAAAGCATTACTTAGAGGGAAATGTACTGAATGGAAAAAAGTCCTAAAATTAAACATCTAAGCTTCCACCTTAGGAAACTAGAAAAAGAAGAGCAAATTCAAATTCAAAGTAATCAGAAGAGAGAAAAAATTTATTCAGAGATTAATGAAATTGAAAACAGGAGATAGAGGGAATGAATAAAACCAGAAGCTATTCTTGGAAAAGGTCAATAAAATCAATAATTCTCTAGCCAGGATAACTAATAAAAAAGAGAGATACAAATTAGTAATGTTAGAAATGAAAAAATCAGACATCACTATAGAGTTCATGAATAGTAAAAGGAAAATAAAAGAATTTGACAAATAACTCTATGGTCACAAATTTGAAAATTTAAATAAAATGCACCAGTTCTTTGAAAGACTCAACCTACCAAAACTCACACAAGAAGAAGTAGACAACGTGAATAGGCTTATATCTATTGAAGAAACTGAATCATTAATTAGTAACTTTTTCAAAAGAGAAAGCACCAGGCCCACTTGAGCTTATTGGTAAATTATGCCAAATACTTAAGGAAGAAATGCTACTGACTCTCTGCAATCTCTTCCAGAAGACAGAGGAAGAAAGAACACTTCCTCACCCATTCCCCAAGACATGAAATACCCTACTACTCAAACCAGAGAAAGATACTACAGGAAAATACAAGGACTAATGCCTCGCACAAATATAGGTGCAGAAATCCTCAATAAAATATAAGCAATTCCAATCCAAGATTTCATGAAAAAATCATACGTCATAACCAAATAAGATTTGATTCAGGTACGAAAGACTGGCTCAATGCTCAAAAGTCAGTTGATACAATTTATCACATGAAATTAACTCAAAGGGTGCGACAAACCTAACCATAAAACGCAGTATTACAAAACCTTTAGATGATGACACAGGACAAAGTTGAGATGTCCTTGTGTACAGAGATGACAGGAAAAGATGACCTGTGAAAGCGTAATTAAGAAGCTGTACTTCATTAAAATGAGAAAACTTCTGTTCTATGAAAGACAAGGTCTGGAGAATGAAAAGACGAGCTACAGTCTGGAAGAAAATATTTGCAAAGCACATGGCTGACAATGGACTATCATTCAAAATATACAAATTCCTTTTAAAATTCAACAAAAAGGAAATGTACAGCCTAGTTTAAAATGGGAAAAAGATCTGAACTTACATCTCACCAAAGAAGATATCAAGATGGTAAATAAGTATGTGAATAATTGTTCGACCTCATATGGCATTAGAGAATTACAAATTAAAACAAGTACAACTATATATTAGAATGCACCAAATCCAGATCACAGGCAACCCTCAATGCTGATGATGATGTGTATGAACAGGACCTCTCCTGATGAGAGTAGACATGAAAAATGGTGCAGAGAGTTTGATAATTTCTTACAAAACCAACAGTACTTTTCTCATGTGATCTAGTAATTGCACTCCTTTGTACTTACACAAATAAGCTGAAATATTATGCCCATCTCACACAGATACTTATGGAAGTTATAACCATAATCGCCAAAATTTAGAAGTACCCAGAATACGCTTGCATGGGTGAGTGGATAAATGAACCGTGATAAATCCATGCAATGGAACAGCCAATGCTAAAAGGAAATGACCTATCAAGCCAGGAAAAAATGGAGAACTCTTAAATGCATTTGGCTAAGTGGAAGAAGCCAATTTTAAAAAGCTGTATACTGCATTAATCCAACTATATGGTATTCTGGAAAAGGCATTATTATAGAGCCAGTAAAAAGCTAAATGTTGGGCAGAAGAAGGTATAAATATTCAGAATGCAGAATATTTTTAAGGCAGTGAAACTATCCTGTGTGATATTTAATAGTGGACACATATCATTACTCATTTGTCAAAACCGGGGATAAACTATGGAGTTTGGATGATATTGTGTCATTGTAGGTTTGTAGATTATAACAAACATTAGTAGAAATGTTGATAGAATTACAGGCTCTAGGTGTGTGGAACCAAAGAGTTTATGGAACTACTCATTTTTTGTAAGCCTAAAACTACTAAAGAGAAAAAAAAGTATTTAAAAGAAAAGCAACAATATTGATATCCCATACTAATAATGCAATGATAGTTAATACTGGTTCCTACAGTGAACCATGCCCAGGTATATATTTTATCTGTGAGGAAGACTATTTAGAGAGGTTAAGTCACTTGCTTACAGTCATGAGGCTAGTACTTGCCAGAGCTAGAGTTTAAACTCAAGTGTCCATGACTCCCAAATGCATTCCAGGAGCACACCATCTCCATGGTGTGTGACCCAGCAGGAGCACATCACACTGTAAGTGACAACAAGCTGACTTTTCATTCTTGGGGGACGGTCTTAAAGCAGTAAAGGGATGGTCACAGGCAAAGCAGCACCCTATGCACCTGCGGCCATGCAAGAGTAGCAATAGCAACCAGTGGTCTCACAAGGCACAAATAGGAACAGCAATGTACCATTACCCAACGGCAATGACCATGGCAGCAGTGGGTGTGCACAGAGCAAGGAAGAGTGCAGACAGTGCAGAGTGGTTGTAAGAGGAGGAAGGGAGTGTGTCCTAGTTACTATTCTTATAGATGGGATAAAATACTCACTAACTCTGAAAGTTAAAGGAGGGAGGGTTTATTTTAGCTCACGGTCTATAGAGGTTGCAGTCCACAGTTGACTGGCTTCAAGGCAGGGTGGCGTGGGAGAGGGGCATCACAGAGCAGAAACAGTCCATGGCACAGCAGGCAGGAGGAAGGAAACAGCAAGCAGTGAGCCTTCTGGCTCACTTTTATCCGATCCAGGCTCCAAGCCTATCGGCTGGTGCCAATCACACGCAGGGTGGGCCTTCCCATTATCCACACCCAGAACTATGCTAAACCACTCAGACTAATTTAGTTATCACACACCTTTAATACATATTCACAAACCTAGATCCAGCCACCTCTGAAAATCCCCATGCGCACATGAGGCTTTGGGGGGACATCTACAAACCACAACAAAGTGCTCACCTAAGTGACAGAGCCATCTAGGTGGAGGGATGGGGAGAAAGGGAAGTCAATTCCTCTGGATGTTGGACATCATTTTCCCCGATGTCTGTGCTTCAGCTTTTGGTGGCTTGAGAAATCAGAGTTGGCTGAAGCGAGAATGACTGTTTTGCCCTCATGACTCACTTCTTCAGGAAACTGGATTATGGAGACATCAGTGCTGACCGGGCTAGTGACCGAGTTACAGCTGAGTGGGCCAAAGGTAGTCCGGGCTCTTGTGTACAGCGAGGAAAGAATTTCCAAGCGTGTTCTCCGTAGTAAATAGTAAATAGCTACATTTATTGAAGATCACCTGGAAGGTAGCTGCAGGAACAGGGGAAAGGGAAAAAGGCAAAAAGGGGCCATGATAATTCAGGCTTTTAGAATTTAAAGCCCAGAAACTTCTGACTTTTGGTCCTCTTATTGATTTCTCACCTCACTGGTGCCAGGGCTCTGCCACCTAGGGCATGGTGATCTCCTAGGCTTTTGTTGTTTTATTTTGTACCTCTTTTAAGACAATGGAAGCACAGGTAATGATTAAGGTGGTGTTTACAGCTGAATGTAGGGAAGACAGTGACTCACTCAGCTCCTTTGTTTCTAACTGTTCCGTACCAGCTGTACTATGACTTTGATCATACGTATGAACTGACCCGGAGGCCTAAATGTAACTTAGCATTTAGACCAAGGACATTGAGAATGGGAATTTCAGGATCTTTGAGAATTGGAGTTATGGTCATGCTTCCAACTGAGCCTCAGTGATAGCTACCTTTTTGATCTGGGTGTAATTTTGACTTTTTGGTTCATGACGCAATATAAACCAAGAAAGCAACTACAGACCCAGTTCACATAATTCTAAGCATCTCTGCAGCATGTGATATTTGCTAACAAACTAGTAACTTTCCAAGAAAACCAACCTTCACTTGAGCACTTACCCTATGCCATGTCCTGTGCCAGGTTTGGTTCTCTACCTACTGTGACCTACAATAAAACTATTATGTATTCCCCTATGCCATGAAATATACGAGGTCATTTTCCAAAGTTTTAAGGTTAGGTTGTAGTAAGGGTTCCATTTTTCCATATTCCAAATTCCATATTTTTTCTACTACCCTTCTGAAATATTCTTTGTACTTCATCAATTAAAACAGACTACCAGACATTAACCTAAGGATAAAGGAACAAAAGACAGGGCCTGTGAGATAGCTCAGTGGCATAAGCTCCTGCCTGGCAGGCGCGAGGTCCTGAGTTCGACTCCTGGTACCCACATACAAAGAAAGGGCCGGTGATATCGCTCAGTGGCACGGGCGCCTACTGGTGCACGAGGTCCTGAGTTCGACCCCCGGTACCCACACACACACAAAAAAGGAACAAAAACATCACACAAGAAGGCTGAAGATTATCCACAAAATGAAATTATCTCTGAGTGAAATTCCCAAGTAGCAGAGGGCTCTTGGTGCCTAAGGGTCAGGGCCATGATTGTTTTTCTGGTTCCCTTTCTGCTGACTTAGGTTCCCAGGCACCTAATGGCCTAGACCACTGAGGTTTTCAATGAGATCCCAAAGTACTCACACCCTCTCTCCACAACCTGAGTTGTGGATCTTCTCAAATGGAGGAATTCACTGTAATTGTTATTTTTTTTTTTACCAAATGTGTCCTGGTGCCACATTTTATTCATGGAAGCTGGATGTCCTCACTTCAAGACTGACATGTCAGTGAATGAGGCAATGGTGGCATTTCAGCTTTTAAAGCTGTTCTTGAGACACATTGCAAAGCACATGCTGAAAGAGGCTTTAGTCTGAATACCAGGGGGTCAATATCACCACAAAGAGATGTGATAAAGGAAAGAATTCGGTGAAAGGTTAAGGAGAAGCAAGCCTCTTGGGATTCTATGATAATAACTTCCAGGGTATTTCACAGGATTGCGGAGGACTCACAAGTGCTTTGTAGATCTTAACCTGTGTAAAGTCCTTGTAGGTGAAAAGGACTTTTCAAGAACACTCTGAACACAGGCATTTTGTTTTCCATCTTTCAGTATTTATGTTGTGAGGATTTCTGCTACTCACTGTTTTTATAATCAGTATTTTAAGTATTCTGTATTTCCACTTTAGGGAATTTCTCTGCTTGGCTTTTGTTTGTTTTTGTTGGTTTAATACTCAATGTTTCTCCTATTTGATATTTCTGGTTCTGGTACTATATTTAAGTCATTTTTTATTCTTAAGTACTCTGCATCATCATTTAACACTTAGGTCAAAGGTACCTTACCCTTGGATACTAGCTGTTAGATAATTGGTGAAGTGCAAATAATATTTCAGGGTAGACAATAGAAAGAACATAATTATATTATCGGTCTATGAACATTTCTTTCTCAGGACTTCTAGAAACATATACAAACTGGGGCAAACGTGACATAAGCGACGTGTTTATATGTGGCAATAGAAAAAGTATTACTGGACAAAATATACCCTTCACCACACTGCCCACACTTACCTGGGAGAGGAAAACTCTGCCTAGATCTTTTCTTGTCTGACCATTGTGACAGAAGTAGAGGTCAAATGTCCAGGACATCACATCCTCTCAAGTTCACAGTGGAACCTCCCTTGTTTACCAGGTCAAAATGTACCCTGAAGGAATCACTTTTTGAAATACAACTCACCAGAGGTAAATGGTGTGGTAGGATTGCCAAGCTGAATTGAAAACAATGCGCTATTTTCAATTTATTGTTTTCATCTTCGTTTCACATTGCTATGACACTGATGTTCTATGACATAGCACAGATGTGGGATTCTGCTCACTTTCTGATCTTGATTATGGATTAGGACGATTTATTGTTTATTTAGTAGTTCTCAAGACTTCCCTGAGCATCAGAGTAGGCAGTTTTATATTCAGCCCAGACTGTACAACTATGTGGCGAAGTCCAATTAAACTTGACACGTTCCGCAGCCTAGTTACTGTGCAAGTATTCCAGAATGTGCGTATTTTTATTTTTAAAGATGGAATTTCAAGGCAATATTGTCTTTGTATAGTTTTTATTTTACATTACTCTTTAAAGAAAGGATATTAAGGAATTATTTCCTCTGGGAGATTCCAGAGTTGACCCTATTCAAAATGATAGGCTGTCCTCCTTTGGTCTTGCTGTAGCTCTCCGAGAGTAGGTTGTAATCTACCTGCCTGACCCATTCCCAATGGCTGTGGAATTTGAGTTTGCATTTTCTTTTTATGAGTGTGCAAAAATAAAATGTCACAATTCCAAAGATGTGTCACTCGAAAGAGATTTATTACTATTAGCAAATTTTAACATTTGTTTAGCCTTCCCACTTGGACCAGGGCATAGTTACTGCTCAGCATTTTTTCTGAGCTCCCAGAGAATCAATATCTTTTACCTCACATGTCTTTGGTCCTACAGATTTAAAGAATACAATCCAAGCCAAGTAAGTAAAAGCTGTATTTGCTGAGGAAATGGTAATAGGGAGGTAGAATATTTTACTTTCTGTGGTCAGTTATTCAGTATCTGCAAAACTCAGGACTCACACTCCATATTATTCCAACCACATTTCCATTGATGTGTGTGTGTGTGTGTGTGTGTGTGTGTGCATGTTGGAGGAAGAAATTGGATTGATAAACTTTTACTCCAAAGATAATTGGGTGAATAGTCAGGGCATTAGCAGTTTTTTATTCAGTTTAGATCTGAAATGGACATTCATCCTGGTTGGTGTGATGAGAAACAATGTCTTCTTTGAGAGTTAATGCCTTGTTAGATTGTCCCGTGATAGAGAAAATACTTTGCTGTTCTGTGTCTTTTACTGAATTATCTTTCTGTTTTCTTTTTAGATTCTGACTTGATGGGATATGCCATTCTATTAGAGTGAAAAATGCCAAGTTGTATACATTGTTTAGTTAAGTAGGGTTAAATTCTTAAGCACTAATGAATCGTGGTAGCAGTTGGTTGAATTGACAAAATTTTACTAAATTTGTTTTGATTCCCAAAGTTTTAAAAAGAAAACTATTACTGAGATTTTAAAAAATGAGCATCCCAATTATTGCATTATTGCATCCTGTAAAACACACACATCTCCTTTTTTTTTTTTTTTTTTTTTTTTTTTTTTGTGGGGGGGGGGATCAAACTCAGGGCCTTGTGCATTCAAGGCAAGAACTCTACCACTGAGCCACATCCTGAGCCCACACATCTCCTTCTGAAGCTGTAATGTTTGTAAGTGTGCTGAGATATCTAGAAAGGGCAGGGATTTGACATGTAGCAGTTGATATTCTGAGTATTTTGAATTTGAAGAATTACAAAATAAATCTTTTGTTGAAGTAATTCAGATATGGTTGCTATGAACACAGATCTGTAAATCTCTTCCAATTACCTTTAAGGAAAAAATGCCTAAAAAATGATACAGGATTATAGACTTCCCTTAGGGGAAACAGCAATTCTAGATGAGTGGATATTTTTAAACAGAAAAGCAGCCACTCTTCCAAGTTAGTTAAATTGACTGAGTTTTCTATTTTGATATAAAGTGGTCAAACAGAAATAGTTTTAGTGTGATGAGCAATCTTTTGAGTACTGAAGGCAGTAGATTGAATGCAGTTTGTAAGAGATATACTCTATATGTGGGTTTTTAGCACATGTATTTCATTTGCTTGGACACAAAAAAATATGTCAGATGTCTTTCTTCCTACCTGTTATCAATTTTTATGTTATTTAGTGTATTTACATCTCTTTATAGTATTTTGTGGGAAAGAAAATTACTTTCTGACTTTGAAGAGTTATTGAAAAATTCTTGGAAAAGTCATCTCTTTCATTATTGAAAATATATGATATCAGTAATAACCCCCTTTCTTAACTTCTTCCACTCCTCTTTCAGTAAGATGGGGTGTGGTCACATCTTTGGGCTAATATTTCCACCCACTTAACTATATATTAGTGCACAGGTAAGCTTATTTTAGTAGCTGGTATTTCTAATCTGTGTTGCGCTTTTCTCTGTAATTCTGGAAGTGTGATCCTCATGATTTGTGTCATACACTGCTTCCTGTATCTGATACTCATTTAGAAAGTCAGCTCTAAAGAACTCTTGGTGTTACTGGTGATTATATTTTTGGTAATCACTCTTCATAACTCTGCTTTTCCAATTCTATTCTGGTTCTTTGGCATTTATGTTGGAACAGAGAATCACTGTCTTATTCCCCTCAAACCTCAGTTGGTTTGACTTCAATAGAAGTCATCACACCTTAGTGACGAAACAAATTAGACAAAAGCCATTCATCCCCTCAACTTGTCCCGTTTCCTCTGGCAATATCCAAATCATTCCATTCTCTTTTTCTGTGAAGGAAACTGAAAGTAAAATGTAGAATTTCTGTACCTCAGACATGATATATTTTCTGATTACTTCAGTCATTCAACAAACCTGTAGTGAGCATGGATCAGTCTTTATGCAGAATCCTACACAGCATTAGCCATGATCTTTCTTCTCAAAGAGGGCAAAAAAGAGGACTATTCCAAGAGGAAAATTTGGAAATAAAACAAAAGCAATAGAGTGCGTTAACAAAGCCCAATCTTTGTTCTTTGAAAAGATTAAGAAAATAGACCTCAGGCAAGAGTGAATCGGAAAATACAAATGTATACTGAATGGAAGAGACTGACAACTTGAGAGCCATTGAGAATTTAAACACATTCACATTGTAACGACAAGAGCGGGAGGGCAAGCCAGGCAGCCTGCGTATGATGAGCTGCTCAGGCCGGTGAGTGATAGGAAAAACACAAATGGAAACAACAATGAGACCTCTCTTTATTATAAGTCACCAAAATCAAGAGATGGATGAGGCCGAGTGTACGCAGGGATTAAGAACCCACGTAGTACGAACTCTGATTCCCTGTAGGTGTGAGTGGCTGAGGTCTACCAGTCAGGAGAGTTTGCTGACACTGCTGATCCATTAAATATACACGTATCTCAGATTCCGCATTTACACCCTGGGTTTTCCGTGCTGTGGGATGGGCATTTCCTGTGTCAACTTGAATAGGCCATGGTCAATGTTACGTCTGCTCTGATATGTGGTCAAATGCTCCTGGATGTTTCTGTGGGGAGTCTTTGGATGAGAGTAACATCTGAATTGGTAGACTGAGTGAAACAGATGCCCTCCCTAATGTGGGCAGGGCTCAGCTAAATTGTGTGGGCCTGAGTAGAGCAAAAGGATGAACCTTGCCCGAGTAAGAAAGAATTCTTCTTGTTTCATGGCCTCTGGACATTAGATTTATTTTGCTGTCAAACTGGAACTGTAACGTCTTTCTTGGGGGAGCCAAGCAGCCTTTGGAGTAGAACTGCACCACTGACTCTCCTGGATCCTCAGCTTATGACTCAGCCTGCACTTCTTGGGACTTTCCAGTCTCCATAGTTCATAATTGTAAGAGTCAATTCCTTATAACAAATCAATCTCTCTCTCTCTCTGTCTCTCTGTCTCTCTCTCTGTCTCTCTGTCTCTTTCTCTCTCTCTCTCTCTCACACTGTCTTATTGTTTTTCTTCCTTGGAGAACCTTTACTAATACACATGCCATAGTCATTATTTACCGGTCCATAGCAGGACATAGCTAAGGGTGTCCATTGCATTTGTGGAGAGAGAGAGAGAGAGAGGGTAAGTAAAACATGGTCAGCCCTCGCCATGGAGGGTATACCACATTTGGCAGCAATGGATCAAATATAGCAATGTGGATGGTTAGTGAAGGTGGAGTGCTGCCTGAAAAAAAGTAAGAAACAGAAATGTATTACACAGTATTAGTATAAATTGAAAAGTCATGCATGAAAACAACAGCAGATATTTTACAAGAAGAGTGTCTGTTTTGCAAGGATACAGTTTTTCACATAAACAGAAATAAACACATATTAAACACGTGTATCAAAACAAATGTATTAAACACATAAGTAAGAGAGAAATAGAGACTATGGAGATAACAGGGAATGAATAAATAATTGAATAATTAAATAAATAGTAGAGTTTTCTATAAGCCAGTGCAAGTCATGCACCAAAAACCTAAGAAGTTTGATTAATTTGAAGCCTCTGCTGCAAATCAGATACTAGCTAACGTCTAGGTAGATTACTTTAGACAGGATGAGACCAATATCAGGGTATCGAGGATCAGACTCAGAGCCAGAAGGGTCGCCCCGGGCCATGAGGGCAGTCACCTTTCAGACCTCCCAGGGCAGGGGCTCTGCAGCCCTGACAGAGAGCTTACCTGTGTGGCTCAGAGCTGCCTGCACAGAGCCTGCTTCCTCTATGAATCACGGTGTTGCTGGAAAAATGATCGAAATCTCTCTCCAAGGCTCTTGGTTGGCTCCAGGATTCAGGTTTCATAAGTATCTGGCTTTTTTTGTTCTAGTTTCCTTTGCCTGCTTTTGGCATCAACATCTCATCATAGACATGAAAAGTTTTCTTTGTGTTTAAATCTTTGTTATCATGGAGCCAGTGAGATAGCTCAGCGGCCTAAGTGCCTGCCTGGCAAGCAAGCGCAAGGTCCTGAGTTCGACTCCTAGTACCCACATACGAAAAAAGGGCCAGTGATATCACTCAGCGGCACAGGCGCCTGCTGGTGCGCAAGGTCCTGAGTTTGACCCCCGGTACCCACAAAAAAAAAAAAAAAAAAATCTTTGTTATCATGATGCTAAAAGTGTCAAGAATACTTGGTAAGGGATCGGCTTTCAAGTTCTCAGCCTCACCGAGCAATACGGAAGCATGTTTCTGTAGCTCACAGAAGCCCATGAAGTATAGAACTATCTTTAGTACCTTTCTAATTGGACCAGAAGTATAATCGAGGACCTCATAAAGGGATAGGATCATTTCAACCTTGAAATAATCATTAGATAAAATACAAAAGTTTGATAGTACATTTGTAGATATGATTTATTAAATTTTTTTTTATTCTGAAAGGTCATGTTATCTAGTCAGGACTGAAATATCAGCTAGACAGTTTTGAGTAAATATATTCAGATAAGATAACCAACATGAGGGGTACTATGTCATGTTTTTCTTTCCTTTCATTGGTGCCCACCCACTTAAAAGAAAGAATAATTCAGCCTTTCTCTGAGGTAGGGTCAACTTAGATGGAGTATTATGCAATAGCTAAAAGGCAAAACACCAGATAGCTCAAATGCCATCAAAATTTTGTTATGTAATGGCAGATGGGGTGTTTCAAACTGATTCTCTCACTAACAGCAATTAGAAAGGGTAGGAAAATAAGAAAGCTTTGCCTTATTAGCATTAGAGGACTAACAAGACACTGAATGTTACTGGATCTAGTCTCTGACAGAAAATAAGAGCACAAAGTAAAGAACAGAAGGCTCTGATCCATGGTCTGTAGATGGCTTCTTAGTCTTAGGGATTGGGAGGGAGGCAGCTGGGAGCTGGAGCTATGCAAGCACAAAGGTGGAGAAAGTCTGGACCAGGCACAGCACAGGGACCAAGTGGCGATCTCTCTCTCTCTCTCTCTCTCTCTCACACACACACACACACACACACACACATGCACATGCGCACTTGCACGTACATGGACACAAAGGTGCTGCCCCTGACCTGTACATCTCGGAAACAGCTGAGAGGTAAGCAGTTTTTAGACGACACATGGGGTGGACAAAATGGGAGCCCAGATCCACCAATAGAAGAATCCATGGATAATGCCCTGTTTTGCAAAAGTCTTCTATGTTTTTTCTCGTGGACACTTAAAAGTCTGGTGAAGTTTATGCACCCCTTTCTCAAGACCAGTCATTTTTTTTTTAGATATATACAATGAAACATATAGGATTACAAAGACACTATATTGAAACACTTCTGTATCAAAATGTGCTTTATATTAAAAATGGATTTTGTTATTCTGTGATTTTTGACAAAAAATATGTAGCCCAGTAATCTCCACCACAAACAAGTTATAAAATAGTTTTATCAACTCAAAAGTCTTACCATATCCCTTTGCAGTCAAGCCTCCTAACCTAAATCCCAGCAAGTACTGGGCTATTTGCTCTCCTTTAATTTTACCTTTTCTACCACGTTATTTTTTTCCTTCAGTGCTGGAGACTGAGCCCAGGGCTCCATGCAAGCCAGTCATAAAATGCCATCTTTAGAGTCAGTTTTCTTTTAGCAAAGCAAATTTGCACATACCAATTGCTCATTCCTTTTGATTTCAGCGTAACATTCCAGTGCGTTGGCATAACGGAGTTCATTTACCCATTCATCCCTTGAGGGATTTCTGGTTATTTCCAGACTTTTTGTGATTAAGAATAAAGATACTCATATAAGCATAAATAATTTAGAGAGCAAAATAAAGGATAAAAATAGGAAACAGGGAAATAGATCTTCTACAAATAGGAAGGGGACCAAGAGATGGGGTGGAGGGGAAGGGGGTGAAAACAGGATTAAGATTTGCTATGTACATGGAGCAACTCCCCATAAGGAATGTGATCATTGCGTACTGCAAATGTGCGCTAATAGAATCCTAAAAATTAACTAACAACAAACTAACTAACTAACTAAGGAGAGGAGACGGACAAAAAAGTTTATGTGATAACCCAGATATAAAATTAAACAGGAAAAACAAAAAGCCGAAGGTCTCAAACTGAACGGAGTCATCCAGCTAAGGAGTAAACAGGGCCCCACTTGTCTGGGAAGTAGGTAAAAACAACCCATTGCATTTGTAAAAGACAAAGGACATTATACAAATGCTACTTCAAACAGTGCAAGGACCATCTCAGTCCTCTCTCTCTCTCCCTCCCTCCCTCCCTCTCTCTCTCCTTGAAATCTTTCATTTTGCAATAAACTCTACCTATACTCTAAGCAAAAGGAAAACAATTTTTGCAAATATACAAGTATAGATTGTGTGTGTGTGTGTGTGTGTGTGTGTGTGTAACAAGCTTTCATTTCTTTTGGGGAGATAAAAATTGCTGAATCCGTTTGTTTTACTAAAAACCCCGTTTTAGAGTATTCGTGAAGAAATGCGGATCTATTTCTTTTACACCCATCACAAATGCTATCTTCAGAAGTGGAACTACTTTATTCCTTGAAGGATTTCCTATATTTCAATCAATGGGAGCAGTAGTTTGTAAATTAGCAAACTCACCAGTTGCTTATTATGGCTCTGTTCAGAATGGTTTTATCAGCACTTGAAGAAGTTTCTTAGTCTTGAGTACGAAAGCTTGGCATTTCTCTTGTTCGCCTGTTGATTCGCCCTGTCGAAATTTCCCTAGTGCCGGAGCAGCGTGTTTCCCTGGCTGTGGGTGAAGTCTCTCTGTGCCGCCGTGGTCACCAAGCCAGGCTTAAGTAGGGACTGCAATCTTATCTAGACTCAGAGGCCGACCACTCTGTCCCGAGAGCATTTCTGTGGAGCAGTGGCAAATGTGGTGGCAGCCTAGGGTAAAGGGAGGATTCTATACCTTCGTTAGAGACATCGTATCAGTTCCACTTGGGTCACCCATTGTCTGTGACACCCGGCAAGCACTTGGTCTCCAGGGCATAAGGGAGATGCAGTTCTCAGGACTCAGCACTTGGGGGCGCGCTCACGTTCAGGGCTGTCTGCACCTGTGCACCCTTCAGAGCGAGCGTTTCTCGAGTCTGCATCCTCAATCTGAATTGATTCACCCTCCTTAAAGTTGCATTTGATCGGTTTGTTCATCTACACCAGTGGTGGCGAACCTATGACATGCGTATTATTTTTCTTTTAAGACGAAAGATTTTAGTGTATGAGTTATTTTTTCTAAACTAAAACTTCAGAATGCAGGTTTAATTGTCGTGTTGGCACTTTGGGATAAATAAATGGGTTTGGGTTGCAGTTATGGCACTCAGTCTCTAAAAGGTTCGCCGTCACTGATCTATACCATAAGGAAGTAAGTTCTACAATCTTTCCTGCTATTCTCATTGTCTGTCCCAACCTAAAGCTTAGATAAAATCAAAGTAAGATTTGCAGTTATTCATTTGAATTGAGACAAGAGCCAAGTTTAATATTTCAGAACAAAAATGCCCGCTTTTCCTTTAACAAGAAGGTGGATTTTCTTTTCTATCAAATTGAGAAAGGTTGTATGAATTCTGTTCAATCCCACTATAACCGCATTATAACCACGGTGCTCAACTCTCTAGATTTAGTACTTCTCTTTGCTATTTAGCCCGGCCCACGCTGTCTCTTGCTCTGTGATGGGATTCTCCTCCTGCAGTCTGCAAACCCTCAAAATGTGTGTATGGGTGTTGCTAGGGAAAGGAGGCATTGGAGGTAGAATGGGCTGCACCCTTAAGAGTGATATTTATTTTATTCTGAATTTCAAGTAACAAGAAAGGAGGGTATCAAAATGTTTTTATAAAGATAATATGTTATGGTATATTTGCTTTTTTATTTGGTCATTAAATAACAAGATCAAGCCATAAAACTATGAAAATGTTAAAGTAATGATGAGCATAAATGTTACTTGGAAGAATTTGCAATTACTATAATGTGCATCTTCAGGAGATATTCTGGAATTGGAATTGATGGGTCGAAGGGTAAATATGCACATGTAATTTTCCTAGGTATTGCTTAATTCCCTCCAAAAAAAATTGTACACTTGTATTCCCACAAGCAAGCATAGAATGTCTGTTTCCACACAGATCCATCTTTTACTAAACTGGGCAAGTGGGTTTTTGCCATTTCAATGAGTGAAAAATAATATCTCATTATAATTTTAATTTTCATTTCTTTTACTGTATGAACAAGCTTGAACGTCTTTTTGTATGATTACAAGTCATTTGCATTTCTTTTTCTGTGAATTTTCTGTTTGTTTGGTTAGCCTCTGTTTCTGAAAATTGTTGGCTTTTTCTTTTCTATTTTTGAAACTTCTCGCTTTGTTTTCAGAATGTTTGTCTTATTTGTATTATTCTTTTTTCGCAGTATGTAATGTGCTCTTTTAATTTGCATATGGCATTTTTTGTCACATAAGGTTCTTCTAATATTATATGTCTATTTTTCTTTCTTATATGATAATTCTGAATTTTGGATAATAGATTTGTTTCCCAACTCACAAATTAGGAAGGACTTGTCCATGTTTTCTTTTGGCAATTGTATGATTTTATTTACATTTTGGAATCCATTTGAAAATTTAATATGTACTACAGTGAATTATCCAATTTTTTCTTTTTTCTGTTGTACCAAAACTACTAATTTACATATTTATCTCTTCCCTATTGACTTGAGATGTTTTTTCTGCATGATATACTAAACTTCCATGTTCAACTAGGCCTAATTATAGATTTTCTATTGTTTCAGTAGCTCATTTGTTGCTATTTTCGTCATAGGAGTTTAAGGATATGTTTTACTATTGGGTTAAGCCGGAATTCACTCCTTCTGAAAAAGAAAACTAAATAGGAGAAATAAGTCAACTTGATTTCAATATTTATTACATATATACAGAAATCAAAGCAGTGTAACACATACAGTATTGGCAAAAGGAGACACAGGATAAATTTGACAGAATAGAGATACAAGAAATACCTCTACACAGGTATGGCAGGAAGATGTTCTCAACAAATGCCATGGAACGTTGGACAATTATAGGCAAATAATAATAATAATAATAATAATATAACCTCATTCTAAACTCATGCCTCAGACAAAAATTAATGCAAAATAGAGCCTAAATTTAAAATGACAATAAAGGGCTGGTGAGCTAGCTCAGCGGCATAAGCGCCTGCCTGGCAAGCGTGAAGTCCTGAGTTCGACCCCTGGTACCCACAAAAATAAATAAATAAAATAAAATGACAACAAAAATCCTTGTAGAAGGAAATGTAGGCGTGGGATTCACTGGGCAAACATCAAGGCGATGGAGGGGTGTGTTCTCTCCTGAGCTTCTAGGGCAAAATTAATTTGCTTGACTTTCCGGTTCTCAGGGACACCTGTATTCCTTGTTTGTAGGTTCCCTCCTCCATCAAACCAATAATGTCACACATCTCTGCAACTCTTCTTTTGTCATCAGTCTGTCTATCCATCCAAGGCCATGAATTTGTTCTCCTCTTCGCAACTCGCAATGATTAGATCGGGCCCACTGATCTTATCCCGGATAATCTCTCCTTCTCAATGTCCTGAACCTGCATTATATCTGCAGCGTCACTTTTGCTAAGAAATGTTCAAAGCAGCTTTATGTGTAATAACTCAATGTTAGTAACAAGTTAAGTGCTCCCTGTTGTGGACTACAAATTCACAATGGCTAATTTTGCATACTTCCCTATGGGGTAATGGAGGCTTGGGATTATCGGTATCACCCTTTTGATAGTTCCCATTAACTCTTTAAGGATGGACCATCCTCTCCCACCCACTAAGACTAAATAAACTAAGACCGCTAAGATTAAAAAGCACTCCAGGACAAGACCCTTCTTAGCATCTTGAGTCTTCCCAAGATTATCTGTTGCCCGCTGAGTCATCGACCTCTGAGTCTTCCACCGACCTTGAACCTTCTGCCAGCCCCTCCTATCACTGTACACACCCAATAAACAGTGGCTGGCGTGGAGAGTCCTTGTCTCCTCCCATCCTGAGGCACTGACCTCCCAGCCCCCTTCATGCATTACTAAATTTGTCTGTTTCTTATTTCATCCTTTTGCTGTACCCCTCATACAGGCAGTTGGGGATTCTGGGCAGGTCCCCAATAGCTCCCCATGAATGAACAGTTAACTATGGTGTGTCCATACCACGTAATACAACAGAGCACTAATAAAGGTAACAAGCTATTGGTAAAATGACTCCAAGTAGGCCTCAAGGGCAAGAAGACAAGTGAAAAACAGTCCATCTCAAATGATCACAAACGATAGGATTCCATTCATGTAACTTTCCCAAAGTGGTAAAAAAAAATATGTTTCCTGATTGTGTTGCTGGTTAACTAGTCTACTCAGGTGAAGGAATTGCATCAAATCACACACACACACACACACACACACACTCAGGAGCACACAAAAATGAATGCTTGGGTGTGAAACCTGGTGGTGAAATCCCAGGATGAGATGGGTTGTAATGATGTTTCCTTTGTTTGGATATTGTACTATAATTATGTAAGATGCATAATTATATATGATAAATATTCACGAAAGATGTTGGGAGAAATTGAATAAAGGGCACGTGGACCTTCACACAATTGAGGAGAAGTTTGCAATTTTCTGTGAATCTATAACCATTTCAAAATAAAAATTGAAAAATAATAGAAGAATATTTGGAGAAATTATCATCAAGGACTGTGAACAACTCTCCTTATTACTTAAAATCTGGAGACCGTAAGTGGACTGATAAGATCAGTGTAGTTATACCGAAATAAAATCTTTTTCCTGGTTACAAAAAAGCTAAGTAAAGTAAAAAGAAATTTGATAAATTGGAAAATTATTTGCAATTTGTTTCAAAAGCAGTGTTTCTAATGTACAAAAGACATAAAAATAGAAATAAAATTTGAACATCTCTGAAGAGTAATGGATTTAGAGTATTAACATAAAGTTTATGAGAATACGAGCATAAAGTTCATAGAAAAATATGAATCATAATGCATATGACTCATAACCCTTTGAAAATGTTCTCACGTCATCTACTCACAATAGAGGGATGAAGGGTAAAATTGTAATAAGATAATATTTCTCACTTATTACAGTAGAACAAAAGAAATGTTTGACAACACGCTCTGCTGTCAAAGTTACAGGGAGAATCAGGCATTTTCATGTATTCCTGGTGGTAATGCAAATTTATAAGCACCTGTGTAGGCATAGATAGTAATTTCCAGAAAAATTACATACTCATTCACCCTTTGGCCTCACAATTCTTCTTCTAGGAATAGATGTAAAAACTACATAAGCAAAAGTATTTTAAAAACATATGCTCTTTGTACTCTTTGCAAGAAAATTTTAAATGTGAGTAGACTGGAAACAAACCAGATGGCCAGAAGGTGGAGGCTGGGTAAAGAAACTGTAATAGCCCACAGTGGAGTACTAGGAAGTCCTGAAAAGTAAAAAAGAGTAGCTCTGTATCTTAATTTGAAGTTTTCTGGAATATTTTACTTTCTAAAAATAAAGAAGATAATATGCGTATAGCTTGCTACCATTTGTCTTCCAAAAGCGAGAACACATTTTGCTTCTCTGTATGCGTATAGCTGGGAAAGGAAGTAGTAATATTACAGAAGGGACAAATTTAGAAACTAGACACCTCTGAATGTACTTTGTTTTATAAAATTTTGAAATGAGATCCTTTTAAAAATTGAAGCTTTTTGGAAAAATTGGGCCTACGTATTTTTTCTATTTGGTGGCATGTTCAGAATATAACTATTACGACTGACTGTAAACCCTAGTCATTTGTCTGTGCATCCTTAGTGAGAGATTCCCCAGTGGAGAAAACATAACAAAAATATGAAAATGCTTAGGGCAACATATTGTTGGTGATTGTGCTACTATGTATTTGTTTTTGATACTGCCGGGTATGTGTATTTGGAGGTCCATAAACAAGTAAATTTAAGTTTGTCATGTCGCATTGTTTTTTGAGTACTGGTATTCAAATGATAGATGATAGATGGCAGATAGATAGATGCATACATACATATGTGCATATGTGTAATTTCTAGTTTTGCCCATGACAATATCTTGGAAATAAAACATGACAAATCAGTAACAAAGACCTCCACAACTAACAGATTGTAATCTTGAAATGCAATTTTTCACTAGGAGCCAGAACTTTCTGCAGAGTAACTGATTCTATTCTAGGGCAGCAAACATATACAGTACTTTTGGAATATTTTGTTATACTGAATAACAAGTAATCTATAAACCAATAATAAGGTCATGTCTAAACAAGTTTGAATTCAAGTAAATTTGAATTCAAAGGTGGTGCGATTTAAGCAAGAGTATAACTGATTTCAGCAGTGAATTTGAATGTAACAAATGTGTATAACGAATACAAAGGGAAAAAAAACACCTTGGTCATCATAGTAAACTTGAAAAGCAAGGTAAAGAATTAAGCATTGTATCACATCTTTCTTTCCATGATACTAACCACCAAAAAGTTGATGAGGCAGAATTATCCTTCATAGAAGTATTCTAGTTAATAAAGAAAGAAGAAATAATAGAATTGAACATCATCATTTTGTAACACCTAATGAATGAATACATCTAAGCACTATTGTTCATTAACCACTGCTACCATTACAAAAGGTGGCAAACAAGCATTTTACATTTCTTGATGAAATTTTACTCAACCCACCCAAGTCAATCCTAACCATATCAAGCCTCCAGATTCAACTTAGCAGAGATATGGAAGACAGAAATCAGGCTGAACAACATATTATATGTTGAACAACGTATGTTTAACAATACAATCGGCAGAGCTCCAGTTATGGGAAGCTATGCAGAACAAATAATCCAATTTCTTTGACAAATACATTGCGAGGATGAATGGACAGAGAGGGACAAAACCCTCAAACCTAAAAAGAGACTTAAGATACACACTAACTAATTGTAATGTGTGGAATTTATTTGAATACTGGTTCAAACAAACTGCTAACAATTGCATTTATGACACAATTAGAAATTCAAATGCTGCATATTTTTTTCTTTACTTACTGTGTTTGTTAGTCAACCTTATACATTTGACCAAGCTCTTAGAACTGTATGTAAAGTGTAGTGAATTCTCCTGTATACAATTTTTTAAAATTTGTAAGCAAATACTACTACACCCAATCCATAAATATATAGGAAATATAACCTGTTATGTTGAAATTAATTTTACTCTGTGATTATGCTTTTAAGACCATTGTAAAAAAACAAATAATCTACAACAACAAGTTAATATAGGGAAAATCCCATTATCTTCTCAATAGTATTTGGTAGAGGTTAATATTCATTCATGTTAAAAAACTTGTACTAAGATGTAATCAAAAGAGAACTTAGAAAATATGGGAAGGGAATCTAGAGGTAACGTAGAGTAAACATCACAGCTTTGCTCTGAAATCTGGAATAGGCCCATGGAAATGATAGGACTTCATGATGTTTAATGAGCTCAAATACTGATTCTTGAATCACGTTTCATGTGTATTAGGACATGATGTAAAAGCTATTTCTGTCAGTGATTCACATGACAAAACTGTAAGAAACACTACACGTAGAGCCCAACATCCTTGTAAATCACATAAAGCTCTGCTTAACCTTGACTCTACCTCTCCTCCACCCCATACTTCCATCGTCTTTCCTTCTAGTGTTACCTACCTGCACCTCTCTGCCCTTTGACTTCACCTCCGTTATTGCATTTAGCCAGGTATACTTCAATTACTTGCTTAAAAGATGCTTTATCAATGGATAGGGTACGTTTTGAGGACAAGATTGTGTCTCTTTTTAACAGAGATAATAGATGCTTGAGGAAGGAAGGAAAGAGAAGAAGGACTTGAGCCCATGTAGCCGAACACTTCCAGCCAAATATCTTTATTGAGGCTTGAGCACAGTGTGTGCAGTTGGAGGAGATTTTAAGCGGCGAATTCTCACAACACTTGCTGTCACTCATTACCTGCCAAGCCCAGCAGCAAGCATGCTGAGCTGTGCCTTCCCACATGGACCCCTGACACCCAGATACAGTGACATTCCCACCCACAGAGCCATTTTCCATAATAAGAAATGGGCCAGTGAACTATTTGGCAAACAGGGGACATTGAACTGTCAAATTATCCTCTGCTCTGGGGAAGCTTGGCTTCTGTTACCATTTACTTTTCATTACTGCATTAGTTTTATTAGCTTCGTGATGCTGAATAAATCCTGATGTGGAAAATCTACACATAGCTGAGCTTGAACTCTAGCATTTTCCCTACTGTATTAGTCAGCTTTTCATTATTCCAGTGAAAGAACAGAGGCAAGCTACCTTATAAAGAAAAGAGGTTTACTTTGGCTCATGGTTTTGGAGGCAGGAAGTCTGGACAACATTTTGCAGGCTCTGACAAAGGCCTACTTTTCTGTATCACATCACGGCAAGAGAGTGTGTGTCTCTCTGCTCAGTGGTTTCTCTTCCTCTTTTTGCAAAGTCACCAGGATGCAGTCCTGGGACTTCACCTTAATGGCCTAATCATGATCTAATTACTTCCCAAAGACTTCATCTCTAAACACCACAGCCAGACTTTCTGTCTTCTTAAAAACAATACATAATATTTGTGGGATTAAACTGCTCTGTGTTTAGGGGAAAAAAATGTATATTCAAACCATCACACCTACCAACGTTTATAAGGTGGTTTACTAATGAATTAGAGAAAGAAGCCCTTCTTGGAGGATCAGAGAATCCACTCCACTTTCACACCCCAGAACTGTACATGGAAGGATACAGTGATCAATAAATTATATGTCCTTCCCTCAAGGAACTTACTGGTCTGGAACTTCATACAGACCAGTAATGAGAAAGATGTAATAGTGTAAATGTAAAACTAGAGATCAGTGCTATGTGTTTCTCAAATTTAATGTGCATACAGATAGTCTGGGTGCTTGATAAAATGCAGGGTCTGAGTCAGTATGTCTGGGATGGTCTTGGGATTCTGCGTTTGTAACTTTCTCTCACATCATGCTAACGCTGCTGCTCCAGGCAGCACCCTTGGAACAACCACCATCTGAAAATGTAGAGAAGTGGCCATTCATGCCCTCTGCTAAGATGTGAATAGCACAGTCTTCCCCAAAGGTCCCAGGCTTGAACCAAACCTTCACAGTGTGTAACTGTTCCCAGGCTCATGTGGCGATTAGACGTTTCAGGAAGAGACCTGAGCAAGGCCACAGCTGTAACAGCAGTGGTGCTGTGTGGCTGAAACAGAGCCAGGAGGGGGTGAATGCAGAGGGTGACCAGGGAGGGCGCAGACCACGTGTAAGAGAACACACTATGAAGCATATACTGTGTTTTGTAGACTTTGATGAGCCATGGAAAAAATGACAATATTTAGAAAATCTGTACATATTTTACTCTGAAGAAAATGAGTAATCACTGTCTCCTGCTGCACCAGTGAAGTAATTTGTGAATAGGATAAAGGAAATGATGTCAACTCATTATATATATATATATATATATATATATATATATATATATATATATACACACATACACATATGTGTGATTATATGGTATGCAGTGTATTTTACACTTTTCAAAATATTTTAGCCCAAATGGATATAGAAATAAACTCATTCAAATTTAAGAGTTAGAGTCTATGATTTGGGGGAAAGTGTGAAGCTTTCTTTAAAATTGAATTAAAACTCACAAGTACAAATCTCAACATTCTAAAGTGAACGATTCAGTGACATTCAGTACATTCACGGTATTGTACAATGACCATTTCTGCCTACTTCTGGGATGTTTTCTTCATCTCCAAAAGAAATCTCTTCTCAATACAAAATCATTCTGCACTGCACTCTCCTCCCGGCCCCTGGCAATCACCGATCTCCTTCTCTCTGTATAGACTCACTGAGCCAACATGTTAAATATTGCTATGAATCAAATATTTGTATCTCTGCAAATTTTGTGGTTAAAAGGCTAATCCGTGGTGGTGTCAGGAGATGGGAACTCTGGGAGGTGCATGCCTAAAGGTGTGGACTTTGAGAAATCTAAGGGTGGACCTCACAGCTTCCTCATGAGTGGGATTGGTGCCGCTGTGGGAGGGGACAGGGCAGTACGCTCTCTCTTTGCTCTTGGCCCTGTGATAATACAGGCGAAGATAGCGGCTGCAAACCAGGCAGTGGGCTTCCACAAGGCACAGGATGCGCTGACACCCACACCTTGGCTTTCCAGTCTCAAGAACCATGAGAATTCAGTATTTTTGGTTAAGCCACCAGCCTGCAATAATTCATTACAGTGTATCAAACTGATTTAGACACACGAAAATGGAATCATAAAATCTGTGACATTTTGTGACTGGCTTTTTTTTTGATTACCGTAATCCAAGCTTCATCTGTATGAAGCATATATCAGTACTTTACTTCTGGCTTGGCAATATTGTATTATATTTATATACTAAATAATTTTAAAATCAATTTATCAATTGATGCATATTTGGGTTTTGTAGCTGTTATGGCTAAGGCTACTATGAGCATTCACAAAGATTTTTATTTAAATATTTCAATTAAATATTTTATTTAATTATTTTTTCAATTTTGGGGTAGATACCTTAGGATTGGGATTGCTTGGTCATATAGTAAATCTATACTGAACCTCCTGATAAATCATTTATTTACAGAGGACATACTAACACTCCCAGCAGCAATGAGCTAATTTCAATTTCCCCAAGTTCTTTCTATACTTGTTATTTACCATTTTTTTAAAGTATGGCCATCCTAGTGGGGGCGAAGTGCTATTTCATTATTATTTTGATTTGCATGTCCTTAATAAGCAATGATTTTAAACATTTTAAAATATCCTTGGTGGTTACATATATCTCATCTTTGGGGATATGTATGTCCACGTCCTTTTCTTTCATTCTTTGTTGAGTTGTTTGTGTTTTTGTCGTTTAGTTGCAATTTGTTTTTACACATTCTGGAACCTAAATTTATCAGATTGATAATTTGCAACTAGGTTCTCCCAAAGGTTCTGTTTACCTTTTCGATATTTTTTTTTATGAACAAAAGTTTTAAATTTAAGGAAGTTTGATTTATCTTCTTTTTCTTTTGCTACTTGGCTTTTGAAGTTATATCTAAGACTCCACTGCCAACTCCAAGGTCATGAAGATTTACTCATATATTCTATTCCAAGTGCTTTTTCAATGATTTACTCCTTACAGTTAGGTATATGTTCCATCCTGAGTTAATTTTTTGTATAAAATATAACATGAGAGTCCACATGCCTTCTTTTGTATGTTGATATCCAGTTATTCCAACACTTGTTGGAGATTCTATTCTTGCTATAATTGAATTGCCTTGAAAATGTCAAATTTGAGTGACCATAAATATATGGCTTTGTATTTCACTCTTTCATTATCAGTATAAAATTTTTTAGATTACTGTAGATTTGTAGAAATATTGAAATAGAAAAGTGTGAGTTTTGAAGTTTGTTTTTCCTTTTCAAGATTGAGGTAAAGGTTTCCACTTCTGCAATGGGTAAAAGAATGACTGAATAAGTAAATAATAAAGGCATTGAGAGTTGAAATTGAAGAATTTCATTAAATCTGTAGACTGCTTTATGTACTATTTCATCTTAACATGATGACAATCTATAATGATCTAAGTATATGAAAAGATACTTTGTATGATTTTGATACTTCAAAATTTATGTGAACTAGTATTGTGGTCTAAGACGCAAATGATAGATCCTGCAGAATGTTCTGTGTGCACTTGAGAAGAGTGTCTGTTCTGCTACTGTTAGGTTGAGTGTTCTATATCAGTTTGTTATATCTCATTGGTTTATAATTTTGCTGAAGCTCTCAAAATCCTTATTGACTTTCAGGATAGATGCTCTATCAATTATGGAAAGTGGGTTATAGAATCAACAACTAATGTAATAGAACCATCTCATTATCCCTTCACTTCTGTCTGTTTTTTCCTGACATATTTTGAGACTATGTTGTTAGTTGCATGTATGTGCATATTGATTACATCCTCAGCTGGGTGTGGTGGGCATGCCTGTAGTCCCAGAACTTGGAAGCTAAGACAGGAGGATCACTGTGAGTTCAAGGACTGCCTGGACTACATAGCAAGTTCAAGGCTAGCCTGAACTACATAATGAGACCCTGTGTCAAGAAAAAGTTGTTATACCCTCTTGGTGGATTAATAATTTTATCAGTGTATAATGTCCTTTATTTCTTGTAGTAATTTTTCAACTCTAATTTGTCTGATATTAGTATGTCAACACCAGATTTATTTTGTTTACTACTTGTGTAGGTTAACTTCCCATCATTTGACTTTTCCTTCTGTACTTCACATCTTAAGTAAATTGTACATATATAACATAGATTGTGTGATTTTTTCATGCATTCTCCCAATCTCTTATTTTTAATTGGAAATATTAAGGTATTTACATTTAAAGTAATTTTGATAAAAAGGACATACTTTCGTTTTGCTATTTTTTACTATGTGTATCTTTTTTATGTCTGTGTTCCACTATTGCTCCATTACTGTCTTTCACTATGACTAATTGAATTTTTAATAAACATTTTTATTCCTTTCTTAACCCTCTAGTCTGTGTAATTTTAGTTTACTTTTCTTAGTGGTTACCATGGAAATTATGATTAAAATTTAACATCATGACAATCACATTTGAATTTATATCAGCTTTATTTCAGCAGTGTACAATAATTCTTTTTTATAGCTTCACTCATTACCAATTTTTAGTTGCTTTTATCCCTACTACATCTTCATACATTGTACATCCATTACCACAGGTAAATAATTATTGCTTTATGCTTTTGTCTTTCATATAGTAGAAAAATAGGAGCTACAAATCAAAAATCAAAATATTTGGTTTTATTTACCTGTTTAGCTATTTTTCTAATGTCTTTTGTTTCTTCTTATAGCTTTGTGTTTCTGTCTAATGTCCTTTCATTTCAACCAAATGGACTCCATTTTAACATTTCTTCTATAGATCTACTAGTAACGGACTAATTTTTTTAAAAATCAAAGAGTGTCTTAATATCTCTTTCATGTTTGAGGAACAGTTGGGCTGCTCACAGAATTCTGCATTGACAGGGTTGTTTTCAGCACTTTAGAGATACCAGGTATAGTCAAAATATATGGTGAATGTTTAAATTTTAAAAAATTATTATAGTAAAAGACACATTGCAATTAATCCACCTCAAAATACTTCCCCTTGCTTATAATACACTTATCCTACTGTTCTTGCCACTTTCTGAAGCAGGTGTGGATGTCCTCTTTCAGGAGCATCTTTAGTTGCACTGCCCTGGCTGTCTCAGTGTTCTGAATTAATTCAAAATGTTTACCTTTCACAGTCATTTTGACTTTGGGAAAGAGCCAATATGGCACGATGCCATGGAATACACCTTAGCATTTTTATTCTACAGAAATTGCTTTTATCAACCAGGGGTCATCATAAAAGGTGGTGGATATTTACATTAAAATGTTTATTACAGTAAAAGACACATTGCCATTAACCCTCCTCAAAATACTTCCTCTTGTTTTGAACACAGTACCCATTGTTCTTGTCAATATGTCTTTTACGATAATTAGTTATTTTTAAAAATTTACACATTTGCTTCATCTTTCAATCACTCCTTGTATAATCACAATGCTTCCTGGCCTCAATGGTTTCTGAAGAGAAATTAGCTTTCAGTCATAATAAAGATTCCTTCATATGACGAATTGCTTCTCTCTTGCCACTTCCAAGAGTGTCTCTTGTCTTCAATTTTGACAGTTTTGCTGTAAGTTGATAACATCTTTGAGCTCATATTGTTTGTAGTTCATTGAGCTTCTTGGATACGTACATTCATGTCTTCTGTCAAATTTTGGCCAATATGTCTTCAAAAAATCTTCTCTTTTTCTTCTCTCACTCTGAGAGTCATTAACATATTTTCATATGCTTGATGGCCCCATGAGTCTCTTATACTCTGTTCATTTTTCTTGTTTTTTTCTATTTCTGTTTCCCAGACTGAATAATCTCAGTAGACATGTCTTGAATTTTGCTGAATCTTATTCTTTTTCAAATTAGTTATGGACCACTCTGGTAGATATTTAAGTTTTGTTCTTGCACTTTGAAGCCCCACACTTTCTATTTGATCCACACTTCCAATCTGCATCAATATTCACTCTTTAGTGAGGCATTGTTTTCTTGGTTTCCTTCAGTATTCTGTGCATGGTTTTATTTATCTCTTTAACATATTTAATACAATCTTTGCCTAATAAGTCTAATGGTTTTGCTTCTTAAGAAATAGTTTCAATTAATTTCTGTTTCTCCATTGAATGAAATACACTTTTCTGTTTATTTGTACGATCTCTGATTTTTTTAAATCAAAGGCTAAACTTTCTGAATATTTACTACAGCAGTTGTAGAAGTTGTATTCACCTGGGTTTTCATTCCTTATTGATGAATATTGTTATTGATTTGTTCATGACTCTTCTAAACCATTCTTCTAAATTCTTTTTCCATGTCACTGAAATCTCTGTTCAATTATTGTAATAGTCAGCTAGCATTTTGAAAAAAATGTTCTGAAATACCTGAAGCAATGTGAACAAAAAACATTTCCCCAACTTTGTAGGTTGACTGGATGTTCAAAAAGCATCCAGACTTCTTCATTTACAACTCCTCTTTCACTTTCTTCTTGTATAGAGCCCAAAGATCAGCCAGAGGTGAAAATTTATTTTCTTCTCAGGACTTTACTGAACATATAAGTATCTAAGGTTTAGGTCTTGGCATTGATTCACTAATATATATATATACATATATATATATAAAACTTTTAGAATTCCCTATTCCATTACATAATTGTCCCATTCTCCTCTTCTTGAGGTTTTTGGTCTTTTATTGCTTGTTATTCTAACTGCTATGCCTTGCCAAAGACTGCTGTGCAAGCCAATACTTTTGCCATTAAATGTTTCACCAGACACTACTGAGGAAGCCACTCCTCCCCTAGGGATGCTCTAAAGTAGGCAAATCAGTTTTGGGCTTTGTGTAAGACTTTGGAGGAGCCCCAGATAGGCTGAAGCTCACAATCGCTTTTTTTTTTTTTTTTTTTATGGTAAGGTCTGTCCTGCTCCATTGAGGCACAGGCAATCTGCAGCAGAAGCTCAGGTTGCCATTTACCTGGCTCCTGAGGTTGCAGAGAGAGGGAGACAGTAGGTAGCTGATTTAAAATGTGGCAGTGCTGTCATGCTATGGTGTAGGCCTTCCCTTCTTGATTAAACTTTGTCTTTGTTGTTGCAAGTTTTTCAGTGGATACCTCAGTTCTGCAAAAGTTAATTCTGACTTTTTTCTACTTGGTACTTTTCTTTTCTGGATAGACAGATTTTCCTGGAGCTATTTATTCCACCATATTTTTAAACTTCACTAGAATGTTATTGAATGCTGTTTTGCAGGGAATGCTGTAATTAATCCATGTTTCTGCTTGATTTGAGCAGAGGGGAAAGCCATGTTAGATGCTGATTATAGTGGAGCATATTACTACTGGAACAATTCCTTTTATATTCAGACCAGAAGGGATTTCTGACCTTCTATCTACTTTATTTACAGCTCACTCAAAAGGCTGGCCTCATGGGAATACAGCAGCCCTGATCCCAATAGAAAGAACCCACTGCTGCTCGATATAAAGTTACTCTTAAATCGGTCTTGGCTGCACATGGCCCTGTGCTTCTCTTTGCCTTTCTTCTTTCTCTCATAGTTTGTTAAAGTGTTTTTTTTTAACATTCTGGAGACCTCCAAGGGATAGTTTTTTTTGTGTGTGTGGGTACCAGGGGTCGACCTCAGGACCTCGCGCGCCAACAGGCACCCGTGCTGCTGAGCGATATCACCGGCCCCTTATTCGTATGTGGGATCCGGGAGTCGAACTCGGGCCCTCGCGCTTGCCAGGCAGGCGCTTACGCCGCTGAGCCATCTCACCGGCCCCAAGGGATAGTTTTTGAGAAGGACCTGGCGTGTTCATATCATCTTTCATGCTTAACCCATTCATTCAATGTTTAGAACCATTGAACCTCTACCAGGTGCCACCACAAATCCAGGAAGAGGAGAGATATGGAGAAATAAGAGGGGGCTGTATCCTGCCACAGGTCGCAGGTGGCAGGCACTGTAGGGGCTCCCGATCAAAATATTTTATTATTATGTAATTGTGTGAAGGAGACGCACACTAAAGAGCAGTGAAGGACTGTAACCATTCTCGTGATTTATTCGTTAGCAGGAGAGGTTTAGTCATCTCAGCGGCATACATTTCTGTCATTGCCCAGTGAACTCATGGAACTGTTTTCTAACTTTTTGCTTATTTTTTAAGTGGAACTAGGAGACTTTAAAACTAAGTGGATACCTAAAAATTGGTGTGGGGGGGCTCAGCCTCCGTGTTCGATCAGACCCATTCACCCCATGCCTACACGGAAACCAGTCACTACACAGGGTTCTCCTTCCCTGGGAAAGAAATCTGAACCATTATAACCCATGTTCTTAGAACTGTATGGTACCTGAATCAGCCTTATGAAGTGGAAAGAAAAGGGCCAGTGAGTTCCACTATTAAAATTGCCCATGAAATAAATTTGGGCAGGTATTTTATTGAAAAGTAAATAGTGTATTTAGCCGTGGTTGAATAAATACTAGATTTATTTTCCTTTCACCCACAAGTTGAAAACTGGGCAAAATGTATGAAGGAACAATCTTACTGGTGCAGAGCAGGATTACGATACGTGAGTGAAGAGAATCAAAGTGGGTGAGCTCTGTAATCACACAGGCATCTGAACTACTTTCCAGAGAATGGGGCTGTAGTGGGAGGGCAAGAGAACCCAAGCATAAAACTGTGATCTCACTACGGTGAGGACACAGAGATCAGTTCACGGAGGCTGAGGCAGCTGCGATGTCCAGGAGAGATGCAAACAGCAACAGAAACTTCCCTAGGGTCCCCTTTGAGTCTGCACCAGCTTGAATATAGGACGATTCCTCCCTCCCCACCAAGGCTAACAAGAACTGACCGCAGAGCTGCACGCTAAACAAATATCAGAACTCTAAAGGAAGAGAGATTTTCTAATTTTATCCAGTGCGTGGAGAGTCTTTATTGCATACCCATGATATTCAGTACATAGCCCAATAGGGAACATTCCTAGTAGAGCTAAACTACTTAAAAACAAGTTTTAGTGGGTGTGGTGGTGCACGCTTGTAATCCCAGCACTTGGGAGGCTGAGGCAGGAGGATTATTGTGAGTTCAAGGCCAGCCTGGACTACATAGCAAGACCCTGTCTCAAAATAAAACAAAGCAAAAAACAAAACAAAACAAAACAAAACAAAAAAGACACATGAACAGTCTTGAAGGAAAATGTCCAACATCTTTGACAGTTTTGTTGAGATAGAATTTACATACTGTGAACTTCTATATTCATTTAGATTGTGCAGTTTGGCAGTTACTCTAAATGTTTAACATAGGTTTACTATATATTCAGCAATTTCATGCATATGTGTGCACGTGTTCACTTAAAAACTTGAATACAAGTGTTCATAGCAACATTATTCAAGAGTTCAAATGTCTTTAAGCTAATGAATGAATAAAAATAACATGGTATATATACAAAATAGAACATTACTTGTCAATACAAAGGGATAAAATACCAATGCATGCTACAACATGTACAACCCTTGAAAATCTACGCTAAAAGAAAAAGGGCCCATCACAAAAGACCACATGCAGTGTGGTTTCATTCATAAGAAATGTCACTAGGCAAATTTCTGGAGATAAATAGTAGCCTAGCACTATGGAGGGGCAGATGGCCAGATGTAGAGTGATGGATAATTTTTTTCTGGTACTGGTTATTGAGCTCAGGGGCACTTTACCACTGAGCTACTTCCCCAGTCCCAATTATTTTTTATTTTGAGATAAGTTCTTACTAAATTCCCTAGATTGGACTCAAACTTATGATTCTACTTCCTGAGCTATCTAAGTAACATGAATTATAGGTATGCATCTCCACACCTAGCATAACTACTGATTTTGAGAGTGCCAAAAATATTTCAGAATTAGATTGTTGGGATGATTTCATACTCCTATGAATATACTTTATACTCTAAATGAGTGAATTATGTGTTATGTGAATTATTGCAGTAAGGCTGGGATTTTATTCATGAGATTTATTTATTTATTTATTTATTTATCTATTTATCCTTTTTGTCTTTCTTTCCTTCTTTCTTTCTTTCAGTCTTTCTTTCTATTTATTTATTTTTTAAATTTTTGGAAAGAATCCAGGGCATTGTCTATACTAGGCAGATGCTCTGTCACTGAGCTCTACCCTGAACCCCTTCCATGAATTTTGAAGGACAAAAAATGGTCCTATATTGGATATCTACAGAGGAATTGTTAAAATGGTTAGAGATACTTGAATTGGCATTAATTATTGAGACAAAAATATTGAATGTTGATATGGTGACATGGGAAGATTGTTATTTCTCTCAAATGACAAAATAAGCTCCATAACAACAATAAAAACCCAGATATTTAAAAAGGATGCACATTTTAATATAATTTTGCTTAAATAAAACACAAAAAAGTGTCTGTGTGTGTGTATCTGCACACAAGAACCTAGAAGGGCATAGACATTTAACTCTGGTAAATTCTCAATAGTAAGAATAAGATGTTCTTATTTTGTCTTTCTTGTGTTGTTCAAATTAATTCTTTACATGTATTTATTTTATAATAAATTTTACTTTATTTCTATGTCTTCAATGTGTCAAGTGTGTATAAAATCATTTAGAATATAAAGCACAAGTCCATGTGTATCCATCATCCTGTTTCAGCTTTTTTTTTTTTTTTTTTTTGTGGGTACTGGGGGGTCGACCTCAGGACCTCGCGCGCCAGGAGGCGCCCGTGCCGCTGAGCGATATCACCGGCCCCTTTTTTGTATGTGGGTTCCGGGAGTTGAACTCGGGCCCTCGCGCTTGCAAGGCAGGCGCTTAAACCGCTGAGCCATCTCACCGGCCCTGTTTCAGCTATTATCAGTGTAGCTCCTTCTGTTTCTTCTAAACCCCACCAATTGTATCACTTACACTACTTGGAGTGTTATTTTTAACTCACAGGTTAAACAAAAATGTTATTTTTAATTAAAAATTTATTGTCAACCTTTTACTCAATTAACTTTATATAAATGCATGGAGGGAAGACTATTAGGGCACATGCCAAAGTGTGACAGAATGAAATAGGAGTGTGGAAGGGTGGGTGGCTTTGTGATGAAAAAGTATTCATGTATTGTCTGCAAAATTTTTAAAAATATGAACAATATTGAAATAATTTTAAAATATGCTTCTCTATATACTAGTGATATGAGTGTATTCTTGTATAATAAAAGTCATGTAAAGAGACTGAAAGAGCAGTGAACAGAAATCAGAATACACAAGTTCAACGTGTATTTCTGAGTCATTATTCATAGTTGCCAGTAAGGATAAGGATATCTTTCCCTCATTTTAATGACAACTTTGGTTATCTACATATCCTACCATGTGCTTATTGCTGGAGATTCAGCAGGAGCCTATTTCCAAATTAGGACTCTTGGTTGTAAGTTGTGACCATTAAGTGTGTTATGTCAATTTGACAGGATCAAGAAACACCTAGCAGATTGATAAAGTGCACTTCTGGGTGTGTCTGGGTGGGTTATGGGACTACATCTGGTCCCTTGTTCCTTCCTCTCTGGTGCTGTTCCACTGCTTTGCTTCCTGGTTGCCATGACTAAGCAGCTTTGCTCCACCATGCTTTTCCGCCATGATGCTCCTGCCATGGAGCCAGCTGACCATGGACTGAATCCCTTGAACCCGTGAATCAAATTAAACCTTTTCTCATTTAAACTGTGGGTATTGGGTATTGTGTCTTAGTGAGGTGAAAGCTAATACCTAATACATGAGTAAAGGTAACTCTAACTCAAACTAGCTAAAGGTAAGAGAAAATATAATGGCAGGCACAACTATGGAATGTAGGGATGGGCCTGCATTCAGGTGTGTCTAGATTCAAATGCAAATGGAGTTTTATCAGCATCCAGTCTTCCTTTCTCTCCACCTATCTTCAGCTCAGCTTTTCTCTACATGGACTTCTCCCTCATGCAGGTTCTCTCAATATGGCAACCCATAGCAATTCCATTATTATCTCCTCATTGCATCAAGATCTAGTTTTCTGGGCAATACCTTTGCCCTTCTAGGTCCATTGCAATCCCATCTCAATATTCTTTGCTCATGACCAAATCACTGTGCACCAAGCACCAAGTACGATAAACGGCCACACTTTAACACAAAATAATTGCTATCTCTTCTCATCTTCTATCTGCAAGGGTACATTCCTTAATCTTGTCAACCAAGTTGTTTCTTTTATTTCTTAATTTTTTTTAAAAAAGATATTTTGATATCTTTATTTTTAATCAATCATCTATTTTCTTAGGCCATAGTTTTGAAAATTTTTGTGGCTCACTTACTCATGAGGATGCTCTGGGCTGATTTCCAGCTCAGCCTCAATTGCACACTTCCCCTCCATGGCCATCAAGGGTTCCACACGAGGTTATTTTGCCAGGCCAAGCCATATTATTTACACCCTGCAGTGATGCGAGAAGCCATGCTTCTGCTTTCAGAGTTATCATTTCAGAAAAAATACTCCCCTTGATTCCCCTCTCTCTTTTTTGCAGAATGATTTGTAATTTCTCCATTAAATTCTTTCCATGTTCATTTTCCCTGAAAAGTTGCACAGCTTTTGCAGAGGCAAAGCAAACATCTCTGGTACATGTTTCCTTAGAGTTGATGAAGTATTCCAGAAGGCGTGGAGCTCAAGAGTCAGGCAGATGATTTTAGAGCCCTGGGATTGCCTACTAGTTGGGGCTGCTTGGAAAGCCATTTGGCCCTTCTTAGCCTCAGTTCTGAAAACTACTAAAGGAAGATAGTAATAGGATCCCACACACAGTGTGGGAAGGATTATAGGGAACGAGTGTTGTAAGCTTCTAACAATGCCTTGGGACAAAGTAGATGCTTGGTAAGCAGAATTCACTTTTCCTTCTCCGTGGCACAGCATTTTTAGATGTCTGTCTCTGTCTCGCTTTGCTTCTTGTAGATCTTATTTCTCTTATTTCTCCAAGTCATTCATAAGTCCCCTGAGCTTGTGAATCATGCTTTGTTTCATTGCATGGCTCATACAGCTGAACTCAATTTCTTTTAATGGAGAAGGGCCCTGACAATTGATCTGTAGCTGACTAGCACATAATAAGTTGGATCAATACTATTATCCCAAAACTATTGGTAGAAATATATTGATGATAGAAACATCGAACAATCTTATTACATGTCAGATTGTGTTTTGTGATTTCCATTTATGCTCCCATTTCATCTATCCCTGTGAGTCTAAGTATGGCATCCATATCATTTTACACATAGGGAAACAGCTTTAGGGATGCTAAGAACTCATTGCACATTCATTCAGCTGGTGTGTGATGGAGCATGCCTTCAAGTCCAGGGCTGGTCACCCAACACCTCTGACCAAACCGGACCACTACACATCACTCCTCTTCCAGGTATGCTAGTACCTAGGACATGCCCATTTTTCAATGCAGTGTAGTTTTGGCAGGATGGAAATGTCCAGCTAAGTCAGAAGGAGACATCAAAACCTCACACTCCACCATGAAAAGGTAGCTACTGTGGAGCACTAACCGAAGCAAGCTGGAGAAGGCCCAGGCTGCAGAAATACCTCTTCAGCCCTGGAGCCCTGCCATCTATGAGCAAATGACCTTCTCACACCAAGGCTCAGTGACGTCCATTCCAAGCTCCTCCTCCTCTGAGGATCTGCTCCATGTGGTGGCTCCAGTTCTAGTCTAGATTCTCTAAATGCTTTGTTTTGAGGTTCAGGTCTGTGCTGCAAAACAACACCTCCTTGTCTACCCTGCTGCTGTACTTTGATGTGTCAGAAATCTTCTCAGCTCCTCTCTTAACAGGCAGTCTAGCCAAGGCCAGAGTCGTTACTGGAAGCCAGGAGAGTAGACATCCCTGCCTGTGTTTGGCAAAGTAGTACCCTTCTTGAGATCTAAAATGTAAAGGCATGCACATTTCTGCAGGGGAAAAACATTCTAGCTCTTCTTCTGCTGGCATTTTGCTACTTTAACCCGTCAGTCTTTCTCTTCTTAATACCAAATTGGGTCAATGCAAAGCTAGACGGGTGGCAGGTGACTAGAGTCAGATCTAGGGTCGCCAAATAAGAGTGAACCCCAAAGCACTGGGTGGAGGTGATAGGTCTTTCAGGCACTGAAAATACTGATTTCAGAGAAGACAGAAAAAGTGCACTCAGAGCCAAGCACCAGGAATGAGTAAGGAATTAAACAAGCAAGAATTCCCATCATATCATGTGAGTAGAGAATGAAATGAGTACATCGTGACTCTGGAAAGCAGGGATGAAGAAACCCTACAGATGTAGGTAAAAAGGGCAGAGTAGGAAAGTGGTCACCTGCTCTTGTATACTAGGGAAATGATAATATTTGCTAATACCTACATGTATTTCCTCTTCCCATCTTCCAGAGGGTTCTGTGGTACTCATTGTTATACTTATTTTAAAGGTGGGAAATTTGAAATTCAAGAAAATTAGGTAATGTTTTCCAAGTCCTAAAGCTAATGAGTGGCAGAAACTTATAGGTAGTCTTTATTCCAGATATATTCAGAGGGCAACACTGCATTATTATACTAGAAGCCAAAATAATCTCCAGACTTAGGGAGCTGATAGGCAGGAGGCTACCAATGACTGCTCAGTCTTATTTCTTTGGTATGGTATTACTCAGTTCGCTGAGGTCCTGGATGGCTAAAGGAGAAGAGCTAGAATCTATAGGCATCACATATATGAACAAACTATTGTATTGAAGGTTTTGTCTTGGGTTTAGATGCTCTAGTTAGGGCTGCTTTGGTCTTGCAAATAGCCTCCAACCTCATTAGCCCTTGTTTGTTTGGTATTTTACTTCCCTTGCTGGATTTCTCTCTCATGCCCTCATAACAAGTGATTTGAGAAGATTCATGTGCTTTTCCCTTTCCTTCTCAGTTTGTAATTCCACAGAGCATGTTCTAAAAATAAAACAAAGCGATTCTGGAGTAGGAAGGTTCATGCATTCAATGCTAAGCTTCTGGGGAGCTCCACGCAGTTGCCTACTCATTTACAGACCTGCCCTATCTCTTATCAACCCTGGGAACTCCTTCCCTAACCTGTGTGGACTCCAACCTGGTCTTGTAACACTGTGCAACTCGTGTGAGCTCTCGGGACCCTTGTTTCATTAAAGCTGTGATACAGATTTAGTGAGGATCAGAGTAGATAATGCTCAAAGTTGTCCTAAGCCATGGTGGTGGTGCTTTGAAGCCATCAGTGAACACTCTGGGGTGGGAAGTTATAAGGAACGGATGGGCCAAATGGGCCTGTGGTGCTAGGAGCTGCGGATAGATGTTATGGAGTCAATCGTGATCATAGGAGGACATTAGAACAGCCGTTCAAACATGAAATGGGCCACTTTGGGAAGGAATGAGTTTCTGGTAAATGGGAGAAGGTTGGCGGCACCACATAAGGTTACTAAGAAATGGTGTGACCCCTGAAAATATGGTCCCCAGGCAGACTTAGATTTCAGTGAAGTAGCCAGACACAGGTGGGGCCCGGGCTCTGGGAAATAACTAGTGTGTGTGCCTGACATTGAGACTATCCTGACTATGGGACATTCCAGTCTGGACTGGTATTGGAAGAGAATAGTAGTTCCCTGGATACCGATATTAATCTAGCTTACAAGAGTGAACGAAGAGAAACAAGACATTCAATAGCAACTGAAGGATTAGGGCTGGCTTCACTTTCTCAGGAGAGTACCAGGTCATGTCCCAGACCCAGTCAAGGGGACGCTGAGGTCCAGGTAAAAGCCAGGGCTCTGAGGAATCAGAATGGTGTGCCCTAGACACACATGGTGTGGGGGAGAGTACGAGGTGCTGTTGGGGTCGGGGGGAATCCATTGCACATCTCCTCCCAGGGTATGAGGTTCCTAAAGGAGGCAGTGAGGCACTGTCCAGGGAAGAGTTTCACATCTGTGCCAAGTGCAGCAGGGTAAGCAGGAGTTTTCTGTTGGAGCAAGGGTTGGGGAGCGCACCTTAGAGACCCTGCCACAGCCACAAGTGCTGTCACCACATTTCGTGCAACATCAGCCTTAAGTTATAAAAGATAAATCCTTCCTGGTGAAGTGATGCTTGGTTTCCTCCATATTCACTCAACAAGGTCACACCTTTATGGTGTCAGTCACCACTCCAAGAACTAGAGAATCCCAGCAACGAGACACTGTCCCTATATTTGAGTAGATAAGTGTGCAAATAACTTGGATAGTAAGCCATCAATAAACATGCTCATTGTCACCTTCCTTACTATTCTCACTGGCATTATTACTATTGTAATGATTAAAACTACTATAATGTCAGAAAGGCGAGCCCATGAGCAAGGACCCAGAGGGGAGAGGCCTCCAAATCTGGGAAGGGACACAAGTGAGTAGTGTTGAGGTAGAGAACAATCAAGGTGTGGCCGGTGACACCTGAGAGCCCAGTAACAGATCTTGTAAGCCAGGCCAGACCTGGGTGTTGTCCCCAGGAACCATGGGAAGGTCTGGTAGCAATGGAATATCATCACATTTGTCTTTTAGGAAGAGCACTGTCTTGGCTGTCTTGGGCTCTTATCTCCACAGCACTAGGGGAAAGGATGGGTGTCTTAGTCACTTACCAGTGGCTGGGACAAAATACTCAACATGCACAGCCTAAAGGAGATTTAATTTGGCCCATGGTCAAGGGATTTATTCAGCCCATCATCAACTAGATCCAAGGCAGAAACATCATGGTGGGAGCGCATGGTGGAAGAAAACTGCTCACCTCATGACAGCCAGGAAGCAGAGAGAGAAAGGAGTTGAAAACAAGAAAACACTCTTCCAGGTCACACCCTGGTGACCACTTCCTCACAGCACATTCTGCTATGAACTCATCCACGGATGAAAATACTGGTGAGTATAGCACCTTCCAAACACATAAGACTTTTGGGGACCTTTTTAGATCTAAACAGTGGGTAAATAAAAGCGAGCAAGGGGGAGATGAACCAGGCTGGAATGGCGGAGCTGGTGGGGTGACAGAGGTGAACAGGTGTAGCTGTGGGTGGATGGGGAAGAAGGGGCTTGGTGACCACCTCCCACCCACCTGAGCTGTGTACTCAGGATGCAAGACCATGAGGCAGGCCTTGGAGAACGTGCTGTGGATGCCAGGCAGGTGACTTTGCCAATGCAGTGTTCTTTTCTGTCAAATGGGATATTTTCCTGCCTCTTATAGAAGTGCTTTCTGAGGACAGAGTCAGATGACAGGTATGAAAAGCACTTTGGAAATTGTAAAACATTTTTCAAATGTGAGGTGCTATTTTTACTACCCCCAGTTTCCCTGTATAGAGTGTGACCTAATAACTGAATGATAATGTCTGCCTGTTGCTCAGGGACCTGCAGGGGAGGAAACGGAAGGCCCCAAGCCACGCCCTGCCTAGGACTCTGCAGAAGGCCTGAGCCAGCCTCCCAGGGGACCACCCTTTCCAACAGTGCCCTTAGTGTATCTCTCATTTGAGATAATTTGCTAGGCAAATCTGTGTACATCATCAGAGGAAAGGCGGGCGGCCTCTGATGATTGAGTGGCAGGAAGGAAATAATCCCCATTGATTCTAGCGGGAGCTAAGATGGCAATAGCATGATTACCATCCATCCTGCCATTATTAAGCTGTGCAGGGCAGCTGTCTCCTGATGCACCCAGACTCTCCCAGCAGGAGCATTCACTGTGCAGAGCATTAACAGGAACATGAGATAAATTCCTCTCCACTGGGCTTTGTGGATGAAACTCCATGTAGGGCTGGGCTGGGCATGCTGCCCTGTGGAAGTCATTTGACTTGTGGTTGATAACCTTCTTTCCTTCTCTCTCCTTATTCCTCCCTCCTGTTTTTATTTCTTCTTCTATTTTAAGCCACAGATTTCTTATTTCCTCCTGTAAAACTGGAAAGAAAATCTCAAGGGCAAGCCAGCTGATGCATTTGGAGTTGGGCGCTCACCCATGGGGTCTCCGTGATTGTGCCAGGAACCCCCCACGCAGGCAGTGATGCCGTGGGTACAGGTGGTGGGAAGCCTGCAGCACATTCCCACCTGCTTCTGCCACTTGAAGTGTGATCGTGCAAGGCGACAAGTGGTTCCCACTGATGTTGCAAAACGTGTGTGTGCATGTGTGTGCATGATGGACCAGCAGGGCATCCTGTCCTTCTACTGCAGCCAAGTTTCTGGAGGATTTGTTCAGAGTGCAACCACTCCATACACTGAGTCCCATGAGGTCCCAAAGGAATGCGCAAGCACAGGGAAACTTGTTTGCCATGAAAGACTTTCTGTCAAGACTCCTACAAGAGCCACAGCTAAAGAGCTGTACCTAGATCGCGTAACCAGTCTTGGAGCTCGTCAGTGTCTTCTCCTTCCCTTTCCGCGGTCACAAGCAGAGTCTCGTCTGTGCCAGCCCAGCTCCTTGGAGTTCAGCACTCGTCCTCTCTCAGACTAAGCCTTGAACCCTGGAGGAAGTCCTGGAACTCTGTGGGAACCAACTCTCCCTGGCTCCTCTCATCTCAGAGCTGCTTTGCCCCATGGCCTCTGTCGGACTAAGTTTTCACTTTCTTCAAAGGGCTCATGTCCTTTCTCATGCAAGACACCACACAGTTGAGGCTGTACGGTTCCTGCAACAGCCATTCTCCTCCAGCCAGCCTCTGTACTTTCACCTAATTGCATTAGTTCAATAAATTTTTACCGGTGACTGATTACTGAGGATAAAAAGGAAAATAGCATACAGCTCCTAACCAATGCACAATCTACAGGAAAGAGAAAGAGAGAGATAGAGAGAGAGACAGAGAGAAAGAAAAAGAGAGACATGCTACAGCATGCTAAGTAACCCTTATTTTTTGGAGTTTTTGAATGTACTCGCATTTGTCCATCTCTGAACAAACCAAGGTAAACAGATCCTCTAATACACAGTTCCTGGGACTTTATATAGTTACTGATAAAGGCAGTAATATGATACCCCTTACCATGATCCCACATTGTCTGCAGGTATTTGCCCCATTTTACAACACAGGAAACTGAAGCATAAAACATGCTTACCCAAGGTCAGAGATTTGGAAAGTGCCAGTGCTGTGTATTTGTCTATTTGACTCCCAAAGCCTCATTCTTTACCCTGCCCTAGTCTACACCTCTTGGATAATCTCCCCCTTTGGACTTGGTCTTGCCAGCCTCGCACCAAAGGGTGGAAAGCAAGTGACGCTCCTCAGGTCGTCACCATGCAAGAGTGTTTTCAGTCCTGAAATCAGGCTAGCATCAGACATGTGACATGGCAAGGGAACATTTCCCCTTTCCGAAGGTCATTAAAGAAAATGAAAGCCAACAGATCATTGTTATGCACGAGAAAACAGCATAAATGGAAAAATCTGTGAACGTCACCTCTATCAGTCTCTGGGAAATTTGCAGCAAAAACAAATGGGCCAGAATGTGAATGGGTAATGCCTCACCAGTAGGAACTCAGGAGCCATGAGGCCAAGCTCTGGGAGAAAGAATCCATGCTGCTCAGCATGAACTGCATTCTGTGGTGAAATAGAGGATGGCAGCTTAACCACCTGCTCCTCCACCATAAGCTCTGCGGATCTGGGCTTCTACTTCTGGAGGATGGGACAATTCTTTTGATTATTCTGCTTGGCATATAGACAAATGGCTGGAGGGTTCCTCTGCAGATGCATGGAAGCCCTTTGGCCATGTCCCTGCACACTCGGCAGTGCTGGGGACCAGAGCTTTCTCCACACTCCTTGGGCTCTTACAGAGGAGAAAACTGGGAAATAAGGGGCCACTGAGGAACCTGAACATGAAGCCGAGCACAGGGCCTCATAGAGCACGGAGTGTTTGAGAAGCAGCCTCCCCCATTTCTGAGCAAGGGAAAGTTCCCGGTTAATTAGGGAATGATTTTATGCCAAGGAATCTTTGATCCTCATAGCAAAGTTTCCATTCTGCTGTTACTCGGGCGTGTTCTGAGTTTGACCCAGATATTGGCCCATTTGAGGATTTGTTCTGCTTCTTCTAAGGAAAACATCTTCCTCATATTGATTCCATCGATCCATCAGTAGCACACTAATAGCCTCACCTCTCAGGATACTATGTTTCCACTGCGAAATGCGAATTGATATAAAACGCGGTGGAATCTGTTTTTCTGTACCTAGCATCCATCTTTTCTTTACATAATAGCACCTATAATTTCCTAAGAATCGTCTCTTGGAGAGATGTCTGCTCTGTTCATAGATTCTGTAATCTTACAGGAGAAGATTTGGACAGCTGTCATGAAATGATATGATCCCCTCTCTTTATAAAAATATAAATAAGAGTAATAAGAAGTTAAATTTTATTGAAGGTTTAATTGCACATACTGTGGTAAGCACTTTCCATATAGTATCTCACTTAATCCTCAGACTTAAATCTATGAAGGGAGCACTATTTCACCCATTTTATACATTCAGAGGCTGAGGGTCAAGATGTCAGGTAGGGCAGAACCAGGCATTTGCATCCAGGTGTCTCTGAGCTCAAAGTTTACACTCTGGGCTTCTATGCTCCTTGCTGCCTCATAGCCCCTTTTTAAGATTTACCGTGCAATTTGAGACTTGATTGTTCTCCAAAGTACTTAGTAAAAAAATCTATTTAGTATTGTTCAATCCTTTATTAAGCTCCTCCATGGAGTAGTGACACATCAGCAGGTCTATCCCATCCTCACACACTTGCCAAGACAGGACGATTGTGATGCTGGAGTAGGAGGAAGAATGTGGTGATGGTGAAGATGATGATGATGATGAGGATGATGATGATGGCATTTACTGAGACTACTGTCTGCCTGGTACTTTTCACACATTATTTAGTCTGATCCTTACAATTATCCTAAAAAGTGGGTGCTCTCATTATCCCTGTAGTAGATGAGCAGGATATACATTGAGAGCTTTCTTGTACAAGGTCATGCCACTAAGAAATGGTAGAACAGGGATATGAACCCAGAGTTCTGAATTCTTGGACCCCCAGATGGTTTTTTGCTTTGCTCTTAAGCATTTGCAGGCTGCTTAAATACTCCTTGCTGATCCCTCTGCCTTCTTAGCATGCTTAACTCTGGGAGCCTGTGGGAGACTCTGGGCAGCTAGAGGGCTCTCCAGAGAGAGCCTGACTAGGGGTGGGCAGTCCCTCTGGCCTCACTGTGGCAATGTGTGCATCATTCAATTTGGAGCCCCGTAGAACAGGAGTAGATTATGGCTCCAAGATACATGAATTTCAAAATTGAAGCAATAAAGCACGTTTTTTCCTCCCCTTGCAATTGCCCCTTAATTGGACCATGAACGGCAATTACACTATAAAGCCTAATCAGAGTTTGTGGGTAATTAGTGTAGGTCTTGGGCAGTGGGTTTTAATGGAAGAACCCAGCTAATCACTGAGTGACTTTCACCCTCCGCCAAGTGATAAAATAGTCTAGAAATGCCTATCAATCACTCAGAGAAGTTGCAAATGTAATTTTAATTCCTGCTAGAGTAGGACTAAGAAGGCTGCACAACTGCACCCTGCCCAGAAAGTTCTGTCTGTCCTTTAAGAAATGGGAGGATTAGAAATGAAGGTGCTCCCATGATCTGGGAATTCTCAGTGTCCTGTCTGAAGCCACTTTATGCACATAGCTTATTTCCATCCTCAGCATGGTCTTGTGTGGGGAATATTTGTATGTCTGTTGTACAAATGAAAGCATTGAGAATCAGAATATTTTATCCAAACTCATATACTTGCTACTTTACAGATTTAAAGTTTATATCTAAGTTGCTGTTGTTGTTGTTTTTAATTTTGCAGTGCAGGGATAGAACCCACGGCCTCGTGTGTGCGAGGCTAGTAGTTCTCTAATCACTGAGTTATGGGCTACTTCTTTTTTGTGTGTTTTAATCTCCAAAGTCTGTAACCTTTTGATTCTGCTATAATCACTAAATATTTATTGGGCACTCACTATGAACTAGCAGCTTTCTCTATCTCAGCAACTTTCTATACCTTGCAACAGCTATGCAATGGAGTTATTTTTCAAAATTATATTTACAAATGAAAGTAGAATTTAGGCAAGTAGTCTCATGTTAGACTATCACCCTCTTTCATCCTTCTCAACACACACACACGCACACACACTCACACACACACTTTCACACACTTCTTTCCCTACACCTAAAGCCATGTTTTTGTGTTTTCACAAAAGCAGAGCAGTAATAACAGGTGTTCTTTAAAGCATCACTACGGGAATGGAGAAAGAAAGCAAGGAATGGAAACCAAAGTAGCTGGAAAAAGATGATTTAGCAAACCAAGTGCCAGTGTCAGAACCTAGGACTTGCAGTAACAGAGAAACTGGAAATCAGTGACATGTGTCACTGTTACCTCTCTGCTAGAGCCTGGATCTGGAGTGTTCTCCAAAGGCCATGGGCTAAAACTCGGTTCCCAGCTTGGAGCTATTGGAGGGTGGTGGGAGCCTTTAAGAGGAGGGGCTTAGGAGGTTTTAGGTCATCGGATGTGTGGCCTCACAGAGGATGTGAGATTGGATCTCTGTCATTTTCTTGCTGCCGTGACATGAACAGTTTTGTTTGTCCAATTCCCTCAAAATGCACACCCAAAAGCAATGGGCTCTATGGTTTGTATCTGGATGTCCCCGCAAAGCCTCGTGTACTCGGAAGTGGGTTGTAGAAGGTGATTGGATTATGGGATGCTACATTTTGCTTGATGTTAGGAGGAGGCATCTGCTCAGAAGAAGTAGGTCACTGTGGACATGACTTGGAAGAGTATATCTTCCTTCCCAGCTTCTCCCTTGAACTCTGTGCTTCCTGTCCACCATGAGGTGAGCAGCTTCTCTTTTGCTATGCCCACCTGCTATGCAGTCCTTCCCTGAAGTTAGACAACCATGGATTGAAACCTCTACAAACAGTGATCCAAAATAAAACTTTCCTCCTTTAAGTTGTAGGTGCTGGGTATTGTGTCTCAATGATAAGAAAGTGACTAAGGTAGAGTTTGGTACCAGGGGTGGGGCCCTTGCTGTGACTACCTCACCACATGGTTTAGAAGCTTTTGCAGCTGGATTGTGGGAGGGGTTTGGAAAGGTTTGGAGATGCTGGTTGGAAAAGCAGCCTTAAGATGCTGTACTTTGAGCATGATGGGAGATTCTGGTTGGACCTCAGAAGACCAGAATATTGATAAAAAGCAAGTGGAAAAGGTCAGACTCAGGAGGTTTCAATTGGGAATGGGGACTCCATTTGTAGTTGGACTCCAGGTCATGTGAGTTATGTTGTGGCAGAAAATTTGTGTACATTTTGCTCATGTCCTGAGACTTTGTGGGAAACTGAGATAAGGGCAGTAATTAATCTGGCAAGGGAAATTTCAAGGCAGCCTACTATTGAAGCTGTGGTGTGGGTACTGCTGGGGGCCTTTATCCAGCTTTATGTTGCGAATCAAGAGCAAGGAGCACAGATGAGTGATTTTTAAAGTTTCAATTTCACCAGAAAGGAAGATCCTATAATATTGGGGCCTGCAAAGATGGAGCAAAAGAGAACTTGGTTGCTGAAATATTAGCATTAAAAAGAAGCCAAGTACTTTGGATCTGGACAATAGGAGAAGTGGCTTGAGGGCATGTCAGAAATCTGCAAGGCCCTACCCTTCACAGGCTCAAAATCACAGAAGTGAAAGACTTTGCTTTGAGAGAAGAGCCCCAGGACTCTCTGCTGGAGCAGAACTGCAGCCAAATGCATTGATCCCCTGGGATTCAGTTCACAGTGCTCAGCCATGTGGGCACTCACAGGCTGGATCAGTCACTATTTAAGGGTACCTAGCTACAGCTCAAGCTGGTGGCAGTCTTTGTCATTGTCCATGTGGTGCTGGTTTTATAGGTATGCAGAATGTAAGAGTTATGGGTCATGGAGGCTTTCACTCAGATGCCAGAAGAAGGTCTGGGAGGCCAGGCAGAAGCCAAAGCAAAGTGGATACCCCAAGAACTTGGAGAAGCTAGGAAGGTGGAACATCTGAGGAAAGCCACAAGAAGTGAACAAAACCAGCCCAAGACAGAGGCCATGAGGGTTGTAACGACAAGCAATGTAGCATCAGGGCTGCCCAAGGCTGTTAGAGTCCACATCTTATTGCTACCACTTGCCTCAGGTGCTAAATGTGGAACTATAGGATTTAATGTTTGCACTTCTGGGATTTGGTCTTGCTTTGATTTGTTTTCTTTCTAGCCCCCTGTTCCTCCCTTTTGGAATGGAAATGTTTACCCTGTGGCATTGTATGATGGAAACGTTTAACTTTCTTTTGATTTTTACAGGGCCTCACAGCTAAGAATTTGCCTTAAGTCTCAGAAGAGACTTTGGATTTGGACTTCTCAGTAATGCAGAAACTGTTGAGACTTTGGCAACTCTTAGAGATGGACTAAATGCAATTTGCATAAGGAGGTATGTGTGAGTCTTTGGGAGGCCAGGGGCAGAATGTTATGGCTTATATCTAGATGTGCCCCTAATGCCTCATGGAATTATAGATGGGCCTTTTGGAAGGTGACTGGATTATTGGGGCCTATAGCTGACTTGCTTTTAGGTGGTGGGGTCTCTTCAGAAGAGGCTGGTCATGGGGAGCACGACATAGAAGGGATTATCTCCATCCCAAGCTCCTCCTTTCTCTCTCTGCTTCCTGGCTGCCATGAGTTAAGCAGCTTTCCTCCATGGCAGGCTCTTCCACCATGCAGCTTCTGCCCTCAAGTCAGGTAACTATAGACTGAAACTCTTGTACACCGTGAGCTAAAAAAAAATCTCCTTTAAGTTGCAGGTATTGTATATTGTGTTTCAGCCATGAAGAAATTGACTAAGATATGGGACCAATGTATCACGGACTGAAACCTCCAAACCTACACATCTAAATAAACCTTTCTTCTTTATAAACTGATTACTTCAGGTATTTGTTGCACTGGAAAGCTGACTGAGACCCTTACTCAGGGGCAACACACTGGTTATTCATCTAGCAACTCTATCATTCATGGATAGGGAAACTTGGAGATGAGTGAGTTAATCCTCTGTGTTCAGCTTGCAGGAAATATAGTACAGTTGGTTCCAGCATAAGAAATGGCCCTCAGCAGAGGAGTTGAGGCACTAACAGGTGGCAAGGATAGGGCAGGGCATCAGTGCAATAGCAAAGGAGCAAACTAACCAAAGAGTAAAGGGGAAGCTGCAGAAAGCACAGCTTTGGAATGACACCAGGCTGCGGGGTCTGCTTGTTGTATTGTTCACTGCCTCTGGTGGACTTGAGCCCATTTGCTCACCCTCTATGCCCATCACAGGCTAACTAGCATGTGAAGCAAGAGGACTGAAACCCACTTCACCAGGGGACTTACAAGACTCCAGGAGCAAACACCCTCTGTTCCTCACACTGTGCTTACCCGGCAGGTAGTTGCTGCTCAGGATGAGTTAACTCACCTACCCCTTGAAAACTCCTGTAAAACAAATGCTCTGAGGTGGTTTCTGTACTAGCCAAAAACTAGGAAATAAATCTTCATACATAGCCTCTAAGTCAGTAAGGTATAATGTTTTGGGCTTACGGATTCCTTTGAAAGTTGATTGAAATCTACAATCTCCTATCCCAGAAGTAAACACATAAGCTGCTTCTTACAGAAACAAAAGAGGTGCCTCCACAATTATCTGGGGGAAATCAACGTGCAAGCAGAAGTGCTTTTAGTGAATTTGCTGAATTTTGCCTGCTGCGAGCATTCCTCAGACTCCCAAAGTGGTGATGTGAGGCAGTGTAGACTCATGGGAGAAACGCCTATCGAAAGGCATCAATGAGAGGAGGAGGGCCAGACAGCCACCTTTCCCTGTATCATGGTTCCCAGCATCATGGGGGCCACACACTTCAGCAGGGACAAAAGCATTTTGTGAATCATGTTCAGCTTTGAGCCATTGGTTTTCCTTCACATCAGCATCCTTCCAGAAAATGATTTAGGTCAAGCTCAAGGATAAACACTGACTCGTTTACTCACAGCTCTCAAGTATAAGAAGCGATTTTTTAAAAATAGAAGCCAAGTTTGGAATTATGTAATGCTATGCCCTGTACTTCCTGGTCCCCCCAAACTCATATGTTGAAATCCTCAGCACTAAGGTGATAGTATTAGGAAGTACAGTCTTTAGGTATTGCTGGGTTCGAATGTGACCCTCCAAAATTCATATGTTGAAATTTAGTCCCCGCTGTGGTTGTTTTGAGAAGTGAGGAGCCCTTAGGAGGTGTTTAGATCAGGGAGCAATGCCCTCAGGACTCCATCGTGTCTCCTAAAAGAACTGGAGCAGGTAAGTTCACCTCCTCTGCTCTTCTGCCATACGAGGACTCAGTGTTCATATCATTGCCTTGATCTTGGAATTCTTGGTCCCTAGAACTGTGAGAGATAAATTGCCCAGTCTCAGATAATTTGTTATAGAGGCATAATCAGACCGAGGCAGTGATTAGGCCACGGGGCAGAACCTTTATGAACAGGATCAGTGCTCTTATAAAAGGGTCTCAAGAGACCTCGCCTTCCTTTCCCTGGAGAAGACACAGCAAGAAGGCTCTGTCTATGAACCACAAAGCAGGCTCTCACTGTACCCAAATCTGCCTCGACTTTGGAGGTCCCACTCTCCAGAACTATAAGAGATAAATTTATGTTGTTTATAAATGGCCCAATTTATCATATTTTGTTATAAGAGCCCAAATGGACTAAGACACTGAATCTGGCATACAGGCGTCAGGCTTCTGTGAAGAAGCCGACCTGCTGCCATCTTGGGTTGAAGTCTCGGTTTGTTCCTTTTGGGAAAGGAAAACTCCTCATGTGACGTAGGATTTCGCTACTTTATAATGGTCCAATTCCTGCACATTCTTCTCCTCTACCCAGCAGCACAGATCAGAACTCCAGCACACTGGGGCCCATGACTTCCGTGGCATTGGCCTACATCCTCGTTTTCCTCTCCCTTGGTTTCCTCTTGCAATATTCCAGGAAACAGAGACCTGTGCTGCCCCTCAGAAGAGGAGCCCTGCTCTTTCTGCTTTGTGCCCAGAGGTTCTCCCCTGTTACAGTAGACTTGATTCCCCTCGGACTCTGTGACCAGAGAGGGACCACTGACCCACAGGTTTACGGCAGAGAGATATTGCTGCTGGGTTCCCTCTCCACGAAAGAGGACTCTGCTACCATCTGTATGTGATAAGAGCAAGTGGCCAGGGGCCTGTTTAAATTACTGTATGAGGATTTATTCTTTCTAGAAATTAAAGAAGAGACACATTTATGTCTTTTCCACATCTTCCCTGTCTCTTTCTTACCCTCATTTGTCCTCAATAAACTATAGAGTTATCAACAGGCCTCTCAAATGTCATGCAGCAAGGGAACACGCTAGAAACAGAAGAGTGGCAGAAAAACACCAAGAACCTCCCTCCTTCCTCACACCCCATGGTTGTCTCTGCCTCCCTAGAGATCAGCAAGTGGAGGGGCCTTGAACCTCTATAGGCTTGGGACCCAGGGAGGTCTGGTCAGAGAGCTGAGCCCCAGCTTACCAGCTCTGTGACCCTGAAAGTCATTCATTGGATGTCTGTTTCCTCACATCTGTCCAGGTTGTTGGCAGAATTTTATGAAATAATACATATGAAATATTGGGTATATTGTAAGTACTCAGTAGACAGGAGGGCTTTTGTGCCACTGATCGGAGTTCTGAGGAAATTGTAGCACATCTTTCGTGTCACAGGTGAAAGCATAGCCACTCTCTTTGGATCCCAAAGAAGAAAGACATGTTTTTCCAACTAATGCATGTGGAAAGGAAACATACTTAATCCTCCCACACCTTGCCACAGCCTAGAAAGTGCTGTCAGGTAAAACACAAGGTATCCAGTTAAATATATCTTTAGTCAAGTATGTCCAGGTATTGCATAAGACAGAATTCTACCAAATAAAAGAATATCATTTATAGGAACTTCAGATTTGACTGTATTTTTATTTACTAAACATGGCAACCTACATGTGGATGTATCTCAACATTGCAACTTGCTTCATCTGGTTGAGGAGTGTAAGAACTCTAGGGTTGGACCGGTGAGATAGCTCAGCGGCATAAGCGCCTGCCTGGCAAGTGCAAGGTCCTGAGTTCAACTCCCAGAACCCACATAAAGGAAAAAAAGGGGCTGGTGATATCGCTCAGTGGCACAAGTGCTTGCTGGTAAGCGCAAGGCCCTGAGGTTGACTCCCGGTACCCACATTAAAAAAAAAAAAAAAAAAAAAGAACTCTAGGGTTCCAGTCAAATTAGGTTACCCTGATTGGGATCCTGAGTCATGATGAGTATCCTGCATAATCTTAATCAACTTTAGGCAATTTTGGAAAGATCTGAACAAGCTTCAGGCAAGCAGACACAAATATCCGCTTATGGTATGTAGTTTCTCCAAGAGCAATACAATAGCAAAAATGAAAACAGAGCAGCTAGAACCAGATAAGTAAACCATGGTACCTCTTCATTCAGAGACATCAATCTATAAAGGAAATTTAAATTTTTTGTTATATGCGTGTGGAGATATACTTTTATGATATGAAGATTTGCCAGTGGCAATATAAAAGCAAAATGAAAACAGCGTGGTGGGAAATCACAGAAAGCTTGTTACTTCTCTATCCAGGAGTATCAATCTCCAAAGGAGATTTTTTTTTTTTTTTTTTTTTGTGGGTACTGGGGGGGTCAACCTCAGGACCTCGTGCACCAGCAGGCGCCCGTGCCACTGAGCGATATCACTGGCCCCTTTTTCGTATGTGGGTTCTGGGAGTCGAACTCGGGCCCTCGCGCTTGCCGGGCAGGCGCCTAAGCCGCTGAGCCATCTCACCGGCCCTCCAAAGGAGATTTTAATATGTTTTTGTTTTAGGAGGATTTCTTTCTCTGCTACTGTAAGATATTGGAGAAGAACACTTCTCAAAGGACAGATGACCGTTGTCCAAATAGAATACCTGATGTGTCCTTTTAAATAACTGACTTGTGGTATTTAGAGGAAATTGGTTCTGCAGAGAGGGATAAGACAAGCAGATTCAGGATGTCCAGTGGTAAAGTCTGAGCTCACAGGCTGGATTTCAAAGCCTGGCTCTTTAAAGCACCTTTAAGTTGTAGTTCTCTTGGTTCAGCTATCTATTGCTGTATAGTAAGGCCCTCAGTCAGAGTGGCTCTCAAACAATAATTAGCATTCATTATCTTCCATAATTCTAAAGATCATTTGGGGGCTTATTGGGGGTGCTTCATTTTTTTTTTTTTTTTTTTTTTTTTTTTTTTGACTGGGACTGGAATCACCTGAGACCAGGCTAAACAAATAAGATGACTCACTCCATGCCCTGGTGTTGGCTGGGGCTCAGCAGGGCTGCCAACTGGAAAGCATGCCTCTCCTCTACCCAGCCATGCCATGTGGCGTGGGCTTCTCACAGCACAGTGACTGGGCTCCAAGGAGTATTCTAGAGCTCAGAATCTCCCTGAAGGTCCAGATTTGCAAGGTACCTAGGGTCTTTTCTACCACACACTACCCATCAAAGCAGATCAAAAAGTCAGCTCACATTCAAAGAAGAGAACACGTCTCACTGCCGAATGAGAAGAGTTGGAAAAAACGTTACTACTACTGTCTTAAATTATCCACAGCTCGCCCTGTGACCACAAACTACTTACTCTCCTCCCTCAGGAGTAAAAACTATTTACTCTTCTCCCTCCACATTCCCCAAACTACACACACACACACACACACACACACACATGCACACACACACTTTTATCCATTTACAACATTAGAAATAGGCTTGAAGTCCAGGATCTTGTCTTTTAATTGGGTCCAAGGGCATATGAGAAATGTACTCGCTTGGGGGTGGGCCCTTCAATGGAGTTCTTTATTTGATGGCCTGTGAGTTAAACAGACACCACTGAATACGTAATGATGAGAAAGTGTCAATTGCTATAGAAATTCAAATTTGTCCCCAGGTTTGTCCCCTGGCGAGGGTTCTCCTCAGATGTTAGCTTCCTTGACTCGGGCCTCGGTTCCACCGTCTGAGTCGTCTCTCCTGTGCAGGCTATGTTTTTTGTCTATATTCTTGATGTTGTGACTTATAGGGGCTTGATCGTGGAGAGACCCTCTCCCAAGGCAAGCTAATTCCTAGCTTTGTATTCCAGGGAGCACGAAATTACTTCCCTGGGAGCATAATTTGAATATATAATCCAACCAGCCATCGCCTCTCCCAAACTCTCATACACCAAACCAGTATTTTCTCTGCTGCAAATCATTCCAGGGTTATACCACAGATAACTAGGGACCCCAGTGTCCTATAGCCCAAATTATCCAACCCTAAGCTCAGCATACCCACCTTACCTTATCTAATCTTTTTATAAAAACCCCGATAAAAGCTTTGGGTCATACTTTCTCCTTGTACCCATCTCTACCTCCTGAATTTCCCAGGTGCTTCCTCATGGCTGCATGGTGTGGCAAGACTCCTCTCGCTAGGGTCTGTGAGAATATAATTCATCTTTCATGACAACCATTTTTATGTCTGCTATCTTCCCACACCCAATTAAAAAAAATCTGGGGTGCATTTGACTATCTACTTTTACATAAGAAACAGTCTACATTTGCAGAGGAAGAGCTTTCTTGGGCTGCTTCCTGTCTAAAGAAGATTGGGTGTATAGGGGTCACCTCATTTTCTGTTGGTCAGTGTTCAATCAGGATGGAGATCCACTGCAAGTACTGCGGAACTAGGAGCTTTCTGTAGGAGTTAGATCTTCTGTGAAGAAGCTAGAACAAAAGGAAAAGTTGAGAAGGAGAGTTAGATGATCAGTAGAGTCACAAGCTGGGTGTCCTGGAGAAATGAAGAGTGTGGACAAGTCCATGTTTGCTGAGGAAGTAACAGAGCAACCAGGAAGAGGATGTGGGGCACATAGCTAGGGAAAGCTGCCGCTTCAAAGTGACTGTTGTCCTTGAGAGAGTGTACCCAAGGGTCTGATGGCAACCAGGTACAGCTATTGGAAAGCAGAGCTGGAATTTGGAGGAATAGATGGTTACAGAGCAGAGGAGCTTGAGGGCCAGAGGGAAGCTATTAGCCCTGTGTGTAAGATGCTCACCACATCTTTATCCAACTTGCTTTTATATCAGACCTTCCATTTTCCTCTTATTTGCTGCAGACAGGGCTTCCCTCTGCCTGTAACATGGGCCTTCACTCCTTTCCTTCAGCCTTTGTGGACAGAGTTGAGTCACAGCACTGAGTCACTCTTGCTCTAGGCCTTATCCACTCACACCTTTGCCATCTGGTCCACACTGAATGTTTGGTTGATAGAAATGTGCTGTATTTTAAATCCTGACCTTCACTGAGATCATTTGTCCCTCTATCTCTCTCTTTCTTCTTGGATTCTGCCCTCTGTTTTTTCTTTATACAGCCCATGATTTACCTAATCCTGTGCTAGGTGAAGGGGCAGATCACAGTGTGAGTAATTAAGTATAGTTCTCTCTTCACAGGTCTATGTCTGCCAAACTTACCCATGCATCTAACAGTTGGGCTTTGAAGTAGCATATGCAGGGCTTTGTGCTGGAGTTGTAAAGGCTCCCAGCTCATTCTCTTGTAGAGGACATGAGACATAAATACTTACTAAGGCCATAGGGGAGTTGAAGATAAACCTTTGCAAGGAAGCACAGTTGAAATGATATGTGGTAATCCTAGCACTCTTGGAGGCTGAGGCAGTGGGATCAGAAGTTCAGCCTAGTTTACGAAAATAAGCAATTCAGCAATACCCTGTCCCCACCCCAGCCCACCCCAAATAATAAAAAGGGCCAGGAGGTAGCTCAGTGCCAAGGCCCTCAGTTCAAACACCAGTACTGAAAACAAAAACAAAAAACAAAAACATAAAGGGAAAGAAACATTCAAGCCAGGTTTCAGGAAGTCCTTCAATGCTTGTTTGTGGTCTTGGGCCTTCTTCCATGCCTAATGGAAACTCCTTAAAGAGTTTCGAGCTGGGGAGGGGTATGGGGAAAGTTGAATTTAGGTAAGTTTGACAGGTAATGCAAAAGGAGCATTAGAAAATGGGAGTGAGTGGAGCTTGCTTGCCAGTAATCATCCGGGGGCTGAGAAAGGGAAAGCAGAATGTCACTGAGTCATTCAGTGTGTGGAGCTGTGGCGTACTTGGAATGACTGCAGAGAGCTGTGAGCTTTCACGGTCACGAGTATGGGGCAAGTACGGTCAAGCTTCAGTATTCATTGGCTTCTGAACCCCTCAAACCAGTACTCATCACACTTTAAAGAGAAAATAGCACTTCTACTCTCCTTGCTCCCTTTGGCCGCAGGTACCTCGTGAGCAGAACCCCACGCATCTGTCGTAATGTCTTCCACTCACAAAAAGGTCAGTAGTGATACCACTAAGCCTAGAAGCTTCACATTAGTCCAGTAAAAGGCTAATAGTAGCCAGTAAAATGAGAAAGTTTAGGGAATTTTCACAAATTCTTTCTAACGTCGTATTTCTTATGGGGAAAAATTCATTTGGTACGCATCGGTTTTGGCACTTGTCACGAGTTCCAGAATGAATCAATGATGAGTACAGAGGTAGGAGTGTGTTTTTTCATCCTGTTGGAGTTAGTGGGGCCTCAAGATCCTGAGCCAGGGTGCCAGGATGGAAAGGGATCCGCAGGAGTCAGGAGAACGTGTCTGTTAAGACAAATCCACTTGGTCACACAAGGGCAGTAAACTGTTCTCTTGGCTGTGTTCCTTCTGACAAATGAAATTTCTCTTGCTACCAGTTCAGTAGTCACTGAGCTAAAGAATTGTTGGAGACAATTTTTAACTCAGTGGTGCTTATTTCCTATAAATCATATTTACTTTCACACCCCTTTATTCACACTTATTGGTTAAATGCGTGCTGTGTAGCACATTGGTGGTGGCTGGTGGGGGTGTGCTGAAAAGAAACAGTGGCCCACAGTGGGGGGTCCGCGCAGGGGAACACAGCGGGTCCTCCTCAAGAGAGTGGGTGCGTGGCAGTGCCATGCCAGGCCATGAGAAAACTGAGGAAAATTTTGTGAGCTTTTTGTAGAACTAAATATTTAATATAATCATGTAAAGACTGTATGTTAAAATGATGCTCTTGTTTTTCTTTTAAGTGTCCTTCCTCTAAAATGATGGTGACGTTAGGTAGTAATATTTTCTCCTTTCTATTATCTAAATAAGAGATTCCCTCCTTCCCATCTTCTCTCACTTCTTCCTTCTTTCCTTTTAATATAAAATTCTCTTACTTGACAAGCGAATTATTGACAACTTTATGTTAATACCTTGGCCCCCTCCCTGGCCTATGACTCTTGGACAGACACCACTCCATGGGGGAGGGCTTCACATGGGTTTTGTCCTGTTCAGATAAATGGCATTCCCATCAAATCTGTGCATGATATGAATAGGAAAGGTCGTCTAATATGTATGTACCTGGATTAAAATCAAAACCTTCTAAAAATACTGCTGACACTACCAAGAGATAGACTCTAGAAAAAGCCTGCTGCAGAAAGAAGGCATGGTTAAGTTTACCTCTAGACTTGGGACTATAATGGGTCAGTGACATCCTCCAAGAGCAGCACTGGCAGAGAGGAGAGCCCAGGAAGGAGTGTTCAGAACATCAGAGCCATCATTTTAGACAAAAACAAAAGAGAAATACTTAGGTTTATTAGAAAGAAGCAGCCTAAGGATGCTCATAAACATGTTGTTTAATAGAGACTTAAAATTTTTGGAGCTCTTACCAGGGGCAGAACTAAGGCTAGAACTAAGGAACTCAACTTGCTCTCACTGTCAGAAACTAAAAATACCTGTCAGATAGTAACATTTTCCTCAAATGGACTATATTGTTGCCTTGCCTATGGGCTTATTCAGCTTATAGCTCTTCAATGGCAAGAAGTTATCTTGGAGCTCCTTGTTGTCCCCAAATCTTCATCTGGTAGAGTGCCTGGCTTCTAGTGCGGGACAGGCAAGTGTACATTGACCTGGATTGCATGGTTTCACTGCTTATTATTGATTTATATCCAAAATGGTAGTTTCTCCTAAATTTGTTCTGAGCTCCTGCAAGGAAATTGATCCACTAGTAAGTATTGCCTAGATCACTAAGTTCTTAACTTGTGCTAGTCAATTTGCCATTACTGTTAAAGAAAGCCTGCGAAAATAATTTAAAAAGAGGTGCTGTTTTGTGCCTGATGGTTTCAGAATGTTCAGTCCATGGTCAGTTGACCACATTGCTTTTGCCCTTTGGTGAAGCTGCACATCCTGGTGAGGAACACAAGGGAGAGTGGAGATGTTTACCTCATGGAGGGGAAGTGAAAGAAAGAGAGAAGAAACCAAGGTTCCACTATCCCCTCAAAGGGTACACCCACAGTGATCTCAAACCTCCTACTGGGCTCCACCTCTCAGTGTTTACACGAGCTCCAATAGCCCAGGGACTGGGACTAACTCTTTAATACATGAGCCTTTGGGGGACATTTTATATCCAAACAATAGCACTTGTATACCCTGAAGTATGTGACTATTTTGAGGCTAAAGCAACACTCTTCCTTAGTTTCTCCATATATACAGAAATCAGCAGGATTATACCTACTTAAGTTGTGAGTCCATATGTGTGTGTGTGTTTGGAATTTTAGGGACACTACACTTTCTGCTACTTGTTAATACTGATTGACAAGATTAAGGCTCAGTGGAGCAGAGCAAAGACAGCTTGAAGGCCATACAGCAGCTTGTGGGGCTCAAGAGAGGTGGACAGAAGAGGCTTTATCTGTACTGAGTTTGCTAATTGGGGAGCAGGTTGTGGCAGGAGTTGAGAGTCAAGAGAGTGGGAGGAGTTCCACCTCCTGGAAGTGATAAGAAGAAGGTGATTTCTGGAAGATGAAGATGTTATTTGAGGGGCAGTGGATTGAAGTCATAGGGACCAAGGCACACAGTGAAGGTTCTCGATGGTTTTCTAGGGCAGACTAAGGGATTAATGGCACCCTGGGGTAACTTGGCTTCTTCTCAGTGTAATCTCTTCCATGGACCACGGAGACTTCTATTGTGTGACTTGAAAACCCACATATATTTAGATAATCTTCAAAGTATGATGTATCCAAAAGGGCTGCCATGCAATCACTCAGGTTTCTGGGAGAAGGCACATTGAAAATTATACTAGGAAAAGACCTTTATTTTCCACTTTGAAAAAATGTTTTCCCTTTTCTCGTCTATGTTTCTCTCATTTCACAGGCAAAAGAACCACAAATTTGACCAATGAGCAGGTGAGCTGCCTTTAGCATAACAACAAAAGCGGTTTTAAATAAAAGTATTATTTCATATTTAGAAATGAGCCTGGCTTCTGTAAGTCTTCCAGTTTTCTTCATGTGGGGTTGCAAGTGGGCACCCAATGGGGAGTGTAAACACTTCCAGTCACCATCGCTTCTCATGGGGCCTCAAAGCTGAGAATGTGTGAGAATTGTATTTTCATAAATATTAAAAAAGGAAGAGAAAAGAAGGTTCCATTCACCCCCACTCATCTGCAGGTGTTACCACTTTGCTGAGAACTGACATCAGAGATTGGGACAAGATTCCTAAGCCATCAATATAAACAGCATAAGGGTCTCAAGTAGTTTTAATGAATCATTAAAAGTCTTAGCCTGCGTCTATGATTAGACTTCTGTCCTTTTCTTTTTTGGTAGAAATACAAGAAGACTAATGATTCTTTTTTTTAATTTTAGTTTATTAGTACATGTGTATAATACATAATGTTTATATTTCTTGTGGGAAGTTGGTACATGTTTATAACACATTTTAAATCCTATTTTCATCCCCTTCCCCTTCGGAAAGTCCTTGCTTATGCCTATGACTTCAAGTGCTTTACTTATCTTGTCTTCCAGCACATTAAGTGTTTCCAATTTAACATTTAGGTCTTTTAGCAGCCCATATGTCCACCAAGAGGTGAATGGATAAAGAATACATATTTGTACACAGTGTACTACTACTCTGCCATAAAGAAAGATAAATTTAAGTCATTTGTAAGAAAACGGATGCACAATTTTAAATGAAATAAGTCAGACACACAAGCTTAACTACTACTTTGTTTCTCTTATGTGAGAAACCCAGAGTAAAAATAAAGAGTAAAATAAAAGATAGATAATAAGAAGTAGGGGATAGATCATTCTCAAAGGGGAAGGGGGTCAAGATATGGAAGGAGTAGGGAGGAAGGGAAGGTAAAAGGGATGAAAAAGGAATTGGGATGTGTTACATACAGGTACCAACTTCCCATAAGGAATGTAAACATTATGCAACACAAACATGGGCAAAACAAGGAAAGGGATCAGGGATGGGTACAATGGGGATGGGGGAGGGAAAAGGGATGTAAAAAGGGATTAGGATGTATAATGTACATGTACCAACTCTCCACAGGAATGGAAACTTTATGCACTATGCTCGTGTACTAATAAACTAAAATAAAAACACTAGACCCCCCCCAAAATAAAAGAGCTCATCAAAAAATTGGCAAGCAAAGTGAATAGACACTTCACAGAAACAAAAATGGACAATAAATACATGAAAAAATGCTTAACATCACCGGCCGCTAGAAAAATGTAAATTAAAACAACACTGAGATTTCATCTTACCTCAGAGAGAATGTCCATCATCAAGAAATCAAATAATAACAAATGGTGAAGAAGGTGTGTGTGGGCGGGGCAGGAATCCGTCTACACTGTTGGTGGGCATGAAAACTAGAACAACCACTGTGCAAATTAGTATGGAGATTCCTCAAAAAACTAAAACTAGAAATTCCATTTGCCTCAGGGATTCCCCTTCTATATATCTTCCCGAAAGAGTTAAAGGCGTCATATCGCAGTGATCCACGTACACCCATGTGTACAGCAGTACTAACGATTCTTCAAGCCACTGGAGCAAGAAAGGATTGTCCAGAAAAGACGGAAATGCCGGGGGTAAGAGAAGGGTGATGTCAAGCAGAAAACCTGCAGTCCATTGGCACACACACTAGAGTGGAGGAGCTGCTGATCAGACAGGACGGGACACAGAGTCAGCCAAGTCAACTCCTCCCCATGCCCGAGTCCTGCCAGACATGGTCCTTGGAATGACCTTGCTGATTTTCTTAGTTCACCTTCCGCTGCTAAAGCAGAATGTCCCAGAGTGACTTATCATGAGCAGAAATTCATTGACTCAGGTCCCAGAGCTGAGAAATCAGGACTGAGGGGCTGCATCGGGAGAGGGTGTTTGTGATCGCTTCACTGAAGGCTTTGCGTGGTGGAAGGGCAAAGAGATAGCAAAGAGAGAGCAAGAGAGAGATGAGGGGTGGGTGACTCCTGCCCCACAATACTGAGCCTACTGTGCAGTGCTGACATAATCCAGTCATGAAGGTGGGGCAAGCTCTTGTACCCATTCCCAGCTAGAGAAGGCCAGGGGACACATTTGAGGTCACAGGCAGTCTGGGAGCCGGCCTGTCCGACTCCATGCCACATGCTGGCCATCACCCTTGAATGCTGACAGTAGGCAGGGTACCGTCCCCCTTCCCACAAGTGGCAAAGCGCATATGCTTGAAGCCATGGACAACTCTTTAATGTCCTTTATCGGCAGTCCTTTTGCCATGTCTGATTATCCGGCCTGCATTCCTATGACTCTTGAGGGAAAGAATTGCAGTTACCACCAGGCCTGGCCAGAACCAGCAAGGCTCCCCAGGGCTCACCACACAGTGAACACAGGCCTGCCTTCCAGAAAAGCCCCCCACAAGCCAGGCAAACCTCTGAGCTTCAGTTTCTTCATGGAAATCCCACTGTCCTCTTGTGCCTAGGGACGAGGGGTAAGTGAAATCTTCCACAGAAACGGCTAAACCTGCTGCGAATGCTGTGCCAAGAAAATGTGAATATCCTTTGCTCCTTCTCAGCAACCTGTTCCTGTACCGGGCCAGTTGCATCCTGTAGAGCCCAGCAAAAATTCCTTCCAGGACAAGGCCTGCAGCAGGAGGAGCTCATGGATGCTCCACTTGGCACTGCCCCCAAGCTTGTCTCTGGCTCTGTGTAGTCCCCTGCTTGGATGGCCCTTCTCCTACCATGGACAGGGAATGTGGTTTCACTCCGACATGAGAAAATGTCCCTGTCATTATTTGGGGAGCAGGGTGCAAGTATGACAATGCCTCAGCCAATCCAACCTTTTATTCAGGACAGCAGAGTGGGAAAGGCTGAAGGCAGCAGGGTGGGATGAAGTGATGACGGTCAGAAATTGGGATGGAGGTGACTTTCAACAAGTCCCTGAACTGTTTTTGGTTCACTATTTAGTCACCCCAAGACCCTGACTCCAGGAGTGTTTCGGAAGTTACACACCATAGATGCCCCTAGAAGTCTGTGGTACTGGGCCAATTGAGGGCTCCCTTTCCTCCCCTCTCCTCCTCTCTCCTCCCCTCTCCTCCCTTCTCTCTCCTTTTCCTGTGCAGGATCTGTACCTGCAAGGACTGGGCTCTGGCTGGAAGGATCTGGAAGATGAGCAGAGTGAGCTCTGCACTGTGGGATCTGGGATTCTGTCCAGGTGAGAGATGCCCCTGGCCTGGGGCGGATGGTGCCCCTCAGGCACGTAGGAAGTAGCATGAAGGATGAGCTTCTCTGTCCCCACGCTGGCACTGGGGGAGGGTAGGGAGGTGGAAAATCACAGTCACCAGGAGCCAGGCTTCATTTTCTGCAATGAAATTGGGGAGGATCATCTTCAATCAGTGTCATTTCCAGGAAGAAAAAGAGCCACTTTTTATGTTCACCCTCATTTCATACAAAGGGAACCTTGATGAGTCTGTCCTTTCCATCCCTCATCCACATGCCACTGTCGCCACCTGAAACCCTGTCACTCCCTCCCACCTCATACACTCAGAGTGCAGCCCCTGGACTGGGGGTAGTGGCAGCGGCTGCTCCATAACAGCCCCTCTCTCCTCATTAGACGGAGCTGCTTCTTTTGTCTGGCACCCTCTCTCAGGCGTCAAGATTTTGTGTTTCTGCTACCTGCAGCACAGCTGACCCCTGAGGACATTCTGTGACACCCCACCCCATAGTCACCAGTGTGGAACCGGCTCCTGGGCCCTGCCACTGTCTCTATAGCCACCACCTCCCTCATTTCCTTTTCCCCTCACTTTTCAGCCTGGAGGAATTGTCTTCCCAGCCATAAACTTGCACTCCTGTCTATGATTCCCACCTGCCACTTGGCTATGTTGCCATCTCAGGTCATCTCTTGAGGAGCAGAAGAGCTTGCTCTGCCCACTCCAGCAGTGCCTGAGGGCAGTCTCCAGTGTTATTCTGCAAAACATCCCTTTGCAGCCTTTGCACTGTTCATCTTGGTGGAAGCCACCCTCGGGGTCACGAACCATGCTAGCAGCTCTTCTCGTCTGTCTGCTCCTGCCTTGGCCACCCTTCAGGGCTGCCCCCAGCATCCAGTCTCAGAGCACTGGCAGCAGACGATGCATCAGACACAAGAGCCAGCTGCTCCCAGCCCTCCAGCTGTTCCCAGCCCCCCAGCTGCTCCCAGCCCTCCGACTGCTGACCCTATCTTGAGAGCAGAAGGCTTTGGGCACTGTGCTCCACCCCACACATCCTGCCCTGATTTGCCTCACCTCCTCTTCTACTGCCTGATCACTGTGTCCCCACCTGTACTTCTCCCAGAAATCCATGCAGATTTTCTTTTCTTTCTTGTCATCCCCCTATTGTAGTTTTTTCTCAAATACAACCCTTTTGTTGAAGTCTTTAATAAGTCTCCTTTTGTAAATTACGGTCCTTACCTTCTGCCCTCTGACATTTTTCAGTCTTAGCACATCCCTTGCTTTACTGTTTTCTTCACAGTGCTTATCATTTGCCAACCTACTCTCCATTTTTACTTAACTTTTGTCCATCTGCCCCCAGGTGATTTAAGCGCTACAAGAATGGAGCCCCTCACCTGTATCCCAGTGCAGAGAGCTCGCTGGGCTCGTAGTGGGCCCTCAGTAGGCACATAGTAAATCAATGAACTCTCATCACTGCAGCCAGGTGAGGCCTCGTCATCTCTCTACCTGCTGTCTCAGTTGTATTCTTCACAGCAGTGCACATGGCCTTGACACTGGCCTTGTAAGCTGTGCATAGCAGGAGCACCATAGAGGCATGACCCCTTTCTTCAGGAAACAAATCTACCTCAACGTTCCCCAGCCATTATTTATGTCCCAACTGTACCTAGATTTTTCATCGCCATGTGTCACTGATGTTAAGGGCTCAATGCAGCGCTGACGACCTTGTGCACACCTGTTCTCCACACGGGGGCTGGGCTCCACTTGCTGATGGGCGGCTCTCACCGAGATGAAGGATGGCCCTGTTGTTACTGTGAGTTGTCAGGAACCCTCATTGGCTTGATCAATGTAGGCAACCTTTATTCAAAGGGAAGAGAAAAATCAGTCAAGTCAGTTATTTGACAAGGTGTCCGAGACACAATCAATTATTTGATGGAAATGATATATTTTATCAGGTAGGTAGGTTGGTTTTGTTTGGCTACTTACCTTCCTTCTGAGATTCTGTAAAGAAAGAAATATATAGATACGTGTGTGTGTCTGGTTTTGAACACCTAGAGAATGAGCCCACACTTACTTCATTTACTTGTCTGCAGGAATTACTATTTGTGAAAGGACCTGGGGAGAATATTCCTACTCACTTCGTGTTGGTATTTGTGAGCCTCCGTAGTCCGAGTTGCAGAGATTCAGCTGACTTAGAGTTGGGGACGAATCCTCACAGAGCAGCCACACTGGCTGAGCACTTTACGTGCACTGTCACTTATTTCTCAGAACAGCCCCATGAGACAGGTTTCATTATCACACTTTACTGATGAGAAAACGGAGGTGCAGGCAGGTTCAGCAATTACATAAATTCACTTTGTACATAGTGGCAGAGGTGAGATTTGGACCAAAGTCTATTTGATTCTGAGGTCAAATTCTTTTCGTGCTTTGGTCTATAGCCTTAGTCTTCATTCTTTTTCTGGGCTAGTTCTGTGGTCCATTGAATAAGACCCATGTTTAGAATAAGAAGAAGGTGAACATTTCAGTTCATTCCCCTTGCACGGCCTTGGAGTAGGTCTGCTCTCTTGCGATGCACATATGGATGCTGGTGGGGTGTCATTAGTTAATACCCAAAGTCAACCATCTTATTTAAGACTCATCAAGTTGCTAGAGAGAGAGAAATCTACTGTGAAAGATTTTAAGAAATGAAGGAAATGCTAATAGGGTGCTAATAGCACCCTAAAAATATCATCCTGTTGACTGAACCCGCTTCAACAGTAGTGGCACGCAGGTGCCAAACTGATTCTAGGATGATATCGCTCTTGATCACATTCATCCATCTGCCCCAGTGTTAGTTTTTATCACCAAGCTGTCCCTTGGGGTGATAAGCTTGTCACAGTCAGCTATTCTGATCTTACTTGAGAAACCCCAGAAGAAGCAGGCCACTTCTCTCCCAACATTTCCAGAAAAGTCTAGGAGCTGAGTCTCACTAGTGTTTCCGGGCACTGCCTGTGCCTAAACCTAAATAATGGCCAAGACAACTAATGAGCTGGTTGACCAGACAGAATGGGGTGAGCCGCATTCCACGGCTCAGCTGTAGAGGGCTTTCCCAGGATGTGTGAGGCCCTGGGTTCTATCCCCAGCACCGCATATAAACACCACAGAATTCATGTACGACAAGTCAGGGAAATGGAGGGATTCACACAAGCAAATCAGGGTATCAGGGCCAGAAGAATGGTAACTGGATTTTGGATGGGAAAACAAAAGTGTCCACTAAATCAACTGTATTCAGTGTATAATCTCTATCTATATCAGCTACCTTATCTATAAAACAACCTTTTCATAAATCTCACAGCATTTTTGAAAGGTTCAGTGAAACAGTGTTTAAAATTGCAGAGCACCATGCTTGGTTCCGGGTAAGTGCTTTAAATAGAGCATCATTACTTTCTATTATGATGTCCCAGACTTTGTCACTCTTGGTGTTCTCCATGCAACAGGATTGCCTTATACTCTTCCTGCCTCTGGCTGCTTATTTAAATGGCTGAGAATTTCTCAGATAATCATTGGAATGTTTGACGGCCAGAAGGTCCATGGGAAGCTGGGACTTTCAAAAAGGCTCCTACAAAAGCTGTTGGCATCCCTCATTTTTCAGTGGAGGGGGAATGTATTTTCTGAGTTTTGTAGATGCTGTGCGAAGCAGGGGTACTCATCTCATTATCCTATTAATCTTCTGACGTGTCACTATTTGGCCATAATCTCCTTCTCCAAAAGACAAGGAGGGAGGAGACAGTGACATATACAACAGATTGTGCTCTGATACCCATGGACGATCTGGGGGTGTGTGGCAAAGGGAATAGCTTCATCCATACAAAATACTTATTTCTTAAAATCTGGTCCCTCTAGCAATTAACTGATCAGGGAATCTCTTTGAGGTAAGTTATGTTAAGTAAGCTGTGGAGATAAGCTTCTGGGGATAGCTTCTCTCTCCCTTTTCTTCAAATCTTTTCTGTAAATATTTCAGGATAAATACTGAAAGCTGACTTTGCCTCCCTGGTGGTGGATATCATTGTTTTAGAAAACAGTTTATAAGCAAGAATCTGAAATACTTTAAAAAGCCAGCTGATTTTCCACCGATGGAAAATAAAAGTGGCACAGAAAACAAAGGAACACAAGGGAACAGGTGACCATGACAAGGACAATTCAGACTTCACCTTTTGTTTTCAATACATTTTTTGTCTGCATGTAAACTTTTTTTCCGTTTCAGATGGAGAAGATGTGTGGCGATCTACTTGTTGAACCAGCACCTGTTTTAGAGAGTAGGGATGTATCCATAAACAGAACAGATAAAGCCTCTACTCTTTAGAGCCTACTCTAGTCAGGGAGACCAAAAATTAACAAATAACTAAGCAAGAGAAATGTCATGCAAGAATAATTGTAAACCAAAGAGGTGAAGTAGGTTTATGTGCTAGAGTGTATGGATGGGCCAGTGGTTGTACAGGTGAGCTGATGCCCCACTAAATCCTATTTACAAGATCATATTTACTAGATTCTCCAGCTGCTGAAGGGTATAACTCTGGCTGGTAGTTTGCAGGAAAACTGTCCTTGACTATGGGAGATGACTGTGGGATGTCAGTGAGTGACTGATACACTAGACAAAAGCCTGGCCCCTCCCTCCAAGTCGGCCCATCTATGAGGTGCATTGTGCCCAAGACTACCCACCACCACCCAATCCCTGGGTCAGTCGAAGGCTGGACATTACCTAAGAGCACATTTAAGATTCCATTTTTGCTCTGTGTTTTGTTCTTTTCCTCCCTGCTCCCTTCGTCTCTATATAAGCTTTTCATAAGGCTCCATTTCCAGGTAGCCCAAACCCAGACAGAAGTCAAGGAAGGCCTCTTGTAAGTGATGATGTGTCAGCTGGGAGATATATCATTCTCATGATAAATGATAAGAAGTAACCAGCCATGTGATCCTTTGGTAGAATGAGCTTGCCATGCTGGAAGAACACAAAGAAAGTCTTGGATGCAGGAAATTAGAAAGGGAGAAAGATCTAAGCCTAGATCTAGCAGGATAAGGACTGTGGGTTTAGTAGAAATGTAACAGGAAGCTGTTAGAAAGTTCTGAGCAGCTGCACATTCTGACTTATGCTTTAAGAGGGTTCTGCTGGACAGTGGATAATCCCGGGGTCAGAATGGAAGCAGGGAGATTGGTAAGGAGCCTTTGCAAGCAATGACCTTGTTCCATTAGAGGCATCTCCTGTGTGCCTGTTATATGCTAGACAGATTACCTATACTTCTCAAGTTCCATTAGCAACTCCATGAGTTGAGTATCATTCTAGCCATTTTAAAAGATGAGGAACTGAGTCAGTTTTCTAAGATGACTAATGTAAAGTCATACAGCTATAAATGATATATCTGGGATTTAAACCAAGCTATCTGGCTCTAAAACCTAAGTTTTTCTCATTACACGTACTGGCTTCATCTCATTTCCTTGTGGGTAGTTTTCTCTGAAAGTAGCTCAATCACCTTGACTTCCCATGTTGGGAGTATCAGAGGCGTGGGGACAGTTTTGTTCCACTTCTCGGCTGAAGCATCAGGCTGTACAGCCCCTGAAAGACTGGTTGCCATTCTCTAAACACATCTGTTTGCAATTATGAGAGGCCCTTAGACTTCTCCTTTTTGTCAACATAATTACTTTCACTCACAGGAACATTGCCCTGACCAGCCCAGGGACCCACTCCCATGCCAACTGCAATAGCTGATTTCCAAAGCCCCTACCACTCCAGTCCAAACATATGGACTCTCTTCTCAGCTCCAAGAACAAGAGGATTCGCATCCAAAATAATGTACATGGAGGTCATTTCTTGCTTTTCTTATGTCAAAGTGGAGCGCAAGTGGTTAAATTACCTAGGGCTATGCCTGGAATTGTAAAAACATCAAGAAGTTTGTAAGCAAGGGAGGAAATTTAGCAGAGATTTAATTTGGAAGCGTTTTTTACCCCCATGAACAGCCATGGTATCCAAAATCTCCTCTTTCCAACATGAATCAGATAGAAAAAGAGAAGCCAAATCTGTCTCCAATGATCAATTTAGGATCAGGGAAGAATTGACCTCCCAGAGTTCAAGAACAGTCATGGCTAGAACTTTGTATATGGTTGGCAAAGATTCTGGATTAAAGTCCAAACTTTGAAAAATGGCAGGTTGAAAAGTTTTGTGAAGTTAACATAACAGTGTGGAGTACGCGTTAGATGAGTCCAATGTACACTAGAATATGGGAGAAAAAGAGGAGAAGCATTAACATTTACTCAGCTTCACTCTTGCCAGCAATGGGTTTAGGTGTTTGACCTCCACGGGGACATTTAATCCTTATGCCAAACCCATGGGGGAGATGGCCTGAGGCTGTACACTTAGTAAAAGGCATAGACAGGATTGGAGCTCTGGTCTCTGTGGTTTCTGGGGCTACCTTCTCTTTCCAATCTGCAATCATAGCAATGGAAAAGTGAGTAAACCAGGGAAATATAGAGAACTCGAGAATTCCAAAGAGGTGTGTTCTTCAGGGATTCCTCAGCAAAAAGATCAAGCAGCCTTTGAATTTGGTGTTGAGGGAATTATTAGAGATAATAAAATCTTAAAGCATACTAACTGTAGCTTGATGAATGTATGAATGTGTGCACTTGAAATAACGGTATATAATTGCTTATCATTCTTTCCGTAGTGCATGGTTCTGTTGCTTTGGAATATTACTCTTCGACCCTAGGTAATCCTAAAGAGCCCTTGGGGTCCTGGGGAGCTGGAGGAGCGCGTAACAGCAGCATGCACAGCAGGTTACAGTTCTCTACGAGCCGTGTCCACTGCAGCAGGCTAGCGCTGACAGTGGTACTGCTAACAGTGGGTTAATTGTCCTAATTCTAATTTCTGACTGTATTGATCACCTAAAGGTAAATCCACATGGAGGGCTGAGCTATTGATGGGAGTCTTTCCCAGGTATTTCCAGTAACCTACTTGGCCTCTCCCTGCCCTGTCCCACCTTTTTGTCAGGGTTTCTTAAAGCGCTTCTCGCTGTTCTGGCAGGATGTATAAGCACACAGATGACGGTGTCTGCCAGCTGACTCAGCAGATCCTCCTCCCGAGGATAAGGAGTCAGGCTCCCTAAGTGGAGTTTCAGCTCCTCTTTGTAATGTCCTATTTGTAGAAACCCTGGGGAAGTCTTGATTTTAGCACAGGCTCTTCTCTAATTCTCCCTGCCTCTGTTAAGGTGGTCTTACCTCTATTTAAGAAATCACATCCTGCTCCTGATGGCAAGATTCCTCTCCTTTTTCTCCTTCTCTCCTTCTCTCCTTCCTTCCTTCTTTCCATCCTTCTTTCTTTCCTTCTTTTCTTCCTTCCTTTCTTCCTTCCTACCCTCCTTCCTTCCTTCCTTCTTTCCTTCCTTCCTTCCATCCTTCTTTCCCTTTTTTATTCCTTCCTTCCCTCCTTCTTTCCATCTTTTAGCTTTCTTTGTTCCTCTGTCTGGCTCATCCTTTGCAGTGTTTTTCCCTTGTCCACCTAGAACTCAAGCTGGTCTTTTCTGAGTATTACATGTCCAACTACAATGGATAGATTTTCTCTTTATTCTCTGGAATGTCCTTTGAGAATTGAGAAATGCAACTGCCAATCTTAGCAGGGTTCAAAGAGAGCTGTATTCAGAAAGGATAAGTGGAAATATGATCGAATGAGCACTTTAAAGTCTCAGTAAAATGCATTTTGCTGAATTGACAAGCCTGAGAAGCCAACTTAAAAAAGGCAGTCGTCTAACCAGCAGCATGGCGGTGCTTCTCTGGCTTTATAGGACCTTTCTCCTGGCCAGAGGGATGCCCATTTGGCTAGCTCAGCTATATAGGATCCTAACAGAATATTTAGGGCATGGCAACTTCTGGGCCAGTTTTCTCATACTCCTTTCATGTGTGTCTAATTGGGTCCCTGTGATAAATATAAACACATAAAACAACCATCGATTTCTGAATATCATGTCAGGGATTATGCTTAGCATGGTATAATGCTCATCAACAACAACCTTATGAGGCGGGTGTTACTGAAATCCCCACTTAAATGAGAAAAGTGAGGCTTCAGACACATATAACATTGCCAGGGCCGCTCTACACATAGGTTTCACATTGAGGTCAGTACTTTCAGCAGGATGCACTCCTCTCCTGCAAGGCAAAGTGCAGATTGGGGCCCTAGGCAGGGGGAGGGGAGACTCACCACTCCTGACCCTGGGAAAAAGAGGACACAACACTCAGATGTGTAGGATGCTACCATGGCGTCAGGCACCACGTGAGGCCACTTATGCGTCCTTTATAAATCAGCCCTCAGCACAAAATCCCAAGCAGATTACTCATCTTCATTCAACACACAGCCGTCTCCCCTCAACTCTGGGGGTGTATACAGTACAGGATCCTAGTGGATGCCTGAAACTGCAGGTAATACTGAATCCTGTATGGATTGTGTTTGTTCCTTTGCACACACAGCTATGATAAAGCTTAATTTAAAATGTAGGCACAGTGAGAGATTAACAATGGCAAATAACTAGTTGAATAACTAACTTAAGACTGGCCTTGGATAGTATCTGCTATCATTTGGATCTGGAATGTGCCTCAAAGGCCTGTGCATTAAAGGCTTGGTCACCAGCCCATGGTGCTACTGGCCACAGTGGAACCTTTGGGAGGTGGGGCCTAACTGTGCAGCGTTGGGGAGATAGGATATCAGGAGTGCACCCTTGAAAGGGGATATGGAGACCCTGGCCCCTTCCTGTCTTTCTTTTTACTTACTGACAACCATAAGTTGTGCAACTTTGGTTTGCTACCAACTCCCCACCAAGGTGTTCTGCCTTATCACTCCCTGCCCCCCAAATAGAAACAATGGATGATGTACTGAAAACTTGAGCCAAAACAAACCTTTCATCCTTGGAGTTACTTATCTCAGGTATTCTAGCACAATGATGGAAAGTTGATTAAGGCAATTTCCTGTTATGGGGGGGTTGTTTCATTTTTTTCAGGGCTGGGTGAACCAAGGGCCTCGTGTGTACTAAACATTTGCTCTGCCACTGAGGTAAATCCTCAGCCTCTGACACAATCTCCTTAATTAACTTCTTCAGCTCTGCCAGAAACGCAGAAGCAGCATCTTCTCTGGCAGACCCAGACTGTCCTGGGATTTTTATATTTTTGGTACGAACTCTTGCTTAGGTCTTCATATAGTCTTAATGCTCTCTGGTACAAACACACTGCTGTCAATTGGAACATGTTTTCTGTTTATATTTTCCACCCACAGATTTAATGCCTTTTTCCAACTTACATTAACACTTACCACACATGGTAGCCGTAACGAGTGATTCGAGGTGTGACAGCAAAAGTAGCACAAATTTCTTTTCCCTTCTTCACGATTTCACGGATAGAAGATTCGTTCTTGCTGTAGATCTTAGCAACACAGCGTGCTGTAGGGTATCGGTTGTTTATTCTTATAAGAATGTGGCTGGCTGAGAGCTATGGGTCGCTACTGCTGTCTGGTGCCACAAAAGGATCATACCACGTACCAATAGTCTGGGAAAAGATTAAAATTCGAAGTTTGAAGTACATTTCTGCCAAATATATGTCACTTTCACACCACTGTGCAGTCAAAAATCCTAAGTAAAACCATCCTAAGTCAGCGACCACCCATATGTGGAGATCTAAGGTTGGCTGGCTCAAGGTTATTCACATCTTAATTGGTTTTATTTCCAATTCTAGAATTGGGCAATGCATCATTCCATAAAATAAAATAAGTGTTGTGACAGATGAACCACTGGAGGTTGGTTTTATGGACAGACAAAGGTTGAAGGAAGCAGAAACCAAACAAAAACAGATTGGTCACTTGACAATTACTTTTGTTGTAAGGTGGGGAGAAGGAAAGAGCAACAGAAAATCAACTGGTTGGTTCACATCAGATCACCGTCTTTATGTCAGGATTAAAGTAGGGGAGGCTCTATCCTGATGTCCATTGAAACGGGCCTGAGCAGAAACTCTCCTGAGTCCTTGTGTAGGACAGATAACAACTTAATTTCACTTTGGTGAACGTAAACCTTTAGTGTGAATGACTTCGTTTTGATTTTTATTCTAGCCTGTTGGGCCTACTGCGGGACCTTAGTCCAGAACAATGGCCTCCTGTGATGTTTATTTAACAGAGCTGCAATCTAAAGTTTCCATGGAAGGCACCTAGTGAAGAAGAGAGGGAAGATCATTTCTGGAAGATAGGGGCCAAGTGCTCAGATCCTGGAGGTGGACGGAACATGACTCATACGCGGAGTCCAAAGGGAGCAGAAAAGCATAGACGTGTCAAGAGGTCGCGGCACCAAGTGAAGCCAAAATGTTTGAGCAGAAGCGAGCCTCAGCTGAGCCCTATGAAAGCACATGGTAGCCCTGGATGCTCGGCTCCGGGCACTCAGCTCTTGTTTTATGTGTGCTGTCATTTTCCACAGGGTTGTAGGGGCTGTACAGTGGTCTACTGACTACTCTGGGGTTTAGAAGGAGGCTGAAGACTGGCGTGAGTGCAGGCAGGCAGAGGCTGGATTAACAGATGAAGAGACAAGGGCTGGCTTCTCCATACCTGGACCAGAAGATTGACTGAGCCCACATAGAGCAGGAGAAGTAGTGTTCCCAGAAGAGACAGATGCCAACTGTGGTATGGAGACCAAGTTCTCAAGGACACAGCCTATGCACGTACATGGGAGGAATCTGAGCGAGGAGCCCCACTTGGTTCCTTCTATTGTTAAATATGGCAAAAATCAGAAGACCAAGAAACCTGCTATATGGCCTGAAGACTTGGGTTGGACATGGTCACGTAATGGGATTTCTTAGAGCTCTCCGCTGGGCCGGGTACTGTGCGCCCTGGAACCCTCGGCAGGCCCTCTACAGCAGCTCTTGGGTCCGGTATGCACAGCATCTCCTGTGCCCCATCCCCATATGTGGTTTCATGTTCTGTGGTTTCAGTTGGTCATGGTCAATCTTGGTCCAAAAATATTCAACGTTATTCTAGAAATAAACAATCCATAAGTTTTAAAGCTTGTTCCATGCTGGGTGGCATGCTGAAATCTCACACTGTCCTTCACCCCAACCAGGACATGAATCATCTCTGGTTAGCGGATCCCTGCTTTCTGTGCTGTCCCCTCCTGAGTCTCTGAGCAGCCTTCTCTGCTATTAGCTGGATTCCTGCGGTCTCATGGTGCTTATGCTTGGGTGACCCTTACTTGGCCCAAAAGCACAAGTGAAGTAATGCTGGCAATTTAATTATAGCCCTTTGTCATAATTGTTCTACTTTATTATTAATTATTTTGTTAATCTCTCACCATGCCTAATTTATAATTAAACTTTATCATAGGGGTACATGTACAGTATAGAAAAAAATAGTATACACGAGACTCACTATTTTCCACAGCTTCAGGCACACACTGGGAGTCTTAGAATGGACCTCTACTTACAGATGAGTGGGGCCTACTGTGATTTCTTTCCATCAGGTTGGGGACATTCATAGCTTCATGGGGCTTCTCGTGGCACAGGGAATAGGTGCGGAGGAGGTAGAGCCTTAAATGGCCACACTGACCAATGGATGAGAACGTGAGATTCTGTCCGGCCCACCCATACGCTAAGATGCCTCGCACAAAGGCTGTGGAGCACTTACTCGCGATCTCTGCATTCACTCCCTGGCATCAAGGTCTCAGTCATGCCAGTTTCAGAACAATATGCTCCATCAAAGCCAGCCTCTGTAAGACTGGGTCCCTGTATGAGAATCACTACCCATCTGACACTATCAGGATTCATTTCAAAAGCAGAGAGTTTGGATGGTCAGGCACACCTGGACTTAGTGAGATCCCATGGTGCCATCTGCATGCCACCCATCCTGAGAGGTGATGCCATAGCTCTATTAGCTCTGATGATCCCTGACATCTTCAGTGAATTACCTGGATCCCATAGCCACCTGTTGCCAGCTCTATTTCCTCCTATGCCTCTGGTAATCAACAGATATCATCTGGCTACCCTTTCTGTAGCACTCTGGACACTTGATGCCCCCCATCTGCCAATTATCTGCTCATGCTCCACTTGGATGGCCAGTCTGGATACCAGATTCTATCTCAGCCTCTTGCCAGGACCACTTGCCTGCCACCTGTTCTCCTGCCCCTTGGACAGATGGCTTGCTTTTGTGTCTACCTCTGCATACTTGTGTTGGCTTCTGACCTCAACAATCAGGTTCTCTCCAGAGTACAGGAGGCCTGGAAACTCCTCACTCAGACCATCCAGGCCTTGAGAAAATCTGGCTGGGTTTCAGCAAGCCCAGTCATTTGCAGATGGTGACAGGATTAGTTTTGCTGCCCTAACCCTGGCTGGTAGCTTATCCTCGGGAGGTTGTAGACTTTCACTAATCCCCACCACATGTCCACAGTGTAATTTATTTGTCCTGCCTCATTTATTTCTTTGCTCTCTGGCTCATCACTCTTTCTGGGGGTCCTTACATCCTGCCTAGTCCCTGCTATATTGCTCTTCTTCAGGGAAGTCCTGTCCTTGTAAATCCAGTCTCTGATGAGTCTTCTCCCTAACTGATGGACTGCCTTGAGCTGTAAGTTGCCTCCCTCTGACTATGGACTCCGTCATCTGTTGCCTGTGGCTTCCTAAATTCATATTCTTCCTTGAGACCAGCCTCTGTCAAGTTACGATGTTTGGACTCTGGTTCCTCCTATGAGGATACATCCGCATCCTCCAATTGCTGGGTTCTCAGAATCTCATCCTGCCTAGAGAGGTAGTATAATACCAAAGTTAGGGATTTGGACTCAAGGCTAAACTGCCTGGATTCAAATCCTGGATCTGTCTTTTACCATTAAGGTGTCTTTGAGCAAGATAGTTATCTGCTCTGGGCTTCAGTTTTCTCATCTGTTAGTGGAATTGACAATTGCATCTATATTATTGGTTGCTGTGAAGATTAAAAGGTTAATACGTATGTGCATTTGGAATAGCATCTGACAGAAAGTACACTCTGGACCAATACTGGCTATTTCCTAGGGAAAGTCCTCCTAGTGTGTTGTAAGCAGGTACTTGCTGAGCTTAGGCTAATATTTCAGATCTCTCAGACTTAGTGTGGTTGGCAAGATTAGCAAGATCTCGTAGGATTCTCCCTTGGTCACCAAGTCACAGAATCTACTGGAATCAGAACATGGAAATGAAATAGACTTGCACCTGTTTATGCACTCGTTGTTTTGTTTGTATAAGAAACATTGATAAGCCTCTGCTCTACAAAAGGCGTCGGGCTCAGTGCTTTGCATCTCTTGCCTTACAGCTCCCAGGAGGTATACACCTCACATGGAAAGCTAGAACCTCATGGCAAACTCTGCTGCTATGATAAACCCTATGATAAACTGCTGTGATAAACTCTGCTGAGTGAGTCAGTGAATTTTGTGTGAGATAGTATGGTCTGTACCAGCAGAAGTTGAAATGCTCCTCATGTACCACGTGCTTCCCGTTCTTGCTAACATCATCACACTCAGAGTTAGATTGGAGGGAATTTTTAAAATAAGTCCTCGACGCAACCACTTCCACTTGTGGGTGCCTGTGGGTTCCAGTCTCCAGGAGGCTCAGACCCATTTCCTGTCCCTTCCTCCCACAGAATTCTCGCTCACCCCGCTGTGCTGTGTGCTGTGCCCAGTCCCTGTTGGTCCGCAGCCATTTCTGGGTCTGTGTCTCTGAATCCCTCAAGGCAAGGTCCCCATCTGTCTAAATTTTCCATGCCTTCACCAATCCAGTGCTCTTGATTGCCATAAGGATAAGCAAGCATCTGGGCAACTGAGAGCAGAGTTTTTTTTCTCCTGAAATAAAATATAAAGCCACAGTCCCACATATCTTGGGTACTCTGATCAGATTTGGAAAAAAGAATGTCCATAATTAAAACTGCCAAATTGAATGCTAGTTCTAAAAATTGGTTTCATTAATAATGGGAAAACTATCTGAATGCATCAGATTACAGACAGTTTTGCTGCTTTTAAGAAATGAATGTTTAACAGAAAGAACTGAGTAAGAGGTTAGGAAATACTCTACCTCGATCAATGAGTAAAAGAGTTTCTCTGAAGATTCTTATTTCTCCCCCTTCCTGCTTCTCTTTTAAAATAGCTGTCAGATGGTCCTCAGTGATAGGAGTGCTAAAAGGACTGATTGGGGGACAAACATGTCCTTTGGAAAATTTGCTTTTACTAATTTACAAAAGTTAATTGATTGCTTGATTGACTGGTGGAAGGATTGATGTGCCTGGCTGAGGAGGGTGAAGGACTCTTCAGCGTGGCCTGCTGGCTGGGCTAGCCTGGCAAGCATCCATATGGTGCTTAAGTGGATATTAATCTAGACCATATCTAAATGCAGCTGAAAGTCTCAGGGACGCAGTGGCTATTGTGAGCAGCCCAGGGAGGACAGAGGTGAGTTCTTTTCTAAATGTGGACTCAGCTACAGGCTCACTGGGAATCAAGGTCAAATTGCTTCGCATCACTGGGTCTTGTTAACTCAGATGGAAAGTTGGTTAGAAGCAGATCACATACATGGGGAAGGGCTGCGGTTTCCCAGGGCAGCTTTTATAGGGATGCGTGTGGAGTTTCTGAGGCACAGACAGTCGAGGTGGATGGGTGCATAGGAATAAGAAAGGGGACAGGGTCTCTGGGACAGTAGGAGTTTCTCCCACATCAGTAGGAACTGGGTTGCAAACTCTTTTTCATTTCCCAGGGTCCCTTTCTTGCCAAAAGTCCTTGCCTCCTCTCAGACTCAGAGCGAGGACTGTTGCCTGAACATGGCTTGGGCCTGAGTGGGCTACAGGCTGCAGACTATGCATTTAGGGAATGAGCAAAGCTTTTGGGATGAAGGACACTCATTGTGTACCTGGCCGATGAAAGCGGAAAGAACAACCACACTTGCTCCTCCTCCTGTCTCACCACTCAGCTCCAGCTTGAAACCCTGGCCCCATGGCCTTTGCTGGAGAAGCTCCGGACATCTTGTGATTCTGCCCTTCCACCACGGAGCCACTTCCTGCTCTGACTTTTACCCAGCTCCCCCCCGCCAAGTCACTTCTGTCCAAATCTGTTCTACAGCTCAACTCTGAGGGAAGCGACCATCAAGACTTCCTTGGGAAGTAAATGCATGGATGCATAATATCCTCAGGTGAATTTGTTGAATCCCTTTCTATGGAGATAGTGATGAAAGAGACCAAGCTAGGTTCGCTCACTCTCTGAACCTCCGGTCAAGTGTAACCTCCAAAAAGAGAGATAAATAGATGTTCTCCACTCACCATATAAAATGAAAATTTTCTTCTGGGTACCTAGCACTGGACAGGAAACCACTGATCATCCTGAACAAACATCCTTCAATAAATCTTTATCTCTTCGAAAGATAATTGAGAGGACAGTGGCTTCTGAGTTTGCTGTCTTTCAACAGTTACTTTCCTCTCTTTCTTCTAGGTATATTTGTTTTCCAAGCCAAAATGTACAACATGGCCCCATCCATCAAGCTGAAGGAAGCCCAAATGATTTCCTTTTTCAGCTCCGGTGTGTCAAGCTTGAGGATTTTCTTAATCCTATGGCTTTGTAAGGTACCTGGCATTTTCCATCAGAGGTGGGCATGTCCTCTTGCCTCTTTCCTCTTGAAGGTTGTGCCTACACTACCAACCCCATTGACGTGTTAGGAATTAGGACACTTTTGCCATTCATTTTGCATGTAACCCATCATATGCTTATCATTACTTTCTCAGTTGTTAGAGTAAATCTGATGACCTACTTTAATGTGTGTCTATGGATATCTTCCCAAGTGAAATTCCCTAGGGTCCTGGCTTCCTGGTCAGTATTTCTGAGAAGGTGTAGCTACAAGCAAAGGACATCATTTTGGTTGCCACATTCATAACTAAATCTGTGCCTTTTTACTCCTAAAATTCATTTGAAAGATTCAAATCCTTAAACTTAGTATTTTTGATTTTCTGAAGTCTTAATTAGCTGTGTAGCTGCTACATCAATATCTTAAACCTCATATTCATTTTCTTAAAATCTAGGTTATAATAATGTACAACTTTTAATAAAACCTTCCTGCTGCTGTAATGCAAATCACAGAAGCCCTGAAAGGCCCATGAATCAAAGCCACTCATGCCCAGTGGAGGTAGTTATTTGGTATTTGCACAATAACCTTTGAATAGAAGAGTGTGTTCTTAAACATATTGAGTCTCTGCAAGGGGCCCACCCACATGATTAAGAGGCTCAGCCTCTGTGTTGCCTGTTATGTATGAACATAATAGAAAGAGTTTTCACTGTAGCAGAAACAAATGCTGATGCTTACAAGATTTCACCAGAACCTACTGAGTTTAAAGGTTACTAACACAATGCAGAGGGCTCTTTTCTGGAAGTGGATAAAATGCTAAGGAAGATGGCTCCTACAGGCAGAGGGAGATGTCAGATTTCACTATGAAGGATGTTCGGATAAATTTGGAAATAATTACTTAAGGATGATGGACCAAGTTTCCTTCAATGTAGAGAAATCTGGAAAGCTTACGCTTAGCAAAGTGAGCAGTATCAACCTCACTGACGATGGAATAAATGGGCGCCATGTTTCTTCCAGTGGGTGCCCTGCATGGGACAGAATGTCACTCCTCCTGTAGTCCTACAAAGTTGTGTAGCTGGATCTAATGGAACAAAGGCAGATTGAGGGATGTCCTATAAATACCCAGCTTGACTCTTGAAAAATGTCAAAGTCATCAAAGAGGAAGAAAAGAGGAGAAACTGAGAAGGCTGCAAGAAAGACATAGTTTAAAGTCTGGATCAGTGAAAGGAAATATATGAATTAAAGTTATGAACAAAATAATCTACCAACTATCTGCTTATCATCCATCCATTATCCTATCATCTATCATCTATCATCTATATATCTATCATCTGCCTAAATTTGACTTCCGTATCTGTGTGTATAATCTCTTAACAATGACATTCTCTTGTGTAATCATCACACAGTAATCAATATCAGAAAATTCAACAGTGATAAAAATGAAAACATTCCGGAAGTGGTGATTCAGCGGAGCCGTTTATGCAGTATGGGCTGCACAAGATAGCACAATCAGAGAGGACCTCAAGATGGCGGATGAGTAAGAAGCAGGCAGCGAAACTCTCTCTAAAAGTTACCATTGGAACACGGGAATATAGCGACCCGGAAAGCGCAGGAGGGGGGGAGATGCCTCCCCGAAACCCAGAGAAGTTCTGAAGCGCAATCTGGGACCCCCAGCACCAGTGACGGGTGACTTCCAACAAAGAAGAAGGAAAGAAGGAGCAGACTGCACGCGCGCACCTTCCACTATCCCGGGAGTTGCAGCGCCGCGGAAGCTCAATTCTACGGACACACAGTGGCAGCTGGTGCCCAGGGAGCCCCCACGGAGGATCCTGAGACAGCGGCGGGGCAGGGGAGCGGCGGAGAATGGCGCTGACCAGCGGTGAGTGTCTCTCAGCCACAGCTGCCCCGCGCCAGGGAGCGACCGGACGGGCGCCATTGTGGGGGGTGTGGCGAAACTCAGAGCGGCTCGAAAACTGCTCTGGGAACTTGTGCTCCGGACAGGGCAGCACGGGGCCTCTCAGGCCCACGAAAGTGTGCTGAGGTCAGCAGGCGAACGAGACTGGACTCTCAGCCACACCTGTCCCGCGCCAGAGAGCGACTGGCCCGGCGCCATTGTGGGGGGCGTGGCGAAAAACCAGAGCGGCAGGAACCAGTGCAGGGAACCCACGCTCCGGACAGCGCGCTGAGCCTCTCAGGCCCAGGGATCGTGAAAGGGCGCTGAGAGCGGAGGCGAGCTAGACTGGTCTCTGCCTGAAAGTACGCGCATCTGCTCACCGCCCGCCAGAGGGCGCTCCTGGCTTACTGGAACGGACCTGCACAGAACAGGACTCTGTCACCACAGGGTAACTGCCTACAGCAGAGTCAACACCTGGAACTGATTCTTTTTATTTTTTTATTTTTATTTTTATTTTTATTTTTTATTATTTTTTTTTTCTCACTGATTTGTTTTTTGTTCTGGCGAAGGGTTTTTTTTTCTTTTTGTTTTGTTTTGTTTTGTTTTTTGGTGGGGTTATATTTTTGATCTGTCTGTTTTATTGTTTTTATCTTCGTTTTTGTTTCTGTATGTGTATTTGCTCTTTCCTTCATTATTCTCTCTGGTTTTTTATATGAGTGTAAATAGCACCTCTAACTTCTTTGTGATTGTGGTTGTGATCTGTTCTTCCTTTTATCCCTTCCTTCTCTTTCTACCACCTGTCCTCTGCACTAGTGTCCCAATTTTAGTGGGATCCCTCTTGGTCCTCTAACCTTACATCTAATTCCTTCCTCTTCTCCCAATACTCTATTTCCTCCTTAACTCATTTTAAATTTAAACTCCTCAGGGGAAAAATTGCCATACACAGGACTTGTATACTGCATATAATTTTTCTGGTGTGTTTTAGATTTTGTTATATAACCGCAACTCTATACAGCTAAAAGTGGTAAATAACTGGTTAGCTCAGTCTGTCATTTTCTAGGCTGTGTTTGATGCTTTAGTTAACATTATAGCCAAATGTGAAATAATTGTTCTAAACATCTTTCCTTCCTGATATTTCATGATTGAGATTGACTAAGGGACACAGAAAATACAGTGGCACAGTACCAAAGAATCAAGGACTGGGCCAAACAGGTAGCAACTTCGCATACCCAACGAATTGAAGAGGTAGGATCTGGCAGAAAGCTCAAAACCTAAAAGCAAGCTCCACTTGGAAGATACTGCAGAGAAGTAGTCATCTTCTAAAGATCTTAAACACTAGCAATAAAGTAACCTACTATAGGTAATTTGCAAACATCACCCCAGGAATTAAAGAAAGAAAAAATGAGACGACACTTAAACAAGATGCAACCCCACACATCCAATTCACCAAAGGCAAACCTAGGGAGCAACGAGGTGGGACAATCCGAAAGCCACCCACCTGGCCTATCTGAAGTGGTAACAACAAAGCAACTGAATGAGGTTCTGGAAAAAATTAAAACAGAAATAATCTCACAGATAACTGCAGAGATAATGTCTACAATGAAGACCATGCTTAAGGACACTATAGTTGATACAGACAAAAAAATAGATGAACTTAAGAAAACTATAGAAACCATGAATGCTCAGCATAGGAAAGAAATGGAATCCATAAGGCAGATTCAAGCAGATACCCAAGAGATAAAAAATTCCATTGAAAGTATTTGTAGCAGAATAAGCCAATGCGAGGACAGGATCTCAGATATAGAAGACAGGCTTGCAATTAGTGATCATGAAATGGAAAAATTCTTAAAAATAGCAAGGGACCATGAAAAATCAATTCAGCAGCTGCTAGATGACTCAAAGATAAACAACTTAAGAATAATTGGAATAAATGGAAAAGCAGGAGATAGCATCAATGACATTAAAACCTTGTTCAAAGACATAATCAGGGAGAACTTTCCTGGAAGAGAAAAGGAATTTGACACCCCTATAAGTGAGGCTTTTAGAACACCAACTAGACATGATCAAAAAAAAACTTCAGCCAGACATATTATAGTCAAGATCCCAGAAATTCAACAGAAGGGCAGAATCTTAAAAGCTGTTAGGGAGAAGAGACAAATCACCTATGAAGGAAAACCCATCAGAATCACAGCTGACTTTTCAGCACAAACCCTCAATTCAAGAAGAGCTTGGAATGATGTATTGCAAGCTCTAAAGGAAAATAATTTTCAGCCCAGATTGATGTACCCTGCAAAACTATCTTTCAAAATTGATGGAGAAATAAAATACTTTCATGACAAAGAACATCTGAGAAAATTTATGACCACCAAACCAGCACTCCAAAACGTTCTGAAGGACATTCTAGAAAGAGATAGGAACCCCAACAGAAGGAATCCACCAGGCAGGGCAAATAATTAAATAGCCGGAAAGCAGAAAAACAAAGAGTGGGAACAAACAACAGGAAAATATCATGACAAGTCAATACATATCAGTTTTAACCATCAATGTTAATGGTCTCAATTCACCAATCAAAAGGCACAGACTGGCGAAATGGATCAAGAAGCAAGATCCAACAATATGCTGTATACAAGAAACACATTTAATTCAGAAAGAAATTCATAGACTGAAAGTCAAAGGATGGAAAACAATACTCCATGCCACAGGAACCCAGAAAAAAGCAGGGGTAGCTATTCTTTTTGCAGACAAAGTGAACTTCAAGCCAAGAAGGATTCAGAGAGATAAAGACGGTCATTACATCCTTGTAAAGGGAACAATCCAAGAGGAAGAGATAACGATCATAAATATATATGCGTCAAATACCAATGCACCCAGCTATATAAAACAAGTACTAAAGGACATGAAAAATCAAGTAAGCACTAATACAATTATATTGGGAGATCTCAATACTCCACTGTCACAAAAAGATAGATCAACTGGACAGAAAATCAATAATGAAATAGTAGAACTGAACCAAACTTTTGAACAAATGGACTTAGTAGATGTCTACAGAGTGTTCCATCCCACAACATCAGAATACACATTTTTCTCAGCTGCACATGGGACGTTCTCCAAAATAGACCACATACTAGCTCATAAAACCTGCTTAAGTAAATGCAAAGGAATTGAAATTATCCCATTCATATTATCAGACCATAGTGCAATGAAATTGGAAATCAATGGCAAAAGATCCCACAAAAACTCCCTAAACACATGGAAATTAAACAGCATCCTCCTGAACAACCAATGGGTCACAGATGAAATTAAAGAAGAAATTAGTCACTTTCTACAACTGAATGACAATGACAGTACAACATACTGGAACTTATGGGATACAATGAAAGCAGTCCTAAGAGGGAAATTTATAACATTAAATACTTATATCAGGAAAATAGAGCAAGCGCAAATAAACAACTTAAGGGTGAACCTCGAGCTTCTAGAAAAAGAAGAGCAGGTTAAGCCAAAAGCCCGTACAAGGGAGGAAATTATAAAGATCAGAGCAGAAATTAACGTATTGGAGAATAAAAAAACAATACAAAGAATCAATGAAGCAAAAAGTTGGTTCTTTGAAAGAATAAATAAGATTGACAAACCCTTATCCAACCTTATTAAAAAAAGAAAAGAAAATACTCAAATCCATGCAATTGAAAATGAAAAGGGTGATATCACGACGGACCCTGCAGAAATCCAGAAGATCATCTATACCTATTTTGAAAATTTATATTCTACTAAGATGGAAAATGCAGAAGAAATGGACAGATTCCTAGATTCGTATGAATTACCAAAGCTAAATCAAGAAGATTTAAAAATCCTAAATAAACCAATATCAACCAATGAAATTGAAGATGTAATTAAAAACCTCCCAACAAAGAAAAGTCCAGGCCCTGATGGATTCACTGCCGAATTCTACAAGAAATTTAGAGAAGACCTAACGCCCCTACTTCTCAAACTTTTCAATGAAATTGAAAGGGAAGCAATACTCCCAAATTCATTCCTGGAAGCAAGCATTACCCTGATACCAAAACCAGAGAAGGACCCAACTAAGAAAGAGAACTACAGGCCAATCTCCCTAATGAACATAGATGCAAAAATCCTTAATAAGATACTGGCAAACAGAATCCAACAAATCATCAAGAAGATTATACACCATGACCAAGTTGGATTCATCCCAGGGATGCAGGGATGGTTCAACATACGTAAATCAATAAATGTAATACAGCATATTAACAGAACCAAAGACAAAAATCACATGATCATCTCAATAGATGCAGAAAAAGCTTTTGACAAAGTCCAGCACCTTTTCATGATAAAAACCCTACAGAAAATTGAAATAGAGGGTCTTTATCTCAATCTGGTAAAAGCTATCTATGACAAACCAACAGCCAATATTATACTAAATGGCCAAAAACTGAAAGCCTTCCCTCTAAAATCAGGAACAAGACAAGGATGTCCACTGTCCCCACTCTTATTCAACATAGTTCTGGAAACTTTAGCCAGAGCGATTAGACAAGAGAAAGAAATAAAAGGAATAATGATTGGAAAGGAAGAAGTTAAATTATCATTATTTGCAGATGACATGATACTCTACACAGAAGATCCCCAAAACTCCACTAAAAAACTGCTAGATTTAATAAGCAAATTCAGTAGTGTAGCTGGATACAAAGTCAATACTCAAAAGTCAATAGCCTTCCTGTACACAAATAACAAACTTACTGAAAGAGAAATTAGGGAAACAATACCTTTCACAATAACATCCAAAAAAATGAAATACCTAGGAATCAACCTCACGAAGGATGTAAAAGACCTCTATACTGAAAACTACAGTACTATGAAAAAGGAGATTGAAGAGGATATCAGAAAATGGAAAGATATCCCTTGCTCCTGGATAGGAAGAACCAATATAGTGAAAATGGCCATACTTCCAAAATTGTTATACAGATTTAATGCAATTCCAATCAAAATTCCAACAGCATATCTCACAGAATTAGAGAAAACAATCCTAAAATTCATTTGGAATCAGAAGAGACCTAGAATAGCAAAGGCAATTCTGGGCAACAAAGGCAAGGCAGGGGGCATCACAATCCCCGACTTGAAATTATACTATAAAGCTACTGTGATAAAAACAGTGTCGTACTGGCAAAAAAACAGACCTGAAGATCAATGGAACAGATTAGAAGATGCTGAAACAACCCCAGACATAATAAGCCACCTTATCTTTGACAAAGGTGCCAAACACATTCGCTGGAAGAAAGATAGCCTCTTTAATAAATGGTGCTGGAAAAACTGGCTCTACACATGCCGAAGATTAAAACTAGATCCATATCTTTCACCATGCACTAAACTAAATTCAAAATGGATCAGAGATCTAAATATTAAAACAGAAACATTAAATCTGCTGGAAAGTAGGATAGGTAAAACCCTTGGAGACATTGGTGTAGGCAAAGACTTTATGAATAAAAACTCAACCGCACGGGAACTATCCCAAAGAATCAATAACTGGGATCTCATCTTATTAAAAAGCTTTTGCACAGCAAGAGAAACCACCAACAGAGTGAAGAGACAACCCACAATGTGGGAAAAAATGTTTGCCAGCTGTTCCTCAGACAAAGGACTACTATCGAGAACATATAAAGAACTCAAAAAAATCAGACCTCCCAAATTTAAAGACCCACTCCAAAAATGGGCATCTGAGATGAATACACATTTCTCAGATGAAGAAATACTAATGGCAAACAAATATACAAAAAAATGTGCAACATCACTAGTCATTCGAGAGATGCAAATTAAAACAACACTGAGATACCATCTCACCCCAGAAAGAATGGCTACTATTAAGAAATCAACTAATAACAAATGCTGGAGGGGCTGTGGGGAAAAAGGAACCCTTCTTCACTGTTGGTGGGAGTGTCGACTGGTACAGCCACTGTGGAAGTCAGTGTGGAGATTCCTCAGAAAACTAGGGTTGGAGGTCCCATTTGACCCAGCTATTCCCCTTCTGGGCATCTTCCCAGAAGAATTAAAAACATCGTACCACAGCGATATATGTGCACCCATGTTTATAGCAGCACAATTTGTAATAGCCAGATCTTGGAAACAACCCAAATGCCCATCAACTGAGGAATGGATAAGAAAGATGTGGTATTTTTATACAATGGAGTACTATTCAGCCATAAAGAAGGATAAACTGGAGACTTTTATAGGTAAATGGATGCAACTCGAGAAAATACTCATAAGTGAAATAAACCAGAAGCACATGTGTAAGCATCGTATTATCTCTCTAGTATGAGAAACTGAAAGAGTAAATAAGATCCAAAATGTACAATAGATATGGTGAATCAAAAAGAAACTTGTCAAAAGGAAAGAGAGACTGGAATAGGGAAAAGAAAGAAGGGAAAGGGAAAAAAATTGTATGTATATATATAAGATGGTTAAGATAGATACACTACCATTTTTACTTAGTTCATTGAAGAGTAAGGTTTGTGCCAATAATGTTTGGACAATTGAATGCTAATGTCTGGTGTCCTGAATAACTAACTTAAAGATAGTAATACGTAATGTATTAACCATTGTTACCCTCCTATTATGTTGTTTTGAAAATTTGTTCTTCTTTTGATTTGTTTTGTTTTTTTCTTCTCTTTAAAATTAAAAAAAAAAATGAAAACATTATCCTCCGCCCATATTCATATTTTGTCAGTTGTCCCAATCATGCCCTTTAGAGCAAGGGTCTGCAAACATCACCCCACTCACCATCTGCTCTCACAAGCAAAGCTGCATTGGAACAAAACCATGCCCACTTGTTTACATGTTGTGTGGGGTTGCTTTCACACTATGGCCACGGAGTGGGGAAATTGCAGCAGAAACTATATGGTCTGTAACACCTAAAATGTTTACTATCTGGCCCTTGATGGAAAGGGTTTGCCAGCCTCTGCTTTTGCACTGTTTCACTCCAGCCCTGTCCAGGATGGACACTTTGCACTCAACTGTCAGGTCCTTTGAGTCTCCTTGATCAGGATTTGTTCTTCAGCCTTTCTGTGTGTTTCTCGACACTGGTATTTTTGAAGAGCATAGGCCAGTTATTTTGTAGAATTTCGTTCACCTTGGTTTTGTCTGCTTTTTCCTCATAACTAGAGGTAAACTCTGCATTCTCAGTAGGGCACCACTGCAGAGAGGCTGCATTCTTCTCTAGGCATCATACCAGGAGGAACGTGCTAGGATTTTGGACCCATAACGATGATGTTAGTGTTGGTCATTTGGCTGAGGTGGTGCCCACCAGAAGACGACAGATTTGTTTTCCTCTGAAGGACATTACTGGCATGATTAACAGCATTCAAATATAGGCTATGTATTAATAAATCCACCCAATATTAAATTTCCACTATTTGATCATTGTGCCATGGTTATATATAAGGATATCTTTGTTCTTGGGAACCTTGTGCTAAAGTATTTAGGGATGAAGTGCTATTATAATTATCACTTATTATCAAATGATTCAATCTATGTACATGCACATACAGAAGAAATGTACAAAACATTCTTATTTGGCCAATCTATATATAGTTTGTGGATGTCTATTGTGCTATTCTAAAAATTCAAAATTTTTGTGTGGGTTTAATTTTTTAAATAGTTTAAAATATTAATGAGCCTACATCACCTGGTACCCCAGATGGAGTGGAAGGGGCAGAAGAATCATAAATCAGGGAGGCTGAGCATGGAGATCATTGCCCCTTTGAACTGCAGGGAACATTTGTAGTCACTATGGAGAATGATGGAGGAGCTTGTAGAGGAAAGAAATCTGGTCATTTCCATGTTTCCAGCTATGGCATTCACCCACTGACTACATAGAATTGATTTTTATTTAATTGAATTGAATGCCTCAGTAGAGTTTTTAATTTCCCTATGAAAGCTACAACTTCCAAATCACTTAGGAGAGAGAGAGGGGGAGAGAGAGAGACAGAACTAAATTAAGCCTAAGGATTTCAGCTATAAAAATAAAGCAAATTATTAAGTTTGATGTCTCACATAAGGTCAAAACACAAAAGCAAACTAAATATAAATTATTTGCAAACAGGGCTGAGACAAAAAGCATATGGGAAGGGCAGCAATAAATTAGACAAATGAAAATGCAGAAAGCAGAAGCAGAAAAATGAATGATAGACGAGAAAGTGGGATAAAGGTATAAAATACATTGAGTTCTTTCTTTCTTCCTTCCTTCCTTCCTTTCTTTCCTTCCTTCCTTCTTTCCTTCCTTTCTTTTTCTTTCTTTCTGCTAAGGAGTGAACCAAGGGCTTCAGGTTTGCTTACCACATACTCTATCAATGATCTGAGTGTGCAATCTCTATTTTAAAAGGATTAATCTACAATTAACATATAACATACCTAAACTGAACAATAAGTCACTGATTAAAACACAGAAAAAAACTGTTAAAAAGAGTCCACCCAAGGAGTAGTTGATAATTATAGGGAGTATCCAAAACACAAATTTCAATCTTTGACACATTGAGGAAACAGCAATCTAAAAAATTATACACACCATTTAATTAGCTAGCATATCACTAATACACATATATCAAAAATATATTTGTGATGCCAATGGAATATTTATACAGATGCATCGTAACCAATACTAAAAAAGAGAGAATCTCACTAAGTCCAAGACTAGAAATTCTACAATTCTCAAATGATTAATTACCATGCAAAGAAACAAAATATCTAATATTGAATAACATCCTTTGATAAAATATCCATTTAATAATTATAATTATAAAAAAATTTTAAATCAAATAATAGAAAATTAATCAAAAAACTCCAAATAATAAACTCCAAATAACTCCAAATTTTAAAGTTTTAATTTTGAATGAAGCAATATTGGAGAAAAGTTATCATTAAAAGATTTTTTAAAAATTATTTGGTATTAAGCTATGACTGTAGCTTAAAAGTTATCTCACACAAAGATATACTCAAGAAAGCATACACTTACTAAGTTACTCTCTTTTTTTTACTTTTAAAATTAACTTTAAAAAATCTAATAAATCCAACTTTCAATTTTAGGAGCAGTGAACAATAAAAACTTCCTAGAAAGTTGGTGGGAAATATAACGAAAATAAAAACAAAAGTTAATTAGAATAAGATTCAATAAAATTGAGAAAAAAGACTCAGTTCTTTAAGAAAAGCAATAATATGAATATGTCTTTGTCAATACTAAAAATGACAAAAAGAAAACCATTATGCATGCGAAGTAGGATGTACATGCAGACATATGAATAGAGAAATGGATCTCCGTATAGCACTGCAAGCTTGAGAACATATCGCTCATGAAGAAACGATTTTTCCAGAAAATGTAAGTCACCAAAATTCATTCACAAAGTTTGAAGAAACAGAATATTAACTGTGGTAGAAATTGAGGAGTGTTGTTAAGAAATTTCCTCCAAAATAAGGGTTGAAATTGAATCATTCCTTGAAAGAATTTTATCCAAAGGTATTTAAACCGAGGAACACTCAACTACGAAACTATCATAAAACTGAGTTTAAGAAACTATCAGAAAAATGACTTTAAAGAGCTGAGAATATTAAGTATAGTAACTGATACAGAAAAATGAAATAACAAGAAACAAAGGGGAAACTGAAGACAGTCAACAAGGTACTAGATGATATTTATGATTTTTAAAATTACTGATGGAAAAGATTTGCTTATTTTTAAAATTAAGCAGCTGATACACTACTAAAGAAAAAACATGGGCCAGTGAGATAGCTCAGCAGCTTAAGCACCTGCCTGGCAAGCGCGAGGTCCTGAGTTTGACTCCCAGAATCCACATAAAGGAAAAAAAGGGCCGGTGAGATGGCTCAGCGGCACAGGCTCCTGCTGGCATGCGAGGTTCTGAGTTCAACCCCTGGTACCCCCATTAAAAAAAAAGAAAAGAAAAAACATAATTTAGATGCTCACTCCACAATATTACACAGAAGTTGAATGGTGGAGTACAGAGGTAAGTCACAAATAAAAGCATAAAAAGTTTAACAATGGCAAATACATGTTGAATAGTAGGTCATGAAAGCTTTCTAAAAGTAGCATCAAAGACAGAACTGATGAAGAACACCATTATTTGTTTTAATGACATAAAACTAAAAATTTATGTAGGAAGAAACACTATAAATTAATCACAGAATTAAGCAAAGAGCTGAAGGCAGAATATGAGACCAGCAAAGAATCTGTGTCTTTAATCTTAAATTTAAAAAATACTACTGTGATTAATAAGTAAAAGACAAACACAAAATAATTCAGCTAATATACTTACAAGCATATGTGTTAGGTAAATAATTTTAAAAGAGCATTTGAGTAAATTTCTTAAAATCCATTCTTTTAAATATTGTATAAAAATTTCGTAATTGAAGGAGGAGTGATTAAACATCTAAAAAGAGGCTACACTTTAAATTATGGCACATGGATATCATATGATACAAGGCAATCATGAAGAATGTCACCACACCTCATATATTATGTATAATACATAAAATATAATGTGCATATTAATAGGAATATATGCTTAATGGTGCACAGTTCTTATGGAGTGAAGTTTACAAATGAATGGTATATTTAAAAATCAACATCTTATTTAGTATGTTTTCATCATTGTAAGAAAAATATATTAATTAAAGTTTCAGAAAGATTTGCATCAAAATATTACCAGTGATTTATTGAAAGACATAGGGGACTTTCCATTTTTTAGATGCCCTTGACCTTTCCAATTCAACCTGGTTCACAACTTCGCATTTGCCCTTGAGTTAGGTAGGCTATTAGAGGCCAGACCTAATGGATGATGATGATGCAGCCTTTGGGAAGACAATCGCATTATTTGTCCAAGTAAGGTTACTTTACATGGGGAGGTGACCAGTAGACCAATGGTCTAATAAATTGTGAAGCAATTACAATGGCTGCGGGTGCTGGGGAGGTAAAGGTAGACCTGGATTCTCCTTCAGAGGAAGTAGTCAGGGTAGGGCTGCTTCTCTGAGGAAACAGTTTTAGAGATGGAACCTGGAAAATGACACTTCCCAACCAACCATGGAAGATGAGGGAGTTGAGGGTTCAAGGCTAAGGAAATGTTAGGCGTCCAGCCTTGGGCTAGGGTGTGTTGCAAGAACTGAAACCAACAACGGTGGCTGTGGGGTAGGATGTGAGGGAGAATTGGCCTTGGTTGGTGCTTCAGTTTGCACTCTATCCTACACACTGGGGCTGTGTGGAGAAAGGACTGTGGCACATGGACAAGGGAGGCCAGGCTGGCTCGACATACAGCAGTCCTGTGTGAGGAGGTGATCTGGCTGATATCAGGCAAGAATGTGCATAAAATGTGGTTGTAGGTGATACTATTTTTGACAATAGGAAAATAAGTAAAGATTCTAAAACAAGACCTGAGGGTGGAATTTGCTTTGCAACTTCCTATTGGCTTTTATTTCCTACAGTGTCAGGCTTCTCTTGTTTTTTTGTTTTTGTAGTGTTAGGGATTGAACCCAGGGCCTTCACTCTGAGCTTCATCCTTAGCCCTTTTCTTTCTTTTCTTTTCTTTTTTTTTTTTTTTTCTTTTGTTGTTGTTGTTTTTGTTTTGAGACAGAAACTCACTAAGTTGCCCAGGCTAGGTTTGACCTTGAGATCTCGTTGGCCTCAGAGTTCTGGGATTACAGGCATGTGCCACCACTCCTGGCTCTGAAGGCCAGTTTTAGAGGGAAGACAGACAGACCAGCACTATCCAGAGGGAAGTGCTGAGGATGGCAGACCTGGCCTGAAGGAAGTCACATAGGAGGCCTCATCACTGGCAATGAAAGCTGACTTTGATGAGCTCTGTGCCCGGGCTACATTCAGGACCCATGAGAGGAAACTGCAGGAACCCAGATCTGAGCTGTTGGTAATGGCTAACCTTGTAGGGGGAGCAGCGAGGAAGGCAGGCAGATGAAAAAGATTTGAGCTTTCAGTAGCACTACGAGAATATGTCTGAGTTCCTCCCTCCACTGTTCCAGCTACATTCGCCATCATCCCATGTTTGCAGTTATCCAGGCAAAAGCTTTGGAGCCATTCTTTCTTGTCTCCCAACTCTCTTTGTCTATACCACTCATCTAAGCCACAAGCAATACTGGTTACCTTTACCTTCAAAATGTGCCTGGCATCCAGCCACTCACCAACCACAGGATAACCACGCTTATCCCACATCCCAGATGCTCCCCTCTTTCCCACTCTTGCCCTTTTACAGTCCGCTTGTTTTTCATGTAGCAGTCTACAAAGTGCTTATGAAAAGCTAAGCTGAGTCATGTCGCTTCTCTGTGTAAAATTCTCCAATCATTTCTCATCATAGAAAGGGCAAAATTCAGTCTCTTGACTTTGGCCACATGACTCCTATGGTCCTCCTCTCTGACTTTACCCTGCTATGCCTACTCCCCAGCTCCCTCCTCCAGCCACACTGGTTCCTTGTTATTCCTGATTTCCGCTTTCACAGCTTCCCCTCAAGAAGGTGCTGGCTCGCTCATCTCCGGATGAGAAAGAGCGCATCAGTTGTCTGTAACACTCCTTTCCTCACCTTCTGCAGGTATCTGGTAGCAGGGAGCCTCTCTGGCTGCCCTACATGAAATTGGTGCATGTAGGTGCCCTCCATGAGAGCAGTGAGCTCTGATTTCAGTGCCTTGAACATATCCTAACCTAAAGTAACTCTCAAGGGGAGTAGTGAATTCGATGAAGTCCCTGAGAACCCTGTAGGAGTCAGAAACCACAGAGACGCAGAGGAAGCAAATAAGGGTCAAGAAAATGACAGAGGCTGGAGGAAGAGATAGAATGTGAAAGACCTGGGAGCACCTGGGTTCTGGGGCCAGCTCAGTGGGCGTTGGTCTCATGTTGCGTGTCAGCTGATTAACCTCCACAGCTGCATGACAAGGACTCGGAATCTTCATCCTGAAGAAGAAGAGGTAGGGGGTGATGGTGGCATTTCCTTTAGGAGGCTGATGTGGTCAGTTGTGAATTTTAGGGAAATGCTCGAAGTGCTGCATGTGGTTGTCAGGAAAGTGGGCAAGATGGTGCGGGAATATTCCCTGTGGGGAAAGGCCCACGCTTGCACTCAAGCCATATATCAGTGGGGATGGACATAAAGAAACAGCTTTTAGAGACGTAGGAGGTAGAACCCTAGAATTCAGTAACACAAAACCATAAATCAGGCACACTCTTGGGAGGCAGTATATTCCCAGAAAAACACCTCACTTTATCTGCCAGAGTGGTTTCTTTTTATGCTGTTTGATGCAAGCAATTAGAAATATCTTCAGAGCATCTTCGTCATCACAAGCAAGGCTGTCACCCTGCACACTCAGGAGAAATGGAGGTGACTCTAACCACTCTCAGTCCTGCACTCAGGAGGCAGCTTGTCATGTGTGGTGAGTGACAAAACACTGCAAGTAAGGGCCCTGCCTCTCACAGCCCAGAGCCCTGAGCCACAGAGAAGCAAACAGATACTTGGAACTTATTTAATGATAGCACTGATTTGTGGACTGCTATCAATTTTTTTTAATTTTATGGAAAAAAGGTGAAACAAAATTTCATAACAAGATGATGGGAGAATAACAGTAGTTAATACACTGCATGTTATTATCTTTAAAGTAGTTACTCAGAGTACAAGATATGGGCATAAAAATTTCTCCAATCCACATAAGTGCAACCTTTCTTTTCTATGAACTAAGAGACACTAATAGTATAGCTAACTTGCATTTTTTCTCTCTTTTCCCTTCCTTCCTTTCCCCTTTCCCCCATCCTAGTTCCTTTTTCCTTTTTAACAATTTCTTCCCATTTCACAATATCTATTGTACATTTTAGACCTCATTTACTCTTTCAGTTTCTCTTATCCAGCATTTCTAAAATCTAAACCTGTTGTCAGACTGAATCAAAACTCTTCTCTGCACCTGCAGCGTGACCATCACTTTTTGACACTATTGGTGCTCACGTGCAGCCAAAACCCTGGTCCCCAAGGATTCTGTTTAACCCCAAATCTAGGACTGCCTAGCTTGACTATATACTCAAAGGAAGTGTGTAAGTCAGAGGATCTTTGGCTCTCACATGAGGAATCAAGGTCTGGGGACATCTATGGCTGGAGCCACCAACACATGGCAGGAGAAACATTGCCACATATGAGAAGAGTTTTTTTCAGGGATTTGTAGTTGATCCTGGGGAATAGTTAAAGATGACACCCAACCACAAAACAGTAACAACAAAAATAAACCTGTATTCAAACAAACTAAGGGGAGAAAAAAGAAATAGTCATGACAGAATCAGAGGAAGCCAAAATCAACAGAGAACCAGGTCAAGTGCTGTGTGTCCGGTCGACAAAATTCCATCTCCTCACCCCCTGACTTGGTGTTGAATGAGCTTACTCCAGGTAGCTGGGCAGGGCGTCCAGTGCCTCAAGGTCTCTGTTGTGAATTGTGTCAGCGAGAGATGAGGCCTCCAAAACTTTAGGCAGAGCAGAGCAGACATCAGAAAACAAGTCAACTTCGGTAGGGTGGGTTCTACATCAGGGAACCCTCATCAGGAAGGCATCTGCCTGATGGTCAGATGTAGGGCCCAGCAACCTGTTTCCACCACGAGGAACTTCTCGCCACCATGTGTCCATGCCACAACAAGCCCTTCGTGGGCATTCAGTGCTAGGCTAGAAGTGTGGGACACAGAGAGTCTCCCTCTTCTTCTTCCACTTCCAGTCTAGAACGGACTGCGGTCCAGTTACAACAGCAGCGCCTCAGGCGATGCCATGATTCATGCCAAAGACTCCAAAAGACCTTTTACAAAGTCTTTTAGCCCTCTGTGGAAAGGTGCTTTCTCTTTCTATGTAAGAGACAGCTCTGACCAGCAACAGGGTGATGTGATGCTATTCTGATCTGCTGCAGGAGCTCAGGGGACTGCTTGTCTACGCCTGACTTTTTTCTTTCGAATTTGCAGGTCGTAATAAAACATTGCATATCTACAGGCCAGCAAGGAGAATTAATTAAGAGGAGCCTTTTAATGTAGAAAGCAGCTTACTGAGATAATGGAAAGGGCTTTGGTAAGACTTGGCTTAATTGGAATTTCAAGCAATTCCTTGCTTGTTGTACCAGGGATTTTTACTGTTATAGACAAGATGAGCAAGCTGTTTAAAGAGCTTACTGGCAGAACTGGACACGTAGGTTTCTGAAGAGATGGATTTGGCTCAAACATTCAGCGCTGCCTGGGAAAACAGCAAGCAAGGAGTATAAATGTGTTCCCCTGACACTGGGTCTTGTTGCTGCGTGGATATACAAGTCTTATAAACCTCTGTCATCCCAGATAACCCAGAAGCTAGAGGATGAAGAAGAGGATCAGGTTCCAGCATTCCAAACTCATTGCCTGTTTCTAGGCAATATGCGAGGAGTCAAAGAGGAACCAAGTGCAGAGCATGGACTTAGGCATTTGAAATTCATGGGCTCATGCTCTGATTCAATCATGTGTTTCTGGGTCCATTTCAGCTAATCATGCCCCCCTCACAGGAGCGGAGTCCGCTGACCTGTCGATGGAAATTGCTACATGCATGGTGCTCTTCTACAGTGTGCAGCATTCTCTGTGCAGGACGTATCAGTTGACAAGCTTTGGACACTTCCTTAAAGAAGCTTCTAATGGGACAGAGGTGGCAGATAAATTATATTGCTGAGATGGAGTCTTCCATTTGGATCACAGTACATTCACTGAGCAACTGGAAGACAGCCTATTGAACTGAATGCTTTTCAAGAGCATGAAAGGGCTGCAGAGAAGAACACAGCTCTTTTTGCAGACTGCATAAGGGTGCGCAGAGGCACGAGGAGATGCCTGAGGGTTTAGTATGGCTTGCTGTTTCACTGCCCCACAGCATAGCTCTAAGGCTGTTTCCTGGGGCTCAAGTGCTATTCCTCATAAACATCCATGCCTGCAATGCAGTGGGACCATCTGAAGCGCTGTTTGTCTGAAAATTAGCTTGATTCACATTGGAATTACCAATGATTACCAATGATTAGTTGATTACATCTTGACTTGCGCTTCAATTGCTATAAAGTGCTATATGTCACCCTAAAATATATTCTGTTGAAGGCTGATTCTATTTGCTTCTTTTTGTCTCATTGCAGTTGGGGTCAAATTCTCCTAGCATATCCTTTGGTGGATTTGGGGTACATGTCTGAGTTCTTTTCTTGTGAGGCTAAGTCTACTAGGTGAAAGACTGCAAAGAGCAATTTCTTGCCTCCAAGATAAGGTCCAGAGCTCTTTCAGGGATAGCAATTTCTCCAGTAAAAATACTATTTCTGCTCTTGCAATAACAAAGAGTATGAAACTGAATCCAGGGCATTGTCCTAAAGCTTTTTCTAACGTAGCAGATACAAATGACTTTGAAAATAAGCAGTCTTAAATAAGACCCCAGGCCAAAGAAAGGTCCAGAAAAATAGGCATTTGGTGGAACAAAAATCTTCTAAATATGGCAGCATAAAGGTTCCCCAATGCAACAGAAAATTTCAGGATGAGCTTCTCAGAAGAGACTGAATTATAGCAGCTTATATGAAGGAAAAATAGACCCATAATTATTATTCACAATGTATATTGTATAAATGCTTAATATAAACCTTTTACTGTTAAAAGCTTTTGGATCTGTCCTCTGATTTTATCTGAACAACACGCTTGAAACATGTATTTTATTTTATTCCCATTAACAGAGGAGGCTACCTAGACTGAGAGAAGGCAAATAGTTTCCCCAAGTTCATACAACCATTAAAAGTGATGATTCAGGTGAGGAATGTTAAGTTTTTTCCTGCAGTTACCTTATAAGACCTTTTATGCCAGTCTGGAGTGCTGTTTTGCTTTCATTTGACAATTACTCAGAGGAGTTTTCTGGTAGTTGTACCCTAAAATTTCTGCCAAACCCCTGCCTCAGCTGCAGGCACCTCTCAAGGTCTTTTCACCCCAAGCAAGGGGTTCCAAAATGTCAGTACACCTCAGAGTTTCCTGCAGAGCGGGATAAACAAACAATTCTGGACCCCAGTATAGATTTACTAGGTCTGGAAGAGGCCAGATAATTTGCATTTTTCCATTGACATATACTTTGCACACTATAATAGTTTCATTGAGATATACTTTACAACTATAAAGGCCAAGGATTTCAAATATGCAATTCAGTGGAAACTTTACCTGCACATATAACTATCAACACAGTCTAGTTCTGGAGCATTTCCGCTACCCCACAAAGATAATTTATGCCTAAAGTTCAGTTTCTACACAAAGGCCCTGGCAAGCATTAATCTGCTTTCTGCCCCACAGATTTGTTCTTCTGGAATTAGACAGTATGTGGTCTTTTGAATTTATCTTTTTATGTAGCATGCTATGCTTGCGGTCTATCCATGTTGTAACATATGTTAGTACTTCATTCCTTTTTATTGCTGAGTAGTATATCATTCATGACATAGACCACAATTTATGTACCTAGTCACTGAAATTTGCATTTCTGTCAAATTCCTAGATGAAGCTGAAACTGCTGTTTTGGTGACGACAATTTGGGAAGACTTTGTGAGAACAACACTTCTCAAACTTGAACTTTGAGAAAAACAGTTCTCAACTTTGGCTGCCCATTGGGGAGATTATAAAATACAATGCCTGGAGCTCATGCGTATTTCGACTTAAATAGTCTAGGGCAGGACCCGGAACAGGCACTTCATAGATCTGCCCAGGTAATGGTGCAGTGAGGTGGAAGCTAAGAATAACCAGCAGTAGCAGGGTTTACCTGAGAGCCTGCTGGACTCTGAGCCATAGGGCCCACCTTAGACTCGCTGGATCAATGTCCCCAGTGGATCCCTAGGCACATAGACGTTTAAGAAGTGCTGCTCCATATAGAGCATAATGCCGAGGAGCAGAAAAAACAACTAAGAGGCAATTTCACTTTCAGACTGAATGGTAATGAGATCCAAGAAATGGCTGTTGATGAACAGGTGGCTCCTTTACTCTGAACCGCTTAGATTAGCTCTGCATTGATCAAGCCATGGGATAATTGCTGGCCTTCCTCCCACTGCCTGGGGCTGCAGATGAGCATGGCAAAGGGAGCTGGGTTAAACTGCCTGCTCTGAATAGACCTCGTCCCCTTTCAAGGAAGTGTAGATGGGACATCCTGATGAGTTTTATCTGTGCCCATCCTAATGAGGAGGTACTGGCAGTCATCCAACAACTTTTTTTCTGAATTGTTGAAGCAGCTTGTATTCTATGAGACCACAGCATCTTGACTGGATTAATTAATCCAGTTGAATTTTTTGGTGAATTTAGCTCTGGGCATGGATAGATAAGTACAGTATGAGGGTATGAAGATCAAGATGAAGCGTGTACTTGGAGGAATGCTGTATACTGCAGGCTCCAAGGGCACAAAGAGATTTAGTGCTCAGTGTGATGATGATAATGGATGCTTCAGAAGGAAGACACATTTGCTGGGAGGAATGTAGTCAGGGATAATTTCTGGAAGGGATAATTATTGGGACAAGTTGAGTAATTTATAAGGAAGTACTAGGCTATGGAGATGACAGGGTGCAAGGGGGCATTAAATAGGCAAAGGGAAGAAATGGGGCAAGAGCCTACAAACTTCAAAATACTTGAAATTTTGCTTCTTTTTCAGGTCCAGTTTTTGTAAAAAAAAAAATATTTTGTACACAGAAGCTCAAGTTACCATATTTTGTGAAAGATCAGGAGAAGAATTTTGAAATTGGAGCCAGAAGTACTTTGAATGCAGCCAAAGACCCCAAACTCAGCTCTGTTCATAACAAAGAGGCAGACTTTGAGAAGTAAATGATGGCACCACTTTGAGTCTGGGGGCTCTGGCACATGGAGGTCTACTCAGGATCACTAGGTGTCTTCTGTCATGGAATGGCAGTCTGACAGCCCTTCTCTGGAGCCTTGTGACACAAGGGTTCCCAAAAACATGTGAAGAATGCTGACAACCAGCCACCAAAGAATCCACTTCTCAGGACCCAAACAAGCCCAACAGGAAAAAGGAGTATAGGCAAGGAGCTCTAGGTCTGACCTCCAGGATTCTGTAAACAGAGATGGAGACAGATGTGAGTTCAAATCAGAGCTATTATACATGCCAACTACGTGAAAAGTGTATGAGTAGAATATCACAGGTTTAAGTTCCATATAGATGATCAATTGGTAACAATTTACTTCTCTACTATATTGGTTAGCTTTCCTGTCACTGGACATAATACCCCAAACCCACAACTTAAAGGAGGAGAAGTTTAATTTGACTCATGTTTTAAGGAGACTCAGTCTATGCTCAGCCAGCTCCAAGGCAAGAACATCATGGTGGATGGGCGTGGTGGAAAAGTTGCATAGCTTGTGGTGGCTGCAAAGCAAAGCAGGGAACAGTGTCACAGAGGAAGAGGCAAGGGACCAGATATAGACCCCAAGACCGCACTTCCATGACCCACCCAGACACCCCAAAGTGTGCTACACCAACCCCCCAGGCCAACCCCCAGTGTCCCAAACCCAATCAAGCTGACACTCTACCTTAATCACCACGCCTATCATATCCCCTTTCAGCGACAATACTCTTGGAATCAAAGCCAGATTCCAATTATCATGTGCGTATTCACTTCCCTACAATTTCCTTTTTTTTACTGGCCTGACCTTTATCTATCTATACAGCCAAACTACTTCTGTTGTGGACTATAGATCCCTGCAATAATCAACTAAAGAATTTAAAGTTCCCCTCTCTCAATCTTTTTTCCTCCTTCCCTTCCTCCCTTTCTTCCTTCCAAGTTAAATGAACCCTGCTGCAGCTGCCTGAATACAGAGAGCTTAATCACATTCACAACGAGTGGAAAAAAATTAACATTCAAGGGGTGGGCTCCTTTCAATCCCAAAATAACTCCTCGAAGTAGATAATAACATACCATTCCCATTTTACAAGTTTAGAAACACTGAAGCATGGGATCTTGTCTAAGACCACCCAGCTGGTAAGTGGCGGAACTGGTCTGTCCAAGTTTACCCTGGAGCAGGCTGTGTCCAATGAGACTACTTCCTGTGCCAGTGGCTCAGCAGACTGGAAGGACAGATGTCCAAGGATGTCCCAGTTGTGGTGGTGTCTGGGTCACCACCCTCAGAAAGAGACCATGCTGGATGATCTGAGCGCAGCCCAGGGGTCGGGAGATGTGGCTGTGACCTTGAGTGGATGGGAGTGGCTCACCTGCCAGGGCTGTGGCCTGAGCATGTGACTGGGGCTCGAGAGTGTGTACCTCATGTCTACACATCTCATTTAGAATTCATACTGCATTGTGGGGTCACCACAGGACTCGGATCCAGGGAAGGGCACAAGAATCACAACTGCAGAACAATTTCATTTCACAGGACACCAGCAGGCGAGTTAGCTAGAAAACAAATTATGCTTAGGAAAGGGTTGGATGAGTCCACGGTGGACAGCCCCGCAGTGTAGCAGGTTATTTCTTGTCTTTAATTACTCTGTCCTCTAGTGGGGATGGAATAGAAGGTTAATCCATTACATTCCGTTCTCAAAGCACAGACCCCCTTGATTATTTCCACATTTAAGATACGCATTTTGTTTGAATGAATGTGATTGTTATTTTAAATTTGCAAATTAATGTAATTAACGAAGAAATTCTAACTGAAGTGTGGGATTATATTTATTTGGCATCTACGCCATTAATTTCTAGCATCTAAAAAGAATTGGTAATCATGTGCATACTGTTAATTATCCCAACATGTTTAATTGTTGTTTTCTTAAATAACTAGTAGGCCATATGTAAATGATCTTTCGAGCGTTAACATTTCGTTTGCGAAAAAGTAAAGCATAGAACAGATTGCATAATCCATTAGACTGAGCATGATCTCTGGGCCATTCATACTGTATGGAAAAAATAGGAAACAGAGGACTACTCCCCCTTACATCTCAGCCTAATACCCCGGTTTCTGTGGGGGCACACATAACTACATTTGGAAATGCTACGGAATTGTCCAACGAATGGCAGATCTGTAGTGTAAATGTTGAGACATATGTTAGAATACTATTTTTCTTGGGATTGTGTACTTTGATATCTTTTTTTTTCAGGCTAGGAAACAAAAATAATAACACTTAACATCCGGGGAATGCTTGCTATCTATTCCCAGCAGCGTTCAAGGGCTGGGAGCAGATTTTTATTTAATTTTTGTAATGGTCTTACAATAAAGAAAATATGATTGTCATCCCATTTTATAAATCCAGACAGGGATAAGTTCAGTCACTTGCCCAACGTCATGTACCTAGTGGCCATTCGGGATGCTTGTCTAATATTTCTTATTTATTCCTCTGGATGAGACTGACCAATAACCTCTTCTGGTTTACATTCTTAAAATAAAAAAAAACCTAATTATTGCACCGCTCTGCTTGTTGAGCATCTAAGCTCAGCATTTAATAGGAGATATAAAACTCTCTACAGCAATCCTAGAAAACCTCTTCTATAACCTCACTTCTCATCCAGTGTATTGGGGAAAATATATTAGTCTGTTCAGGAGACAGGTTTACTGGGTGGAAATGTTTTTGATTCTTTTTTTTTTTTTTCTTTTGGAAGCAAGGAGGCATGATAATGAATAGAGCAGAAGGGGGAATATGCATGTGAGTGTGTGTATGTGTATGTGTGTGTGTGTGTGTAGAGAAAAAGATGAGCAAATGTGCAGGTAAGTGAGAAAGTGAGAGAGCATTTCAGGAGCAGAAAGTCACGTAGGACATGAGAAGAGGACTGTACAAACCCTGGATATTGACGTGGAGAGTTTGTCTTTTACTTCCAAAGGTTTTGAGAAAGAGTGAGATGGAGCTCAGTGCCTCAAATGTGAGGAATCATAGCAGCACACAGGCAGGACCATGGCTCCCTAAAAAGATGACCTTGCTGTATGGTTACCACTGATCTAGCTGGGGCAGAAATTTTGAATCTTTTCTCCAATAACTCAGAGGAAGGGACAAGTAGAAACCACATTTTGTTATAGGTCAGTTTCCAGCAGAGTACAGGAACCTCAGCACACTGTGCTATGGTTTGGGTAAGTAACTCCCTAGGCCACAGTGTTGAAAGTTTGGTCCTTAGCAGGTGGTGCTAGTTGGGGGAATAGGGGGGACCTTGAAAAGGTGAGGCCTAGTGGGAGGTCTGTAGGTCTTTGGGGGTGTGGCCTTTAAGGAGATAAGCAACTGAGCCAGCTATGGACTGAAACTTCTGACACTATAAACCAAAATAAACCTTTCTTCTTTTTAAGCCACCTATCTAGGGTATTTTGTCACGGTAATGGAAAGCTGACTAATATACACTAAAAGAACAACCCAGCATCATAGTAACCTTGGTGATGGCACTGTGCAGAGAGCTGAGAATTCTAACAGAGCACTCACATGCAGGTGTCAAGGCAAGAGGGAAAAGTTGTGTCTATGGTGATCAATCTGAGTAGAATGTGAATGAAGGTAACACTTAATTGTAAATGCCAGTCTACTGAATAAGTTCAGTCAACAGCCTAAACTTTTTTTTATTTTAAAGCAAAAAAAAAACAATGAAAACAATAATATAGAATTTCATAACAATATAATAGGAAATTAACAATGGTTAATATATTGTATATTGTTATCGTCAAAATAGATGCTCAGATTACAGGATATAGGTATACAAAATTGATCAAACAATATAAGCACAAACTGTCCTTTTGAATGAACTAAAAGAAATTAGTAGTATAATTATCTTAGCTATCTTGCATATTTACATGTATTCTTTTTTTCTTTTCCCTTCCTTCTTTTCTCCTTTCCCCCATCCCAGTTGTTCTTCCTTTTGAGCAGTTTATTTCCCTTTGTGATATCTATTATACATTTGGGATCTTCTTTACTCTTTCAGTTTCTTACAGTAGGGAGACAATACGATGTTTACACATGCAAGTCTGATTTCTTTCACTAATGAGTATGGTCTCTAGTTGCATTCATTGACATATAAAAGGCTCGAGCTTATCCTTCCTTACAGCTGAGTAGTACTCCATTGTATAAAAATACCACAACTTTTTTTATCCATTCCTCAGTGGATGGGCATTTGGGTTGTTTCCAAGATTTAGCTATTAAAAATTGTGCTCCTGTAAACATAGATGTGCATAAATTGCTGTGGTATAATGTTTCTAATTCTTCTGGGAAAATATCCAGAAGGGGAATAGCTGGGTCAAATGAGACCTCTAATCCTAGTTTTTTGAGGAATCTCCACACTGATTTCCACAGTGGTTGTACCAATCTACCCTCCCACCAACAGTGGAGAAGAGTTCCTTTTTCCCCACAGCTCCACCAGCATTTGTTATTGGCTAATTTCTTGACGATAGCCATTCTTTCTGGGGTGAGATGGAATCTTAGTGTTGTTTTAATTTGCATTTCTTGAATGATCAATGATGTTTAACATTTTCTCATATGTTTGTTTGCCATTTGTATTTCTTCATCTGAGAAGTGTATATTTATCTCAGATGCCCAATTTTGGATTGGGTCTTTGAATTTGGTGGGCCTGATTTTTTTTTTTATTCTTTATATGTTCTAGATAGAAGTCTTTTTTCTGAGGGACAGTTGGCTAAATTTTTTCCCCATCTGTGGGTTTTCTTTTCACTCTGCTGGTGATTTCTTTTGATGAGCAAAAACTTTTTAATAAGATGAGGTCCCAGTGTTGATTCTTTGAAGTACTTCTCATGCAGTTTGGATTTTGTTCATGAACTCTGCCTACCCCTATGTCTTCAAGATTTCTACCTACTTTCTCTTCCAGTAGATTTACTGTTTCTGCTTTAATATTTAGATCTTTGATCCATTTTGGCTTTAATTTAATACATGGTGATAGATATGGGTCTAATTTTAGTCTTTGGCATGTGGAAAACCAGTTTTCCCAGCACCATTTATTAAAGAGGTTATCTTTCTTCCAATGAACATGTTTGGCCCATTTGTCAAAGATAAGGTGACTGACTGTGTTTGTAGTTGTGTCTGCATCTTCTAATCTGTTCCAGTGATCCTCAGGTCTGGTTTTTTTGCCAGTACCATGCTGATTTCATCACAGTAGCCTTGTAGTATGATTTCAAGACAGGGATTGTGATACCTCCTGCCTTGCCCAGGATTGCCTTTGCTATTCTAGGTCTCTTTTGTTTCCAAATGAATTTTAGGAATGTTTTCTCTAGTTCTGTGAGGTATGTTAATGGTATTTTGATTGGAATTGCATATAATCTGTATAACAATTTTGGGAGTATGGCCATTTTCACAATGCTGGCTCTTCCTATCCATGAGTAAGGGATATCTTTCCATTTTCTGATATCCTCTTCGATACTTTTTTTCAGAATACTGTAATTTTCAATGTATAGATCTTTTACTTCCTTTGTTAGATTGATTCCTCTGTATTTCATTTTTTGGGATGCTATTGTGAAGGGTGGGCTTCCCTAATTTCTCTCTCAGTGAGTTTGTTGTTTGTGTACAGGGATGCTATTGATTTTTGAGTGTGGACTTTGTATCCAGCTATGCTACTGAATTTGGTTATTAATTCTAGAAGTCTTTTGGTGGAGTTTTTGGAGTCTTCTATGTACAGTATCATGTCATCTTTGAATAATGATCATTTAACTTCTTCCTTTCCTATCCTTATTCTTTTTATTTCTTTCTCTTGTCTAGTTGCTCTGGCTGATGTTTCCAGAACTATATTGAATAGGAGTGGTGACAGTGGACATCCTTGTCTTGTTCCTGATTTTAGATTGAAAGCTTTCAGCTTTTGTTCATTTAGTATTATGTTGCCTGTTGGTTTGTCATAGACAACTATTATCAGATTGAGGTAAAGACCATCTATTCTGATTTTCTGTAGGGTTTTTATCATGAATGAGTGTTGGACTTTATCAAAAGCTTTTTCTGCATCTATTGAGATGATCATGTGAATTTTGTCTTTGGCTCTGTTGATATGGTATATTTAGTTTGTTGATTTGTATATGTTGAACCTTCCCTGCATTCCTGGGATGAATCCTACTTGGTCATGGTGTATAATCTTCTTGACGATTTGCTGCATTCTACTTGCTAGCATTTTATTGAGGATTTTTGCATCTATGTTCATTAAGATGATTGGCCTGTAGTTCTTATTTTGGTTGGGCCTTTTTCTGGTTTTGGTATCAGAGTAATACTTGCCTCCAGGAATGAGTTAAGGAGAATTGCTTCCCTTTCAATTTCATTAAAGAGTTTGAGGAGTGTTGGTGTTCAATCTTCTCTAAATTTCTTGTAGAATTCAGTGTGAATCCATCAGGACCTGGGCTTTTCTTTGCTGATAAGTTTTTAATCACATTTTAAATTTCATTAATGGATCTTGGGTTATTCAGAATTTTATATCTTATTGATTCAGCTTTGGTAATTCATATGTTTCTAGGAATCTGTCCATTTCTTCTGTGTTTTCCATCCTATGCGAGTAAAGATTTTTGAATTAAGTATTGATGATCTTCTGAATTTCCACAGGATCTATAATGCTTTTACCCTTTTCATTCCTTATTCCATGAATTTCAGTTTCTTCTTTCCTTTTTTTGATAAGGTTGGCTAGAGGTTTATCAATTTTATTTATTCTTTCAAAGAACCAACTCTTCAATTCATTAATTCTTTGTATTATTTTCTTAGTCTCAATTCTGTTAATTTCTGCTCTGATCTTTATAATTTCTCCCTTGTTTGGGCTTTGGGTTTGACTTGCTCATCTTGTTTTAGAAGCTTGAGGTGCAGCATTAGCTTCTTTATTTGTGCTCGTTCTGTTTTCCTGATGTGAGAATTCACCGCTATAAATTTCCCTCTTAGGACTGCTTTCATTTAGTCCCACAAGTTCTGGTAAGTTGTATTTGCATTTTTGTTTGATTGTAAGTATTGTTTAATTTCTTCTTTAATTTCATCTGTGACCCATTGGTTGTTCAGGAGGGTGTCATTTAATTTCCATGTGTTTATGGGGTTTTTGCTGTATCTTTTGTCATTAATTTCCAGTTTTATTTCATTATGGTCAGATAATGTGCATGGGATAATTTCAACTCCTTTGCATTTACTTAAGCATGTTCTGTGGGCTAGTATATGGTCTATTTTAGAGAATGTCCCATGTGCAGCTGAGAGGAATGTGTATTCTGATGTTGTTGGGTGGAACACTCTGTAAATGTCTACTAAATCCATTTATTCACAGGTTTCATTCAGTCCTGTTATTTCTTTGCTGATTTTTTTGTCTAGTTGATCTATCTCTTTGTGACAATGGGGTATTAAGGTCCCCCATTACAACTGTGTTATTGCTTATTTGATTTTTCAGGTCTATTAATATTTGTCTTATATAGTTGGGTGCTCCCATATTTGGTGCATATATATTTATGATTGTTATCTCTCCCTCTTGAATTTTTCCCCTAACAAGTGTGTAGTGGCCTTCTTTATTTCTTTTGTCATTCTTGGTTTGAAGTTCATATTGTCTGCAAACAGAATAGCTACCCCTGCTTTTTCTGGGTTCCTGTTGCATAGAGTATTGTTTTCCACGCTTTAACTTTCAGTCTATGAATTTCTTTTTGAGTTTAAAGTGTTTCTTGCATACAGCATATTGTTGGATTTTTTGTTTCTTGAAACATTCTGCCAGTTTGTTTCTTTTGATTGGTGAATTGAGGCCATTTACATTGATGGTTATAACTAATATGTATTGGCTTATCTTTGTCATGTTATTTTCCTGCTGTTGGTTCCCTACTTTTCCCCTCTGTTTAACTGCTTGCCCTGCTTGGTGGTTTCTGTCTGTTGTTGTTCTTGGAATCACGGTCATTTTTATCTCTGTCTAGAATATCTTTCAATACCCTCTGTAGTGTTGGTTTGGTGGTCATGAATTTCTTCAGTTGTTCTTTGTCATGGAAGTATCTTATTTCTCCACTAACTTTGAAAGATAATTTTGCAGCATACATCAATCTGGGTTGGAAGTTGTTTTCTTTCAGGACTTGAAATACTTCACTCCAAGCTCTTCTTGACTTGAGGGTTTGTGTTGAGAAGTCTGCTGTGATTCTGATGGGCTTTCCTTTATAGGTGATCTGTTTCTTTTCTCTAACAGCTTTTAATATTCTGTTCTTGTGCTGAATTTCTGGGATCTTGACAATTATATGCTTGGGTGTAGATTTATTTTGGTCATGGCTAATTGGAGTTCTACATGCCTCATTTATCTGTATATCAGATTCTTTTCCCATGTTTGGGAAATTTTCTGCTATTACTTCTGCAAATAGTTTTTTATGTCATTTTTTGACTCCTGCATTTTCATTGACACCTATTATTCTTATATTGTTTTTCTTTGCATCATCTTGCAGCTGTTGAATTGTTATTTCCTGATCTTTTCTTATTTTCAAGAGATCTTTCATTCCTGATCACTAGCCACAATCCTGTCTTCAGTTTCATTCAAGTGATTTTGCCAGCTTTCAATGGAATTTTTAATTTCTTGGATATCAGTTTGAATCCATTTCATGCATTGTATTTCTTTGCTATATTGATCATTCACAGTTTCCATCCTCTTCCTATCATCATCTATTTTTTAATCTATCTCTACTCTAGATTTGCTGAGCAATTCCTTTATAAATGTTGACATTTCTTTTTTTACCTAAGAGATTATTTTTGATCTGATTTCCTCTATAGTCTCATGGATTTGTTTCTTTACTTTGGTTGCTATCATTTCCCAAATTTCAGGTGTGTGTCTTGCAATTTTCTTCTATGCTGATATCTCCTGGACTTGTTCTGAGTGGGCAGAGATTGCATTTTATTTCCTCATCTTGTCATTTTCTATTTCAAAAAATTTTTATTTTGTTTTCTGTGATGATCCTTGTAAGTTTTTGTAGTAGGTAGCTATATCACTAGTATCAAAGCCTCTCTAGGAAAAGTCTGTTCTTCAGGAATGTCTTCTGCATGTAGGATATTCTTGGTTTATGTCTGTCCCAAGATCTCCCTACCTTCCCAATTAATTAACAGTGGGATGTTGGTATCTGTTTGGCTCAGTCCCCAGCCCTTTTGTGTAGGGCCATGGTGAAGTTATTACCCCAGAGCTTCCCAGTATTGTTACAGAAGGGAGAACAACTGATTACAACAGCTATGACATCCTAGCCAAAGTAGTAAAATTGGCAATAACGATAGCATCGAGCACAGTTTAGACACTGACAAACTGTGGTAACTACTGATTTTGTATTTAGACCCTAGGAGCAGAGTCTATAGTTATATAACAGAACTAATCATAAATTAGGAGTTTGTATGCAAAGTGTTTCCCTTTGGTAGAGTGGTTTTATCCTGTGGTGGGGAAATTTAGTGAGGATAGTGTATAAAACAAAGATAACTGGAAAGGAAGTAGAAGCAAGGCTGGAGAACAAAGTATGGTCATGCAAGGTTTGGGAACCTAGAGAAGGGGGTAGAAAAGAAAGAATGAAGGAGTATTCAAGGGATTGTCTGAACTTGTCCTCTGGGTTTGGAGGATGGGATTAGTTTTCTGTGGCTGAAGTTCTCCCCAGTGGTTTAGAAAAGAGAGAAAAAAGGAAAAAAGAAAGGAAAAAAAAAAGGAAGAACAAAAGAAGAAAATGAAAAGAGAAAGAAAAGAAAGAAAGAAAATTGTAAGAAAAGGATCAGTTACCAAGTCCCGGATTTTTCCTGTACTGATTGCCAGTCCCCCAGTATAGTGGGAGGGGTCAGATAAACAACCTAAACTGATTTAGAATTTTATTAAACCTACAGAGTCTGAAAAACATAGAAAATGCATGAATAAACATAAATTTATAGCATGGTGGTAAATGGGTTGTGATTTATTAGAGTCAAAGAAAATGGCAACTGAGGGTTAGAAAACTATTTAGCCATGGGCATCCTGAGCCACTGCCAGAAATACTGTTTAGAGCACAAATTCTCTGAAATGTCACCCACGAGAGTAATTGTGTATTTTAAGGGAACAGCTTACCCCAATTTTGAGGTCTTGGTGTTTCCTAGCTTTTGTAGGTTTCTCTTAATTTTTGTCCCATCAGACCACATTTCCAATATTTACTTAAGTTACACAGAAATCAGTGGTTGTTTCGGGTTCAAAATCATATATCAGGTTAGAGAGGAAACAAGGATAGGGAAGTCCCTGGCGTCTTCATTCTCTCTAAGGAAAAATACTCATAAGTCAAAATCAAGCCATGCAAATACAGCTTTAGGGGTCCAGGAAAAACTCTGCTGGGCTGCAGGCACTTGTTCTGCTCTGTCTAAAATAGTGAAGATTGTTATTTGTGAAGAATATTTGTGCTTCACAAACCTGCAGTGTGGCATGGGTTCCATACTTCTGGATAACTGCTCTGGAGAATACTGTTTGCTTCTCAGGCCTACTGATTCTTGAGTACCTATCCTACATGGATGAGACTATTTTAAATTGAGGTTCCCCACTTCTCAGATTCTCTATGTGCTGTTCAGTTTGCTTTGGAGTAGTTACCTCCACCACCCCATACATCCACTAGCACCCTATTTTAGTCTGTCTTAGTCCATCATCTGTTGCTGTAACAAAATACATGAAACTGGGTAGTTTATAAATAGGAGTTTATTTGGCTTAAAATTCTAGAGACTGGGAAGTATGACAGTATGGTGTGGGCATTTTTGCTACATCATAACATGGGCATCACATAGTGAGACAGAGAAAGTGTGTTAGCAGCTCTGGCCCTCCTCCTCTTCTCATAAAGTCACTAACACAACCTGAAGACCTCTCTCTCACAACCTCATCTAATCCTAATCGGCTTTCAAAGGTCCAACCTCCAAATACCATTAATGTATGAATTTGAGGATTACTTTTCCAACACACAGTTTTTGGGGAGATATACTCAAGGCATGGTAAAAGTTACCTTCATACCCCTACCACCACTCTTACCCCATTCCTTTCTGCCCGGAATCCTCATCATTCTTCAAGATTTATCCTGCAACTTTAAGTGTTCAGTACAGCCTTCCCTAATTGTCCCATATGGTGTTACCTTTTGGGGGTTGTAGCTGTTTTGATCTAATACTTCTTGGATGAGGAAATATTGGCAATGCCTGTGATATCTTAATCCTCTGTGTAGCTCTAGAACCTACCAAGACTATAGTAAATCTCTTTGAATTCATAACTGAAGGGCAATTAGTAAGTAAAAGGAAAGCAAAGAAGGGAGGGAGGAAGTGAAAAATATAGACAAAAAGAAGGAAAGCAAAGCAAAGTAAAGAAAAGAAGAAATAGCTTTTGTTCCATCCATATCAGTATAGATTGGGAGATGGAGTTGAAGCCCACAAAGTCCCTAGTGATTGTCACCAGGGTGTTGGGATACTTTCTCCATGACTGTCACTGCAACTACTGCTGGGGGACTGGCAGTGTCTTGGGAAAATGTATTTTTCCCAGGATACCTTAGTGAAAGATCATTGCAGCTTCTGGGGTCTTCATGAACAATGGAACTGGTCCATGATTCTTACCATTTTCCACATCAGGAGCTCATGAATCTCCAACTTTTGCAGATAAGGTCATCTTCCCCTCCTGAGATCTCTTTGCCTTGAACATACCTGTAACCCCTGTGGATGGCCAGTGCAGGAATGTCTCATGGTGCTCCTCAGCCTTTCAGAAACTCCCGGCATGAGTTCTAGACATCAAGGGTGTGGACATCCCTGGAGCACCCAAATCTTCATTCCAGTGGCCTAGGTTCCCTCTGTCAAGACAACTGAGACTTCCTCTACTGGCTTCCTGCCCTTCCTCTGCTGGTTAACTGTGCTTTGGTGTAAATAAATGATGTCTAGGCTACAAATCTGTGTGCGGGAATCTCAAGGAGAAATCTCCCTATAAGACAAGACTTACACGTCCTGGGACCAAGGACGTGTATAGTAGGACACATCCAAGCAGTCAAATGCTGGAAGAAAGGGGAAGAAGGTAGAACAGAGCTTTGTACCTAGAGAAAATAGTATAGTCTGGACCTTCGTGGTCTTGACTCCACAGAAAACATGGCAGGGAGATCACTTGATAAGTGGTTTAGATGACAATTTCTTCTCCTTGTAACAGCAATCGATTAGTTTTTAAATTTATTATGGTTAATTTACAATGAGGACACTGAGGCATAGGGCCATGGTACCAGCTGGATTCTCAAGGGCACAGCTTCTAAGATGAAGTAAGAGATAAAAAATATATGTTGTCGAGCCATTCCTGTGAAAGAACCAGGAAGGAAGCAGAATTGGTCAGGCTGGAGTGCACATGTGGCGAATCTCAGCTAGCCCAGCAGGGAACAGAGCAAATGTGCCCATGAGTGGGTCCCCTTTTGGAAGGACGTGCCTAGGTAGGGGTGTCTCCTGCCACCATGCTTAGACACTGGCAGGGCTGCCTGAGAGTAGCACGGAGCTGGAGGCTTGTCTCATCTGAACAGTGATTCCATTCCTAAAGGGGAAATGGAGAGCCGCCTCTCCATGCCTGCTACAGGCAAGGCAGTTTGCCATGTCTCCCATACAGTTAGTGACAAGGCCCAGATCTGAACCCCCGTCGGTGTCTCTAACCATGTTCCTCTCACCCCAGCTTTCTTACTGCCAAGTCTACATTTGCAAGCATAGAAACTGCAGGTCCTTCCCCTGAGCTCCCCATGGCTCACCCAGCCCCTGCACAGAACCTGTGAGTTTTTGGGGGATCAGGACAATCCTACTGGTGGCTCCCAGGATCAACTCTGCTCTGGCCTCCTCACCACTTACTTTTGTAGTGGCACAAGTTGGCCCTGAGCGCCCAGCAAAGGCTGCCCCAGGGGGGCAGACCTCTTCCTTCCCTTCTGTGTTCTACTTTTCAGCCTAGATATTTTTCAGGTGAAAGAAATAGCCACAAGGTCCTCATGTTTGTCAATGTCCTCTCTCCTGATCTTTGCCTTATCATAGGAGCGATCCTGTTGGGGTTAGCTGGTTTGCTTTCATCCTTCCTCCTCTTTCTACAAACTCAAGGCACATCAGCTGTAGGATCGTTCGAAAGAGAGCAATGGCTCCTACGTCATCATGCCCAGGTCAATCCTCTGGCTGCCAGAGCCCCAGCATCTTCCTTCCCCTGCTCATGTGGGACACTTGGATCACAGTCTGACTGGTCATGAGTTTAACTCCAAAGTGCCAATGGCCACAAATACAACCCTCAGTGATCCACACTGATACAGCTCAGCATGCTGTGGCTTTTTCTTAGATGGATTTACAGATTCGAAATTGCCCTTTGACCATTGCTATCATTACCAATAAACTGACTAAAGGGGCATTCAGCAGAGAAAGAAAGATGGAGCGACACTTAGGGAGATTTATTTCTGTCCCCATCCTGATTAGGTACTGAATCTTTTCTTGGGAAGATGACTTTCTACCCAGCCATTCCCCTACAGAGTTCGCTGTCAGCACATGAATGTCATCCTGCACGGCCCCGAGTGAATAAAGATAACCTGGCAGACATGCAATTAAGCACTGACGATTTCCAAGCTGCCTCTGCCGGCCCTGTCCTTCCCACCAACTACCAGCTTTCAAACCTCAGTCCTACATGGTTTCTAAAGCAATTGTCACCTAGGCAGGGGACAGCCAGCCCACAGCTCCTGGAAGGTCAGGGTGGGCAGGATGGCATCAAACCTTGGATAATCTGTCCCCTTCCCCAAATCCAGCATAGTGTGACCGAAGTCTGCTCACAATATGATATGGTTTTCCCCAAACATTTTGACATTGAGGCTATATCTGCAACAATAAGCCAATGGAAAATGTAGCTAAAGAGATGATAATGTGGCACCTGGGAAATGCAGCAGCATCAAAAATCTAATTTCCATGAACAAATTTTCACAGTACTCATTGATGGGACAATCATATTCACCTACATCTTTAACTGAGCATTTACGAACTATGATTCCATTAGATTTTAAACTAGAATATGCCTGCAAATGTATTTTTATAGAAAAACTAATTAAAATAACCTGATACTGTGCTGAGTATGAGAATATTTTTTTTTAAAGGCCAATACAAGCTACAGAACTCGAATAAGCTATAGCGGTATCTTTTCTGGTGTACAATATGAAACAGAGATCTTAAACACTTTTTGGAGATTAGGATAAAACCTGAACATGAAATTTGGGTTGTGTGCCCATTTTAATTTAATCTTCTGCTTCTATTTAATTATGCTGCTCCTTTTGTGCAGGGTGCCACCTCTGAGTCTCCCATGAAGGGCACACGCTTGGCCTAAGGCCTCCTCAGGGACTTCTAGTTTCACTCTCTGAACCGGCTCATCCCAGGGCCTGGTGGGGTGATCAATCACTTGGGCATTTCACAGGACACCAGGCCAGGAGGCGATGGTTCATCCTCTAGGACTGTTGGTCCTGAGGACCTTTGTGGCATCGATTGTCAACTTGACAAAGCCCGCTGGGTTTTTGCGTGCAGTCCACAGACAGCACTGGGCAAAGCTAATCATGAAATGCCAGCACTAAACCCTCAGGCTTTCTACAGAGGAAGACTGATAGGGCATCGCACTGCAGGAAGAAAAGCAATCAGCCTTGCGCACACCCGGCACCACTTAATAACTGCATGAACACAGAGCAATTGTGTAACCTCTGTGGGCATCTGTTTGCTCACCTGTAAATGGACTGGTTGGACAGTCTCGCAGGTGAGCCTGCCTCTGCAGAGTTCCCTCTGAGAGCAATTGGCAAGAGCTCAGTTCTGGTTAGCCTCCTTCTCTGCCCACTCCAGTCCTTCCCCATGCATGGACAAGGGCCCAGGATGGAATCTGAGGGACCAACACCCGGGCACGGAGGAGGGGCAAGATCACACCCTTAACCCCACACTGGTCTGGGAATAAGAGTACCCAGGGTCAGACCCTCATGTGTGTCCTATTGATCCATCAATGGAGGAAGGTCACAGAGGAGCACAACCACTTGGACAAAGGTCTTTGGGTATCAAAGTCCCGTTAGACCACCACAAAAAGAGCCACGGGAGAGCCACCAATGAAAATGCACAGTATCTTCACACCAACCGAAGCTCAGTTAGCTTGAAGCAAAGGTACTGTAGTGTTGCAGCCTAAGGGTCCTGTGCCTCACTGTGTCAGGAAGGGAAAACCTGGGACACAGGGATGAGTAGATGGGGAAAGCTGGGATTTTCCTAAGTATTTCCAGGGATATTGACAGGCATTGGGAGAGAGTGTGTGAGAAGAGTTCTGTAGTCAAATGCAAGCTTAAGACATGCTGGATGAGGGAAAATGCTAAACGTTTGGTACATGATGCATCATTTATTACCCACCCCAGAATTTCAACTTTCAGATCAATGTCACCCTCTTTTGCTCTAGGAGGAGAAGAATTCAAAGGATTTGTCCTGGATGTATAGTCAGTTACATCAGCACTTGGATTTTATCTCAGGTCTGCCTTACTACCGGAATGCTGGTAGTATTCTGAAAGATTGTTTTATTACAGAAGAAAAGGCCAGTAGGTTGTTTTCGAAGGACAGATTCAGATTTCATAAAAGATTGCTAATAAAGGGTACATTAATTAGAATACGGCCTGCCTGTGTGTGGACAGTTGATGGTTAACGTTTCCTCCCCCTCCCCAAAACCTGGGCAACATCATCACACTAAGGACAATCACAGTGCTATTCCCCTGTCCTGCTTATAAACCATGATAGAGCTAGAGAAACTGATGTGAATAATAGTAAAAAATGTGTCACTGGGGATTGTTGCCCTTGTCTGTGACCACTCCAGTCCAGGCCCTTTTGTGGCAGGAAACCAGGGTCCACCAGGTGGTCACAGGCAAGAACAGCCCTTTCCCAAGCGAAGGGAGCAACCACTCCCCAGGCTTCAGGCCTCTACACTTGGAAGAGCAACTCAGGGTGCTCTGCCCTGCTCCCTCAGGTTCTTTGAAACCTGGGTCGATATTGTGATTCTTTCTTCCTAGGAAACTTGTCCAGTTTTCCAGCTGAGTTCCTGTTCCTCACCACCTATGCTGTGTCTGGGGGGCTTCCCCAGACACAATCTGGCTCTGTACGTCTTGACTCCAAGTGTTAAGGTCATCCGCTCCTCCCTTAGAACACACCCCTTCACCACCCCCACAGACTCAAGATTTCCATAACCATTGGTCACTCTTGGTTGTGATTTCCATTTACCTGGACTTACATAAAGAGTGATAAGTTCCCACCCCTCCTTCTTGGTCTACGTCCCTTTTTTTATGATGGGTTGGGCAGCTGGTGCAACCCTCTCCTGAATGCAATTTTCCTGGGGATTCCGAGACCACAAATCATTGCTAGCCTTCTCCTGGATCTTGGAACTTACATGGTTGAAGGCTCTCAGAACAAACTGTGAAAAAGAGGATGTTTGAACTGTGTTCCAGTAAATATGTTTCTATGTGCAATTCATCGTGTCCTGAAGTCTTTGTAGAAACCATGCCTATCACTCAGGAAAGGTCCTATTCATGCAGAGGATTCTTGGAAATACTCCTCCTTGGACAAAGGCCATAATCTACCTGAACCCCAGTGTCTCAGGGGTGAGGCCAAGTGGTAGGCAGGATTTCTAAGTAACAGCATTGCAGAAAGATAGCTTGGCTCTTGTCACAGAGACCCCAGGGTCCTACCTCCAAGTGACCAGAGCGTGCGGGTCACTGTCTCTGCTTTCTCCCCAGAAAGGGGTCTAAAGGGCCTAGTGTTATGTGGCAGCAGGGCAAAGCCATCCTCTAACTGCTCATTATTTGGAAGTCAAGTGCTACTTTTCTAATATGAAGAAATTACAGGTTGGTAATGTGATCCCAATGGAAACAAAATATAGTGGCTGATCCCGCCTGTCATTCAAACCTCCATGTCAGCAGGGAATCTCCATGCTGAGGGTTACATTACAATGTTTTAAAAGGAGAGCTTTTAAAACATAAATATCAGCTAGTTGTGTTTTACTTTATGGAAATTCTTGACCATTTAGCTGGTTGGTAATTGCTGTGCATGACTGAGTAAATATATGGTGAGTTCCAACTCATTCAATGCCAAGAAAGTGGAACTTTCTCTCTCCCTTTCTCATATATATATAGTTCCTTTGAGTCTGAGGTTTACCATTCTTTCTATCTGTGATTTGAAGTCAGCTAAAATATGGTGAAATGTCAGAACTGCCAAATATCCTCTTTAATTTCCAGGGTCCTGGAAACTAGATCTCTCTGGGCATTCGTTCATTTCCTCCATTCCCCATTTCTCTCTTCCCTGAGCACATTGGGCATCTCTGCAAATAAACATAGCCATTTCCTTCCTGTCTCCTCCCCGAGGCCATCTTTAAGGCAATATGACTTCAGGGAGGTCTCTTGCAGGGACATTGACCAAGGACACACTGAACCAGACCCCTTGCCAGCCTTGCACCTGAGGCCTTTGCAGAGTCTATGCCATCTGATTGGGATGCGATGCCACCCCGTCACCCTTCAGATAGCCTGCTAAATGTCACTTCCCCAGACGGCCCTTGTTTGACCCTATAGACAAGGTCTCTTCTCTTGTAATTTGATCTTGTTGTATCCTATACTTCTCTTTATGACTTAATTACAAGGAGAAATTGTGATTCTGAGTGAACAGTAGGGGTCAGAGAACCAGAATACCCTGGTTTTAGAAGTCCAAGACTGTCAATTGGCATTTAACCAGAACTCAATGGCTCAACCTCTCCATCATCAGGACCACGGCATGCCACACGGAGGCAGCTTCCAATTAAAGACAGCTGGGAGAAGGCTTTGAACAAACCCACTCAGTCCTCTTGCTCTGTGGACTCTCCTACTCCAAGGATCCTATCCCCACCCCAGGCTTTTTTTGACACTCATGTTGCTTTTTCAACCAAGTTTTGCAGGATTTAAAAAATAACGTACACTGTGCTGCCCATAAGATAATTTTCTGGCATGGATCTCTTTCAAACTCCTGGCTCTTCTTTGTCTTTTTTTTCTGAGAACCTATGTTCTCTTACCAGTTCACTCATGTCCTCTCCTTCTGGCTTCCTTACCTGTTGCTTCCGAGCACATTTCTTGGGCTTGGATAGCCATCTTGTTTGTAGCTGGGAATTTGGTCTGCCACCACTTATTCTCAGCCAGACCTAAAAAAAATTAGTCAGGCTCTAGTGTTTGCCATGGTGTTCAAGCAGAGACCTCAAATCCCCAGATAAACACAAGACAGGGTCTCTACCTTTCAGAAGAATGAATCCTTGCAATGAGTTTCATTTCTGTACTGTGAGGCAGACACTTAGCTTTCAGATTTAAGGACAAGAGCCCAGACCCACTGGTTCAAGAGAATTCAGTGACAAATTCAGAGTAGGGCAGGAAATTCCGATTCCCCTTTGCTTGTGTTTAGAATTAATCCTGAGGATGGGAAATGAGTCTGCGTCTGATGTTTAAAGTTAGATGTCTCCATCTACGGGTAGGTGTAGGCTGTGCATTCTTGTGAGGCCATCATCTTTACGGCTTGCCAGCTCTATTCCGGTTTCTTAATGTCTAAGTCACTCCTTGTGAATCACCGATGACTACAAAAGAACAGACGTCTTCTCAGAGAGTGTTATTTTCAGCAAAAAGTCTTCATTCTGAAAGAAGTTATGGCAGCTGATGGTAAAGAATTCATTGTTGTATCCCAGGACCAACTGTGCTTGTACAAATGTGCTCACCTCCCTTTACAAGCACTGCTATCCAACAGCTCCTCTGGGCCTTCACAGCTCATTATCACCTCATTAGAAAGGATTGTGGGTCAAATTCTGGCACCAAAAATCCACTGTAGATAAGTCCTTAGTGACATGATTATTTGTGTTCTCCTCTTCAGAATTCAATTTACATGCTAATTACCTTTTGAGTATCTAGGCACATTTAGCACACACTTACTGGTACATAGTGGTGACTCTCTTCTTCCTCCTTGAACTTCCAATTTTGCTAAGTTACCATCTCATTGAGAAGCAGTCATATGCATTGGGTCTTTTTAGCCCAGAACTGGAGGCATTCCTATTTCAGAACTCTAAAAGGCCACTCACTAATTTAGCCTCCCTAAATGGGGGACAAGGACAGAACAGCCTGTATTCCTCACTGCAAGAGAGGACTTTTTTTTTTCTGCCTCAATCAGTGTGCACGGCAATATGGGAATTTGTTGTTTAACACTCAATATTGGAAATCAAGCAATTTCTCTCTATCCAAATGCCACTCTGAAGTCTTCAAATAGTTACTAAGGGAACCATTTTGCCCTCCATAATGTGTGTGCGCAAATATTCTGGAGCACAAAATGCCAAACTGTGCGCATTAACAGAGGCTGCGTGTTTGCATATTTTACTCCACAGTTTTAATTCAAACGTAATTGACCATGACAAGGCTGAAAGAGCTGAAACTCTTCCTTTATTGGAATTAACTCCAAAACATTTCACCCATTGGTGAAACGTGCCACACAGCAAGGGCTTATACAAACAGCCTATTCAAAATGCAGAAGATGATTACCTGGGAAAGTTAGGTAAGAACAGAACTAGGGATGGCGGCCTGGAAGTGAGGGCACCTGAGCCACGTGGGTTGGCTTGGATTCTTCTTTGATTCCCACCATATATTTTTATGCCCATTTAATCAGATGGCCCAGCCGTGACAAGGCGAGCTGCTCCTGTTCTGCTGAAATCTCCCAGTTGCCTTGATGCTGTTTCCCCAAATGATTTATAGATTTCACCCACACTGAGCCTCTTGGAGGGACTTCAGTGTGGGAGTTAGAAGAAGGGTAAGATAGTTGGGATTCTATGAAACCTCTTTCGGCATTTCTCCTGAATTGGATCCAATGAGTCTTTCTCAGAACATGTAATTGAAACTGGAGTCAACGTCTCTGGTTGAATAAGATCCTATGTGACAAAAGTATCAAGACCCTGAAAGGCCACAGTGGCATCTAGGTGGTGTTTATACTGCACAGAGAAAGTCCTGAAGTTCAAAATGGGATCCCGGAGATGCCTCTCAGAGAGTGCGGGTAAGCATAGCAACCCACTCAGGATGACTCATCCCTCACCCTGCCCCAACTCATGCCTCTCACCACATGCCACCATGAAGCCCCTCAGACTTCTATGGCAGCAACTATAAACACTAATTGCACTTGTTTACACAGGTGTTTCTCCCACTGGGCAGTGAGCTCTTCAATGCCATAATCATCTTCTTTGTCTTTATCCCCAGATTTTAGAACTTGGTGAGTGTTCTGTCAGTACTTGAGCTCAATTATATATGGCCATCCATTATGGTTTATATCTGGACGTTCCCCCAAAGCCATATGAGCTCAAAGCTTGGATTTTTGAAAGCTGAGCATTATAGTTGACCTGATGTTGGGAGGGGGGTTCTGGTCAGAAGAGGTGGGTAGATAGAGTCGACACTATCCACAGGTAAATGTGTGCTAAATCCATCTCCCTTCCCGGCTCCTCCCTTGATCTCTCTCTCTCTCTGCTTCCTGGTAGCCATGAGGTGAGCAGCTTTTCCTCCATCATCCTCCTCTGCTATGCTGTCCTTGGGGGCAGCTGGCTATGGACTGAAACATGAACCAAAATAAACCTCTCATCTCTTAAGTCGCAGGTGTCCCAGCAATGGAGGAAATAGCTAAGAGACCAATTATGTTTGCTGTCCCATATGGACATGTATGCCTGCTGCGTTCTTTGTTTAGGTTTACCTTCCAGCCCTCCAGTTCCCAGGCAGGTCAGTAGTGAGCGAGAATCTCGCACAACTCTTGTACGGCATCAGATTCCTTGGCCTATGCACCAGCGGGTGCCAGCATACAGAAGAGATGGTCACACTTCCACACCGCTGACGAAGTCAGGTGCTTGCTACTGGGGAAGGAAGCTGGGCCAGTCCACTCATAAATCCAGACAGTCTCCTGTTTCCAGGGCCATCTGGAAGGGTGTTAGATCCTTGTTTCCTGCTTTAGAAAGCACGAAAGAGCCACAGGTCTAGACAACTATGGAGACAGAAATGATCGTTACTGCCACTAGACTTGCAGATCAAGTACAAAGTCCCAGGGAGGAGCCTTTGACTCTTCATCAATGGCATCGAGCTACTTCCTCCTCATGCAGTTCATGTACTGTAAGCCACTGGGTATGGAGAACCCCACCCTCCAACCACCTCTGGCCCAAAGAGATTAGACTGATATCATGATAAACTGGATATGGGGAGTTGGGAGGTTGGGACTTGGGTGAGGGAGCAGGTGAGTTGAGGTGTTTACAGGGTAGGAGACCAGCGCAGAATTACTCTGATCTTCACTTCCATCCCTTGCTGCTCGAAAGTCACTGGAAATATCACAGATTGATTTGGGCAAGTAAAGGTTATGGATGATCTAGCCTGAGATCCCTAGAAGCACTCAGCCCAGTAGAGAGCTTGAGAGGAAAAAAAGCTATGAAAGAAAAAGGACCGAAGATTACCTGTGCTTCTGATACTGCCAAACTCTTCACATGTATTATTTCACTGAATCCTTGCAAAGGTCTGGAGGCTAAGCATTCAGCATTATTCTTTCTCTTTCTCTTTCTCTTTCTCTTTCTCTTTCTCTTTCTCTCTCTCTCTCTCTCTCTCTCTCTCTCTCTCTCTCTCTCTCTCTCTGCCTCTTTCCCTCTCTCCCTCTCTCCCTCTCTCTCTCTCCTTTCTTTACAGTTATGGGCTTCAGGCTTCAACCCCAGGCCCAGCACATAGTAGGCCGCCACTTTACCACTGAGCTACATTCCCAGTATTCTTGTGTCCATTTTTCAGAAGAGAAAAATAACTAATCAATAATTAACTAAAGTTTCAACGTCAGTAAGTGGCTAGCTGACTGCACTGGGTGACTTATTCCAAATCTTCTGGTCTATTCATTCTTCTGGAAAAAAAATGAAAAAAAAGAAAAGGAAAATTTTTCAAAAGGTAGGCAAAGGACAGAGAGGAGAAAGAGAAGAAAGTATATAGAGAAAAATAGGAGCTGTGTATGCCAGGAAAGAAAAAGGAGAAACAGTATTTTGATCAGGAGCCTGTCTCCTTTAGTCTGTACTGGAGGAGATCTCAGAGTAAAGTGCAGTCAGCAGGACTCCTGCCTTCCAAGCTCTCTGCCTTACAGCAAACTCATTTTCTTCTGTGTTTAGTTCTTCATTTTTTTTCAGGATGTAATTCGAGTTTGGGTGAACCTCTGTACCCATATGGCTGATGAAGCATACTAGTGCAATAAGCACATTGATTCTAAGGTCATTGTAATAAATACACTGGTAGTTGCATAAGTCTATGTCTTGTAGGAGAGAGATTAAGTGTGAAGCAGTTCAACCATGACACTGCTTTATCTTGAGTCAATGGACATGACAGAGGGTGACCTTCAGGAAGCATGGTAGACACTGTCTAGCCTACCCTGCCAGACGTGTGACTTGGGAGTCTGGATTCTGGTTCTCACACCCTTCCTTGCTTGACTGAATTCACTTGGGAAAGATGCTTGAGATCTCATTGTAGTATTTACTGAAACATCTTTCCAGTATTTATTTATTTTTTTCTCCCTTAAGCTTGGATCCTTTCTGATTGCTTTACTCTTCAAACTTTTTCCTTAGGTTGAATATTTATTTATTTAAAAATATCTTCAGTGTTTTGATTGACATAGTAAATGTACATATTGATGGGCTACATGTGATATTTCAATTCATATACATCTTATGTAATGACCAAATCAAGTTAATGAGCATATCCAATACTTTAAAATTTTATCATTTCTTTATAGTGAGCACATACAAAATCCTTTCTTCTAGGTATTTTGGGGTTTTATTGAGATTTCTTTCATTGGTTCTAAGATCAATAAATATTTACTTCTATTTCACTTTATCTTTCTGTGTAATTTTTAAAACATTTAAATCCACTTAATTCATAAAATATTTAGAGGTATTATATGAGATAAGGGTATAATTTATTCCCAATCATTCAAGCAGCAAGCATTTACAATCAAATTTAACCCTATTAATTTCTGATGCTTCTTTTAAACTGGGGTACTCTCTTTAATTTTATCTTAAAAATTCTTACCTATTATAATCCTTTCTTCTGGACATCATTCTGGCTCATTTTGTAGAGGGGGATGATGTTTTCCAGGAATGTCTATAGTAATAATTCTCATTGCTTACCTCCCTCTCTCTCTCTATCTCTTTTTCTCTCTCTTGTTTCTCTGTCATCCCTCCCATGTTCCTATAAATCTTTGTCTCCTCACTATCATCTTTGGTCTTTTCCTCTGATCTCTGAAATAACATCTCAAACATTTTCTTCAGCATTAATTCAATGTAATGCACCATAAATTTTATTCTTTTTTGACGCCAGTGCCAATTTTTAATCTGTTTTTGGAGGGATTTTGTGGCAGACATTAAAAATTTTAGCTTATGCTGTTTTATCTCAGAATCTTGCTTTTTATCTCACCTGTTCTTTCTTCCTATGTCATTTTTTCATTTCATGGTTCTTCTTTATCTTACAGAACACAAATCAGATATTTTTTAAACCTGATCTAATTTCTCAGCAACTGTCAAAGGCATGTTTTTCCCTTGGAGTCCTCCACATCTGCTGTGTCACAGTTTTCTCATAGACAAAAATGTTGCATACAGAAAGATAGTGAAATATTTGGCAGGAGACTAACTTTCCATTCCCTTAGCTCTTTATCTGGAGCCTTGTGCCTTTGAGTGTCCCTAGAGAAAGTTGGGGGAAATGCTATGCATCTAATTTGTCACTAGCCCCCACTTGGCTCCCAAAGGTCTGGAGGCACTCTGAGGAAAGTCCAGGTTTCCAGCTTCAGGGAGGGATTACAGAGTCCAACATTTATAAATGAGTCCTCTTCCCCAGCCCCACCATGAAAAGACAGAGATTTAGCCTACTTTTTTGTACAACCAACATCCATCACTAAATCTTTTCTGTGGGGATGTATTCAGCCCATGAATGGGGCTTCACCTTGCTGACTGGGGCAGATATGTGGCTAATCCTACATGACCACACACTCATTTGGATCCTGGCAGATAAACCTGTGAGGTACAGCTAGAGAGAGTATGCTCATCTTTCAACTTTTGTTCTGCTCACAAGTCACCTTACTACCCTGAAATAAGACTGTATCCTCATGTTACTACATGAGTCTTGCAGTAAGAGTGAAAATAGAGACTATGGAGAATACGTAGAGGTCTATAAAATCATATTTTTTAAATTTCTTTTTAAAAACTAATTGCAATAGCTACAAGACTGTATTTGTGCTCCTCCTGCTATTCTTCATGCACTCACCTAGTCTAATATGCTCGACCTGGGAAGACTAGAAATCCCAACGTGTCTCCTTCTACCTTCTCTAATTTTTAGAACTGCTTCACTGGGCTTACAGCTAAGAGGTGTAGGAATCCAGAAACGGATGAGTGGTGGGGACTGCAAATGGAGTGCGGACACAGCGCACCATTCTTGCTTTAGGTAGTGTTTATTTCATCCCTTAGGATAGCATTTCTAATACAGTGTTTGTCAAGGATTAATGCGCATCAAGGTCAACACAGTTAAATGCGGATCTGGGACAGAAGAAAGGGTTCTGTGCTCCTAGCACCTTCCCAGTGAGTCTGATGACTTCTGTTGGCTTTTGGTTTTGGAAAAAGTCTGGTGGGAAATATTAAATTGTTTTAGTCTTCAGATCTATGCTTCTTGTGTCTTTGAGTTCTCAGTGCTTGTCTGCCTGCCTCTCTGGCTGGAGAATCATCCTGCTAAGCACAAATGTGTACACCAAACCCACATGACTGACAGGAGCTCATGGAGACATGCACGAGCACGGTCACTTTTCCTGTCACCACTGCATCCCAGCACCAAGTGGATTAGGTCAGTGCACTCTATTGTGGCTTTCAAACAACACTTGCTCTTGTGGAGTTTGGATCAGTTTGGATCCATTCAGGAGATTAAAATTATACCAGTGTTTTAACAGAGAATATTAAATATATGGAATTGCAGAATACGCATAAAGGTTTTCGCTATGTATGTATCACAGAGGTAACACGTACAGGAAGCCACTCTCACTCAAGAGCTGTAGAAAAAAGAAAACAGAACAAAATGGTTCAAATCTAGAAGCTTTGGAGAGGGTGCACCACTGATTCCTGATGAACCCAGATTCCTGGTGCTGGTGTCTGCGCTCAAAGGAGGGTCCCACGGCCTGGGCCATCCTCTAGAGAAGGGGTCTGATGTTATCGGCGTCCTTGGCGGTACTGGTGTCTCTGGGAGAAATGGGATAAGGTCAGCTGCTCAAGGGTGGGAGAAACTGCAGACTGACTTCAGCTGCTCTTACCGGAAGGACCTGTCTGGGCAGATACTCAGAAGAAGAGGAAGCAGACCGGACATCGAGGAAAGAGACTAGAAGGAGCATGCCTCTCCAACCCTTCTCAGCCGAGAGTCTCCCTCTGTTTGAAGACCTGGGAAGGAGCAATTAAAACACAGGGTGTGCAGAGGCCCAGCCTCAGCTTCACAAAGCCAAGGATAGCAACACCGATATAGAGCTGACAGACAAGAGCCAATGTCTAAGTGCCAACGGGTACTGGAGGGATGGCTCTATAAACACATAGATTTGGGTAAAATTAGGTTAAGTAGATGTAAAAAAATTCAAATTAAATCTTAAAATACACTGCTGCTAGGAATGTAAATTAGTACAGCCACTATGGAAAACAGTATGAAGGTTCTTTAAAAATTAAAACTAGACCTCCTATATGTTCCAGCTCTATCACTTTTGTCCAGAAGCAAAGAAGTCAGTGTACAAAGAAAAAGAAAAAAAACCTGAATTTCCAAGTTTATTATGACATTATTCACAATAGTCAAGCTATGGAATCAGCCTGTCTATCTACAGATGAATGGGTAAAGAAAATATAGTATGTATACACAATGGAGTATTATTCAGTCATAAAGAAGAATGAAGCTATGTTATTTGCATGAAAATGGGTGGAATTGGGGGATATTATGTTAAGTGAAGCAAAATAAGCCAGACATAGAAGGATAAGTATTGCCTGTTTTCTCTCAATTATTATTGTGGGAACAATATTAACAAAAAGACAGGAAAGCAAAGGAGGGATCAAGAAACTCTTAGGGAGTGAGATGGAGACCACAGGGTGGAGATGGAGGTGGTGCGACAAGTGAGGGCAGCAGACAGGTGGAGGTGGACATGATCGAGGCACCATATACGCCCGCATGGAAACGTCACAGGGAAACCAATTAACTTGTACAATTAATATCTGTTAATAAAAGAAAAACCTTTAAAATGTCCCATTTCTTAAATCATGAGGCTCTATAGTTTCCTGTCAATTGAATAACACAGTGTTTTATTGCATTCAAGGAAGAGTGGTTGCCATGCTAGGCACAGTGGCCCCCTGGAGGTCAGAAGGAGGAGGAGACTCAGGGACACCATCATCCACAGCAGAGGCGAAAGGTGGAGATGCTTTTTTGGTTCAGAGAGGTGGAAGTGAGAGCAGGTGAGGCATCAGATACAAGGATCTTAGTCCCTGACATCCAGAAGAGGATAAAAGAGTAGAAGAAACCCAAGGAGGCTGAAGGGGATCTATGTTTGCAATTTCTGGAGGAGATGCCCTTACTACAGGTCCTGAAAGTGACATGAATCATAGGCAGTCTTTCCGTCGGCTCTTACACGGCAGGCACTGAGGGAGTGAGTCAGTTTCCAGGGTGCAGGTGGAAGGTGGCCATGAATTAAGCTCCACAGGCCTTACCTGCATCAAGGTGAAGAGGAAATGGAGTCTCTGTGACAGTGAGCATCTCATAGCTAGAGAATCTGATCTGAATGCAAGGAGTATGAAGGATTGGCAAGAGCCATAGTAAGGATAAGTTAGTGATGAAGCCTTAAGGGAACGATGATATGAAAAAGGTTATGGATGTCACCAACCATGAACTTGAACTGGAGCTCCTGATTGCAGCAGGTCCAGCAGGTCCAGGTGTCCAGGCAAAGTAATGGTCATCACTACCGAGGTCTTCTGAATCCAGACAGTGGCGCAGGAGCCCTGAGAGGAGGCAGAAGTCCTTTCCCAGCTCAGGCTGAAGACCTAAGAAATCTTCAGCAAAGGAAAATTCAGCTCTGGTAAGGTGTTTGGACCTTGAAATTGACTTAGAGTTTATTAATTTATCAAAAAACACTGAACTGATTTGAAAGTAACTCAAAATGAAAGAGGATGAGATAACTTTAGATAACAAAATTTGTCACCAACACCTCCTTCACACACAAAAACATGTACACACATACACACAGAGAGAGAGAAAGGGAGAGAGAGAGAGAACCTAGGAAGACACAGGCCCTTGATAACATAGTAAGACCTAAATAAGTCATCTGAAAACATTCTCTCTTTTCACACCTGCATACAGTGCAAATTTTGGAATGTTCACCACAGAGTCAGAGCATCCGTTATGCACCTGATCCAAACATTTAATGAAATAGTGAGCCTGTGATGTTCCTCTGTTCCCTGAGAAAATGTCCCCAGACAAGTGCACTGAAGAACGCTCTTTGGGAATACTGGACATATTCAATACTAACACCCACCGTTTGAAACCTCTGCCATCTGTAAAGTACAGTGGCAGCTGCCTGACATGAATCATCCGTCACTGATCCCTAGAAAGTGGAGGCACTGTTATGTTCACATCATACCTGGGGAAACTGAGTCTGAGCAGCTCCTTCTTAGCCAAGGTCACATATCTAAGGAGCAGTAAAATCAGTATTCGAGCTGAGATCCATTTGGTCTCAAACCCACCGCCCTTTCTCCAGCCCAATAAATCGTTGAACTACAAAACCTAAATTACAATACCTGTAAAGGACAAGAAAGCAGACCATAACTGCCCTATGACGGGTCAGTCAGTAACCCCTCTGTCTTTAAAACAATCCAAGAAAAATAATTTAGAAGCAAAATAACACAGAAGTCTAAGAGAAAGTATTCACCACTTCATTTCAGATCATCCGCAGCACCATTATTTGCATCGTGCTTTCTCTACCCAGTTTTTCTTACACAGTTGTCAAGTATTATCTCTAGATCTAAATTAATTAAAGTTGGCCAAAGGGTACAAAGACAAGGAAACACGCTTTGTAAGAACATATTAGATGCTGTTATCCATCAGTGGTGCTCTTAATCATCATGGGAATTGCAGAGGGCATCACCGAACTAATTTTTCTCTCTGTGTCTCCGGTGGTTTATAGACTTATTATCTCTACTGTCTTTTATCTTACATACATTTAACTCTTTCATACTAAAACTGGCACTTGTATAGTCATCTAGCTCTCTCCTTTCCACCCTCAGTGCTGTTTTAGGTAACTGAGCAGTATCCAATCCTTTTAATTTTTTATCTTTCATTCATTTTCTGTGACTCCTGAACCCCACCACATTAACACTTTGAAGTCCATGTATCAAAGGCTAACAGTAAGATACCGTTGGATTCTCTCAGCGCTTCTCCTACTCAGCTCATTTGCACCATTTGACCCTGCAGTAAGCCTCCCTGTTTTTGAAAACTTGTTTCCTTCCTAGATGCCTACTACACAATTCTCTCTTGTTTCGCACTCTGCTTATAGCTCTTTTCCTTGTTTATTACATCTCTGTCTCCTTTCCTTCATGCACCACAGTATCATTTTGCCCATACCTGAAATTGAACTCATAAGTATCAGTCTTTTTCATAACAGTTAGCCCTGAACTAACAAAATCTGCATGTGGCTTCCTCGCCGGTGAGTCAATCCTAACATCTTCAAAGTCGGCTTCATTTTCCAGACCTTCAAAGCTAAAGTTCCTCCTTTTAGCAGTTTTGTTGTAGCTTTCTCATAGCAAGCTGAAGACTGGTTAACCAGACAATGTGAGTGCCGCTCTCGGATGTTCCTTCTTGGTTATCCTTATCTGCTCATCTCCGAGGCCAGCAACTCCATGTACACTGCACTCTCCCCTTTCCCTGTTAGAATCACCTCTCAGCTCCATCACCTCAACTGTCCACAACACAGTTGCCTCTATTCTTTCTCCTTAACGTTTCCTCCAATGTGTTGACCAGGTCGCCTCTCTAAACACAGTGTCTCTCCCAATAGTCCCTGATGCTAGGAAGTTGATAGCTTCCAACTACCTTATTGTTTTGGTGCAAATCCAAATGGTAGCCAGTATTTTAATATGCTGGCTTCAGGCCACGTTTGCAAATTCACCTCGTTCATCACCCTAATGTTTGTATAGTGCTTTATTCTCCTCTTTGCTCATAACACACTGTACAATTTCAAAAATCCATGTCTTTGCTCATATGCTTGCTTTCTTTATTACTCAACTTTGTTAAGATTCACTGCAAATGTCATTCTTTCTGCCGTTCTCAGGATCCTCAAACAAAATTGATTGCTCACTCTTCTCTTTATGAATGTGTATGATGTCAGCGCACTGCACGACCAAAATTGCACCAGTAGGTGAGAAAGAAGACTTGGTTTCTGACTCTTATTGTATCTCAATACTAGTTAGGTCCCATGTCTGATTGCTTCATTCTTAGATAATAACAATATCTCTTGTTTCTTTACTTCACAAACACAGCCTCAATTCAGACATTCCAGTGTCAAGCTCTGAAAGTTTTAATTATCTCCAAAAATAACATTAGTTACCTGCACTGGAGGAAGAATCCCTAGTTTTTCTCTCTTTATTCATCGTTCCAGTGAAGCAGGAAAATGAATGGCGAGAAGTTTTTTCTAGGGCTGGCACTGACACTAGAAGTCCTAGAGGTCTCCGGTGTTGACGGACAACGACTGTGACTACCTTGGGGACTTCTGCAAAGCTTTGGAGGCTCCTTGGTATCGCATGACTCCCACTGTCCACTTGCCCCCACCCCATCTTAAGAGGCCTATGCTCGCTCGTACTGTTGGAGCTCCTGCTACTTCCTACGGTGTTCTCGAGAAGTCAACAGTAGAACCAGTCGCCTCGCTTCTGTGGAGTCCGCATCTAGTTCCCATAAAATACTTATTCCTCTTTGTACTGCCAACAGCAGGGAAAAAAGTTGCTTCCTAGAAGCAGCAACTTCCTTCTTCCCTAACAGCAGAGCGTTTGGCCAGTCTGTCTCGCTTGCCCACCATGTGCCTTCACAAGATCAACCGCTTTTCTCGTCTCTTTCACACCTAAGTTCTCTGTGAAATCTCTGTCTGTAGCCTTGACATGAAAGAAGCAGCATCCTTACATTTCTGTCCTCCGTGGTGGGAACCAGGTACCTCAGGTACTACATCAGTTCCTGTCAAAGAAATTTCATCACGAAATCTTACTTTTGTCTCCATTTTCTCAAAGTATAGAAACTTAGATTAATGTCAAAATTCACTGAGTGAGGTGATTGTGGGTCAGGAAATCAGTTTTCAGCCCCTGACTTTGAAATCCTGCTTTTCTGTTCTGGTCTACTTCACTTTATAAGTAGCCTTTTTAGAACTTGGTGTTTTGGTGAAAACTTAAATTTTAATATCCTGTTCCGCAGAAATCCACACAAAGCATGTAAAATATTGGAAGTACTAAAGTACTTTCTCTAAATAATGCTGCATTTGGACCAGTTCTACTATTGGAAGTAGTGAGAAATCCAGCTTGCACCAATCACTGTGGTATGGAGACTGTGAGGATTTCTGCTGTTTGAAAATTATGGGACTGCATTCAATATGAAAAACTGAGCTCATAACAAACTCGTACATTCAAAAATAGTAAGAACGAACTCTGAATTACCCTCAAAATGAAACAAAAGAAAAAAAAACCCAAACGCCTATTTTGAGGGCTCAGGTGATTACTAGAGAAAGCGTGTAGCAGATGAATTTCTCCATCACCTAAGAATTTCTCCATCCTCCATAAATGACCCCTCCTGTGTGGGGGGGGAGGGGTATGCACATTTGCAATGTTGTTAGAGAGGCAGCCACAGTCACAGTTAGCAGCAAGAAGCTGGGATTTTGATAGAAAACCTACTAGATTTCCCGTTCGGTGGGAAATCTCTGGAACCAGCAAGGCTGCTGGGCAGTGAGAGAGAAACATTCAAAATAAAAGAGAAGCAAAATTATGGAACTCCCAATACTGTGCCTAAGCTTTATAAAGGTCTGTGACTGACTCCTAAGCCATATGTATGAGAGGAAAGGTGAAAGTTGCTACAGCCCAAGCTCAGTGAGGTGAACTGGCCTACAGAACACTATTAACCACAGGTGTAATCAACTGGATTTGAGTCTTACATGAAATTCCCTCCTTAAAAAATCAATAATCTCAAAGCCAGGCATGGTGGTGCAAGGCTATATCCAGCATTCTGGGAGGCTGAGGCAAGAGGATCACAAGATTGAGCCCAGTCTGGGCAACTTAGTGACTTAGTGAGACCCTGTCTCAAAATTTTAAATAATACTCAATATATTAACCATTGTTAATCCCCTATTAGCTTATTTTGAAACTCTGTATCATTGTTTTTATTGTTTTTTCTCTTCAAAAAAATGTTAATAAAAAGAATTTAAAAAAGGCTGGGAATGTAGTTCAGTGAGAAGGTCATAGGCTCAATTCTCAGTATCACACACATGCACACAAAATCAAGCATTTGAACAAATATAAGAATCCACATCACATAACATTTGAAATGCTCAGGATAATATTCCAGTTCACTTGACACCTGAAGAACAAGGAAAAAGATGAGCAGCAGATGCCAGCCTTGAATGATTCAGGTGCTAGAAATATCAGATAAGGATGTTAAGGTATCAGATATCTACCATACACGTGACACTAAAATAATGGAAAATACACACATATAATAAATGTGAAGATAGTAGATCTTTATAAAAAATAGGTAATAGAAAGACAACAGATTGGTCATTGCGGAATGTAAAATACAATAACAAAATCTTCAACAGATGAGTTTAATAACTATAGCAATGGAAAGGAAGGAATCTGTGAATGCAAAAATAGATCAATATAAATCATATGGTGTAAAGACAAGAAAGAAATAAAATAAAAATTTGACTAAACATAGTCTAAGGCCTTAAAGGCAATTTCCAAGACTCCAGAAAATCTGAGTCCTAGAAGAGAAAGAGTGAGAAAAAGACAAGAATTTATGTCCCCAAACTTCTCAAATTCGTTCAAAAACATAATCAAACAACTCATCTTAAATGTCCAATGTATGAATATTATATACTTGGGGAGAGCCACACCTATGCATGTCATAATCATATTGTAAAAATCCAATGGAAAGAGAAAAATAATTGGAAGTTACCAAGGAATCCCAATACATTAAATACAGGGCAATGATAAACTGAATTACTATAGATTCCTCATTTGAAACTATGGCAATCCAAAGATAGTGGAACAAATGATCAAGATGTGATATGTATATATCCAAATGTTCCAAGGTGAATGTAATTATTATGTATTGCAAGCATACACTAATAAAAATGTGAAAGAACAAGAGTGAAACTACCTCTGCAAAACTCTGTTGAGAGGGGGAAGGGTGTGGAGGAGACATTGGCCAAAGGATACAAAATTCAAATTAGATAGAAAGAATAAGTTCGAGTGATCCACTGTGCAGCATGGTGACAAGAGTTAATAACAGCGTATTACTTGCAAATTGCTAAGAGAATATTTTAAATGTTGTCACAACAAAACACAAGTGTATAAGGTAATACCTATGTAAATTATGTCAATTCAGCTATTCCACAATATATGTGTATCTCAGTACATCACATTGTATACCAACATTAAAAAAATGTTAAAGAATTTCTAAGGTACAGCAAGATAAAAAAAAAAAAGGGAAAAAATATAAACTCAGAACTCCATAATTAGCAATGACATTTTAATAAGTAAAGGAGCCAGGGATAGAGCTCAGTGGCACAGCACCTGCCTGGCAAGCACAAGGTCCTGAGTTCGATTCCTGGTACCAAAAAATAAAATAAAATAGTCTTTCAAAATAAATAAATAATAAATAAATGAAAAATAAAGTCATTCTTAGACAAATGAAAGCAAGGAATACTTACTGCTATCAGATCTTGTAGCACAAGCAATATTAAGTGAAGCTTTTCAGCCTGAAATAAATGATACAAGAAGGAACTTGAATCCTCAGAAATAAATGAAGAGCATTTGAAATATTACATATAAAGCAATATTTTGAAATATTACATATAGTATTACAACTTTTTCTTAGTTTTCTTCAAAGTGCATATGATATTTAAGGCAAAATCCACCAACTATGTTACAATTTAATGGAAGTGGCTGTATTACATAAAACAACTGCAATACACAAGAGGCCTGAAGGCTTTGAGAGCTTACATGGTTGCAAACTCCCATAGTTCCCATGAAGTAGCACTATCTCAACTCCAGGTAGAGTTTGAAATATAAGGGCTGTATATTATAATCCTCACAGCCACCACAGACGCACACAAACTAACAAGGAATAAACACACAGAGCTACTTTAGTCACCTGGTAAAGTGAAAAGTCTGTACCGTGACCAGCAATAACTCATCCCCAGGTCCTAGGATCAATTTAATTAAATCTTTGCTTTCAGTCACTGTGTGGAGGAGGCTCATGGATAAAACAGGCTCAGGAAAGAGTGCTCAGTTTCTGTGATTGGGGGTTCAGCTCACGACCTGGAATATCAGCCCATGGTAGCCCTTTTTATGCTCTGTCAGACAAACAAAATTGTTGGGCTGCCAGTAAGGAGAGTAAGCAGGAAACACAGTACAGTATAGATTTGACACACATGAAATAGACACAGGAGATAAATTCTGTGTAATCCTGTCACCGCGAGAGACTGCTGAGTGCCGACGCTATGGCAACTTGTTATTTTACTCTATGTTGTACATCTAAATTATTCATGCTCTCCTTTGCCAGTGCTTTTTATTTGTTTTAGATTTTGAGAGAAGTCTTTGTTAGTAGCGAGCTAAAAAATATAAGAACAATTTCATTTTCTAAATGTTTTCTAAAAGTGACAATTTCCCAAAACTTACAGAGGTTTGTGATGAATTTGTAACTTACACAATAGCTCTTGTCAAAGTTTACTTTCTACTGTGGGGCCATAGTACTTTTCTCACTGCATGAAAACAAGCAGACCAAAATTCCTAAAGAAGCATTAGGATCCAATACTAAAATCGGAACTTTACCTTGAGTATGTTCACCAGGATTTCAGTACAGGGTTAAATAAATGCAACAAGATCAGGCATTTTTGTCTCACTATTTTTTTCAGGTAGAAAAATCAATATTTCAGAAATAAATGTATTGGTACAATTTTGGAGATATTCATCCTAGTTTTCTATTTTTTTAAAATATTGAACAGCTATTATCAAATAAATAAACAGAATATTATCAAATGCTTTCTTTGCCTAAGTCACAGTGATAGCATAGTTTTTCTCCTTTCTTTTATAAATAGCATTGATTGACTTTCAAATGTTAAACTAACATTATAGGTCCACATAAACCTTACTTGTTTACAAAATATTACCATTTTAATATCTCATAGATTTTGATTTGTTAATATTATGTGTAATATTTTTATATCAAAACTATTTCATAGGGTGCTAATTAAAAAAACTACTTCATCTAGTAAGAGATAAATATTTTCAGTGTCATGTAACTATTATTTCACTAACTCTTTATCAAAATTGTCTTCTTATGAATGACAAACTACATGGTGATGCTAACAGTGAAAGAGAGGAAAGCACAGCTGGGGATACATGCCGTAGAGTAAACTGAAAAGAGCAGATTCCAGCGAATCCCAGGAGCAGCCCTGCTCTAGGAGTGACATGAGGGTTGTCAATGTCAAGGGGAGAAGAAAGAAACCAGAAGAGCCTGGCGGAAGACAGCGAAGCAAAACTATACAGCGCTAAACAAAGGAAAGACAGAGACAGAAATTCAGTAAAGCAATGTCAAGAATGAAGACAGCGAGGTGGACAGGGAGGTGGATGATCAGAGAAAGGTTTTCAAGGCAACCAAACAACACAACAACTGGATTGAAACCCGTGTTAGAGAAAGAAAGAGAGCAGAGGTGACATGCTAAACTAGAATCAGGAGGGCAGGAAGCTCAAAGGGTGACTGACAGCCACACAGGCCCCTCGAGTGACTTCAAGAAAATGAATAATAAAATATGAATTGGGGGAAACACGCGTTACCCCTGGAAGCTGAGGAAGCGTGGACGCCAAAGGCAAAACAAAACTCAAAGGACTGTGCTAGAGTAAGAGCACTGGATGAAATAACAAGGCAGTAGGCTGGTCCCGAGCTGCTGGTCCTCCAGCAAACTCCCAACATCAAGGCCACATCTCAAGGAGTAGAGCCTGAAGGCAACCTTCAATTGGCAGAGTGCAATCACAGCCCTGCAGGCCCATGGGTGTCCAGCCTAGGGGAGCCACTCGGGTGGACACTGCACTAAAGATAGAAGGACTGCACCAGTTGGCCCCTCATGAGCAGGAGGTGGGGGTACTGTCGCCACAGAGCAGGGGCTTTGAGACAGGTACTCTTAGGCTGCCACAGATGAAGAAGGAGGACGAGGAGGAGGAGGAGAAGGAGGAGAAGGAAGAAAAGGAGGAGAAGAGGAGGAGGAAGAGAAAAAATATAGCCAGAGAAGGTTTTCAGCAGAGAGGCACAGCTCTCACCTGTCCGCATGTACAGGTGTGCAGATGCTGCTGCCTCATGCTAGGGTTTGACTACATTTTGTCTCCATTTAAACTCATGTTGAGACTGAATTCCCCAGTGTAACCGTGTGGAGTTCAGGGGAGCTTTAAGAGAAGGAACTAAGTGTTTAAAGTGGAGCAGTTCTGTCTCCGAGGAGTTCTAGCTTTTCCGGGATTGGATGAGGACTTGAAAGAGCATTTTGTTAAAGCCAAGTTCAGCCTCCTCAGCTCCCTCCCTTGCGGCCTCTCTCACTATGTGATCCCTCACGTGCATTCCCTCATGCTGTGCCATCGTCTGTGTTATGACTCAGATGAAGCCGTTGTGAGATGTGGCTGTCCCATCTTGGACTTTCATTCCCCCAAACCGTGAGCTAAATAAACCCCTTTTCTTTATAAATTACTCACCATCAGGCATTTTGTTATAGTCACACAAAATGGAACACAACACTTTATAATCACTCTTATGCGCTGAGACCACTATAACTTCTGGTCCAAAAGACAAGTCCAGCAAATCTTAACATGGTCATCTTATAAATCTACCCTAGAAATCAGAGTAAAACTTCCACCGGGCCTTTGACCATGTCCATCATGATTCCCAATATTAGACAGGCCTGGAAATTCTTCCTTAATGGAAGAAAACAGAAAACCAAACATAGCATGATTGTAAGACACCGAGAGCTAAGATAAAATGTTTCCTTCTAAAACAAATTTATTCTAAGAAGACAAAAAATCTTCAACAGATATGTTGCTTCTTATATACTTATCAATATCTGAGTTTAAGTATGTGAAAAGAAATAAAGGGGAAAATCAGAAAATGTTGTTTTCAGGGGCCGGTGAGATGGCTCAGCGGCGTAAGCGCTTGCCTGGCGAGCACGATGGCCCGAGTTCGACTCCCAGAACCCACATATGGCAAAAAGGGCCGGTGATATCGCTCAGCAGCACAGGCACCTGCTGGTGCACGAGGTCCTGAGGTCGACCCCCGGTACCCTCCAAAAAAAAAAAAGGAAAGAAAATGTTGTTTTCAAATGAAAATTTAGAATATCAAAAGGTATGAAGTCAGTGAAAGGAAGAGATATTAGGTCAGGAACAGTAAAAAACAAGTAGAGAATTAAAAATCTGGTCTGTGAAAAATCAATCAGTTCAGTAGGAAAGGAAAGCGATGATTATCAGTTCAAGGACAGAATCTATGAAGATACAGTACTTGTGCATATTTATGTAAGGACACACAAAAAATATAACTGCAGAACAGATGAATAAACAATAAAGAAAGAAAGAAATCTCACTGGACTGAGGATTGAGGATTCACAAGGAAAATCTTTACCAAAAAGGCCCCACCCTGAGTGCCGATGGTGAACTCTTTGAATTTAAAAAAGGAACGACAACTGAAAAAGAGAATCTCACTTCTCTTTTAAGACTTACTGAGCATAGATATTTTTACCTTGCTTTTTAAAAAATCTCATGAAAATGGCAAAATTATTGAAATGGGGGAGAATAAGCAACATTAAAATATGAGGAAGAATGACATGAAGAGCAAAGAAACAGGGTATTTCTGGAAAGTATTAAGCTAATGAAATAATATTGATCCCCAAGTCTCATATGGATGAAGAAACTTGGAACCATGGGCCGGTGAGATGGCGCAGCAGCGTAAGCGCCTGCCTTGCAAGCGCGAGGGCCCGAGTTCGACTCCCAGATCCCACATACGAAAAAGGGGCTGGTGATATTGCTCAGCGGCAAAGGTGCCTGTTGGCGCGTGTGGTCCTGAGGTCGACCCCCTGGTACCCACAAAAAAAAAAAAAAAAAAAGAAACTTGGAACCTATAAAAACACAAGGAGGAAATTAGGTTTGTCCAAAAGACTCCCTCCAGAGCAAAATCATAGAGAGCAAGAGCAGAATATGTAAATTTTTTTACAGTGCAATTAATTAAAAGATTACAGGATGGCAGCAGCAACCCCCTGAGTCCAGCTGCTATATTTTTCAAATGGATAAAGTTTGCTGGCCTTCTGTCTGAAGACCAAAGGAATTCTATCACAGTCCTGTACTTTGGTGATGTTGAGCTCTTGCAGTGAAGGACAGGCCACCACACTGTCCTTCTGTACCTCTAGGGTGAACCGCGAAACCTGAAACATTCTAGCCAGCTGACATAGTGGCTTCAGCACTCACTGTTGTGACAATAATCATTATCACATGTACCAAGGAGAGCCCCATGGACAAGAGCCACAGATTAATCTATAAGCTCTTTAATACATGCAAGTGAGCAAGCAAAAAAATAATGAACATTAGAGAGAAAAAATAATTTTAAAGCTCTAATATCACAAAAGGGAAAAGTCAGAGGAGAAGAGAAAATGAACGCACAGAAAAACTAACATCAGAGGAGTCCGAGTTAATATTGATCACAGAAGGATTTTACAGATTTTGAATTCATATTTTCATTTGGATGAAAGGATGTTCTGAAAAAGGAAAAGTAAAAACATGATTACAAATTGTAAAGTTACAACCACGTACTCAGGAGGCTGAGGTGGGAGGATTGCCCGGGTCCAGGAATTTGAGGCAAACCTGGGAGACGCAGCAAGACCCTACCTCTAAAACCAAAACCAAAAACTAAAACCAAAATAAAAGTTGCACCAATATAAAGTTGAATAATAGAATTGTCATGGATAAAGACTGTGTTAGTGAATTGGAAGCTAAACCTGAAAAAGTATCTCAGCATACGGCTTGCTTATTCGATTATTTGTTTTGTTTGTTTTTTGTTTTTGCAGTGCAAAGGAATAATCAGACCTAGGGCCTTTCCCATGCTAAGTAACAGCTCTACTTCTGAGCTGCACCCACATCTCTCAACATATAATTTAAACAGTCAAAGAAATAAGATTTAAAGACACAAAGCAGAAAACATGGAAGTTAGATACACAGTAGTCAACAACCTTTGCAAGAGTCAGACTTAAATCCAACTTCTCATCTAAAATGGCAACAAAGTGTAAAGGATTTTTGAATTAAAATATCCTAGCCCTACTAAAACTTTAATTCAACTCTAAAGAAAAATAGATTCTTTTCTATATCAAGGGGAAGAAACCGTATATTGCCTACACTTCCCTTATTTATTTACAAGGATCTGCTCATTAAAGCACCTCTTACAAATTGGGAAATGAATCCTAATATGTGGGGGCTATGCATGAAAAAGTATCTTAATAGTTACATGTAATAAAGCTATGAAACATAATTCAACTGTTAAGTGTGTGTTCTCCCCACAAAAAGAGCTCAGGAGGAAAAGATGTACTCAAATGTTACTGTAATTTTCAACTGTTCTGTGGGATCCCAGGAGTGGGATATGGTTAGCAACACAGATCTGACACTGACAAGAAGCTCTAAACATAAATGCACTTCCTTAAAAGTTAGCAAGTAGCAGAACGGGTGGAAGAGGTACATGGAGTAGAAACTACAAGCTTTGCAGATGAATGACAACTGCGGTGCATCTCTATGCCCAAGAAAAGTAAAAAGAGACACTGATGGATGTACATTTTATCTGATACATTTTGCCCCTCTCATCATGCAATATTCATTTTGTCCTGCCCCTATACAAGGCGATAACTCAGATCTAGTTCAATGTCCTCAATTTCCAGGTGATTCTCATTCAGCACCGTCAGGTTTGTTTGTAGGTTCCCACGGGCCAGTGACCTAAGGAGAAAAACAGTGGATGATCTACTCTCCCTGATGCACAGTGACAGAGAATTCATGGAGGATCAGCAATAAACACTTCCACTGTGGAAGGACCAGCGCATTATCCACAGGATTAATGAAATCTGGCAGAGCAGGCTTTGGGAAGTCCATACTCTTTGTTGTGGGCAAAGTTCCTTAGAGAATTTTTCATTTTTTCTCTGAAGTAGGTGAGGATAAACATATTCTAATAGATACTAGAGGTTATAATAATGTTATGTAGTACAAAACTATTGTATTAATATTTCAGAAGTAGGCAAAAAACACAGATTACCACCAAAAATAAGAACGAAATACTGGAAGAGAACTAGAGAATCTGTCATATGGGAACTTGGCATGCCCAAGGATAAACATTTTAAACCATTGCAATTATATAAAAGAAATAAAAAATAGATTCTTGTAATACCATATTTGCAAATAAGTTGTAGGTGAATTAAATATCTGCACTTGGAAAATGTAAAAATTTTTAATAGAAAACAAAGGCAAATGTCTTTATAACACAGTGAAGAAATTCTTGAACAAGAAGGACATAAAATAGGGCAAAAGATTGATGCAACTGAGTATAGTATACAGTTTAATATGACAAAAGTAATGATAAAGTTAAAATAAATGACATTCATATTTTTGATTATTTATACAACAATGGATCAGTCTGATACAAAGTACTCTGTTACAGTTCTAAAAATAACTGAAAAAATAAATCACAAAAGGTAGAACAATTTCAAAGATGGAGTTACAAGGTGACAAGTAAATATATATCAATGCTTTTCATCAAGAGTAGACAAGAAAATATGTATTCAAATGAAAATCTCATTTTTACCTCTCAGAGTAGCCCTGAGAAATGGAGGAAGAGAAGCAATGCTGGGGAGCCTCACGGACCATGGGAGGACTGCCACGTGGTCACAGTTTTTAGAAAGCATTTGTCCGTTATGTATGGACAAGTGTAAAGGCAATTAAATAGACATATAAAATTATGTATGCAAGAATATTTATTTCTTCATTGATTATAATAGCCCAAATTAGAAATCAACCTGAATCTTTTCAGTAGAAAAATAAATAACAATTATTTTATAGCTATAAAATGGATTGCTATAAAATCACTAATAGGGCTGGGGATATAGCTCAGTGGCACAGCGCCTGCCTGGCAAGCACAAGGTCCTGAGTTCGATTCCCGGTACAAAAAAAAAATCATACATATATTAATATGTATGGACCTGTAGCAATCCTCTAGAAAGTCCTTAAGACACACTGTTAAATGCTAAAAAGGCATTGTGCAGAACAATTTACATGGAATTATCTAAATAACATTCCCTCCTCTTAAAAATTTGCTGTTGTGTACATATTTTTATGTACATACACGGCTGAAAGGACATACCTAATATGGTAATCATAGTTAACATTGAATAAGAGGGCACTGTGCTTAGAAGAAAAACACTTTTGCCTATTCCCCTAGAGTCGTTATCATAAACCCAGGTGACCATAGACTTTACAACCAAACCCAGTGCATAGATGAAAATAACATATCTAGATTGTTCAGGTGAAGTTATTTTCTGGCTGATCCAGGGAGAGGCGTTTCCATCCCATATAGTTGTGGGATGTTGGTGGACGTGTAACTCCTCACACACTCCTCCCCTCATTTGTGCCTCCCCTAAGAATGTCTCATGTGATTAGCAATGCTGGTGACAACTTGGCATTCACTGAACTTTGTGACAAGAAAGTGAGAAGCTGGGGATTTCGGCCACTATTCCTGTAAGATATGCTCTTTCCTTCTCACGGACTCCAGCCATCTTGTGGTTTAGTCATTATCAGACGTCTCTAAATAAAGCCAAAACCTACCCTTGTTTGACATACTTTGTCTATTTCCTTTTAAAGGTAGGAACTTGAAAGAGGCATCTAACTTAAAAAAAAATGAGAAAAGGGATGAAATAAGCCCAGTAAAATAGAATAAGAATCATGATAATTATAACATTAGAATTTAACAACAAAACAAAGATAGATTTTATCAATGAGCTTTAATATTTTTTCCCTCAAGTGACCAGGGAAACACAGACACAGGCAAATGACACCCCACCCCCAAGTAAAGGAATGATACTAGAAAAATCCTAAATACCATTGTGTGTAAATACACTTATAAATCTAGAATACACACTCAAAGATAAAAAAAATTAACAGCCAGCTTGACTTAGGAGGTCAGATGGAACCTGAAGACACTTTCAGACATGATATGCCCTCAGGAATAGTCAACGTCCACCAGACGGCATTAGGCCCAAACAGCTTCGTGGCAAAATTTGAAGATGGAACTTTATGATGGAGCAGGTCCTTTTGAGTCATTTCACTTCAAAGTCTCAAAAAAGAAGACATTTTTGGATTTATTTGTTGTAAAAGGTACTATTACCTAGAAATAGGGCATCCTTTAAAACAGAACAGGGTGGTCTATGTATAAATGCAGAAAGTACCTTTCGTAATTAGTGAAAAACGAATAGATTATTCAATCATTTAATAAATGATACTGGGAAAATTCACTATTTGGGAGCAAAATACAGACATCTCACATCATACGCAGAAATAGATTGTAGATAGATAAAACAACTTCTTTTTAATGCCATAAATATAGGATAAATATATTACAAAATATTTTGTGTTCTTTTACAAGGTGGGAATTTTCCTAATCAATTCAAAAAATTCAGGGCCGGGGATACAGCTGAGTGGCACAGTGCCTTCTTGGTAAGTGCGAAGTTGTGAGTTCGATTCCCGGTACCAAAAAAAAAAAAAAAAAAAAAATTCAAAGTTTCTCAAAAGTAAATGACCAAAATATTTTACTGTGTACAATTTTAAAGAAAGTTGTTTTTGTTTTTGTTTTTGTTTTTTACAAAAGAGTTACTAAACATCAAGCAAGGGAGTCTGAAGAATGGAATTCTCTGAAATACAGAGCAGAGCAAGGGAAGTGAAAGGAAAGGATCTGCCAGGTAACAAATAGATAAATGGACCGATACAAAGCTCATGGTCAGGCTGGAAAAAAGAGATCACAAAATGAATGGGTCAGTTCACATAAAAGGGCATCCTTCCTGTCACTCCCCAACAGAGAACGCTAAGCAGGCCACACAGCCTGAATCAATGCCACCTGTCATGCGAAAAGACTGCAAAACAATAGCCTGAGGTTTGGTGCCTTCAGTCATCCATAGTAAATGTTGGAATTCAGTTTTCTGACATAAAGACAATAGTTAGGTCCTTTTCAGGCCGAGAAACACCTAATGGTGTGGAATCACAAAGGGCCACTTAAATTTGAAAGGTGCTTTGGTTTCTACAGAGCACTTTCCATTGTGTTACCTCATTTAATCCTCTCAAAACTGTATTAGTCATATAATAGCAAACTTATTTAGCTAAGAGAAGTATAGGCTCAGAAAGATTTGGAGAACTTCCAAAATACCAGAGCGTGAGTGGAGGGCTTAGGATTCAAATTCAGATTCTCCTCTGACATTAAAAACAGTGACATTTCTACTCCTTCACTGACATTTTTTCTTATTTATTCAAATGAGTTTAAGTAGTCCATGAGCAAGGTTAAAAGATGTATTATAACTTGGACTAAATGATTTGCAACATATATAGCACACAAAGCATGCATGTTCGTACTTATCATGTGTTCCTTTGTGCGAATAAGGCACAAATCAACAGAAACATAAATGAGAAAACTGATGATATAAAGAAAAAAATAGACATCCAGAAATATATTTAAATAAGTTCTTTTGTACTGAAGATGTAATAGTATATCATTTCTTGCCTACCAATTTAATAAATACCAGGATGTTTAGTAATATTCAATGTTGAATAATTACATTATATTTGAGTTTTATGTAATGGATCATTTTGGTAATTAAAATACAAGAGAGAAAATAGTTTACTTTTATTTGATTAGAATATGACCCGTGGGCTGTTTTCTGCCAGCCAAGAATTTACCCAGAAGATACTGAAGCTTTGGTTTCCCATTTCTGCCAGAGCAGACCTGCAAGTACACTAAGACTACGTAAGAGTTCATTTTGAAAGATTCCCAGGTGAGTAACAGGCAGGGAGGCTAAGAACCAGGGATCCAGACAATAAGCCCTACAGGAGTCCACAGGAGGAAGAAAGAAATCACTTCCATCTGGGGTCAGATGCTGCCTTTAATTTCCTCTTGTATCTTACAAAGAATGTTGCCTTCGTTATAGAAGGGGTTTGTGTATGATGCTGTTGTTGCTAATGAAAGGATTTATTTATCCAACCAAAAAACCCCAGCCAAACAAGCCACCAGTTTCTTCTGTTAAGAAGGAGGAAGAGGAAGAAAAAAAATTCTAAAGAAAAGTAAAGGTGTTGGACAATCTCTTTCATAGGACACAGCATAGGCACTGTGCCAGCTAGTTCAGTTTTAAGTCTCCTCCACCTCTGATTTTCTATGTGTCAGTACCTAATTAACATAGTGTGTCCAAGTCCAATCTATTCATCTATACCAATATTTTGGAATTTCTATGAAAGCTTAAAAAAAAAAAAAAGCCTATGTGCAGCCCCAGAGGGACATCTGCTGTTTCTTTTTGCCTAGAATTCATGCTACCTTTTTTGAGGAGAGCTCCTCAATTTGCTCTCAATGCTCTCCTCCCCAGTCCTCAGGTCCTGCAGTTGTGGTGACCTGAGCTTCTTCCCCAGGCCCATGCTTCAGCCACTCAACACTTTCGAACTCTCTGGAAATCAGATATCAAAGGCAAGAGAGGGTTCACAGCGAGGACCAGGCACAGGTTCAGATATCAACAGTCATGTTCTCCTTTCCCCTCTTCTCTCCATCTTCCCTGTCACCGTCTCACCACAACCCCAATTCTCCAGATCACCTGGTAACTTGGCAGCAGCGCTTGCAGTTTATATCTGATAACTCTGGTACCCAGAGAGAGACCTTTGCCCGGATCCATTCAAGCATCACCAGGAAAAAGCAGTGCTTGGTCCTTCTTGGGTCAGATTACCACCCCTGGATCTGCCAACTTTGACCAGTGGAAGTTCCCTGCTTCTGCATCCATTGCAACTGCTTGGCAAGGTTTAGAAAGGAAGGGACCATTCCCCAGAGAGGGTGGTAGAAAACCAAATAGGTACATGCCCACCTCATCCCCCACCTGGGGCTGGAATGATATGGGAGGCAGGAGAAGAAAGGCAGCATCATGTCAAGAAAGAGTACAGAGTGGCTAACTGACAAAAGCTGTAGAACAATCAATGCCAAAAAGGTTGATAGGAATCCCTGGATTTGGTAATGAGGTAGTTTTAAGCAACCTTGGCAACAGTTGTTTATGCGAAGTGACGGAAAGAGACTGGAGTGGCATTGCCCAAGAAGGCAGGAATTCTAGGGTATTTGTCAGCATTTCATTGTGGGGACACAATACTAACACCCAGAGCTTAAAGGAGGAGAGGCTAATCTTTGGCTCATGGTTTTGGAAGTTTCAGTCCATGGTCTATTGGCTGCAAGGCAGAAACATCATGGCAGAAGGGTGTGGTGGAGCAAATCTGCTCCCTTCATGGTAGCCAAGAAAAAGCAGGGGAGCAGCAGCAGAAAGGAAGGGGACAGGGCCATGGTCACACCTCCATGACTCATCCAGATCCAGAATTGTGCTTAACTAATGTGCTACGCAGCTCCCATTCCAATAAGGTTGAAAATCCAGCTGAACTGCAACAGCTGGTAACTAAAGGAGAAGGAATGTTAAGATATGACCAGGAAGCTCTCAAATTAAGTTTTGCTGTTGCTATTAAAGAATGACCATGGCCATAGGCTAGTAACCTTTTCACCTTATAACCCACGGCTTTCCACAACCAGTGCTGGTGAGAGCATAGCCCAGGACTGGTACTGGATGAAGGACTGAGCTCCTTGCTTTCAGTGATTCAGGACCTCTCCGTGCTTTTAATAAATCATGTCTTTTCCAATCTAAAAAAAATATGCAGTGACCACAAGGGATGCTCACCACAAAATTTCTCACAATATCCTTACTAACAGATCGATATTTATTAAAAATGTGATGTTGGCTCAATTCCCTGAACGAGTCATACTCCTTCATGTTTATAAAACATTATCTCTTCTTCTGTCTTCATGTTTATAAAACTTTATCTCTTCCTCTGTCCCCTGTCAGTCTGACTTCAAAAACCTCTTTCTTTTAACACCTTCCTCTGTGGAGATTTTTCTGGAGTCTTCCATAGAAAGTTAATACTTTTTGCTTTCTAAGTCGGTGAGACCAAATGCCTCTAATATAACAGAGGCGACACTGCATTGCTGTTATTCTTTCACTCACCTGGCTTACAGGTGTTACAGCCCCAGGTGAGGAATTTGCACAGCCATTGCCCAAACCCAGGTGTGGGGTGGGTATGGGCACAGAGCAATGCCCAGGGACAGCCCTGCACTTCCCTTCCTGACCCCGCCTGCCCTGTACAATTGGTTGCACACCCATAGAAAACCAAGGAAATAAGATGATTCCACTCCAAGCACCTGTCAGGAACAGTGTCTTATTCTGCCTGCTGGGCTGTTTTCTCTCAGCACCTGAAACAGTCTTTGTGAGCCAGCAGCTTGCCTCACCCCGGGGGAGAGTTAGATTAGCTCTCACCCCACCCACTCTGTTCAGTTCTGCACCAGTGAAGATGACAAGGAGCTACAAGAGCAGGTGGGATTCACCCAGCAGCTCAGCACAGACAAAGGGAATGTTACATAGGAAACAAGGGTGCTTAGTAGGAAGGTGCTTGAACCTCACTGTGGAACCCTGCAGGCTACATATGTGCTGCAGACCCGCAGAAATGAGGGTAGAGGGTTTCTCTCTGGAAAGAATGGGGAGGAGAAAGGTAAAGAGAAAGGCAGGCTAACAATGCCTGTGCTCATTTTACAAAGCATAGGCAAAACCTTGCCTCTGAGGGGAGGAAGTTGCTGTTCTTCTAGGGAGGAGAGACCGTAGTACCCACTAGGACGAAGTGAGATTGGCAAACTGAGCGAAGAGTTCTTGGTGCCTCCATTTAGAGGATTTCCATCGACACTTGAAACCACCCAGTGGGAGAAGCTGTGGGTGTTACGGTCAACGGCACAGACAGCAGAGGCCATTTCCACCCTTTGCTAGTTCCATGATGTTGGTCAGGTTATTTATTTATTTATTTTTTTTTTATTTATTTTTTTTTTTTTTGGTGGGTGCTGGGAGTCAAACCCAGGACCTTGCGCTTATGCCACTGAGCGATATCACCGGCCCTTTTTTTCCTTTATGTGGGTACCGGGAGTTGAACTCAGGAACTCGCGCTTGCCAGGCAGGCACTTATGCCACTGAGCCATCTCACTGGCCCTGGTCAGGTTATTTAAACTCTGAACCTACAACTTTTTCATTGCAAATGGAAAAATTATGTGTCCAAACTGGCAGGGTTGTTGGCAAAATTACCATAGGAAACGCTTCACACAGCACCTAGTAGCTGCTCAGTGGAGAATTTTTATTATCTAGAGGGTTTCCAGATTCTAAGATTTCCAGAAATTGGTGTTTTCAATTTTAGATAAGGTTTTGTGTTTGTTTCATTGTCTCATGTCATCAGTTGTGTTTTGGGTGAGTGGGAAGCTGGGGGAACTGAGAGGCTATACTTGTTAGTAAAATACTGTAACCACAAGCTTCGAAGAAAATTAAACTATGTTTATTGTTTTAGTATTAAATGTTTAATGACATTCTGATGATTTGCAACTCGATCATTCAATTGGCATAGCTCATATATCCAGTATATTTGATAACCTATAAGACCACTATTTTGGAAAAATCTCCCTTCATTGTTAGTGCACTGTCAATGATTGTGTCTAAAGTGAAGAAGAAGAAGAAGAAGACGAAGACGAAGAAGAAGAAGAAGAAGAGGAAGAAGAAGAAGAGGAAGAAAGAATTCAAAGTCTTCAGCAACACTTAACCCTTCAGAACCTCTGAAAAGCCTAGTCAAGGAGTACTCTGTGCTTTTCTTCACATCTGTATGGATTCTGGGCCTCTTCCTGAGCTTTGCTCTGCCTCTGTGGTCAAACTGCTGTCTGTCCTCTCTGCCTGGCTTTCCATAGTCCAGTGACATTGGCTTTTCCTGTCACTGCACCTCCACAGGCCTCCTGCTCTCTAGATCTGCATACACTGCTTCTTGTAGGTGGCAGGCTCTTTCCCCTCTATTGAGGATAATGTCTACCTACCTTTAGGTCCCAGAGTCAGTATTTCCTTTTCAGGGCCATCGCTGGTGGCCTTGATGATAGTGAATTCCCCTCCACAATCCTGTGTTACACACTGTACTTTTTATCATAGTTGTTATTGTAAGTGCATTTAAATGATTATTTGTATAATTTTAATTTAGTTTCAGTCATCCCTACTAACATTTCCTTTTCATACTAGATTCTACATTTTTGGTTTGTTGTTATATTTTCAATGTTTAACCCCATGTCTGTTCAATACATATTTATGAATTGGGTGAATAAGTGAGTAATTATAAATGAGAAGCCTGTTTCACCCCAAGGCTGGTACTCAGGCTCTGGCCAGACCAGGTTGGTATGGAAACTCAGATTTGCCATTTGTCAGTCCTATGGCCCTGATCAAGAAAGTGAATGCCTCCAAGCCTCAGTGTTTCTCTTCTGTGATGGAGATAATATATTACCCTTACATAAAGTTATTGTAAGGTATAATTTAGTTTGTGATGTGTTCACAAATGCCCAGTACAATGCCAACCATGTAGTCATCACTCAATAAAAAAGTTACCTCAAGGATGGTAACTCTATTTTTTTTTTTTTTGTCTTTTTGAGATGGGGTTTTGCTATGCAGTTCAGGCTAGGCTTGAACTCACTTTGTACCCCAGGCTGGCCTTGAACTAGCAGTGATCCTGCTGCCTCATCCTCCTGAGTGCTAGAATTACAGGCACACACCACTATGCCCGGCCTAAGGGTGGTGACTCTTAAGCTTGATATTGAATATAACTCTGAATATGGCCACGATAAATGCTATGCATGTGTCAATAAAACTCAGGCAACGGATGCCATGGCAGAGTTGACATGTAAGATCAATTTTTTTCTCTGTGTTTATTAAGGATGTAACTGATCATGATACAGCATTAATAAGACCACCGCTGCCCCCTCACGCCTGGTCTGAGAGGAAGGGTGTCATTGAAGTTGCAGTGAGACGGCATTCATGTTGTAGCACCCCCAACTTCTTCCAGGAGAGCTGCTGGGAGAGCCCCACCCCAATCCCCAATCACATTGTTCACGACGATGTGTTAGTCTTAATGGTCAGCTTGACTGGCCAGCGGGCTCAGCCAGTATGTTCATAGCCGAATGCGCTGTTAGGAAGTGGGGCTGAACTGGAGGCGGGTCGCTGGGAGAAGATTTGGAGGGAGTATCTCTTGCGGGCACTCTTCCACTGAGCACTACTTCCTGGCAACCATGAATTAAGTAGCTCTGCCATGATATTTCCACCTTGGAGCCAGCCGAACATGGACTAAAGCTGAGAAATCAAACCCAAATAAACCTCTTCTCCTTTAAATTGTGGGTGTTGGGTATTTTATTCCAGCAACAGGAAAACTGACTAATACAGGTGGTGTCTTTCCTGTTGGAGGGTGGGGCTCAATATGACTTCCTAATCCTTACTTTAGCAGCATCTAGTCACTCGCCAGCATTAGGAAAAACATTCCAGTAACATCGTGGTCTGGTCAAACGCACCAGCTTTACTTCTAAGTGTAAACCATGCCACCCCTGGGAATGTATATATCCTCTAAGCCACATGAATATATTGCTCTATAGAACCTACCATCTCCAACATAGCCATCTCAGATGTGGATCTGCTTTATATTCGCAAAACAAAATCATTTCTAAAAAACTATATTTAACAACCTTTCATTTCTGATTGCATGTTATTGAAAATTGTATTGAGCCAAAAGGAGCACTGGGCCCTTGAGATTTCATCTCTAAAGGACTTTGTAAGAACAACAACAACAAAAAGCATGCTAAAAAAAAATCAGTTATTGGAGTCAACTGTTATTATTAAGTGAATTAATTTCGAAGAGTTATCAAGAGAAGACCATGGCCAAATGGTCACTAAACAGGTGGGGTTCACTCAGGTAGAAGACGTCTCAGAAGAAAGACCTTGTTGGTCCTTCCATCACGGTGGAGTACAAATAGAGTGTGTGCGTGTGAAGAGGAGAATCACGCTGAGCATAGACTCAAGATTTGGAACCAGTTCATAAAGTGTTGGGGTAGCTACAACAAAAATGCCATGAATGGGGGGTGGGAGTGTAATGGCAAACTTACAGAAATTTCATAGCAGAATTAGAAATGAATTAGTAGCCTCTACCTAAGCTCATGCTGCCTGTCACGTAGTTAGACTCAGCTAGGCTTGACCACCATGCCAGCTATAACTAAGAGACAGTTTGACTCAGCCTTATCTGACTGCATCCAGTTGCATTGCCTGTACTTTCTAGTCTATAAACATATTCTGTTTTGTTTGCCTTTTCCAGGAACTTTCCACCTAGGACAGAATAACCCAGTCAAGGACATGCTTGCCTGATTTCACTCACCCACTCAGACTGCCCCCTTCCTAGCAGAACCTGCCCAGAACAAATCTGCCTGACAACATATGCCTTAGCCTATATAACCAATCATATAATAACCTTCAATCAGCTTTGTATTTCCAGCTTGCAAAAATGTATTTAAGCTAAACTCTAAGCTGACTGCACTGATGATTTGAGACCTGAGTCTCCTCAGCCCGCTAGCCTAATAAAGGTTGTTTTCCAACTCCTCAGGTGCAAAGAGTCTTCCGTTTGCTTTGATACCAGATTTCTGTAACAGGAGGAAGAGTTAATAAGCAACATAATTTTATTGCTTGCAGTTCTGGAGACTGAGAAGTTCAAGGTCAAGGCACTGGCAGATTTGTGTGTGGTAAGGGCACATCCTCTGTGCAGATGTTGCCTTCTGCCTGCATCCTTACATGGCAGGAGAGGCAAATAAGCTCCATCAGGCCACTTTTACTAATCTCATGACCAAAGTTCCCTACTTCTTAATGCCACCATACTGGGGATTAGGTTTCAGCATATGAATTTTGGAGGATACAAACCTTCTGATCATAGCCCAGGTATAAAAACAACTCAGTTTTGTTACTGATGGATGCCCAGCTAGGGATTATAGTCACTGGCTTCCTGATCCCTTGAAACTAGATGAGGCCATGCAATGAGCTTTGCCAGAGGTAAATGGGCAGAAGTGTGACTTGTTTCTTTGGGTCAGCAGCAGTTGAGAAGGTATGTTTCCTTCATCCTCTATTTCCTTATCTGTCAGCTGGTTACCAAATACTCTAAGGGAAGGTGAAACTACAAGTTGGAAGGATCTGGGCTCCACTATCATTGTCTGGAGAAAAGTCACTTGTTGACCAAGAACATTCACATTGTGCTATTTCATGAACAAGAAATACATCTTCATTGTCCTATGACACTAAGATTTTGTGAGTATTTCATTACAGAGGTTGACATTGCCCCCAAATAATAAATTCTTTAAAAGGAAAGATCATCACAAGATTTTTAGAAGATTCTTGAGATCTTGAAGCCATCAAGAAGTGGAAACATCTATAGCTTGGTGAGCAGCATCCCAAAGCCTATAAAACAAAATCCATGAGCCCATTATCCAAAAGAATTTGTCATAGGTCCATACCTGCTCTTCTGCTTCCCAAGGTGATTTCTCTGGTGCCTTTGACCTTGGCACACTTTGGAATTCTCTTAACTGTTTTTAAAATAGAGCTCGCTGTTTATTTGAGATACTTCCTAGCTTTTGCCATTCTTACTTTTTGGTCTGTTGCTTAAAATATTGGTTATTTGACTTAATGCCCCATAAAGGGACATTTGGGACCATGGAGTTGCCACTTGTAAATTCATTATTCTTCCTCTGTGAATGAAAGTTATGATGTACACAGTAATCAGCTCTTTACTGAATGTCAGGCTGGAAACCCATTCCTCTCATGATCCAAATCTTTCAAAGCAAATAATTTATGCATGATGCTAAGTACTTTATTCTCAAATTTGCACCTTACCTTCTTTGGGGTAAGTATTCAACTATACGTAATTTACATGTATTATGTCTGTACAATATATATTTGTATATTTTCTAATATCTTGGGCTGCTAGCCCTACCTTCCATGGAGGACTTAAAGTAGTGTTTGATAAAACTTTTCTTCTAGTCCTAAAAATTCATTGACAAGCAGTGTCTTATTTATTCTTTCCAACATCTTGAAGAAAATGTAATGTCAAGGGATGTATGTAATGGAGAACAAACAGCCCACTTCAAATATGTGGAGTGTGTACCAAGGCTTCCAGCCTCATTCTTGCCTTTACTGTTCCCATCAGACTCACAAAACTCTCATTGTCACGGGATGTCAAATTTCACTTCAAACACAGGTGATGTCAGGGCTCCTAAGATAGATAACTGAGTATCTCTTGGATTCTAGAATCAGAAATTGGGGCATTACGTTGCAGGAAGTTTATCCATACTTAGGAATTCTCTTCAATATGTATTCCTTGAGAGTCAATTGTGTACAATTAGAATGTAGTTTATATCCTTTTCTTCTGGTCTACTGTGCCCCCTGCAGACCTCCCCTTCCAATTCTACTTCCCTGCGGAATTTGCAAGCCCACCGCTGAGTGGGGATGACGTGGTCCCAGAATTGCTACCATTCTTCCTAATGGAGCACACGGATGCTTCTGCTTCCTGTCCCCACACACTCCATCGTCACCTGTGTTCACTCAGAAGCGTATCTACACGTTTACAACCACCCAGGCGAGGCTTGGAGAAGCTCCTCCACGTGATGAAATATTCATGGCAGCAGTGACTTTCCCTGCAGACAGGCTCCGGGTGAGTGCCACTTGGAGGAACGCTGCATTCTTTGTGGGTGAACTGCTGTGTCAAAGAGCCTGGAACACAGCTGAGGGTCGCTCGCCAGGGCCAGTAAAAGGCAGCATCAAAAGAGTGATCTGAAATGTGAAAAAGAATCAATAATCATTCTTCAAAATGAGGCCTTTTCAAACATGGCAAATGTCACTGGCTCTTGGCAACACTACTTGAGGCTTATTCTCTCAAAAAGGGCACCACCCAGGGTTGGAATGAAAAGCCCTGGTATGCTATTCTCTGAAATGGCAAAATGACAAGAAGCAGGCCTGGGGAATTCAGACCTGGAGGTTAATTAAATATTCATGGTTCCTCAGGGTCCTTTGCTCCTTCTCCTCTGAGGGCTGTCCTGCTAGGGTTGGGGCAGTGGACCTGGGGTGGGACCGGTACCAGCAGAACCTGGATGCACTCACTCTTGCATCTGTTTTAAGTGAACATCAGAAGTGGTGGCTTATTTCTTAGTTATTAAACTGCTTCTGCTTACATTCTACAACCATTTTCTAATCCAGAAAATTAATCCCTTGCCTTGACTTCTCCCAATCCTCCCTTTCATGTCCAAACATGTTATCTCTGATTACTCCTCTTCTTTCCCTCCCTTGAATCCAAATCAGGCCATCTGGGTCACTACAGTGGTCTCTCCTCGAGCTCCCTGTGTCTGGTTTCTGGTTGCTCTCTGAATTCTCCATGGTCATACCAGAATAATGAGTCTAATGCTTACATCTAATCAAAGCATACCTCAGGGTTAAACACCGCGATTCTGGGGACTGACCTACAAAACAGACATCAAACATCTTGCAATACATTCTACATCTTTCACAATGTAGTTCCAGTCTTTTATTTAGACCAGTCTCCTGTGTCAACCCTCTACCCCCAGATATGACCTACTGGAATTTATTCAGTGCTTCTTCCCAAGCTCCACACGACAGCAACCTGAGCTCATCCTTCAAACATCAACTTCGGTACTGAATAATTTCATGGCAGTAAGACAAGCTACATATGTGTACACTGCATACTGATGGTACAACTCTCACATCATATGAGTCCACTTTTATGAAATTCAAAAACATGCAAAATTAATAAAATACTCATTGGAGGTGAGAAGGGTTCACCAGAAGGAGCAGTGGGAATTCCTCTCAGAAGATGAAAATGCAGCCTGGAGTATCTTGATCTGGGTGGTCATCACATACATGCACACATACATACGAATTCCCTGAGCCCCGTGATGAAGAATTGAGAACTTTACTGTGTGTACGCATACCTCACTGGAAAAGAAAGCCAATGCCACCAACAAGTGACCTCTTCGGGGAAGCACTTTTACACTCCAACCTGTGCCCTAACACAATCACCTTCTCCTTGGCAGAATCACTTTCCACAAGAGTTATAATTACAACAAATAGTCTTTATTAGTGTCTTCTCCTGCTTAGCCTATGACATCTTTATAGAAAGGGATTGAGCGGTATTTTTCTTTTTATCCTAATCACTTGACATGGTGTTGAGAAATCACAAATGGAGCAGAGTTGGTCCCTCGGAAGTGGGAGGCCATCACTGTCACCCACACCTCCTTGTGGGCCCCTGTGTTGCTCAGCAGGCAGAATTCTGAACCCTGCACCCTGTCACCAAGATGTGTGAACAGACTGCACTCTCTTCCCATTAAGAAGCTGAGCGAAGGCAAAATAATTTGCACAACAGGATGACAGATGAGCCACACGGCACTGAGCCGGGAGAGCACACCGTGAGACTTGTCAGCTGCACAAACATTAGGCTGGTTAGTTGTTTAAAGAAAGCGAAATTAATTTGTAGCTGTCAGTCAGTTGAGTGGGATTTGCTTTAGTTCTGAAATTTATTGACAGGCTCTAATAACCATCACTTAAACTGTCTTTTCTGGAAGCAAACAGCGAAAGCCAAGTACTAGAAATATGATGTTCACCTCTGGTTCCCAAGCAAAACAGAAAGAGGCCATTGTGGTCATATAGTTTTTATACCGTTTTCAAATTTTAATAGATGTTTTTGCTATTGGAAGCGTCCCAAATTAGCTTGGTGTTTTCTTTATTACTGCGAGGTTAACACAGTCTGAGTGTTTTGGCGAGGTTTACAGCACAGAGAGTGGGGGGGAAACACTGTGACTGCCTATAATAAAAAGGGGGCTGAAGGCTCAGATTCAACAACCATTTTATTGAGGGACTTCTGGTTATGGGCACTTTGACATATTTTAATTTATTTACTTCTCACAACAATATTGTGAAGAAGGGACTCACAGATAAGGAAACTGAAACTATAGAGGTAAAAGAATTGCCCAATATCATATGATAAGAGCTAAACTCAAAATTTAATGCATCTCATATGAATCTCATGATATATCTAAATGTAAGTGCCTGATGGAATAATAACTTGTAATGTGAGTGATGCATCTTTTAGGAAGGAGCAAAGTTCTTCCTAGCTTCCTTAAAACTCCCCAAATATATTTTGCTTTATTCAAATAAACCAGCATTGCAAAATGAGGTACATGGACTCCCTAGCATACCATTCAACTCAGAGCAATATGTACTGACAGCTACTAAACTTTATTATGTATTTACTTTTGCACACTATGGAGAGTTATGAGGGGAGAACAGAGTTCTGAACCACAAGGGCCTCCAGTCTATGACTAAGGAGTTGGTCATTTTGACAAGGTTTAAGGAAAGGTGAGGTGTGGTGGTCTCAGCATGACAGTCTCCGCACTTGTGAATCTTAGCAAAACAAGAAGCAGCAGCCTCTCCCAAAGCCCCCTTCTGCCTGTGGTCAGTAAAGGTTGTTGCTTTTGTGGGCCATGAATCCCTGAGGGGTTGCAGCAGGCTGAGTGACCTGGGATCCCCAGGAGTCAGCTGTCCTTGACCCTTGGGCTTCCACTTTGAAGTCAAGATAACACTTCAGTGCTGAAGGAAGTGAGGATGCAAGTTATGCTTGAATGTCAAGGACCCAGGGAGGAGGGTGCAGGATTCGATTATCTCCCAATGAATTGTTTATACATCTGAATATAAGAAAAGTGTAATGGGGATGGTAGCTATTGATTAAAGGTATTCTATTCTACAAAAATGGATTTAAGACACGCTGAACCCTACGGCTATGAGCTCCAGCCTTCAAGGAGTTTAAATCTTTTGAGGAATGCAGATATGACTAATTGACATCTGCTTGGGACCTGCAGAAATAAAGATGGCGACGAAAGGTTATAAGAGCACGAAGAAGATCACATCTGAACCCACCTGGAGAAGCTGACAAAAGTTAGACAAAGAAAAATGGAAGAGTAATCTAAGATGAAAGACTAGCAGGTAGCAGCACAGAGACAGTGGAAATGTGTCATGTACCCAAAAGGACGGGTGCCTTGATGTGCTTGGGCCCCTGTGGGTGGTGGGTTTGAAATTTTTACTTGTTTGTTTGTTTTTTTACTTTGTTTATCTTGCTGTTTTTCCCTTTATTAATATATGAAAAGATGGAGGGAGCGAGAGGGCAGGAAGGAGGGAAGGAAGGAGAGAGGGTAGGATTTTAAAGAACTGGCTCACATGTCTTTCTGGAGGCATGGAAAATCCAAAATCTGCAGAGTAGATCAGGAGACTGAAGATCAGGTGTGTATGAAATCAGCCTGCTTCCAGGTGTCTTTTACTCAGTGGCGGTCAGTGCTTGATCTACTGAGGCCTTCAACTGATTGGATGAGACCCACCTACAACCTGCCCTTCTCAAGTTCCACTAACTTAGATGTTAATGCCCTCCAACAAACATCTTCACAGAAACATCTGGAATAATGTGACATAAAATATCTGAGCACTGTGATCCAGCCACATTTACAAAGTAAGGAGGGATGTTTAAATTTCTGAGTATTTTTTAATCTTTTGGGTAATAGAAATTTTAATCAAACAATGATGAAACCTGTAATTTACAAGATAGGTGGGGCTGCATGCGGATGATGCCTAAATTTTTAATTGAACAGATGCTAATGGTACCAACAGACAAATATAGGAGGAAAATAGGATTTGGTCATGTTGAGTTTGAAATGGCAGCATGACAGCTAGACATAAATATGCACAAAGCATTATAAACACAGGTGTGTGCGTGCAGCTTAGGTAAGGAGAGACATATTTTGAAACTGTCATTACATAGTTTTCTGCTGAAATCAGACATTTACAAGGCAGAGACTGAGGAAAATCTGAGGGTGGTCCTCTGAGGAAGATCAACCTTTTATATAGTGAGAGGGGGCAGGGAGCGAGTAAAGAAAGAAGACTTACAAATATCTAGAAACAATGGTGAATGAGAAGAGAGGGTTTAGGGAGAATAATAAAGTGGGAACAAAACCAAGGCGTGAGGTGTTGGGTGTGTTGGGTGTCCAAAATCCTTGTGGGTATGAAATATCAACTCTGCTGGAGGGCTGAAGGAGGAAGACAGGGGAAACAAGGGAAGACATATATGGAAATATGACAACTCCAAATGCGAAGACAGCTGCTACCACAGCAATACCAACGATCAGGGCAAAGGGTGAAGGAAGAATGTGTGACGGCAGAGGTGATATGAGAAAACAGACTCATTCAGACAAATATTTGAGAACAGGATGGTGGAGGAAGAAAAGGGCAGAACATTTTAAAGAGGATTCTTATTTTAGGTTCATTTGTTATTAAGATATGTTTATGATACATAATAACTGCATTTGTTTTGGGAACTAATATTAGGCACACCTCATGTTGATCATTTTTACTCCCTTTCCCCCAATTCTCTTCTCATCTCCAAACAGTTTGCCTCCCTGTTTCCCACTGTCTCTCCCTTATTTGCTCTTTAAATGATTTCTATTTTGTGTTTCTCATATAAGTAAAGCTATGTGGCATTTAACCTTCTGTGTCTCATTTGTTTCATTTAACATTATGGCCTCAAGTTCCAACCATTTTTCTACAAATGACTCAAATGAATCCATTCTTGATGCCTGAGTAGTACTCCACTGTGTATATATGCCACATTTTCTTGATTTATTTATCTATTGATGGGTGTATAGACCACTTCTGCAATTTAGTTATTGTACTGCTGTATCTAGCGTGCATGTATCACTGTAATATGATGACTTTAACTCTTTCGAGAAGATAACCATTACAGGTGTCTTTTACGCTTGAGTGTAACTTCCATTTTTAGTTTTTGAGGGATCTCCATGTACTAATTTCTGCAGTGGCGATACTAATTTACATTCCCATCAACAATGTAGATGATTTCCTTTCCCCCACAAACTCATCAGAATTTGTGGTGTTTTTGAGTTCTTGGTGATGGCCATTCTTACTGGAGTAAGGTGGAATCTCAGTGTTGCTTAGATTTGCATTTCTGTAATGGGTAAAGACCCTGAACATTTTTTCATGTACTTATTACTCACTTGTACTTCTTCTTTTGAATTTCAATTGTCCATTTTGATTGAGTCTTTTATTTTAGAAGGTCTCACTTTTTTGAGTTCTTTATATATTCTAGGTTTTAGTCTTCTACCCTAGGAGCAGCTGCAGGTTGTCTCTTCACTCTCTTGATTGTTTCTTTTGCTGTACAGAAGCTTTTTAATTTGATGTTAATACATTTGTTAATTCTGGGTATTATTTCTTGTGCAAATGGTACTCTATTCAGAAAGTTCTTGCCTATGCCTATGTCTTTAAGAGTTTAACATATTATTTCTTACAAGCAGAGGTGTAGTTAACACTTATCTCCATCCCTCCTTTTCCTTCCAGGTGAAATATCATCACTTAGTACTCTTAGCCTCTCTCTTCATGCTGTATGATGCATGAAAGAGCCTTCACCTCCTCTCTCCCCATGCTGTATGAAGTGATGTATCTTATTTGTAAAGGTGGAAAAAAGACTTCCTCTCAGGAACAGTCCCCACCAGCACAAGGAGTGTGTCCACCTCTTTCTGCTACATGCCTCTCCTTGTGTGAGAAGTCTTGGCCCTGTCTTGGAGACCCACAGGGTGCCAGTATGCCCGCAGGTGGGGCAGATCTGTCTATCCATGCTGGGAGTCAGCGTTGGACTATGAGCTACAAATGCATGCCTTTCTCTCCAGTGTCATTAGCACAGGTAAAAAAAAGAACTATTTTGACATACCTTTTGCTATTTTCTGTCTTAATTTTCAATAGATTACTTGTGCATGAAGAATAAGGACTATTATTAGGGCCTGGATTCCTAACAAGTATTCAAACAAAAGCAATATATACATTCTTTGTCATCCAAGTGTACACGGAAACAATGAGGGTAGAAATGGGCTCGCCTGCTGTTACATCTCTCACAGTACCTGCATGGTCAATTGTGGTCATCCAGATAAACCAAGATTCATCAATTAATGATGAATGAAGTATTCCCCAGCTGCCACACCACTCATGCATTCTCTCTTTCCTAAACTGGCTATGCAGCAGGATACGGCAGGCAGAACATGGCTGTCACAGATGCAATACAAGAACATTAATATCCAATCTATGAGAGGAGCTTCTACAAATCAATAGGAAAGAGGACAATAATCAGAAAAAAAATGGGTTAGCAATAAGGATGAAGCATTTGACATAAAAAAAATAAAAGGGCAATTAACAAAGTGATGTCCAACCTCATTCATACCAGAGAATGCAAATTAAACAACAATAATTTCATTGGTTCACAACGATCTAACAGATTGGTGATGTACAATGCTGGTGAAGACTCAGGGAAATAGGCAGTGTCTATTGCACTTTTGAAAAGTGTGTTGGGGCCGGGGACATAGCTCAGTGGCACAGCGCCTGCCTGCCAAGCACAAGGTCGTGAGTTCGATTCCTGGTACCAAAATAAAAAACAAAAGGAAAAAACAAAAGTGTATAAAGTAAGGAAAAATTTTTCGGAAGGTGATTTGGCAGTAGTATCCTAATATTATCTGTGTGCAGTCTTTGTACAAGCAGTTCTATGCAGAAGAATTTATTCCTGAAAAAGTACTTGACATAGTCTCAAGTGCGTGTGGGCAACGGTGTTCTTTTTTGCATTGGCAGAAACAACTTAGTATCGGTTAATAGTGATGGCTACACAAACCACAACTCAACTACATTATGGAATATGCTACAGAGGGTCTCTCAACCTCATACTGACATTTCAGTCTGAACGTTAGCATTCTAGGCTGGATAATTCTTCGTTGCTGGAGGCGGCGCTGCTCAATGTAGGATGTTTGGCAGCATCCAAACCTCCTCACATTCCCTATCCCCACAGTTGTGTCAACTAAATATGTCGCCAGACACTGGCAAATGTCTCCTGTGGGGTAGGGACATAATTACTCCCATTTAAAATCATTCTTCTGCACATATACCAGAAGAGAATGGCCAGTACATGTTTAAGTATATTAAATAGAAGTGCTGCAAAGCGTATTTTCACACACTTGAAAAGAAGTTGCTACTACAGAGGAGTGGGCAGAGTGCCCCACTCACGTACTGAAAAGGTGCATGTGAGGATGCATGTAGATGTTCATAAATGCCAAGTGTGGAATAAGTGTGGGAGGCATTCACACCAAACCCCTGCTGCCAGGTTTCCTCTGAGTGCAGAAGAAAATGTTGGGAGCTTTCTTATTCTTTGGTTTTTGGGGCACCGCTTGTACCACTTAGGAAGTTAGCAACTGTGTTCCACTACAAGGAAGAAAGCCTTGACACTAATGGTGTGTACACGCATGGAGGGAGGCCATCCAGAGGTGGGGTGGCTGGTCCACCATGTCTTCAAATAGACCGTGTTTGATCTCAGGTGGTCTTCTGCATGCAGGGCACAGCGCCTGTGCTCACAGAACAGCTCCTCTTCCGGTCCCTCGTTCAGGAAGGCAAAGAGAGCTCGGCACTGGTCAAGCTGGGCTCATCCTCTCCACTTACATGTCAGTGGCTGTGTCATCCAGCCACCCTTACTTAGAAGGGATTCCATAAATATAATGTTTTTCTTTAAGCTGAGACATTACAACCTTGAACACAATCAATGGGAGGCATTTACGAAAATCACCAAACATGTAGCATGTTTTAAAAATGACAGTAAAGAGAATGAGTAATGCGGAATCAGAATGGGGTAAGGAAGAGAGGTGAGTGTAGCGGGAAAGATGGAATGGTTGCAAAAATTAAAGACCATAGTCTTGGATTTAAAGTCTTCTATCATCACTAGTGTGCTTTTTGGCTGAAGGCAATCTATTATTTTTAGGCTGTTTTCCCAGCTGTAAAACGCCTACTTGAGGAGATGCCTCTAAATATCAAACTGAGATCCTTTTTCTGGCATTCTAAGAGTAGTAATTCCATATAGTAGGTGTTAAGAAAATATGATTTTGTTCCTTCTTCATAGAACACCTAACCATCTACTAAATGCTACAACACTCAGGCATATAGTCTTTTGTTTCTATAATTGTTTCGTGGATGTTATACTGTATTCTGGGGAGACTTTCTACTCTTGAAGGACAGGGATTTTGGAGTCCTGTAGGGTGCTGAAAAGATGGAGATATCCTTTATATCCCATCCTACCCTCCACTGGGCACTTTTACCTGCCTCCGCAGGCATGGAGCGGGACCAGTGACACAGCGGCTTTACCTAGAGATGACAGTGGACATCAAGTGAGGCTCAAGGGAAGGTGAAAGAATAACAGTTGTAAGGCTGAGCCCCACGGGCCTCATACAGGCCTGAACAGGCTGTACTTGGCTGTACTTGGATCCATCTGAAGACACTCAACGTGGGAGATGAAAGACAAAGGAATTCAGAAAGGAATGGAGAGAGTTTATGCTGTGTTTGGATGGTGGAGATTTTGGGTGAGTGTGAGTGTGTGTGTGTGTGTGTGTGTGTGTGTGTGTGTGTGTGTGCGTGTGCGTGTGTGTGTGCATGTGTGTGTGGTGTAAGGAGCTATGGAGAGGACAGAATCCTGGTCAATGATTTATCTTCTGCTTGGCAGGCTAAAATAACTCTGATCACGAAACGCATACTATCAATATGTTCATCGTTTCAAAATTATTTTCAAGTTGCAATGTGTGGAGGTCCTGAAGAGTTCCCAACAACAAAATAAGAAAGAAAAGAAAAATTGTAATTCTAAATAATTCTTAGTTGAAATTGACACAAAATTGTGCATGTACACACACATACACATACACACACACACGTGTACACACACGCAGTCATCCCTCTGTATCCAGGGAGAACTGGTTGCAAGACCCCCTATGGATACTAAAATCCGCAGATGTTCAATTCCTCTATGTTGTAGTATTTGCATATAACCTATGCATGTCCTCCTGCATAGTTTAAATCATCTCTAGGTTACTTATAATACCTAATGGAATGTAAATATTATGTAAATAGCTGTTACACTGTATTATTTAGAAAAATAATGACCAAGAAAGGTCTATATATATTTGGTATGGGCACAGTTTTTTCTAAAAATTTTTTTTTATTTGGGTTTTGTTGAATCCATGGATGAAGAATTCACAGATTCAAAGGAAAGAATATATATTATTCCCAGGCTGGGAAATCTTACTGCTGATTTACTACATTTAGACTGCCCACCTCAATTTTAACCCAAAGACGGCTCCCCTCTCTGCCTCTCTCCTCATGAGGCAGGCTGTCTTTCTGGTTTTTTTAGTCTCTGTGGTGGGCATTTCATTTCTGCTCCTGTTCAGTTTTATGACCTGGGTCCCCCTTGCTATTCCTGTCACTACAACCCCCTGTCCAATCTTGCCTTTCCTGAGTGCTCCTTTGCATTTATGCAACACCTTCGCATTCTTAGACCACTTTCCCAACCTCTCTATGGCTGTCCTTTCACTTCACTTCTAGCTCCACGTCACCATGCCGAACACTGCCAATCTTTTTCTGAAGCACAGTTATCCAGTCACATGATAATGAGCCACCCAATTTTCTAGGCAAACACATTCAGGTACAGAGAAGTGAAAGAACATGGTCAAGGTTACTCAACTTGTACATTTCTGAGATAAACACAGAACTCGATCTCTCTGGCTCCAAAGCCATTCTTTTCACAATGTCACATTCTGTCCTGCATCTGGAAAATCTCTTTGTGCTCCTTGAAGGTGGTCAACTTTTACCTTTCTCAGTGCCTGTGACCCAGCTGTTTCCACATCACTGGCAACCAAACCCTTCACTGAGAACTCTGCTGTGAGCTATCGGGGAGGCGAACACCAGGTCAGGATGCCATTTACTGGGCAATGGAGTCCGGGAGAGACAAGTGCCAGTGCCTGTGACTTCTGTGTTTTAATATTCACTTAACTTTGTAGAAAGTAATTATATTCCACTCATTCTACACCAGCTGGTATTTACTTCATCCTCCATCAGGCATCAACAGAGCATGGGGCTGCAAGACAGAAATATTACTCTGGCGAGCATAAATATTTCATTTTTCACACCACAAATGTGTTGATGATTTATTAATTAGCCTAAAGGCTGCTGCCTCTGCAGAGCTGAAAACGAGCCTTTCTGCTGTATGGATTGGGCCTGTCTGGGGCACAGTGCCCATGGGTGATGCTCAGCCAGGAACATGGCCCATGTTCGACAAAGAAGCTCTGGAAGACCCAATCCAAAGTTTGCAGGCTGGGCTTTGACTTTTGGCTGCTCAAAGAAGCATTGCAGAAAACTTCCTCAGCCACAAAACATCTTGTCTCTGCCATTCTAGAAAGTGTAGCCAAGACTAGAGCCAACTGGTCTACCTGCCAACTACCCACTGAGGTGAGGCTGAGAGCTTGCCTTTGACCCAGCTTCTGTGGCCATAGGACTCTGAGAGTTGAATATTCAGGGCATACAATGGAACATCTCTTTGAAATTCAGCCACAAGTATCAGGTTAGTAGCAGGACCTGGCCCCTCTCTTTTATAGCTGTCCAAACACAGTCCGTGGGAGGAATAATTATTGAAGGTTTGAAACAGTCATATAACAGAGGCCTATTCCACTTGAGACCCCCACACTGCCTGGCATTGAAAACCCCCTGAAAGGACCCTTCCCTGGTTTCTGAGCAAGCTATAAATTGTTAAAAGGGAGAATAAGAATGGAAGCCAAAACATCAGGTTTGTTATTGATGAGGCTAAATTAAAGGTCATCATTTGCTTACAGATCCAAGTTGTATGCCAATTCCTCATGTCTGTCTAGAGCCATGTTTTTAAAGAGAGTGGGGGAGATTGCACTCAGGAAACATTTGGCAATGTCTGCACATATTCTTTACTTATCGCAACCATGAGAATGCCATAGTGGGTAGAGGCCGGGAATTCTGTTAAACATCATACAATGCGCCGTGAAATCTCTCCTATGCACCCCCAAAGAAAGAATCAGCTGGTCCAAAATGTCAACTGTGCTAAGGTAAAGAAACCCTTGTCTGTACTTGTGGGCAGCATATTTGAGGTAGATGTAAGTCTGCAAATTACCCCCACTTAGATTTACACGGGTCACCTCTTCCCACTGGTCTTGGGGAAGAAGGGATGATGAAAACCCACATCCCATGCCCAGAACCTCAGACACACTAACTCTGTATGAGTAAGAATGTGTATCAATGCCTGTTGCCTTTGTCAAAGTAACAAGTGACCTTAATAAGAAGAAATAATGGTGGGCAAGAAGCCAGGAGCATTGTTAGGGAGTATGATAGGAGTGTGCTAAATATAGTAGGATAGAAAAAGAGAAGCTCTTTTCTACCAGTACCCATTGCCAGACTCCAGCCAGTAGCAAGTGATCAATGTACTGAGCGGGAACATACCCTGGCCTACTCCACAGCTCCATCCCCTCAAGCCTTCCTTTTGTCGCTTGACTTTTGTCCCTTGGCTTCCTGACTTGACTTTGATATCTGCCCCAAGACCCCACTTACTTCCCAACACTTTACTCTTGACTTCCACTAAAGAATTCTTCTCCTTTCTCCTTCTGGAGTTTGCATTCATTTTTCTGGCTCCTGCCTGTACAAAAGAGCCCATACCCAGTCCCAGCTAGAGACAGCCTGGTAAAAGGATGGGAAAACCACTCATAGAAGACACCTCAGCAGTGTCTTTCTGTATGTCCCAGTGACTTTTCTCAAATATCTTTCAAAGGTAGGAACTACCATGCCCACTTTACATAGAAAAAAGTTGAGGTTCAGAAAGAAGTCATGGTTCCTGGAACATTCTGGGATGCAACAAACATGGAATGGATGTAGATAAATTATTAACTGAATGAGTCAGCTAATATGTGGCAGAAGCAGAGAAACAAGGTCTGCCTGGCCTTAAGCTCTAACTTTCCTACATCATGCTGCCTCCTGACGCTCTCCTCACCACTTATCTGCTTCCTGTCCCCTGGTCGTATGGCCCTTCTTTGAGGACTGAACAGCTGACATCATTTCAATTGTGGTTTACCCAAGCCTTAGGTCTATAGTGAAGGTTTCCATACCAATGCAAAGAATGCCAGAAATTATAAAACATTAAAGGATTTGTCATTCCTATGACTCCTTGTACCATACACTTCTAGATCTGAGAGTTATATAGAGTAATTGTGAGCAGGATACCATGTACATATCTGATATCTAGAGAGAGAATATCTACATATTGCATTTTAAGAATCACCCATTCAACTAACATGTGTGAGGAAGCATTGTAATATATTTTGAGAGGATTCAGATGAGTGAAATCTCTGAAGTCAGACTGCTTTAATCAGATTCCACTTCACCCAAAATTCATTGAATGATGGAGCAATGTTATTACTCTCTCTCTGGGCCTCAAATTTTCATATGTAAATGGAAATAATAATAGCACTTGCCTCATAATTGTGCTGTAAAAATTAACTGGATAAATCTTTATATGCTGTACTGTGGGAGACACTAGATATTGATATTATGCCATAAGAACAACCTCTTGATTTTAACAAAAATGGTACTCACTGGGTCTTTACTCAATTTCAAGAGTCCTGGAGCACTTTATCTGTTAACACTTTATCATCGCAATGAGTTATATACCATTAGAATCCCTTTTGTACAGATGAGAGATGTGAGGCAGAGACTGAATATATGATTTCTCCATGATGACATGCTAGTAAATGGCACCTTGAATATGCAAATTCAGTCTGTCTGGCTGAGAGTCTGCTTCGCTAGGCACAACCCTATACCAGGCCAGGGGGTGGGTGTGCAAAGATTAAGACACCTGCACTGTGTGGGATGCATGACTGAGGTACACACGGGTCACTTAACAGGGATCAAGGGGACTTCAAGTGATAAAGGAGGACTCCTGCAGGATGCATCATTTATCTGAGGTCTGATAAATGAGAAATAATGGGTAGAAATGCTGGAGGGAGCCTTTTTCTCAAAACCACATGAAGAGAAACAGAGGCAGTGTGGTCTGTGAAGACCAGCAGAAGATGACCTGGTGACATACGCATAGGCTGGGTCACAGGAGACCTTGGATACTACATATACTCAGGTATTTTCCAGGATTTAGTGTCTGAAAGCCACAAGTTTATTGGTGTCTGAGAGAGGCTCATTCTAGCCTCAGTGCTGAGTGAGTCATGAAGTAGATTGGAAATGTGCAGCCTGGTAAAAGATGATAGAAGCCGACAAAGATGGAAGTGGTCGATGTGGACAACAATGGACAGATAAGGGAGATACTTAGGGCATGGAAATCCCTTATATATAAGTTTTTGAAAAAACAAGTCTCTGTATAGGTGAAGGAGGAGTCTCCTAATAAACCTAGAGACCCCAGCTACCAAGAGGTCCAGGTCACCAGGGGCAGGAGAAGGACTGGCGATCAATAGTGACAGTGTGAGCCACTCAGAATGCATCAGAAGGGCCTCCCTCAGCCGCTGGCCTGGCCTCACAGTCCTCAGAGCACAATAGTGGGCCTCTTGGGTTTTATGGTGGCCTTTATATTAGTTAAGGAGGCATGGGCTCAGTAAAAATAAAAGAGCAATTGCTAATTCTTCTTTTAGTGAATAATGAAAGTTGCATAATAAAATTAGACATCACTCAAAATGATCAGCATTAGCAACCTCCTGTGAATTTATTTACCCCATTTGATTTAGGGGTTCTACTAACCTTTCATAAACCTATTATCAACATATGGGCAGCTTTCATTATTATTAAGAATCTCTTTTTTAAAAAGTGGTGGTCCAAAGTGCTTCATGCTTTAAATAGTGAAATAGATGTTTATCCTCAGAGATGGGTATCAGAGCCTCTACTAACACACAAAGGATCGGCATTATACTCAGGACTGTAAGACCACAGTACGCCTCCAACTTGAGAGTATGAAGGCTTTTGAGGACACGGATTTTTGTGGAAAGCCTTCTAAGATCAGACTTAGCCAAACTGTTACCAGTTGGCGGGGGTTTTTCTCCTGGTTTGGATCTAAGCCACAAATGGGCGAAGTGCAGCTCCCTTTGTGTTAATGTCTCCTTGATTCCAGCCCCTATGAGCCTTAGGGATGGCATCCCTTCTCACTGCCCTCCTGGCTGCTAGAAACAGCAGCTACCAGCACCCCTCTTGGAATCCTCCAACAACCAGACCTGGAAGATCCCAGAAACTGTCCGTTGCTCTGTGCCTGGCACTGCCCCCGGTGTTACCAGTCCCCACTGCTGGCTGCGTTCAGTGCCAGCAGCCTTTAGGGTTCCAGCTCTTGGTGTAACCAGCTCAGCCTGCTCTACTCAAAACATCAGCAAAATTATATCATCTGAAAGAGTCTTTATGAAGACTAATGCTGTAGCATAAGGGAAACAGTGCATGACTGACCCAAAACGGGAGTGAAGAATCCTGCTTATAAAGGAAAAGAAGTTGGATCCCACAGCACAGTGTCCTGCTATCCACCGTAGGCTTTCTGTCTTGCTTTGAGCTGGGAAGGGGCCCCTCATGGATCAAACCAAGGAATGCATGGCTGCCTGGAGGTGATGTCTTCAAGAGAGGCTGTGGAGTGGAATCGTCTGGGATGGACCAGAACCAAAGCTCATCACAGCCAAAGCTGTGGCCATGGAACATCTGATGCAGTCATGGCTGGTTTGCAAGGTGCTTGGGCCAGCCATCAAAAACAAAGCCAAAGATTTAAAAAGTACCTGTTGGGGAGTGTGGGCCAATTTCTCTCATCTCAACCCCGTTTCCTGAGGAATGTCAAAGAATACTTGTAGACCTCGAAAGTAGGTAAGAATTCAAGCTGCAGGGCAATTTGCTATGTTAAATCTACTAAAATTTAATAATAACTTGTTATAGGAGAGAGTCCTTTCAAATACCAATGCATCAATTTATAACATTCCTTATATAACGGGTTGCTTTTAACAGCTATTACGAATTACATTTTGCTATTCCTTTAGGTGTATATTTTTTTTATCTTGGCTATTTGTAAGCATTTCCAACTAAAAGCAAATTTTAAGGTAATAAAAGAAAACCGTAGCAAACAGTGTAGCTCTTTAGAGGAAGTGAAGTTATAGCACGGCGTGTGGCTATGTCTTCGTTGTAGTGAATAGAGCAACCATTGGCTCGGAGCGTATCTTTGTCCTGCTTCATGTTGAGCCTTCGAGGATGAACAAGCAGCAGAAGACAAAGGGAAAATGGGCTGACCCTTTTGTCCCTTCCTCTGGGAGCCTGTGAACCAGCACTTGCTCAGAGCTCATGCAGCACAAAATGATGAATTTCCGACGACCTGAGCAGATAAATGTTTTTTTTTTTAAATAGTGCGATAGATTACTAGAAAATAAGACTGTATGTTTATGCAATTTTGCAAGCAGATTCTTTGAATTTGAGATTCAGTGGAAGACATCACAAAGGAAAATGTTGACTATGTTAAACCAAACATCACATCTGAAATAACATTTTTATTTACATGTGTGTGATAACATTCATTGCGGGGAGCTGGTACATATACATTATCACATCTCACTCGTTTCTACTTCCCCGTCCCCTCCTCACGGTCCCCTCATCCTGCATCCTTAGATTCCCTTCCCATCTGCAAAGGTCTGCCTCTCTGTTGACTATAATCTATCTTTTACTAGACTATTTATGTTATTTATACTTTGGGTTTCTCCTACAAAAGAAACCATGTGATACTTAACTTTCTGGGTCTGATTTATTTTACTTAGCATTATGGACTCAAGGTGCAACCATTTTCCTACAAATTATTCAAACTTATCCTTTTGATGGCTGACTGGTACTCTATTGTGCATAAATTCCTCATTTTCTTTACCTATCCATCTTCTGATGGACATATAAGCTGCTTCCAAGATTTAGCTATTATGAATTGTGCTGCTATGAATATGGCGGTGCATGTATCACTGTAATATGATATCTTTAACTCCTTTGGGAAGACTCAAAAGGGGAATAGCTGGATCTAATGGAATTTCTACTTTTAGTATTCTGAGGAATCTCCATACTCATTTCCATAGTGGTTATTCCAGTTTACATTCCCACCAACAACATGGAAAGTTTCCTTTTTCCCCACAGCCTTGCCAGCATTTGTTATTACTTGATTTCTCAATGATAGTCATTCCTTCTGGAGTAAGATAAAACTGCAATGTTGTTCTAATTTGCATTTTCCTAATGGCCAAAGATGTTGAACATTTTTTCATGTACTTATTGGCCATTTGTACTTCTTTTTCTGAGAAGTGTTTATTTATTTCAATTCCCCTTTTTATTGGATCTTTTATTTGGGGGAGTCTAATTAGATTATTAGTGTCTTTATTGTATAAAAATCTCAAATTAATATTTGCAAGATGTCTGGTATTATCAATATTAATCATAAGATGTATTGAGTGGAGAGAAAGGCTTAACATACGCCTGTTCAGGGAGCTGTTAACTATGTAATTGCATTCTTGCCACATGAGTCATTAGGCAAATTGTTATATTAACAAACAAAAGCTCACATACTTATATTTAGGGAGTTCTGTGAAATAGATATTCTGATGAACCCAATCACTGAAAACTATTAAAAGTTCTTGGTTGAATATGGCAAAAATTTTTTTTTAATTAATCAATGTCAGTGATTGAAAAATCAGTGAAACACACACACAACAACAACAACAGTTTAAATCTTGGCAGAAGAAATGGCAGTCCTCTGTGGAGCAAAGAAAAATCAAATTATTTTGGTTAAAGATTAAAACACAACCATAAAATGAAAGGTACTTCTAAAAGGTACTTTTTGGCATGGTGGTGCATGTCTGTAATTCCAGCACTCTGGAAGTCTGAGGCAGGAGGTTCATGAGTTCAAACCCAGCATGAGCAACTTAGCGACTTAGTGAGACCCTGTCTTAAAATAAAAAAATAAATAAATAATAGAAGGGCCAGGATGCAACTCAGTGAGAACACCCTAGGTTCAGTCCATGTGATCCTAAAAAAAGATTGTACTATGAGTGAAGGGCAGAAGGAACAACACATCGAAACAAATCTGCAAAAAAAAGCCCAATACTGGAATTGACATTTAAGAATACAACCTGCAGCTTGGCATGGTGGCAGTTCTTTGTAATTCCAGCAATGTGGGAGGCTGAGACAGAATCATGACTTTGATAGCAGCCTGGATAACATAAGGAGAACTTGTCTCAAAATAGACAAATCAACCAACCAACCAACCAACAATATGTGTGAAGAAAAAAGATACTAAAGAGCAAGAAAATATGAAAAATAACCATCTTACTTGTCAAATTATCTGAGTAATTAAATTCAGAAAAACATTGTATCTCAGTTTGAAACTAATTCAGCAAAGCTGAGTTACATAATTGAAATTAGAACCCAATGAAATTATAAAGAAGGAAGAAAAGTAACAAAGTCATAGAATACTAGAGAGAACTTTTAAGGAACTCAAGATAAAAAACGATCTAACGTAAAATCCCTTTAAGTTCCAGCATAACTTAGAGAAATTGGAAGACAGAGTCTATTTGAAAGGACAGTTAAAATAGGCAGAGGGTGTTATATTGGCATAAAGATAGACAAAGTCCAGAAATAGAGCAACATGAATAGCAACAACTGATTTTTGGTAAAGATGCAAAGACAATCCAGCAGAGAAAACATAGTCTTTTCAAAAAATAATGGAGAACAATTGAGTGATCATATGCAACAACAAGGAAAACATATTTCTGGAAAGAAAATATTAAAAAAATCATTGTGATCTTGAAGAAGGCAAAATGTTCTTAGTTACAACACTGTTATGGACTGAATTATATCCTCCCAGAAAATATATGTTCAAGTCCTACTATCTTGTGCCCCAAAATGTGACTTTATTTGAAAATAAGTATTCACATAGGTAATCAAATTAATATCAGATCATTAGGGTGGGACCAAATACAATATGACTAATGTCTTTACAAAAAAGGTTTATAGATATGCATGGTGGGAAGATTGTGAAAAGAAACACTATACAGTCATGATAAACATGATCTATAAATTTTAAAAAATTGTAATTATTAAAGTTAAGAACTTTCACTCTTCAAAAGAATTTTAACAGGGCGACAGCCATAAACTAGGAGAAATATTTGCAAATCACATATCTAATAAATTACTTATATCAAGACTATATAGGGCCAGTGAGATAGCTCAGTGGCATAAGTGCCTGCCTGGGAAGTGCGAGGTCCTGAGTTAGACTCCTGGAACCCACATACGAAAAAAGGGCCGGTGATATCGCTTAGCAGCACGGGCGCCTGCCGGCGCGCGAGGTCCTGAGGTCAACCCTCAGTACCCACACACAAAAAAAAGACTATATAAAGAAATATCAATATTCAATACCAAGAAAACTCCCACATAAGAATATGGAAAGAAGAAAAAACAATGTATGTGATATCAGGTGAAAGCTGGTTAACACCACTAGTCACTAGGGAATCCCAAATTAAAATCACAATGAGATACCGCCTCACACCTATTAGAATGTATAAAATTAAAATGACTTATGGTTCTAATCCTTGGCAAAGACGTGGAGCAGCTGGAACCCCTATGCAGACAGTGGGAAGGCAAAATGGTACAAACACTTTGGAAAACATTTTTTGCTGGTTTCTAAAATGTTAATATATACCAACTTATAATTCTTCCATTCCTTCCCTAAATATATACCCAAAGAATTGAAAGCACATAAACATGTAAGACTTGAATCTGATTGTCACACAACTTTCACTGAAACAGCCAGACTAGGAACAGTCTAAATGTGCCTCAACGGCTTAATGGATAAATTGCTGTACATCCATACAATGGCAAACTTCTCAGCAAAAAAAGAAATAGAATATTTTTATACACAAAAGTTTTTCAAAAGTTTTTAAAACAATTATTCTCAACAAAAGAAGCCTAACTAAAAAGTTATATGCTGCAAGTCTCCATTTGTATGTAGTTCTAGAACATGCACAGGAATTAATCTGCGTCTGATTGGCAATTTCCTGAGGCTGGGAAGGCAGGGCCATGAGGGCCATTAGGAAGAGAAACCAATGGACACAATGAGGGATGGACATGTTTATTACCTGACAGTAGTGATAATTTCAAAGGTTTATGCAATCTGTGACTTTATCATATTATGCATTTTATGTGCAGTTTATTTTGTCAATTATACAAAACTTCACGAATCATAATTAAATTGGCAGGGGCCGGTGAGATGGCTCAGCGGCATAAGCGCCTGCCTGGCAAGTGCAAGGGCCCAAGTTCAATTCCCGGAACCCACATACGAAAAAAGGGCCGGTGATATCGCTCAGCGGCACGGGCGCCTGCTGGTGTGTGAGGTCCTGAGGTCGATCCCTGGTACCCACAAAAAAAGAAAAAAAATTAAATTGGCTAAAACTCAGAAAAATACAAAGTGTTGAAAAGTTATATAATAGCCAGCATATTTACACAGCTGGTGAATGTTATTTAAAAAATACATCACCCAGACAAGGTCAAAAAGAAGCATATATTCTGACATCTGCATTTGGAAATAACTGTAAATTCTGATCCAGCAATTTTTCTCTTGATAGACATGATATAATATATACATAATAAACATAATATTCATAGAAAAAATAATTCTTTTAATGAAAAATAATATAAACTGATAGTAAAATGCATAGCCTGATTCCAGAATATTTATAAAATTATTTATAAAGTGTAATATTGTTTGGTAATATATGTGAAAGAACAACAGCTACATAGTAAACCTGAAAGGGAAAAATTATAAGTACATATATGTACACCTCTATGCATGCATATGTGTGTATCGAGTATGTATGTATACAACATTGCAGATAGTTTGTAAATATTTGTTTCTATGAACACAGTATTAAAATTTACACATAAATTCAAATAATGTAATAAATATTAAGTGAAAATATTAAATAAAAATTGCAAAAATAATCATAGACTGGAAGGTCTTAATAAAGATTTTTTTTTTAATGTGTGTACCGGGAGTCGAACTCAGGACCTTGGGCTTGCCAGCAGGTGCTTGTGCTGCTGAGCGATATCACCGGCCCTTTTTTTCCTTTATGTGGGTACCAGGAGTCAAACTTAGGACCTCGTGCTTGCCAGGCAGGCACTTATGCCGCTGAGACATATCACTGGCCCTAGATTTTTAAATAATAAAATTTAATTTTTGTCTTTCATGTTTTACAAACTTTATTTAATGGGAGCATAATTTTTTGATACTGAAAGCAGTAATTTACAAAGTTAAAAGTACAAGGCTAAACTGCGGTAGTGTCTGACTATAGCTTTATTTGGTCACATATTACTTTATGATGTAGATTGTTAATTAATATAGGCAAATGGAACTAAATTTGTTTCATTCTTTGAGTGTTAAAGAAAAATTCTCCTCTAAAATAACAAATTGTATATCAGGAGATCTGCTTCATAAGGTTACATGGTATACAAAAATCTCTTAAAATAGCTCCTAAACAGCAAAATGTAGATGAGGACACCAAAAAAAATACATTTCAGGAATTACATATGGCATAATGTAAAGTTCATAAGTGAAAGATTTCTGCACCTAAAAATACTTGAAATATTCAATCAAAAGTAGACAAAACAGATCAAGATACTCCTAAAAGGATGTGAGAACTCAGCCTAAGAGGGGTAACACTGTATATTCCATAAAACTGATTGCACTGTACACACATGAACTTTAGGCATTGCTGGGAAAGTTTCTTTTAATCAAATTGGTGTTATTCAAACAGGCCGCAGGCAAGGTTGCCTACTCCCAGATGAGCGTCCATCATGGTGACAAAGCCAGTGAGCTGAGAGGGCCCACTGCCCACACACAGACACTCAGCAAAAACAAAGATAATGTAGAAAAGGAAGAGGTGCCAGGTTTGGCTGCCCCGACAGTGACACTGACAAGAGGAAGAAAGATTCTCAGGAAAATGCAATCAATAGATTGCTGCTTAGCATTAATATGTGCCAAAAACAGTGTCAGATGCATGGGATAAGTGATCAGTAAGAACCCACAGTGAGGAGAGAGACAGAAATAAATATCACTGTGCTGTCACAAGTTCAGGAAGCAGGTCTGTGCAGAGCAGATGGGGCTCCAAAGCGGGTGGAGCATTTGCCTCAGGCATGGGGGTGAGACGGGTGCTGTGCCATCCTAGGGAATGGACTATTTGTTCTGGACCTTAAATCTGAGCAGGTTTTGTCACAAGAAAAGGGTAAAAATAATGGCAAACAGAGGTAAAAGGGTGTAACTTGTTTGTAAATTCACCAATCTTTTTATAGCAATAGAAATTTAGAAACTTGGGAGAAAAGTGATAAATATGAATTCAAAGTTGTTAGGGACTGAATTTGGAGATTGGAAAATAGCTGTAGATTCTTCCTTTAGAGGCTGGAATCTTAGTGAAGATACTCTTCTTTTATTTGTTTAGTTTTTTAAAAAATAGGAATAAAACATGATCACTGTTAAATCATATCTATTTGGAGAAAGGAGTGAAAGAAGAGGAATTAAACTATTGTAATAATCCAGTGTGAAATGATAAGGGGTTGAAGATTTGACAATAATGGCTGATTATAAAGTACTTAAATTTGGAAAGAGTAATAGTCATGGTTTGGTGAGAGAGAGAGGGAGGGAGAGAGAGAGGAATAAGGACCCTAGAACTCTAATTCTGCAGCCCATAGGATGGCAGTATAATAAATGTAGAAGTGGAATGGAGGAAAAGAAGCTGGTCATAGGAAGTAAATAATAAGTTTAGTTTTAGACATGCCGATTTGCATGTTTCCCTGGTACATTCGGAATACAGAAAATGGAAATACAGGGTGGAACTAAAGCTTGAATCTTGAGTTACTGAAATATATTTGACTCAATAATGTAGGGTTGAGAGGTAAAACTCTTGGAGAGAATGAGAAACCAATAAAACAAAATATAGTCATATGCCACTTAGGTACAGGGATACTTTCTGAGAAATGTGTCATTAGGTGAGTTAGTCATTGTATGAAGATCACAGGATGTACTTACACAAACTTCAACAATAGAGATCAATCATTCAGTGTGGCCCCTGGATGAAAGATAGGGACGTAGGGGCCGGTGAGATGGCTGAGTGGCATATGCGCCTGCCTGGCAAGCACAAGGGCCTGCGTTTGACTCCTGGAACCCACATACGAAAAAAACAGGGCCAGTGATATCGCTCAGTGGCACAGGCGCCTGCTGGCGCGCAAGGTCCTGAGGTGGACCCCTGGTACCCACACACACACACAAAAAAAAAAAAGATAGGGATGTAATGCTTTGCTAGCATGCCTGAGGCCCTGGGGTTGATCCCCAGCATTGCAAAAGCGATGTAACACAAGGCATGTATGAGTCTGTCGTAAGTGTAAGATGGGATATTGTTTTATAGCAAACTTGTTTTTATAAATAGAAGGATTAAACTCTAAAATAGTAATAAAGTACAGCATAATGAATACATAAACCAGTACCATAATTGTTAATTACTATTATCAAGCATTATACTAAATTGTATGTGTTACACTTTTACACAACTGGCAAAAGGTATTTTATACCAGCATCACCACATACATGTAAATAATGTATTGTGCTATAATGAATGATAGAGAAGATGATACCCCAAAGGGAGTGTACCCCAGTATTTTGATTTTGGGCTTATACTTGGGGTTAGGTTTATGGTTAAGGTTAGGGTTAGTGTTGGGATGCAATAGGGTTAGGATATTATGTCACTAGGTGATACAAATTTTTTAGTGCAATTGTATTCTTGTGCCCCACTATTATATTTATAGTGAATCACTGACTGTATTAGTCAGCTTGCTTTTGTTGGACAAATACCTCAGGTCACACTTATCCCTTAAAGGAGGAAAGGTTTTTTTTTTTTTTTTTTTTAAGCTAATGCTTTAAGGTAGTCCATAGTTAATTGATTTCAAAGCAGGAGCATCATAGTAGAAGGATGTAGCAGAAAAAAAGCTGTTTAATTCATATGGTCAGGGAGCAGAGCAGGAGGACAGTGCAGAGGAACAGGTGAGGGACCATATATAATACTCAAAGCCATGCCTTTGTGACCCACCCAGACACACTGACCAGTGTAATCTACTGATCCGCCTTGTGTTTCTCAATCAAATGAAGTTAACATATCAGGTTTAATGATCATAATCCATCCCTTGTCAACTTCACACCCAGACACATTTCCTTAAACCATACTTAATGTCCAAATAAAGACAATAGCAAGTTCACAATTCTGCCTAATTTAAAACAACTGTTCCACATATTATTGGAGATGCAATAATCCTTTCCACAAAGTCTCCACTATTCTAGCATTCTTCAAAAGTCCAAGTCCAAGTCTCTTATGAGACATGAGGCAAATTCTTAGCTATAAACCTCTGCAAAAAATAAGCTACATAATACAAATTACAATGGCACAGGATAAATATTCCCATGTCAAAAAGGAGGAATAGGAAGATAGAAAAGAATTGGACCAAAGCAAGACTGAAACCCAGCAGGGCAAACATTAAGTCTTATAACTCCATATCTGGCATCCAGGACACATGGCAAGATGTAAATTCTAGAAAGTTTGGGCAGCCCCACTCCTATTGTGTTGCTGGTTAGAGCCTGTACAGCCTCTCTCTTGCACTTCTGCCACTCTCAGGCTGCATATTTCCTTGGCAGATGCTCCACATTCCTGGCAACTCTGACTTCCTGGGGTCTCCACTGCACCTTTGACTCCATTTCAACAGTTTCCAACACTGCCCTCTTGTTGAGGGGCTTCTTTCCTGGCCTCTCACGCTTTCCTGTGAAGTTTGGATGGAAGCCTTCTTGACCCACCAACTCTTCATTCTGCATAATGGCAAAACCAACATCACATGGGCGATGTCAAGGTTCACTGCCAGCTCAAGCAAGAACTATGTCCCCTTGTGCTATGGCTACAGCAGCTTCTGAGTGCCTGGAGAGCTGAGCACAGTAAAATGAATACTGGGAAACCAATTCCTTAGGAGACCCTTTTCAAGAAGTTGTCTCAGGGACTCTCTTGTTAAATGTAAGTTTGACCCTTACACTCTTGAGCCTGCCACTGGTGGAGTCTTGCTGATTCTTGAGATGTCCTCAAGGCATCCTCCTTTTTGCCCCTGTACAAAGTACATTTTTATTATTATTTTTTTTAAATTATTAGTACATGTTAACAAGGCAAAGTACAAACAAAGAAAATAATAAAAATAGATAGAAGGGGGATGGATCTCTTGGAAATGAGAAGGGGTCCAAGAGACCAAGGGGAAGGGATGAGAGAAAGGGGAAGGGGAAATAAGTAGAATAAGGATAAGCCATGTACAGGAACTTAATAATCTCAGTGAATGTAAATGTTATACGCCATAAACATGAGCTAAGATTAGTAATACTCATTTTTTTATAATAGTGTTAATCCCTTTTGTTAATCTCTTTAGTGGTCACGTCTCCTTTGGCTCCAACTTTGTTGTTTGGTGTCAGAGCAAGAGATGCCTAACCTGCACTTTATATTCACTCTCAGAAAACTGAGGAACACTGACATTTGGAGAAGGGGCAAGTTGAGGAAAAGAAAACCCTGGACAATGTGATATTAGAAAACTAAAGGTTGAAAGAGCTTCAGAGAGGAAGCGTCCCACTGAGTCAAATACTGCAGAGACTCTCAGATGCCTGTCTTTGTGGGGGCAAATGGTCAAATGAGCAGCTTTCTGTGAGGCTGTGAGAAAGGGGGCTCAACTATGATGGACCGAGAAAGGAATAGGAGAGAAAGGACATGAGCAGTCAAGCAGGGAGAGAAAGAAGGCAATAACTTGACTGATAGCAGGATTCATGGCGTCTCCAAAAGCAGGATTCATGAAAGGAGAATTCATGGCATTTCCAAAAGCAGGGACTGTTCTGTCCCCCATGTCTGTTGTAGGCTCAGGTACAAAATATAAAGTATGTAAGAGGATCTCACCATTACCACCACACTATCCTGAATTTACTTTACTTACATGATAGGTCAGCAGGAAAGGATCAGTGCTTAGGGCCACAATCCTGGACTAATATTTCAAAAGGTCAAAGGATACCTGAAGGTTCCGCCTGAGACAGCCCCCACCAGAATGAAATCACAAGTTAGCAGACCAAAAGACGGTTGAACATAAGCATCTAGAATGAAGAGAGGACCCCAGATATCTTGAAGAAGGTTAATCTAAAATGAAATAAGTGACAGGGTATGATCCCAGGGTCAGAGGCAGAGGAAAGGACTAGGGACCATGAAACTGGGGGATGTACAAGTCTTGCAAGGTAAAATATTGTTCTTATGCTATATAACATGTCCCTTTAAGCCTCATATTCTTCTGGGCTGTGGACTTTTTGTGCTTCTTTCCCCCTCTTCAGTTAACATCCAAAGGAATCTATCTATGCCAGGCCATGGAAACTCTAGAAATTATGAGGTCTCAGAGTTCAAGACAACAGGGGCAGCAGCTGAGCCTGTTGGACTTTCAGGGACAATTATACAACTCGTATTTCTAAATATAAATCATTGGGAGGTCTGAGGTGGTCAGAATCTGTCAGAGCCTTCCTTTTCTCTTTCAGTGAACTTTTGTTGTGAGTGTAATTCATGGAGGTTTTTCTCCCTCTCCTTGGATTTCCTCTGAGAAAATGACAGCCAAAACCTCCACTTGGTACCATAGGACAAGAAAGATATGTGCCTTTGGTACTGGCAGGAAAGGAGCTCTCTAACCCATCCTTTCACTGAATATTCACGGCTCTTACAAACTCATGCAATCACAAATCAGCCAGGTTATGCTCAGTCCTGCCTGGCTTCCCTCAAAGGAGAGGGTGGATAGACAGGAATATAAGTGGCAGAAGCTGGAGAATATGGTTTATGTCTCTCTCTGTCAGCTGTCCTAAGTGATTCTCTTTTCTATTCCTCCTATGAACCACAGAGAATCCTTCTCTTGTCACTCATCATATTTGGTCATATTTATGACCCATTTTGCATAATGCATGGGTCCTTCCTAAATTTTAAATATGCAGTGGCTGCAGATTTTCCCATTGCCTCCTTCCTTACCTTAATACTAGCTTAAAGGTTGTCTTCTCAGAGACAGGAAGACAAAAGGCAAATTAGATGTGGCAAGTTCAGAAGTCAGTGCCGGGAACCTCCCATGTGTCTTGGACAGCTTCCAAGATGTATGGCAATATTCTACTCAATTACATTTTTCTGTAGATCTTAAAAACCTATTCTTCTGTTCCACTTCCTTCCTCAGTGGCTTCCGATGGTTTTCATCCTTGACAGCTGAAATTATCAGGACTTTTGAATTTGCATCTTGGTGCTTTAACCCCCTATCCAGCTTGAGTCCTGATTCATACCCGTTACCTAGATGACGTATTCGGAAAGGATTGTTACCTCACTCCAGTGGCTTGCTCTCCTGAGATTCAACTTTTTACATGTCCCTTCTATTGGTCTGGTTGCTCAAAGTAAAATATTTCATAATATCAGATCATTCCTGGGCTCAAATGAAAAGAGAGAACACATTTTTAATATTCTTTGTCTTCAGTCATTCTGAAGATGTTTAGGTCAAAATCAAGGAAAGCAGAGATAGATTTAGAATAAATACAGATTTCAGGAAAATTTATATTTCCTAACTGAAAAATATGAATTCAGTTTTCACATTCATCAGCCAGGCAGTTTCCCCACAGTCGTAATATCTGTTTCTGCTGAATGTGTCCATGGTACACGAACTTCCAATCATAGATTCCTCATCATACACAGCGCACGTCCTTCCCTTGTTTAGATGTCAGGGTTCAATTCTGAGGCAGAATTGATACACAATTAATTTAAAAGATTGAGTCTTTCCAATGAAGAAAATATTGTTTGAAATTTGTTTGTGTTATGATCTTTCCTAATGATCTGGTTAGTTAGCAACAATAGAATTATTATATACAGGTTGGGATTGGTAAATTTGATTCAAGTTTCATCAAATTTTAAAATATTCCCCTTCACTAGGAAGAAGAGGTCTTATCTGAATGAGCCAATGTGCACATAACTGGAGGAAACAACAGATGATGAGCTAAAGTGCAAAGAAATAACAAATATCATATTTATTGTTCAAATAATCACTCCAGAACAAAGCTTCAATGTACAAGTGACTCTGCATTTTAACCCTGAAGACCATTTCTTGGATAATTTTCAGTCCTAGTCAGTAGGCTGTGGAGGAAGGGGTTAGCTCACCCATAGGAGCCCCGTAGGAAGTTTTATTTCCAAAAACAGATGTTATTTCCTGAGGAGGCATGCTTCAGGAAAAGACTGGAATTTTACCAGGGTGGAATTGTCTCTAAGAATGGAAAAAGACATGCTTTGGGGTCTCAGGTGGACAGGAGGCAAATGATGGATAGAAAGTCAGTGTGAAAAAAGATTTCAAGTCAGGAAGAATGTCTGCATTCATAACCTCTCCATCATTATGCAATCCTTCATTATTTAACAAAAAATTATTGAGTGCCCATTCTAAGCCAAACACTGTGCCAATCGATAGGAAAACTATAGTGTACATAACAGACATGATTTCTGTCCTAGAAACATTTTGTAAAACATAAAACAGACATATATTCCTATATAAGATATTCTCATAAGTGAAAAACACAAGTACAATTACAATAAGAAAATAAAAACTTTATAAAAATTTCCACAAAACACATACTGAAATAAACTGTGAAAACTTTAAATAAATAAGCACTGCTTCAAATAATTAGATATTATCATATCAGATAAATAAACTATGGAAAATTCTGTTAGTAAACAGAATGAAAATCTTTCAGTTGCTGATAGATGAGACTTTCATTAGCCGGGCAAAGTGGTACGCACCTGCATCCCAGCTAGTACAGAGGCTCAGACAAAAGAATTGCAAATTTAACTCCAACCTTAGTGAGACTCCATCTCAAAATAAAATCTTTTAAAAAGGACTGGGATGCAGCTTAGTGGAAGAGTGCCAGCATGTGCAAGGCCCTTGGTTCAGTCCATACTGTTAAAATTTACTACAACATTCCCATGCAGTAACATTGCAATATTTATTAAATTTAAAGATGCCTTCACCTATGACCTGAGAGATTTAAAATTTAGGAATCTATCCCAGAAAATAAGGACACAATTTGTAATCCTACATGCATATCTATACACTGTATCAACAGTACTAACAACAATAATAATAATATAATTGTCTATTGATAATGGAATGAGCTAATCACACAATAGAATACTGTATAGCTGCTTAAAATAATACAATCAGTATCAGGACAAAGCACATAAACAATGCTCAGTAAACACAAACCCTCAGAATTCTCTGTCAAACCATTAGGTCTTGGCCTTTTATTCCTAATCCTTTGATATCAGGTTCTCTGGTGCTTGGCTGCACTCCTCCAGAATGTGCTTTGAAACTCCTAGGAAAGTTTATCCACGCATCTTAATGCATACTTCCTACTGCACATCCCTACTCCCCATCAACACTGACTCCTGGCCAACATCTTGCCTTTTCATGCTCTGGCCTCCACCTCATTCCAGTCCATGTGATACCAAGAAAGAAAACAGGGACCATCTTTAAGCGTCTGGTGGATGGCTGTTAGAGGTGAAGGAGACCCAGAATCCAGTGCTGAGAACTTTCTGAGCAGGTATTGACATATATTTTTAGTTTGGCCATTTTTATGCTTCTCGCTCAAACTATTGCCAGGGGAGAAAAGAAATGAAGGTAGAAATAAGTGGGTCATGAGCAGAGGGGACTGAGTTCTTTCGTGCTATGTTTTATTGGGGTTGGGAAGGTGATCTGAGCCTAGCATCCCAGTAGGCGTGGCCAACTCAAATTCAGTTCTGGCATTAGATTATCTGTGGGCATCTAGTACAATGAGCGACAGGTAGCCGAGAGCGCGAAGCTGTTTGTTCAATTGAATGAAATGATAAGGATGCGGTGATTCTCTCTGCTTCCGTCCATTCAGCACACGTAACCGTGGTCAGGGGTACCGTACGGGTCTGGGAGTGAGCACAATAAACACAGTGCCCGTCTTCACAGAGACGGATGCCTCACGAGGTACTGAGTCTGCTTTGGATATATAGAATACTCAAGCAGGGTCGGGGTGCATTGGAGCTGCACACACACACACACACACACACACACACACACACACACACACCTTACTCATATTCTCAAATTTCCATTTCCCTTTTGATCACTCATTCTGCAGCAACTTGTTTTTTTTGTTGTTTTTTTTCCTAGAAAATGGGTCTCCGTAACCATAGAGATGGCTGTTGTGCTCAGTCCAAGGAGACGGGGAATTACATGTTTAAGAAGACACTAAATAAGCTTTGATTGCTACTTGGATGGTACCTTTGATTTCAACTTTTCACTCCCAGTGTTTTCACAGAGGACGAAGGCAGAAATTGAAATAATTAGCTGACGACACTACTCCTGGCTTCCTTAAGTCAAGCTGAAAGTTGGCTCCATCCCCTGGAAGTGAATAGCAGCAATGGGAGTAACCCGCCCTCTCCACACCCAGCTCTGAGCAGAACCCACACCCCACAGGGGACAGAGGCAGTAGCTGTCCTGAGGTGCAGATCCTCATCCCATGAGAACCATAAGGCTGATGTGGTGCACAGAACCTGGGACCCACCCAGGGTTGCAGCTCAAACTCTCTGGGAGCCCCGGGGCCCCTTTCCTAGGCATTTTCTGGGATCAGGTGCTGGGCGCAGCTAACCAGCAATTGGAACTGAAAATGACTTGGAGGGAAGGAGTGACTAGATGGGAGTTGAAAATGCTTGACCTGAAGTTAACCTTGTGTTTTTATCTCTCTTGCACTATGTACCTTCTGATAAATCTAATAAATCTTCTCTCGTTTAAGTGACAGGCAGTTGGAATTGTTATTTTTGATTTTGGCAAATCCTCAAAAGGGGAAAATCAAGTCACATGGCCCGAGGGAAGGAAAAATAGGTCGAAACACAAGCAGAATCCAATTGCTTAGCAGTGGTCAGGGCTTAGAAGGATGGGCTGTGCCTTTGGTGAGAGAAGCTGCTAGAGACGGGGGGCAGATATGCATACCAGGGCAGGCACAGGTAAGCCTCCCACCAAGCCATGGCTTTAAGGAGTTCCACCTCAAGATTGGCAGCACATGCCAATCCCAGCAGAAGTCTCCACACCTGTGGAACAGACAGGCACACTGCAATGGATAACTCGGCATTGTTTTCTCTATTTCTCTTTCCTCTTAAGATTTCTCTGTTTGCCTGGCCAGTTTCCTGCCCTTTCCTTTATTGATCTTAGAAATAGTGAAGAAGAAAATTGAAAGACCACCAGAAAGGCTAAGTTAATCTGCATTAGAAAGGGCAGAAAGCCTTGCATGATAGGAAAATAAATAAATAAATTAGACTCCAAGAGTCAGGAGAGATGGAGAGAGAGGAAAGGCCAGCCCAAGTCGTGTTTACCCAGAGTTTATGGGACTGTGTAGGTGTGAGCAGAGAGATTGAGAGGCAGCTTCCAACTTATAAATGAAAGGGTAGGAGAGAGACACAGGGAAAGAATTTTGGCTCTGGGCTACTCAATCACCTGTATCTAGTGCTTCCTAAAGAGCCCACAGTAAAGAATCGGGCTGCTCTTCAGTGCTCCTTGCTTGTCATACCAGGTTTACTTCTGAAGGCCACTGCCTGCATTTAGGGCAGTTTTATCAGGATTGCCTGTGATTAAACAGTCACTGCTCAGAAGATCAGTGAGTGCCTGAGTCCTAGCATCCGAAAGGGGTACCAGGCCCCCCAGACTAAGGTCTGAGCCAGCTAGTAGCTGGTCATTCACTGTCAACAGTGGTGGGGGCGTGTTTCCCCTATGAATTGAGCATCCTCATGATGACAGCTCTGAGAATTCATAAGGACAGCGGCCTGGGACTACTTGTATCCCTATAAATCCTCCCTCGGCAGCTTTTCTCTGTCCCCTTTGGCCAGATGTAGTAGTTCTGCTCGGCTTGCTCACGGAGCCCTGTGGGTCATCCCTGCCTAGCTGGAGCATTCTCTTTGTCTGGCATCCATGCCTTCCACATTGTTTCTTTCCTTCCCTGCTGGGCCCTGCCTCCCTGATTCTTTCTCTAGTTTCTCCTCCAATGTTCTGACCTCAGACCATATTCCTGCACATATTACAATGTGAGCCAGCTCGTCTGGCCTCATTGCTTTAAATAACAAATAGCTGATGGCTCTAGAACTCAAATCATTGACCTAAACATCTCTGTGAATTCCAAAAGCATAGCCATGAATGTCCACGTGATGTCTCTGTGTAGACAACCGACAGACTCTTCGAAGTTCACGTGGCCAAAACTGAACTGCAGGTTTCCTGGTCCTTTCACTCTTCGCTCTTTCCCTTTGCAACTCACAGTCTCCATTCGTGCAATCTGTCTGTTCCCATTGCTCAAAGCCAAATATTTAAAACATTTTCCAATTTTCTTTTTCTCATACATTTTGCATTCAACCCATCAGCAAATCAATTGTCAATTTTCAAAATATATTTTTATTTTGTTTTGCTTTTTGTTTTTTGGGTTTTTTTTTTTTTTTTTTTTTTGAGATAGGGTGTAGACAGACCTCAAACTCACTATGTAGCCCAGGCTGGCCTTGAACTCACAGCAATCCTCCTGCCTCAGCCTCCTGAGGATTTTATTCATGTGCCACCACACCTGGCTCAAAATATACTTTGAATCTGACCATTTATTATGCTACCTTCCATCACCATCATCCTGGTAGAGATCATTAGCCACTGTACCTGAAGTGCTGCAAATCCCCCACCTGATCACCCTTCTCTAACAGCAGCCAGAGGAATGCACCAACATCATGCTGTGCTTGCACCTAGAGACAGCCAGTGACTTAAGCAGCAAAGCCACCATCCTGTGTACACATGTCCATGCTCATCCAACTAGGTTTACAACCAGAATTGTGGAAAGAATCAAGTTTGTGAACCAAAGTACCACTGTATCTACTAGATCTTTCCAATATGTATATAACTATGGTAAAGTTTAATAAATAAATTTGACACACTAAGAGATCCACAATAGTAACTAATAGTAAAATAGAAAAGTCGTAGCAATTGACTCTGGTGACACATGAATGTGGTTACTGTTATACTGTGTTAATCCATCTTCTTGTGATGAGGTGGGATGATGCAGTGCCTGTGTGATGTGATGGATGTGGTGAATGACAGGCATTGTGATGCAGTGGTAGGACACTACATAAGTGTTACTTGAACTCAAGCATTGTGGCTCTGCCAACAGATGATGGGCCACCTACTTTGACTAATTATAGGTTAGCATATACCATGTGGGTACTGCTGGACAAAGGGATGATTCACATCCCAGACTGGATATACCAGGACAGCACAAGGGTTCATCACGTTCCTAAAAGCAAATAAGAATAAATTGTTTCCAGAATTTTCCATTTAACATTTGCATGCTGGAGTTGACTGTAGATAACTTAAGCTATGGATAAGGTTGACTACTGTAGAAATGATTTACTCCCATTCATGAGCCAAATCTTGAAGAACTCATTTCCAATATAGTGGCCGATCCTTTGTCTTTGGTCTTTGAGCAGAGAAGATGCAAGATGTAGGTGTTCTCCATCCATTGGCATAAGAGTGCCAAATATTGTAAATGTTCTTGTGTTGTAAGCCCCTGAGATGTGGGACCGCATAACTCAGCCTACCCTTAGCCTATACGATGGGAAAGGGGCCGTTTGCTTGCCCATGGATGTCTCTGTGATGCGGTGTTTCTATCTTGGTGAGTGTGTGTTCTCTGGAAGGAATATACATACTTGTCTGGCCAGGGATCTTTCCAGAAAGATCCTCCATCCCTTTGGTCCAAAGTAGACAGCTATCAAGGCCACTATAGGACCTCAGGTGCTGTATTTCTTTTTCAGTAGGTGATTTAGAGTCCGTGGTGCTGGTACACATTCTAAATGCAGTGGTTGTAATTAACAAACCTGCCACTAGCCCTTGTTCATTCTGAGAAAGGCTGAGGAAGGAAGCAGCCAGGTAACAGGCTCCATGCTGTCAGCCTGGGCCCAGGAGATTTGTCAGGATGTAGAGTAGAATAAGACATGGGCTACACAAGACAGGAGTGATAGCTGGAGCTTACACCCAGTGGTGATGACATCTCCAGTATTTATGACTTAAAGGATACAGCCACAAAACACTGAACACAGAAAACATCCCACAGGCAGTGCAGCCAAATATGGGGTTTTAAGATCTGGCTGTGTGTGTGTGTGTGTGTGTGTGTGTGTGTGTGTGTGTGTGTGTCCATCTTTCCTGGGCCTCCTTACTATGGAAACTTTAAAGATTTTGACCTGCAATTTCCACATCCTCCATTCACAAGCTTGGGGAGTCCAGGGACCACAGGCCTGAGCAGCATCAGGGAGGGGCTGCACGGCTGCAGCTCAGGCTCTTGCTTGGCCATTCCCTGATGTCTGGCTGCCCTCAGACAGATGCTAAGGAAACGCTTGCATCTCACTCTCTGCACAACAATGCTGCTTCTCCTTTTCCAACAAAGGAATTTTCCATCCAGTGAAGCAAAGTACATTTTCTGAATTAATGAGACAAGGAGGAAGGACCTGAGCTTCCTGTGGAGGCTCTGAGAAGGGCTGAGCTGTCCATGAAATATTTAGAGGCATTTTCCCAAAGTAGTGGGCTAAGATGAATCAGTAAAATCAAGAGCAGTTTTCCAGGGCCTGGAGATTGAAACTCACAGGTGGGGCTTCAGATGATGGCTAACCTTTGCCTCCTGCATCAAGTCCCTGCCTGGAGCATCTGCTGGGCACTCTCTGGGCTATGAACACTCCTGTTTTTACAGTTGTATCATCCATTAGTGGCAATTAGAGCCCGGCTACTGGACAAGGGGGTTATGATCAGATTAATCCAAGCCACAGAAAATACACTAGATTGTGCTCATCAGATATGGTTGTCAGTAAATTTTGAAGCAAAGATCCTTGGATGCTCAGATCTTGCAAGATGTGTTAGTCCCTGAAGCCCCAGGGATGAAACACCATAGTCACATAAAGTTATCTCATGGGATGAGAATCTGTCACATTATTATAGTATGGAAGGAGCTTACAGCCAGGCCATCTACTCACAACCTCATTTGCTGTGCATAAACTCACTTTGTTGCTATTCTTACCAGCAGACCTAGAGCCCCACAGAGAATTAGATTGGATTAGAGTGAGCAACAGAATCACCATCCATAACCATTATTTTTGCAAAGCTCTAGGTTGCAAATGATAATCCCCAGGACAGATGTAGCACGGCAGATGTGTTTGGCTTGTCCACACAATGTTTTCAACAAAATTACACAATGATTTTTAAAACAGGATATACCATTTAAATTCTGGATGCAGGGCCTTCGTTGAACCTTGGAAATCTATTAGTACTGGCCCCAGATTTTAACATATTAACAATGTGCCAGAAACTCATTGCTGAATTGTTGAACTTTGGACTGACAGGTCTCCTCCTGTTGACCAAAGTTACCACCACTCTCTCTTATTCTCACTCCACTTCATGGAATCATTTGATGCTCTGAACTTGGAAATTTCTTCCTAGTGACACACTCCTAGGCAAAGATACTCAGAAATAGGTCTTGTTTACATTTTAGCTTTCTCCCATGAGGTGGGATGGAAAATGTAATGGGCTCTGGCTAGGATGTAGTCCCCATTCCGCCCTCTGTGCCATGCTTGCCCTGCAGCTCTTCCTACTACTCCAGTGAACACTTTGCCAGGCATCTCTTCCCTCTAGCTGTGATGATTACAAAGAGCACCTCTGAGCTTGCATCCCATCCTCTTGCTTTGCAAGCTGGTGGCCAGTCTTGGGTGGAACATTTTGAGAAGGAAGCATAACTGTCTCATGGATTGTTTCACTGGTTGTTCCATGTGGCATCGTGTGTAACCTGAGCATGACTTGCTGCCTCCCGTTCAGGAAAGTTCCTGCTGGGATTCACAGTGCCACGCTGATCTATGATCCAGCTTTCCCCACATACACAGAGCAGTGGATATACTGCACCTTATTGCAAAATTGTACTAGCTGAAAATACCCCATCGAATGGCTACATCTCAATGAACACACCCGGGGCTATCATTATTTTTCTTAAGCATTACAGGAAAAAAATATGATGATGATCACTTTTCTGCCTTTGGGGATGTTTAACTCTATGCTTGCAAACACATGAGATACTTAAAGAAAAAAAAAAAGTATTATTTGAATCTCCTACTGAGGCCAGTATTGGGGGAGGAGGGGAGACAGTGAGTCCTATTGTTAGAAGTCAAGGGACTCCATGGCCTTGAAGATTCCAGCCCTCTAGCTTTTGCAACACACACTGGTTATGTCCAAAGAGAATGCACATAGAGCAGCTAAGGCCCAAATCTAGAGTAATCTGTGACCTCACCTACATTTTGATAACTAATCCACGCCTAATTGGTCCCTAACTCAGAACCTAATTGACTTCTAGTGTAGAATAAACACTAATCCTTACTTCGCCACGGTCCTCCCTGCCCAGATTGGGCTTACATGACACAAGGTCAGGTGTTAAGGGAACATTATTCAGAATCTCAGTGGTTAAGTTTCTTGAGTCAAGGTGGCTGAGGAAGGATGCCCCATGTCACCAGTGGGTCATGAATGTTTTTCCCTGCAAATTCTTGAACCAATTCCTACAGACCCTAAGACTCTGTCTACCTGGCAGTTTCAAAGTGGTTCTGAGCCCATGCTAGACTGTTTCCAGGAGCTATCTCTAGCCTTAATATTTTCTTTCAAAAATCTCCCATTTTGAAATTGATCTTAAAAATTAACAAAATTCACCCTCCACATAAAAGTCGGACATATCTGAACAAAACAGTGCATCACTTTTATTATTATTATTTAATTGGACAGAGAACACAGTAAAGGGAGGAGGAGGGGGAGGAGAAGGACTAGGAGGAGGAGGAAGAGAAGCAAGAGGAGGGAAGGGAAATATACCTGGTAGGGAGGGGAAGGGAGAGTAAGGGAAAGGCAGTGGCTGACAAGGGTTGAGGACCACTTCCACTTCTGCCAGCACCCCTGCCTGGGTGCCACCAACACTGACCTCACCCTGTGCATACTCACTCTGGGCCCAGCCCTCGGTTCAGCAGATCCTGGACCAGGAATAACAGGGAGCTCCTTCCCCACCGGTCAGCAGGTACAAGGTCATCTTCAGCCTCCACACCCATGACTACAAGGTTGAAGAAGATAAGTGTCCCTGTGGACTTGGTGTTATTGCCTTATAATCAAAGCCATGATGGGAGGGATCTGTCTAAAAATAGGTCTCTCCAGCCTGCTTCTGAGTCTACCAGCTCTTCCAGCTCAGGATGGGATCTCACATATGATACCAATAGCACCAATGCAGACAGCTATCTCCATAGTTAATATGTGCTGCACCAATGACTGTCCCTGCTTTCAACAAAAGACCTGCCATAGACCATGCCTCTCAGATGTAAACCTGAGTTAGAGTTTGGATGTCCTGTCTTCTGCAACTCCTCATCTTTCTGAGTCCTTCCTCTGAGCTCAGCTCATTCTTTTCTGTTCCACCTCTCCAGCTAGGTAGGCTGGTTCTGGGTATTGCTGAGCTTGCATCAGAACTTGAGTTGACTGGTTACCTACGCTTCTTTTTCTTCTGTTATCTGGTTCATCAGAGATTCAGATGACTGAAGAAGAAACAAAGAAAATAGGTGAGGTTCCATTACTGCCTCTCTGGGAAAGGCCCTGGTACTTTCCATTATTATTTTAAACCATTAAAAAAATTATGCTGAGGATCAAACTCTCGTCTTATCCACAAACAACCATGTAAATGTAAATCAGATCACATTACTCTTTTCTCAAGAAGCCGCCAACACTTACTTGCCACAATACACCGAAAATGCGCTAGTTCCCCCCAGCCCTCGCCTCATGCCTCCTGGAGCTCAGTGATCCACGACAAACTCGTTTAGCTCTTGAGAGACATTGAATTTTCTCCCTTCTAGATCTTCATCCCAGTAAAATAAGTCTCCACTTAGATCCCTCTTCTTGTGTCTTCCTATTTTGTTCAGATCTTAGCCTTACAATGAGAGAATCTCTGGCACCACTTCTGGAGGAGTCATGCTGATCCTCATTGCCCTGTATGGTTGTCCATCATAGAAGTTATCGAATTTGATGATTTCATAATGGTTTGTTTTTCTATTGTGCATTTTATGCGTTCTCAACTAGACTATTCAGGGGGGTCAAAACCAGGCCTTCTTTGTATCCTTAATGCTTGGTATATAATAGAACACACATTTTTGAATCTATGAACAAGTTAATGAATAAAAATTGTCAGTACTAAGTACAACCTTATTTTCTGAAAATTAATTTCATGATTACATTAAGTCCATATAAAAACAGAGATGCAAGGAATTCTGGAACGCTCTTGTTCTATTCTCTGCCATTTCATCCCTAAAATGATTTCATCCACTGAGCTTTGGTCTAGCCCCATCTTTCATGTGCTGTCAATGCTTTTTCTGCACAGAAGTAAAGTCTGTAAAAGGGCCCGAGGCCCTTTGCTTTGGTCTCTCAGCTGGGGTGTTAGAAGGGCAGCTGTGGCCAGACTCTTTTGGAAGGCCTTAAGACTCTGTCCTCCTTTAATGCAGGGATCCACTGCCCAGCCTTGGGTCTCAGCAGGAATGCACAGGAAAATGTCCACAGCTTCCCTTATGCCAGAGGCTTTATTGCTCTTTAAATAGTGTTTTCCTCTGTGAGTTGGAGAAAATTAAAATAGCACTTTAGAGAAGGCTAAGAAGAACAAAAATATTAACAGCAAATAATTTCCTCTGAGCTTCATTGGGATCCTAAAAGGCATTACAGTGCAATGTGGAGATCAGGGATTTGGCATTTGACACACATTTTTAAATTCATGCAGTACCAATGGTGAGAACTTTACTCAGAATTTTTCCTTTAAAGTTGAGCATGTCCTCATCTGTGAAGGGAAAATACTATAAACATTTCAGGATGGTTTTGAAGATAAAATGAGAAAGCAAGGCATCCAGAAAAATATCTTACCACAAATGACATTTCACCCAATTTATGACCTTTGAAGCTTGCATCTGACCTTTAGTTTTAGAAAGAGTAAAGGTCCTTTTGGGAAATTTCCATTCTGGCCCATGCAGTGACCCAAGAGGAAAGTTCTCCAAAGCTTTACAAATAATACCTTCTTGATAGTAAGGAAAGTGAGACTTCAGAGAGAGAGGAAATAGCAATTTAGAGTTGAAAGCCTCTGGAAAAAACTTACAAATGGATTTTTATTACCCTGTGATTGACCAACTTTATTCACAAGCTCTGCCTTCCCTCCCTCTTTTCAGTGCTATGTCAATGGTCACTCAAAGAAAGACCTTCCTAGTTCTTCTCATTAATGTCTGGAGTCTAGGGAGACACAAGCTTTGCTCCAGTTGTTAAGTACCAAACCTATTCAATATTTTCCATGAACTGCTGGTGATATTATGAAAGCTTTTTTGATCCTTCTTATCAACACCTGACTTAAACTGTCTTGTTCAGATCCTCTAGGGTTATGAGTAATGGGAGACAGGAGGGACTTCCTGACCTGTTGGTGTTCACATACTTTCTGAGAGAGCAAACTCCCCAGTGGGAGACTTGGATGTGGTTCGATGTTCAGCTTCGACTCACCTCTGGACTTCCAGCTGCCTTCCTCAGTCATACTGAGGGAAAGCAGTGGACTTTCTGGTACCTCTTGGTTTCCCTGCTGATACTAATCTTGTATTATCTTTAAGGCTGATTGGATTCCCCTAGTTGATAATACATTCTCATTCCAAATCCCCTTGTCTGATTTCTTCCCCACCACCATTAAAAGAATGAGCCTAATTCCCCTTCCATTGAATCCAGATAGGACTGTGACTCACAAGGAGCACTGGAAGTTGCTCTGTGTGGCATCGAAGGCTAAGTCAGAAGAGGTGATGTAGTCCACAGTTCGTATACTCACTTCTCAATCCCTCGTGGGTCACGGCACGCAGTGTCCAATGACTCTGAGACAAACACCACGAAAAGACCACATATAACCACCCTACTTCAAGCAGTCTAGATAAGCTTTCAGCTGAGAGGCAACAAGAGCTACCAGTCTGGAAGCGTTCACAGTTCTGCAGTCTGAGCTATCATGTGACTGTACCTACATCCTACAACCCAAGTGATACAAGCCCTTTCCAAATATGCGACCCAGGTAATTGTGAACAAAATAAAAAGCTTGTTTTACCTAAGTTTTAGGGCATTTTGTAATACAGCAGTGATAACTAGAACAATCCTGAATGAACATAATAATAGATTTTCCCAGATTATCTGTTTAACTGGATAAATTCTAATTTCTTCATCTTATACTATAGGGAAAAGTAAACTTCCATAGAATTCTCATCTGAACCTTCTATCAATCTCTTTCTTACCTAGAATTAGACTTTCATATTTGATCTGCCATGGAGAAATTAATTATATATCCAATGGTGAAGATATATTTGTTATAATGTAGATTTAAAAAGCTAGTAAAAAATATTAGTATCCATTCTGATAGCATATCATTCTTTTTTCATATTAAAAAGACCAGAAATCTGTGGGACATAGTTCTTTTAGTTTGGGTAAGGTGGTGGTGTGTAGATTTAAATATCTTTTGGTGGTGATATGTTTCAGCACCAAGAGATGATCATGAGCTTATCAAGGTATATAGAATACCACCAAAGAGAGAATTTGGATATGGAAAAGGAGGAAACCCAGCTTTTGATATTTTGGGGGTCAGGAAATAAGGACCTCATGAAACTTCTTCACATCTAGTTAAGTGCAGACTTTAGCTTGACATTGGAGAGAGATTAAAAAGTAAGAGAAATAGTAGTATTGTTTGCATCAAAAATGTTGCCCCAAATTCTCACATGTTTGCAGGATAACTGTGCTCATCAGCAACTTCACCCACTGATAAGTTCATGGCTGAATGTGCTGTTGGAAGGCCAGGTGGGAGGTCATCACTAGAAACATAACCTGGAAGGGTTTATTCTTGTCCACAGCCCCTCCCTTCTTTCTCTGTTTCCTGGCTGCCATGGGTTGAACACCTTTTTCTCCACCATGTTCCTCTGTCTTCTTACTTCTACCTTACAGCCTGCTGACCATGGAGCAAAACTGTGAGCCAAAATAAACCTTTTCCCTTTAAGCTGTGGGCAATGGGTATTTTGTCCCAGTGATGAGAAAGTGCCTAAGATAGGGGCTAAAAAGTAAGAAACTTCTCACTATGTTTTGTATCAAACATGTCCCCAAAATGCTCATGTGTTCAGAGGTGGAGCTTTGGAAAGGTGATTTTGTCATGGGGGCACTAATTTCGTGCTGAGTTCATAGCCAGTGTGCTGTTATGAGGTGGGGCCCATTTGGAGGAGGTGGATCACTGGAAGCATGACTTGGAAGGTATATTTCTCTCTCTGGCTCTGTCTCCGTGCTCTCTGCTTCTTGGCTGCTGTGAGTTGAGCAGCTTTTCTCCACCACACCCTCCCACTGTCATGCATGTGTCTTGGACCCTGCTGACAAGTACTGAAAAGCAAGTCTAAAAGCATGAGACTAGATGAATCTTTCCTCCTTTAAGTTGTATATATCAGGTCTTTTCTTGCAGTAACAGGAAAGCCAACCAATATTTGTGGGAAATAAAAATTCTACAGAACTAATGTCCATTTAAGTGCTGAAATCATTATGACATCTTAAAGAAGGACCCTAGTGAAGACGCCGGGACTCTGATGTAGAAAGTTAGAACTGTGGCTTATTGTTCTTGTGGAAGCTGACGACTCAGTGAAACCAGTGGGCATATGGCCTGGAGCATGCACATATAACAGCAGCAAATCCAATCATCTTACTAATTAGCCCACTGAGAATGAATACTCTACAAAATAAACAGAAGTACATTACAGCAGTGTGATTTTTATGTTTTAAATTCAGAGCATATGAAAAATCATTTTTGGCGGGAAAGTTTAGTATCAGTGAGTGTCCTCAATTGCAGAGAAGTGGGACAAGACCATTAGATAAAGAAAAAATCATGCATTTAATGCATGACACAGAAACCTTCGCTTAAATCCATATGAAATATGTATTAAATCGTCTGTGACAAATAAGCAAAACACATCTTGGACAGGCAAAGATTATTAGCAAAACTAACTAACATTTAAATGTAACTCTTCACATTCTATTCCTGTTTTGGAAGCAGTTTTCAGGGGGCATCTGTCACCTGAGAAGTTCTTGAACCACAATTATAGCAAGGGTACTTTATTACTAACTAAACCCTGGAATTCTACTTCAAAGAATAAAGTAATTGTTAAACTTTCTATATTAACTTCGAGAATAATTTGTAAGGTAAAAAGAGTTGCAATGGGCGCTAAGAAGCCAAATTTGACTAAAAAACATTGTTGAGATGTTCATCATTTTTTCCTTTCCTCTGAGTAGTTCATTTTCCTACCCTGCTCTTTCAAACAAATAGACTCTGCATTTACTGCTTTAGGAAAAGGATGTGAAGGGACAATGCAGTGATAGGAGTTAGGCTTACAGGGTCCTGGCCTTGGTCTGCAATAGCTCTACATCATAAAGATAATAGAGAAGTGTTTGTGACTAAGTGTTATGTTTGTGAGAAACGTGATAGGAGCCAGTGATTGCCTACCAAAGTTCTCCCTGACTGAAAGATGGTTCAGTGTTGAGGAGGGATGGAAAGCATCAGCTGAGGGCAGCTGAGTTGTGGATCTCAGACTGAGGAGTAGTTACACGGAGGATCCAGTTCTTCCCCGGAGTGGCTCCCCCTTCCATTTCTTTCTGTGTCACTTAGAGACTCCTGTTCCTGGCTCCTTCTTCAGGTCTGAGAGGTTGTCCTTTCCCATAGATAATGGCCACTCTTTGCAGTTGAATATCATTTAGCTTTCTTGCTGTTTGAAATCTGATCATAATTCCCCTTAGTTCAAACATAGCATTTTATTGATTATAACTATTTTAACAACTTTGTCGGTTTCCTAGCTATCCAGCTGGTGTCTACTACACTCAACAAAACCTCGCTCACATTGAGACTGACTTATCTCTTTCACATGTCACTGCTGGACAGCTCTGTCAGGATTCCTGGATGCTCCTTGGTAATCCTGAAGGGATCACCAGGCAGCTGCCACAGAGCATCCAGAAATTGTAACAGTGTAGCCAGTTGTACACTGCCACTGCACCACTTTCCTTTTCTTTCTTTTTTAATTTTTAATTTTAATGTAATATATGTAGATACTAAAAAAGAAAATACGAAAACACTCATTTATTAAAAAAATAACATTTTATAATGAAATAATTAGAGAATAACAATATTTAATACATTGTGTACTATAATCTTAAAAGAAAGGCCAAAATGTTACTCAGAATACAGGCCATCTTCCACTTGACCCAGCTATCCCCCTTCTACATATCTTCCCAAAAGAGTTAAAGTCATCATATGATAGGAACACAGGCATAGCAGCTTATCTTTCTGAGAAAGAATTTTAACATCATTCATTTGATCTTTGCATTGTGATCCCTGCTCATCTTGAGACTATTTCATTACTTGTAGAAACTTGAAATGTGAGTTTTGTTTTCAAACCAACAAAGAGCTAGCTGGATTTCATTTCCTCTAAATTCCCCCAAATAATGTGGAAGATTGTAAAGAAATGAGAAATAGAGTGGCCATAGGGCCCAGCAATTCTTCTTTTGTATACATACTCAAAGGAAATGGGACACATCTTGTAAAGGTAGCTTGACTTCCATTCACACCATGGCATTACTCACAGTAACCAAGGCCCAGAAATAATGTACAAGAAGATGCATGGAGAACTGTGGTACATATATACACTGGAATATTATTCATTCACAAGAAGGAGGAGATTCTGTCATTTGCCAAAATATACGGAGGGCATTATGCTAAGTGAAATAATACAGACACAGAAAAAAATTTAAATGACCTTGCTTTTATATGGATTCTAAAACCAGATAGATAATAGTAGATAGATAGTAGATGATAGATAATCAAATCTACAGCACCAGTGAATGAAGCAGTAGTTTCAAAGGATGGAAGGGGTACGGAAGAAAACAGGGGATATACATCAAAAGATGCAAAGTAGTGGATATGTAGGAGAATTAAGTCTAGATATCTATGTACAGCATAAGGGCTATGGTTATAATATTATATTTTATTTAGGAATTTTGTTTAATGAATAGTTTTTAGCTGCTTTTGCTACATACATACAAAAATGGGTAACTATCTGAGATGATGGATATGGAAATTTTATCACCTACATTTTATTTTATTAAAATAAGAGTTAAAATGTATAACCTATGCATATATACTATAAATGGTGCCCATATGTATTCCAATACTTCATGTCATATTCCTTATATATACAAAGTAAAACTTATTAACATTTTAAGAATTTTTGTCCACCTATGGATATTGGTACAATAGTAATTTCTCAGCCACAGAGTAAGACAGAAACAACAATGGATTTATGAGGAATTAGTGGAGGGAAAGGGGACGATAAAAGAATTAATGTATGTCATGTTCATGCACCAACTCTCCATGGTGGATGCAATTATTATGTAATGCAAACATGGACTAATTTAAATACAGTGAAAAAGATAATTTTACATGAAATAGTGAAGTTTGATAGGAAAGACCCTAGCAATATGTTCAATGGGAAAATATTCATGGAAAACTTATGAGACAAAAATTTCTATTAACTGTGACTGGCTACAGAACACCTGAATATCTGTTGTGTTTGTTCTTAGGTCAGGTGATGTTCAACATATCTCAGTCTCTTTGAGATGTCCTAAAATGATTTTGAATTAGGGGTACCTTTAATTTGGGAAACATTCATGGTGTTCACCATCCCTTCTTTGTAACACTGGTATTACTTTCAGCCACATGTGTGAATAACTTCCAAGCATGCGTCTATTATTCCTTGTCTAATTTGTTGGCAAATAATTGATCAGAAGCATGACACAAAGGCAAATGCCTCAGGGCATGTGACAGGAATGTGATATAGAATATCTAGCACTAAATTCTGTGAGTAGAAGAGAAACACGAAATGTAAGCAAGGTTTTTAATATACTAAGCAGTAAGCTAATTTTTAGAACGATTTCCCTTCATTTAACTTGTACAATGCAAGCGAAGGACTCAATTCCATTTGTTAATCACTTACAAGTTCTCTCTTTTCACAAATGTCACAAATTACAGAGGCAGATATTTTTTCTTTGCTAATAGGAGTCATAAAAGATAGAATTTATCAGAATTCCTGCTTATGTTAAGCACAGTACAGGTCATTAATTCAAAGGGTGTTTTAGAATATTCATCATAAAAAATACCCTAATTTTCCTGAAAAATTACGAAGTGTAAATGAAAGAAGCTCGATAAAGGTTTTTCCAATATTCAAAACCATTTTAAAAACATACATGACATTAACAACATTCAGTTGTGAAGCTCAGTCAGTAATGGAGCTGAAAAACACCTTTGTAAACTTTTACAACAAAATTAATTATGTGATTAACCATGTTCATAAAGTATGTTGTTATATGAAGAGAGAAAATACTAATATATACACAAAATTTAAAAACATATAAAAGCATTAGGAGAGTATGAAATAGTCAAAAAAATTTTAATTCTTGTTTTTCTGAATTTCAATATGCATTTCAGCTTTTAAAACATATAACTAATTATAATTTCTTTTTATTAAATGAATAGTCAATTCTTTAGATAAATATATGATAACTAGAAACTTCAGGACACATTATAAAGGAGGACACACAAATGGCCAATAAATTATATGAAACTATGTTTACACTGAATAGTCATCAAGGAAATGCAAATTAAAATGCAAAGGGATACTATTACCCACCAAAGTAGTTATGATTCAAGAACTGACAACATCAAATGTTAACAATGGTGTAGAGCACCTAGAATTCTCATGCAACATTGATGCTAGTGGAAATCAGATCACTCGTTCTCGACAAATAGTAGTTGTAAAGCTGAACATAAACATGACTCCAGATTCCAAAACTTCTCTTCTAGGTTTTTACCTAATAGAAATATGCTCCTATGTTCTGTGCAAGAAGATATAAGCATATTTATGCCAACATTATTTGTGATTGATGGTTCTAGAAATCTACTCTTCTTAAATTGTCCAATTTGTTGGCAAATAATTGTTTATATCAATACCTATGTTTTTTATTTATGTAGCTGCATTTGCAATGTGTCTTCTTTCATTTCTGATTTTATGTATTTCATTCTGGATCCTGTTTTTCTTAGTTACTCTACTTATGGGTTTGTAAATTTCATTCACTTTTTTTTTTTTTAATGTGGGTACTGGAAGTCGAACTCAAGACCTCATGCTTGCCAGCAGGCACTTGTGCCGCTGAACGATATCATCAGCCCCCTTTTTTTCCTTTATGTGGGTACCAGAAGTCGAACTCAGGACCTCGCACTTGCCTCAGGACCTTGCACTTGCCAGGCAGGCGATTATGCTGCTGAGCTATCTCACCAGCCCTTGTTCAGTTTTTAAAATAACAATTTTTCTAGTTTTTTTCTGTTCTATAATTCAGTTATTTCTATTATAATTATTATTATTATTTATTTCCCTCTGATACCGTAGCTTCTGTTTGATAGATCACTGAGGTATAAATTTAGTTCGGTCTTTTTTTTAAATGTATGTATTTATCATTATAAACCTCCTTCTTATTACCATTTTTGTTGTATATCACACATTTTGGTGTGTCATGGTTTTATGTTTATTTGTTTTGAGATATTTTCTAATTTCTCTTTTGATTTATTTTTGATCCATTGTCTAAGAATTCATGGTTTAATTTTCATATTATTTGCATATTTCCCCATTTTTATTTTGCTACAAATTGCACTTTATTCTATCATGGTTATAAGAGGTACTTGATATGATTCCATATTTTTAAATGTGAAAAGACTTGTTTGATGACCTAACATATAATTTGCCTTGGAAAGCACTTTGTACATTTGATAAGAGTATGCATTCTACTGTTGTTGGGTAGAATGTTTGCTATATGTATGTTACTTCAATTTACTATATATTTTTCAAGTCTTTTGTTCCTCACTGATTTCTATCTGGATGGTTGATCTACTACTGAAAGTGGGGTCTGAAGTCTCTTACAATTATTTCAGGGAAATCTATTTTTCCTTTCAGATCTGTTAGTGTTTGCTTTTATATATTTAGGGCCTCTAATAATAACTGTATTTATTTTATAAATGTTATTCTTATTGAATTGGTTCTTTTATCATGTAATTATCTAATTATCTACTTCTTTTGTTCTTTTTTCTGTTCTTGCTTTTTCTTTGACTTCATGATGTTTTGTTGCAATATAATGTGATTATTTTCCTTTTATTATTTCTTGTATCTACTGTAATTTTTTATTTGTAGTTACTAGTAGTCTTGCATGAAACTACAGTTATATGTCTGTTTTAAGATGATAAGAATTTCAGTTGCACACAGTAATTCTATACTTTCACTTGCTGTCCCTCACTTGATGTTATTGATATCAAAATTTAAATCTTTTCATGCTATACATTTATTAAAACTTTTGCAATTGTAATTATGTAAATTTGTTATAATTTTACCTTTAATTTTTTACTGAGGTTAAAAAATGATTTACATACTACCATTGCAGTACTACATTTTTCTATATTTGCCTTTGTAATTACATCTACCAACGTTGTTTATACTTTCATGTGCTCTTATGTTGCTGTTTAGAATGATTTTGTTTCAACTTGAAGAATTCCTTTTATCACGTGATGTAAGGTAGATCTAGTGATGGAAGAAATCTCTCAGTTTTGTTTTTGGGAAATTCTTTATCTGCCCTTAATTTTTTTGTTTTTGTTATTGTTTTTCTTTATGTGGGTAGTGGGAGTCAAACTCAGGACCTTGCGCTTGCCAGGCAGGCGTTTATGCCACCGAGCTACCTCACAGGCCCCCATAATTTTTAAAGAAAAGCTTTTTTTTTTTTCCTGGTATCATATTCTTGTTTAGCTGTAGTTTTTCCAGAACTTTGTCTATGTCATTCCACTCTCTTCTGTCCTGCAAGTTTTCAGCTGAGAAATCCATTGATACTTTTAGATTTCCTCTGTATGTGATAAGTAGTTCTTGTCCTACCACTTTCAAAATTCACTTTATCTCAAACTTCTGACAATTTCATTATAATTTATCTTTGTTTTGACCTTTCTAGGTTCAATATATTTTTCCTTTCAGATCTGTCAATGTTTGCTTTTATATATGTAGGGGCTTTAATAGTAACTGTATTTATTTTATAAATATTATTATTGAATTGGCTCTTTTATCATGTAATTATCTAATTATCTAATTCTTTATGGATCTGGAAGCCTGTTTCCTTCCCAACATTCAGGTATTATGAAGTGCTACTCTACCATAAAAAAGGATAAATGAGACATTTTTAAGTAAAAGATGCACCTTGAGGACATAATTTCAAGTAAAATAAATCAGGCACACATGTTTAAATATTATATTGTTTCTCTTGTGTGAGAAGCCCAAAGTGTAAATAAAGACCAAAATGGAGGATAGCTATTGGGAAGTAGGAAGAAAATGTTCAAATGGGAAGGGGAACAAGGGAAGGGAGAAGGAGAAGGAAAGGAGGGGAATAGAGATTAAAAAAATAGAATGGAGGGAAAACAATAGCAACAGAGTTTGGTAAATGGAGAGCAAAAGAAGGGCAATGGGATGAAAGAATTAAGATATGTTATGTACAGGTACAAATTCCCTGTGATGAATGTGATCATTACATATGTCAAAAACGTACCAATAAAATTAATTTTGAAAATTTATATTCTGTTTCTCTCTGTCTTATCTATTTGGAATCACATAATACATATATTGGTTTGCTTGATGGTGAGCAATAAATCCTGTAGATTTGTTCACTCTTTTACATTCTTTTCCCTTTTTTATTGCTCTTATTAGATAATTTCAAATAATTCATCTTTTTTTTATTTAGTTTAATTCTTTCTTTTACTTGAGGCTACTGTTGAAACCCTATCAATTACAATTTATTCATTATATTATTTAATTCAAAATTTCTATTTGGGTCTTTCATATGGTTTCTACTTCTTTATTTCTTTGTTGAACCTCTAATTTTGCTTGTTCATTGATTTTTCTGATTTAATTATTTAATTTTCTGTGTTCTCTTGTAGCTCACTGAGCTTTTTTGGGATGATTATTTGAATTCTTACTAGGCTGTTCACAGATATGAATTTCTCTATATCTAGTGACTGGAGCTTCATTTTATTACTTTGGTGGTATCATGTGTCTTTGATTCTTTGTGATTCTCATGGCCTTGTGCTTGTTTCTGTGCATGTAAAGTAACTATCAGTTCCTCTAGTCTTTTCAGACTTGCTTTGGCACAAAAAACTTTCCTGCAGAAATTCTGGACAGGCCCATTGATGAGGTCTATGAGGGGACCTAGTACTGGGTTAAATGCCTGGGAAAGTCTAGTTCTGGGAAACATAGACCTCCTTCTGAGATTGCTCTCAGGTGATTTAGCCATGCTGGCTCTCCAAATGTTTTGAGTAAGGTGTAAAAGTGATACTTTCAAGTAGTGCTCCCCAAAACCTGGGATAGTTGATTAGTTTGTTGTAGGTTTTCTAACCCTAAACTATAAAAACTTTTATGGTTGCCTCCCTTTCTATTCACCTCCTTCTATGTAAACAAAATGTTGAGATCATATTGGGTAGTAAGGAATATTTCATATGAAGATGTTGTATAAACTACAATGATAGATCAAAACTCAGTAAAGAAGAAATAATAATAGTTGAGAAACAGTTGGGTATATATCCAATTTTAGATGTATGAAATAATACCATTATGTCCATTATATTAGCAAAAATTTTAAATAATAATGAACAAAAGTGTGCATAAAATTTATTTGTTCTGCTGATTAGTTGGGGTCATAAATTTGTATGTTAATTGTCCAGAAACTGGCAGTTAGTGTCAAGACTAAAAATTTTTAGATCTTTTACATAGTAATGTGATTTCTGAGACTCTGAGGAGACAACACAAAATACAGGAGAACGTGTTTTAAAATATTTATTGCAATATTATAATGACAAATTTGAAATAGCTAAATGTCTAACATATGGGAATAATAGTCTGTTGTACATTTTTTCAATGATATTTTATTTAGCTATTAAAATTTATTTTGAAGATTGCAGTATATGGTATAATATACAAGATCAAGTGAAAAAACAACACAAAATACCATGAGTATTAATGACTAATATCATAAACTATATCTATACAGAAGGAATATATTTAAAATAGAAATACAAAGAAAAGGAATTAAGTTTCCTCTGGATATTATGATTTTATTTTGAAAGATTTGTCAAGGTATACAAATGTGTATCAAAAATAACACATATATTTATATGAAAAGGAATATGCCTATTATGTTATTAAGCATAGCAACCTATAATTTCTCAAGTCTTATCACTTAAAAATTATTCACCAACAAGATATAAGGATTATTCGGCTCTTTATTTAGAGACAGAAGTTAGGGCTGGCTGATTGGGTAAGTACTTTGACCCTTTTCTCCGATTTACTCTCTTCATATTAATATAAACAATCACTCTGGAAGGCAAATATCAGATGAAAAGCAGTGGTTTGGATGTATGGCCCTAGACCTGGACATGACCTTCATAACCCCGTGATAGAACATTGCGAGAACCCAGAACATAGGACTTAGACATGAAACCAAAAAAGGGGAGGTACAGTCTGAAAAGAGCACCCAGAGGCAGCTCTTGCAGGAAAGTCAGCCCTCCACAGGACATGGCATGTGTGGCACCCACTGACTAGACACAGAAGTTCACTTGGCTCCCCATCCTGTGAAACATTGGCTTGGGTTGTTCCAACTGATTCTTGAAAAGTAGCAACCATCAACCCACCATTCTCTAGTTATTTTGAAACAAAAGGTATAGAGACAGTAGGGAAGAATGGAGAAGGAATAAATCAGGAATGAGACCCTCCTCAAGACCAAGCTTGTGAGAGTCTGTGTCCGAAATCATGCCAAGGAGGAAGAGTGGCCATAGTCCTTTTATTGTTTTCTCCTAGATGTAGTTATCAAAGTTTCCACTCTCTATGAATGAGTGGATAGTAGTATCTTATCTATGTTATTCCACTTACATCATCATAATTGGGTGTGGTAAGAAGTGTGCAATATCCTGCTTATGTTCAAGCCAATGTAAGAAGAAATCTTTTGTCTGTCATCTTGATATCTGCAAAGTGACTTTAATCTCTTGGAAACCACACAAACATGATTCCAGCAGTGAATATGATCTTATTCATTTCATTTATGTCCTCTGTGCACACATACCTTCTTCAGGTCCATGTTAGCACTAGAACCTGGTCCTGAATCCTATGAATTGACTGAGATGTATAATACTTTCACATATGGCGGAACAAGCTCCCTCTACGAGGGTATATTCTTGGGCTTCCACATCCAGCTGTTCTCTGGTTCCCTGGAGGTGAGTAGATGTACTGTAACCTCCCACAATAGCTTTTCTCACTTACCTTCTTCCTACCATGACTGGCCAGATTTCTACTCCACGGCTTCTCACACCTGCTTCTAACCTCATTCATGATATTCCTTTTGGCATTTGGAGCTAAACTTTGAATATTAGTAAACCAGCATAAGTTTTGTGGAAAAAGAGCTTCTTTATGGATTACATGCCACAGTTGGACAGATGATACCTTGTTTCTTACCCTTTATCCAGTGCAGGTGAACACCTCTTCCACTTGGGCTCTGTAACTGATCATTGGTTAGTTAGTCTTCAACACTATGCCTAACTCCCATAAGATATATGCCTTATCTCTTGAGCTGTTTCTGGGCTTTTGGCTTCTCTCTAGTTTTTAATTATCCAGCCTTGGGGAAGTGCTAGCTGATCCTATAAACTCACATCCTCATATATAGCCAGCAATTAATATGGAAGTTGATAAAATAAATAAAAATGATACGACCCGCAAATAAATAACAATGATACGAACCCCAAATATATAAAGCCCATTGAGGAGAGATTTAATTGGTAGGTCTAGAATCCTCATTGGGTGGGAGACAGGGGAAGAGAGCCCAAAGGTTATCTTAAGGTAACATTTCAGGTAAAAGCAAGAATATCAGTGGAGTTGAAAACAGAGAGATAGTGCAATGGCAGTATACAGACACCTCAGGAAAGCATAATAAAATTTATCTTTTCCTTTTAGATTTAAAGTTAAGAAAAATGGTGATGATAAGATAGTTTCCATATGTCATAGACTTAGCTTCTCCTTATATAAGCACAAAGCATTTGTCATGATTAATGGACCAATATTGGCAGATTTTTATTAACAAAAGTTCATAGTTTACTCAGATTTCCTGAGTTTTTGTCTAATGTCCTTCCTCTGTTGCAGGATCTCGTTCATGACCCATGACATACTGTCTTGTCTCTTAACTCTTCCCTGGCCAAGAGAGTTTCTCAGAATTTCCTCTTTTCTGATGAACTTGGCCTTTTTTGAGGAGAAACATGCAGGTATTTTTGTAAAATGCCCTTATGTGGAGTTTGTGTTATGGTTTTCTCATGGTTATACTGGGAAGTTATATATTTTGGAGAGGAAGAGCATAGAGATAAAATGCCATTCATCCAAGAGATCACACTATGAACATGATTTGTTACGTTGATTTTGATGCTCATCACTTGGCTGAGACAGCGATTTTCAGCCTTCCAAATAGTAAAGTTAGTCGCACACCCCTGCCTACCATACTGTCCTCTTCAGAAGGAAACTGCTATGCAAAGCCCACGCTTAGAAAGGGAGAAGTAGGGCCGGTGAGATAGCTCAGTGGCATAACCGCCTGCCTGGCAAGCACAAGGTCCTAAGTTTGACTCCCGGTACCCACATATGAAAAAAGGGCCAGTGATATCGCTCAGCGGCATGGGTGCCTGCTGGCGTGCAAGGTCCTGAGTTCAACCCCCAGTACCCACAAAAAAAAAAAAAAAAAGTGGAATGTCTACATAAAATTTTGGAATTCTCTCCTCTTCACAGAAACATTAAATAACTTATGTGGTAAATTATAAGTTTGGATTCATATAAGGATAGAATCATAGACGTTTATTTCACACATCAGGTTATAACCCAATGAGGATTTATTTCGTTTCCCACGTGATTTCACACATACTGATCATTGGAAGCTCTTTCAGTCACTTTCTGTGTCTTTTGACTTACCACCATCTTTGTTTTAGTTGTTATTTGATGGTTTGTTTGTTTGCTTTTAACACCTTCTGGCTCTGCACCATGCTCCAGGCTCATCTCATGTGTTTTGTGTCCCAGTCCTAGAATTAGCTATTTCTCTAAGGATCCTTGGTTCTTTTCACTGCTCAGTAATATTAAAACCAAGAGCTGAGCACTGGGCTGATATGAATTTGCAAAGTGTTTTCAAGGGTTGTCCATTTTATAATATGTATATCTCAGGATTTTATTCCTTTTCATTGCCAGGTAATATTCTCTTTTATTTATATATAGCAATCCCCTCTTCTTTGCAGTTTTGCTTTCTGAAAAAAAATAAAAATCTCCAGAAATAAACAAATGAAAGGTTTTAACTTGCATGTTGTTTTGAGCAGGGCAATGGAACCTTAAATCATCTGGCTTCATCCCACCCTGGATGTGAACAACCTTTTGTCTAGTGGCCACACTGTAATTCAGGTAACAGCTAGCTGAGATATCAGATAAGGGTCATCATATTTCAGTGCTTGGGATGAAGTAACCTTTATTTTACTTAATAATGGATCCGAAGTCCAGAGTAGTGAGGCCAGCTATTTCTGTGTGTCAAAGCCGTGAAGTGGCTCCTTTGTGTGATACAAATATTCTTGAATTAATAAAGAAAGAAAAGAAGATAAACATATGCTAAGGCTGCTAAGATCTACAGTAAATTATTGTTATAATCTCTTAACAACCATGCCTAATTCACTGTGTCCAATTCATAAATGAAATTTTATCATAGATATGTATGTATAGGGCAAAACAAAGTATGTGTAAGATTTAGTACTATCATTTCAAGTATTCACTGGGATCTTAAAATTTATCCCCTGTAGATAAGCGGGATTATTGTACTTGTTATTGTAGGGGTATCACTGCTTTATGGCCCTTTTATTTGCAGAGCGAGGAAATACATGTATATGTGTGTCTGCATATTTCCATACAGATGCTAGATTAAACGCAAGCATACTGATGTCTCCGGCTCTACTCCATTACTGGATGATCATCCCAGGCCTGCCAATCCCCTTGCTTGTCAGTAACCTTTCATTTCAACAGCAAGAACCTTTGTTCCTCCCACCGGCCACCCTTTCATTTGTTTGATTCAAGTACACATATGGAGCAGTTTCATACTTGTCAAGCTGTACCACTGTAGGAAAATAAATCAGCTAGAATAGCGTGTTCATATAAAGTTTCTTCAACCTTTAGTCTTATAGTATTAGAGTCTCCACTCATTTCCAATGTTACTTATGGCAGGAGCCTCTCCTCCCCATTTCCTTTAGTGAGGCAGTTGCACATATTTGTAATAGTCTTGGATTATGTTGTCACTGTCTGAATTCTATTCTAGTATCCCTTGACCTCGTAAAGCTTTTTTTTTAAATTTGCATATATTAAGATTCACTCTGTGCAATACAGGTCTGTGGAGTTGGACAAATGCATAGTTTAGTGGACCCACCATTATGGCATCAGAATAATTTCCTGGTCCTAAAAATTCCCCTTTGTCTCATTTCTGAAACAGAAGTAACCACTGAAGTGTTTACATTTCTAGAATTTTGCCTTAGCTGTAATGTCACAGAAGTAGACAGCTGCAGCATTTTCAAACACTCATCTGTGGTTTCGCATGCTTTAATTTTTCATTAATCATGGACTGGTATCCCATTTTGTGGATATACCACAGTCCATTTATTCACTCACCAATTCAAGGACGCCTTAGTTGTTTCCAGTTCTTGGAGATCATGAATAAAGCTCTGTCAATATTTATATGCAAGCATTTGTGCAGATAAGTTTCCATCTCAATTGAGTAAAACCTACATATAAGATTACTCCATTAGATAGTAATATTTAGCTTTATAAGAAACTGCCAAACCCTCTTCCACAATGTCTGAGTCATTTTGCATCCTGCCCATAAATGAACGAGATTTCCTCTTGCTTCATATCCTTCGCAGCTTTTAGTACTATCAGTTTCTGTTTGTTTTTGCTTTAATCTCAGTCATTTTAGTAGGGTACACTGGTACCTTGTTGCTTTTATTTGCAAATCAGTTATAATTATATGACATTGGACATGATTTCATGTTTATTTGCCATCTGCATATCTTTTTTTGATTAAATGTCAACTCAAATCTTTTGCTTATTTTTAACTGGGTTGTTTTCATATCATTATTAAGTTTAAGAGGTCTTTACATATTTTGACTTTGCATTACTTTTTAGATAAGTTTTGAAAACATTTTTTTCCAGTCTGTGGTGTGTGTTTTCATTTTCTTAATGGTGATTTTCACAAAGTGGACATTTTTTTATATTTTAATGAAGTCCAACTTACCAGTATTCTTTCTTTCAAGGATAGTGCTTCTGGTGTTATTTAAAGCTGCAGTGGCAAACCCAAGGTCATATGAAAGTTCTCAGCATTATTAAAAAAGATTTTTTATTAAAATACATAGCATTAAGGTAAACCAATTTTCAGTCTACAGCTTAATGAATCATTACAGAGTGAACATGTCCACTTAACTACGAAGCAGATCAAAATATAGCTGACAGTCCAGGGGTCAAATCTGACCTCCCATCTGTTTTCGTACAACGTTTTTCAATGGCTGGAAAACATAAGGATTGTCTTAACTCAAAAAATGTATGCAAAAGCTATATGAAATTCATATTCTAGTATTTATAAATAGTCACACTCTTACACTATAGGAGCACAATCGTTATTGCTACAGAGAACATATGGCCTGCAAAGACTAAAGCATTTACTATCTGGTCCTTTCTGGAACCTGGTATGGAATATCCCCCACTTCTCCACCTCCCCCCATGGCTGTTTGCATTTTACATCTATAAAACTACTTTTTGACATATATAAAAATGTACATATAGTTTGAAATATACACTTAATATATGATCACCATGTGCACATTATATAAGTAGGCTTCACCTTTCATATTTAGGTCTAGAATTCACTGATAATTATCTTTGTCCATGGATGAGGTAGAGATCAAAGTTTTTAAAAATTGGATCTTGATTTGATTCCTTCATATTTCAAGGAATGCAGCGCCCTTGTCAGACTGCATTTCAATGACATCTTTGTCATATATCAGGTGTATGAGCCCATTTCTGAATGTCCTGTTCTGTCCCTTTCTGCATCTATCCTTATTAAAATCTGCAGTTTTAATTACTGTGGCATTATATTCATCCTTTCTGCCTCATAAATTAATTGCTCCAACTTCACCTGGTTCTTCAAAAATATTTTTGCTATTCTGAGTTCCTATTAATTTCACGTAAGTTTCAGAGTCCATTTGTCAGTTTCCACTAAAGAAATTGATGATTTTTATCTTTGTAGAAAACATAGGGTCAAACAGGCTGATAAATATCTGCACCTGCTGTTGAGACCTGTGTGTGCCCAAGGGGCTCGTCAGGCTGGCACAAGGACATACAGGGTGCTGGGCCGAGGCGGGGGTTGGGCATGCAGAATGCTGCAGGCATGCTTCTCTGGTTGGGGCTGGGTCCTCAGGGGGGCATACTTCCTGTTGGGTTGTGGGAAAGCCTCGTGGAGTCAAAGCTACTTAGCAGGAGTCATGGCCAGCTGCTGAGAACTGCATGCCAATTTCTGGACCCTTCTCTCCTCCCGCCTCTTCTGTCCTCAGAGGGCTCACCCGTCCCCTCCACTCAGTGTTGTGGGTAACTTCCTGGGAAATGTGGCATTAGTCTGGGGAATCCTGGCATGTACTTTGCTCTCACTTTCCTCTGTGGGGGAAACTGGGTTGAGGGGCCCTCTCTCAGCACCACACTGTGCTATGTTAAAAAGGGGGTGATCTGAGTACGAAGAAACCGCGCTTCTCACCAACCCTCTTCAATGCATCCTCTCTGTGATGTTTTTGCTCCAACACTGTGTAGAATCATAGCTTGACTCTGGCACTTCCACACAGTTATTCTGGTTCATGTGAGGTTGTCAAAATTGGGGCTTCTATGAGGGCACGAGAACTTGAGCTTCCTATTCCTCCACCTTCCTCACATCATTATATTGTGTGTCTTATAAACATTTTAATGCCTGCAAAATCTACAGTGATGCTGATTTTTTATTTGTGATACTGATATATGATCTTTTTCTAATTTCTCATGTTTGGTTTTGGTACAAGTCTATCAATTTAATGATCTTTTCAAAGAAATAATAAATAACTTCATTGATTTTTTTCTGTTTCATTGGTTTCTGCCCTTATCATTATTCCTTTTTGTATTTCTTTTGTATGTTTTTTCATGACTTTTTGTAAAGCATGCTTAGAACCTTTATTGTTACTTTATCTTATCTTATAATATGTGAACTTAAGCTATGTATTTTTCTCTGTGGACAGCTTTAGAAATATTCCACATTTCAATATACTCTGTTTTCATTATTTTTTGAATAAAAATATTATCTAATTTCCATTTTTGTTTATTTATTACTCCAAGGTTTATCAAGAAGTGTGTTTTGTCTATTATTCAAATATTCAGGGATTTTATTTCAAGATTGATTCCCTTATGGTCAAAGAATATCCTCTGCATGATTTCAATATTTTAAAATTTACAGCAATGATATTAAGGCCCATTATATAATCTATTTTAATAAAGATTCCTGTGCACAAAGGATAATATAATCCAAAATTATATAAGCCTATATTACTAATCTCTTTAGATGAGAAGAAAGATGTATTATAATTTTTTTGTGTGTGTGTGGGTACCGGGATCGACCTCAGGACCTCGCGCACCAGTAGGCGCCTGTGCCGCTGAGCAATATCACTGGCCCTTTTTTCATATGTGGGTTCCGGGAGTCAAACTCTGGACCTCACGCTTGCCAGGCAGGCGCTTATGCCGCTGAGCCATCTCACCGGCCCTCCTTTGATTATTTTTAAGACTTCCACTTTGACTTTGGTTACAGCAGTTTTACTGTAATGTGCTAAACTGTAGATTTCTTTGTATTTATTCTGCTTATAGTTACAGAATCTTAAATTTGGTCTTGGTAGGTTTTATTAGATTTTGTGAAATTCTGAGCCTGAAACTCTGAGCATCTTGTCTGCCTTTTTCTTTCTCCCTCTCCTTTTTCCCTTGGGATTTGAATTGCATACATTTAGGTTTATTTTCATGCTTTACTTTTTTCTGCACATATTTCTCTTTCTGTTTCAATTTGTGTATTTACTATTGACCCATATTTTTAGTTTTTTAGTTGACTGTTAATTGGTTCTGTTTTAACCAAATTGCCATTGAACCCATCTGTTGAAATTATTTTACTTCTAGAATTTCCAGTGAACATTTTTGAATAGATTCTGGTTTTGCAATGAAATTTTCCTAGTATTTTCTTGACTATATGAACTAAAGCTTTTAAAAATTGCTTGTCAGATAATTTCAAATTCTGGAGTTCTATTGTGTATCTGGGGTTTTATTACATTATGGCTGCATCCACTTTCTCTTTTTTCTATTGACTTCTGGTCATGAGATCACCTTTTATACCATGCTTAGTTTTATTGTATTTTTTTAATATAGGAGCTTTGGGTGATTTATATTCCTCCAGATAGAATTGGATTTTCCTCTGACAGACACCTTGGGAAGACCACCTTGATTTAATCAGAAATTAAGATGTCTTGAGTTTGTGATTCAGATTTTGTGAGGATTGGCCTAGTTCCAGTTTACTCTTATTCTCAGAAGCCATTGAGGATCTCAGTGAAATGTTTGTGCCAAGATATCTCCCCTTCCTGGGGCAGGCCTTAAAATATTCTCTCTCTGTCTCTCTGGCTCTGTCTCTCTCTCCCTCTCTGTGTCTTTCTCTGTCTGTCTGTCTCTTTCTGTCTCTCTCTCTCATCTTTGAAAAATCTTGAAATTACTTAAATTTTTATTTCATTTTTCAGGCTCTTAAATTTCTCTTCCATTTTTCAGCCTCTTAAGAATTAACAAATGTCTTAAGAGAAAAATTCATGTAGAACATTTGGCTTGCTCTCCCACAGTACCTTTTTCTTCAGGATTTTGAGTTCTCAAACCTACTCATTTCTATAACTAAAGTTCAAGAAGTGGACGAATTAATAAAAGTATAATACAATCTCCAATCATTCGTCAAGCACAGTCAAGTATGGAAAATAGAGTGAATGGGAGTAGTTCGGGGAAGGAATTTAACAGGAGTACAAAGCTACTGAAGCATCACAAAGCCAAACAGGATGGGCGGGCAACATAGAGATTAGCAAATGAAAAGCTGCTGCTCCTTCAAGGTCCAGGAGAACAAAACGAAGAGGGGTTAAAGAGGCCAGGAGCCACACCTACCAGGAGGAAGCCAGAACCAGAACAGAGGCTCCTGACCCCAGTGGAGCCATGGGGAGATGCAGCCAGTGCCAAGAAGGGGAAGAAATATGATTCATTCCTCTAATACCTCTCATTTACCTGCCAGTGTCCTCTTTTGAATAAACCTGACTGGTAGATGAGAGAAGAACCTGAGAAATGTAAAATCAGCCCTCTTTGTGTAAAGCAGAGGAAAGGACAGTGAATCTACCTAAGAGCAAAAGGCAAATAAATGGCAAACGACTGGAAATGTCCTTTTGGACCCAGCTGGAAGGTTACAGCAGGAAGATCATTAGAACTGAAGACCCCCCCCATATCCCATTACTTATGTTAGACAAAAAGATAAAGAAAGTTTAAAAACAGCTTTGCTAGGGACAGTGAGATAGCTCAGTGGCATAAGCGCCTGCCTGGCAAGCAAGAGGTCCTGAATTCGACACCCAGTACCCACAAAAAAAAAAAAAAGGCTTTGCTGGTTCAAAGGTTTTTCTACCTAACCAAGTACAAAACAATTGTGCATTAAAGAAACCATTTTAGCAGAGGCAATTTCGTGGGTCCTGACCATGATATTTTAAAATAGAATGGAATGGCATGGGACAGAATGCCATCGGTGGCGCCATAACACAGAGGGACTTCGGGAGATAGTATTTGTTCAGAAAGTTTTAAAACTTGGCTATGTAGGTAAGTTATTTTAAGTTGGTTTCATTCCACTGAAGGGGAAGCAGACAGAGATAATTTCATTTAAGAATAGCAAGTCAAGACCTTTTGAAGAACAGAGAGAGAAGAAAAAAGATTAAATGCTCTTGGAAAAAAATTTTGAAGTGGCAAGTGAAATGCAAATTTTAAATATTCCCCAGCTAGTCAATAAATCCTTACAAATGGGTGGATTGTTCATCAGAATTGAAATAAGCCCTTGAACTTTGATTTTTCATTATTCTGGGTGCATGCTGTTTAGAGAATCTTTAAATTTAGGCCATCACCTGTGTTGTGAAACATCTGACAGAAGAAACAAATTACCTCCTCATGGACTCCTCTCTGCTTCTTTCATTTTTCTTGGTTATTCAAAATGAAGATAACAATGACCCCCCTCCCTGGGTCTTCATCAAGTGTTTTTGGCTGGGATAAGTGTCCCTAGTCAAAAGAAGGGTTTAATTTCTGGGAAGCCAATTTTAGTTGTTTTGATTAGGCAATTCTGTGATAAAAGGAGTAGGTGCTGCGTATGAGTGGAGCCAGCTGTGCCTCCTTTGTTTGTGGCAGAGATGTTTAGGAAGGAGGCCCAGGAAACTGATGACCGGGCTTAGGATGTAGATGGCATGGAGGGCCCAGTGCTCTTCCTAGATCCCAAACTGTGATTGCTACCATTACTGACAAGAGGGCTTATTCTGATATTTTACTACTTTTGAAAGATTTAACAGTTGGGCCCATTTAGGGTAAGACAGGGAAAAGCAAATTATGCTCATAACAAGGGTGTGTTGACCTGCAGTTCCTAAGAGGTCAGAGTTGGAGCTGGTGTCAAACACAGCTTTATTAGATGATTTGATAAATCCACCAGGACCTGGTCTCTTCCACTCTATTTATTTACTTGGAGCTTCTTTCCATAGCCATCAGCTTGGAATAAATGGAGAGCCTCCTACTCACAAAGAACTTGGACTAGCATTGGGACTCATTCTCTCTTTTGGTCTCAGCTTAGTGGAGGAGAAAATGACAAGGGTCCCTTTCCAGGGACTCCTTGCAAAATCTTTTGAATTCATCATGGTAGCCTGGTGCCTGGTTTGACAGGGGTTACATCCTCCACAGAGCTCCATGCAAAATAAGTGGGTCCCAAAAAGAGGAGGAAGGAGCATCCTTCATGGGGAAATGAAGATATTTTGAGAACAAGACCACGGAAAGGAAGGTGGTTAATGTACACAAGATGAAAATGAATACCTGCTTGGCATGGAAGTCAGCCTCTATCAGCTATGGTGTCAGGTGTTCATGATGTCAGATGGGATTTTTGTATGTTTCTCCAGTTCTTATTATTATATATTTGAGTGTATCAGGAAGCCCTGGGAAAAGTGTGGAGAATATTTCTGGCCTCAAAGGAAGGGAAACAAGAGTGTTACTATACACTGCTGGGTACTACGACTTAGTTTTGAAAAAGTTAATTTCCTCTGCAAACACTCTCCCTTTGAGCTTTACTGAGGGAATACCTATGTTAATTAGATCAATTTAACCATTCCTCAGTGTATACCTGTATGAAACATCATGTTGCACAGGATAAATATATACAATTGTTAATTTGCACTTAAGATGCACATGCACATATTATAATAGTATTTTTTTTTTTTTTTGTGGGTACCAGGGGGTCGACCTCAGGACCTCACACGCCAGCAGGCGCCTGTGCCGCTGAGCGATATCACCGGCCCTTTTTTTCGTATGTGGGTTCCGGGAGTCGAACTCGGGCCCTCTCGCTTGCCAGGCAGGCGCTTAAGCCGCTGAGCCATCTCACCGGCCCTATAATAGTATTTTGACTGTCTGTACATTGATGACCCTACAAAGAAAATACTGCCAAGAAAACTAAACACCCCTTTGGAACTTTCCCAATAATCTTCCTTTCTTTCCTAGAAATATTTTCCAGAATTTTTTTTATTCCTACACCTTTGTTCTTATTTCAACTGAAACTTGTATGAATCTCTAAGAAACATGCATTATTACTATAAGGAAATAATGTGGAAAATGCAAGAAAAGGTAATGGAAGATAAATCTCTCGAGATGGAAAAATATTATCATCTGCTGACCAGAGAAGCATTCCAACCATGAGGCTTGTAAGTTAGCCACCTTTAAACCTGTCAGAATTTTTGAAACCACTTTACCTTGAAAACTTTTCTCCAGCATTAGTATCTATCTAGTTCTCATGGCCATTGAGGCACTTGGATAATTAAAAATAGAAGTCTACATGGCTTTGGAACTTAAGATGTATTGTCTCCTCCCTTGAGCCTCCTGGCATAGGGCAGTAACCTCCTGGCAGTTGTGCCAATGTTAAATCAGACTATAGGAATTAGGCTCTTTGTCAAATTGCAATAAAATCTCCATTCTCCTCTCACTTCTCTCTCTTTCATCAGTTTGACAACTCATATCTGCTGATAAGTAAGTAATCAGCTTTCCTGTTGTCTCAGTCTGCTTGCTGTGCCACCAGCCAGCCTGTGAGTAGTCCTGGCACTTCTGCAGGCTTCCTGACACTGTTCCTTAACACACACAGATCTATACTTGCAAAAACCTCCTTAAAGGAGGAGAAAGCGTGGTTGAAATGTTTGAGTAGCTGGCACCTTTTCTGTTTCTTCAATTCAGTTTCTGTTTTCTTGTACACATTTAATTTTTTTTTCAGTCAACACAACTGAACTGACATTTATTGAGCAATTCATCCAACAGCAGAAAACATACTTTTCAAGTATGCATGGAACATTCACCAAGATATAGACTATTTTCAGCCTTAAAACAAACCTTAATAAATGAAGAAATGAAATTATACAAAGTGCATTCTCTCATCAGATAACATAATTAAACTAGAAACTGAAAGTAGAAAAATATCTCTGCAAGGGACCCATCTCCTTGTCTCCTTCTATCCTTTCTTTATTTTTCTCTTAGTTTGTACTGTGCCTTACTCAAAATCCCCAAAGACTGGAAAATGAAACTAAGAAACAAAAATCTAAGTATTTTGTGAATCAAATAGGAAGACATAATGGAAACAAAAAAATATTTTAAATGAAAATAAAAACACAACATATTAAGTTTGTGAGACACAGCTAAAGCAATGCTTATATGTAAATTTAGAGTATTAAATGCTTATACTAAAATGGAAGAAAAGTTTCAAATAAAAAACCTACTCAAACCAAATGGCTAGGAAATACAGTCATGTTAGAAAGGCAACCAGTGAATGTTAAGACCTTACATTTGCAAATATAAAAATATCAATCATGGTTATTCGTTTTTCAATTGTGAGGGTAAATAGAGGAAATCCTACACACATATAGGCATGAGAAACAAACTACCAACAGAGGAAGTGGATTTAGAATTTTTGTCCGCAAAACAAAATTCCAGAAGCCAATATGTAATAAATTAGAAGAAAAAGCGATATGACCCAATTATTTTGTATTATGCAAAATTATCAGGTGTGTATTGGCAAATAAAAGTCAACTCACACACGCGAAGTTTCAATTCTGAAACTAAATTGACGGATATCAAAATAACTGCCTTCCTAATTCAAACAGCTGACTTTAAAAAACTATCAAATATAAGCAATGATGTATTTTCTCCTTTTGCACATCGGGGTAAAGAAATTATATTGGGACATTCCTGGAAGATTGTCCCCTCTTTATCTCATTCCTCTATGCAATGACTCACTCTTCAGTTCAGAATTTCCTTCGAAGTAAGCAACGTTGGGGTTGTGATGGTTAATTTTATTTGTCAGCTTGACCGGGTCACAGGGGCCCATGTCTTTCATCAAATGTTATTCTGGGTCTTTCTATGAGGCGCTTATCATTTAAGTATGAAGAGCAAATAAAGTAGGTTGCTCACTTGTACATCGGTGAGCCTCATCCCATGAGTTGAAAGCGTGATGGAAGAAAAATGTTAACTCTTGAGCAAAATGGAATTCTTCCTGCCTGTTAACATTTGTGCTGGGGCATCATTAGTTTTGTTTTAGTTTTTTTTTTTTTTCACACTCCAACTAAAACAGAGTCTTGTTTTGTTTTTTTAATTTTGAGCCTCAAGCCTGACAGTTGTCATACCAAGCCTTAGCTCACCTGCTCTCCAAGCTCTGAGGACTGAAGATTGTTGGCTGCAGATTTTGAGACCTGTGAGCCTCCGTAATCATAGGAGCCAACTCCACACACACACACACACACACACACACACACACACACACAATCTTCCTCTACTGGTTCCATTCCTCACCCTGATGGGGGTGTTTCCACTGGAAGCTTAAAACTCAAAGCTCAAAATGAGATCCTGGGGTCTTAGATCTTAAAGAAAGTCAGAGTTATTTTAAAGGCTGTTATCTTTTTCAAAAAAGAAAGACCCAAGAAATCTTTCGAATACACCTTTGCTTTTCATGCGAGCTATGCAAGGCAATCCATTTTATTCTGATCTTGCACTTGCTTTGCTCCCTCTCAACTTTAGAAACATGGGTATTCACCTCCCTGGGAGAATCTTTGTCTAGTTCTGTGCAGCTGGACACCATTAGCCTGACCTCTCCTTTTCTCATTAAAAGCAGTGTGCATTGGCTATGAGGGAGGAGCTGGTCACAGACAGAAAGGGCAACCAGCTATTCTTCCATTGAGAGAGAGAGAGAAAGAGTTCGTATGAGTATTCTTCTCTAGAAATGTGTGCAAAGTCTCCATCACTGTGACCACAACCACAAACTCTTCTGCCTGGGATGGAAGTAGTGTTTATTAGTCACTTGCCCATCTCTGGGACACAGTACCTGACATTCACAATTTAAAAGAGGACTGGTTTAATTTGATTCACTGTTCAGGGGTTCAGTCCATGGTTGGCTCCCAAGGCAGAAACATCATGGCATAAAAAAGCTGCCTACCTCTTGGCAACCAGGAAGCAGAGGGAAAGGGGAGAATCCAGGGTGCAAGATACACCTTCCAAAGTCACAACCCTAGTGACCCACTTCTTCCAATCAGGCCCCTCCTCCTAACAGCACATTCAGATATGAACTGATTTATGGATGAATCCACTGATGAGTACAGCACCACGATGATCCAATCACCTTCAACCAAGCCCCACTTGTGAACATATGAGACTTTAGGGAGCCTGCTAGATCTAGACCATAACACACTATCTATATGCATTTTTATCTGCTTGGGTAGGAAATACTGTTCACATGCATTTTTGTCTCTGCCATTGGACAAGACCACGATTTTCCCCATGGAGGTAATTCTGAAATTGATCTGCACGAGGTGAGCATGTAGCATGATGGTGGGTGCTGAATGGATGACAAATTGAAGAACAGGAGATTGGATGTTGGGAATGTTGAAAATCCCTCGCTATGTCTCCTCAGTCCTTTTGCAAAAAGTGCCCTCCAGATAATGTGCTGTGAGAAGTGGGAGGAAGGACAATGAGCTCTACGAGTGAACATTTGGGTTTCTAGGTACAATCTGGGTAGTGGGTTCCAGGATCTATCCTTGTGGCTGGTGTGGGGCCTTCTGAGACGCATGCATTTTTCATGAGCAGAGGCAATACCCAACATTATGATCTCCTAAGAGGAAACTCTTTTCTCTTTCTTTTTATGAAGCAATCCACTTAGATTTAAGGAAATCTTCACCTGTTCTTTTTCCGGGGTATTTTTCCAGTGTTACTCAGCAAGTCCTGGAGGGTCAGAAGGCTGCAGCAGTGGTTTTAAAACTCAGAAACAGTGTTTTCTGTAGTGAGGCTGGCCTGGCACAGGGTCAGCAGGTGGAGAAGGGGCCCAGGTGTGGTGAGTTCTGAAGTAGTTTCCTTCTCTTCACCTGAAACTTTCTGACTTTTGACCTTGCTCCCCATCTCAGATTCTAGGCAGACTATTTCCAACAATCTTCACTCTGCCCTTGAGTTTTTACTTAAAGAAACAAAGACAGCTCTGCAGAATGTTCTGTGTGTGGAAGAATCAGCATTCTATTTAGAACAAAGATTTAAATCCAAACCACAGATGAACTGAGGCCTTGGATTTGATCTTGTCCCTGTGGGGTCTCTTGCCTTCATTCACACTTTTGCCCTACCTCATTGCTGGCTCACGGGCTATGTCACTTCCTATATGTCACTTTTAACCTCTGGCCTAACTTTTGATGAGAGTTTGTTCAAAAAAATCTAAACCCTAAGCATATGATACAACATTGAATTTCCAAAAAGGTTTAGCAAAAACTAAGGAGGAGAAAAGAAAATCAAACATAAAGAAGACACAAAGCAAAGAAGTCATTCAACTTTGATTCTTTATTTAATCCTTTATTGATTCAGCAAGTGCTTACTGACACCCACCAGCTGCCAGGACCCGGAGCCTCACAATGACCACAAGCTCCTGGCTTCCCGGAATGTACACGCAGCCAACGGTCCGGCTCGTAGTACAGATGCGTGTGAGTTCCCACTATGCACTGCTTCCAGGAAAGTAAGTTACTCTTCACATCCATACCATTTTTCATGCAAAAACAAAAAGGTTGGGTAGAAAATGCTATCCAAAACTTAGAATCGAATGCTAACTGCTACCTAAGAGTTATGATTCTGATTTCCTTTATGGTCCTCTCGCTGATTGCTCACTACTTTTCATTGTTGACTGTGGGATCCCCCAAATCCTGGGCATTACATTTCAGGGGGTGGGAGCGCTGTTCCCCTTGTCAGCTGAAAATTTGGGGCTTTATCATTAACTCCAGAGATACTCAGATTTAAGACCACTGGCAAATAGTAAAGGAAGTGTTTAAGTTGACAAAAAGGAGGATTTGAGGCTAGAAAGAATAGGAGATAAATTAGTCTTGAGGGAAACAGGCAAAGCTAAACCTCAGAACCAGTTCTTCCTGAGATTTTAATCCTCCGTGTGTGTGTGTGTGTGTGTGTGTGTGTGTATGTGTGTGTGTGCGTGTGTGTGTGTGTGTGCGTTAAGACAGATAAGACACAGAAGCCATATGCATTTTCCTATTGTGTATTGCATACTGAAATAATAGATTCAAATTGCATAAACCATGCTGTGAGGATAGAATCTTAAAAACTACACCTGCATTTGGAGGAGCCTGGATTCTTTGATCATTCTGACTATACAAGCTTTTCTTTATAGATATCTGCAATAGGCTGGGATTTTGAACCAGGTATATACAGGGAATTGGGTACTAGAAAATGACCGTCCTTGGGTTCTTAAGCACTAAAACAAATAAGGATGGGATAACTTCTGTCCACACTTCCACATGATGATTCTCAGATTACCAATAAGAAGGTTTAGTGATAAGCTCACCATGGGAAGTGACCCCTGGAAGCACTGACTGGTTACCGGACCTGACAGGACAGATACGATTCCCATTACCCACGATGTGGAGAATGGATGTTGTTCTTGGCTGAATTTTACATGTCCTATCTAATTCCTTGGGACCTCCATGCAGGCCAATTTCCCTTTGTACAAATATGATAAAAATGCAGTGAATGTGTAACTTGAGATAATGACAGCACTAAGAAGGGTAGATTAATGATCTCCCTGCACCTGTAGAGAGCCCAACACCACTTTTTTCATCCACTTCTCAATCCCCTCTAAGCCATAGCTTAAGAAGATTTATATTTTGTCAAGTATTATCTATCAGTCCTGGAGAGCTCTGCCATCAAGATGGTACTGGGGATATGTGTGCCCAAGTACATACAGATGTCCCCGACTGGCAACAGAATGACATCAGTTGGGGACTGCAGGACTGTGGACGAGCAAGCATTGTATCAGAAATCATTATTTTCTTCATCTTATTGTGTATGTAAATTTTTTAGTTTTTTTATATAGTGAACTTACACTTTTTGGGAAATTAACAAACATTACCCTCATGAACATGAGAAATTTAGAGAGAGAATTCACAACCTTCTCACTGAGAGAGAGTTGAAATAATTATAAGTGCTTACTTTGGAGAAAAAACTCTTAGATGGCCATAAGCAGTAACTTCATGAAATGAAAAGACCGGTGATGGAGAATGGAGATTGGATTCCGACAATGTCAACTCAGAGAGCTGACCTCACCAGGAATGTTATTATAAAAAGCTAACTGTCACACAAATCAGTGTTCTTATGTAATGGAATAAGAATCCCAGAGAAGTGGAGAACTACCCATCACTAGATGTATCCAAGATAATGAGTGACTTTTTGGAGTCAAATGCAATATAAGAAAAGAATATTGTAAGTTGGCTTCTATTATGTGTTACAACTCATGGTATCTTAAATTGTTTAACACTTTCCTCAAAGAGGTGGGCATTACTAGCTGAGTTATAGTGACAGATAGAAAGTGATAAACCAACTCCACTAGCTGAAACCCACCTCCACTAGCCTTTCCAAAATACTTTGCTTCTAAAACGAATGCAAAGATAGGGAGTTGTACTGGTTTTCTGCAAACGAGTTGCTTACCCAGGTAATTTTCTAAGTTTGAATGCTGAAGCCATGTCATCATAAAAGGTTGACTCATATTTAACCCTCACCCTGATATTTTCTGGCTATCTGATATTGAGCAATTTATTTATCTTCTTTGTACCTATTACTTTTATCTGTATACTGGGAAGGTACTCATACTTACCTTGTCCTTGTCGCTAAACTGTGAAAAGCAGCACGATGCCATGCTGTCAGCAAATTTCAGCTAGTAATTCTACTAGTAATATTTGTGTCTAAGAAAAAAGAAACTGCCAATGATATCAAATAGAAAACATCTAATCACAGATCTACATCTATACCGTTCAGTTAAAATGTTTGTGACGTCTCATGAAGGCTCCGGGGCCATGTCTGCTTGCAATCCTCACTCCAGCCCCCGGGGTTGGCCTGATGCTCCTACCCTCAGTTCCAGACAGATCATGGTCAGGATGGGCAGCCGAGCAACTGTTCTGCTTCTCTCAGTGACCATGCTGGTACATTCCACTGCCTTGTAGGCTGTGGAGGTGGCCTGCAGATCTCAGCACCCCCATCCACCCACCTGGCTGGAACGGGTGACTTCTGGGTGTGAGTCCCCCATTGATGAGTTAAACCTCATCCTCTGTGCTCACCAATATGAGGTGGAAAAGCTGCTAAGCTGGCCCACCCAGGACTATGAAGTTGCCCTGTTCAATGCTGAGAAGAAGGGAGGAGTATGGCTGGTACTTCTTCCGTGCTTTCCCTAACCAGGGAACAGAAGTCAGCATGCTGCAAAAGGCATCATATTTGTGACTTACCACTGTTTTTCTTTTTTCTTTTTTTATCTTAGAAAAAAAAATAACAATAAAACAGAATTTCAAAACGGGTTAGTAGGAAAGTTACAATAATTAATAAATTGCATATTGTTGTCTTCATAGTAGTTATTCAGAGTACAAGATATAGGCATGATATCTTGTCCAAACAATATTAGCACAAACCTTCCTTGTCAATGAACTAAGAGAAACTAGCTGTATAACTATCTTAACTATCTTGTAAAATTTTTTTTTCTTTTTCCCTTCCTCCTTTCCCCTTTCCCCCATCATGATTTGTCTTTTCTTTTGAACAGTTTCTTTCCAATTCACAATATCTATTGTACATTTTGGATCTTATTTACTCGTTCAGTTTCTCACATTTGTGAGACAATACGATGTTCACACATATGGGTCTGATTTATTTTGCTTATGAGTATAGTCTCAAGTTGCATCCATTTACCTATAAAAGTCCCCAGTTTATCCTTCTTTATGGCTGAGAAGTACTCCATTATATAAAAAAAACATCTTTTTTATTCATCCCTCGGTTGATGGGCATTGGGGTTGTTTCCAAGATTTAGCTATTACAAACTGTGCTGCTATAAACATGGGTGCACATATATCACTGTTTACCACCATTTTTCAAGATATATACTAAGAGTTACAGAAAAAAAAAAAAACCCAAGGTTTAGACACATATGAAACAAAGAGCACCTTTGGGACTATTTGAAGTTTACTAACAAATAAACTATTTACAAATATTGGGCTGGGAGAAAAGGAATTCCAGGAGTTAGGACACTGACCTGGGATTAAAAGCAGGGACACTGTTACAACTCCCCGGGGAACCAGTGGGGAGAAAGTAGTTACCAGACCCAAGATGGAGAAATCTATATGTAGAAAGCCTCCCTGAGAGGAACAAGCTTCCAGCTGAGGAATACAGAACGCTTCAGTAAATTTTTCTTGGACAGAGCTACAAGCTTTAATGCTCTGACCAAACCCTCCTTTCACAGGGCTCCTGAGCCCACATGAAGGGACGGAAACAGCACCCATAAACTGTGCACGGCAGAGAACAGAAGTGGGAAGAGTAGATCCAGAAAGCAACCAGAAAACCATCCATGCACAAATGATTACGAATACAATTCCGCATTGTAACTGCTTAACTCATGAAGATCTGTAAGAAATGATGCAAGAACTGTGAGTAAAACTTTAGGAGTCAGAGCAAATGCATACTCGCCCCTTCATCCAAATCTTTCTTAGAATGTTCCTGCAAAAAGAATTGTTTCTCCAGGAGTGACGGAGGGTTAGCAAGACCAGTTTCCTGCATGACCAATGGATACTAAGTGACCCACAGGAGGACCAGAGATACACGGCTTCCGAGTCATCACTGGACTCTGCCAGCACTTGCCTGGCCCTCCCAGCCTGGCCCTGCCTGACTCCAACCTTGTGCCTGAGGTGATCCTCTCACTCAAATGGAGTCCTCCCTCCGACTGAGAAGTGAGTCCACCCCACACCCTCACAGATTCTTACTACCCTACTTTTACCTGGCATACTCACACGGTAACTCCCAATCATTGAACTTCATACTCTAGCCAGCTAGCCGCCCAGCTAAGCACTACAGAGGGCAGCTTTTGTTGGTTACAATGCAAGACATTATGATGAAAAGCCTCTGCGTGTCTTCTTGTTCCTCCCAGTATGGTCTTTTGTCTTCTACCCTCAGGAAATGGTCATTTGGCTCCATGAACACACTCCATAGATTGTAATGTTATTATGGTCATAACTTTGGGCTTTATGATATAATCTTATGATCTTACACCTCTGCCCCTCCACCATGACATTATAGGGCAGAAATTGGCCATTTGATGTCTTGCACGAGATCATACTCCCATGGCCATCCTCCTTGGACATTATAACGCGGTTTCTAATGACTTAATATATTATACCATGGCTTTCTAGTCTCCAATTTGGGCATTTCAGTTCTATCTGCTGATCACTGTCCTTGAGATTGAGTCTTAATAAACAGATGAGCACCTGGGGTTTAACTTTGCCCATTTCTGTCTTGCTTTTCTCCCTCTGTGCTACTTATTTTGTCCTTTCAGCAGGCCTTGTGCCAGAGCCTGTGTGAATTATGACAATCTGCAAAATGTAAGACTTGAGCATGCTGATAAGTTTGATTTTTTTTTTCAACTCCAAGAAATGAATAGAACAATAGAGTTATCTATCTGCAGGACACAGCTATGAAATGCATTTCCTTAAAATATCAAAATGTCACTGTAAGATAAAGCATCTAGACTTTGTTCAATTCATCAAAATTCTCCCTTCTTCTTTAATTTAGTGGAAGAAAATGTCAAATGTGGCCACTGCCTCCTGGATCAATATTACACTTCAGCACACCATAAAAAAGAAATTTGCAGAGACAAAATGTGACAGTCACTGGTGTCTCCTTTTTCCTGTCTGTGGTTCTCTGGTGCTGATGATCTGTAACAATTAATTAAGAGAACTCCAGGATATTGACACAAGCAGCACAACTACCAGGGGCTCTCCAGCCTCCAAAACTATCTGATAATGGGGAGAAAGGACACAGTTAATCAGCGCTGCACTATGGCTTGAGTTATCATTTCAGCCTTGACTGAGAAGTTTTAAAGCATAATTTCTCCAACCTTGAAGTAAAATAAATGTCTTCAGTTTTGCTTTTTATAAAACTTCCTTGTTAAAATCATTAATGTAGGTGACCTTGTTGAGATGCAGTAGAAGTCACAAGAAAGGTGCAAATCTACATGCCCGTTACTCAAGCCCAGTTGTACATGTGTCATGTTCTGCTCAATTTCTGCATATTATGGCATTTAGTACTTCCATGAGGAAGAAATGAAAAAGCACTTAAAGAGAAGACCTGTAATGCACCTAGAATTCTTTAACAAAGTAGAAGAATAAACACCTTTTTCTTAACTGAAAACATCAAAGCACACAAATTTATTCCTCTAGAGGAAGAAGACTTACAAAACCAGCTTCATCCAAGATCAGTAGTAGGGGCCATTACACAGGCATCTTCTTCCACTGTGTCCTCAGCCCTGAAGGGAGGACTCCCACCTTCCCAGTAAGGAATTGAAAAACTGAATCAAATGCAAGAACATAATTCTTGATTTCCCCTCAAAGAATTTGAGTGAAAATCCTATCACGTGGTCAAGGGGTAGGTGTACTCCTGATGGAAAAGGTCTGCTTACTGTACCAAAAGGACAATGAAAGTACTTTGGTTATGAAGTCCACAACACTGCTGAAGATGAGGGCTGGGGGGTGTGGGGAGTAGATCCTCAAAGGAGAAGAGTAACAAAATCTCTTGGTGGTACGACGTCAGCAGAGTATGTGGACACCCTACCAAAAACAGGAGAGGGGGCCTTTTCTTCTTGGATTTTCACTGTTAGAAATATGATATCAATTCTCATAAGCTTACTAGTAATATAGCATCTATCCAAGATCCATATTAATCCATAAGTAATTCTGTATACTAGCATTTCCTGACTCAGAATAGTTCCATTTGCATTTTTTAAATTTTACAATGGTATCAAAGCTATTGCTTTGTATTCAACAGAAGCCATCCTTGGTATTTTGAATGTTGACCTTTTCCTGAGCTAGCCTTATGCAGTACAATCCTCTCTTGGAAAGCTGGGCAGTGGCAGTGAACACAAGCTCCCAGTCAGCACTGCAATCAGGAGACTCTGGGTGGGGGGGGTGCTCAGCCAGGATATTTAGCAGGCTAGGTATACTAAGTGCATATTTCCATTTATGATGTTTTCAACTTATGATGGCCTTTTCAGGATGTAACCCCATCAGAAGTCAAGGAGCATCTCTTAAATGGCCTTCCAGTGAAATGGTTTCAGGAATACCTGTGGAACATACAGTAGTTGATTACTACCGATGAGAATGCATGATGGTGCTAAATCATCTGTTGGAAACTGAGCACCATTTTTTGTCTTCTACTTTTCTTCCTGGCCACCTTGAGATGAACAGACCTCCTCAATCACATAGTCCCACCATGATGCACTTTGTTGCTACGGGTCCAAAACAATAGGGCCAAGTGACCAGGGACTAAAACCTCTGAAACCGTGAGCCAAGAGAACCCTCCTTCCTTTAAATTGATTATCTCATTGTACTCACATAAGTATCATTCTACCAATTGTTTTCACCTTTCTTTATCATTATTCTTTGATATCTTACAAGCTGGCTTCTGCCCCTCTTCTACCTTCACTTTTCTAAGAAATTTTAATTATTTATATTCCATCTTTGGTAGCTTCCAATAATTATGTTAGTTGCTATCTTCCTGGAGTTTCCCAAATCTTTAAGTGTATTTTATTTTTTCCTGCTTTACTGAGGTAGCATTGACAAATATCTGAATCTGTTTTAAATTGCAGTAAGTAGATCTTACTTACAACACGGAGATGTATAGCAGGCATTCAATCAAATATTTGCTGAATCTAGATTTAATGGCAGAAGTTGTTGTTTTCAATCTTCCTCTTGACTTTATCTCAAATTTACTAGCTTTATGGCTGAACCAGCACATCAAACTAATGTTGCTACAAAACACTCCATAACTTTGAGTCCCATGTCTTTCTCTTGATTAAAACTGATAGCTCTGAATACACTCTTCAATGCAATTTCATTGAGATTGTTGCTAGTGTAACACAGTCCCTTTACTCATCCACAGCAAAGCTTGTTCTTCACAACTGGAGCAGTTTCCAGAGAAATAAACACATTGTGCATCTCAGGACTTCATGGAGGCCTCTCTCCTCCATGGCTTGTATGGAGGCGTGTCCGGTGGAAGCTCCTCTTTTCTGTGATATGAATGCATTTCTCTTATCATGGATGGGAGCAGATCTACCCTTGGTGAGGGTGAATTAATTAGGTGTACCAAAACATCCTAACAAGTCTATATTTCCATTTAGAGAAGATGAATTTATTCACCTGTGAAACTGCTCTTTGTAATTTTTTGTGAAGGAAGTAGCTAAAATAATCTCCCTCACTATTTTGTAAAATGCCTTTTATAATAGAAGATGGCTAGAATTGTGGACTAACAAGATTTAAAATCCGTTGACATTGGAATATCTTTTCTTTTGATTATTATTACTCCAGCTTACACCCAGGCCTGTGTTCCAAAGACACATTTGTATCTCCTCTTTCTCATACCTTCCTCTACTTTTTAGTAAATTGAGAGTAGAGAAATCAAAACTGTCCTTTAGGGTCTGATTTTCCAAAGGCAATAATGAAAAGAAAAGATCCATTTTCCAGGCAGTATACTGGGCCATTCGAGGTTTAGCCCCAAACACATTCAATAATGGATGTCATGGAGGAATGGAAACCATTACCAATGCTTAACACCTTGTTCTCAGGCAGAGCCTGAGGGATGGAATATGCAAGCCTCAATCCCAGTGCCCTGGATCACTGAGAACATCACCCCAACTGTGCAGCACCAACTGAACTCAAGAGCCAAACACAGGGACAGCACCCACAAGGCCAGATGGATAATGATCAAGCACAGAAATCTCTCTTGCAGTCAGCAATCATTGCATTCTTAGCTCTAGTTTTACATTGGGATCTTTGACAGTCAGGGACAGTTACAGAGAGTTCAAAATTGGTACTTAACTCATGTCTTCAGTGCTCAAAATTTACTCTAAATGCAAGAGTTTTACTTATCTATGCGAACAGATGTAAAACTTTATATTGAGGGCAATGGACAGTTAAAGAAGGTTCGTTTGTGCACATGGGCCTGGCATAACCAGACGTATATTTTAGAAAGAACTCTGGTGGTAACTTCCTTGGAAGAATGCCAAATCGTTAGAGTTCATTCATTGGAAACAATCAGTTTTCCTGAGTTCTTGCATCTCTGTTTAATTAAATGCCCGCTTCAAAGTACCAGCTCTGTGGTCAGCAATTCTAGTCCTCTGTGTGGCATTCAGGTCTATCTGATGCCTATTATTAGGCCTGGGAGAATCGCATGGTCCTATGCATGGGATTTCACAGAGGTCCAGAGAAAAGTAAGAGCTCAAGTCAAGACTCTGCGATTACATATCTTGTTCCCAGTCCTCTGGAGTCTTCACTACCACACATTTCCATCTATTTCTAAGGTAACTCGACTCTGTTTTGCTACAACAGTGGCCTCAACCTTCTCAATAATAGACTTGGGAATAAGTTCTCACAGCAAATAAGGCCCCCCATGAGTGACAAGGAGGAAAGAGGTGGTCAGGAAACACATTTCAGTTCAAAAGTTTACTGTTAACAATCATGTGGGTGAAAATAAGCTGAAAAATTCGAAAGGGCCTGTCACTGTTATTTCAATGCATGGCTTTTGGTAGATATAAATTCAACAGCTTACTTGTGAAAAGCCCTAGCCAGAATACCTCTCTTAGCTATCAAAACAATCAAGGAAAGAAGAAGTAGAAAAAAAAAAAAAAAGAGAGAAAATAGAAGGAAAAGAAGTATTAATTCTGATTCTATATCAAGTGTCAGACCATGTGATCATGTGATGGGAACTTCTGTGTATGTAATTTACTTATTGCCTGTTATAGCCCAGTGAACTCCATGCTCATATCATATTGATTTTAGATAAAAACCATCACAATAGTCAAAAGTGAAGAAGCAAGACAGGTTTTGTTGGAATCATGTTTAGCATAGGTGTCAACGTGAAATAATCCGGAAATATAAAACCCATCTTCTCTTTTTAGCCCTCAGAGAGAAGCTCTTTTCTCTAGCCCAGGAGAGAGGCTCCATCTCCTCAGTGGAGCTCTCTGTTACTGACCGCAGCGTAGATCTTGGTTCATTTAACGTGACTGCTCAGAATCTGCAACTCGGAGCTGTCCTCTCAGTGAAGCAAAGTTTCTCACTTTCACGGGTTCTTTGGCTACCACTGGCTCTGGGAATGAGCTTTCTTCTCCTTCTCGCAAATTCATCTTCCTTTCCTTTGTGGTCAGACTGTGTGCTTTGATCCCAGAAATGAGGGCAACAGAACCAAAGCTAAAGGATGAAATATAAGGGCCTTCCTGACACATCATCTCCTATCTCCTAGACACACTCTGCTGCCACACATGGAACTCCTGGCAGTCTTTTCTCTTGTCTGCAGAGATCCCTTTAACCCACTCTGTATCTGAGGGAAATTCCCTTACCTTTTTGACCACCCAGACATGGCTCTGTTACCCCCGGGGTACTTGGCATGGCTACTTCTGAGCAGCATTTAAGTTCTGCTCCCTGACCACACATTTGTCCCATTGCACAGTAGCTGTTCATGTCCAGGCCTGTGGATTATGAGCTCCTAGAGGGTAAGGTGCTTGTCATGTTGGTTTCAAATCTTGCACTTGTGGCATTCATTAAGTTTATCTCAGTGTCTAGGTAGGTGGATGCATGAAAGAGGCCACTGGTGACTCTGAAGAAAATCCAGTGTAGGAGAAATAGCAAAGAGAATCAGTGCTTTTGGACATTCTCAAAGCCTTGCATTTGGTGACCTGGCTGTTGCTAGGGCAACTCCTCACTTTCAGTTATTATTCTCTGGGTAGTAATGGATAACGGACATAAAATCCATTCTGTGGAATAGCAAACAACTACAGGTAGCTTGAGGCACTGCAACCTCAGACCCTTGACATAAATCAGACACTTTACACAATCACATCACTGTCACAAACACCTACACTGCCCACATATTCTTTTTATTCTAAAGTGTTCTCCACAATTAAATTGGCATGTACATTTGAATTCCAATAAATGCTCCTATACGGAAAGAGGGCGGTGAGGTTTAGAGCATTTGTTTAAGAAGAAATGATGGAGAATTAACTTTCAGACAAATGAGCTTTAACAACTTTGAGGAGGCAAGGTTAGGCAGTGCAAACTTTACATAGCAGGTAATCAATAAGTGCTCGTTTGTCTTCTCTTGTCCCCAAGAGGTTGTGGATAATAGAACCTAAGTCTATCTGTTCTAACAAGCGTTGCAGTTACCTCTGGTGAGAGCAGAAAGAAGTTGATGGAGTCTTAAGGGCTCTAGAAATCTGCAGTGCCCTCTCTGGAGAGCAGTATTTTTACTCCAGAGTCATGAAAGTGACCCAAAGTGACCCAACTGCTCAAAGAAATGAGAAGTCGCTGTTGTCCACCTTCTGTTTCTAGCTGGTTCTATGATGAGTACTTCTATACATGGAAGCAAAACTTTGTTGCAAAGTCAAGAACTCTGAAAGGGAATGTTTCCCCAGGTTTTCATGGAGAGGATACACTGAAATCAGGGCCTGCACCTCACTCAGAAGCCCACAGCACAGGGCCCCTGTGTCTCCTGACCACCTCTACTAGGCACTTTAGGAAAAGGGGAAGGAGCTGGTGTGGTTGCTCAGCAGTTTATATTCGTGCCCCCTGCCTACAAGCTTTGCTGACCAATAACCCACCTGTTCAGCCACAGAATCCAAAGCCAATTCACCCTCACTGCAGCCAGCCCGCAGCCTCCAGCACAAAGTATTTTGTTCCTTGTGAGTTTTAATTGTCTGATTGCATTTCTTGTTTCAGCTCATTGTGGGAAAAGCCACCCTCTAGTTTTAATATCTCTCTGTAATGACACATCCACCCACCACAGTCCAGGGCTGGAAGGGCAAGATCAAGGTCCCAGCAGATTGTCTCGGGAGAGCCCGCTCTCTAGTTCATAGACAGCTGTTTTCTCACGGTGTCCTCAAGTGGTGGGAAGGCAAGGAGACCACTGCATTCACGTTTATAATTTATAGAGGCACTCATTTTATTATAAGGGTTTCACCTCTGTGACCTAATTACCTTCCAAAGATCCCACCTCTTAATACCATCATGGTCAGGTTTAGAATTTCAACTTATGAATTTTGGAGGAGGGATACAAATATTCAGTCCTCAACACTTCAGTTCAAAATATCAGTTCTGGGCCCCAAATACTTTCAGAAACATTCCTACAGCTTGTGAGTGGTGTAATTTCCACGACATCATCCAAATAGGTTTGGACTTCAATGATGGCTCTTGGGATAGTTCAGGATGGTGTCCTAAAGACACGGTTTGTTCAGATTCACCTTCTCACCACTGCAGGCAACAATGGAGCTACAAAGAAGTGGAAGAACCATGGAGGTTTCAGTAACACTTGGCCCGAGCCCTGTAAAAAATAAATTTTTGTTGTAGCATTTGCATTATAGCAGCCTGAACAGACTAAAGCAAGAGGCCTTTATAAAACCTCCCATGCTACACTGATGCCTGGTATTTGAATATCAGAAAGAAGTAAATATCCCTGCACCTTGTAAAGGCTATACTTCCTTAATTGGGGTGAGGGGAGCAAGAAACGGCAATCAAGATGCAGTGAAGTCAACTACTTGGGGGAAAAGGCTCCCAAAACCCTCACCTCCCCATATTCCTGGACTTGGATGCATCAACCCCACCCATGTTTCCAGAGCCATACCACATCGTGCCATATCACATCACAGAGAGGAGGAAGAAGGGCAGGATGGAGTCTTGGGAGGAGTGAGTGGATGTATCTTAGGAATCCTCAAACCCTGCGAAATTTATGCAAAATATTCTATCTGTATGAGTATCTTCATTTTTAATAAGGAAAAATTTCCATAGCTTTTGTCAATTTCTCATCAGGTTTAGACTCTGGCGGGAACTCAACTCACCCATAACTCATGTGCATGCTTGCATCTGGGTGGCCACCAGTCTTCGTGGTTTACCAGTTGTCTCCATCCTCAGGGTTAGTGCAGCCAGGAAATTTTGTTGTTGTTCCTTTGCTGCATTTGAAATTCTCTTGCCCTGTTCCTCTGCCTCTCTCCAGGCTCTCTGTTTATCTGTGTGCAAACACACCTGCTGGCCCAAATTATCACTCAAAAGAAATGCTGAGTTTCTCATTCCAGGAGTATTAATGGCAGCGGAGTCTGTGGGCTTATCTTGTCTGCATCCCAAGAACATGAGACACCTCCAACAAGGCAGGATTTCATTTTAAATAAAGCAATCTCACACTTGTCATATTCTGCCCTGAGGGAACACTCTATCTCCCTCAGCTTGCCTGCCCCTCGCCCTCTGGAAGACATTTGCTGCCCGGGAGAAGATGCCCATGGTGGGGGGTGGTCACTTAAGCCCAAGCTTCACACTGGTCCTTTTGTCCCCTTTGATAATTTACATCAGTTCCTACAGTACAAAACCATCTAAAAGGGGGAGTGAAGCTTTTCCCAAGTCTCCTCTTCAATGTGAACAGAATTCTTTCCTGCAATAAATTTCCAAACCCAGGACACAAAACAGTAGTGTGTATAGGTGATTTTCTTTTTTCTATTTCCTGTAGTCTACTTTGTTTGCATAGTGTCTGCTGGAGATGGAGTAGCAGTGGTCTATCACTACATATATTAGCGCAGCAGCCCTACAAGTTGCAACATACGGTCACCCCTCCTAAGTGGCTCACCATGGAAAACATAATTAGCTCGTCATTGTGATACTGTGGTATAGTTTTCAGGTTCCCACAAATATTTTCAGTTGTTGTTCTTCAAAACACTATATAGGTTGGAAGAGAAGGGGCTATTAATTAGTGGCTTGTTACATAGATAAAGCATCTTCAAAGAGGTTAAAATCATTTTGTAATCTAACAGCTAAAACCAGACCCCAGAAAAGTTTGTTTCTTACATCAAATTTCAGCATTTATTCCACCATATCACACTGAACCCAGATGTGAGTGAACACAAATTGACTTAGATTGTCTTGGATGTACTGGCTAAGTACTCTGACTTCTCACTCAAATATCAATTCAAAGGGGAACCCAGAGATCAAAGGGAACGAGGAAAATGGAGAAGAGAATAACATACTCTTTCTGGTAGGCTGTGGATTGTGCTACAACTGTGATGCTTGACCACCCAGAAACAAGGAAAAAACATCCTTGCACCTGGATTAAAGCATTCCAGTCCTCTTTTCTCAGTTCCATGTACTTCTATGTTCTACTGCATATTTTATTAAATCATCTGCTTCAGACATCTCTATTTAGATGGTGGTGAGAAAAAGTTGATGATTGAAATATAAGGGCATTTCATGATTAATCATCTCATGTTTCCTGAATCCTTGTCCTTTCTCTATTCTAATAAAAGCAGCAGCACTGTTCTGCTCTGAGCACAGCAGGGGCCTTGGTTCTCCAGCCTTTCGGACCCTTCCATTTCCTCTGTAATGATGACATGAGGAGAGTTAGCTCCCAGAGCAAAAGGCTTACTGCCCTTGCAGAAAGATAGGAATGAGGTAAATTTAGGGCACTAATAGGTTCATTCTAAAATTTTTAACTGAAATCCACACTTTATTCAAATTTCCTTAGATTTTACCTGGTGTCCTTTCTCTGTGCAAGTATCCCTTCCTGGATACCACATAATGATGAATTATCACATCTCCTTGGAATCCTCTTGGCTTTGATAATTCCTCAACCTTTCTTTGTTTTTGATGGCCTTTACAGTCCTGAAACTGGGATTTTCCTCAATCTTTTTTCTCGTAGTAAAATATGCACAATATAACATTTATAAGTGTGACCATTTTTAAGTGTACAGTTCAGTTAAACATCACCACTATCACCATAATTCCTTGCATCTTGTAATAAGGCAATTCTATACCCATTAAATACTAATTTTCCATTCCCCATACCCTCAGTCCTTGGTAACCACCATTCTACTTTCTGTGTCTGTTATTTCTACTATTCTAAGTACTTCATGTAAGTGGAATTGATAAGTTCATTCTTGACCTTGGATAAGAAGTGGCAAAGAAATGATTAAGTAATATTAAGGGCCAGAGAGAAAGGCATCGATGTGGTTGGATCTTAGTAAGAAAAACAGAAAAGAGCCTCCCAGTCTCGCCTCACAGCAAGGACTGGAATTAGGACCCAAGGCAAATGGAAAGACAGGTTTTGGGGCAGAGATGGGTACTAAGAATTACTATTTTTGAGAACTCACAAAGGAAGGGAATAAAAATGGCCAAGAAAGATACAAAAATGCTCAAGTAACTTGAAAGCAATTTGATCACCTGGCCACCAGTCCAGCTTTCCATTTTAGAGACATAGAGCACTGATTTCCAACTTAGAGAAGAGCTTAGAGAAGCTCATTTCTTCATCACTTATCCTGGTGAAGCAAATTGCTAATTGCATTCCTGGGGAGCTGCTGGTCCTGAACCAAGGTAGATTGTGTTAGCTTTCTGTCACTGTCACAGGGGATAATCAACTTTAAAAAAGAATGGGTTTATTTTAGCTCAGGTTCAGAGGTGTCCATGGTCCTTTGGCCCTGGTGGTTGGGACGTGTGACACGGCAGGACCTGGTGGTGGAGCAGGCCCGTCATCTCATGATGACTGGGCAGGGAACAAAGAGAGAAGGAGGTGGCCAGGGGCCCAAAAGACCCTTCAAGTGCACACATCTGGTAACCTAATGTCTTTCCACTAGCCTCACCTCTTAGTTTCCACCATCTCCCAATAGTGCTGCAGAGTGAGCAACAAGCCTTTAACCTGTGGGCTTGCGGGAGCACTTGTCAAAACCATAGCACTCATGTAGGCCCGAGACAGCACTCTCTTATCCTAAACAAGCTGCTCTTCTGTCAGGTGGGAGGTCCAGTCTTGAAACCGAGGATCACATCTCCAACAACAGAAGTAAAAACTGGATGAAGAAAAGGGCTATGTCAGAGAAGTGGGGTGAAGACAGACAGGAGGGATGTTATGGGGGAATGCAGAGAGTAAAAGATACCCGTCTAACAGATGAAATATTGTAGAGAAAACAGAATCTTCAAGAGGTAGGAGAGGAAAGGGTGGTGGCTGATCATGGAAAACCTGGCATGCCCATGGGAGGCCAGGAAGGAATCTCCACTTTCTATTATGGCCAAGGTAGGCATGCATGAGTGAAGATGGTGATTAAGAAGCAAAACGAGGGGGCCAGTGATGTAGCTCAGCGGTATAAGTGCCTGCCTGGCAAACGCGAGGTCCTGAGTTTGACACCTGGTACCCGCATATAAAAAAAAAAAGAAGAAGAAGCAAAACGATCAACCAGAACTTAGAAAACTTCCCCTATGTTGCATTGTTTGCAGTATTTTCCTGCACAATTTGTTTCTCCTTACTTTGCCTGGACATGCCTCATTAGACACGAGCGTGGCGCAAGTGAGCAGCCTCTAGGAGTCTGCAAAGACAGCAGTTGCTTAACACCCAGCCAGCAGGTTAAGGAAGCAGCAGTCAAGGTGAAAAGCAAACTCACTTCTCTGCAGAGGGACACATCCATCTCCTCAGCCCCTGAGTTGAATGAGCATTGGACAAATGACTGCTGACCATGGCCTGGGGGGAGGTGCTGACCTGAAATGAAGTGAGCCATCAGATCACGAGAGGCTTTCTTAAACTACCTCTAAAGGGTTTGGGAGATGCCAGTAAACATGGAAACTGACCTCTTTTCTTCTGCTTTCAAAGAAGCACCTCCCAGCTATTGAGAGCTGCTTTCTGTTATGCCCAGCCACCCCACAGTGCCCTGTAGAGATGTTATGTTTCCCTCCCCATGATGAAGGAAGAATTGAGCAGAGGGAAGAAAGCGCAAACATCGACTCCTCTGCATATGTGACCAACATCTCTCCATAAACCTGCCTAAGGAGACACAATAGTCCCTTGACTAATCTTTCATTAGACACAGGAATAAATTTCCTGTTAGTTTGGAGTTTTAGGGGTCATAAGAGAGTAGAGGGATCTTCTCATTCTTATCTTTAAGATCGATGTGATTGGTTTCCTATGGGAAGCTCCTGGATTTGAACCTCAGCATCATGGACCACTACAACACCACTACAGAAGAGCAGAAAGTTTGGTACACACTGCATGTGTTAGCAATGTGGTTCCACCACTCTCTAATCTGTCTTCTGGAACAAGTCATTTAACCTCCTTCTGACCTATTTTCTTTGTTTCTGCAATACAGAAAGTAATGATGTGTAGCACCTTTGGGTTAAAATAAGGATAACATGAGTCAGTATCTCTAAATCATTAAGTGTTAACTATGAGTCTCCAAATCATTGGTGACCAGTGTGTGTGTGTGCTCAAAGTGACAAAGGCAAATAGCTCCATTTTATATAAAAATGCAAGAAATTTAATAACAGCTTCCAGCAGAGATAGCTATTACTCACATTTTTCTTTGGCCACTGGTATTTGGGACTCCAGCTACTGAAACTCCCAACCTTATAAACTCGAATTCTCATGCCTTGAGCTGTGGTCTTCAATGCCCTCCCTTACCCTGTTCTGTGGAGCTCTGTTCTAGCTCCTTCAATCCATACAGCGTGTACCCAGGGCTCTCGCTAACCTCCATAGAAATAAGACGAAATTAAAATAACACATTCCTTCTCTTGCTTTTGCATAATAGTAAGCTGTTAAGATTTGGACTTTGCCCAGCTGCCTCATTTAATGTTTTGCTTATAGCCACCTGTCACCTACTTATTTTTAAGCACTTATTATTTACCACTCTTAGGTTTTTAGTAATTTAGCTTATTTTTCAATGTTCGTGTCATTATCTCATTTTCCTTGTGATTTAAAATACTTACATTTTACAAGACTTTGCCATCCTATTCACTTTTTAAATGGTGTCTTATTTTTCTTCTGCACACCTCCCTTTTTTCTCCTCTAATGAGAGTATGAATTAGTATATGAATCAGGGCTTTCAAGAGTAGCACAGGACCAATGTGTGGTTTTGGTAGTTCCTGTTTTGCTTAAAAATTATTCTCCTTTGTACTCATTTTAGGTACAAATGTTTGCTGTTTATTTATTTGTTGGAATAATTGGGAAACAAAAAAAAAGTGTCGAAGTGAAATTGTTCTCATTTATTATCAGCATAAGAAGCAAAGAGCTCATATGTATGTTAACCAAACCAGCGCACTCTAGGTGTTTGGGATCCTATTTCTTCTAAACTCAACTCATCAATAACAGTGTAATTCTGAACTTTTTTCTTGTATAGACTTCTTAAGATTCATCCAGTAATTATTTTTTATGCCATTTTATAATTTTAGTACTTTCAGTATGTTTCTCATTATTATACTCTATTTTGATGTATTCTTTTCTTTATATTTGTTTTTTATATTTGTTATTAACTTATAAAAATCTTTTATATTTTAATTTGAAAACTTTACCTTATTCTAATTAAAATACTTACTGCCTTTTTGTATAAATATCTCTCCTTTTATTTCTGTTCTGGTTTATCTTAACTGAAGTCTCCTAATCCTTCAAGTTTCAATCTCATTTTGTCTTATTTGCCCTTTCCAATTTCAAACTTTAATAGATTCTAATAATATATCTTTATTTGCATGTTATTTTTTGCTTTATATATTTATGCACTTAGATTATTTTATTCATTTAAAAATATTTAAAATTTCTATTACTTAAAATATCATAATGTATCATAATGTATTCAAATATATTGTTTACATTTTATATATGTTCATATATAAGTAGATATTGTAGAAAGTATAATACATATTTATGTTTATATATACATATATAATATAACATATTAAAGAATATTGTTCCTCACTTGTACCCTTGGGCCATATAAAATCTGTTACAGTATATACATTTTATTTTTAAAATTGGGCTGTTTAATGCAGTTTTAAAAATTTTCATTCTACTCTTATGGTTTGTGTCTGGATGTCCTCTCAAAGACTCATGAGGTCATAGGGGGTGGGCTTTTCCGAGGGCACTGTATCTAGAGTTAGTGATTGGTTCATTGTCTAGTGCTGGGATTTGGGGTGTGAGTGCTGCACCTGCCCTAGGGCAGTGGCCTGCATACAATAAAAGGGAGAAAAAAGAAGCTTGCTCCTCCTCTTTTGTTGCTTTTGTATCTTCCCACACCATGAACTGTTGCCCCGCCGCCCTGTCACCTTCCTTGGAGCCAGCTGATTATGGACTGAAACCTCTACAAACTGTGAGCTAAATAAACCTTTCCTTCCTTAATTTTGGGTGTTGGGTATTTTGTCTCAGCAACAACAGAAAAGTAACTAAGACAACTCTTAATTTTATTTTTTATTGTATTTATATTTGTGTATATTTACTTTACTTTTAAACATGACATATATTGATATACATGTAAAGAAAGTTATGCAAAAATAAGGGTAAAGAGTGAACTATGAGCTCCCTGCCCATTTTACCTTTGTTGACACATATTTATGCAGTGTGTTTAATATTAGAATATTCAAACAGGATGGAAAATCAGAGAACAAAAATAAATACTATTCTTTGTCTATCTCTACCCTCGTCCATTGCTCTTATATCCCCTAAAACCATTATTTATATTAGCTTCCTGTCATCCCAGATTTTTTTTGCACAATCATAAATATAAAAACAAAAGGAGAATTTCTTTTCTACTTGACTTTCATAAGAAAAAGTATGCTAATGAGAGACCAAAGTGTTTGTCAAACTTCAAATAAGTATTTTCCCAGAAAATGATATTGTTTCATGAAAGCTTCCTTTTTGGTTTAAGAAGTAATATTATATAAAAAAAATGAAGAAACTGAAATTACCCATTAGTTAACATCATGTTTAAATTTGGTACAGTAGTGTTTGCTTTGCTCTGTCAAAGATAAGGAAATTAGCTCCCTACACTTTTTCCCAAGCTCCTCCCCAATTTCATGCTTAATATTATTAATCTTACTTTGTAGTGATTTATAACACTTATTTCATTTTAATGTTCTCACATATAGCTAGCCCTGGACTCTTTTGTCTTTAAGGCAAGGTTTATTGCTTTTTTCACTGCCACAGGGCCTCGATGACTTCATTTTTATTTCTCTATCACTTTTGTCTTGAAATCATCTTTTAAAAAATTACCTCTTTAATTTTTTTTTTACTAAAAGACTCTTTTAATTTCTTAGCTGATTAAATAACATATTGAAAGAGTTGGCAGGAGAGGAGAGTGGCTAAAAGAATGCTCCTTACCCTTAGAAGAGCTTGTTCCTTCCAATGATGGCTATTACAACACTGCTATAGTCACACAATCTGTGCCAAGTTATAATTTTATCCTGTCAGGCAGAACATAACTCCAGAAGTAAACCTCTTATCCCCAGACAAACATATACCATTGGTTGAATCAATTATTAGAGCATTAGCATGTTTTCCCAAAAGATGCTTATTAATATAATTTTGAAACATATATGTATATATGGAATATATATTTTTTATTTCTGCCATTAGATGTAAGATCAAGCTTGAAGTAGCTAGACATGGGTCCATCATGCTAAGAATATTCAGAGTGAAAACTGATACACTCTGAGATCTCTCCCATATACAAAAATAGAACGCACTTAGGTGAAACTCACCAACTTAGAAAACTATGGAATTCAGATGTGTTATGTACATTTACCCCGCATGATGGATGTAATCATTTTGTACTGCATGCACAAATAAAAATTTAAAAATTAAACAACAACAACAAAAAAAAAAACATAGGTCTTACAAACTGACTCATAACTTCATCCCTGACTCCAGGTCCCAAGGTTACACTGACCATGTAACAGGTGATTACAGGAATGATGGACTTTGTGATGACAAATTCTTGGGTCCCATTTGTCCATATTCCAAAGAGCGGATTTGATTCCAAGTTAGGTTACACTAGAGATGATTCAAAGTAAGTCTGTCAGCAAAATAAAATAAAAAACAAACAAAAACCCTTTTGTTCAATGTAAAATTTCTTTATTGTGTGGAGAGTGCTACATTACTTACCTGAAAGTTAATTAAAACTCATAAATTATATATATATATATATATATATTATTTCATTACCTACATATATAAAATATACTTTTAAATATAAATAAATCCATTCACTTACAGTGAACTGATTTTTGACAGAAATATTGAGAACATTCAATAGGGAAAGGATAGTCTCTTCAATAAATAGTTCTGGAAAAACTGGATGTACATATGTAGAAAAATGAAACTAGAATCCTGCCTCTCATGATAAGCACAAACCAACTCAAAATGAATTAAAGATTTAAAGGTAAGACCAGAAAGGATAAAACTACTAGAAGAAAACATAAAAGAAATTATCTGTAACATTGGTGTAGGCAAGGACTCTTTTGGAGAAGACCTTAAAAAACACAGGCAACAAAACTAAAAGAGGCAGATGGAACTACAACAAACTAAAAAGTTTCTCACAGCAAAGGAAATAATCAGTGGAGTGAAGAGACAATCCATAGAATGGGAGAAACTGTGCAAAATATCTTACAAAATGTTAATATTTAGAATACGTAAAGAATTCAACACTGTAGCAAAAGAAGTTAATAATCTCATTTAAACACAGGAAAATGATCTGAATAGAAATTTCTCAAAAGAATATGTACAAATAGTCAACAGATCTATGAAACATATTTGGCATCATTAATCATTACAGAAATACAAAGACTCCTCATAGTACTAGAGAACTACATTCTTCCTAAAGTTAGAGTTCCCAGACAAATTTTATGCTCATTTTATAAATTAGTAACTTCTTCAACCATAAGTCATCAGATTAAATACTTTAAATGAATTAAACTTTGGATTGTATTCTTCCTCCATTACTTTTGGTGACTTAAGTGGCAATAGCATTTACTTTTACTTGCTTTTCATAAATGCTACATTCTTTAAAACTTCAAAATGATACACAGATATTCCTTGACTAGCGACCTACCTGTTTAACGATGGTTCAGATTTATGAACCAGACTTACAACCCAGGAAAGTTAGCAGCAGTGTGGCCTTATGCTGGCTTCTTCTACAGTGTAGTACTGTAGGTTAATGGTCTATTGGACATGTACATTTCTGCATGTAAGAGTTATGCAAATAAAGGCAAAGTCATCAAGTTGGAGTTTCCTTTAACCATTTCTTTGTTCTGAATATTATAATGTACATACTATATACAGTTCCTCATTTACTGACCAATTCATTTAAAGACTGAGATGCAGGAAAAGAACCCAGTCACTGTAATTTTCTAAGGGTGACTTCTCTCTCAAACCACATATTTTGAGGTTGTGGGATATATTCTCATCCAGAGTCCAATGATTTCTTTAGAAAATGAGGTTCTCATCTAGTACTTTACATGAGAACCTGCTAGGTGTTGGCCTAAATGACTTCTCTGGTGCCCATTCTCACACTGTTTACCAATCACCTGATATATGTGAAAATTCACATAAGGCCAAACATTTGCTTGACCTATGAATGGTTATTCATGGAAAGGGAAAAGTCAGGAACAAACACTTCTACATTCAAGACACTGGGCTGTGGTCAGGTCAACAAAAGATGAATAAAAGCTGGCCAGAATGATGGTAGGCCTACAGGGGTTGCTTCATTAAAAGGACTAAGTTATGCCATTTATTTGAGCATTTGCTCAAATAATCAAAATCCAGGCATCAGTGTATTTTCTGACAAGAGATTTGTGGTTTTTCAGATAAAGCATATTAGTCAGCATGAGCTGTCTAGCAAAATACCATGGGTGGCTTAGACAACAGAAGTTTATTTTGTCACAATTCTGGAGGCTGAGAGTCTACCCAGCATGGTTGGGTTCCAATGAGAGCTTTCTTTCTGGCTTGCAGATGAGACACTGTTGTTATCTTCACATGACTTTTCCTCAAAATATGCACGTGGAAAAAGACAGCTTCCTCTTCTCATAAGGCACCAATTCTGTCAGATTAGGACCCCATTCTTGTGACCTCATTTAATACAAGTAAGTGCATCTTGCTGTATTCTGGCTATGAAATTGTTTCTTAAGGGTAGTAAAATACAAAGGACATAATGAAATATTCAGAAAACTCAGCTTCTTAGCTCTCTCATTTGTTTTCCATTTTAAAATATTTACAGTTGAAGGTAACATAAGAACAAAAACTGGTTTCTGTCAGCATTTAGTTATTTTTCAAAAAAAAATTTGTGTGGAAGTCCCATATAATTTCATTATTGTTGTTTAATCATGCTTCCTAAAGCAAAACTGCTAAAAACTTTTATGGCAACTAGAGATCCTTCAGAATCGGTAATATCTCTATCATCTCTATCTCTATCATTTCTATCTCTATCCCTATCCCTATGTCCATCTCTATCCCTATCCCTATGTCTATCTCTCTCTTTCTCTCTCTATCTCTCTCTATCTCTATGCCTCTATGTCTCTATGTCTATATATCTCTATATATCTATATATCTATATTAGATAGGTGGATATATTAGAAATTTTCCTCTTCTCTTATAAATTACATTGAATTTAATTGTAAACTTTAGACCCAAATCAAAACCTGAAAATTCTAGCATAGAATGTTATGATTCTCCAAAAAAGAAAATTACACTTGATAATAGATGTAGATTATTGTAGGTAGAAATAAGAGGCAAAACTACTATAATTAAAAAAAAAACATTCATCAGAATCTAAAACATTCATACTGTTTTAGATTTATGTCACAGGGTGAAAATGGAGTGGCAATGGTATAAAGGTATACATTGCATCTCTTCAATGAAATGTACTATAGGACATTGTTGCTGACCAATACATGCTCAGAAATTTGTAGATAGGGTCCATGTCAAATACTGATATCCCTGTGTAAATATTTTTCAAGTAGGAAAACTAGTACTTTGCAGGGAAAAAGATTTATCTATGTCTTAATTCAATCCCAAGAACTCAGAAGTGACAAAACATGTTTCAGAGTGTGTTTCCTTCTTTTCATATCTAGGCAGAGAAATCTGTCCTCTGAGATCACAACATTGTCTACGCATGTTTGTAGCAAAATGTTTGTTCATATTTGTTTAACTGCTTGATACTTTCTGTCAGACGATAATGTCATTGATGACAAGCCCTATATTTCTTGCTCTTTGATATGGCAATAGGAAGGATATAAAAACAATTTGGGGATTACATCCAACATATGTACTTTTCTGAATTTCTATAGTGAAGTTTAAAACTTGAAAATATTTGGTGCTAGAAGCACACATCAAAGGAGACAAAGGTATAGCAGAAAGTCAGGCCCTGAGGTAAAAATTCTAACTTAAATTTAGACAAGTAATTAACATCAAATACATCAGCACCCTGGACAGCGCCATGAGGCTTTGGGCTATGTAACTCTAATGGGATTTGAGATAGACTTACGTGTGAAAAGCTCAGAATTATGATCCCCAGTTCGGTGGTCGCTGAAGTGAATTTATCTGTTATAATGAGCTTTTTGCTCCTTCCACGTGGTTTTTGATGGTGGTGGTAGTGGTGAAGGGGTGTTCTCACTATTCTTCTCCCCATATTATCAGCTCTTAGTGACATCTTCCTCAGAAGTGATGTTCAGGTCTGACTGGCCATCAGGATCTCTACACCCTTGAAAGGACGTAGTGAATTCATGGGGTTGTCTTTTACTCATCATAGAAAGATTTTTTTTCTTGATGTGCTTTATATGTTGCTAAGTTAGGTGTGGGGACCTTGGCCCTTAATAGATACAAAACAGATAAACAAAGACTATTTAGACTGTGTTCTTGTAATTTCACTGGACCACATGTGGTTCTTTATGTACTCTGTATAGCAGATATGGTACTTGGTATCTCAAGCCTGTGTGCTATCACATCCTTTGAGATTTCTGAGATGGTTAAAAGAACCAAACACAGTATTTTCCTTTCTTCCAATCTTCTATTGCCTTTGTAGGTGCTGCTCCTGGTTCCTTTCTGCACAATAATACAGCTTTGTTTCTAGGAATCATGAGTGAGATACAGTAAATACATCATTAGGTAAGCAATCTGAGCTGATAATTGGCTATATTTTTAAAATGCTGATGCATGGAATTTGGAGGTGTTTCCTTACCTGAGATGACAAAAGGAAATTAAAGAAAATGGTCACAGCAGGTCTCTTCCTCCACACTTCAGTGTTTTGTTAAATAAGAATAAGTCCATTTAATTAATATTGATTTAACACTGGCTGTCCTTGAGACATATTACCCTTTGACACATTTTTTACCTTCAAAACTGCCAAAATTGCAAAATATACAATAACAAAATTTCAATCCATTTCTAAGCTGAGGGTTATTTTTTGTTATCACCGGTTCCCAGCTACTCCAAGAAGGAGCTACGTGTCTTTGCAAGTGGCGATGCCTTTCTTTATGGCCTCAGTCAGAGATTTCTTAGAGCATGGCCTGGGTCACCCAAGTGTGGGACTGGAGAGAATGGATAAAAATTCTGACTATTTGCCTTATGATCCTGGCATTTGTGAGGACATGGCAACCTCATTTTAATAAAGATTTAGGCTGGTTATTTCTTTCCAGTAACCCAAAGAGGGCATTTGTTTATCAGCCAGAAGACAAGGACAGTTTGTCATTCTTGGTACCTTCTGTCTGGTAATCGCAGTCATGGATAAGTAACTTACCGTCCTTGTTTACCTAAAGTAAGACTTTCTTATTAATGCTTATTCTTCCCCTACTTTTTGTTTTCTCCCAAATCATAGAGATGGCTTTGGGTAATAGTTCCTTGTAGTAAAATTACCCCTGTCTGTGAGGCATGATGTACATTATTAAGTCAGGAGGCAACTGTGAAACCCATACTCTGTTTTCAGTCTCAGAATCATCCTACACGTGTTCCTCCTAATATAACCTGCACAGACACAGTTCACACATATGAGTCACACATGTAAAAGTATGATGTAGTTCCAATACCACTATGCATGCAAGTCATAGGGCAGTACCTTGAGTAGTTGGGACGTCCTCTCTGCTATGATCACTCTATTGATCCTAAGTCAGACCCCTCATTGAGTGAAAGACAAGCAAGGAGGAAAAATACCAGCTGAACTTCCCAAATGGACATTAATAGGAGAAGCCACAAGGCACTTATTTCAGCCCTCACCTCCCTTGAAGTCATTCGCCCCTGGATGTTCCCTGCCCTGATCTGGTTAGAAAGATTTACAGAATGTTTCCAGGACAGTGGGTCCACAGGCTGCCTTCCAGGGACAATGAGGAACTGAGAAATCTCACCCGCATTCTCTTTGAATTTTCTCTCAAGTTTATCCCTGGCAGTAATGGGGTAGATTTATAATAAGCAAACAGAGAAAATTCTTGGACCAGGGCAAACCATTGGTTTATCTTCTTCTTTTTTTCTTTTTTTGTGTGTACTGGGGGTTGACCTCAGGACCTCGCGCTCCAGCAGACACTTATGCTGCTGAGCCATCTCACTGGCCCTGGTTTATCTTCTTGAAAGGAGGATGCATGGTTGTTCATACCTGGTATGATATGTTGGTGTCACTGAGGCCACACCGCGTGGCATGAAAAGGGTCAAGGCAACCAGTCCACAGAACGGAATGACCCTGAGTTGATGTGCTAGTCGGGGGTGGTCATCTCTGGAGCAACTTCTGCCAGGAACTTCAGGGAGGGTCCCTCTAAGTAGCGCAGCTGTGAGAACGAGGTTTTTTAGAGACTGTTGCTTTATTTTCCCTGCTGGCCTAATTGTGCTTTCATCCACTTTGTTTTTTACAATAATGTCCTTTCCTTTGGATTAGGGGTCTGGCCTTCCTAACATCCATGGATGCAGCGCACTTCCATTCCCCAAGAAGTAAATTGCAACAAAGAAATGATACTGTGATATGTCGAGGGCAGAACAGTGGTGTCACATAGGCCTCTGTATGAAAACCAGTTGATTAGTGATTGGAAGAATGACATAATTGTCCCCAGGAATTCTCCCTTCCCATTCCAATATTTGTGACAGTCTATCTAGTTGGCAACATATTCTGGGAGCACAGATAGTCACATTCAGAAGAGATTTCTACCAACTAAAAAATCACAAGATTTTAAATTGATACAACTTAGACATTCATCATAGGGAATTTGTACATGATATATCTTGATTCCTCTTTTTTTCCCCATTCCCCTCCCCTCCCTTCAACCCTTCTTCCCCTCCTTATTTACAAAGCTTTGTTTCCATTTTACTCTTCTTTTCTCATTTTCTCTTTTCCTCCTCCCCCCTTCCTAGTTCCTCTTTCCTTTTGAACAATGTCTTCCTATTTCATAATATTATATATTCTGGTTCTTATTTGCACTTTCAGTTTCTCACATCAGAGAGACAATGTGATATTTATACATGTGTGTCTGATTTATTTCATTTAAGAGTATGGTCTCAAGGTGCATCCATTCACCCAGAAATGTCTCAAGTTTATCCTTCTTTATGGCTGAGTAGTACTCCATTGCATTAAAAAAAAACACATCTTTTTTATCCATTCATCAGTTGATGGGCATTTGTGCTGTTTCCACGATTTACCTATTACAAACTGTGCTGATATAAATATGGATGTGCATATATTGCTGTGGTACGATGCTTTTAATTCTTTTGGGAAGATACCAAAAAGGGGAATAGCTGGGTCAAATATGACCTCTAGTGCTGGATTTTTGAGGAATCTTCACATTTATTTCCACAGTGGTTGCACCAGTCTACACTCCCACCAACAGTGGAGAAGGGTTCCCTTTTCCCCACAGCCCCTCCAGCATTTTTTATTGGTTGACTTCTTGATGATAGCCATTCTTTCTGGAGTGAGATGGAATCTCAGTGTTTTAATTTGCATCTCTCAAATGGCCGGTGATATCATCAAACATTCTATATTGATTCTTCCTAAAAGGTGAATATTTGAAAGAAAAAATATCTCTCAAGCAGAGGCTGTACTGAATCCTAAGTTGTGATCAGAACTTCTAGTCATGTTAGTTGAACTGGAAAATGCAAATAAACCTGTATTAAACTCCTGTCTCTTGTCTTAAATCTACTGCCTGGTGCTCATTGTAGATGTGTGAAAATTAGAGCCAGGTTAAAAACTGGAGCCATGTTTTATCTAGGCTCTTATATCAACTAAAGAAAAAGCCCCAGCCCATGAAATAATCCTGGCTTAGACCTCTGAAAGCTGATACTGGCCAATTGTCTCCACCTTCTGAGTCTTCCTATATACAGATTTTAATAATTACTCTTCATGTGACAAAAAAAAGAGTGGTCCAGTAAGAGACACACACACATGCACAATGCTCAGCTGAGCTCGAGCATCTCCTGAGCATTTCCTTAGCCGTCCCTGTGCTCAGGTTGATGGATGGGCCTTGCATCCCTCGTTTCCTCACCATTAGCTATCATTAGACCATCCCAGCTCCCTGCAGCCCCTCAGCTTACTGCTTCGAGAGAAGAGTTGCGATCTTGCTCAGCTGTGCTGAGCTAGTTATCGCTACCACTAATTTTCTGCCAGAACCAATGATTAATGTCGCATTTCATGCTGTTCCAATGAAAACATGTACTCCTTGCCAGTGCTCATATATGGCTTGGTGGAGGAACTATGGAAAGTCCCCAAGGGGGGAAAAGGTGACCGAAGCACTTTATCAGGAGGAAAATCAAGCACGGGTTGGGCTGCCACATCAGATCCAGACAGAGAACAGAGAATTAGGCAACAGGATGATCCTAATTGAGGGATCAGGTCATGAACCTAAGACTTCCAGATGTTTAACAACATATTTTGAGCATCTACAATGTGCCAGTAACTGTGTAAATGGAATTACGTCTGTTGAACACAATCTCATAGGGCCTTAAGGTCTGGTATTTGTTCCGCATTTCTATCTACTCATCTGCACAACCCAATAAAAGCTGCTTCCCATTGTGAGAGCCCGGCTTCTGATCTACACTGTGGTCATTCATGATATCATCAATCTGTCCAACCGACAAGGATATCTAGATGACATAAGCCATATAATATGCATCCATGTCTCGGTTTATTGATGGAAAGTTGTTAAGAATGTTATTAAAATTGGAAGCATTTAGTAAAACAGAAAACTGATCTGTAGTCAGAGAAAGAGAGAATGAACTATTTACCAGTCCAATTATTTAAATACAGGATGGCCAAAAATTATATTTTTTTCACGAATTTTTATAAGATAATATAACAGGAAATATAAAGACAACGATTTTGTCACATTTATGCAATACAAGAATTGACTGGTTGAAATGACAGCTGTTGGAGCAAAGCTCAGTATAGTCAGAATGTAAACAAACACGCTGCCCAAGTGCCCAGGCTTGGGGTAAACTGTTCAGTGGGTAAGAGAGACGCAAGGGGTTCTTCAGAGAGGGCCTTTCTCACAAGTAAACATCTTTGCACTCTGCAGAAAGGCAGGTCCTCACAGCATCCGGCTCATATGAGCTATCTCCACACTTCATCTACCCAGAAAGCAAACACCAAGCCAACTGGATGCTAGGAGGACCAGTTCTAAGGGGCATGGTGTTGAGCACCAGGCTCAGTTGACACTGAGACATCGAGAAAGATGAGTACCGCACAGGCTTCAGGGAGATGCACTGCTAATTAGCAGAAGTCCTGGGACCACCCCATCATCTTCTCTCTATTCACAGGCTCTGTGAAAAACTGGACATATTTACTGGACATATTTACATATTTACAGGACACAATTTCTCTTATTCTGATGCTACTGCTGAAGTGACTGTCCCCCCTTTGCATTTGCCTTCTATCTGTTCCTGCTAATGTTTTGATGCATCTGACTCATCGTACACGAAAGCTACAGGACCAAATCAGGAACATCAGTTAAAGTACACTTAGGCAGACTCTGCATGCTAATACAGGGTATTAGCCCTCCTGGGCCCCATCAGTTATGTCTCTAGGTAATGTACTGGGATGTTACAGCCCTCATCACCCCACCCTCAACTGCCCACCATGATAGATTCACAAAGTAATCTTACCACTCAGAATGTGCGGTGGACAATGCACCCGGTAGCCATGGGCTAGCGGTTCCTTCCGTGTGTGCGTATCTCTTTTCCCACCATGGTTGTAAGACCTTCCTGGCCTCTCTAGCTCATGCATGGTCAAGAAGCTGTCCAGGCAGATTCCTCAATGTGCCCTTCTCTTAAACCTATGTTCTGTTCTTGAGTGTGTTATGAGTTTCTCTGATGAGGCAGGCATCTAAAGACCCACCTCCTAAGGCAACAAGACATCCTTGATGAACAGAAACATTTTCTTAATGACTAGATCCAAATATTAAGACTAGGTGTGCCTCCTCAGCCTAGTTACCCTGTCTTTTGCCAAAGCCTCTCTGTGGCTTTAGGAAAGCTACACTGTTCCCAAAACATGTTATAACTGTCTGCTTGAGAATGAAGGCTGAAAAGAATAGGATTTTGAATTTCCTCTTAGAATTTGCTACTAATACTGCTTATCCACCTCTGTTTCTCTTCATCCTCAGCCCCACACTGTTTAAAGGGGAAGCCTGATAATCATTTCTTCTCTGGGGGTAAATACAATACAAAGCTAAGACACTTCAGACGGCTCTGGTGAGTTCTTCCAGGGACAGGCCAGTGTGTAAGCAGAGGGTTCTCAGTAACAGATCCACTTCCTGAGCCATCATGGTGGCATTGGCTGGCCACGTCCATCTTAAATCAGGAAGGCACATGGAGCCAAGGTGAAATTCCTTAGATATTTTCTTGCTCTTCCATAATATTCCTACCACTGTAGTGTCCTGTGCTTCTAACGCCTGCAAGTTCTCATTTTCTCTCTCTCTCTCTCTCTCTCACATCTTCTTTCCTGATAAGACTTCATGGATATTTCCAATGTCTGAGAAAGGGTCTGAATTTGCAGAGCTCCTGCTTGATCATGATTTATAGTTACTAGCTTCTTCTCTTAGTTTGTCACTATATACTCTTGCTTGCCTGCTTGCCTTCTCCCATTAGCACCCCCATTCCCAGGTCATCCAGGTCCTCCCTCTGTTTGCTACTCTAGACCTTCAGTGAGGTCAACAGCATGTGGCCAAATGTGCAGTCTTTCCCACGAACACAACGTGCCATAGGTCTTCCTCCCATCTCAGCCTTTTTGAATTCTTGATCTCATCATACCAGTATGGTGCCCTTACTGTCCATTGTATTGACTGGGATAAAGTGTTTATGAAAGAAATAGACACTTTTGATCTCTACCTTATGCTTCTCTTCCATATATAGATGAAGACCAAGGGATAAGCTAATTATGATGTACTCAGGAATGAAAGCTACACAGTCAGATAAAGAACAAAGTTATACTTAGTATTTGGCAATATTGAATATGGCAATGCTTCTCTTACTGTTTGCATAAGAATTATCTGAAGACTTTGTCTCAAATGAAGAATCCTACTCTACTCTCAGAAACTCTAAAGCCTTGGGTGGTCTCCTAAATAAGGGGATATTAGAAAGTTCTGATGGAGAAAATCTGTGAACCACACTTTGCAAAATACTGGATTATGGTTAGAAAGGGGTTCGATTACATATATTCTCTTTGAAATCAATACTTTTTAAAAATTTTTTATTACTACATGTCTTTATGGGGTTGGTACATGTACTCATTGCATCTTAATCCTTTTTATTTACCTTCCCCTTCCCCATTCCTAGATCATTATGTTTAAACCCACATCTTCTATGGCTATGTGACCATAAATTTCACTGAACAAAATTAAAGATAATGAGAAACTTATGAACTTTTCTGTCTCTTGAATGGCGTGAATGTACTTCTGAAGGCAGTCTATACCCTTTTTGCAAAGATTCAGATTTTGGTTGGCAAAGTGACACCCTAAGATTAAACAAAATCTCAGTAGATACCAGGATCTTTCTGCTACCAGTCACAATTAAGAATTTATCATCTATTATCCTAGACCCTGGGTAAAATATTACAATGTAGAAAGAAAGTTTTGCATTGAACATTCTATCTCTGTTCCTCAAGAAAGGAATATTAATCATTATGGGAAATATTTCAAACAGCTTAGGTTTAAGGAATACACTCAAATAACCTCTTAAGAAAGGTAAGGTCGTGCTTGCAGGTATTTCTTCTTCTTCTTCTTTTTTTTTTTGTCTTTTTGAGATAGGTTGGCCTCAAACTTACTTTGTAGCCCAGGCTGGCCTCAAACTCACAGTAATCCTCCTACCTCAGCCTCCCAAGTGCTGGAATTACAGGTGCCACCACGCCCAGCAAGTATAGCTTCTTAAGAGTGCATCTAGATAAATATTGTTGCATGTACAAAACATATGCACATATGAAGCATTGAAAAGCAAAATATAAATTGGAAAATACTTATGACATTAATGAATAAAGTATAATGATATTACATAAAGTGCTCTTAATATAAGATAAATTACTCAACAAAAACAGTGGCAAAATCCACTGAGTACATTCATACAACAGAAAACATCAATGTGCAATCAACCTATGAAAAATGCTTCATCTCATTCGTAAAAATGAAAAAAATGTACTAATTTTAAGAAGGAAATATGCCTAAATAAGCTAGGATTTTTAAAATGATAACGCCCAAATTTTAGAAAAAAAGGATTTCAGATTGGCATGCTTATTTTGGAAAATGAATTATCAATATCTTATTTATTCATTCATTAAACATATCATTAAATCCTACACCAACCTGAGGCCCTAAGGATACCAAACTGAACAAAATTAGTTACATAGCTTGGAAGCATCTATATACTTGACACAGAAAATACTGAAAAATAATTTGTGAATGAGGATATATGTACCATAGGGTTATGTATATCTCTAAGTATCCCACAAAAGGGAATTTGTGAGATAACTGATGCTATATCCACCTTATAAAATTATGCAGTCATGTAAATAAAAATAGAAGAACACGGGCTGGTGAGATGGCTCAGCGGTGCAAGCGCCTGCCTGGCAAGCGCGAGGTCCTGAGTTTGACTCCCAGAACCCACATATGAAAAAAGGGCCGGTGATATCGCTCAGCGGCAAGGGCACCTGCTGGCGCGCAAGGTCCTGGGGTCGGCCCCCAGTACCCACATAAAGGAAGGAAAAGGGCCAGTGATATCGCTCAGCAGCACAAGCACCTGCTGGCAAGTGCGAGGTCCTGAGTTCGACTCCCAGTACACATATAAAGAAAAAAAATAGGAAAACCCTCAGACATAAAATTTATAATATATATTCAACTGAAAATCAGATTATAGAAGACTATACGTATTGTAATTCCTTTTCAAAAGATATATATGTTTGCACGTATACATGTGTGAGAAAAAAGAAAGTTATATATCAATTTATAACTGTGTAGAATTTCTTTTTTTTTTTTTTAACATGGGTACCGGGAGTCGAACTCAGGACCTCATGCTTACCAGCATGTGCCACTGAGCGATATCACTGGCCCTTTTTTACCTTTATGTGGGTTCCGGGAGTTGAACTCAGGACCTTGTGCTTGCCAGGCAGGGGCTTGCACCGCTGAGCCATCTCACCTGCCCTAGAATTTCTGATAGTTTTAAATGCATTTTTATTTTTCTCTGTTCTCTAATTTTCTAAATATATATTATTTTATATAAATGTTTCTCATAGAATGTTTTAACTATTTTTTTTATTTTGAAGTAATTGTAGGTGTACGTGCACATATGAGAAATAATATGGATAAATTCTAAGTAACTTTGCCCAATTTTCTCCAGAGGCAACAACTTGAAAATTGCAGGGAAGATAGTGACTTTAATATACTCAGGATAGAGATGCTCATCACACGAGGGTGATGTCCTGCTGTTGTCCTTTTACAGCCATTCCAAATTCCCTCCTACTGTAAGCCTATTGTTTAACTCTGGCAACTAATCCGTGCTAATTTCTACAATTCTTTCCTTTCAGGAATGTTACATAAACTGGTTCAGACAGTGTGTAACCTTTGACTGAACTGATTTCTTTTCCACTCAGTTCAGTTTCCTGGTGATTGATCCAAGTTGTGTATAGTAACTACTCACTCTTTTTATGACTGTAAGTTTTTCATGATACTTGGTGAATCATTTTATTTACCCATTGAAAGCCGTATGCATTGTTTGCAGTTTGGGATTTTTATTAACAGAGCTAGTATAAACATCTATGTGTAAATTTTTGTGTAAGCAGAAGTTTTTCTTGGGGGGGAGGAGAGAAATGACCATAAGTGTGATTCTGTGGTCACATAGCAGTTGCATTTTACTTTAGCTTTCTGCAAAAGTTCCAAGTAGTGTCCCAGAGAGTGTGTTCCATTTCACACTCCAGCCACATATGCATGACCCAGTTTCTCTACATCTCTCTCTCTTTTTTTTTTTATGCGAGTACCGGGAGTTGAACTCAGGAGCTTGCGCTTGCCAGGCAGGTGCTTATGCCACTAACCTGTAATCACCGGCCCTCTACATCTTTATTAGGAGTTGATGTCACCGTTTTTTCCACCACTCTGACAGGTGCCTGGTGATAACTCATGATGATTTAAATATTTCTTTTTCTAGTGACTGATGATGTTTAACATCTTTTCATGAGTTTACTTGCTGTGTGTACTTCTTCAACAGAACATCTGCTTGTGTCTTTTCCATCTTCTAATCCAATTTTTCTCTTTTACTATTGAAATTTGTGTGTTCTTGTGTGTTCCTGTCTTTTCACAGATATACAGTTTCCAAATATGTTCTCCTGAAGCATGTCTTGTCTTTTCATCCTCTTCCCAGGTCTTCTGCATAACAAAGCCTATAATTTTGATGAGATCTAATTTATCATTATTTTTTTTTATTGACTGAGTTTCGTTGTCAACTGCAAGAATTCTTTGTCTAACTGTAGATCCTAAAGATTAGTTCTGTTTGGGGAATTTTAGTTTTTATTGTTTTACATTTTGTGTTTAAGTCCACAACACTCTTTTTAAAATTAACTTTTGTATATGGTGCGAAACTTAGGTTCTCTCTCTCCTATCCTCTCTTCTCTCCTCTGATATCCTCATCTCTCTCTCTCTCCCTCGCCCTCTCCCTCTTTCTCTCTTTCTCTCTCTCTTTTTTCCTCCCCCCATCCCCACTATGGTTTTCCCCACTATAGTTTTCCAATACTCCAACATCATGTTGAAAAAAAATCTTCCCTTATCTATCGAATTTCATTTATAGTGTTGTCAAAAATAAGTTGGACATATTTGCATGAGCCTATTTTGGGATTGTCTCTATTAATACCAGTTGGTCTAATATATGGTATTTAATTTCTAACTTTGGGATTCATGAGTGTATTGCTAGTATGTAAAAATATAATTGATTTTGGTAAGTTTACCTTGTGACCTTAATGAACTCACTTGTTAGTTCTTGCAATTTTGTAAATTTTGGGAGCTTTCCTACCTATACAATCATGTCATTTTTTAAATAGGCATAGTTCTATTTCTTCTTTTTCTATTGATATACCTTTGATTACCTTTTTTCTTTTTGCCTTTTGAACAGTCCAGAATTTTCAGCACTGCAATGCCTCCCTTGCCTTGTTCAAAGTATTAGGTAAAAGCATTCATTGTAATATTTTCTGTAAGCCTTTTTCATACTTTGGTTAATTTCACCATGTTATTTGACTTGTTAATATTTGTATTATGAATAAGTGTTGATTTTTGTTAAATGTTTTTCTGTATCAACACATGGCTTCATGCAACTCTTTGTTAGGTTTTTCATATGTCAGATTACATTGTTTTACTTTTAGAAATGTGGAACCGGCCTTACACTCTCAAACCCCACTTGGTCTTAATATATAATTTTCATGTGCATTGCTGAATTCTATTTCTAATATATTGTTTAGAATGTTTTCATCTATCTTCATAAATACATTATTCTTTAGTTTTCTTCTTTTATACTGTATCTAGTTTCAATACATTAACATCATAAAATTGGGAAGTGTTCTCCTTTATTTTTTGGAAAAGATTGTGTACAATTGGTGTTAATTATCCCTTAAATATTTGGTAAAATTCTCCAGTGAAACCATCTGTCTCTGAAGATTTCTGTTTCAGGGACCTTATAATTAGAAATTCAATTCCCTGAATAGTAATTGGTCAAATTTGACCAATAGGGTTGGTCAAATTATCTTCACATCGGGTGAAGTGTGGAAGTTTGGGCTTTTCAAGGAAGTGATCCATATTATTTAAGTTGTTACAATTTGGTAGAGATAGTCATTATGTTCCCTTATACATTAATTTTTTATGGCCATTGTAGAAAATTACCAGAAACTTGTTGAGTTAAAGCAGCATTGAAGCATTCTTTCATAGTACTGGATGCCATAAATTCAACATCAGCTTACTGAGCGCAAAATCAAGCTGTCAGCAGTCAGCAGTCTCCGGGAGCCTAAGAAAGAATCTAGACCTAACCCCTTTCCACTTTTGTGGTACTCCTTGGCTTGGGACCATATCACTCAGCTTCTATGGTTACATTGCCTGTTCCTCTTCCGTGAGTATCTAATCTCCCTCTGCCCTCCTTTTATAAAGATACATGTGATAGAATTTAGGACCCATCTGGATAATCTAGATGACCTCCTTTCTCATGAGCCTTAAATCATTCACATCTGCAAAGACTTTTGCCAATAAGGTAACATTTACAGGTTTTAGGACTCGGGACCTAATACATTTGGGGTCGCCATTCAGGTCATTGCACTTCAGTATCCCTTGTTACATTCCTGATATTGGTAATGCATTTCTCCCACCGTGTCCCATCAATCTCGGAGACATTTGTCAATTGTGCTCAACTTTTCAAAGAACCACCTTTTTTTGCCTTGATTTTTCTCTATAACTTTTGATTTCACTGCTTTTTCCTCCTATCATTATTATTTTCTTTACATCATGCCCTATATATTTGGGTATATTTTGCCCTTATTTTTTAGTTTCTTTTTAAATTAAATTCATGTTAACAAGTATATAAAAACATAATAATTGTACACATTAATCTAGTAACATGATATTTCTGCACATGTATACATTGTATAATGTTTAAATCAATTTAACCATATCTATTTCCTCAAATATTTGTTGCGTCTTTATGGTAAAATCTCTCACAGTCCCTTCTTGTAGCTTTTTGAAAAGTGTGATATCTTTTATGTGTAGTCACCTTAGCATGCAATAACAAACCAGAATTAGCTTCTAACTGGAACTCAGAACCCATTGATCCACCATGCCCCTCATCTCTCTCCCCATCCCTCTCCCCAGTTTCTGGTAACCACCAGCTACTCTCAGCTTCTGTGCAATCAACTTTTCCCATTGCACAGGAGTGAGATATTTTGGTCCTTGTATGTCCATGCCTTGGTTGTTTCACTTAACATCCTAATCTCCAATTCCAACCATTTTTCTAGGTTCCTTAGGTGGGAGCTCTGATTATTAAGTTGAGCATTTTTTAAAATTCTGTAACATGCATTTAGCTCGATAAATTTCCCTCTTACTACAGTTTTAGCTGTATTCCACAAATTTCACCATGTTGTTTTTGTTTCACAGCTCAGTATATGTTTGATTTTTCCTTGAGACCTGGATGCATGGACTATTTAGAAGTGTGTCGTTTAGTTTGCACAGTATGTGAAGATATTCTTGTTAACTATTTTTGATTTCTGGTTTGATATCATTGTGGTTGAAAAACACATTCTGTATTATTTCAATTGTTATACTTATTTGTTAAAGTTTGTCTTATGGCCCAGGGTGTGGTGTACCTTGGTATGGCTGCTGTAGACACTTGAAAAGAATGTGTTTTCTGTTGTTGGGTAGAATATTCTATACACATCAATTTCATACTATTTTTAGGAGTATGAGGGAGTTCTGTATCTTGTTGATATGCTTATCTATTATTGAAAGAGTGCAGTTAAGTCTCCAACTGTAATTGTGTGTTTATCCAGTTCTCCCTTCAATCCTAGCAGTTTCTGCTTCCCATAACCGGCAGCTGTTGCTTGGTGTGCATGGACTATTTAGGACTGCTATGCTATTTGGCGCATTAAGACCTATCATTTTATACTGTCCCTTTCTGTCTCTGGCACTTTCCTTTCTATTTTTATTTTGTATAATCCACTTGATAACGTATACTATAGCCAGTATCCCCACAAATTCTCCCGTGGTTGTCTTCTGATGGTCTTGGCCCTGGAGTGGGTATCTCGGCTCTGACCATCTTCTCACCTCAACCCACATCCTCGCACGCATCTTTCAACAACACTTCTTTGCCCAGAAGTGCACACATTTCTCTCCTTAGTGATTCAATTCTTTAAAAAGAACAAGTAGGAGCTTTTTGATCTTTGTTCCTTCATAAACCTGCTTCCATGCCACCTGACATTTTCACAGGAAGCAGTCCCGATCCCCAGTGAGAAGAACGTGTGCTTGTTAAGAGACTGCCAGAACCTTGCTGTCTCCTTAGCAGCCCCCTCACCTCTCTGCTTCTGGATTTGTTTTTGTTTTATCTAACTCCAAAGCACTGCAAGCAAGTCACAGTTCCATACATATTACCTTGGGTAACCCTAGAGCAGAAATAGCACCATAATGAGTGATGAATTCGCTGAGTCAATAAATAGAAAGACAGGTAAGAAGTGGAATGGGTGAATGGAAGGGCAGAGGGTTTAAAGGGAAAGAAGAGGTTGTAGGTGACACATGGAGATTTCTTTTTTTTTTTTTTTTTGTGGGTATTGGGAGTCGACCTCAGGACCTCCTGCGCCAGCAGGCGTCCATGCCGCTGAGCGATATCACCGGCCCTTTTGTCACATGTGGGTTCCGGGAGTTGAACTCAGGCCCTCGCGCTTGCCAGGCAGGCGCTTACACCACTGAGCCATCTCACCGGCCCCTCACATGGAGATTTCTGACTCAGGTGATTCAAAGGACAGAGGAATTGCTTCAATTCATTTTAGAGGTTATTTTATATCTAAACCAATACATTTTCACAATTTGACTTTTCAACTTGACTTGAACACAGACAATATTTAGAAAAACAAATTTCAAGGGAACATGATTTAATTGTTCATCAGATTAGGCCAGTCTCCAAAATGTCATTTGCTGCTTTTTTCTGCCAACTGGACCTAGTTTTATACTCAGAGGACTTTAATATCAGGGCACTGGAAGATTGGCACCTCCCAAGATCTGGAGTGGCTCAGAGGGGATTTTCTCCCTGACACCTCAACTTTATCAGTCAGCCTGCCTCTCTGTGGTTCTCAAATACAGGCATCACATAAGGTATTTGCTTTTCTGCTTTCTGGTAGCCTCAGTCTCAGTGAAAGTCAAATGAGTAAACAAATAAAGGTTTTGAGCCGAATTTTAACAGCATTTCCAGGGAAATCTTTCAGTTTTATTTGATATTGGCTATATTTATAGTATAGTCTGTTTAGTTTCCAGGTAATCTTAGATTTAAATGTCAAGGAAGGGACTTAATACCTGCCCCTGTTCTTCACGTATAAATCACAGCCACAAAATCCTTCATCCTTCTACTCCTCCTGCCTTGCAATGGGCTAAGAGTGGGAAGTAAATGTAACCTTCAGGCCTTAAACACTGTGACGCGTCAGTGGAAAATGCTGCCCTGGGAGAGGTTGTTGTTCATAACATATTAGGAGAGAACGATGGAACTGTTGTCTCGTGCATCGTCTATAAAGTGAACTACATAACTTCGCCGGTAGTCATTAGCTCTCATTTGAATGTTCCTTTTTCTTTTTTTTTTTTTTTTGTGGGTACTGGGGGGTCAACCTCAGGACCTCGTGCGCCAACAGGCACCCATGCCGCTGAGTGATATCACTGGCCCTTTTTTCGTATGTGGGTTCCGGGAGTCGAACTCGGGCCCTCGCGCTTGCAAGGCAGGCGCTTACGCCGCTGAGCCATCTCACCAGCCCCTGAATGTTCCTTTTTCATTTTCTTTTCTGAGAAAAGGAAGCTGAAACATTTAAAGCCAAGTGAATACACAATGTTTAAATGATGTTGCTAGAAGTCCAGTGTCCTGGAGATATTAATCAAGTCATTACCACCAGGTATCCTCAGGCCTGGCGGTAGCAGATTTGACCTAAGGCATCTTCAGAAAGCATTTCAGATGTGATCTCTTCCATCTCTTAGCTTGGAATCCATGAGATACTGTACTAATATTAAAAATAAAATTCAAACATGCCATAAATAAATGAAAGACTGAAATTTGTACAATATATTCAAACAGCAAACATTTTCAGTAGACTTGATAAAATATCATGGCGCATGCAAAACGGAGGACCAAAATGATCAAAAAGCAGAGAGAGCTGGAGCTGAATTTGCAGACGTAGAGACTGAGCTGTTTTCGTGCCAATCTTGACCAGCTCAGGAAAACTCACAAAAGAGCTATCATTTCCGGGGTCACTTTTAGACATTTCAATAACATGACAGGCACATTTTGGGATAAGTTACCAAGTCAGAGGAGCATTAAATAAATTCATTTACGAGATATCAAATTGTTGGGTTGGGTCACCCAACTATGGCATGTTTGAATTTTATTTTAATACTAGGAGACATTGCGAATTAAGTGAAGATCTGACTACGGTCATAAATGTGCAGGATTTAATCAAGAACCAGGAAATATAGATAAAATGTTTTAAGAAAACAGCTCAGGGTACTTTATCTCACGAGCAGTTTGAGAGAGAGCTCACCTAGCATATATCATTCAAAATTTCAAAGTCTGGCCATTTCCAGAGCTGATCCTACATGGAACGAAGGCACACGAAGCTCAGTCCCTACTTCACGCAGTTATCCCTGATATCAACAAGTCCAGTTATACTCTCATGGAAGACCGGGATCAGAGTAGGACACCCAGAACCCAAGCAGTGAGTGATTAGACGTCACTCAATTCCTTCAAAATCATTGGCACACCCCTCGGAAGCAAAGAGAAAAGATGTGGAGTCTGGGAACTGGAGTCTGAATTCAGCTTGTTATCAGTAGTTGTAGTTGTTATCAGCTGTGTGCCCTTCGGCAGATCACTCTACATCTTTAAGTCTCAGGATCTCAAACTGGAAAAGGTATTGGGATATTTAACAATTGAGAAATTTTCTACATCAGCATTTCCTAAACTGTACTCTACAATCTGTTGATCACTTCCTGGTAGATTACATTTTAAGGTAAAATCATGATCCTTTCTTGCGTTCTTGCGGTGACCTTTTGTAAATGTGACTTTGTCTGTCCTCCTATTAGTAAGGGATATAGATTTACATATACCTTTCCTCTAGCCTGGGCTCGTGACTTGATTTTTCTGGGATGTGGCAGATGTGATGTCCTTTGACTTTGAGATTTTTAGTAGCCTCATGATTCCTGTCATTTCTTTACTGGAATATTGTCCCAAGTCCAACTTGTAAGCAAGACTTTTGAAGAATAAGAAATCACATGAAAGAGAAGTGAGTCAAACCACTTTCTACCTTTTGACACAAAAAATTCACAGAAATATGAAAAATAACCCATTGTTGCTGTGTTAAGTCACTAAATTTGGGGATGATCTGTTACACAACAATAAATTTATAAAATTATGCTCAGTAAGATATGTAATTTCATTGTCAAATAGTTTCAGTGAAGATTGGCTAAATGATGTACAGTAAACGGTTTTCTCAAACTGTGGTATTTCAGAGCTCCTAATATGTAAATGTTGACCTAAAAGTCCAATGTGTGAGAAAGGCCAGTATGGTACATCTACCAGGCCTGTTTGACCACAGAATACTGTTTTCACTGGGACAATTTGGGAAATGTTGGTGTAGTTTTATTCCGAAGATGCTGCCAGTTCCAGCATTCTAAAAATCTTCAAGTAGAGGAGGGAGTACTTTGTTCCCTTTCTTCTTGATTATCTTGATGACAAGAAAACTCATTCCACTGTTGGTTGCTATGAATGTCACTATTCACTTCCACTGAAACCATTTTTTAATCAATTAACAGAGGAAAGCAGTATTGGAATTATTAATGAACAATTAAATAGAGATTAAGGAGCCATTAACCTGCAGCTTGGTGGTGGAGACTTGGCTGTCAGGTGGCCTGGGAGTCTGATGGATGTAGGCTCACAAGAGGCTGTCACAATGATGAAACAAGTGAAGAGCAAGCTAATAGATTTATCTATTTCTTTTTGGCAGATTGTAATAGGATATGGAATTGTCCTGCTGATCTAGGGATCTAGAGAAAACTCCTCATAAAAAGAATGTGATTTGAACAAGAAGAACTGCGTATCTGCTATATGTGCATATTCTCCACATTCTCACAGACTAGCCACATAATCAAAGTGTGTGTGTATGTGTGTTTGCAAGTATTGTTTTTCATGTCTATCAAATGTGGCCTCTACATAGGTGTTTTGTTTATCAGAGGGTCTCTGACTTAGGCGATGTATGTTTGTATGGACGTCTGTGTGTGCATTGCTTTGTGTGTTCATATGATTTTGCACATGAATTTGCACACATATATGACTACAGCAATGTGACTGATAAAGAATGTGGTTCTCTGTGCACCCAAAGGGCAAGGTACAGGTAACAGGAATAAGCCACAGCAGAGGGAATGGAAGGGCCATCATGGCACAGTAGTTATGCACCTTATCCTCGTGGAAGAGGTTCCACTGGGGAAAGGGTTACCTCTGCCCGAGGACATGAGAACTGCTCTCCTGTGGTGGAAAGTCCATCCCCACCATAGCGGAGGAAATCAGGGAGACAGCCAAAGGAAATGAATCAATAAGGAAATGCATGCCAGGGAATCAGGCTGGCAAATTCAATCAGCTGATGGATTTCTGGCTGTAAGTAGTCCAATATCTCATGGAGATAAAATGTTAAGGATTATAATTAATACAGTATTCATGTAGCTTTAATAAAGAGAGAAAACTCCTGGACTTTTCCCTACTTAATTAACATTTGTACTAGACAAATTATACCTTTACTTTAATAAGTCAATCCTATCTGAACTGATTTGGATTCCTGTCATTTTGTAATTTCTAAATGTTTATACATATAAGTAATTTGAGGTTTTTATTGAGTAGTGTCAAATACTGCATTCACATTTAACATGCATTCTTACCGGTTCTTCATAACAGCCTGAAGTGGGTGATATGACGACCATTGCACTCCGAAAGCAAGTAGAACATAGAGAAACTCAGGACGCAGGCCATGGTTGCACAGTTGTGCTGACTTCAGACTCAGTGGTGCAGAGGCCTGACTAGACTCGTGCTCCTGATAACTGCGCTGCACCGGTTGCTTTAAGAGGAGGAACACCCAAGAGCCCAGCCACCATCTCTCGGGGTCTGTTTGATGTTAGAAGGTGGGGACACCAGAGCTTTAGTTTAGTTCCCCTTGGCTGGCAAAATATCTCTGGCCACCTCCCATCATTATTACTTCCCAGGAAGTTTTTGAGAAAAGCTATGTGTACCTAATATGCACCCGCTAGTGAAGAGACTGGGGTCTTTTGGGTTTGAATGGTTCCCTCAATTTTGATTTGAGCTCAACTCCAGCAAGAGAAAAGGAGATGCGCTGTTCCAGAAGCAATGCTGGGGAGGGGTCTGGGCTCTATGACCTCAAGGAATAGTGTGCTGCACCATGTGTCAGCTGGGACAGGTCATGAAAATCATTAATGATGACACCACCTTATTCCAAAAAAAATCCTAAAGCCCATTGCTTCCAGATCAACAATGCCCATGACTTTCCATGGGACAAAAATTAGCTGCTGAGATCTGAACTACTTGAAGCAAAAACAGCAGGCTCGATGGAGGAAACTTGAGCTTGTTAATAGCTAAGTACTAAGTAGTCTCAAAAGGTTCCAGAATACCAGAATACCAGAATATAAAAAAAATTCACTTCTGCAAAACTTTGGAATTAGCCCTTGATAGTGCTCTTCTTTTTGATGACAGAAAGTGACGAGGTAATTAAATTGGTAAGGACTTCTGTCCTGATTTTCCAGGCTTCTCTCATAAGAAACTGACTACTTGGAGTCAAATGCGGAAAGAATATTTTTGGGTTAACATTCAAGAAAGAAAGAAAGGTGCAATGAATAGCAAACATCTACTTTGTGCCAATTTCTATGATAGGATCTTCACACTTGTTATCTTATTTGATGGTCAAACAGCCCTAGGTGGTAGAAACGATCATCTCTATTTTACAATTGAAGCTCAGAGGTGTTAGGAAGCCTTCTCAAGGTGTTACTGTTGGAAGGAGGCAAAATCTAACACCCATATTGGTATATTCATTTTCCTCACTGTACATCTGCCCAATTCAGGTTACTATGCAAATAGTTAGTTTAAAGAGCGGGGTCTGACCGCAAACATATAAATGCATACTACTTTGCTATCAGGAGTTTTGAAATGCACAGAAGATTAAATAACACATTCAAGCATTTAGAGTTAGTCAAACACGCCAGTCCAGTAGAATAGGAAGTCTTATAAGGAAAGTGGAAAGTGCGTAGAGACAGAATTCAGAAAACCCTCTTTGGGAGGGTCTTATGTTTCCCATCCAAAAAGTAAGACAGAACCTGTGCCAGTCTTCCTTTCTTTGATAAGACCAAGGGGGAGTCAGGGAGGGACTTTGGAGAAAGGGCATCAGTGTATCAGGCTTCTGAAACCTGCCTTCAAGATATAAGTCTTGGGCAGAGAGAAGAGCTATGCTACATAGTTCACAGGAAGGTCGACCAGGTCTGCAGAACAGGAGCCAAGGTGCCCTTGTAGTTTGATACTTGCTGGCAATCAAGCTGGAAATCAAGTTGGGTATTTCCCTACTGAGCATATATCTGTCTTAGGATCCTTCTGTCATGTGAGAAGTGTCAGGACAGGGATCAACTATTCAGACATCTAGATTTTGGCATTATCTTTCCTCAAGTATTTATAATCCTGCTTTACACGTGAGGAAAATGAGGTTCTGGGAGATAAGTAGCATGAAACCAGTGAGTGATTACACCAGGATTGTACCAAGTCCATATGAATCTAAAGCTCATTATCTCTCTCCCCACTGCACGGCTTCAGTCCAAGCTGTTGTTTGAGAAGAGCCAGGCCGTAGGTTATCATTGCAACTCAAAGACATGAACTGAGTCCTTGTGCACAGGGTGGACACCACAACTTGTGTTGCTCAGGAAACAAATAAACAAGTGTTGCTCCTGCCCTCGAGGAGCTCCCCATCTAAGAGGAATGACTCCTGGAGTTAAAAGCCAACCCTGGGATGGGGTACAATAAAAGTTTATTGCAGAGATCTACGAGCATGAAAGATGATAAGCTTCTATGCTCCTAGGAGGCATAAAGGAAACTTTTATCATGAAAGCTGTTCTCTGAAGGAAGAGCAATTGCAAGAAACGGCAATTTGTAGGACCTTTCAAGCAGTGAGGACAATGTGAACAATGAGAAGGGGGTGGATGACTGAAGGACGTGTTCAGGAATAAGTGAGAATCTGAAAGTGACTGCATCAGAGGGAAAAGGAGGAGATCAGAGGGAGCTGAGGCCAGAAAAAATAGACTGGGATTTAAAACATTAGCAGACAGTTAAGAAGTTTTATTCCAAGACAAATTTGAAGGGGATTCTTGGCTTGGGATTATATTCTCTGCACATAGGGAGCCCTGGAGGTCCCTAAAAGAGAGGTTTAGGAGACTTCTTGATGTCCACACAGACAATGAACAGAGCAGGCAAAGAACTAGCACGTGGCATTGAGACAAGAGTGTGTCCACTTATTTCAGAGTGGTGGATAATGGGCCTATTCTCGCTCTCCTACTCTGATTGTTGTGTCTATATGCCACTGTGTGAGATGCAGACTCCCAGCCCTACTGCGTCTTGTCTTTTATAGGCAATGGTCCACCATTGGAAATTGGTGCTCCTGCTAAACATCCTGATTAAAGATCTATGGCAGGATTGTCGAGGAAGATGACAGGGTTTTTTTTTTTTTGTGGGTACCGGGGGGTTGACCTCAAGACCTCACACGCCAACAGGCACCCATGCCGCTGAGCAATATCACTGGCCCAGATGACAGGGTTTTAAAAGTCCAGTTGCACAAGGAAATCTCTTTGTTCTGGTCACAGTGAGTGAAGAGCCAAGAGAGAACCCTAAGGGAAGCCATTCTGGCAAACCACAAAGCTGATTCTCCTCTCCCTTCCACGGAGCCCTGACCATGGGATTCATTTTGCAGAGAGAGACCCCAACAATCAGGAAAGTGACCAACCAGGGCTGCAATCTGGAAGGACATCTGAGCTCTGCCCTCCAAGGTTCAGGTACTGGCTATTGTAATTATGTCAGCTTGTTCCCATGCCAGGGTGAGAAGTTCAAGTTGGGTTTCAGAGCTAACTGGCTATGCTATATTTTGAGGCATCTTTGATTGTTTCTGTGGGCCAGGCTTGGAGCACTCAGATACAAGGGGAGACTTCAGACCAGATACTACAGGTGTGCTCAAGCCAGGTTTGTGGGCAGGTACTGACTGCCTGCTCTGAATATTTGAATGAGATCCCTTATTCTGTTGGCTTTCATGGTCCTCCATCCCTCAGATCCAAATGAAGGATGTGTCTGGGTCCATCTCCTCCTGAGAGAAGCAGATTTGGGGGATCAAGTCCCTATACCTCCCTGCCTTTTACCCCATACTCCAGGGATTCTGCTACTCTGTGCATACTTTATTATAGACAGCTAAGTTAGGTAGAAATATTATAGGCAGTCAGATAGAGCTGGGCCTTCGAGAGAGAGTCAGTCCAAAGATGAAAACTCATTATAACTGTGGCCAGAGGCACATCTGTTGGAGGACGGGCCCCAAGATAAAGACAAAATAACCAGACCCAAGATAAGTGATTAAACTGGTTTAATAAAATCTAGATAGACATCAGTCACCTCAGTGGGTGACCAAGACCCTCAGACTCATTCCTTCCTGAAAAGTTCTTTGTTCTTTCCATGTACACTTGCTCCGTGATTTGCTTCCCCGTTGGATCAATATTACCTAAGTGGCAGTATTTGTAATCTTATTGGCTGATCATAGCTTTAACCCATGTTGTGCCCATGTGGTTGTGCTCCATAAAACTTCCCCTGAAAACTGGACTCCTCAGCAACCCACTCTGGACCCCTCCTGCCTCTTAGGCGTTGTATCTCTCCCTCTCAATAAATATTTCCTACTCTTAACCTCTGTTGTTCTTTAGACTTCATTTTTGATTTGGGGGAACAAGAACTCAGAATATCTGACATCTAGCAGGTTGAGAGTTGTAGCATTTTGCTATATCATTCCTATATCATTACTACCAGAATCCTTGCTCACCTACCACCCATTTTAGGCATTGATTCCTAAGCCTTTTTAAACTAAGTATTTTGAGCTACAGTCTTTTCTACTGCGTCTTGGCCTACTAGGAATTCATCCTACCTTGGCTCTGTTAGAACTCAAAAACTTCCCCCTCCTTAATGCAGTCATATGTAGGCAGTGTGACCTTGAGTATGTTAGCAAATTGCTTTCTGTCTCAATTTCTTTATGTATAAAGTGAGGATAGATTACAATCCCTTCAGAGCATTGCTGGAAGGATCCACGGATATCCAGTCTGTGGAACCATTGAATGGGCGGTCTGACATAACATTGACACTTAAAAAGTGCTCTCCTCACATACTGCAGCACAAAAATGGAGAATGGCACTCTTGGCCACTTGACCCTTTCCGGACTGACTTCTCTGTAAAATGGTTAGCTTCAAGTATCTGGCTTGTGACCCACTTTCAAGAGTGACACGTTCAAGGTAGACACTGGCCCATGGCAGCTCAGTGGCTTACCCAGTCCTGGCTGTAGGATGGCAGATTTCTTTCTAAGAGCCCCCACCTACATCTGGAATAAAAAATGCTGGAGATAAGAACAGAAACCGTGCTCTCAAACACAGGTGCCTTAATAACTTAGGCTGTGCCAGGTGACCCTCCGTGTTCCGGCATCATAGGACTTGATTGCTGCAGTAGACTCTGAGGATTCACATCCCTGCACAACTGTGTCCCCCAGGAGGGCCAGGAGTGTGTTGCTTCCCTGTTACACCATCTGAGAGAGATCCTGGTACACAGTAGAGGCTCCACGAGCCCTTGTAGAAATGAATGCATGACTGAGGGTTTGAGGGACTGTACAGGAAAGGGACTCAAAACAGATGGAGTGCATGGCAATTGGAGAGGCAAAGTACAATTTCTGAAATCTGTTGAAAGAGCTCATTAAAATTTAGAGTAGTGTTCTCTACACCAAGCCTTGTTCTTACCCTGCTGTGGTGCATTCAGGGAAACATCGACCTCGCTCAATTAACTTCAGCACCAGCTCTGCCACAGCCCCCAACCTGTGTGACCTGGAGCAAAATATTCTGACCTCAGTTTCATTCTTGTGAAATGCAGCTGAGGGGTCCTTGTGCTTGGCTCCACGCTCTTGCGAAGTGAGGTTATGTGACACCGGGTACCCCCACGAAGGTAGAGACAGACGGTGAGTGGGATGGAGATGAGAGCACACACTGTATTCTTTCTCCATCTGCCCGAGTTAATTTTTAATAAGGCAAACAATGAATGTTTGAGGTTTCTTCCTAAAATATTGTGACTAGCAATTTCATGAGTGGGAAGGTTTTAACCAGGCTGTCTCCAAAATAGTGAGTAAAGAAAACAGAGTGAAACATGCTAATTTTGAATAAAATTAAATTGCAGCGTGGTTAACAACAAGCAACTTGGTAAAATATCAAGTGTGGGAAAGAAAGGGGAAATAGCTTCCCAAATTTGCCTTATAGAATCCTGCCTTGCCATCTAGGATTGGGTCCCGTTTGATAATCTGGGTGTATCCTGTGGCACAGTGTTTCATCGACATCTACATAAAACAAGATTAAAAGGCCCTAAAGCCAAAGGACCCTGGACACACCCAGACCCCAGCCCTACATCCCTCATCCCACTAGCCTGCACTGAATTTCTTTATTCCATGATGTCTTTTTGTCCATCCACAATCCTTTTCCCCCTCCCACATTCATTCCAGTCTCTTCCTTTTGCCTCATTGCGCAAGCAGCCTTTTTTTATACCCCAGGTTGGTGTTTAGAGAAACTGTACAGCCCACTGAGTTCTGACTCCTGAAGGAAACTGGAGGTTTTTGATGCTTGTGGCATCTCTCCTAGAGCTTGAAGAGCCATGCTTAACCCTGCAGAGTGTTATAAGCACCTAAATGCATTCCAACATTTTCCTAAGCAAAACAAGCTACTGTCTCTTTAATTTCATTTGCACTAGATATGAAGATTTCTGCCAATATAGCTGGAGAGATGTAGAGATGCTTATTCTACAATTAACCTTTGTTCCCAACTTTTCCATAAAAACTAAAATATTAAAATACAAACTCTCAAGGTAGTAGACATGGTAACATTGTCCACTTGTAAGCTGTCCCAGTATTCAGGAAACTTTGTATGTTCTCACATTCTCTCTGGGAATGCCAACACCCCAAAGTAGACAAGCATAGCAGCCTCGCATTCTGGAAAGCAACAGTCATGTGGCTCCATCAGCCTCACCACTCAACTCAACTGCAGACTGATCCCCAAAAAGAAGAAAGAGTGAGGCCATCCCGGAGCAATGAATCTTCCACCATTCATCGGCTGACAAAGGCCAACCCAACCCAGAGGGCAACAGTAGAACCAGCCCAGATCAATAGGGCTGTTCGCTCACAAATTTGTCATCAATATCAAGCCCTACTGTTTTGGGGACACAGCACTCAGTACTGGGGCGGTCTGTTATGCAGCAATGTATCAACAAGGCACTAAAATATTCATTTATTTTCTTATCCATCCTTTTCTCTTGCTTCTTTGCCTCCATTATTCCAAAAACCTTTGAGTGCCTTAGCTCTAGCCTGGTAGAGCGTGGAGGTCAGCTCGGCAGTCAGAGAGAGCAGCTTTGTAGCACAGATGGCTCCATCACCCAGATTTTTTTGTTCTTGTTCACTCACTTTGCCTCTGTAGACTTATCAAAATTGTCATGAGGACCACACAACCCCCTTTCAGTTTTTTGGATGAGCATGCAATCATTTCTAATCATCTTTTCACTTATTGTTTTAACTTCAGGAGATACAGTAGTAAGGCTGGCCAAGAATAATATTTCTTAGGAGATACATAAAGGCACCTATGCTGTGAAATGATTAGATTTAGTCAGATATTGAGAGAAAGTTTCCTGTCCAGGGGGTGGAGAATCAGGAAGGAAAAGACACTGACTAATTTATCCAACAAATAAAATTGAGCAACTACTCAGGGTCAGGTCCCATTCTAGGGTGCACGTAAAATTAGTGAACAAACAAGCAAATTTCCTGTAAAGGGACAGGTAATGTGTCGGAGACCCCTGCAGTGAGCCCTAATCTCCTACCACGTGTTATGGCGCACAGCAGGAAGAAAGAAAGAAAGAAAGAAAGAGAGAGAGAGAGAGGGAGGAAGGCAGGAAGGAAGGAAGGAAAGAGAGTGACAAAATGGCTGTACAGCAGGGGGACAGGATGACCAGTTGTTCACAAGGAACAAAGGCTACAAGCCAGCCAGAACCTCAGTATTTACTGATTGGGGAAAATGGTGAGGAGATTACCGAGTGTCTCAGTGGGTGGTGGTGATTTTAAACTAATGAGGATCTTGCCCTGGAGCGTCTTTAGTCTTAGTCTTAGTGGACTTAGTCTTAGTCTTAGTAGGTGGGAGAGGATGGCTCACCTCTAATGAGATAATGGAAAATCTCAAAAGGTGATACCAATAACCCCAAGCCTCCATTCATCCCTGGGGGAAGTATGTAAAACTACCGCTGTGCATTTATGGTCCCTAACAGTAATGAGTGAATGAGTAAGCAAAATAGTGTCTCATGGTGATCAAAGCTATTGAGAAAAATCTAGGGATTTATAGCAAGTTACTATGTTAAAATGAGTGGTCAGAGAAGGCCTCAGTCAGAGGGTGACATTTTACCAGATTCTTCAAGGAGGGGAGCTTGTAAGTGCTGCAGATATACAGAGAGGGGGCACTCCTGGTAGCGAGAGGGTCAAGTGTATGCGTGAGCATGTCTGGACTTTCAGGGAAAAGCAAGGAGGCAAGTGTAGCCAGGGCAGGTTGATAGGGTGATCCGTAGATGAGATCGAATGCAGTGGCTTTGAGCAAAGAATACCCCGAGCTGATCTCTGTTTCAGAAGAATCACACTGGCCATGATGACCATAGAGTGCTAGGGGAAAATGGTGGAAGCAGGAATCCGTTAAAAGATCGCAATCCAACAGGGATGTGGCCTGTGGCACCACCTTCAGAGGTGACGTGGCTCTCACAGAACTAGGAACATGGGCACATTTTGGAGGTGACTCTGAGAGAATTTGCTGATGCATTGGGTGTGCGCTGTGAGATAGAGGAGGAATGAGAATAAACTTACAGTTTCATAGTTTGCCACATATAAAGAGGGGCAATGAAGTATGGGTGAGAAGATAAAGAGTGTGGTTTGGGACAGGAAAATGTGACTGTGATGATGTAGTGTGGGTATCACAATTGGGTCGATTTTCGTGCAAAGATGTTACAGGTAAGAGGAGGTGAAACACAAGGTAAAGGGATTTGGAGCAAGAGATCCCTGAATGACTTACATTCTGGAGCCAAGAGTTCGAACACTTCAGAGAATGTGGAATTGGGTCACAGAGGGAAAACAAAATTCCTGGAAATCAACTGACCACTCTTGTTCTGCAGAATGTGGCTACAAAGCAAACAGTTTAAAGAACTCAGGGGCTAACTACTCAGGGGTTCACAGCAGCTGGACAGTGAATATAAATGACTGAAACAGGTTGTAAGAAAAGTGAAAGCCAGAGACTCTGGTAAATACAGCTGACCCCAGCATCAATGACAGGGGAACAACTTAGGCAGTGGTTGGGACGGTGGCCAAAGGAAATCAAGGTCCCCTCCAGGTCTCATCTGTCCTGGCATTATCAGATTTTTAAGTAGAAGACAGAAATCTGTATTTTTATGTGGATAATCTAGATTTGTATAAGTTGGCAATCTATTTACACACACAAAGGTGCACATACACACATACGTTGCGGGCCAAAATACAACTTTCAGAGACTGAGACCTTTAGGCTGCTGTTCCACCTTCTAAAGTAGATGGTATGCAGTCCTTGCTCTACAGAATACCTGCATTGGACTTTCAGTCCTGAGGCCAGGACATTGTTCTTATCTTTGTTTTTCCATCAGTCTCCCTCAAAAGACGAAGCACTGTCCCCCCTGAGTCCTGGTTCTTTCAACTCTGCCAGGGTTATATAGCTCGGGGTCTAATGAATTCACCAGACCTTTGCTCTTCCTCTCCCATCAGGGCGAGTGCTTGTAGCAGCAAGGATGGTGGCCGCCTGTATGCCCTGTGTGTGTACTGCTTCCAATGCCAGCATTACATTTTCTGTTTCAAAGCTTTCCCTGTGTGCAAAAAAAGTTCTGAGGACTCTGAGCCCCTGGGAACAGCACTCCGTGAAAGACAAATGAGGCTGGTGGAGACACACATATATAGCTCACAGCTTTCTTGTTTCTTCAATGAGACGACTCTGAGGTATGTTCCATGCCATCTCCCAGAGGTCCCCAGACAGCCAGAGCCCCGTTGCCCACAGAAGTAACCTTTTCTTTAATGAGTCTTATGTTGACATCGTTCTTTCCCATTCCTATTTCCTCATTCTCTCACTGCTGCATGCTAGGAGACCTTCTGCACTCAAACCTTGGTTCAGGGTCTGCTGAGGGAAAGCTTCACACATCTCCTTCCTTCTGGGTGGTGGCCAGAGCAGAGATGGTATCAGGACAAGGATTGATATTTGCAAGGCCCTCTGCTGGGGCTGGAATCTCAAGCATATGGGGACTTTGTGACAAGCAGACTGATTTTTGCCCTTTCCAAGCCTTGTTTTATTGACAAATGCATAAAACTCAGCTTGAAAGAAAATGTGTTTTAGCTCTCTCATAAACAAGCTAATCCACAGACAAAGCACTCCCTCTACTTTCTCTCCCTGCAACCCCTACACAATTTGTTCAAGATCCTTGGGTGACCTTTTAATTGTATTTCAGTGGAGGATGGAGAGAAAAAATGGAAGGCTACACATCTGTATCCATATAAGCAAACAGCTACAGCTTCAGAAATAGTCTGTCGCAGGAAAATGACACTCTACCAGCTTCCTAGAAAAATCAGAGAAGTTTTCAACCTATCATCTCTCAGCCTCTGGTACCCACAGCATGGGATTTTCAGGGAATTACTTTGTCTGAGTGAATAGAGGGCTACTTGCATCTGTTCATCCTGCTTAAGAAGAAAGGAAAAAAACCAGCTCAGACTAGCACTGGACTTAGCATAGTCCCATCCTGATTTCCGAGGCCTTGGCCTTGGCTTCTGCAAAGGATTGGATTTCTCTGTCAGCCACATCTTTCTCTTTGGCTCTTTCTCTGGATGCGTTAATGCTGCATTTCCCCCATATGGTAGCAGGCACAGTCAAAATGGAGCTACACTATAAATACAGTGAAGATAAAGAACCTGTGTGTCTTGGTCTCCCTCATGTCCTCTGTGCCCAGCACAGAATGTGCTACATAGTTGCTCTTCATCAACATGTCCCGGGAAACCAATCTATCAGTCAGTCCTAGGGGAACAGTTTCAATACAAAAGTCACTAATAGAATTTTTAAAACATGCACTCCTGCATGCAAACACTGTAGTGCTAAGTGTGAGAATCACATACCAGTGTTCTAAGCAGTGAAACAAGGTTTAGGAAATGTATTAGTCAGCTATTCATCACTATAATAAAATACCTGAGACAACTAACTCATGAAAGAAAAGGTTTATTTTGGCTCACAATGTTAGAGGTTTCAGCCCATGATCAATTGGCCTCATTGTTTTGGGCCTGTGGCCAGGCAACACAACATGCTAGGAGAATTTGGTGAAGTAAAACTGCTCACAGCAGCCAGGAGGCAAAAAGGTAATCCCTTTTGAAGACCACGCCCCCATAACCTAAAGACCTCTCACTAAGCCCCGCCTCTTAAAGCGTCCTCCACCTCCCTATAACACCATCCGTAGGACCAAGCCTTTAACACGTAGACCTCTGAGGGACATTCAGGATTCAAACTATAGCACAGAAAATTATCCTGTCAGTCATACATGGATACTGCTGCTCTGTGTGCTTCTCTTTCAGCATATTGGTTGCAAACAAGTTTCTAGCATTTGAAAGCCATGTTAAAACTGTTTCCTATCTGTTAACTTGTTAAACCACTTCACCTCCGATTTACTGGCCGAGTGATCACTCAAACTCTCACTCAGTTTTCTTGCCTGTAAAAGTAGTTGTAGAACATCTACCTTAGGAGGTTCTTATGAGAATTGAAAGACTCGTTTTACAAAAAGATGCATAGAACAGTAACTGGTAAATGACAAACTCAAAACTACCACTGTTGTTAGTTTACTTCTGAAAAATGATGAAATGAACAAGATGATGTGGCTTTTTCTCTGCTCTAAATCTCATGAAATGATTATTTAAATCCTCCATAACTGTCATTTCTCAGCAATAGGTGTGACTAAAACCAGTGGCAATAACTTCACACATTTCTGATTTATAATTTTTCATGTCAGAGAAAACAAAATAATAAGCATGTTCCTTCACCCACCAGCACATGTCCACTCCACTCCACTCACCTGCACCTCACCAGCTCTTGTTTCAGAGAGAAATTCTCTATGTAAGATTAAAGGGAAATTCAACCCTTGGAGGCAGCCTGCTCCCCTGTTGCACTGAGAGTCTGACTCTCCGAAGTATGTGGTCCTGGGATCCTACTGGAATCCAGCATGGCACTGGGAGTGATCTGTTCCTAGCGTCATCCTTCCAGACCAAGTCCCTCAGGCCCAGAAGCCCCTGTGAGGGCAGCCTCCAAATCTCTCAGAGAGAGGTTGGCCATGTAAGGGAAAAAGATGAGTATGAATGATAGGATGTAAGTGAACACATGCCACCTGCAGGAGAAGCCCCCAGTATTCACCTGGAGGGTGCATGTCTCCTCAGCATCCAGAACTAGCTGTGTGCAACATCTCCAAGAGGCAAAATCTTTCTTTTTATGGTCACAGAAACAGAAATAACCTTCAGCAGATCAGCAGATTCAACTCAAATAAAAGGAGCCCACTCAACCACTAGAAGTGGAAATATACATTTTGCTTTTGGCTTCTGGAAACATGGATGAGAAATGAAGAAATTTAATGTGAGGAGCTTTCTAACTCTCAATTAGCCTTTGGTGATCTCCAGATTATCTAAAAACTTTGCTTTAACTGGGTCTTGAAAGAAGCTTTACTCATAGCCCTTCCAATGAAGGTAGGCTTTACTGTTATACCTGCTGGGAGAGGGGGCAATGAAAGATGGAGGCACTGAAAGAAACAAAGAGAGAGAGAGAAACTTGGCCAGATTTGTTAGCAAGGCAGACTGCAAAATTAAACATAGAATTAACTACTTAGGAATTCATTCATTTAAAATTTAAATGCAAACCCTAAACATAAAACAAAACTTGATTAAAACAGATTCCAGTGGGAAGTCTTGGCCTTAGACTTTAAGGGTAGTAATTAAGAAAACCTGAGAATGTAGCTGCCATGGTATGGTTTGAGTTACAAAAACAAAACAAAACAAAACAAAACAAAAAGCTATGACACAACCTTCTTACTGATAATTGTGTGATAGTTTCCTAGAGTTGCTCAAAGTACACAAATTGGGTGGCTTAAACAACAGAAGCAGGCCTTGTTCCTTCTGAGGGCCACAAGGAGAATCCTTCGCTTCTGGTAACTTTATGCGCTGTTTGGTTTGTTGGTGGTGTCCTTTATGGGTCTGTACATCATATTTCTCCTGTACGTGTTGTTCTCTGAATCCAATTTTTCCCTCTTTTTAAGAATGCCAGTCTTATTGGATTAGAACTCATTCTAACATCATCTAAATTTGTTCTCCTACAAAGAACCTAATTATGGTTTAGACCTAAAAGGCCCCCAAATCCTTATGTGTTTAGAAGGTGATTGGATATTGGGACCACTATAACTAACTTTAGGAGGAGGGTCCTAATTAGAGGTGGGTCCCTGGGGGTGCTGCCTAGAAGGATATATCTCCCTCCCTGGCTCCTCCCTTTTCTCTCTGCTTCCTGGATATCATGACACAAGCAACTTTTTTCTGCCAAGGCCTTCCTCCATACCCTTTTTGCTTTGAAACTAGCTGACCATGGACTGAAACTTCTGAAACTGTGAGCCAAATTAAATCTTTCTTTCTTTATTTTGTGGGTGTCAGGCATTGTGTCTCAGAAACAAAGAAAGGGACTAAGACAATCATATTTCCTAATGGAGACACATTCTTAAGTACTAGAGGTTAAGGTGTCAACTTGTTTTTGGTGAACACAGTATAACCCATAACAGTTGGAAGACTTCATTCCTAGTCTTCAACCTAAACATCTCCCTTAAATAAGTAGTGTCTAAGACATACAGGAAGTGACTTAATTACATATTGTTTTGCAGAGTAGAGGTCTGGTGTTCCAATAGTAAATCAATTCATGAATGTTATGAACTTTCTCAGGTACCATAGGTATTGGTGTCCCATGAATGCTATAACAAATTACCACATACAGTGACTTAGAACACTATACCTTTCTTCTCTTGTAGTTCTGGGGATTAAAAGTCTAAAATGGGTTTAATTGGGTTGAATAAAGGTATAGTCAAGGGCACATATCTTCTGGAGGCTTTAGAAGAGAAGCTACTTCCTCACTTTTTGCAGTTTCTAGTGGCCACCTATATATCTTGATTTGTGTCCCCTTCCTCATCTTTAGAGTGCAGCACTCCAATCTGTCGCCATCATTCCACTGTCTTCTCCTCTTCTACAGTAAATTTTCTCTCTGCCTCTGTCTTACAAAGACACTTGTGATTTAGGGGTCTACCTAGATATTCCAAGATTATTTCCCCATTTTAAGATCCTTAATTTAATCATACCTGTGAAGTCACTAGTACCATAGAAGACAGCATGCAGAGGTTCCAGTTTTTAGCACTTGAATGTATTTGTAGACCATTATTTAGCCTATGATACCCTCTATCCCTGATCAACTCAAATTACAATTCTCATATTCATAAGAAAACCTTTCCTTAAAAGAGTAAGTTGGCTATTTCCTCAAACTCCTCCCAGTTTTCTTTTCAGTCAGTGTTCCTTTATTCAATACCATATTAAAGAAAGTCCAAGTTCAAGCACTGCTATGCCCAAATGATCAACTCATGGAGATGTCTGAACTATAAAAATATTTGTAATTACTATTAATCTTCAATTCTGTAGACATGCCTTAATTTCCAATCCTTTATCAATCTTACAAAATATGAACTATATGCTTTCTGCATCATTTTGAGAAATAAGCAAAGACATCTTGGTGAGTCAAATAATTTCAAGTATTATGAATCAGTGCCTCTTCTTATAAATTTATTCCTTAACAAATTTAAGCCATTTTGCATGTTTCTACCATAATGAATTGGAGGTACAGTGTGATATTCGCCACACTAGAAAATACTCTTTTCTGCTCTCCTCATCCCAACCTCCATGGAGAAAGTGTGCCCCTTGATATTGAATTTAACCATGTTATCTACTTTTAACATGGATATGGGTCAGAAAGGTAGTGAATTGGTTTAAAGATTCTTAAAGAAATAACGTGCTTCCTCTAGCTCCCCTGGGAGCTTTCAGACTTTCTGTTGAGAATGAATACACTAGGAAGCTACCACTTTTCCATCCTGAGCCCAGAATGAGTCCAATAAGAATGAAGATAATTTCTTGCTGTTCTAAATTACTGAGGGTGTATGGACACAGAATTCTGTAGCAATAATAGAATAACATAGCCACTAACTCTGATGATTTTTAATCATTATAATCCAGTAGCAGCTTCAAAAACCAAGTGGCCCTTTTATTATCTAAGTTCTTTATTGTTCACTATCTAATTTATCCTTTAGATTTTGCGTATTTATTATATATCACTCTACAGTATGCTTGTGATATAGATGGCACACTTTAACAATGATTTTTGCTCTTGAGGAAATGAACTCAAAGGTTTATTTAGGAAACCGAAGTAGGAAAAACTGTGACTATGTTAGGAGTTATAATGAGGAGGAGATAGGTGTGTGTGCAGTACTTGATGGACATTAAATTTCAAGGACATTAAATTTCAATCCCATAACACCAGGTAAAGAAATGACATTAGGTAGAGGTGTCTGGAACCCAATGTATTTACGGCAAGTTCCGGGTAGAGGGTGACGGGTCACTCACCAGCAGTACTTGATGGACATTAAATTTCAAGAGTTATTATGAGGTTAATTTTAAATTTTCTTTTTTTGTAACAGGCTATCAAATTGATAGAAAGTGCTTTTATTTTTAAAATCAAGTCATTTTCCTTTCTCTTATTAGCTGAGAGATGATTGTGTAAAATACCCTTTTTTAAATTTAAAAAAATATGTTAGTACATATTTGCCATACATAATGATCATATTCATCATAGGGAATTTTTTTTTCCTTTGAATTTGATGCTGTTCATAGGACCAATCAGAAGATGCTCTTTTCAATCCTTCATTTGCATGTGGGCACAGCCAATCAAAAGACACTGTTTCTGATCCTTAATTTGCATGTAACAAGAAGCCAAGTGAGACAGTTTGTACATGGCTTGACTCCAAGTGTTTGATAGTATGACTTTCCCAATGCCTTATCTGCATGAAAGAGAGATAACCTGGGAAATCTGGATACTAAAGACCCCTTTCCCTTACCCTCTGGCCACTGTGAGCCTTTTCACCATCCCACTCTCATTCTGCAGAGCATACTTCTTTTTCACCTTCAATAAATAGACTCTTTCCCTGCCTTTGCTGTGTGTCTTGTCCAGTTCTTTCTTTGGAACCCGAAGAACCTGGAAAGAAGCTCCACAGACCTCCATCCCATAACACCAGGTACAGAAATGACATTAGGTGGAGGTGTCTGGAACTCAATGTAGTTATGGCAAGTTCCGGGTAGAGGGCAATGGGTCAATCACCAGCCCTATATAAGCAGCTGAGAACAAAGGGCCATTGGTCCTCCATCTTTCTGGAGCCCCCTACCTTGATTCTTTCTTATTAGGAGAGCCATCTATCTTCTTTCTCCCCCTTCCTTTTCCTCTTTACAAATAAAGTGTCTTCCTTTCTTTAAACTTTGTCCCTCTAATTTTTTATTGAGGCTGAGGATCCCAGTGGGCTTCTCGGACAACAGAGCAGTGGGGCTTGCTCTCCAGATGCAATAGCTCCACCTCCATACCTCCTAAAGGCTCAGCCAATTAATATTATAACATTGATGATTTAATTTCAGCATACTAATTTTAGGGGACTTATCAAACCATAACAAAGGGCTTTGATCTTCTGAATATCCAAGAGCACAGGACCATTGAGATTGAATTATCTTAAGCCACTTTTCAAAATTATCTTGAAAATAGTAATTTCCCTTTATCAAGGAATATGTACATTAATTCAACAAGAATCAATTTGTATTACTCATTGTTCTAAACACTGAGGACTAGAATTTAACAAGAAATAAAAGTTCCTGCCCTTGTAGAGCTTAATTTTGGGTGATTTAAAGTTGGTTGCCTTTTTGAAGGGTGAGGATTTGATTGCCCAAGAGCTAAGGTGAAATTCTGGTTCTAATGTTGTTGTAGGTTTTCCTTACTTGAAAAAAAAAAAAAAAAAAACTAGTTGAAACCTTGGGAACCACTTAGAAGCAAAGTTTTTCTAACAGTTGACACTGTCTACCTCAAATTAAAATTTTCTGAGATTTTTATTAAAACTATAAATTTCTAGGTCCCACCTATGTCAACTAAATTAGAAGGGGTAGGACCCAGGAATTTCCATTCTTATTAAGACCATCATTGGATTATAAAGTCACACTACAGTTTGAGAATCTTTACATAAATAGAAGGCTGAAACCTAGTTTACCCATTGGTAAACCTAGATTGATTTGAGTCAATCTTAAAAGCATAAACATTTAAAATTTTCCAGTAGGCCAGGTGTGGTGGTGCAAGCCTGTAATCCCAGCAATCCAGAAGCTGAAGCAGGAGGGTAGCCACAAGTTCAAGGCCAGCCTTCGCTACATAGTGAGTTCAAGGCTAGCCTTGACTACATAGTGAGATCCTGTTTCAAAAAAAAAAAATAATAAAAAAACAAAAATTTTTCAATTAAATGAAGGAAGGCATTCAGGAACAATAAGAAATCATCAAGACTGTGCTGAAGGACAATTTAGGAGACAAAAGATGATGAGAGTCAGAGAGGAAAACACTGGATGTCATAAAGAAAGCATTTCTTCCTTGATTAACTCCTTCTCTTTTATGTATACCCAGTTCAATCAAAATATACTTTTGAACTTTTTTTTTATCTCTGTTTTGGATTCACTGAATCTATCTTACATATGTTTTTTTCATCCTTTATGTTTAAATTATTATATTTGTTTTGCTCTGAATACAAGGATAATTACTCAAGCTTATATAATCAGTCAACATAGCCTACCTTGTTTGCAACAACAAACAAGCCCACTGTGCTGGTGCTTGCAACAAGAAAGAATGACCTTTCTCTCACCGTGTGGACATCAGAGTCAGGCTGAGACTTGTGGGAAGGAGCAGCTCCATCCAGGGTGTGGCCATCTGGAGGGGAAGAGGAGGCTGTGGGCCGCCACAGGCTCTTACATCTCTGGCTCACATGGGACACAGGTCAAATGCATTCCCATTTCACTGGCTCAGCAAATCAAGTCTTTAAACCTGATGACAAGGAGAAAAGTGTTATCTCCTTGGAGAAACCATCTAGAGGGGTCCACATTGTTTTGTTTAGTGTGTGTGTGTGTGTGTGTGTTTGTGTTCATGTGTGTTTCCTCATTTGGTTTTGTTAATATCTACTACGTCTGCTGCAATTTTCATTTAGTTTAACAAGATCTTTTGAAATTCATGAGATTTTTCATTCTCGAATTTTTAATGGGGCTGGTGAAATAGCTCAGCAGCATAAACGCCTGCCTGGCAAGCATGAGGTTCTGAGGTCGACTCCTGGTACCCACATAAAAAAAAAAAATTAATGATATTCTTACCTTCAAAATATACTAATATGATCTTTAAAAATTTCTACTTTTTGAGTTAATTTTTCTAATTGCATTTTTTATTGCCTTATAGTAGAAGATCTATTGGCAGCTAAAATAGACTCTTTAGAGAACATATATGTCATGATTTAATTAATTCACTCTATGACCTGTATTAATGGAGGTGGGGGGATTAGGGTAGAAGTCTCCTTACTTTCTACTGGGCTTTCTGTCCTACTTGACACCCTTCCCCAAATTCCTCCACCGCCATATGCCCAAATGATGGCTGAATTTCTTACATATTTTCAATGCGTGAGATGTCACCATTTTAGGTTCTTTTGCTGTGTAGCATCTGTCCCTGTTGCAATGGTGGATATTATGGTTTATATATGATTTGTGTGTCCCCAAAAGTCCGGGAGTTAAAGGCCCAGTCCTCTGAGTCATGCTGTTGAGAGGAGGTGGCACCTTTAAGATGTAGGTCTTACAGGGAAGTCCCCAGTCACTGGGGGCGAAGGTAGTCTTACAAAAACCTTGGTAGTTCTTACCCTAAGAAGGCTGTGAAAAAGTAATAAGCCTGGGACACTTTACTCTCTCTGCTTTCTGATTCAAGATGTAATTCTGTCGTCCCACCATTGCTTCCCAGCCCTCACCACAGAGCCTACATAACACCGTCTGGACTTTGAACTTCCAAAACTGTGAGCTAAATAACCCTCTTTTTCTTTGTAAGTAGCCTGTGACAGAATTTTCATTATAGTGATGAACAACTGGTAAATGCGGTATGGTTATTTCAGCAGTACATTGGAAATAAGAGGGAGACAAATACAAGCTTTGTTTCTAGTCTTGTCACTACCTTAGAGAAGAAATGAAATGAGTCCTTAATCCAGAAGCTAAAAAAGATCTTAAACTGCAGCAAAGTGGGAAAAACATAATTGATATATAAAGTAATGAATTTTCTTTAAGAGACCAATAAAATATGTAAAAGCAAGCAAGTGTAATAAAGTAAAAAGAAAATATTACTTTTTTGAAAAATTAAATACATATGTGAGAAAATTTTTAATTCTATGCTATTAAAAATGTTTAAAAATGTTTAAATGACACAAGACATTTTGATTTGTTTTACTAGATTAGCACGATCCTGATAATAAAATTTGACAAATACAGCACTAAGAAATAACCTACAAACCAATCTTTCCACTCAACATAAAGGACACATGAAATTATTACAATTATAGGCTTGGGAGTTAAATAGAACTATACGCAAATTCTTGCTCCATTGTGAAGAAATATTTTGTGACTTGGACATGTAACTATTCCAAATCCTTTTTCTAAAGTGTTATAATAATACTTACCTCAAGAATAATTGTGAGGGCCAATGAGATGGTTCAGTGGCGTAAGCACCTGCCTGGCAAGCGCGAGGGCCCGAGTTCAACTCCTGGAACCCACATACGAAAAAGAGGCCGGTGATATCGCTCAGTGGCACAGGCACCTGCTGGCGCGTGAGGTCCTGAGGTTGACCCCTGGTACCCACAAAAAAAAAAGAAGAATAATTGTGAGAATTAAAAATGATGTAATTGAATTCAACAAATTGTATGAATTGCACTTATGTGCCATAATCTTTGCTGACATATAAGAAGGAGAAAAGTGAAATTTCTGTTACAATAGAAAAGGAAATTTTAGGAAACAGTCCTGGAGCATATTATAAAAGAGTCAGGGCTGGTGATATGGCTCAGCAGCACAAGTGCCTGCTGGCAAGTGCGAGGTCCTGAGTTCGACTCCCGGTACCCGCATACGAAAAAAAGGGCCGGTGATATCACTCAGTGGCACGGGTGCCTGCTGGCACACGAGGTCTTGAGTTTGACTCCCGGCACCCACATTAAAAAAATAAAAAGAGTCAAAGAACTCATTTTGTGATCATTAGACTATATTGTCAACTTGGTTGGCTTGGAAGCTGCCAGGGGATTAGTAAAGCATCTTTCTGCACATCTTTGGGTGGTGCATGGAGGTGTGACCTTGGGGTCTATACCTGGTCCCTTTCTCTTTCCTCTCAGGTCCTGTTCCCCTGCTCTGCTTTCCACCCTCTGTGAACTGAGCCACACCCCTCCGCAGGCCCTTCTACCATGATGTCTCTGCCTTGAGAAAGTTGACCATGGACTGAAACTGTGAGCCAAATAAACTCCTCCTCTTTTAAGTTGTGTGTCAGGTACTGTGTCCTACCGACTGGAATACACATGTAGCATTTATTCTAGAAGTAAAAGGAGACCTTAACATTAGAGGTATATTTATTTAATTAATCACATTATATGTTAAAGAAGAAAAACATGCATTAATATCCCAGTAGATGCTTCAAAAGCATTTGATAAATTTTGACTTTCATTCCTAACTAGGAAAAAAAGCTATTCTAGGAAAATTCTTAACTGAAAAATATTTATTATGATAAAGATTATCTATCTGAAATCAATAGAAAATATGGTATGATTGGAGATGTAGCTCATTGGTAGAGTATATACTTAGCATGTGTGAGGCCCTAGGTTCAATCCCTGGTACCCCCATCCTCAAAAAACAAAAGGAAAATATTGTCCATGCCTTGAAGCATTCCCACTAAAGTTAGAAAGAAATAAAGAAGCTTTACACACTATAATGAGTTTTGGTGCTCTAAATTCTACTTCTAGTTAATGTCACAAGGAAGAAATTACAATAATAAAATAGGTCAAAATTATCATAGTTTGTAAATATGATTTCTTTCCTAGTAGAAACTAAAAATATCAGATGGAAACATATTTGAATGATTATGGATATTTAGTAATAAGTTCAAAGATTAGTAACAGTTATGCAAGTAAGAACTGTTTTTACTAATAAACTGGAATGGTTAAGAAAAAAGTTCCATTGATAATATATAACAAACACTGTGACATAAAAAATACATAATGTTAGTAATACCTGAAGAAAACTGTAAAACTTGACTAAATTTTGTAGCAATGTTGGACGCAAGAGCATACTATTGCAAAGATTTCATTATCCCCTAAATTAATCTATAAATTCATCATAATTCTTACCAAAATTAAAATAAGGCTATTTTTTACTTAAAAAAAAAATTGTTTTGTGCTGGAATCACATTCATATGAAGATAGAGAAGAAATGTTCACAGAGAAAAATGAAGGAGGACAAATTCCAAGGTACATCAAAACATGCAGTAGTGGGGCCGGTGAGATGGCTCAGCGGCGTAAGCGCCTGCCTGGCAAGCGCGAGGGCCCGAGTTCCACTCCCGGAACCCACATACGAAAAAAGGGCCGGTGATATCGCTCAGCGGTACGGGCGCCTGCTGGCGCACGAGGTCCTGAGGTCGACCCCCGGTACCCACCAGAAAAAAAAAAAAAAAAAAAAACCATGCAGTAGTTTAGCGCATGTTCTAATGCTGCACACACCAATAACAGGAGAGCAAAAGACAGTTTAGATTTCTGAAACAGACAGATGAAATAGACTCTAGCAAGTGATCATAGTAGTGCAAAAATGAATAGTGAATTATTTATCAAATGTGCTGGTGAAACTGTTTAGATTTGGACAAAATAAAGTTCTGATTGTTTTGCTTACACTTAAGTAATTCCAGAAGATTTCAAGATTCAAATAAAGAAAATAAAACTGGAAAGTAACTTGAGAAAAATTTAGAAATATATGTTTGCAATCCTGGGATAAGATCATTGTGAACTTGACGTCGAAAAGGCAGCTAAGTTGCAAACACAAAACTAGGGCAATATTATAAATGTATGTAAAGGGCCGGTGAGATGGCTCAGTGGCGTAAGCGCCTGCCTTGCAAGCGCGAGGGCCCGAGTTCGACTCCCGGAACCCACATACGAAAAAGGGGCCGGTGATATCGCTCAGTGGCACGGGTGCCTGTTGGCGCGCGAGGTCCTGAGGTCGTCCCCCTGGTACCCACAAAAAAAAAAAAATAAATAAAAATAAAATAAATGTATGTAAAAACAGACTTTCTAATGTATAACACCTATTAATACATGCTATTAAATTATTTATTTACAATACATAACAACTATTAAAATTGCTAATGCAATATTCATATTACATATAGCAAAAAAAAAAATTCCATGGAAAATCCAGAAAAGATATAGGAATTCTCCAAAAGATAAATGTAAACACACAAAAACATCTAAATTCATTAATAAGTTTAAAATATAATTTAGAAAAGGATATACTTTTATTACTAAAAATTAACAAAGATTAAAAATAATAATCATTATTATCAGGAGTGCTCAAAACATCCTAATACTGGAAGGAGTGAAATTTAGCATAACCCTCTCAAGGAGTGACTTGGTAACGAGTAATTAAAAACATATACATAAGGCTACCTATCCTTTAACTGGCTTCTAGAAATTATATTAAGGGAATAATTTTAAAATATTCACCAAGAATTAATGTTCAAGGTTTATTGTAAAATTTAGCATGTACAAAAATTATATATCCAAACTAAATGTTTTATTAATAAAGGACTGGCTTAAAAAAATGCCATCACTCAATGAAATACTTGCTTGCATTAAAAATAATGATGCAGGGCCGGTGAGATGGCTCAGCGGCTTAAGTGCCTGCCCGGCAAGTGCGAAGGCCCGAGTTCGACTCCCGGAACCCACATACGAAAAAGGGGCCGGTGATATCGCTCAGCGGCACGGGTGCCTGTTGGCGCGCGAGGTCCTGAGGTCAACCCCCCGGTACCCACAAAAAAAAAAAAAAAAATAATGATGCAGAGCTAATTTCGTCAAAAAATGTACTTGTTTAAAAAAAGGATGCTTTTTTAATAAGCATTCATATATTACTTTTAAAATCATAAAAGTAGAACTTAACTATGTATTTTATACTAATTTGGGGGAAAATTTAGGAAAGCAGATCCTCTCATTAGAGTTTAATTTTTTTAATCATTCTGAGGGCAAGATGGTCTATATTTATTAAAAGCCTTAAAAATGTCCAAACTTAAAAAGATAACTACATTTCTAAAAAATTATCCTAAGGAAATAATGGGACTTGAAATTACCAAGAGAATAGATCTTAAGTGATCTCACTACCAAAACAAAACAAAACAAACAAACAAAAAAAACCAAAAACCAGACATGAGGTAATGTATATATTCAGTAGCTTAATTTACTCATTCTACAATATACACATATATCAAAACATCACATTTTACACCTTACCTTGTTAATGCTAAAAATTAACAAACAAAATAAATTCACCAGAAAATAAATAAGTAGAACCTACAAGTATGGATACCATTTGTCATGTGAAACATTACACTATTGAAAACAGCACAAGTATGCTAGGCAGCAGCCAGATTGGGTGTTGCTCTGTAGGAGGCTTAGGCTGTTTCTGTGTAGTCTTTCCTCTTTAGAGGAGAGAGTCTGTCCTTTATGGCACCAGTGGCTCCTAAGAGACCAGAGCCTAGAGATCAGATATGGTTCTGATATAGGAGATTAGGGCAAAGGCAGGCTGTCTGGAAGACAGGGTGTGACTTGTCAGTTATGATGATCCAGACCAGAGGCTAGGAACAGGATGTACCTGTGTAACCCAATCCAGGACAGATGGAATCTGTCAATCAGGAAGAGTAACCTCCGACAGACTGGGTATGGAAGGATATAAGAGCCCGTCGCCATTGACTTAGCTGCCACAGCTGCCATCTTGCTGTTGCCCCATCCTCCTGTTTCTGCAGTGGCCTGTCCTACTTACAGGATGTATCTCTTCCTTTCTTTTCTTTTCTTCACTCTTTCCTTTTCTTACTTTACTTCATTCTTCCCTTTTCTTCTTTTACATTAAATCTTCCTTTACTTTGAATAAAAGTTGTACTTAACTGTTTCTCAGTTGTCCCAGCCAATTCTTTGGGTAAGACAGGGAGAGCCTGGAATCTTCGTACACTACATCATCTGACAACAGTTTCCACTGCCTAACAGGTTGTTGTTGCTACTGGGTGGACCAGCTGGGAGCTGAGCAGTTGGGACACAAAGGGACCCTACTCAAAGGGTGACTTGGGGGTGCCTTGCTCATGTTCCTGGCACAGAAATGCAAAGGTCATGTGGTCCTGACTTAGCTTCACACAGGTACCTAATCCTGGAGATCCAGGGTTGGCCAAGAAGGCCCTCCCTTCCTTTTCCCTTTTAGGTTTAGTTCTATGTCCCTAATTTGAGATAAGGCTGATTACTCTATTTCTCTCTTGTTGACTCCAATCAGGAACACCAGAATTTAATTGTGAAATATTTGCAGTCTTTGTTTTCTGGTTACACAGAGCACAAGGTGTTGATCACTCAGGAGTAGGAAGGGCCTCTGTGGACTGATAATGAGGAACTGTAGTAAGGACAGAGAGAGGGCAGTGTGTGGTGTATGAGCAGAAACAACCCTGCTGCATTACCATTGGCTCAGTCTTCACAAGAAGCCTTATCATGTCAACTTCCTATCATCATAACGAATCTCTGAAATAATCAACTTATAAAGAGAAAAGGTGTTTCGTGGCTCATGGTTGTGGAGGTTCAGTCCATGACCAATTGATCCTGTTTCTTTTGGACCTGGAGTAAGAGAGCACATCATGGAAAGAGTGTGTGGTGCAGGAAAATGGTTCACTTCATGGCCAGGGAACAAAGAAAAGAGAAGAGACCAGGCTCCCACAGTCTGTTTTAGGGAACACTCCCAATGACCCAAAGCCCTTCCTCTGGGCCCCACCTCTCAAAGTTTCCACAACCTCCTAATCACCAGCTAGGGAGCAAGCCTTTAGCATATGGGCTTTGAGGAACACACAAGGTCTGAACTATAGCATGGATACAGATGGTAGGCAGTGTACAAACATATCAACTTTATACAGATAGTGTGCAGCATATAAATGTATCAACCTTATATGCACAGTATGCAGTATATAAACATATCAATCTTATATACACAATGTATACTGTGTTTTTATTTTGTAGCCCAGGAAAGCAAACCTTAATGAAGTCCAACACCCTTGTCCAGAGTTACACAATCTCTAAATAGACCAGGATTTCACACTCAGGCTGTGTGATCTCAAAGTCCAAGAATTTCATCCCTGCCAAATGGCTGAAAGAGCATAAGGGTCAAAAATAGCTTATTAATAATACAGTTTATAAAGGATAATTTTAAAAATGATTAAATCTCATTTACCCATTAAAAATAATTGCTTAGAAGATAATTTAATTGTGCAGAGAAATGCCACAATACATTAAGTAAAAAATGAGATCCATAATTATAATATACATGCACTGAAAACACACTGGAAACATACCGTGAAAAGTTAATAGTGGTGGCTTTGAAGGTGATTTTCCTTTTCTTTGTTTTTTAAATTTATACAATATCCATTAATATTTATAAAACTAGAAAACAATAATAAAACAAAGTCCCATACATGTGTCTGTGTTAGCTACTATAAAAATGTCAATATGAAATGGTAAAAACTTAAGCCTCTCTCTTTGGAGCACACATTCACAAATAGTAGACCTTGAGATAACTAAGCTGCAGGAAGAATATTAGAATTACTGAAAGGTAGAGCTTCAGGGGACCTTAGAGATTATTACATTCAGTCTTTTCATTTTGCAGATGAGGAAACAGAGAAAAGGAATAGAAAGAGGAAGTCAGCATCCTTGACCCAATAAATCATCAGCCTCTTAACAGAATTGAGAATGGACACTAATTCCTTAAAAGGTTTTCTATCTCTTGCCCTTCGAAAAAATCAGTGCCTTGTAAAAATGTGATCTTTAGCCTCTACCCTGAGTGGAGAATTTAACTAGCATAGAAAAAACAGGCATTTTGCAGCATTAAATTTGCCCTTATACTCTACAGAGATAAAATCCCAGTGCTCTCCCATCCTTTCTGCCAATGGTGTGTTCTGATTTCCTCCCACAGAGAAAAAAAGGAGTCCTTGGAGGTCTCTCTTTTTTCCTTCCTTCCTTCTTTCCTTCCTTCCTTCCTTTCCTCCTTCCTCCCTCCCTCCTTCTTCCCTTTCTTCCATCCTTTCTTCCTTTCTTCTGTGTGTTATCTCTGATTATAAAAACATTATCTGTGTGTCATAGAAGCTGAGAATTGCTGAAAATGATATAGAAAAATACTACCCATGCACTATATTGCCACTGCAAAACAATAATAGTTAAGATCTAACATATAGCTCTAGTTTCCTTCTTTCTCTCTTTTCCTCTTCTCTTTTTCTCAACACTTTTCCTGATCATTTGTTAGCAAACAAACAAAACAAAACAAAATATTCCAGAGTACAACTACCCATCTCTGTTCTCTTTGATTATCTCATGGAGGGCTCAGGCAAACTTTTGTGGGGATACAGGGCGGTTAAGATATTAACAAGAAACTTAATTCCCTGGCCCCAACTATACCCTCCATGGGAGCAGGAGCTTCCAGTCCTCTGATGTCAGGTTCGGCACTGATTTTCATGTAAAAATGTTCCCTGCAGTAGTTGCTGCCCATCTGCCTGGGTTCAGAATACAGCCAAGATGCCCTGGCCGGTGTACATATCTAGGGCAAAACATGGAGCTCATCAGCAGACACACACTTGAGACAAAGAATCAGTAAATGTTGCTCTAAACCACTACGCATTGGTAAAAAGAGCCACACACAGAAATGTTCCTCATTCTTGACACTGATGCTAGACAAGCTCCCTACTGGTGGCCCATTTGGAAGTGCACGCCTATAATCTCTGCAGTTTGGGAGGCCGAGGCAAGAGGATCACAAGCCCATCCTAGGCAACTTAGTGACTGACCTTGTCTCAAGATAAAAAATAAAGAGAAAAGAGTCTTAGTCACTTTTCCCATCACTGAGACATGATACTCAACACCTACAACTTAAAGGAAGAGAGGGTTTTTTGAGCTCACAGTTTTGGCTTCAACACAGAAATGCCACAGCAGAAAGGCATAGTTAAGGAAAAGTGCTCGCCTCATGGCATCCGGGAAGCAGAGAGAGAAGAGAGGCACCAAGGAGGGAGACACACCCTTCCAGGTCATGCCCAGTGGCTCTCCTCTTCTGCCCAGGCCCCACCTCTTAGCAGCAAGTCAGCTATTCCATCCCAATAATCAAATCGCCTTCCAAACAATAAAGCTTTTGGAGCCATTTTAGATCCAAACCATAACAGTGTTTATCAATAGACAAATAAAGAAAGGTAATGTATGTATAATGGAATACTATTCACTCTTTAAAGGGAGGAAATGAACTCAGTGTGAAGGCCCTGGTTCCAACCCCAGTAATTCATAGGAGGGGAGGAAGGAAGGAAGGAAGGAAAGAAAAGAGGAAAGGAGGACAGGAGCAAAGGAAGAAAGGAAGAAGGGAGGAAGGGGGAGGACAGAAAGGAGGAAAGGAGGGAGGAAAGAAAGAATTTTCCTCTCTTGAAGCCTCCGCGATTTTTGGAATGGGCAGCACTCATCTCAGTAGATACTTAACTGCCTCCCTCCAGGGTGAACCAGTTAGGAATATTTTCATCCACTAATTTTATTCTTCTGTCTTCCTTGACATACTTTGATGGCTCAATAAAAATTTAATTCTTCATGGCACCTACTTCTTTTAACCTGACTTTCTTCAGGCCCTTTCTCCTTTCTACCGAGACAGTTTGTAATGCATCTTCATCTTTGCATTTTGTGTTGATTTATGACTGTCTCGCTGTGTTCATTTGAAGAAGTGAGCCGGAACTACAACAGGTAAGACAAATGTGGAGGGAAAATCGGCTGTCTGAGGCCAAAGGAAAGGGAGTCCTGGGAAGGTGCATAGCAGATTGGGAAGAGGCTGAACCTGTAGCGTCCCGGGGAGGAAGAGAGACTCTGCTGGCTGCAGACTGAGCAGTGGGCACCCCATCAGCGGCCCAGACTCCAGCAGACCCTCCACCTCCAAGAGCCCCTGCACGGACATCTGTATTTTCCCTTCATATTTTCAAAGCAGCTGTCCCTTCCTTATGGTCTGTGAATGCCAAATCATTTTCAGCAAAGTAATTCCTTTCCCATTGTATATAATCTTAGCAGGACAAAACTAACCAGTTGCAGCCACCTCTGGACAAGTGTTGAGCACTTGTTCCAAGTTTGGGGAGAGAACTCGCTCTGAGTCTTGCCCACAGTGGCCCCCAGGGGGAAAATGATCAGAAAGGACTCATCCTAAAGTATAAGAAATTGCCCAGTATCACTCATTTTCTAGGCTCTGGGGGCTGCTTAGACCCCTACCCTTCCAGATGAATGCAAAATTCCCTTTTCGATTTGGGCTATTCCAATTAATTCTCTGGAATTTATTTAATCTTCCATTTTCTGGGTTTTTTTAATCAAAAAATCTTCAGCATTATAGCAGAAATTTGCAAAAGGGCTGGGCTGGTACTGAAGCTAGAATTCTTCTTATGGCATTTTGCTTTTATTCTTTTAATTTCTACCATAAAATTTCTATACTTCCTGTATTTTATGATCCCACAATGTATTTTCATAGTAAGCATGTTGAATAATTCATAAAAAGTAAAAATAAAATCTCCTGAATTCCCACATGATATTGTGATCTCTACTACACTTTTTTGGCTGTCCCTCCATGTGTCTCCTTACACAATTCTGTGTTGTTTAACATGAATGACTGTATCACACGTGCCGTTTCTATGGTGAATAACATCTTACTGCAATGTAGTCTTCTTTGTTTGTTTCACTTCTCTCTCCTTTTCCTCTCATTTACCATTGCCAACATAAATCGACTGATATCTTCTCATAGCTTTCTCTCTGTATGTAACTATAAATGCATATGTCATGTATACAACTGCACACAGATATACTGTGTTTCAGAAAAACAGCATCTTATCATTGCGTTTTCTTCTTCTTCTTCTTCTTCTTCTTCTTCTTCTTCTTCTTCTTCTTCTTCTCATTTCACCTTTCATAGGTGAAATCTACCCAAGTCAACCTATTTCCACAGGAATTAGCATTCAGTTTTGTGGCCAAATTGACATTTAATCAACCATTTCCTCATCCATGGGCAGTTTATTTTCCAATTGTTTTTATTTGGTAACCAAACTATGAATATTGGGAGCAAATGATTAAAAATTAGTTTTACTGATAATATGATTGTGTGCCCAGGAATCCCAAAAGAGTCTAGTAAAAATTAACAAATTAGTAAGGCTATTTGATAAGGATAAGTACCTCACAAAACAGGCATACAAAATCAATAGCATGTATGCTACACACATGTATGTGGAAAAAAGTAGTCATGTGTCACAAATCAATGCTTGGACCAGTGATGGATCACACACATGATGATGATCCCATAAAATTACAACGGAGCTGAAACACTCCTATCACCAGTGAGGCTGTAACCATTGAAATACAGGAGCGCAACACATTGTTTGTGTGTTTATGGCAATGCTGATGCAAACAAACCTACTGTGTTACCAGTTATGTAAAAGTATAGCACATAAAATTATGTAAAGCACATAATACTAGATGAAGATAATAATGAACAACTCTGTTGCTGGTTTATTTATCCATTCATTATACTTTTAATCACTATAATGCATTCCTCCTAGTAATCTGAGTCATTTGTAGGAAAATGGATGGGTCTTAAAACCACTATGCTAAGGTGAAAAGAAATCAGATATAGAAGGTTAAATATCATGTGGTTTCTCTTACATGTGAAGCCCAAAATATAAATAATTGAAAGCTCGAAGTAAAGGAGAGATGATAGGAAACCTGCAGGGGTAGACTCTGTGGAGGTGGAAGGGAATCCGGGGAAGGGGAGAGAAGGAGGGCCAGAGGAGATGGGGGAGTCAAAATGATCAAGATGCAGTATGTACAAGAAGCAGCCCCCCAAGATGAATGCAGCTATCATGCATGGAAAACATGTACTAAAAAAAATAAGTAAAATCACACCACCCCCTACCTTTATCTAGCTTGAAAAAATATATATTCCTTCTACCTATAAAGCTTACAGTAAACAGTGTGCTCTGTTATGCCACAGCAGACACACATATCCTGTGAGTGTAAATGGACACTGTGATATCGGCACGACAAAACTCCAGATGACACGTTGCTCAGAAGGCATCCCTACCACTACACAACACATGACTGTAACCCATTCATGGAAAAAAATTAAATGCAATGGACTCCGCAGGAATAAACAACAAAATACAGTATTCAACCTAACATAAGAAAATCATTGGATCTAAAAGGACATAAATGAGGAACAAATGGAACATTGCATATTTTCAGATATAATACTCACTGTCATAAAATGATTCATCCCAAAGTTAATATGGAATGTATAAATATATTTAACTTAATTCCAATTAAAATTCTAATTTTATGGGGCCGGTGAGATGGCTCAGCGGTATAAGCACCTGCCTGGCAAGTGCGAGGGCCCGAGTTTGACTCCTGGTACCCACATACGAAAAAAGGCCCGGTGATATCGCTCAGCAGCACGGGTGCCTGCTGGTGCACAAGGTCCTGAGGTCAACCCCTGTATCCACCAAAAAAAAAAAAAAAAAAAATTCTAATTTTATGATTTTTCCTTTGAAACAAGATAAAATGATCTTCCAGAAAGTATGAAATGCCTGACAGTATTCAAGAAAGGAAAAAAGAAGACTAATGAGACAGCCCCTGCTAAGCAGATGTTAAAATACATTATGAAGTCAACGTGCAGAAAACAGGGTGATCCTGTCATAACTTTTCCTAATCCCCCTGCAAAGTACAACAAGAAGTCCTGGACATCGCATATAACATAAAAAACTCTGAAAGCTGGAGAACAGGAAGCAGGTAGGTGAGTTAGGGATCTCAGGATGTAAAGAATAACAACGACGAGTTCTTCAGCTTTTCTTCTTGCCTCATCTATCCTAGACTTGGAGCTGAACATTCAACAACAATGAATACAGATCACACACACACACACACACACACACACACACACACACACACACACAAACAGTAAAAGCCCACTCTGTTCTAAAAGGATAGAAAAAGGGGTAGCCTCCCAAAGCAAAAAGTATCGGGTAATAATTTTCTATTGGCACCAAACACCGCAGAATGAACCTCCCCTTCGCGGAAAGGCTGAATGGAGGTTCTCCCACCCCCAACACTCTGATTATCAGAAGGTGCTGAGCAGGGAGCTGGGCACTCATCCCTGCCAGCAGGAATAACCACACTCCCCACCCAGGGTGGTGTCCCTATGGGAAGCCTGGATCCCCACCCCCACCTAGCAGTGAAGAGGCGCCCCGCCCACTCCTCACCGGAAGCTTAGTGGAGAGTCAGGACCTTTACTGATCCTAATGGTACCGGCCCCTCCCTGTGTCGGGGAAGGTGGGGGTCAGCAAAGGGAACACTAAAGAAGCATTGTTATCCTCCCCAGCCACAGTGGCACAATGCAAGGTTTAGCAAGGAGCCATTTCAGAGCCCCCCAACTCATGCACCCGTAACAGAGCCCCATCTCACCCTGGTGCTGAGGCTGTATGGAGAATGTGCAATTCTTCCCCAAGTTTGCAGCAACTGTATCATGTACCCCCTCCCTCTGCCAAAGCAGTGTCAGATTAAACCAACTAAAAAACAAGATTTAAACTAGATCCAGAATCTTTTTGTTTGCTTTTGTGTTTGTTTGTTTGTTTGTTTGTTTTGAGACAGAGTCTTGCTATGTAGACCAGACTGATTTTGAACTTACTATGTAGTTTAATCTGATCTCCAACTCATGGCAATTCTCCTGCCTCAGCCTCCTGAGTTTGGGCATTACAAGTATGCACCACCAGGCCTGGGTCAAGATCCAGAATCTTATAATACTCAAGATGTCCAGTTTTCAATAAAAATCAGTTGTTATGGCTTATATCTAGTTGTTTCCCCAAAGCCTCATGCCCTCACAGGTGGGGCTTTTAGGACTGACTGGATTGTGTGCGTGACACTGGATTAGTTCACTGATTGGTTTAGCAAAAATTGGGTGTGGGTGATGGATGTACTGAAGAAGAAAGACCTATCCTGGATGTGGATAGCATCAACCAATAGGCTTGAAGCCTGGATGGAATAAAAAGGGAAAGAAGAAGGAAGTCTTGCTGCCTTTTGCCTGACATGCCATGGACTGTTTCTCCTGTGTGATGCCCATCTGCCAAGCCACCCTGTCTTGGAGTCAGCTATGGTCTGAGACTTCTAAAAAACTGTGAGCTAAAATAAAAATTTCCTCCTTTAAATAGTGGGAGTCAGGTATTTTGTCCCAGGAATGAGAAAGTAACAAAGACATACACCTAGGAAGAGGAAAATACCAACCTCTATGAAATCAGGCAACAAATAGGTGCCAACACAAACATGGGAGGGATGTTAGAATTACCTGGCAAAGACTGTAAAGCAGCCACCATAAAAATGCTTTAGCAAGAAATTATGAACAAGCTTGAAAAAAGAAAATGCAAACAAAAATCAAAATCTCAGCAAAGAAAGAGAAGATACAAAGAATCACCAAGTGGAAAATTTAAAACAAAAAAATTTACTAACTAGAAAAAAATAGCTCTATGGATGGGCTCAACCACAGAAAAGAAGGGACTGAGGAAATAAACAGTGAACTGGATAGATCAGTAGAAATCATCAAATCTGAACTATAGGGAGAAGATACATTGAAAAAAATGTACAGAACCTCAGGGATCTGTGGAACTATAACAAAAAAATCCAACATATGTGTCATTGCAGCGTTAGAAGGAAGGAGAAAAAGGCAGGGCTGACAAGAACTTAAAATATAATGGCTAAACCATTGTTTAAATATAAGAAGAGACATTAACCTATGGAATCAAGAAGCTGAGCGAACCCCAAGTAGGATAAACTAAAGAAATCCATACGGAGACAAATCATAGATGAATGTGCTAAAACTAAATACAAAGGGAAAACATCTGGAAAGCAGCAGGGGCTGTGATACCCTGTATACAGGGGAAAATGAATTTGAATATGATGAATTTATCATCAGAAACCACGCAGGCCAGAAGGAAGAGGCACAACATTTTTCAAATGCAGAAAGAAAAGACCAGTCAGCCCCATTATCCTGCACCCATCTGGAATGAAGGGGAAATGCACATTCTCAGATGAAGCAAAACTAAGGGAATGTGTCAATAGTGGATCTATGCAAAAGGATGGCTAACGAAAGTTCTTTAAGCAGAAAAGAAATGATAAAAGAAAGATATGTTATCTCCACACAAAGAATACAAACATTTTATAATGCAAAAATGATTAATAAAAAATTTTTAAAAAGAATATTGGAAAAACCTAGAAAGAAGAGAGTACATAGTCAGCAAAAAAAATATGGATTAAATACAATAATTTTCCCTTGAGTTTTCTCAGTTATGTTAGACAGTTGGAGCAAAATTGATTACCCTCTCTAATGTAAATAGGTAAAATATTTAAGACATTTATATACAGAGGAAAATAAAAAGACATAAAGTAAAGGGAGGTAAAAATGTCACTTCAAGAGTTCACTTAATCTGCAACAAGATGAAACAAATAGACAATGATGCTTCCTGTGTAAGAAAATACCTACAGTAACAACCAGAAAAGCTACGTGAAATATTATAAAAATGGAATGTTAAAAATGTTAATTCAATTCTTCAAAATAGCACATGAAAAGATGTCCAACATCCTTAATCATTAGAGATATGCAAATTGATATCACCATGAGATGTCCTTTCCCAATATCAAAATGACTAAAACAAAGAGTTCTTACAACTCCAACTATTGCCAAAGATGTGGGAACCTGGGCCACTTACTCATGGTGGCTTCAATATTGTTTGCCAGTTTATTTTTTAAAAAAGTAAAATTGAAGATGTAACTACTAGACAATTCAGCCATCACGCTCCAGGCACTTATTGCAGTGAAAGGGAAATTTACATTCGCACAAAGACTGCGCATAAGCTTATGGCAGTTTTACTCATAGTTAGCCTCAAAGAAAAAAACAGCCCATTTCTCCAAAAGGTGAGTTGTTCATTGTGGTACATCCACACTATGGAAGGCTACTCTGCAATAAAAGGAAGTGACCACTGGTACACACCGACCCTGTATGACTCTCCAGAGAATCGTGCTGAGTGAAGAAAGCCAATCTCAAGTATGATCCTATTTATTTAATATTCTCAAAACGGATTGTCCTGTCCACAGATCACTGAGACACTGAAGAAAACACCCGGATGGGCCGGTGAGATGGCTCAGCGGCATAAGCGCCTGCCTTGCAAGCGCGAGGGCCCGAGTTCGACTCCCGGATCCCACATACGAAAAAGGGGCCGGTGATATCGCTCAGCGGCACGGGTGCCTGTTGGCGCGCGAGTTCCTGAGGTCGACCCCCCGGTACCCACAAAAAAAAAAAAAAAAAAAAGAAAACACCCGGAGACAGCTGGTGAGAAAGGAGGCTTACTAAGACTTACTCCCAGCTACTACCAGGGGAAGATAGGATTAATATTTACTAATAGGGAAAGGTCCCTGAGAAGCACAAAGTGTCCAACAGCACCACTCAGTGTCCAGAAGGGGTAAGGTACTCGGTTGCAGCACCACTCAGCAAATCCAAGAGGGCCGTGTGCAGTACAATAGGGTGTATCTATATATGATAGAGTACTATTCTGCTATGAAGAAGCATAGATTTGAGACATTCGTAGGAAAGTGGATGTACCTGGAAAATACAATGTTGAGTGAAACAAACCAGACACGCAAGCTTAAATACCATACAGTATCTGTCATTGGAGCAAGGCAAAGTACAAACAAAAAGAATAATAAAGGATGGATAGAAAGGTACAAGGGGATTGATCTCTTGCTATAGGGAAGTGGTCCAAGGGAAAAAGTGGGAGGAGTGAGGAGGCGGGGAAGGGGCAATAGTTCATGGCGGCAGAAGACAGCCAAAGCAGCAAGAGCAAAAGGGGCAAAAGGGAGGTGCGTGAGAGAAGACACTTTCTGTCCCTTTTATTGAACGTAGGCTACTCACCCTAGGGTGGGTGTAGTACTCACACCCACAATCCCAGCACTAGACAATGAATCAATCACAAACTCTAGATTCAGCCATCTCCGAAAAGCACCCCCCCATGACTGCATGAGGCTTTGGGGGGACATCCAGACACAAACCGTAACACTTAGCCTGCAGGTGGAAAGGCAGGTTCTGCAGGTAGCACTAGTTTGCCCAGTTCCTAGGGTCCTCCAGGTTGTACTCATCCCAATAGTTCAGTCCTGACCTCTTACAAGGTCCCCTTGACTTGGCAAAAGTCTTGGGAACATGAAAGGGCTTTTCAGGACGTGGTGCTAAATGCTCTGGTTGTTCTCAGAAACGATAGAAAAACAATGATAGAAGTGGTGAACAGGCTGGCAGTGGCTGTGGAGGAGAGAGGAGATGTGGACAGTTATGAAAAGACACGAGGGATCCCAGTGGTGACATAAATGTTCTGCATCTTGACTGGCTGCAATGCTGTATGGATGCTACCACACAAGGAAGATTAGTAAAGGTTACAGGGCTGTCTGTATTACTTACTAAAACTGCCTGTATGTCTACTATTACCACAAAATAAATTAAAAAAAAAAAAAACTAGTTGAAAGACAGTGGCCTGCCCCTCTGATCATCCCTGCTTTCTAGGGTTGACAAGGACCTGTGGACACATGACTGTCCAGGGACCTGAATGCAGAGGATGGTAGTTTCCCAACAAGTAGGTGCTAAGAGGATAGAGAAATGCAGCCAAGTGCATCTTGTCCCTCCTGTCCCTGTCTTCACACTCCCACTGTCACTGGAACTGTCAACCCATTTTGGTTTTGTCTTTAAGTGTGACTAGTGATAGGAAATCCAGGGTACCATGGTGCTGTTTGAACTTCCGTTTTCCCATACACTGCTAAAAATGTTCTGGTTTTTCTAGTTTTTTTTTTTTTTTAAACAAATATGCATGAGTCACTTACATTTCTTTTGCTTGAATACTTGCTCACCCTTTAGCCTTTATACTGTTTATGTCTACTTTGGATAAGAACATTTCACATATTAGGGATATTAACCTTATGCTTAGTATTTGGGTAACAAGTACTGTCTTCAAAATACTTAACTATGTTTCTGGTAATTTTTGCTGTTTAAGGACTCAAATGACACATTGTAAAATCTGTAAATGTTCTTCCTTACAGCTCTCAGTTTCTGTGTCTAGACTAAGAATACCTTGCCTCGTGCTCACTTCAGCAGCACACACACTGAAGAATACCTTGCCTACCACCAAACTGCTAAACCACTTTCAGTTTTCGTTATTCCTCACAGATCTTCATGTAGTACTTTTTCATTGTATATAATTAAATAATCCATGAAGTTAAGCTATAACTTTATTTTGGCTTTTTAAAAATTGTCTAAAGACATTTATCATAGAATAGAAAATCATTTAGCCCCTGATTTTTTTTTCATTTTTATTTTTTATTACTGCATATTTGCAGTGCATGTTTACACTCCTTGTGTGGAGTTGGTTGTGTACATAACACATCTTCATTCCTCTTTCATCCCCTCCCTCTCCTCCTTCTCCCTCCCCCCAGCCGATGATTTTCAGCACCATCCTTTTCCACATTAGCATCCCGTGTATCTAGGAGTCTCTGCTCTGTCTTCCATTCCATTGGTTCATCTTCCTTTTCCTGGGCAATATCAACTGCCCACTTCTTGTAGCTGTAGCGTCATTAGGGTTTCTAGCAGGGCAATAACACGACATACCCTGCATTTACCATCACCAGGTGCCTCCTCCTGTCTCCTTTCTGCATGATGTTGAAGCTCTCTTTCACTCTCTATTCTCTAACGAGCAGTTCCCATGTCACTGCCTTCTTTAGAAAAGTTCCAGAGCCCATGGTCCGGTGTAAGTTACATTTGGCTTGGACCTTTGCTTGGTCATATCCTTCCTGTTTGTATTAAACAACTCACTTTACCTCTGGGTGTTTTTGGTTTTTGTTTTGCTTACCTGCATGAAATGGAAAACATAAAAGCACTGAAGTCATATTACTTGTAAAAATTAAGAGAATGCATTTAACATGCTTAGCATAGCAGTATGCAATAATCACTCAACAAATACTGACTTCTAGTAATATTACTATTACTGTTACCTATAGTACTATTGCCTCAGTAGTTATCAATCTCTCTTTGCTTCTGTTTCTATAATTCTTAATGCTTATATTTGTGCATTAATATTCTGCCTTGAGGTATTTTGCTTTTTAAACACATCTTCTCACACTAGATCTTAAGCCTTGTCTTACGTTCTTCAACAATCAAAATAAGAACTTAGTAATTAATCAAGTAATCAAGTAAACTTATTGATAGTCTGGCTAACAATTTTCTTACATGGTCACAAGGTAAAAGATAGGGAGAGAAATGTTTTGGCTATTCTCACAAACCATGCCATACTCAGCTCAGAATACTTTACCTCTGGTCACCAGAACATGTGCAGGTTCTCACACACACACAGTGAAATTCTCCTATTATTCAATTCAAGTCCAACACTATCCACCTGGAGATGGACTAAGATCCACTATATTAGGGGTTCAGTCCCACAAGACTGCCCCCCTGGACATGCCAGTCACAAGTGTGTGCCTCCAGCACCTTTAACCGCCTGCTTGAAATTGGGGGGTTCCACTTCCGCCCCTCAGGTGTGACTACTTTTGTAGAGCACTCAAGACACTCAAGGAAAGCCTTTGTGTTTGCTCACCCATTTGTTATAAGAGATACTGCAAAGGCTGCAGATGGACAGCCAGGTGGATGAGCCACAGAGAGCAAGGCGTGTGGGAAGAGGCCAGCGTGCCAGTGTCCTCTCCAAGTGGGTGTACCACCTCCGGCAACTCCACTTGTTCAGCCATCTGGAAGGTCTCCAAGCCTTGTGCTTTGCAGTGGTTTGGAGACTTCATTATATGTTCAAATGATTGCATCATTGATATTTGGTCACCAACTCAACCTTTAACCCCTCCCCCTCCCTGGAGTTTAGGGGGTGAGGTTTAAAGTTCCAATCCTCTAATCACATGGTTTGTTCCCCTGGCAACCAGCCCTGCCTTAAGCTTTTCCTGGAGTCCACTAAGAGTGGCTTTACGAGAAAAGGAGCTGTGCTATCATCAGGGAGAATCTAAGGGACTTAGGAGGCCTGTGCCAGATGATCCTAACATTCAGGAAATTATGCAGCTCTTGGCAGCTCTAGGTCAGGAACTGGGACTGAAAATGAAATATTAAAAATATTTCTTAGTTCCCCTATTTATAAGGAATTGAGAAGCTCTATGTTAGTAACTGAGGACAGAAACCAATGCATGTGTTTCTTAATTACCTCACACTAGGTAATGATTAACTTTATGTACCTTAGGGAAATATACTTGGTTATTATGAGATATAGTTCATTTCACCTCCAGATCATTGCCCTAAATGTAACTGTGTCTTCCAGGTGCCTGAAGTCAAGGTTGTGCTGTAATTTTCTGTGTGTACCTGTGTGTGTTTGTGCAGCTGTGTGTGTCTCTGGGGTTAAGGAGGGGTGGTATCAGATTCTTGTTCTCTAGGGAGGCTCTGACTCTTCAAGGAATGAGGGTTTGCCTCAGAGGAAGAAGATGTGAGTATTAACCATTCTCTCATTGTTTCTAAACCTGCTAACAGGAAGGAGCCTGCACAGGAAGGAGCCAGGGGCTTGGGGAGACAAAGGTGCTGAGCTCTGGTCTGCAGCAGTCTCAGAGCTGGGCCTCAGAACATCCCTGAATCTAGTGCCCATGAGGCCAAGGACGCAGGACAGAAAAAGAGGAAATAAGAACTCTAGGAAGTAAAAAAAAGAAGAAATAAGAACAACAGAAAATGAAATAAGGGGAAAGAAGAATGGACTGAGAATGAAGTTAAGAAGAGGCTAAGAAGAAGGGATAAAGAGGAAGTAGAGGAACATGGGGATCCTCTGAGCCAGGGTCCTTCTCATTAGCCCAGAGTACTAGCTTCTTCTTTCCCAGGTGGGTCACACTTGCAAGATGACACACAGAGATGCCTCCACCTGCCCGGCATCACACCTACTATTTGCAAAATTCCCTTTGATCCCAGCTGCCACAAAAGCCCAGGCACAAGCAACAAATAATTATTTCCCAGTTCTACTGATCCAGGTGTGGCTCAAGCCAGAATTCTTTTTCACTTTTTTCCTCTCCTTCTGCACACTCACATTTTCTGAGCAGCTCCTTGGACCTGTGGTGGAGCTGGACCCTGAATACTCCAAGTTGAATTTTTAAAAAGCCCTTTAGGAGCTTCCTGACCACACGTGGGCACAGTAGCCAGGAAGTGTTAGTGATCCCTTCAAAGCAAAGATAAGAACCTCATGGTTTTCAAAAAATAGATAAATTCAATGCCTGAATATTTTAATGGAAGATTACTTGGTGGATTAACTAATGATCAACTTGTAACAACCAGCTGAACTGAATCAGTGTGATGCTGGATGTGGAAGGCCCACCTGAGGACTGTTGCCAACAGCATAAAAGAACTGGAGGGGAAGATGGTGAGCTGTTGATTCTCCTGGAGAAGCTTGTCACACCGACTTTTCTGATATGAATTCAGCTGTTCTCATTGTCAGAGGAGCTCAGGACCTTGCTGTCGCTGAGGATGGCTGCGGTTCTTTTCGGGGGACCTAAGATCCTTACCTTGAGTGTCACTTCCTGGCTTCAGTACAGATCCTTCAGCCTGCTGCCACAGATCCTTCATCCCACTGGTGCAGACTTTCTAGCTTCCACCACTGACCTTTGGGCCTTCCCAGTGCTGATGCTTGATGCAGACTTACATGAGACATCGCCGTGGGCTCTAGGCCTCCTGCTGGACTCGTGGAGAACATTGCCATGGGCCCTAGGTCTTCAGCTGGACTTGAGCAGGACATTGCTGTGGGATCCAGGCCCTCAGCTGGATTCTTTGGGTCTGTATTGTGTGGACAGATCTCCCATATTCTTTTGCATTTGACTCCTTGGGTGAATGTTATAAAATAATCCTATAAATTATGTGTCCTGTATTAAATCCTTTCCCTTGTAAACGCTGACTACAACAATTACAAAATTAGTAAAGTCAATAGATAAAGAATAGATTTTGAGAAAATATTTACAACACAGGTATATGATAAAGGGGTAATATTTATCCAAAACTTTTGTAAATTTGTCACAGAAAGACAACTACTCAATGGAAGCACAAATAAAAAAATAAGGAAACTCATAGAAGAGGAAATCCAAGTAATCAATTTGTGTGTTAACATGCTTGACCTCACTAGGAATAAAGGAAATGCAAGTTTAAATAACAATGTCTCTCCAATATCTAGGAATGAGGAGTCACAGGTCCAGTTTAGTTGAACTGTGTTTTGTTCTGTTTTGTTTGTTTTGTTTTGGGAGAGCTCTTTTACAGGCTCTGGGGAATTGTGGAATTCTGGTCTGAAGTAAGGCCTTGCAGTAACAGTCTCAGCCAGAGATTCTGACAAGTGCCGTCTAGCTGCTGAGATGGGCCTGGGCAAATAGGCCTCAGTGGGTGATAGGGTTCACTGCCCCCTGCCCTCCAGAGTATTCAGGTCCCACCTTATATCTACCTCAGAGAAGTTCAACCCACAACCAAGGAAAGCCCCTCACCTGGCATCAGTGTCTATGTGGGATGTGAATGAGGCAATAACATGATCTCACATCCCATCTCATCTTTCTGGCACTACAGCCTACCTGATGGTAGCATAGGATCTGCTTCTCCAAACTTGCAAGGCTGCAGGTTATCTCAGTCCCTCCCCTGGTTTGTACTGCAGGTTTCATGGGAAAGAACCTCCCTTGGTCCTTCCTGTCTGAGGCCTCTGCTTTGCCTGGGCCAGATCCAAAGTAAACACTTCAGTCTTCTTGCAGGGCCTTGTGGAGCTGGTCTCCAAGCCCCTCTCTCCATTACTCCCACCTTGCAGTATGCTTGCTCTTGTGTAGTCCACTCCTCTAGAATCTGGCCTGTCCACTTGACTCAGTCTCAACCTGTGGAATCAATGAAAGTGGCACCATGATTTCTGAAGCTGAGTTATAAAAAGGCTCTCAGCTTCTGCCTGGGCTTCTTGGAATCACTGAGACATCCCCGCTTCAGGCCCAGCCACTATGCTTTGGAGCTACCATGGAAGGCACTCTGGCTCTAGCCTCACAATAGATATGTGTTTTAAGCTGGTGAGTGTCGGAGTGTTTCGTTATATGTCATTAGACAACTGGAAGAGTCATTGAAGGCTGGGAGAAGTGGCCAAATCCATCCTAACTTTTTCCAAGATTCCTAAAACTATCACCTTAAGGATGAACGGTCTGAATTTCAAAACCAACAGGAGACATTTGAGCCATGTAATGATTGATTGATTGTGTCAATTTGAGAAGTTTAGAAGCTTAACTAAATCAGCTCAGCAATTCCACACTGTAGGATGTAGAGGACCCGCCCTAGGGTGGCTCATTGCCTGGATGGTATAAAGGGGAAATGAGGAGGGATGGACTTTCTTCTATTCTTCAGAGGAGCTCCAGTCTTTGCCTTCAGCTGCTCATCATCTCCTGGCTTCCAGTGCAGACTCTTCAGCTTCCTCCTGGGATCTTTCAGCCTTCCAGCATAGACTCTTCACCCTTCCATCTCAGACAGACTGACATGGACTTGCATGGGACACTGCAGTGAGCTCCAGACCTTGGGCTGAATCCTTTGGCCTCCAGGGTGCAGAGGGTCTGTCTGCACCCCAGACAGACCCTCTGCACCCTTCCTCATCCAACTCTGTGGCTGACCATAGTAAGCCAATCTTGTAATTTCTTATACATTTTTATATTTTGTGTTATATCTGTTTCTCTAGTAAAACACTGACTGATACAAGCTAGTTAGTGTGTCACAGAATGAAACGTGGTGCTGATCTGTCTGCCGGAAGTAGACAGCTTCCTCTCACTGCCCTTCTCCAAGGAACAGCTCTGTCAGCTCCATGCCCGTGAGGCTCTGTGCCTATTTCCTGGTACAAATTATGCATTTTTCTTGTTGTTATTCAGTTGGCAAGGAGAGAAAGCCCATCTCAAAATGGAGTTTAAGCAATAGAGGAAAATGCACTGAATCATTTTATTTAAAACAGCAGACAGAACTTGGATTTAGACATCCAAGAAGCTACTACTTCTGCTTCTTATGGATCTGCCTCCTCTTCAGCTCTTCCTCATGCCCTTTCAGTACTGTAGTTCAGTCTTTTTTCTCTGTTTTTAGCAGTTCCAAGAGTTGCATTGCAGAATAGTTATATCTAGATTTCAATCTTGGCTCAGCCACTTAAAAGCTGTGTGACCTTGAGCACACTCAAGTGCTCTGGCTTTAATTTCTTCTTCTGTAGAATGGGGACAATATTGGCCTCTGTCCTTTAGGGTTGTATTAAATTAAGAAATATATGGAAAGCATTTAGACGTGTGTCCATTCAAGAATAAGAGCACTACAAGTGCTTTTGCTGTTTCTATTACTATTAACCACAGCAGCAGTGGGTAACAAGAGTGATACTCTATGCTATCCAAGCCCAGCACGGACAAGAGAATCTCTACTCCAGCTTTCCCTGGGGGGCCCTGGCTCTCATCCTGTTCCCTGAACACATTACAGGATCCCCACAGAAAGGATGTACTGATTGGCTCAAGGTGTGAGAGCACACACCTGGAGCTAGAATGGGGTCAGCGATACGAGGCTGGGAAACAGGGAGCACTGTCAGGAAGGAGCATGGAGGAATGGGTGTGATTGTGAAAGTGATGGACACCACCCAGGAAGGGAAATTCTCAGTGCTCAGGCAACACTGCCACACTGCTCTGCCCAGTTTGGGAACACCACCCTATCTTCCCTCAAAGACCATGCAAGACAAGACAGAGCTTCATCGATCTAGTTCGGGATGAGAAATGTGGCCGTGCTCCTCGGAGCATCTATCTCCCCTGTTCTGACTGTTTTTAGCGAAGGCCAGTCATCAGCTGAGCAGCAGGAAAGCTCCTCCTAGCTGGCTTCTCCCCACACCAGAACTGTCCCCCAACCTTGTGCTGGCAGAGAGACTGCACTTGGCTGAGACTACACACACCCCTGCATGGGCCCTTCCTTCTGGAGTGGCAAAGATGGTGCCTAAGCACGAAATTCTCCAAGAGCCAGACCTCAAGTCTGCCCAGCTCCAGGCTGTCATTCTCACTGTGGCTCCAGATGGATTTGTACTTTTCTGAGCAACCTGGTTCACATAATCTGTAGCCCATAAATCCCTTCCCTACTGGGTGAGGGGAAAATGCCACATTACAAATGATACATGTTGTTTCCTTGGTCTCAATAAAATATTTGTCTCTCTTATACATAATTAATTGTTAATTGAAAGCATGATGCATTATAGCTGCCTATAATTAATTTACTAAGAGACTTTTGTGAAATATGACTGTGCGTCTTTCTCCAGACTTATTTTGTTGTACAAATCACAGGCAGAGTTGGATCCCATGCCAATTCTTCCACGGCCTGCAGTGTATTGCAGATTGGGAGGTCTGGGGGAAGGCGTGGACAGTAGCATAATGAAAGGACTGCCTGCGTGGGGACAGCATCTGGAGTCTGTGCGATCCGTCTCCCTGCACAAGGTAAGTGGCTCCTCGGTTCTGAGGAGTGAAGCCATCCACACAGGCAGCCCACGCAGGCCCTGGGAAGGAGCAGAGAATTCAACTCAGGTCCCGTGCAGGTTATTTTCAAGCTAGAGAAAGAGGTGGTCTGTAAGCGCAGGTTAGGTCTGATCTTTTGTGGATATCAAGTTGGGGTGGGAGAGGGGATTACCAGCCACTCGTAAATCATCAGAAAGGGCTCCCCTCTGGTCCAGACGACTACAAAGTCTGAAACTCAGAATATGCTGTGAGTTTATTTTATAACACAAGGGCTCCCAGAGAAACAAATATACTCTAAGGTGGACATTCTAGCCAGATAGCTGCTCACCTCTGGCAGAACAACCTGTCGTGACAAAGACCCACGCCCTCCTCCAGCAACTTTGGTTATCCTCACGGTTTCCAAACAGGAACTGTGCCAAGAAGCAAGGAGAACTGATTTTCACCACATTTTATCAATAATGTATAATTAAAATTTCCTTTGATTTTTCAAAGTATTGATACCTTTCTTTTTCCCCTTGTTGCTTGCATGTTGACTATAACCATCGTTCCTGAAGCCTCTCACAGGATCAATTCCATTCAGGAGCCGCTTTATCCCTGGGCTCACCCTCCCATCTCAAGCCCTCCTCCTCTCTATCCTGAGGCTCTTTCCAGTCCCCACATCCATCTCCATCCTCCGACAAGCTCCTCCTCCCCAAAGCCAGCCCTCCTACCTTCACTGGCCCACATCCTCCTTCCCATCTCCCTGTCTTTTGCCCCATCTTCACATCCCCACAGTTCTTTTCCCATCTTCCCTTCACCTTTCTCCCTCCTTGCCTGGACAGCCTTGCCCAACCCTGTCCTCTTCCTGTCCTTCTGGTGCCCCATGCATCATTGCACTCCTCCCCATCCTCCTATCTACTCTTCCTCCAGACCTCTGATATCCATGGAAGAATCACACCCACCCTGATTCCATCACTTCACCTCACCTGAAGTAATTTTGCCTTTGTCTTAGTGGACATAGAGACTCAACACTCCTTTTCAACCCAGACCTTCCTCTGCTTAAATATCTGAGATAAGGAGAGAGCTTCCATCACTCCCACCGGGGGGACCATGCAAGTTGACAAGTAGCATCTCTACTTTTGAGGGAGTAATGTGTAGCATCTGAGCACGGAAGAAAAAGCCTGAGTGCTGCTTGCCCTCTCAGGTTTCATCTCTCTAGGGGGCCCCAGGCACGTTTGGGAGGCAGATGAAGATGCCAGTCATCAGTCAATATCATAACAGTCCTTAGAGCTTCCCTGGATGAGGACACTAACCCAGGCAACTGTTACTAGTAAGGGACAACCTAGGGGGTCTTTGTTTTGTCTTGTTTTGAGAGGAACCCATTCCACCTTTACCATCTTCCTAGGCAGAGAAGCATCTTAATCATCAATAATCCTCATTCACATAAACCACAAGAACTATGGTGTTCGTACCATGCAAAAGTCAGAAGCACAGAGAAGAAAATAAGCAAGAAGCATCGGAGCCAGGTGGTTTGAAATAAGGAGAGACAATAAACAGACTTTAAGAGTTCTGGTTTAAAATGATGGTTGGCAGCAGCTCCCAGTGCAGCCTCTCTCAACCTCTCACTAAAATATGGATGAAACAGAAGGAAACAAGAAAATACTGCATGGCAAATCAAGTCACACAGACCTGCTAGACACTGAGAATAAGGGATCCTAATTTTGACGTAGGTGAAGCTGACTTGAGAAAATCCCACTAAGACTTCCATCAGAGGGAAACTCCACTTTAATGCTATAAAACAGAGGCCGCCTTAAAAAATGTAGCGGGGGGGAATGAATGCTTTCTCCACCATTCGTCGCTTGGTTCTGGGACCAGAATACAATCAGAAAACTGGGAAACAATCCAACTCTTTCCATAGAAAATGGTGCTCTGTAAAATAGGCTGAACACTGATCCAATATTCCTTCATCCGGAAGGGTACTTTTAACACAGAGCAAAACATGCAAAGTCCAAGAAAATGTTGAAACAAAATTGTGGTAAAGGAAACCAATGTTGCTGGTAAGCTCTTGGAAGTTTAGTACCTATAAATGAGTGCTGTAAATAAGGGCAAGAACCCAAAGGTTAGTATCAAAGTCATCACCAATGCCAACTGCTGAAATTGCAGATTTTTTTTACTTCATTGTAGAGGATCCTGGGAGTGCATTAAATAGAAAAGAGAAATACCAGATGAAAAGATTGATGTGAGCAGCTCAGTGTCATTCCAGTCCTAGGTTGGAGAACGGGATTCAGGGATCCACTCACCACCCAACTGCAATCCACTTGGCCAGCCAGGATGACCTCTATGATCGCCAGAGTTTGCTACTATTAATGTCACTTGAAGCTGATGAATTACATGGAAATGTTAAGATTCCCAGGGTTCACTGTCACCAACTTCTCTCAGACTGTGCTCCGGAGAGGGTAGCACTCATGACCCATGATATCCATACCTCCTAGCATGGAATACACCTCCAGGACATGTGTCTCCTCACTGCACACATAGTAGAATTTGTCTCTGACCTGTTGAAGCCAGAGGACATCGTTGGGCAGACCGAGTGGAATGACCCTGTTGCCATCTCAAAGGTTGTCTCTTAGCATGTAAAATACAGTGGAGAAAAAGTGTGAGTGCAGAAGCACTCTGCTCCCACCTAGTCCGGGCATGGGGGCTGAAGGAAAGCTGTCAGGCCTGGTCTCACCTACTGTCTTCTCCGGGTCTTAACAGCAAAAGAACTTGCACTAAGCTCTGTAGGCAATGGGAAAGAAAGACTAAATTAAACTGAAATAAGCCGCATTAAACTCTGTAGCCCTGTCCCAGCAGGGTGGCTAGCCCTGGTGAGACACCCAGTTCTCTCCAAATTGGAGGATAACTCTTCCAACCAGAAAGGAGGATAGCACCAAGGAGGTAGCTCAGTAGAAGGCTAGAGAAAGAAGGAAGGGCCGGCCTTGGAGCCTACAGTCTGGGCTAGAAATGAGGCATCGGGTAGCCAAGGGAGTAGTTGGGGGGAAAGGGGACTCACCTGGGAGCCCCCTCTCTGAGACAAGATCGACCTTCTGAGTTAAACAGCCCAGGACCAGGATGACCACACACAAACATAATGGGAAAAGGCAATCAGGTAGCCAGCTTATACCACTGAGTGGTCTTCTGCAACCCTTGGCCAACCCTAATTTTAATCACCATGTCATTGACTATGCAGGTTTGACCACTGTGGGCTTTGGACACCATGACACTTCCTCCAGGGGCCATTAAAGGTTCAAAACTCCACCACCTGGCAGAGGTGCTGGGTCAAGCCACGCAACTTCAGGAGTCAAAATCAGGCCAAATCCTCAATCCTGTCCCAAACCCTAAAGTTTAAAACCTCAACACCAAGCCCCGTTGTTGCCGTGGGCTCTTCTCACTGCCCTGCTCCCATTTTGTGGGGTGTATCAGGTCTTTTCTCTTTCAAATAAATCACTGGTCTTGCTGTAACTCTTAAGTGTCCTACTCAAGTCTTTGAGACATCAGGAACCTGGATAAGACCCCCCAACAGAGAAATCACATGGGCAGCAACAAGGAAGAGAAGCCTCAAATCTTGGAGAAGCAGCATGGCTCCCGAGCAGGGTGACTTCCGGCACTAGGGAAGCCAAGCTGAACCCCTGGGAGGGAAGGAAGCAGGAAGTCGGGGGCTAATTTAGCACAACATTAAGAGTTAGTTAGCCCTCACTTCCCATAAAGGCATGCACATGGGAAACTGATGGCAGTGAGATGGGGTTTCTTTCTTCTAGAATTAGATGAGAGGAGCTCTAGGTCCCAGGTTCCTTGGCAGTAGAAATCAATTTTGATCTTGAGGCCAGAATTGCAAAACCTAATCTCCATCTCACTGGACACATAAGACAGTAGGGGTGCGAGGAACATGGAAGAGTCAAACTAGAGATGGCCATGCTTCAGACCCCAGTTCAGCCACTCTTCTGCCAGATCCCTGTCCCTCAAAGTACTCTGACTTCATGTCTGGTCACAGGGATGTTTGTAACTGTCACCCGTATCATGGAGGTTAATCTGATACAGGGGTTCTCAATCATGAGTATTAGAATCACTCACAGAGCTATTTGAAAAAATCTTCAGGCCAACTAAAGACTAATTAGGTTAGAATCTCTGAAGTTGAGACCCAGGCATCATTATTTTATAAAGTTCTCTAGAGGGGGCCTTTGTGATCAGCGTGGAGAAACATTCTAGCCTTCCCTCTCCCAGCCACCTCTTTGTTCCTCTATCCCTCGCCATACCAGCTGCTCCTAGGCAGCTTGCATGGAACAAAATGCCCTTAAGAGTAAATTTTTGGAGTTTGGATCCTAAAAGCTGCTTAACCCTCAATCCTATATTATTTTCTCTCATTATTATTCCATGATATCAGCCCACATTCCTGCTCCATGTTATTAAGAATTCTAGGTGCACGCAACCCATTTCATTTTTCTGTGACTTGATGAATTCAGCTGAAAAGCACAGCCCGAATTGGGGGGAAAATATTCTCCTGGTTTTGCTTTAGTTATCTTGGGAGAACAACTAAATTGAGATCCACTAGAAACGTGAGAAAGGAAAGCAACTTGGGCAATTTGAGTGAATTGGAGATATGACAAAATTAATTAACGCTGTGTAGGTTGTAATTTACCAATCTGTCAAAAATTCCTTAAAGGATAATTTAAACTTTAGTTAGCCAGAACTGTAACTTGGTAATAGAAAGTCTGTTTTTTATTGTTTTATTTTTTTCTCTTGGCTTTTAGGTATCTTAATTCATTACATTCTACAGTTTGGTAGGCTTTTCCCAGGGATATTTAAGTCATGTGTCGTGAGAAAAGTAAATGTCAAAGACCAGTTTTCTCTCTCTGTTTATCCAAATCTGTCTAGACACGTGGCCAAAAGAATCATGCCCCTTCTCCCCAGAGACACCCACATCCTAATCCTGAAGCCCGTGAGTCTGCTCCTCTACACGGCCTGGGGTCTTTGTGTGGGTTACTAATGCAGGGCCTCGAGATAGGAATATGATCCTGGATTATCTGTGTGGCCGATCTAATGTCAGGAGTCCTTCAAAGTGCAAGACAAAGAAAGAGGAGATGTCTGCAGGATACAATGGAGGACGTGCATCTTTAGATCCAGAGCAAATGGACCACAAGCTTCAGAAGCAGAGGGCTGCCCACAGCTTAGAGCCAGTGAGAAAACGGAGAGCCAGGTCTTCCAACAGCAAAGCACGGAGCTCTGCCCACAGCTGGATGAACAAAGAAATGGTTCCTTTCCTACAGCATCCAGAAAAGAGCACAGCCATGTGGACACATTTTCTTTGACCCAGTCACACCTATGTCTGACTTCCGACTTACAGAGTTCTATACTAAATTTGTGTTGTATAAGCAGTTAAATCCATTATGATTTGTCACCATGATAATAAAAAACTAATACAAGAGGACAAACTAAGGTGGTTTGCAAATTTGTACAAACCCTGACTGGAATGCCGACAAATGAAACATCAGAGTTAATATTGAAGACTGCGTTTCTCTTTCCCCATCTCCTCCACATATGACCCTGAAGGACACAGAGGTCTTCATTGATTGAAAAAATAATAAAATAAAATTCTAAGATTCTTATCAAAGCCAAGGCAAGGAAGTTAGCATCAGCTAATAACGGTAACGGGGAGGTAAAATGTCCCTCCTCTACCTTCAGTTGTATTTCTCCTCCCTGAGGCATATAGAGCAGGGCAGAGAACAGGTTGTGCAAAGACGTGGTCCTGTCCTCTTCCGTACCTACACCCCTGTGGGACCTGCACGAATGTCCTTGGAATGTGGAGTGAATATCAGTAAAGGGTATCCTTGAAATTGAAGGAAGAGAGAGGAGCCAGTATTCATTCATTAATTAACATAATTGTTCTGCAAAATTCCAGGTTCTATGCAAGGTGCCTTCTGTATATCGTCATACTTAGTCTTCATAACAATACCAGAAATCCAGGATTTCATGTCCATTCTACTGTAAAAGAACTGAGGCTTCCTGAAATCCAGGAATTTTCCAAAGGCCACAAAGAGGATAAGACCTACCTGATTCCAAAGTGACCCAAGATGAAAGTGATTCAAATTTTAAAAAACAATCAAACAAATTCTCTCTAACAGGAATCCAGAAATTTTTATCCTTAATGTACATGCACAAAATATGATTTTTACCTGTGTAAGCAGGCAGTGTCCCATCCAATTCACTACTACGAAGAGAACAACGCTATTCAGTGGCACCTACTGCATGCCCAACAGGTATTCATGTTTCACCTGCTCTTCATCCTCACAATAATTGCATTAAGTAGGTTTTCTCCCCATTTTCCAAATAAGAAAACTAAAATGCAGAAAGGTTAAGGCACTTTCCCAAAGTCAAAGAGGTAATAAATAGCAAAGCCAAAGTTTTGATCCTTGCCAGGCTGAGTCAAACACACATTATCTCAGGATTCCACATGGTGAGGCCCCTGTGGATCTCCATGGTATGAATTTCCTCCCTGGAACTTTTTGAGATGGGGACAACTGACAGTTTTGAAAGCAGTTGCCTACATCTCCCACTGTGACCCCACCAAGTCATCCTGTGAGGTCTTACTTGGAAAGACTGAGGCAATCAAGATTCCTTAATATTGTAGCTTCCAAAAGAGGCAAGGGGGTAGGTAGTGGGAGGTGTGCCCTTGAAATCTGTGTGGAAAGCTTGAAGAGAAAAACAAGTGGACTGATCCATTAGGTAATTAAAGTAGTCATTGTGTGGACCAACCTTAACTGATGGACATTCCAACTGAGTGGATGCAAACTTTATTGTAATCCAAGCTTTCCCGATACATACTGCAGGTGTATAATTTCTTTAAATACAAGGAAAATAGTATGTGATTGCATAAAAACATGTAACATTCTGTTTCCAGAACCAAGAGTTCTCCTTGCCAACTACTAAGATCATGCTAATTGATACACTGTGGTTTTTGGCTAGCCAGTGTCTTATTTCCATAATGTCAGTTGGTGATTGAGTACATTTTATTTTTTATGGTTTGCTTGCACTGTTCACTCTGGGTATAAAGCCAATTCATCCACCAGAGCATTTAGCACGAATTGTTGGATACCAAGCTGTGGCATTTCAGCTGCTGTGTAGATTGTAGAGAGAAAGGCCAATTATTTCATATTAATTTTGCTATATTTTCCTGTTACTTTGTTTTAGTATAAAAACAATCTGTAGGAATACAGCCGGATTCAACTCATGAGTAAAGTAAGGACACTTTAGTAGAGGAACACAGGAGGAGGCTGTCATATGAACAAAATGGGAACACTTTAGCAAGTCAAGTAGTGCGTTCAGTGGCCAGCTACTAGTCAGGGTAGCAGGTTGCCTCTGGTGCTAGAAATTGGAAATTCTCATGGCAGGTTTATCTGCTCATATATAGATGAGCCACAGTATTAATCTAATTAGAGGCAATTGTCTATGGTCAAGGATTAGCTAGATCAGATGACCTTAGAAGTGTGGGCATTTTTCCTCAAATTTCCCAAATTGGGTGCTCAGATTATTTCTTTTGGAAGGACACAGGATAATCAAACAACTAGAAGAATTACCCATTGAGTTAACAATTTAAAAAATATTCTAAATGTGGTAAGATTTATGGAATTAATGAAAGCTCTGGTCTTCTAAAAAATTAATGTTTATCATCAAGGCCATCAGCATGATGATATAAGCTCTGGGTGTGCAGGTGTATCTATATTATCAGCATGATTTGGAGGGAAAGTCATAGCCATCGAAAGTGACATTTTGGGTTGCACTGAGTGCAATTTGTTGTATATTCATTTTTTTGTATGATAACCTTGGCTTGTCCTAACAGTTTAGAAAATAAATCATTGTATCTCCAGAAGAGCAGACACCCATCTGTCAATTTGTTACAGTGGTCGTTGGAAGAGATAATTTAACAAAAAGTCATTCTTGGCTAGAGGGAACTCCCCAACTGTAGAGAAACAGAATGGATTGCATCTTGGAAAACACAGAAGTTGGAAAGCACTCAGAACCCTGCTAAAGAGGAAAACAACCTAGAAGGGCTCAATACAGTGAGGCTAGCAGTGCTTAGGCAGCAGATGCTGGAGAAGAGTGGAAAGCTGCCAAGCATGGAGGGGCAATGGCCAGCGGTGTACTGTGGCATCCAGAGGTGTGTTGACTTCAATCATCAATGAGTGTATAGCAAAGGAGAAAAGATAGGCCACCCTGCATGTTGGAAAACAATGGCGAGAATTGGAGAGAGAGTTCTGAAGCCCTGTCAAGTTGTTGAGGATAGGTAGGGAACAGGCTCAGGGTCTCTTATACCCCAAATCAGAAGAAACCACAAGTAGACAGATATTGCCTCCTTAGAACTCAGTCTCTCTTCTTCTGATGATAGCAGCAGTATTTTATTTTGTGAACTCACTCTTCCTGTCTTCCCTTTCAATGTATTGGCTGGGCTGATATCGTCATGTCCAGGGATGGGCATGGAACACTGGTTCATGCAATTAGGATGTCAAAGTTCTCTGGATAAAAACGGTGCAGAGGGGCCGGTGAGACGGCTCAGCGGCTTAAGCGCCTGCCTTGCAAGCGCGAAGGCCTGAGTTCGACTCCCGGATCCCACATACGAAAAAGGGGCCGGTGATATCGCTCAGCGGCACGGGTGCCTGTTGGCGCGCGAGGTCCTGAGGTCGTCCCCCCGGTACCCACAAAAAAAAAAAAAAAAAAAAAAAAAAACGGTGCAGAGAAGCATGATAAACCATGAACAGGCCCTGTTAGTGGGAAGGGTCTGAGGAGATAAAAATAGAAACTTTCAGATTCTTCCATTAGTACAAGAAAGGGAGATTGGCTGATTCAGTGCTAGTAGAAAAAAATTTTTTCAAAGCCCAGATTTTTATATTCAGATCATCATCTGCTCAGTAACACAATCATTGTTTTGGACCATAGTAGTTTTTTCTTTTTTCTTTTTTTTTTTTTTTCTGGATGGGGAAGACGTGGGGTAAGTAAAAGACGCTGGGTCCTCTGACCTAGTGAATATTTCCTTATATAGGTTGCTAGAACACTGGGCTTGCTTCTGTGCCAAACAAGAAAGGCAATGGGGAGCCTCATCCTCTTCTCATCCGTATGATGGTTTTTGCACAGCTTACTTGATAAGTTGGAGGTAATACATGGTGAAACACACTTGAACTGAGTTCAAGTGGTTATTGCCAGTCCTTGAAGCCAAGCACTATTTAGTGGTGGATGTCACACTATCTGTCACATGACATATCAGGACCAATCAGGACTGACTCAGGGATATAGGGTGCAATAACTGGAAGGTAGAGGAAGAAACCTTATTTCTGTTATTTTTGTGGCCATAAAACTATTATAATAAATCTTGCTACCATATAAAGAGACCCTGCCTAAGAATGGAAAACAGCAGGGGCTGGGGGAGGCACAATGAGAAACAGAGAGAGACTGTTCTGATTGCATTATTTAATTCTATACCTAGCTATTTGGGGACACTTTATTCACAAGGCCAAAAAAATTCATGTTTTGCTTAATTTAATCTGTACTCAGATTCTTCTCTTCCAACCAAAACCAGTCTGAATTTATTGGGATTTATGGACAATATTTTGGAGAGTTTTCTTGAGGATTCCAAGGGTTAAGATCCCATTTATGTTAGTTATTTACCTACTATTTCTCAGCTGCAAGGCTATCCTTCACATGCTTTGTCATTCTAGACCTGAGAGTTTACAAGCCACATTTCCCAGAACCCTTTGCCAGACATCTGCCTGTTTGTTTTGGCCAATGGAGGAGATTTTGGGAAGGTAGGTAAGAGAAGAAGGGCTTTTTCCTGCTTCCAGCCTTGGCAACCGGAGCAGATAGCTCCAACTTCTGGCCATTTTGACATTTCCAGATCCAACCATATCAGTGGTGGCATTGGCAGCTACATTGCCCAACATCCCTGTGCTTGGAGCACTAACACAGGATGCCCACCACAAGGAACAGCAAGGCAAGTAGAGCTCTGCAGGGGCCCCTCCTCCAGGCTACCACTGCAGTCCTGGTGTCCTCCTTTCTCTTTTATATCCTCATTACCAGACTTGTGAGATACATGAGCTATTTTTAGTAACTAAACAAACATCAGGCGAATGAGAGGCATTTTAGACAATACTATCATGGTAATAAGTAATTATTATCACCTACATAACTAATTTAAGTGCCCTCTATAAAACATGGTTTTCTATTTTTCCCTAATGAACACTAATTAACATACCAACTGTCCCGGCCAGGAGAAATATAGTGGGAATTTGACAACTTGACGATCTCAGTGAGGCCATGAGTATCGATGGTACATGGTCCTCCTAGAAGCAGTGGCCATTTACTGTCCTGGTGATGACTGTCTGTGTGACGAGTCCTCCACCTGCTAAATTCCCTGGGGATACTCTCTGTAAGTGACACATGGTAGTTTTCAAGCAAAGGCACAATTTCCCCTGATGGCAGCATTATTTACTCCACCCTCACCCCTAAGCAATTGGATATACCTTGTGTTGATCTACCTTCCAAGTGCAGAGCAAGAATTGTAGTGTGTGGCTATTGCTTTTGTGCAGATTCCAGCACTGCCCACTGTTCTGATTATCTACTGCTGCACAACAGCCCACCCTAAAATTTAGTGACATAAAGCAATAGCTAATTTACTATTCTCTCAGACTTCAGGGGTCAGAAACTTGGATCAGGCATGGCTTGTCTCCGCTCCACGGAGACTGAGGTCCTAGCCGGAAACACTAAGGTAGGTGGGATGGATTGAAATAGTGGGGCTGGTCTCATTTGGAAACTTCTTCACTCATAGATCTAGAAGTTTGACTCAGAGTCCCTACCTGGAACCTGGCCACCACAGCAGCCTAAAGGTAGTTATATTTATGACCTGGTGGCTCTGGGCTCTAAGGGTGAGTATTCTGAAAGTAAGACAGGAGCTGCATAGCCTTCATGACCCAGCCTGAGAAGCCAAATAGCATCTCTTCTCCATGTTGTCTTGGTTGAGGTCATCACCAACCCACCCAGAAACAAGAGAGATGGGGCCTACCCACACCTCTGGGAACACGGCCACAGAACATGCCGCCCTGTTTCAAAACCACCACTCTCTTGGAAATGATGTGCAAATCAAGGGAGCCTTCCTTGCTTAAAAGTCGTATTCATGTTGTGTCATTGATACTATAAACCCTGTCATACCTATAGCTCCAGAAATCTCTGTGATAACATATGGATGACCAAGAACTATTTGGTTTCCGTATTTTTAGGAAGTTTAACTGATCATGTGGTACCCACTGGACGTCCAGCTATAGGATGAGAAATCTGAAACCTGGATGTGAAACTGCATTTTCATAAATGTTTCCAATAGTCAAGCTGCTTCGGCACATTCCATCATATTTCAAATATTTTCCTAGCTTAGTTCTTATTGCTCCCACAATATGGAGCAGGGTCATCATCAGGTGAAATGGATGAAACAGACCCCTAAAACAGCAATCCTCACCCTGACACAGACATTCTCATTCTTAGGGTGTCTTGTGAAATGATTATGACTAACGATGAAAGCTGGGGATCTTTTGTAACCTACTAAAGTCACCCATAAGTTTTAGAAAAAAATCTGTGGATGAGTTCCTGATGCATCTGGGTGCTCCTGGCAAAGATATTGCTTGGATCCCCATATGCCCTTCACCACATCCAGCAGCCACCCTTCAGAGGATTTAAATGAATGGAAAATTTACATAAGCCCCACATATTAAATAGAGATGGGAAAGAAGCCCAGCACTAACTAGTTGTTCCTGTATTATAAGTGGAAACTATAAGCGTGTTCTAAAATAAAAGATGCTGTGGATTTATTACCAGGTGGCCCCATAGTTAGATAACAGAATGGGGACTGATCACAGGCTATCCACAGGGAAAAAGGGCTGAGTACAAAGGCTAATGCAGCTTGGAATATCTGCTGACTTCAGAACTGTTCCTATTAACATATGCTCATAATGCGATTACTGATCCCAATTCTAATTTAGTATCCCCTCTGTAAGACTTTCTGGCATGGTCATTAGGAAATTTTGATTACTTTTTGATCTTGCCCTTGCCCCTAAAATCCAGTTATCTTTGGACCACATTCAAGACCTTTGCCTAGATATTTTGAACAAATATCAAATATCCTCAAGATTTTGCAACATACCTAGCATTGAACCTTTGATACCAAACTACCAAAATTCTACGAGCACATTCCATGGATCTTATCTGAGCTCACTATTCATCACTCTTTTTGATTTGTTGCAACAAATTTTCTCAGTGATGCTCTTTGCCTCCTACCTCCCCTCCTCTCTGTCCTTGGACCCGCTCTGGATTCCTGAAGGATGCTGTACCAGCATGTGAGCCGGTGGATTTCAGTCACAGACCCTCAGGAAGAACTTGAAGGTGTATTTGCCAAGGCAGACATGATGGAGAAGGAAACAACAGAAAAAAATAAAACATAACAGCTCTGTTCTAGGGTAATGTTTTGTTTATTATGTTTTATCTCCAAGGAGTGCAAATACCTTGCCCAAAAGAACACACCGCTGTTTCTGATAATTTGCCAGAAATATTCCCCACAAAACTCAGAAAGCAAGGCCTCTATTTGTTTCTACGGAAACCTCAGATTGACACAAGGCATCTCAGACTACAGCAGTCTACAGTCTACTTGACCCAAAGTATAGGACAGACTGGGGAAAAGAGAAAGGTTTGTTACAACTATGGAGAAAAATTAGACATGTAACGTTTGGTACCTAAGTCCTGGAAAGCCAGTGTGCCCAGCACATGGTCAGGATAGAGTTCCTGGTAAATGAAATGAATAATTTCTTTTCCCTAGTACAGTGCTTACTCATTCATTATGTCTTCTGAAGTATTCATCTTTCTCTTCCCTTCCTTCTCCCGAAAGATCGCATCTTCTGACCCTATTCACGCCATCCCTGCCTCCAGCAGAACTAACAAGAGCTAGAGACCTGGAGACCTCCAGGTTTGACACCCAAGGGGTCAGCAGAGCACAGCCTGCCCTACGTGCTCCTAGGCACATTAGCTCTCTTTGCATTCTCCTCCCGGTCTTTCTCCTCCATAGCTCCTGCTCCATCTTCTTGAGACAGCCACATCTCTCCAAGCTCCTTGCTGCCCTCCATTGCCAGAGATGGTCTTCACCATGATTCTCTGCCCAGGATCTCTCTGCTCTAGGATCCACATCCAAGGGCCAGCCGTGCTGCTCCTCCGCACCTAGGTAGATACAGCTGTCTGCCTCAGAACCAGCCTTGTGCTGACTGCAAGTGTCCATTCACTCCAACGTCTCCAGCCACTTTCCCTCCTCCTTCCCTCTAGCTACTGCTTTTCCTGCTGCCGTCTAGACTAAATTCACACATCCTGCATCACAGACTGGTTCCTTATCTTTGCACTTTATGGAAGAGCTGTCAATACAGGGAAGAGGCATCAGAGTTCACTTACAATAAAGAGCACGTATTTCTCAAAGAAACACAAAGCTGACAGAACATCAAGGACAAAAGGCTCAGTTTGAATGCTCTTAAGCACAAAAGGACATTTCAGCACAGGGTTTGACTCTGCTGGTTGGTGACCATTGCTGAAAAGAGATTTCCATGCAAAAATTGAATACCAGGCTCCCTCTTGTTGTGAAGTCCTCAATACAGCAAAATGAGCTTCTCTTAGATTTAAAATAGTGGATCTCAAACCTTAATATATACCAGATTTAACTGAAGGGCTTGGTAAAATAAGGCAGTGAGCTCCTTCCTCAGAGTTTCTGATTCAATAGGTGTTGAGTGGAGGGTGAGTTTGGATTTCTATTCAGTTCCCACATGACACTGGTGCTGTCCATCAAGGAACGAAGTTGGAGAACCAGAGTATAGGGGCTTGGCTTTTCAAGAAAAGAGCCTTGCTCTTTGGAGAAAAGAGAACTTGTAGGTTAGTAGAAAATGATGTACAGTCATTCAGGAAAGAGACCAAAGTGTCCTCAAACTCCTCTGGGTGAAAAAGAAAGAAAGCTAGCAGGAAAGGCATATGCATGTGGTCTGGTCACCATGGCAATGGGCTTTGATGCTCAGGGAAATATTATAGTGAAAACAAGCCTGGTGATTTTCGAAGAGCAGAAAGGAAGCCTTTCCATCTGAGTCCCATGGCCTAGGGGATGGTAAATTGTAATGTATAAGGCTGTGGAAGTAGAGGTACAATAGAGTTGAAATTAACTGGTAAAAGTCGAGGCGTTCCCTCTATTGTCCATTCTCAACATATCAGAAACTCAAATTGCTGGCATGTGTGTTCAGTTATTGGCAAGACAATATGAGATTAGCCCATTTTAGCAGGGCACATTTTCACCAACCATCTGGATTCCATGCCAGATGCTATAGGCACAGATGAAAGCAATTGGCTCCTGCCCTTAAGCTGTGGGCCATCTGGTTACTTAGATATGGGTTGTCCTCTAGCCCCAAGACTTATGGTGGAGAGTGCAGTTCTGCAGTTAAGAACACGGGCTGTGGCATCGGGAAACCAGGTATAAATCCTGACTCTCCAACTCACTGGTTGTGTGTTCTGAACCATTTGATTTATGTCACTGAATTGCAATTTCTCCTTTAAAATAAGGACAATAATTCCTCCCTAATAGGCTATTAAAGAATCGATGAGGAAATGCTTGTGCAGCACTCAACATAAGGACTGACACAAAGCAAGAGAATGAGAGGTGCTTCTTTCTTGACTCCTGTCCTCTAAGCAGCCTGCCGAAGTCTGACATTTAAAACAGGAAAGCTGGCAGTCACAGGTCCTAGTCCCACTTTGCTGTACCCTAAAAACTTAATTGCGTGGAATATTAAAGGGCATAAGGGTGGCACTGTCAAGCCTGCACAGATGGTGCCACCATTCCAAGTCTATACCTGGGTGATCGCTTTGAGATTTGTCTCCCATTTCTTCCTTGTCCAGCGGGGTCGCTGTCTTATCTTTTTTCCTCCCTGTGTCTGAGATCACATCTCAGTTTTCTGCTTGATTGCTCACATCCTATGGAATTACAGACATGCCTTGCACCTTTTCTTTTCCTTCATTTTTAGACGAGTCTTGCTTTTGCGGCTCCAATTGACTTCAGATTCTCTCACTGCACATGTGACCTTCTGCCTGCCTCTTGACCTAATTGAACATTCCCCAGACACTGGGAACCACTCGTTCTACCTAAACCTCAGAATACAATAAGACTGGAGAGTGCTCTTGGCTCTGCATCAGATGAAGGACAAATATTCAAGAGGTGGGGCTTATGAGTAAGCTCAAGGTTGACCAGAGACTTCTGCTGCAATTATATGACTTCCTTTGTGTCTTGGCCCAACTCCCATGGTTGGTCCAAGGTTACCTTGAAGCTGAAAATCTGCACTATTTTGTAGAGCGTACATTTTAAGTTTTGGTTGTGGACTTCGACAGTTTTACAAATCTGAACAGTGCCAAGATATATACAACATCAGCATGTGGACTTACGAAAGATTTATTCTGATGGAAATCAGCCTCCTGAAGAAGTAGCAGGGACCAAGCAATCTGGACATGAGGGTCTAGTGTAAACCTCTCCCACATAGAACCTGGAGGTCTAGGCCCCTTCAAAGAGAGTGGAAGGAGGTATGAACAGTCTTTTCAGAATCACAGAACAATGAAAATAAGATTTCTTGTTTTCTTTCAGAAGATTCCGCAGAGAGCCCTACCAGCTGCATAGATATTTGAATGTGGAAGACCAACGGTCAAAGCTGGGTGACCCACTAGCAGGCTACTACAAAGTCCAGACAAAAGAAGATGATGGTTAAGTCCAAAGTGACACTAGAAAAGGGAAGGAAAATGTGTGAGAAATGCCATTCCTCTGATGACACAGCTAGAAGAATATGTTGATGAATTGAGTATATTAGGAAAAAGGTGAGCCCAGGAGGAAGCCCAAGACGTTGGCTTGAAAACACTGAAGACTGCTGTTGCTTTGTATTCGGATGATGGAGTTCAGGAGAGAGGCACTGTAGAAGGAATTAGAAGTTTAGTTTTGGAAAGAGTGAATGATATATTAAGTATCCACACAGAGACTTGCAGCATGCTGCTTGATCCAACATTCAAGCCTGGAGTTCAGAAGCAGGGTCAGAATGGGAGACACAGTGTCTGAATTTTCAGACTGCAGATGGTGTTTAAAGCTGTGGAATCAGACGAGGTTACTAATACATGAGTTCTGAGGGAGTAGGGAGGAATTCAGTGACTGCACTGAGACACTCCAACATTAGAGTCTGAAAAGATGGAATCTTGGTGTCGTGAAGTTAGTACAAGAAGCTGAGGATCAAGAAAAGGGTTGGTGGGCTGGTGAGATGGCTCAGAGGCATAAGCACTTGCCTGGCAGGCGTGAGGTCCTGAGTTCAACTCCTGGTACCCACATAAAAAGGAAAAAAGGGCCAGTGATATCGTTCAGTGGCACAAGTACCTGAGGGCAAGCACGGGGTCCTGAGTTTGACCCCCAGTACCCACATAAAAAAAAGAACAAAGTTGGTAATGGTGCTCTAGGAATCACAGTGGGGACATTCCTTCACATAATCAGAAAGGGAACTCCTACCACTGACATAGAGGACAAGAAGGCAGCTAAGAATGTTGCTCTGAGGTTCCAAAGAACACAAAAAGTCATGTATTAATAATTATTAACAGTAGCAATGAAACAACAAAATGACAAAGGTTGAAAATAGAGGACTCTCAAGCTCTTTGGTCTCAAGACTCCAGTACATTTTTCCCTCAGGGTGCTTTACCAGTGAACTACATCCCCAACCCTTTTTATTTTGATACAGGCTCTCAATTTGTCCATGCTGGCCCCAAACTCATGATAGTCCTGCCTCAGCCTCCCTAGTTGTTGGGATTACAGGCACTTGCCACTGTAGCCAGTTCTGCTGCACTCTTAAAAATTCTTGAGATTTTGATTAGAAGGGTTGCATATATCAATATTTAACATATCAGACATTAAACTTTAAAAAATGGAGGGCAACCATTCAGTTCATTGTCCATCAGAGCTAATGGTACCATCACTCATTGCACAGCCTCTGAAAACTTCCACTGGACACCATGAGAACATAAAAGTAGAAAAGGAAAATAGTATCTTAGCACTATTCTGAAAGTTTGAAAATGTTTTGACCTGGAAGATTCCATAAAATGTTCTACCAGTGTCTTAGCTACTTCCCTTGTCACTGGAGCAAAACACTTATGGACTGAAACCTCTACAAACAGTGAACTAAATAAACCTTTCCTTCCTTAACTTTGGGTGTTGGGTATTTTGTCTCAGCAATGAGAAAAGTAACTAAGACAATACTCAACACCACAATTTAACAGAGGAGAGGTTTATTTTGCCTCATGTTCAGTCTACAGTCAGCAGGTTCCAAGGCAGGATGGCATGGTACAGGGGCATGGCAGAGGAGAGCTGCTCATGGCATAGTAACTTAGAAACAGAGAGAGAGAGAATGACAGAGAGAGAGAAGGAAAGAGAGAGAGGGGGAGAGAGAGAGACGGAGAGAATGGAGTTGCTGGGAAGGGAGACAAATAACAAACACTGCCAGGTCACATCCCCACTGACCCACCTCTTCTAATCAGATCCCACCTTTCAACAGCAAGTCAGTTGTAATGGCCCCATAATCCAACTACTTTCCAAACACATGAGGCTGTGGGAGCTATTTTATATCTAAACCGTAACATTGTGCCCTTGGTCCCTAAAAGACTCATGTACATCTCTATATGAAAAACACATGTGAAAAACACATCCATCTCTAAGAGTTGCCACAGTTTCAGCATTGCTGAAGAGTCCAAGTCCAAAGTCTCCTCTGAGACTTAAAGCAAACTCTTAGTTGTGAGGCCCTGTAAATACCAAAAAGAAGTTAAACAAAGCTGACACACAATAGCACAAGATAAACACTCCCATTCAAAAAAGGAGGAATAAGTGGATAGAAATAAATGGGGCTAAAGCAAGATTGAAACCCAGAAATTGCCCACTGAAACCTGTAGCTCTATGTCCAGCACTCAGAACAAGCTGTGTCAATATATAAACTCCAGAGGGGTTGGGTGGCCCTTTCCTATGGCATTACGAGTGGTTGCAGCCCTTATGATTTCTCTCTTCAGCTGGTTTTGCTTATTTCTTATGGCTTTGCTAAGATTTTCCACACTCCCGGTTTCTCCAAACTTCTGGGGTCACCACTGCACTTTAAGCTTCACCTTAATGCATTACCTTCTCAGAGCTAACTTGCTTGGCCTACCAGTTCTTCCTGTGAAATCTAGGTTGAAACCTCCTGTTATGGTTTGTGTCTGGGTGTCCCTGCAAAGCCTCATGCAGTCATGGGGGAAGGCTTCTAGAGTTTGTGAATGATTCATGGTCCAAGGCTGGGATTATGGGTGTGAGTGCTACACCCACCCTAGGGTGGGTAGTCTACATACAATATAAGGGACAGAAAGAGTCTTCTCTCGCTCTTCCTCCCTCTTTTGCTCTTGCTGCTTTTGCTGTCCTTTGCCACCATGAACGGTGGCCCCTCTGCCATGCCACCCTGCTTTGGAGCCAGCTGATTATGAACTGAAACCTCTACAAACTGTGAGCTAAATAAACCTTTCCTTCTTTAACTTTGGGTGTTGGGTATTTTGTCTCAGCAATGAGGGAAAAGTAACCAAGACACCTCGTGACCCCACAACTCTTGTATTTTGCATGCGTGTCAAACTGGCATCACATAGGTGACACCAAGGTCTGCCAGCTAAAGCAGTAGCCAGGCCCCCTTGATTGGTGCCTGCAGAGGATTCTGAGTGCCTGGGTGGCTGAGCACTGCAAATCAGTCCTGGGGAACCAATTCCCTAGGTAGCCCTTCTTGAGCAGGGTGCCCTGCAGTTCTTTTCACAGAGCAAAATCTTATAGCTTGGCACCCTTGAGCCTACCAATAAAAGGTTCTTGCTAATTCCTGACATGACCTCAAGCCATTTTTACTATTGTCCTTATTCAAAGGACTTGGCTTCTTTTGAATGCTAATCTTTTCAACAACCAAGCTCTCCTCTGCTCCATTTTTGTGGGTGCTTTCTTTCTGGCAAAACTGAAAATATTACAAATGGGTTTTTTGCTCCCATTTTGTACAGAAGATCTCACTAAAAGCAGAAAGTAGTAATCATGCTATAGCCCACATGTTGGGCTTCCTTGAAATTTCCAGCACCAGATTAATTAATTCCCTTAATCTCAGTCCCCTGCAAAGTCTCAGGACATGAATAAAATGTAGACAAGTTTTCTTCCAGAGTATAACACACATGACCTGGAGTCCAACTACCAATGGAGTCCTTGTTGCTAACTGAAAATTCCTGAGCCTGGTCTTCACTCCTCTTTTGTGCCCTTGATCCCCAAAAGACTCATGTGCATATCTTTATGCAAAACACATTTACTCCATCTCTGAGAGTTGCCACAGTTTCAGCAATCTAGTTTTCTGAGCGCCTATCAGAATCTCCTATCAAGCTCAGCTTACAGTATCCTAGGGCATCTCCACACCCTTCCAAACCCCTCTTGCAAACCAAAGGTTTCTGAACCACATGGTCAGGTGTAGTCACAGGACCTAAACCATAACAAGAACTTTAGGAATCCCTACATGTTGCAAACCACTTGTTTAAACGATGGTGGCAGTGGAAAGCAAATGATGAGTATTTAAGCAAAGATAGAAATAGTATGACAAATGTACTGTGAGGGTGGAGAAGTTGACTATTTCACATCATGACCAGATTTGGGCCTGCACACAAACTGTAGCATGGCCAGTTGTATCTTTCAGGCAGATACAATGGTGATTTTCAAAGTGTAGTTTCTGATCTGTTACAGGGTGGAGAATTGAATTTTATGTGTAGCAGTCACCATTTTCTTTTTAAAAAAAGTAGATTACAATATAAATATGAAATGTAGAGAGATAATAGCCTTGAGACTATTGGATGACCCACAGTATAAATATTTTAAACTGATTTGTATGTGTATAAGTGTGATATGTAAATATCTACATGTAAGAGTAAATATTGGCCCCAAGCTTTGGACAATGGCTTGCCTGTGAGTCCGGTTTGAGAATTCCTGGGACAGGGAATATTAGAAGTCTCCTAACTGGTGTCCTCACTTTAATTTCTGTCCTCCAATCCAGAATGACTTTCTATAATGTCACTCTAAGTATGAGAATCCTTTACTTCAAGTTATTTGGTGGCCTCTCCCTCTTCACTATAGAGCAAAATCCAAACACCTTAGTGTGGCACAGAAGGCTGCAGATGATCTGACCCCCACCTACATCTCAAGTGTTGACTCTTGACATTCTGCATTATTCCTAAGTCTTGGAGAATGCTTTTCACTTCCTGAACATGCCACAGTTTGTCCAGTGTCTATACTGGACGATGCCCTTTCATTTCCTGTGCCTGGAACTCTCAACGCCCAGACCACTTCATGTCCCAGGATCGAGCTCTCTCACATGTGGTAGAACACCACCGGATCTTCACATGGACTTCCTTCTCCTAAGCATAGAGGTAGACATTTCCTGAGTGCTTTGTTTCTAGGCAGGGCTTATAACTAGTGGAATTAGTAGAGACTTCCAAGCCAGTTCTCTAAAATATTCTGTGCTGCTTTCCCTATTTTTCCTTTACCTTCTTCATGCCAAGAGATGGAGAGGCTGTCTACATCTTCCAGTAGATGTGCATGGAGAATGAATACATTCTCAATTCCTGGACTTTGCAGGAGACTTGAATAAGCTATATTATTTTAAAATATTAGTATTAGAGCCATTTGTTTTAGATACCCCAACTAATACACTAATCCTTGTCATTCATCAAATATTCTTCATTTTCTAGGAAGGAGACTCTGAGACAAGAATCCCACATAGTGCTAAATTCATATTATATTTTGCATTGTTCTCAGCCAGAGAACTGACCAGAGTCAAAAGGCCCAGAAAACTGGTCTATCTCCATGGTGACACAAAGCAATGGCCTGTCCCGAAGCCTGGTCCCTATTTGAACTTTGTGGAGGCTAAGTATCATAGAAGGGCTCTGCCTCTATACATTTACAATATATTTTCTTTTCGTCATCTGTCTTGCTCAACAGCATTCAGATTTCCATTCAGTCCATGACCCAAGGACTCCAGAATTGGGGACCACACCGTAATACTAATGGGTTGCTCTTTTAATTAGCATCCAAGCATCTTTAAAGCATTTACCACTATCATGAGTGCTATGGAAGATTAATAAAGGAACCCAAGTTTGGCCAAATGTGATTTCTGCTTTCTGAGTACTATGACTTTCATGCAAGGGACTTAGTGATTGCAAAGGACACAATATGATATTCTGTAGGATCAATTTTATGTGTCACTGTAGGACACACAGAGCTGCTTGTGACAGAAAAACCAATAGCGGAGTCCTCCTTGCTATCAACCTTGCTCACTGTGTTCATCAGCCCCAGTGGAAAGCATCCTTTTCTGAGGACAGGGAGGAGCCAGGAAGGAAATAACTGCTTTTGTCGGGAGGTTTGACTGCAGATAAGAGTGAGGCAGTTTGATCCAGTATGAGCCTTGAAATGAGCAATATTGCCCCTGTGCCCCTCACCCCGAATGGCTCCACTCCTCCACAATTTCCTGCTATCTGTCCTGCTCCCAGCATCCTTCACCTCACTGCAGACACCTGCAGCAGAAACAGGATATTTATTAGATGCTATATACCAAGTCCTGACAGTATTTCTGTTATGGTGTTTGGTCTTCGAAAATTCATAGAGGAAGTCACCTTCACTATCTCAGTTTCACAGATAAGGAAGTAAGTGGCCCAGACACACAGCTAAATAACAAACCAGCACCAGACCATTACAATTGAAAGGACCAGCATGTTGACAACTATTCCAAACAGTTCCCACATTAATTATTCTTATAAACTGAGACTGAGTTGTCCTGTCTCCAACTTCATTCTTCCACAAGCATACTTTTTCAATGCAAAACTCAGCACTTTTCCAGCAATTCAGCTATCTTATGGTCTGACTCTTCTTCGGGAAAGGAGTTTTATATTTTTTTCTCTAAACCTCTAACAATCCCAGTTTCCTAGGGTGCTTTTCAGTGAAAAACACAGAATCTCCCCTCTCAACAAGTATGTAAGCGTGTGATGTGGTATCACTGATTACAGACAGCCTGTTGCTCAGCACACCTCTAGAACTTAGCACTTGCATAATTGAAGCTGTAGACCTGTTGAACAACTCCCCATTTCTCCTTCTGGTTCTCACCATGATGAAGCAGACATACAAGCAAAAGCAAAATACAAAAAGCAGGAGAAAACTTTGGAAGTGTTGAGTATGTTCGTCACCTTAGGTGTGGCGGCGGTTCATGAGTATAGGCCAAAGTCTAAGCTTCTCAAAGTGCATTATATATGAGCAGCATTTCATATATGAATTGTACTGCAGTGAGCTGCGTTTTGAAGGGAGACTTACAACCAGTAATTTAAAAAAGAAAGAAAAAACAAAACAAAGACTGTGTGGAGGGCGATCTGGCCGGAAGGGATCCCATGCTGGTGTAGGGCCAGGGTGGGAAGGCAGAGCTGCTGATCGAAGCCCAGCTTCCTACACAGGTGGGTGAGGGACCAGCACCCACTATTACTGTAGCATCACCCAAGGTCTTCCTCCCAGACATCCTTGCCCTGGGGTCCCCAAACTGTGCACACAAGAGCACTCAAAGGCGGGATTTAGAAAGCAGTTTTGCCATGATTTTCCCTTTTTTTTTTTTAATTCAAAAAGGTAACAAAATGAAAGCAGATGCTCTGCAAACCACCCCAGTTCAACAAGACAATTTTCCTGCTCCCTCCTTCCTACGGATTTTGTCTGGGTGTCATCATAGTGACCTCAGTAGTCCTCAGTCCTTTATTTCACTGAGTATTCTGTTATAAACTTGTTTTTCTGCCTTAGAGTCCTCGGAATACCTTCTTAATGGTTTTGTAAAGTGACATCATGTCAGAGCCATATAATTTCTAGGCAATTCTCTTAACGCTGGCTACTGAAGCTGATTCCCTGTTAAGAGTTTCTGCTCTACTCATATTTTACATAATACAGTGCTTGCTTACAACAGCTCAGGTACATTTTTAAGTAACCCACACTTGTTAACTCATTTGATCCTTACAACAACCCACAGTTTACATTCTGTCACTACTAGCTATGTGAAGAAATGGTGATTCAGAGAAATCACATCACTCATCCATGGTCACCAGGTGGTTGAGAAAGAAATTTGTTACTGCCTCCAACAGCATGGACTCCCTGGTGTACACACTAAACCACAACACCCATCTGTTACAACAGACCTGTGTGTGCAGCTGTGAGGCTTTTTCCTGAGAGAAAAGTCACAGGGTCTGAAATTGTTAAGTCATGGCTCTTACTAAATATTTCCACAATGTTGTCCAAAAGATTTTCCACTTCCTACTTCACCAGCCATGAATAATCACATCAATAGGACCATACACTGGCCAACTTCCAGTCCTATTAGCATACATTTTCATTTTGCTTCTTTAATAGCTGCAAAATGACTTCTACAGGTATTTTACATTAGCAATTCTTTGAATACGAGAAAGATGGGCACTTTGCAGTCAATTCTTTGCACTGTATGCACTTTCGTTTGCTCCTTTTCTTGACACAGTAAACTGTTGTGATCCTGTGAGGGCTTGGGCATTTGCATTAGGCTTTTATTCCCTTTACTTTTTTTCCTTAACCTATTAGATTTGATAGAAACAGTTTCTAGGAAGGTAGTTCTTTGTCTCTCAATTGTATTGTGTTTCATCATACAGAGTATTTTTAGAATCTATATATCTATCAGAGATTCATGTCTGTTGATTCCAATACGAGAGACCAGAGCAACTTGGAAACAAAGTAGATTTTTGGTACTGAATTTTATTCTTAAAAAAAAACAGGGATAATATTATGTATATTGCGTGGTAGATGACAGAAAAAAATAAGGTGCTAACAAACCACCAGTGTAGATCCTTCTTATTGTCTATTACCACGAATAGAATTTTTTTGTATTTCCCATCTTCTTATTTATAATGGTTGGAGTAGGTAAATGGATGCAACTCAAGACCATACTCATAAGTGAAATAAACCAGATGCACATGTGTAACCATCGTATTGTCTCCCCAGTGTGAGAAGATGAAAAAAAAATAAGATCCAAAATGTACAATAGATATTGTAAAAAGGGAAGAAACTCTTCAAAAGGAAAGAGAAACTGGGTTGGGGGAATGGAGAAAAGAAGGAAGGGAAAAGCAAAAAAATATATATATTATATATATATATATGATAATTAAGATAGATACACTACTAATTTCTCTTAGTTTGTTAAAAAGAAAGTTTTGTGCTAATATTGTTTGGACAATTGAATGCTGGTATCTTGTACTCTGAGTAACTAATTTAAAGATAACAATATGCAATGTATTAACCATTGTTACCCTCCTATTATGTTATTTTGAAATTTCGTTCTATTTTTTTCTCTTTAAAATAAAAATTAAAAAAAAATAATGGATGGAGTAGAAAAGTCCATCGAGGTTGAAAAAAATAATCTATTGAAAAACATCTACCAACCGTTAAGATGGTATTTTGAGAACACTAAACCAAAAAGACAAGTTTATGATAGAATATTCAGTAAAATAAAGAACTAAAATTTCCGAAGTCATCATGCTCACACCCATGAAAGATACCTTTCACATCCACACAAATGCCTTTGATGATACTCTTCTACCTTTCAAAGTGCAGTAACAGGAGTTCTTAGATTGATTGCTTTTGATTTCCTAGGGACTCACATCACTAGCAAGTCATCAGTGTAGACTTTGTTTTATTTTAGTATTTATGTATCTTTACTTTTTTCATGTCTTATGACAAGAATTTTGCAACAATATTAGCAACCATTGGGGACTGTGGGCATCCAGGCATCTAGAAGGTTACTGTGGCAGTGAGCATGGTGGGATGCATTGTCAGAAGCCTTTTCCCCAGTTGCTTGTCCCCCTTGCGCTTTCCACTCCTTTCTGTGAGCAGCAACACTGCTTCATTGAGAAAACTGTTGTGACACAAAAGAAAAGAGCCTTCTGGATGTCAAAAGCCTGAGTTCTGAAGATTTCAAGCTGTAGTACAGGTGCCATAGGCAAAAGAGTTGGACCACTGACAGAAAGACCCTCGCCTTTAGAGTAGATTGAGATTCTCCAATCCAGAAGAAGGAAGGAAGGAAGCCTGACTCTAATAGAGAGGGCGAGCCTTGAGGGGAGGAATGGCAGAAACTCTAGGTTGGGTGGTGAAACCCAGGAGTGCATTATCGAGTGACGGGAGGGGTCCACAGAAGCTTCGAATTACTCTGAAGAGGGCCAACCACCCATTTTCCAGATTCTGTGCAGCCGAGCTCCTGTTAGTGCTGGTCTCCATGCTCCAAGGTGCTTTTTCACCCTTTTTCTCTGGTACTGTGCAGGGCTGCTTTCAGTCTTGGGACCTTGGCAGAGGTCAAATTTCAAAAGGAAAAAAAGAATGGGCGCAAGGGTTAAGCCCTTCAATCCTTAGATCAGAAGGTGAAGAGCCTCGTTCTGTTGACTGAGGTTAGAGCACAAGGTGTTTGTCCATGGGCGAGGAAGGTTGACATCTCCAGCTCTGTTCTTCTTCTCCAGGTCCCTGAACTTCAGCCGCATCTCAAACACTCTACAGTCCCCAGTGACACTCTCAAAAGAGGGTTTCTAAAGTATTTTTAGATCCTGTGGCATTTGCAAGCTCTCCTCCAGTGACTTTATAAAAACAACATTCACTGGAATCAGAAAGTCCTTTGGCATTTCTTTTTAAAAACTTCTGGTCACCTGATTGAACCTGGCTGAGTTCTAGGAGAGCATGAAGAGCAGATTCCCTGGCTGTCACACACAGGTGGCGTCTGGCTGCAACCTGCTATATCAAGAGCCGAACCATCAGGTCCACAGCCTCTACACTTGTGGGTACACAGAGGCAGTGATGTTGAAGGGGCAGGGAGGCTCCATTGTGCAAATCTAGGCACCCAGCTTCCCCAGAATTTCTCCCACACCAGCACCAAACAAGCTGCCCTTTATTGCCTGAGCTTTCAGAGGTGCATGTGGTGAACGATTAAGCAGCAAATAGCTTTATTCATTACTCTTAACCCATGTTCTGTTAGAAAGCTGGAATCATGCCTCTTCCCCCCAGAACACAGAGATGCCTGTGAGTAGGCTGTGGCTACTCCTGTGGTTTGGGGTTTGTTCTGCTTTCATTGTGAGCTGAATCTCCAACAATCCCTGTACCCTGGGTGGTTGCTATTGATTTATGCTGGCTGCAAAACACCAGAATGAGGCAGCAGAGTGAACGAGGAGGCAGTGGCGTGCCAATGCCAGGCCTGGGGTATTGCTGTCATAAGGAATAAAGCTCAGAATGCAGACTTGGCTGAGCTCCCATTAAATATTTGACGACGATTAGTTGATTCACTTGTACGATTCAGGAGGTTTATGGGTTCTCTGCACTGCCAGATTGGCCTTTGTCCTTGTTGTAACTGTGGAGCCCTGTTAAGATGCTGCCAAGAGCAGCTGCTACCAAATTCGTCTGATTTCTATGGCTCTTCTTACATTTCACAACTGCAAGAATTATATAGTTTCTTCATTGCACCTTCAATTTTGCCCTTCAAAATGCACCAGAGAAGGGAACCTCTGTACCCTATTGCCCAGTGCCACAACCTCAGTCACTGTGCAAACCACCCGTGCACTCCTTGGTGGCCTCCAGCCCTCAGCCCAGGGGACACCCAGTGCTTGTGAGGCCACTGTGGGCTCCATGCAGGTGCCCCATGCTGTGCTCAGCCTGGGGTACTTGCAAACCCCTCCAACACCACCACCACCAAAGCAGATTGCTGTTACTTACTTAGAAAAACTTTCTCCTGCAGCCAACAGAAGGACAAGGAAAGGGGCTGTGTAGCCTTGAGTGTGCACATACTGTAAGCAGAAGAGGTATTTGTCCAAACAAAACATTATTAAAATCCCTCCTGACATTGGTCAGTTACCTAACTCCCTTTGTCTTAATTGTCTCTAAGATGCTCCAATTCTGAAATTAATGTATTCTGAAATAATTATCCTAATTCTCCAGTGTGTACAATATTTGCAACTTAAAATATCATCATGTTTTGACAAGTGACATCTACAAAACTTGGTGGGAAATGTGAGTGAAATAGAGCCAGGTGACCAACACGTGGCCTCCTGATTGCTGAAGGTTTATACCTTTTAAACAACAGAGATGCCCATTTTTTAATCTTTTCAAAATAGCAGAGACACAAGGACCTCATTCTAAACATACTCAAATACTATGAAAAATTATTACAATTAACAAGAGGGTCCAGCACAATGTTTTTTGAATCTTTTGATCCAAGCGTTGACATTCTGTATCCCAACTCAGTAAACATGGAACAAAATTTTAATGAAGCATACATACCCTTATTACTCACAATAAACCCTCTGATACCTTTTTTGTCCACTGTATCAACTTTTATTCTTTTAAAAGGAATACCAGTTGCAAAGCCAAAAAGAGTGCATACTTGAGTTACCTCAGTATCAATCGCCTGGTTCTGACCACAATATGATGGCTCTATAAAATACTATCATTGCAGAAGTCTGGCTGAACTGTACATAACAACTGTCCAGTAATTTTACAACACTGCATTGTTACTCTTAAACTAACTTTAAAAATTACTCAAAAAGAGTATGGGTTGTGAATGAAGAATTGGCTTTATCATCTGCTAATGACTTCCCAAATGATGTTGTCAGCACTGATCTTTCAAAGTAGCTTTGTATAAGACACATCTACTTATTCATTATATCCAGGAACAACTAACTTTTACGAAATTGCATAAACAATAAAAATTACAGAAGTGACATTATAAGTATGCTGAAAAGACAAGGGTGGAAAATTATATCAAAAAATAACATAACATCATGGAAATTAAAAATTCCTGAAATACTGAATTTTAATGTGTTCTATGTCAGTTTTATTTTTTGATTAATGTATGAATTTAATTTTATTCTTATTATAAACTTACTGGTTTTAAGGAGAACCTGATAAAATAATCCCAGAGTTCACCAAGGCATATAAAACAGAGATGATCCCTAATGAATTTCTTCATTATAAATGAAGAAATGCTCTTAAGTTTTCAAGAACTTGTGATCTTCTTGAACTCACATTGGTTGCTTGAAGTCAGTGGGAAAGTTAATGGCTCTGTGTTTCTTTGAGCTACGCTTATTTCCCATTTATATCTACCCTAGACTAGGTTCTGCAAGAACAGAGAGTCATCTAGGTGTAGCAAAATGCTGAGCACACAGTAGGCTTAATTAAATACGTATTTCATGAATTAATACACTCTCACCTCTAAAAATTCCAAACCAGTCTCAGGAAGAATCTCACATGCTGTCAGTGTTCCAGTGAAATGTGTCCAATTGTACACTGCTCTCGGGAATGTGATTTGTCACAAACCTTTTAGAAAATAATTTTGTATGATGCATTCCAAGTGTCCCTTTTGAACTCCTAATTTTACTTTGAACAAATAAACTGCAGCACCCACACAAAAGCTTACGCACAGATGTTTCTTGTCTCATTATTTGTAATGCTGAAAAATTATTAACAGCATAAATATCCAACAATGGTTAAGTAAATTAAAATTTGGCATCTAAGCAGAATATTATTTCACTACTTCAATTATGTATACAAAGAGTTTGCAATAACTTTGGGCAATTTTTTTCTAATGTTTGTGATAAAGCAGAATATAAAATTATGTAGAGAGCATAAAATTAACTATGTTGAAAAGCATATAGTGAAAAAGACAAAACTATAAAGAAATTATAAGAACCATTATAATGATAACAATGATGATAATATTAATAAGAACATAGTAAGCCCTTGCTATATTCATGCATTGTTATGTTTTACTTACAGCAATTCATTCGATGCTCATTTAAACCCTCTTAGATTACTATTATCCCCATTTTTAAAATGAGGAAAATAAGTCTCAGAAAGGTCTTGTCAAGACTACCAAGGATGTCACAGCCATAGCATACAACTTCTGGATGATATGGTGGTAGGGGATTATTTCCTATTTCCTAGTTCCTGTAATAAATATACATAACTTTGATAAATGCAAAAAAAATCATCTTAAAAAGCTTTCTTGGACATAACTTCAACTCCCCGAATTCTTATTAACTACAGAACTCAGAAAAGGTTCTCATCTGGGACAGTATTTATACCAAAACAGTCATGGAAGCAGAAATAAGAATTATGAAAGTATAAATATTTCAGGTGCCTACTGCTTTGTATTCCAGTAACAATAATCGCAAGTGGCAAGACTATGTGGCTGTGTTAGAAAATTAAGCTAAGGGCATTATGCTGGAAGTTCTCTTCTTAAGGGAAGCCTCCATCCTGCTATGCAGCCATATTCGACAGTGAATAGTGACTGGGTAAGGTAGAGATCACACGGTTTTATCAGACAATTCTTACAGAAGTAGAGGACATGAAACAATAGTGTCGAATCCCCACTTCAGATATTTAACGCATGCATGTGAAGGTAACACACCTCTGGGTCTCCTCTAGTCAGTGTGATGTTCCAAGTTAGCAGGAACTTGAGAGGGCAACTGCAGGCCTGCATGAGGGCACAGGTGAGCAGTCTCTTTGCTCAAGTGTAGACTGTCCTCATAACTGGCCTCTGTGTGAAGGAATTTGACCACCACCGTTCTAGGCTGAACAGAGACTCCTCTAACCACCTCCTCCCACCACTGCTGCACGTGGGACTCATAGCATGAACAGCCCTGCTATTGAGAGGAGCCACTGCTCCCTGCACTTTCCCAAGCCTCATCCTTGGGCAACCATGACCGCTTGTGTTTTCTCAAACCTTGTTCTTGGCAGGGAGCCACAATGCCCTCACTGAACTCTCTCCCTTGTGACCCTGTATAAAAGACCTCAGAGCCCATACAAGAGAATCTGGTCTGGTCTCAGGACCAGAGAGGTTCCTCTCAGGTTTGTTCTGAAGTAAACCTGTGCTTTGTTTCTTTTCCTCCTTTTTCCCTACTAACACTGTCTAGAATGCTCCAAGTGATACCAGTAATAGATTAAGAAAAAAAGTCATCATTGTGTTAAATTAGATGTAAGACAATGGAAAGACATCATTCTGTGTGCGGAGATCAGTGATGGAGAAACTTTTAGAGACTGAGTGCCCAAACTGAAATCCCAAACCCACTTATTCATGGCAAAATGCCAGCGCTGCAATTAAATCTGAATGCTGAGTTTTAGTTTAGAAAAAACAACTCATACATTAATATCTTTTGTCTTAAAAGAAACACAAATAACACGTGCCATACGTTTGCAGCCACTGTTCTAGATGAATGGTAGGGTGCACCCTACCAGAGAACCTTTGTCTGGGAGCCTGGAAAATGTTTTCCTGAGGGTAGAGAGAGCTTGAAGCATGTGATGATCAGAAGTCCCCAGGCAGTGTGGAAGTGGGGTGTGACACTGAGTGTCACACTGCAGCTATTCATCAGCTCTCCACTGTCCAGAGTCCCCCAGACCCATGCCCATGACCCAATGAAAAGAGGATGAATTTAAAATCAGTAAAAATCCTGAAAGGGTGTCACTGAAATCTCTTTAAGTTTGTGAAAGGAGACACTGCATCCCTCAAATTGCTACTCGCCAAGGCTGATCACATTTGTCCTGGATAAGGCAGGTGATGGTGGAGAAGGAATTCAAGGTAAAAATAAGTCAACCCTGCATTGGAGCACCCAAAGGTGTCACCAAATAGATTTTCCTGGGATGAAGAAGTCATGGGCTGAAGACAGAAGAGGAAAGATATAAATACAATTTAGAGCAGGAACAATGAGTCTCCCGACACACAAGAACCACTTCCATGTTACTGTTCTAGCTGGGTGTGTTTGGGAGAAAGAGTTCCAGTAACAGTTCCAGTGAATCCTCAGAGGAAGACTGAGACTGTAAATAAAGACAGCTTGATAATTGTGATCCTGTTATTCCTTGAGCTGGTCTGGATGAAAATATGTGGCTTTCATAAAAAATGGTGCAGCCATAATTACTTGATAACCCAGAATAAGGAAATTAATATGAAGAGATAAGAAGGACAAATAGTAACAAAATGCCAATTACACTTTCATAAATAAAGTACTTAATGGTGGAAGGAATAAAATTAAGATGGAACAATATAAAAACAAAGAATTAACAATATAAAAAACACAGAGAGAGAATAATTTCCTATTTGGTTAAATGTCTTAGAATAAGACAACACATGGTCAAAAGCATATCACAATAATTCAAAGGACATCAAAGTGCTCAAGGTAACATCAAATGACTTGGGCTTGCTCTCCCAAAAATATTCTAACGGAAAAGAAATGGAGGAGAGAGAACCCCTAGACTTCTGATTTTTCTGTCGTCTTTGGGTTTCCCCTATTGGCATAGAAGCATTCTGTGGAAGAGACCCCAAACTCTTCTCCCTAGTGGACTGGGTCTCTTTCATACTTCAAATGATACACCTTGAGCCTCAAAGCTGGGATAAGCCATGGCATTGGTGGAGATGCTGGTCATACCTAACTCATAGCATCTGTGTTGGAATTTCAAATGAACAAAAACCTCTCGCAAAATTGCCGTGATATTTCCCTCTTTTCTTTCCTCTATGAAACTGAGGATCTGTCTAAGATTTTAAGAATGACTTCCTACTGTGAAGTTCTCAAACTGAGAACCATGTGTGTTGACTGCACCTCTCCTAAAGCAGAACTCCTCTGTAGTTCTGCCTTTTCCAGAATGTCATATGAATGGATTCACACAGTTTGTAGACTTTTCTGATTGCTTTTTCACATATCAATATATATTTAAGATCCACTCATGCCTTGGCATGGCTTGGCAGCATATCCCTTTTTAACAGCTGAAGAGAACTCCATCATATGGACTCTCCATTCTGGCTTCAGTTCTTGACTATGGCAATGCTGTCTTCATCCCTGCCTTTGCTATCACCTTTAAGCTGATTGGGCATTTTCCTTCGTTCACTGCAGGAGACTCTGCTGCTCTGGCAGCCTTCTTTGCTGAGAAGGCCATGTGGCTGTCCTATAATTTCTTCTTCTGTGATCACACCTCCAGCCCCCGTTGTACCTGACTTGGAGCTATGGTTCCCCTTATTAACTGACTGCCCTGGGCTTTGTGTCTCATGCCCCAGTGTCTGCATGGAGACACCAAAGTGTCTCTCCAGGCTTCAGAGCCAGAATATGTCCTGTGATCTGTGGACATGAGCACCAGCATCCGTGTCTGGTGTCTGCCATTGTTGATTAGGACAGCAGGAGACCCAGGCTGAAGCACTAGGGAGCATGTTCTTTCCTGATAATTCTGGGATGTAAATTCACATCAAAGGCCAGGAGTTGGCACTGAATGATGTGAAAAGAAGTGCTCTAGACTAGGAGTGTTTTTCAAATTGTGGTACACAATCCCTTAGCAGATCATGATGATCAGAACATTTGAGGAAAAAGAAGTCAAATAAATGATATTGTATATACAATGGTGCATTACATATGGTAAAAATAAATATTGCTTCATTAAAATTTTGTTTCAGTTCTGGTGCATATGTGTGTTCTGGGTCAAATGCAAAATGTAGTGCTTTTCACAAATCACGGCAAAAAGATAGAAAGACCCATTCTTGAAGGAGTAGCCATGGTCTCTGGCTGCTCCTTTCTCATATCCTGGCTATGGAATAGTTCTTTTGTGTGGGGTTACAAGAGCTCAGTTAACTAAGCTTGTGTTGGTACTTTTCTTAAGCAAAATAAGTTTAACACACTTTGAGAGAGAAGGTACCTGGACCTGCTCCAGTTCACACTCACCTCTGATCCAAGCATGGCTGGGTATAATGAAAGCACATGGGCTGAAGGCCTGGCTCTTGCTTGCCACAAATTGGGCAGGTTCTCCAAGGAGAGTATGTGGATGCACAGGAAATGCTGGGGGTTCCGGGGAACTATTTTTGATCACAAGGAAGACTCATTTGAGGATTTGGGAGTGGCTAAAAGTTAGAAGAACAAAGTTCTCCTGAAATATGAAAACTTTAGATATGAATTCTCTCCCTAAAAACTTATTTCATATTGGGATTCCTTTTCAAGTGAAGGAGTGGATATAAGATGAACATGCAAAGTCCTAGAATTTACTCCAGTTGGTATTAGTGCCCAGCAAAACAATCTTACTTCTCTGTAAATAGCTATAAATATGAAGGTAATGCTCGGTGTTAATGTCTGTGCCAGGTGACCATGATTCTTTGGTTATAATTAAGTGGCCCAGGGGTGAACCACTGACCATTTATAGTTCTTCCCACATAATTTCAAACTCAAACTAACAAATGCCTGTCACCCATGGGAATGGCAAGAGACTGGATAATTATAAGGAACTAGATTTCTCACAATCTGGAGGAAGCCGGTTTGTAGTGGGAAAGACAAAGAAATAAGGGATAAAAAAAGATCCGGACAGTATGTAAATACCTGTTTCTGGTTGGTAAGGGACCATTTGCACCTTTATTTTACATAAACAATACTCTGAGTGTTTCTAACTAAATATCATTTCACCCTAAGCTGGGGAGTCATCCCGTGCCATTTTTTACACATAACATTGCCTCCTGCATTGTTATCTGGTAGCCTCACCATTTAGTTGAGGTCTTCAAGAAGCAATTACTTTAAAGAACAAACTGTGAATAAAGAGAGAAATTTTATTACACAGTGATATTTTCTTGGGAAATTCCAGGCCATCCACAGAAGATTTTCCTGAAGACCATTTACCGAAGACAGCTGATTCAACTTGGGTCTCTGCTACTTCAAGTGAAAATAAAAAATAATAACTTGTATTATAGTATGGTGGCTTGCCCAGTGATTTTCTAAAAATAAATGTGTGCAAAATTTCAGGGAATGACTGCAAAACTAGATATCAAAGGAAATGCAAGTAATTGGCAATACCAAATGTCATGGAGTATGTTAGGTTGCTATAGAACCACTGTATAAATAAGATGCCTGAGGTCCCAAGAGAGTAAAAGTAGCATCTTTGAGCACACTCAGATGCTAAATGGTTGAGGTGGGAGGGAAAAAAGGTATCTTTGAAACCAAAGAATTAGTTCTTTCTCCAAACACACTCCCACATATCCGTCCTCACCAAGAACAATTCCTGGATGTTCTGTGTGCGTATCAGTGTCACTTAACCCTCCCAAAATGATGATGATGGTAATTATAATAATAATATGATAATGCTGGCTCATTCACATCTTCTTCCTGGGGGGGAAAACTTTTATCAGTGTTGGTCCTGATCGAGCCCCAGGGTGCCAGCGCTGTTCATAACAACTCCCAGTTCGAACCATTAGTGTGAGATGAGGTTTATATTGTGAGTCAGGGAGCAAACTGAATAGCCAAGGCAAACTTAAAAAGTTCTTTCCAAGCTTGAAGCACGAAGGGGCCCTCTTTAGTGCCCCTCTCCCTTCCCCCATGTGTTTCCATGGAAACAGATGACTGGATCTGCAGGAGGAAGTCCCTAGCACCTAAGGAGGCAGCAAGAGAAACACAGGTCTCTGGCAAGTAGCTGGGGTGGGCACTGGGGACCAGTGGAGTCAGGAGCAGGAATCCTAGATTAAAAAAGTGATGGATCTGATGCAATGGTGGCTGTGTGGACATCTTTGAGAAACGCTGAGTCTGTGTCCCTCCAGCTTCCTCATGGCCAGCTCCCTCCCCCTGTGTTTCCTGGAGCCTTAGATTCTGGGTTCTACAGCATTGTCCTCCTCTCAGCTTCATAATTCCCAGGCTGAGCACGGGTTCCTTCAGTGTGTACCATCTACCTGGTGCAAAGGTGACCCTTGTGGTTCATTCCCACATCGCTCATCTCCGTACTCCAGAATTTCACCACACCAGAATATGGCCCTGTCTGACAAAGGGATCATGAGCTTCAGCCTCAGACAATCCTAGTGTTATGGTTTAGATCTAAAAATGTACCCCAAAAGTCTCATTTATGTGGAAGGTGATTGGGTCATGGGGGCTCTGTACTGATCGGTAGATTCATCCACTGATGAGTTCATAGCCAAATGTGCTGTTGGGACGTGGGGCCTGGCTGGAGGCAGGTCATGGGGCATGACCTGGAAATGTGTATTCTTGTCTCTGGTTCCTGGCCCTTCCCTCTCTGCTTACCTGCTACCATGGGGTGAGCAGCTTTCCTCCACCAGGACCTTCCACCATGCTGTTTCTGCATTGGAGCCAGCCAACCATGGACTGAACCCACAGAAAACACTGAGCCAAGCAAACCTCTCCTGCTTTAAATTGTGGATATCTGAAATTTTGTCCCAGTGACAGAAGAGTGACTAGGACACTTGGGTTCAACCACAGCTTCTAATATACTAGTTGGAAGGAAAACTGCTCAGGAAAAAGGGACTGAAGGGAGGTGGTCCTAAATGTGTAGATGAACCAATTTTAATAGATCCCACTTCCTAAGTCCCTGCACTGTCCCCCATCCTCTGTTCACCTACTAGGCTTCTGTATTACACCTGGATATAACTCCGAGGACCCTTGTAGCCCTACTTCTCCAGAAAATCAGAGACTTAGATGTCACTATCACCTTATTTGTCCTTTGAACTTTTTCCTAAGGCTTACCAGTGGGCAGGCAGCCTTACAACTACCATAGAGCAGCATCCTTCACTCCCCCCCCAGCTCCTGTTCTGTTATTTCCAGATTCACCATTTAACATCCTCTAGTCTCAGCTTCATGAGGACAAGGCCTTGTAAGTGGGCCTCATACAGGCTTGATTAAGTCCCAAATCTGTGAGTCATGAGTTTATGAGTCATAGGTTGCATTCTAGTTCTTCCGGGGACCGAAGCCATCCTCCAACGGTTTCAAGGGAAGGAGCAAGCACAAGCCAGCTTATTGGTGTCCCATCCTCATGGGAGGCACAGACATGGCACAGACAGATGTCATTGGCAACAGAGACCTCCTAAAGCTGGTAGTCATCTCCTTACTTTCCTATGTTCTTTCTCTACCTTTCCATCACCTCTCTATGATCTTCTTCCTTTGAACTTCACTTATTTTTTCTCTCTTCTACCATCTCTCCCTTTCCCTTTTTCTGTCTTTCTCATACAGTTAATCTCCCCTCACTTTTCCTCTCCTTGGCGTCATGTCTTTCTGATTCCCTTAACTCCTCTTTTCTTCCTCTCTTGGAGCTATGGCCTCTTTCTCTGAAGGCTGGAAAAAGCCTGCAGACCCCCACCTGTTAGTCGTTCCCCCATCCACACTGTAGAGGAGCAGCAAGGTCATCTTTAATGAATAGTTTGTTCTCTGAGGATCACAGATGCCCCTGTGCTGAGGGAAGCCAGGTGGCCCAGGTTCACAGCACATCATGCTAGTGATGCTTTCTACACCACTGGGATAGACCCACCCAGAGAATGCCCTGTATGGCCTCAGCCTGGACCACAGGAGGAGTCTGAGGATGGGACATGAACTGCAAGCCTACTTGTCCCTCAAGCTGCCCCACCACTTACCACCTAGTGCCACTCTCTACAGATGCGGTCTCTCTGCCTCCCTTCCTCCTCTGCCTTTCTGTGGTCAGCTCTATGCATACGATGATTGGTTACCTTCCTGTAAGCAAGGCTAGGGTTGTTTACAATCTTATTCCCCAAAGGCTCAGAGGAGAACTGTGATCTTGAAAGTGGTCTGTGTAATTATACACCTGGGATTACCCACACAAGAACCCTTGAGCGTGGTTTTTGGCCTTCTCTTTAAAATCCAGTTCCAACACAGGCTTTCCCTTCTGTCTGTTGAATTGAAGTGAAAGGAAATGACCTTCCACCAAAGCTAACCAAGAGGAGCCCTGGAGGCAAAGGCTGCAACATCCCTGGCTTTGAGTATTGCTAATGCTGTCGTTTCAGCACCGGGGACAGTGACTTTCTGGGGCCAGGCCTGGCCTGGGGTCAGTACTCCTCCATCGTTGTCTGACTTCCCAGCACCTTCCCCATCAGCAACAATATCCCGGGAGAAAGTATGTGGTGTGATCACTTCAAATGTCTCCATTCACAGATGTGGAAAAGATGAGTCCAAGACCTCAAGGATCAGAGCCCCTCCCACCCCCACCCAGAAATCCCTCTCCTGTTAGGACAGAGTAGCAGGCTGAGATGGCATACCTTAAAAGCCCTTAAAATGCCTGTAGATATGTGTGTTTACACATATGTGCATGTATCTGTTTGTGGGGATATTTGTGAGGATTTCTAGGCTTCAATCAGACACAGATGCTGCAAAACACTCACGTTAGGGCTTGGAGTAACTCTCTTTCTCCTTTAGTCTCTTTGAGCTCTTCTGCAGAAGTTAGGAAAGGGTTGCTCTATAAAATCTTTTCTTGTTTTATAATTATTATTATTATCTAAATCATCAGAGTAGTTTGAAATAAGAATATTCTACCTTTCTGTTTCCCAACACTGGAGGAGACCAACAGAACAGAAATAATTGGAGAGTGAAAAAATTATTTCTCGTTCACTAAGATAGCTGTATCCACTCAAACCTCTTTCTTTAACTTGCCACACTGAAAAGTGTTTTATAGCATTTTATATAGAAGGGAAAATAACAGAAAAGTTCTATAGAAATCATTGACAAGCTTATTTTGTTTGTTCCAATAGGCAGGGAGTTTTCTCTTTGGATGCCATGAAGAGTGAGTACTTTGAATATTATCCTTTCAATATCATGAGCAATTTTCAACAGCAATTATTTAAAATATTTATTTAAAAAACTTTGGAGAAATTTGTTCCCTGAAAAAATATGCAGGTATTTATCAGCATTCCTACTTGGGGGAGATGGGTTTAGTATCAGAAATATTCTTCCAAACAAAAGTACTCCAAAAATACATAAGTGAAGAAAAAAAAAGAAGAAGATAAGAGAAGATGAAGGACAGTGAGGAAGGATAGGAAAAAAAAGAAGAGGAAAAAAGGACAGGGAGAGTCTGAGAAGCATGTTTGGTCACAGAGAAAGAGACCAATGGCCACAGCAAGTCAAAGGCAGGAAACACAGAGAGAAGGTGGGTTACAGAATCGCTGGCCCTTCTGTGAACAAGATTCTCTGAGCCCTCAAGTTTCTGATGACCCGGAAGCTCAGCACAATAGACTTCGGGTGAAGAACGAGCTGAGAGTGAAGCTGGAGCTTTTCTTCCTTGCATCATCCAATCCCAGCTTCTTACTAACATCCACAGCTATTCTGCAACCAGGATCTGGGAACAACTCTGTCTTACTTTTCTAGTTGCTGAGACAAAATACCTGACACTCGAAGTAAAAGGAGGAAAATTTTATTTTGGCTCTCAGTTTGTCGAGGTTCAGTCCATCATTGGCTGGCTCCAAGGCAGCATGACATGGCAGAGGACATCGCAGAGAAGAAGCAGTTCATGACAAAGGAGGGCAGGCAGAAGGTAGCAAAGCAGCAAAGTGGCAAAGAGGCAGCAAGTAGGCAAACTATAATAACCAGCACCAAGCCTCTTTCTGACCCTCATATTTTATCCTTAGGGTGGGTAGCACTCACACCCTTAATACTAGCACCCTTAATCCTACCACTGAACCATGACTCAGTCACACTCCAGATCCAGCCACCTCTGAAAAGCCCCATCTATGACCACATGAGGTTTTGGGGGGACATCCAGACACAAATCAAAAGTCATGCTCTCCCCCACACTGGCCAGAAACCCTAAGCCTAGATGGGCAATGCTTCCTGTAGGAAAAGCCCGTTGAATGATGAAAATAATTTCCCAGTATATATTTATTCCATGCCCACTGTCATTTAAGTAGTGGGAAGCACTTCCAGGTGCCCACCTTGTTTCAAAACATACTGCTTTTCGAAGACAATCCTCTTCATCACCATACCACCACCACCATCATCATCATCATCATCAGAGCAGCTACTCTTGATTGAGTGCTTGCTATGTGCTGGGCACAATACTAAGCTTATAATGTTCCCTAAATCTGATCTGAATAATGATTTGTGAAAAAGACCTATGTTCCAGTTTTGCAGAACTCAGGTTCTAGAATGTCAAGTAACTTTCCACAAACAAACAACTGCTGCATGTCTATGACTCATGCCCACAGTATTTCTATGCCAAAGAACACAGAATGAGCTAAAGAAAAGGAACAGGTGGAGTCAGCTACATCTTCTTTGCCACATGCCTCTACCAATGCAGTAATCCACCCATTTCAGGTACAGAAATGACTCCAAGTATCCACAGAGGCTCTTTGCCCAAGAGATTGATTAGCTTTTGCAAATGTTGGAACAAATCCCGCTCTGTTGAATGTTTACGTTCTTTGCACTGGACGCCCACACACCTTCCCATCCCTAGGTCAGTCAGCATCCTACACCAAAACACACGCTTGGGAGAGGCAACCTATGAAGGGAGGGGTTTATTCTAGCTGGAAGGTTTGGAGGTCCAAGTCCATGATCAAGGGGCCCCTTGCTTTTGGGCCTGTGAGGAGATAGCACATCAGAATGGGCATCTGTGGCAGAGCAAAACAACTCACCTTATGACCAGGCAGCAAAAGAGAAGAGGAAGAGGATGAGGTCCCAAAATCCTCTTCCAGGGCTCCCCCCTGATGACCTAAAGACCTCTTGAAGATTCCACCACCCCAGTGGTGCACCCTGACCAAGTCCTTAGCACATAGACCTCTAGGTGGGATATTCAAGATTCAAACTATTGCATTCCTTAATTCATTTGTATCTTCATCCATCCAACAAATATTTACGGAGGCCCACTTTGTGTCTGACACCATTCTAGGTGTCGAGAATATTAGATGCAAACAAAACATACAAAGTTTGTATTCTGGTAAAGATAGATCTTTACCAGGAATAATTGCTATGGAAAACAAAAACCACAGGAGGATGGAAAGCAGAGAGAAGTGCTATCCCAGACAATGTGGTTACCCGTGGCTCTCTGATGAGAGGACTTTGGAGCAGTAGCCTCACTGAAGTAAAGGGTTGAGCAATGAGGGTATCTGAGAGGATCAACCCTGGCAGAAGAAGAGCAAATGCATAGGGCCCGGGCTTGGCAGCAGCATCCTTGGGGTGCTTGGGGAACAGGGAGGACACCGATGTTGTGGAGGAGACGATGAGGTCAATACTGACACTAGATATAGTCAAGGTCTTGGAGACCAGATGTGGATTTGAAATTCTACATTAAGAGGTGTTACATTAGGGCTGGTAATATAGCTCAGCAGCATAAGTGCCTGCCTGGCAAGCACAAGGTCCTGAGTTTGGTTCCTGGTACCCACATAAAGAAAAAAAAAGGCATTAAAAAAAAAAGAGGTATTACATTAGTTACTGCATAGGGGAACCATGACCAAGTGTTTACACAATAGCAATCCTTCTGGCTGCAGTCAGAACCCATGTAGGTGGCTGTGGCACAGTTACGTGGAAGTATGAAGCTGACAGTGGGATAAGTCCTGAATTGCAAGAGAAGGGACACGATGTAAGAGTCAGCAGGTAACATTTCCAGCCATCCTGCTCCATAAGGTTACCAAGGGCCCACAAAGGTGTACTGATGGGGTGGGGAGAGGTTAGGGATAAGCCCTGGAACATCCAATGTTTAGAGGTCCACAGGATGAGGAAGGCCCAGAACAGGAATTGGGAACAAGCACCAGAGAGGCACAAGGCAGCCATGAAGTGCAGCATCCTAGATGCCGGGGGAGAAAAGACTCTCAGAGAGGGAGAGATGAAAACTGTCTCCAGTGCATTCAAAGCTCAGGGCCCAGGCTCTTGGCCTCAGTAGCAGAGAGCCAAGCAGAGCAGCAGGGTTTCCTATAACCAGACTGTCCTGAAAACCCTGCCTCTGAGCTTGGTTCTAGAAAAATGCTAATCCCAGGAGAAATCAGGGCCATCAGCCTCCCAGAGCATGATTCTCAAGGCCTCAGACAAATGTCGGGGATGCAGTCCTCCCAGAAGCAGGAGAATGACTGAGTGCCACGTAGCTGCTGGAGACCACCACAGGCCCTGTGGCCAGAGTGGGCCCCTGAGTCTACTTCATGCTTAAGAACCTTGGAGCGTAAAGATACAAGAAAATATTTGTGTTACTTAGGAGCACTGTGGTTTCTTAATAGAATCACATAGCTGAGCATAGTGATACTTGCTGCTGATCCCAGTACTCTGGGAGGCTGAAGCAAGAGGATCACAAGCTCAAATACAGCCTGGGCAACTAAGTGACTTAGCAAGATCCTGTCTCAAAATAAAAAATAAAAAATGAATGGAGATGTTGCTGAGTGTGAAGGCCCTGGGTTCAATCCCAAGTATCCCTGTCCCTACAAAAATTCACATACAGTCTGAAAAGTGGGCCAAGTCTACACTTTGGAACACACTCCCAGCTCTTGCAAGCTTTCTGTAGGCTCTGCAGGTCATGGCCCCAGGTGTGTCACCCAGCTTCTGTGAGCACCTGCACAGACATGGTCACCCTCGGTGAGCACAGCTAGGACCCACAATGGGCCCACGTATGATACAGGTTTCTGCTGTATTTCTCTTTCTGGTTTTAGCTCTGCCTTGAAGGTGTTTCTTGGTTCATGGCCTACCAGAGTGTTGGGGACCACAGATTATAAATTGACATAGTATCTGTCCGAGGCCCTTCTTGCCCTACCCTGGGTCTCTGATACCGGAACGCGAGACTCAATGAAAATTCTGAAGAACACAAATTCTACTCTAGATGAACTCATTTCAAAATATCCTACCTCTTATGAAGGTTGATGGGATGGGAGGGGCCTGACTTACTGGGAATTCAGCTTGACCGCCCTCCAGCCAGGAGCAGAGAGCCCAGATGAGCACCCGAGCACCGCTCGGCCTCCCCAGAATCCTGAACGTGCTTCTTAACACAACACCGAGGCCGCTCTGTTCCCTTTCTCTGTCTCCTGCACCTCCCAAAACTCTTCTTCTCTTCATCTTCAACATCGCACAAGTGGAACTCTGGACTTTTGGGTTCTCCTAAAAGCTCCACCCACAGGAAAGTCTTCGCAGGCTAGGTGGGCTTGTCTGAGGCTCCCTGTAGGAAACAGGGAAAGCTACACCTGCTCCACCCCTCAGCACAGCACTTTGAAAGCACCCCTGGAGAGTTCTGTTCCAACTTTTGGGCTTCCCTTCACCTGGGACCCACAACCCTGCTGCATCCACCCATCAAACGTCCCCCCCCCAGCCTCCTCTCTCTTCCTCAGCCCTGTCTTTGTCTGACACACAACCATTTGGCAATTGTCTTTTTATAACACTTCATTGCATTATATTATAATAATCTCATAAACATAAAGTTTCTTTTTAAAATGGCTTTTAAATATCATGGCACATATTTACTAGTTCTGGGGAAGAATATTGTTGATATTTTTATTAGAATTGCATTAAATCTATGTGTCATTTTTTGGTAATATGGCCATTTTGACAATACTCGTTCTGTCTACCCAGAACAGGGGACATCTTTCCACTTTCTAATGCTCTTTCAATCTCTTTTTTTCAGAGTACTGTAGTTTTCATTATAGAGGTCTTTCACTTTCTTGTGCTTTTATGTAACTCAAACATGTTCAAGAGTTGTCTCCAACCCCAAAGCCATAAGATGTCCTCCTTTCCCATTATAACCAAAGACCATTTCTATGACATTTTCTTCCATTTCTGGGTCGTTGTACTCACCAAGACCTCTATTCTTCTGAACAGCATCATCTTTATCTCCTCACAAAATCCTAAACCAACTTTTGGAGATAATCAGTATCTCTGACAATTTGTAATGGAATCTTGCACAATAATAAAGACATCAACTAGACAGGAATTACCCACTATGTGCTGGGCACTCTGAAAATCCCTTGCAATAGGTCACATTTTGTAATATGCCCAACTGCTGCAAGATCGTAGCTATGATCATTTTCACTTTATAGTTGAAGGAGCTGAGTTTACAGCACTAACAAAAGACAGAGTATAGCACTGTCCTAAGCACATTTTCTGGAAGGATAAGAAGCAAATCTCATGCCTCTCTGAGCATTTTTGTGGTCAAAAGAACCCTAATCACCCTGTTAGGAGGTCCACAGACATCATTCCCTGTCCTGACATTCAGAGGGACAGCCCCTTTGCTTGGGAAGCCAGCCTTTGCTATTTCAAAGCTCCTGGGTGCTGTGCAGGGAAGCAAATTTCTTACCGTTATTTTTTGAGCCGGGTTTTTTTTTTTTTTCTTTTTTAATTATAGACTACAGGTACTGTGTGTTCCATGAACAATCATCTTACTGACATGTTATTCTGAAGCTTGACTTCATTCACCATGACACATGCTGGTTATGAAATACACAACCAAATAGAGTTGTAATGAAGTGAGGCTGGGGAAAGATTAAATTGGAATCTGAACTAATGCCAGCTAAGAGACCCTACCTCCACTTTATTATTATCATTATGTTTAATAAACAATCACTCATGCTCTGAGGAGGAAAGGGAAACAGTCAGAGGCACCATGGGGGAGCCATAAAAGAAATGCTTTAAACCTTGAATAAAAACATGTTTGTTCAAACCCAGAGCTGGTCTTTTTTATTCAAAGTGAATTCAGTGAACTCTTGAACATGGAGAGGAGAGGTGTCCAGAGGCATAAAAGTGGAGCTTGAGTTTGCAGGGAGGAGATTGAGGCACACCTTTCCCCTCCTCCTCCCAGGGAGTCTGCCACAGAAGAGGAAATGCAGTGCAACACGATCACCACCTGATGCACTGGATTAATAGAAGGCTCTTCTCCCGCATCCTAGTACTTGCAAATGTGCTGATCCCCATGAGTAAAATGGGCAAAATCCATCCAGAACTAAAAAGATTAGCTACATGCAAGAGCACCTCAAAGAATAGATGTCACCCCAACTAAAGAAGGCAGACACAGCTTAGACATTGAAGCAATGCATAGCTGAAGGTTAAGCTATTATTGTTAAATTATTAAGATGGGAAAGTGTCTACCTGCATGGAACAGATATAAGGCAATACTATGAGCAGTAATGTACTGATGTTCTCAGCACAGCTCAGTACAGAGAGGTTGGGCCTAGTTTAAGATCTGTCTTTGACCATTGGTGAGATGGCTCCCTGCTGTGGGTCAGTGACACTGGGGCAGATCTAACCAGAGACCCCACCCCCATGTTAGACTCTGCTTGTTTTTTATTGTTGTGGTGCTGGGAATGGAACCCAGGGCTTTCCTTGCACATGCTAGCTAACTGCACTGTCACTGAGCTACATCCTCAGCCCTAGACTCTGTACTCCTCCATACATACCTAGGAGCCAGCAATATCCATCAGGGTCCCAGCAAGGTACCACACACTCAAACTAGGCTGATGCAAGAAGTTTTACAAATGGAGTGTGCACCAAGGCATAGGCAGGATGGAAGGAAATCACAAGAGACTAATAAAATTGACTCCCTTCCCAGGACTGAGGGTGTAAGGAGGAGGAGCATTCATGAGAACTGAGACAGAAAGTAAATGTGAAAGGAGACATCCTGGAGAGAATTGCAATGCTGTCTTCCATCTGGGGACTAAGCCATCCAGGGCCACTTGGCAGCCGGGAGCCAAAGGACGAACTACCCAATCACGCCCTCCTCCCTCCTTGATCACTTGCTGGTCTTCTTTCTGTGCCCACCAACCAGAAGCCAGTGGAGAAGGGAGGACTATGAACTCTCTGTTGATCATCTTCCCAGGGCAGTGAAGGCTGGAGGGGGAATTAAGAGGAAGAAAGAGAAGGTCTAATCCGGTACTATAGCAATGAAGCCTGCCGCATGCTTTAAAGTCAACCCCAGCCTGTGTTTAAACTCTGGCCCTATTCAGCTATGAGAAAGTTAGCTCACTTCTCTGGGCTTCATTTACTGCGTTGAGGAAGTACCCTGGTGTCATCAACTTATGGGATTGCTGTAAGGGTAAATGTTGTGTCAGACATGTCATGCGTCCTGTATTCTGTGCTCTCAGATCACTTTTTCAGTCTGGCCATTGCTGTAGCTACCCAGTTGTATAAGGGGTAGCTTAAGTCACCTCTATTGAGTGCACCAAGCATGTACCATGTCTGCTCCAGATCTCCGGTGACCCTGTTTTTTGGGATGCAAACAGAAGCCCACTCAGCCCACCTGTTTGTGCAGAATCCTAGAAACTAGAACTAATACCAGCTGGGGCAACGTGAGGCCAAGTGCTAGACAAATGCCAGGAAATGGATGCAGCTATGCTTGGGGCAGACAGCTCTGAAGCACTTTCTCTCTAGAGATTCTATAGTGGAATTAAGCCCCAGTTGCCTATAACAATAATGAGCCCCAAAACACACCCAGAGATCACCTTCCCTTGTTTCCTATTTTATTATTTATAGCCTCTGCACTTTTATTCCAAAGTAGATTGTGGTCTCAGGTCCAGATCAGGGAGAAACTTGAAACTCTAAGATGAAGATAATGTTCATTCTCAGCCAACAGTGCTGCGAAATAAATGGTGATTCTGAGGTGATCCTGATGGTCCCTAATTGCAAATAGGGCTCCCTGATATTTGGAAAGGAGGAGTTTAAGTGGAGGGAATGCCTGCCACAACACAAAGCAACTGGGCACTTGGTTCATATGCTGGACTTTGGTGAGAGTGGTTGGTATGACTGAGTCTCCAGACCAAACACTTGTGGGCTCGTGACACTGTTCACAGGATGCAGCCCACGTGAGGGGAGTCATGGTGGCTGAGCCCAAGGCCTGGCCTCTTGTCCGCAACCCCACATCACAGCCAGTGCTTCCATGTGTCTAGGAGAAGACACCAGTCTCAAGGAAATGAACCCTACTTCCCTAAGAACTCCATTCCAGCACACTCCTGGGTTCTGGGGGAATCTCTGTGTCTCTTTAGTTGCCAGGATAACAGGAGGTTGGACTTTCTCTGTGGGGCAGAGGGTGAGAAAGAAGAGCCAGCAATACAAAGCCTGAGCCATTCTGAGAATAATCCATGACTTCCCAGAGCTTCTATTTACTTTTTGACTTCAAGGAGCCTCTGACCCTCTGTGAAGGGTCAGAACACAAACATTTACTGGAGGGCCACCATGTGCCAAGCTCTGAACAATGTGCTTGGAATGATTTATTTCATTTCAACCTTTTAACAACCCTGTGTTGGAAGAAGTACTGTTCCTATTTTACAGAGAATACAGTGAGGCTCTGAAACATTACTATGTAACTTGCTCAAGTAATTAAGGGGTCGGTGCTAGAATTGAACCCAAATCTGTCAGACTCCAAAAGCAACACTCCCTCCTCTGTTCTGAGTAGGGAGAGCAGGACAGATAAACAGTTATGTTTCACTCAAGTAATATAGGATGCTATGGATATAAATAGCAGAAGGTTGCATTTATCCTAACTTAGGTATGTTCAATCCTCTTCTTGGTTTTTCACATCTCTGGAGAAAAGCAGATTGAGCAATTAAAACAGAAGAAAGGGTGAGAGAAAGGAGCTCTTGGGCATCTAAGCCATCTGCAATGTCCATCTGGAGAAGTCGGTTCCCAGGGCTCCCTTGGCCTGTGGGATATTGTGGGAACATAAATGTCCACAAGGAAATGCACCCATCCTATCTGAATGCAGCTCCGCACCCTGGTTTCCCACAAGCAAAAGTTGGAGAATTGCATTAACGACAGGTACCTGTACCATCTAAATCTTTTTCTGTGCTTTAATAAGGGGCCCAGTGTGACACAGTTGAAGGATGGCAACTTCTTTTTTCCACTGATACTGCACGCTGTAGCCCATATATTTCCATCTTCACATCTTTTCATAAATCACAGCAAGTACTAGGATTTGGAAACAGCATAGAGCATAAGTTGAATGCTCATGTGTCATCACTTTATTCATAAAGCCTTCACTAATTACTAATGAGACCACCAAAATTTGAGATTGGGATGATTTGCACATCTGTTACCAATGGACAGCTTCTAGAGGAGTGTGGTCCAGCAGCAATGTTCCACAGCTGGGCACTCTTCAGACTGTCCACCCACTTGTGAGGAGGCCAGGGCAAGATGTTTTCTTGCTGTGCCAGCAGCAGCTATAGTCATCATTCCTTTGAGTCTCACTGCCATGGACTTTGAGCTCCACCTATGTGACACCAAAAATTGTGTCTTTAAAGAAGGTCATTCCGCAGGACTTTGCTACAGCCATTAACATGTCTAAGAAGTAGAAAATAAGCTTTAGGAGTTTCAGTTGTCTAGAAACAAGTAAGAATGTTTGGATAAGTATTTTTGAAAAAAAATGCCTTTAAATACCTTCTGATTGCATAATTCAGAATAATTTAATAAACATCATTCTCAGATGATGAAATATCTCTTTCTATCTTATCTCCCTCAAAGGCATTACTTAGTGGCTGCTGACACTGTAGGCTTAGCTGGACCACTAGTTTTGGATCATGATTTTTCAGAGTCTCTATATGAATCATGCTTCATGTTTTAGCATCAAGACGTTGCCTGATGTTAAAAGACACACTAAGAAGGAGCCATAAAACCTGTTTGTATATTTAGTAAAAGTTTTACTGAAGACAGCATAAATTTACCATTTAATATCATCTACATAGAAAATGAAGTTGATTATGCTTTGCTTTTCTAAACAGGCAGTATGAATCTTAGAAATGAATATTTGACTCATCAGTAGTAAATATCAGATTCTCTGGTCTTTTTCTGGATTTCTGTACTCCTCATTCCACCCTCAGTCTGGAGATGTTGATATTGTGTCTTGATTTAAATTTCCTCTGGTCCTAGTATTTATTTCCTTACATTAAGTCTACTTTATTTTACGTATTTTTTGAAATCTAGTTCTTGGACTTTGTGATACGAAATAAGTAAATATTATCTAATTGGTACTTACACTGTTTTTGCCTCATAACTTCAGCTGACTGAATTAGTTTCCAACCAACCTCTGTGTTCATTTCAGCACTTCAAATAACTTAAAATCGAACACTTGGAACTGGCCTTCACTTTATGTTGGAAAACAAAAACATGCTTGTGTAAGTTGAGAAATTCATTGAAGAAAATCGATAAAACTGGAGATTGTTCCATTACTAAAGTTCCACTTAAAGTTCCAATCTCACCACAGGAAATGAGGGAGATGCAGGAGCTTTGGGTGCCCTGGTTCACAGCAAAAGAGTCTCTGCTATATTTCTTTTCCTGTGCCACTCTCAGTTTTAGAGATTACATAAGAGATTACTCTCAGTTTTAGGATTACATAAGATTTTGGAAAGAGTGACTGGTGCCTGTCATTTGAGATCGTTTTTGAAAGCTCAGCCTCCCTGATTTTAGTTTTCTTAAACTTGATTGACAGCTGAAAGTGGAGTTCTACCAACAGAGAACTCCAGGAGTCGCCCAACTCTCCAATATTTCTCATGACAGATAGGCTTACACCTACCCACATGTGTTTCCTGACTGGTGGCCCTATTTCCACTAATGCTGCCCTGAGCAACGGGATGCATGAGCCAATGAAGACATCATCTAATCTATTCATGCCAGCTTTGCAGAACTATCCACACAGAGTAGGATATGTGTATCTTTGGATTTTGCACTTCAAGGAGGCAGAGGGCTGGAGACACAGATTTGATGACTTGAGTCCTTTGAAAAATAATCAAAGGTTCTCACCCAATGAAAAGAAATGCCATTATTTTAGATAGAAGGAATCAATATCCCAGAGAGTTTCCTCAAGTTGATTAGCCACAAAAATACCATCGGATTGTTTTCTGAAGCTATATAAGTTAATTATAGCATAATACATTTGGGAGAACAAGCGATCAAGAAAAGTCAGGAAAATGCAGACAAAAGAAGAGTGGAAAGTAGTGGAAACGTGGTGGCTACCATTTCAGACATTAAAGTCAATTCTAAAGCTTTTATAATTAAGCAGTATAGTAATAATGCATAAACAAACACAGATGCCAATGGAAATTAGGCCTAATTTTATATGAAAATTCAGTGTATAATAAAGGCACTATTTCAAATCAGAAGGGGGAAAAGACTGCTTGCTAAATTCCAGTGAGACAACCACATAATTAATATTGAAATAACTCCTCGTATTATACCCAAAAAAATATTCTAAGCCAAATAGGAGTTCAAATTTTAAAAATTAAATGAAATCTTATAGGTTTCAGAAAAAATATGGGTGAATTCTTCCATAACCTATGAATGGGGAACACTCTGGTAAGACACAAAATTCAAATTCAGTAAGAGAAAAGGTTCATGTATTTGACAACATAAAAATAAAAACAAACTGCAGGGTATAAAGAACCTTAAGGAATTCTAAAAGCTAAATGACAAATTGAGAAGTTTTGCAACTTGTGTGACAAAAGGTTACTATCCTTGTTATACAAGAACTTTCTAAAGATAGAGAAAAACACTCACAGGGGAAAAAATGAACAAGAGCCTCTGAGATCCAGTTCAGAGAAAACAAATACCCCTTAAACATATGAAAAATATTCCATTGGTCATAATGAAAGATGAGAATAAAACCATACAGATAACATTTCTCAATCAAACTGACAAAATTCCAAAAAGCTTAACAACATACACTTTAAAATTCTATGGGGAAATAAGCATTCTTAGAACTTGTTGGTGGGAATCCCAAATGATAAAAACCAATATGGAGGGTAATTTGGCAAACTCTCGAAAAATTATAACCACTTATACTCTTTCAAATGTCAGTAGATTCTAGGAATCTATCTAGTTGGTACATTGCAAAAATAAAGGACAACTGCCTAAGTCATTCACAAAGATATCTTTTTAACAAAATCCAGGAAATCGCTCAAATATCTGCTAACAGGAGAGTGTTTGCATAAACTACATGGTCCTACGTTTAAGCAGAAGTATCAGTAGGATCCATTATGATTTTAACTTTAAAACATCGTTTTCTACCATTGTTTACTTAAAAAAAGAAAAACTAGAAATAAAGATTAGCACAGAGTAATTAACAGTGTAGGTGCTCCAATTGTGGTCTCTAAATAACATTTCCTGCTAAAGAGAACCAGGGCCCCTTGGTTCCAAGTCTAAAGCAGGAAATGTGTAAGATAAGCTGAGCAGCTCCTCATATCTGATGGGGAAGACTGTTTTAAAACCCGCTGAGGGATGGCAGAATGGATGGAAGAACCACCTTGAAGACGTTTTCATGGGCCAAGAGTAGCTTCACCAAGTCAACGGAATTAAACACTGAAGTATTCTTAAATTCATGAACCCAAAGTTATACTAAGGAAGACAGTTCCCTCATTCACCAGTTTTGGAGGATATGAGGTAATCAACTCATTCTTTTGAAAACTGTTGAATAAAAGATAACAAACATATCTTGCCTTTCTCACACAAAGTATATCTAAGGATAAGAAATAGTTAATGAGGAAGTTTGTTTGTAATATTCCATGTAGTGGGTGCAGAAGGAATAGTATCATTAAAAAAGCACCCTTTTGCAAAGCTCTAGCAAAATAAAAGATCTAGCAACGGTTGTCAGTAGCTATTAACATCATAAAAGGAGAGTCAACTTCTCATTAGATACCCCTAAAGGAAATGCATATTCCCTCCTGAATTATTCTTGTCAACAAAGTCAAAATCCAGTGTGATTACATCTCTAGATCTACTACAAATTTACAGGAAATGCAGAGCACAGATGAACACACCCTCAGCAAAATCCAGACTATGAGAAACTCAATAAAACAAAAATATAATTTCTTTGTCAAATACACTTCATGGGAGAAAAAGGAGTGCTATAGAATAAAACAGAGGTAAGTAAACTACAGCCAACAGGCCAAAGAAGGACACCACACTTTTGTTGCAAATAAAGTTTTATTGGCACACAATCATGACCATCCATTTACAGATGGCCTTTTTTTTGCAACAGAATGCCAGGGTTGAGTAGGTGGGACAAAAATGGCCCCCACTAAAATATTGACTCTCTGGCCCTTTACAGAAAAAGTGTGCCACTCTTTTGATTACAAGAGGCCTAAGAGACATAAAACCATTGTAATACAGTATATGGACTTTGTCTTGAAAATGATTCATAGAAGTCAAAATATAAAAACAAAGCAGTCAAAGAAAAAGAGGAAAGAATTGCTGAAAGGTCACGTAAGTTTGAATTGTAGGGAAGTCAGGGATGTATTGGACAATGAAATTGAGAGATTGGTCAGGGAGTGTGGTAACAGCGTGACTGCTGAGGGAAAGCCAAAGGGAGAGGGCTCTGAAATGTCTCGTAGCTTCGGTGGTCGGACATCAGGAGTCACTGTGTTAGGAACACTGTCAGAGGATGGATGCAAGCAGAACTCATAGTGTGCAGGAGAAGTACAGGCAGAGTTTTAGCAGCCGAAAAGAAAAGGAGGATCTGGCAGCCAGGGGAGAAGCCAAGCTAGGAACACTACAAGAGACTTAAGCAAACTGACAGTAAATATTTCAAGCCCCGAAGCGGGGTTGCAATGTTTTTACTTCATGTGGTACCGATGTCCCCACCAATTTAAAACACACACCATTTGGATTTCAATCTTTTCAATCAGGTTGGTTTTCAAAAACAAGCCTTGTTAAAATATATTTAAGGCAGACACAAGCAGCAGGTAGGGAGCACAGAACCTTGCACACAGCTTATCGGTGACTTTGAACTGGAAGCCCAAGACGGAAAGGACTTTTGCCCGCAGTGGAAAACACCATCCCATGGACACCACCTGGATAAAGACTTCAGATAATGAAAGGCTTCTCAATTAAACTCTGTGGTCCTCAAAATCACAGGGAGGGGATATGTGTTCTTCAAGTCCTTTTCATCTCAGGCCAGCGGGGCTTCTCCTCATGCTGGTGAAACCTGGGTTTGCACCCCAGCTGCCTTCTGCCCTTCCCAGGCAGAGCCACAGCCCAGCAAGGCCCCCAAACAGCCTCTGTCCTACAAAGCTGGAATAGAAAGCAATTTGCCACAGAACCACCCTGCTTTGATGATTTGGGATCCCCCAAACATTGCTTTTGATGTGCTTCTTTCTGTCAGCAGCTACAATATCACTTTCTCTAATTAACTCTGATGTTTCCTTTTGAGCTTTTTTTCTTAAGAAGGAAAATCATATTTAATTCAGAAGGGCTATCATTACCTTGATGAATAGAAAACAGCCACAGGCCTGGCAAGAAGTAATAAAATCAGAACGATTGTTCTGTTAACATAGTGCTACTCCAGCGGGAAAGGTATTGGCATTCAAGGCATGAGGTAGATCAGGAAAGGTTAATGAAGGCAGCACCTTCTGGACAAAAATTTAACCCGGAACTCTAAGGCATAGCTAGTAAAACACTGGTTTTCCTTTATAGTGTGGCATTCCAGGAGCAAAGTTGGGTTCAAATCCACACTCCAGCCACATAATTGCACGCAAGGTCTTAACCTACTGTTTATTTGCCTCGGTGGATTGTTTTGAGAATACACTGATAAATGACCTAGTTTATGTAAGACACACTGGACCCTGCAGAAGCACAAGAAATATTATTTCACTTTTCCCTGCTGGAGACTCTCTTCCCAAACGACATCTACTAAATGTTCCTTAGCACGAACGGGGCGTGTCAACTCATACGAAGAATGCACACCCAACATCCAAATAGTACTGATTTTGTCCATGCCTGTATAATTCCAAAATTACTTCACAAAGATTCGCATTTGACTTACAAGACTGAATGGGGTTGGGTGGGGGACATTTCTTGCCCCAGAATTGTTGACTGATCTTTCATGTAAAAATTATAGTGTTCTGTAATAATGGGAACACGCTAAGTGTCCAGCAGAGAGAGGCCAAACTTCCACTGGAAAGGCTGCAGATGACCCAGAGAAAACAACACACTGTTCAATTAAAATTTCCTCACCTCAGAGTGTTAGAGTTTGAGTCTGTGTGTGAAAATCGAATTTTGCTTTCACATTCACCAGGCTAAAAATGTCAAAGAAGTTTTCACTGCACTGGGATCCTGCACACTTTTTTCTGGATCAGGTCCCTGCCAGCATTTCCTTGGGCTCTGGCCAGGCCTGGACCACACAGCAGTGTGAAAAGTTAGGTGTTTATATCCAGAGGTGCAGAGTACGTGCAGTCCTCTGGGGGAACAGTGCCTTTGCGACGCAGAATACATACGGCTTTGAAATCGGATGTTGACAGTCTGGTGCAGTGTCACACGCCTGTAATCCCAGAATTTAGGGAGGCTGAGGAAGGAGGACCATGAGTTTCAGCACAGCCCAGGCAATTTAGTGACTTCCTGAGACCCTGTGTCAAAATAAAAGATAAAATGAGCTGGGGATGTTGCTCAGTGTGAAGGCTGTGAGTTCAATCCCCAGAACCACAAAACAAAAAGAAGGAGAAAGAGAAGAGAAAAATAGATTATATATTGACAGGAAAATTTAAAAATAACCCCTTTCTTTTTAATATCCCTTCTTCCATTACCTAGTTTTCAGATTGAGACAGAAACCACTACTTCCTGTCGTGGGTCGTCTATGTCCAATCCTAGCATTTTTTTGTTCTTCCAGGTAGAAAGTACCGTTCACTCTCCCTCATCAGGAGATTTGGTCACAGGGCCGATCCCAAACCCACCTGGCTCCAAGACTCCTGTGCAGGGAAGAGTGTGGCGCTGTTCAGCCCCTCTAGCTCTGGTGCTGCTTGCTCCACAATCCTTGATTCAGATGTGAATTCATCATTTCAGGATAAAATTAGACCATTCCCGCTCTGTTTCACTATGCTTTATTTCTACCTGTCCTTACAATTGTATCCATTCTTAAGCAGTCCCCTTGAATTTTTAAGCTTTAATGAGCTGCGATCGGCCTCGGATTATTTCCCAGGAAGAGCGGACAAGTCAGTTCTCCCCCAATCATCTGCTTGAACCATCGTCTATTGTGGATATTTTATTATAAAAATGTTTATTTCTCCGAGTCAATTAACATCCAACCCTATTCAGCATATTGTGTGAGAGGCACCAAAGTAGGCACTGTTTTTTTTTATTTTTCTGGATGTTTATTCTGAGACCTTTCGAGGCAAGGGAAGCCTTGAGTCTGGACAAACTCAATTCTATTCGTCTTCTGCATATTACACTTGCTTGGTCTGCAGTTTCCTGAGCGTGAACCTCCACTTCTCAACCAAGCGCGATGCAGAGCAGTACCTCGCTACTTCACAGATGATTCCATGGCATCCACACAGGACACACAGTCCATTTCCTTCCATGTCCCCTGAGACTATATGATGATCTGAGGCTGCAGATGACCCAGAGAAAACAACACACTGTTCAATTAAAATTTCCTCACCTCAGAGTGTTAGAGTTTGAGTCTGTGTGTGAAAATCTGGCTGGCTGGCATCCAAGCCAGATATTCCTCCAACACTTTGATTCAGATTTCTCCATTTCTGAGCTATCTTTTGCCTCATCTTTAATTTCACAGGAGTATGTCTTCAAAAAATTTTTTTCATGAAATTATATATAGATTTATAAACTTTGTAGAAGTTTATACAGATAGATAAAATTTTTGAAACCTTTGGAACCTTAGAAAGTCTTTTTGGTATGTTTCTGGATGACAGAGAACTTGGTTTGATTTGAAATTCTTGGATAAAAATGCTCCACATTTATTCCTGTGTAGACATTATCCTATTGTATTCTGCACTTCATTGATGTGGAATAGAATCACTGGGCCTGAGCCTTGTTTCTTTGTGAAAATCTACTTGTAATTTCTAGCTAGATACTAATGGAATTATTTCTTTCACTTAAATGCATGCCTATAAATATTTTTCCATAGAGTATCTGTTTATAGGTATTTGACTTTTTTCAAGATTTTGATGATTCTTTAGAATGTAAATTTCTTTTCTTTAACTCAGGAAACTTTTCTTCCATTATACCTTTGATAATACTACTATCATTTTCACTTCTTTAGGAAATTAATTATTAAGCTGATTAATCTACATTTTATGACCTCCATATCTACAGGTGTTGTTACTCCAATAGATGGAGTGTATGGACAGATGTGGTTCTGTTTTTCGCTCATTTAAAAGATGGTGTGCCCGGCACTCTGGGAGGCTGAGACAGAAAGGTCACAATTTCAAACCCAACCTGGACAACTCAGTGACTTAGCAAGATCTTGTTAACAAATAAAAATCAAAAAAGGGCTGGGGATGTAGTGCAGTATAAAGGCTCTGGGTTCAAACTGAGAGAGAAATAGAGAGACAGGCACAGAGAGAAAAAAAGAGACAGAGGGCTAAACTTAGTTGTCAACATGACTGGCTTGGGACCCACCTACAGGATTAGTAAAGCACACTTCTGGGTGTGTCTGGGTCGCTCATGGAGGTGTGACTTTGGTTCCTATGTCTGGTCCCTCACTCTTCCTCTCTGGCACTGTTCCTCTCCTTTGCTTCTCAGCTAGCATGCATTTAAGCAGCTTGGCTCTACCACACCTTTCCACCACGATGTTCCTGCTGGGAAGCCAGCTGACCATGGATTGAATCCTAGAAACCATAAACCAAATAAATCTCTCCTCCTTTAATTTACAGGTGTTACAGTTGATACATTGCATCAATTTGAGAAGTCTAGAAGCGTAACTAAGTAACTCAGCAGTTCTACATCCTGGGGTGTAGAGGACACGCCTATACTGCATCTGGGATGTTGCCAAGTTTAGAAGTTTAACTAAGTGACTCAGCAGGGGGCCAGGGGCCTCACTTTGTAAACATCCTGAGCCTGTGCAAGAGGGGAGCATGGAGATGGTGTGAGTGCTACACCCACGGAGGACGGGTAGCCTGCTTAAATATAAGGGAGGAAAAGAGGCTTGTGCCCACTCTTTTTGCTTATGTTGCTTTTGCTGTCTTCTATCACCTTTTGCCGTGCTGCCCTGCCTTGGAGCCAGCTGAAGATGGACTGAAATCTCCACGAACTTGAGCTAAATAAACCTTTTCTTCTTTCACTTTGAGTGTTGGGTATTTTGTCCCAGCAATGGGAGAAAAGTAACCAAGAGAACAGGTGTCAAGTGCTTTACAGTGGAAAGGCAGACTAATATAGAGGGTAAATTTGTCCCTCTGAACTATAGTTTAGAATCCAGATTGGTGGATATAGCCTTTGTTTAATTCTCATTTTCTAGAGTATCTATCATAAATCTGTTTCATTACATACATTTCTTCCATTTTTCAGATAATCTAAATAATAAAACTTAAGTTTTTTTGCCATTTAGGAAGCAATGTGTTACTGTGGACATTCCAATACTTCCTTCTACATAATCATTTTCTAGAAATTGCTTTCACTGAATGACTAATGAACAAAGGTTACATCTATAATAGACAGGTTTTATTTGGTCTTCCCAGCACTTAAAAAACTGATAAAATTGCTAAGATATGAATACTACCCAGAGATCTACATTTTTTAAGAAATTCCTATGAATATTCCAAAGATTACTTTCCAGCAGAATTTTTTTTTTAAAATGTATACTAAAATTCATGTAGAACCTCAAGAGACCAGAAAGCCAAAATGATTTGCAATTTCAAAACTTGCTACAAACCAGTCATGGTGGCCGCCATTTATAAACCCCGCACTCTGGGAAGTTGAGGCAGGAGGATCACAAGTTTGAGTTCAGCCTGGGCAACTTAGCAAGACCCTATATCAAAATATAAAAATAAAAATGCTGGGGATATAGATCTATTCAAGGGCCCTGTGTTTAATCTTAGTATTGGAAAGAAAATAGTCACTAAAAAATTACATGATTATTCCGTATTTTGTTACTATAACAAAATACCTAAAACTTCGTAAAGAAAAGAGGTTTAGTGAGATCACATTCTGGAAGTTCAAAGACATGACACCAGCACTGGACGGTCTCCAAAGTACCCATGGTGAATGTAACAAATGACAGGCATGTGCGCGGGAGGAAAATTTCACAACACAGGACCGGAAGCCAGAGAGTGAGTCAGGGTTTGGTCTGATTGGTGAAACAACCTGATCTCATATGAACCAACTCAGGGACTGGTAAAACTACTTTAATTCCTCCCAAGGGCAGTGACTCCAATGACCTAAGAGCCTCTCACCATACTCCCTTGAAGACTCCCAGTGCCACCATCCTGGGGACCAGGTTTACAACCCAGGAACACTGGGAGGACAACCCCATCCAAATCATGGCGTGACCGTAATCAACACCACGTGGTAGGGACATAGCACCAGACACAAAGACTGGTGTGATAGAGCGGAAAACCTGGAAGTAAACTCTCTCATATATTTTCAGATGACTTTCAACAAGAGTGCCAAGTTGACTCAATAGGGGAAGGGACAGCTTTTTGACAACTGTTGCTGAGAAAAATGGAGTGCACCTACAAAGCAGTCAAGTTGGACCCTTACTTGACACCTTACATCCAAAAAACTAGTACAAAATTCATCAGAGACCTAAATTTTAGAACCAGAATCATAAAACAGAAGCTAATCTGAGGGAGAAACTTTGTGGCATAGAGTTTGGCAACCATCTCTTGGATACCACAAAATTCAATGAATGAAAGAAAAAAACATTAGTGTGACCTTATCAAAATTAAAAATTTTTATGCATCGAAGGACACTATCTAATGTGAAAAGGCAACGGCAGAATGGGAGAAAATATTTATAAATCCTATCTCCAACAGGAATTTGGCATCCTGAATATATAAAGTACTCCTAAAACTCTACAACTAAAAGCAAACAACCCAATCAAAAATGGACGAAGGACTTGAATAGATATTTCTCCAGAGAAGACAGACAGATGGTCAATAAGCAGGTGAAAAGATGCTCAGCAAGACTAATCATCAGGAAGAAGCTGAACCACAGTGAAAAACTACCTCACATCCGCTGGAATAACACCTAGAGAAAGACACAAAGACAGAAGCAAGATCACAAGTGCTGATGAGAATGTCGAGAAATTAGAACCTTTGTGCATTATGAGGGAACATGTAAAGCGGTACAGCAACTCTGGACAACACGGTGGCAGTTCTTCAAAAAAGCAAACATAGAATTGCCATGCAACCCAGTAATTCCATTTCTGAGTACATACTCAAAAGCATGAGTGCAAGGACTTGAACAAACAAGTGCATATCCGTGGTAATAGCAGCATTGTCCAAATAGCCAAATGTGGCAGCCGCCCAAATATCCATCAACAGATAAATAAATACACAAATCGTAATCTATGCATCAGTGAACAATTATTCAGCCTCAGAAGAAAAGTAAGTTCTGTCACACGCTGCAATATGAATGAGCTTTGAGGACATTAAGCTAACTGAAATAAGCCAATCACACAAAAAAGACAAATGCAGCATGATTCCACTTATATGAGGTATCTAGAGTAGTCAAACTCCAAGAAAGAGAAAGTAGAATGATAGCTGTTAGTGACTGAGATGAAGAAATAGGAGGAGTTCTTTAATGGGACACAGAGTTTTAGTTTTGCAAGATGAGAAAGTTTTAGACGTGCTTTGCACAACCCAGTGAATATGCTTCTCCCTACTGACTTATATATACCCTTGAAAATGGCTAAAATGGTGCATTTTATGCTATTTATATTTTACCACTATAAAAAAGAAAAAAAAATGAGGTTGAATTCACTGGCAATGTTTTATAAATTAAAAGAAGAAGTTATGGGGTAATAGTGTGTCCATATTGAGAGATGACCCTAATAGCTAGATGTGGCGGCACAGGCCTGTAATCCCAGCATTTAGGAGGCTGAAGCAGGAGGATCACTATGAGTCTGACACCATCTTGGGCTACAGAGAAAGTTCAAGACCAGCCTGGACTACATAGTGAAACTCTGTCTCAACATGCAAAAGAAAAAGAGAAAGGAAGGAAGGAAGAAAGGAAGGAAGGAAGGGAGGGAGGGAGAGAGGGAGGGAGAGAGGAAAGAAGGAACTGAACAGCAGCTGCCAGAATTACCCAAGGCTTGTGAATCGCTCAGCATCTTTACTTCCCCTGCCCCCACCCTTACTCAACACACCGCCCGCCTAGACCCTGGAGCCATTTGAGTTTGTGACTCCTGGCGTGGGAGGAGGCAACAATATCTAACTCTGACCACAAGGAGCCGGCCTCCTTGCAGGGATTTGACAGACATTTCAAGTGTGTTGGAACCAGGAATGAGAGGGAGCAGGTGGACGGCATAGGTAGTATGCAGTCTTCTCATCTTTCTACCAAGCAGATGCATCCTGATACCAAACTTGGGTGGGAATTTTTTCAAAATAGCGTGCCTTGCGGTTGGCGGAAATCCCGAGGCTTTTGCCTTGCCGTCAACGGTTTGTTATTGTTTGTGTGTGCGGATGGTTGTGAGTCTGTGTGAAAGCTTCATATTCGGAAGGTGGTTTTTCCTTGCAAGTCTCACTCTATTTTTACTATTAGTGGAGGATTTCCCCATCCTGTTTTTGTCCCCCACATATTTTCTTTCAGTTTCATGTCATACATAGTATTTTTAAACAGTTCTTTTAGAACTTTATTCAACTTGTGACAAAACATCGAGCAGGATGGGAGAGGAGGACGCACCTGGCAGCACCGTCTCAGAGGCTTCACCTGCGTAGACAGAGAGGATCTAACGAATTCTCTGGGTAACTGTGGGTCACAGTTATGAGCCGCTCACATAGTCCGAGCCCACTCATTTCTCCAAATCGTCTATAACAGCTATGCCAGACTATACCATTTCTCCACTGTATTTCTGTGTTTTTCCAGTGCAGCATTCCTAGCTAAAACAGCTTAAAAAAAAAAAAAAAAAAGCAATAACTCACACCAGTCCTTCCGTGCCCTGCCATGGTGGGTAAATCTGGAAATGAGAAGCAGTTGTGTGTGGCTGTGGTTAATGGAGTTTAGGGGGAAATGTATAAAATTTAGACGCAAAAATTAAGGGAAGCCAGATGCAAGGTCAACCCAGGGAATATAGACTTGATCCTTTTGCCATTTTAGAAGGCAGAAAGGTCTTTGTCATAATAAAGAAAATCTTTCAAAAGCCTTTTTAACAATTTGTTCGAGTGTTAAAAATACCAGCAATTTTGGTCTATAAGGAACTATGAATAATGCTTTCAACCAAAGCAGTACAGTTACTTCTGGGTGGGTTTGGGAGTTATTAAAAATAGTGTCGCGTGGACTTTACCACCATATAACTGGCCATGTTGGTATTGCCGGCCGGTTACTCAAAAGAACCAGGTCACTGTCTCATCAAGCTCGTCTCTATGCCATGCACTCTGCCGCCACATAGCCCTGATATTTCTGCAGACCTGGCCACCAGGCAGGCAGCCAGGAAGTGAACAAAGTCTTTGTCCACACTCCCTCCACACACATGCACAGAGGTGCACAGAGAAAGGAAGAGGAACTTAGGGTGCACTATGGTTTGAAAGAGTTGGAATGAGTCCCCCGAATGTTCATGCATTGGAAGCTTGGTCCTCAGTGTACTGGGGGGTCTTTTAGAATGTGGTGTGCTGTGGGAGGTGGTGAGGTTGTTGGGGGCACTGGCCACGGAAGAGATGATGATATGTCATTCTTGAGGGCCCTTGGGGTCTCTAGAGAATGAGTGGTTATAGGAGAATGAACCTGACCCCTTTCTGCCTTCTGGTTTCCTGTTCAAACTGTGACTACTCTGGCAATCCACCTCCCCCTTGATATGCCATCTGCCCTCTGGCCAAATCAATGGGGCCACCAATCTTGGACTTACAACTTCTAAAGCTGCAAGCTAAAGATGCCTGCTTTCTCTACAGATTGCCAACCTCAGGTATTTTGTTAGAGCAACAGAAAGCAGATGAAGGCAGGGAGTGTTTCAGTTGAGAATGGAACTGGCATCTCAATCTAGACCTGTCAGAGACCACCGCAGCAGGGTTGTCCCCAGACCACAGAAGGTGAAAACGAATGCTCAGATTAGAAGCTTGGGTCAAATGACAAATTGGAGATGTACTGGAGAGCAGAGCCGCAGCCCTATCTAAGCGTGTCAGGGGCAGAGAGTGGCCTGGGCCGCAGCTGGGTTGGCTGGTGACTGCAGCACACCGGAGGAGGATATCAAGTGCAGGAGGGCCATAGGAGACTCAGAGGCTTCGGGTCCCCTTGTACAGCGGAAAAGAGCCTGTGACCTTGTTTGTGGAGCTGCATCTGAGGACCACACTATTCCCCTCAGCCTAATTCTGGCTGAAGTAAATGACATCCTCAAGTCAGAATACTTCAGAATGCTTAAAAAAGGGACTGCTAACAGAGAGACACTAGTAGGATATAGAGACCACGAGGGGAAAAGAGGGACCTTAAGTAGGACTGAAATGGATTGTGGCTGAAAGAGCAGGACTGAGGGGAAGGAGCAATGACAGTAACGCAGAGAGAGAGAGGGCGCCCTGTGTGGAGGGACAGGCAAACCCCTGGTAGCCCTTTCGGGGGAGCTGGGGAGTACATATCCTCCCAACCCTGCTAGTGTTCCACATTAGCACAACTAGCAGACAAACAGGCATTTGTGATCCACAGGGCCTCTCGAGCCAAGGGAGGCAAAGAGAGGCTCCTGGGGAGGAAAGAGAAAATAGTACAGAGATGGAGAACTTCCCATCCAATGCAAACACAGGGGAAGCAAGGAAGTGGGCCAGTGCTGACAGCTTCCTTCCGGTTTCTCAACACTATGAGATTAGTTTTACATAACTAGCAATTTCATTACTGTTTCATGCCAGACACTTTTAGACACGTTACATATTTTATTTCTTTTAATCTTCACAAACATCCTATGATATAAATATTAGATTTGGCACATTACAAATGAGGAAACTGAAACTCAGAGATGCCAAAGAAGTGGGTAGGGAAAATTGGATTTAAAGCCGAATTGCTTGAGATCCAAGGTCTGTCTTCTGAAAGGCCACCGCTGGAAATGAACATAAATAATTAAAAAGTGACAATTAGCAGTAGGGTCTATGTGGCTTCTTTTAGTGAAATGAAGACCATGCATTGTATCCAGAGGCAGGTGGAGGTGGCTCCAGGGGCCTGGTTCACAGCAGGAGATCTGTTTGAATTTGGCCAGCAGGAGTTAGAAGTGGTAAGTGGTTGGGTCGCTAGGAGACTGGTCATGGTTTTCTTGGAGGCACTATTTGCAGAACAAACATTTCTTTGTTTCTATTTTTTTGGTACCAGGAATCGAACTCAGGATCTTACACTTGCCAGGCAGGTGCTGTGCCACTGAGCTAAATCCCCGGCCCTAGAACAAACATTTCTAAACTACTTTCTAACCATATGAGGTCTGTCGTACCATGTGCATATTTAAGAAATTGAACCTGAGACTCCCTTCACAGGTTTGTCTACTTTTTTACTGAGTTCACCCCAGACAATGAGATTGGAAATGGTTGAAGGCTGTCTGTGTCACACAGCCCTTGTTCAGTCAACAAATATTTATTAGAATTATGGTGTGCTAGTCACAGTCATAGTTCCTGGAGTTGGGGTGGCTTAACAATAGAGTCTGAAAACACAGGTTGGAGCCTAGCTATTAAATAAGTAAAAAAATCAAATGCAAGCATTAATATGAGGACAATAAATAGAAGGAACTTATTGGAAGACGTCACAGCTACACAATGATAAGGCAAGACTTGTGGGAAGAAGCGTTGTTTAAGCACAGATCTAAAAGATGGTGGGAGCCAGCCATGCACAGACCCAGCAAGTGTTCTCAGGCTGTGTGACCAGAAAGGTGTGAGCTGGATCAAGAGCAATGTGAAATCCGAGTGGGGAAGTGGGGTCTAGGTTGGGTGGGGTCTCAGAGGTCCTTTTTGTTCTGTTCATGGAAATCCTTGAAGGATTTTAAGTGGAGGAGAGATATAATACACTTCATCTTTTTAAAGATCACTTAGACTACTATGTGAGGAGTGCATTCAGGGCTAAAGAACAGGAGGGAGAGCTGTGGAAAGGCTAGAATTTGATTCTTGTGTAAAGCAATTTGTATCACGGTTATGGTCATGCAAATTGGGTGAAGATGAGGGATCTGAGTATATTTTGCAGGTGAAATCTCATGAATTTTAATGGGCTGCATGGGAACTGGAGTGCTATAAGGAAGAATGGAAGATTTGTGCCTGGGTTTTTTTTTTTTTTTTACCTGAACAACTATGTGAATGGTGATATTAACTGAGTAGAGGAAGGCTGAAAGGAAACAGGTTTGGAACTGCAACAATTCCATTTTGCAAATACTGAGTCTGCAATTGCTTTGGGGGTATTCAGAGATGTCAAGTTATGCAGATAGATATACAAGTCTGGAACCCAAGTGAAAGCTGGAGAAACACATTTGAGGGTTGTCCAATTTTATATGACACTAGATGATTCCATAAAGAGAGAGAGAGAGTATAGGCAAGGAAAAAAAATGGATCCAGGACCAAGCTCTGAGGTTTTCTGTACTAGCCTAAACACAGCTGAGTTCTCCAAGCTTTGAATCTACCCTTGACATTCTGCTTGTGAAACTGGAGCAATCCTGAAAACACTATTCTGGGCCAACTGTTTGTTTCCTTTTAAATCCTACTGATAGGGGCCTCTAGAAGGACTCCATTTGTAGTTTGCTGGGCGTGGCCTGGGCAGTGGCCCCCTCCCCAGGTGGCAGCAGGTGGCCAGGGTCCCCTGTAAGATAACAAACAGCACTCCTGCCCCAGAGACTGAGCCCAGCGCTGTTGGGGACCTCCTCTGAGCTTCTAGAGCTGCTAGATGGATGACACCTCTCTTTAGAAGACTGAGCCCCAGCTCTGCAGAGATACTCCGTGACATTCCAGTGCTGAGAACACCAGCATCCCCCATCTGTCTCCCACCGCCAGTGGTTCCTGCGGGTCCTGGTTCTGTGTTCTCTGCTTCCTTTTCCAAACACCTGTAACAATTCTATTCAATTCTCCCTACTGAACTACCTACTATGGTTTCTGTTTTCCACCACCGAAGCATGGACCTGACAAAGTGTCTTGTACCATTAAGGAAACAGGAAAAGGAGGTGAGCATAACTTAGAAGCCAAAATAAGGTGGTTGTGTTCATTTACATTACTATAGTAACCACTTTATTATCCATATACAGCTCATAACATCATGATGTATATTCTAACTATGCATAATAAAATTTATCTTAAAAGAAAATTTCTCAGGAAATTTAAATGCTTAGGAAGGAGAATTGTGACTCAGAGGTCAGAAAAGATGAGAAAAGATTGCAATCTGCTGACTGTAACGAGATGTGGGTGATTGAAGGCTTCGACTGTGGAAGTTTCATGGATTGTTTTCTAGGCAGGGACAAGAACATCACGCGAACTCATTCCACCTGCCTTAAGAACTGGGATAACAAAATTTTGCATTAGCATTGGGGAAGCTTTTTTTTAAAAAACTAAGAAGCATATTTTAACTGTGTCACTCATTTTAAATATTTTATTTTCAAATATTTGATACAAGAAAATAATTTAGCTTATCTTAGAAGTGAAATGAAACAAAAACCGATGTACCCACCACCCACATTAGGAAATAGGACCGTCACAATATTATTGAGGTTTATGTATGAAAACATGCAATTTTTAAATTAAGTTTATTGGTAAAATTTATATATATATATATATATATATATATATATATATATATATATAAAATGATCACATTCATCACAGGGAATTTGTACCTGTACATGATATATCTTAGTTCCTCTTTTTTTCCCATTCACCTCCCCTCTCTCCAACCCCTCTACCCCTCCTTACTTACAAAGCTTTGTTTCTATTTTTTCCTTTTTTTCTCATTTTTTTTTTCTTTTCCCTTCCACTCCTCCTCAATTCCCCTTTCTTTTAAACAATTACTTCCTAAATTGAAACCTGTAATTGTACTGTTCTCTCTCCCACCCACATTCCTACATCCCTACCCTCCTCCCTTCCTACATTCCTCAACTTTTTATTTCTCTCTCCTTGGCTTTTCCTTATAGCCTTAAAATGCATGCACTATCCCAAAAATCTGTTGACTCTGATTTGTTATCCTTTTAATTTATAAAACTTGTGTTATTCAAAATGAATTCCTCTGAACCATTTTCTTTCCTTTTGAGATTCATCTACATACTACATTTATTTCTCACTGTTGTATCATTGGAGTTTGTTTGTTTATTTGTTTGTTCATTTGTTTAGTATGGTCCCAGAACTATCTTTCCATTTTTCTCTCAGTTGACATTGACTTGTTTCCTGCTATTGCAGGTAGCACAGCTCTGTGGTTCTCTTACACATGTGTGCCTCTTTTATCTGCTCAGAAGTATCATAGAGAATGAGCATTTAAAAAGTATCCCCTTGATGCTAATGAGTTTGGGCATGTTTTCATATGTTTATTGGCCATTTTCACGTTCATTGCTGTAATATGAATATTTTTGTCTTTTGTTCAGTATTTTATGCTAAAGACTTCTTTGTCTAATTCCTATTGAGTTTGAGGAATACTTTACATATTTTGGATATTAGTATTTATTAGTTATAGCAATGGAAAATAATTTCTCCCAGCTTATAACATCTTTTCTCTCTCAATATGGTCTGCTGGAGAGCAGGTTTCCTAATTTCGTTGCAGTCAATTTAATCAGGTTTATAGTTTGTGGGGGTTTTCGTGTTTTGATTAAGAATTTCTTCTGTACCTCAAAGTCATTAAAATATTCTCATATTTCTTATGAGAATTTAAAACATTTCCTTTCTTATTAAAGCATTCCATCCCCCTAGGATCAATTTTTGGTGAGCTGTGTAATATATGAATCCAATTTCATTTCCCATATATAATCAACCAGCTATCCCAATACAATTGTTTAAAATAGCTGTTTTTCAAAGTTGACTGTGCGGGCTCTATTATAGTTCAAATGTTTCTGTTTCTACACTCTAAATTTTGTTCTGCTGCTTAGTTGTCTATCTCAACTAATAATAAGTATCACTTTATAACAAACTGTGGTATCGAGTTGGGAATTTTCCAAATTTTTTTCTCCTTCTTCGTTCTATTGTACATTTTCTTTTTAATAAATTTGGAATCAGCTAGTCAGATTATAAGACAAACTCTGTCAGGCTTATTACTCAAATTAAAAAGGATCTATGAGCCCTTTGGGGATGAAGCAACAATTTACAAGTATCAAACCTTCCTTTCTGTGATTTTGGTATACTTCTCCCTCACTTTATGTGTTCTTTAATATCTTCCATAAAAATTTGTAATTTTCTCAATAGCAATCTTATGTATTTTTTGTTAAATATATTCCTTGGTCCATAATTTTTTGTTTCTTCTTGTTAAATTTTTTTTTAAATGACAACATATTCTGTTCTTTGTGGCTGGCATATAAAAGTAAATTTTATTTTTGGGTGTAAGGTTTATGTAGAAAAATTTCAAGTCATTCTTATTTATAAATATTTGCCTGAGGAATCTTTGGAGTAAGATATGCTTACATTCACATCATATGTGAATGGCAGTTTTCTTCTACTTTTATAAATTTTACTCCTTTTTTTATCTTACTACACTAGATAAGACCTCCAGAACAAGAATAGCACTACTTATAGTGCTTCTGATTTTAAAGACACTGGTTCCAGTCTTCTACCACAGAATATACCATAGGTAGTCGGTTGCTAGATACCTTATCAGATGCAGAATATACTGAATATATGTGACTATTATGGACAGATTTTCTGTCTGTTAATGTGATTTTATCCTTTGATCTTTTTTTTTTTTATGTGGGTACCGGGAGTCGAACTCAGGACCTCGCGCTTGCCAGACAGGCTCTTATGCCACTGAGCTATCTCACCGGCCCCTTTGATCTTTTAAATGTGGTGAAATACAGTAATGCATGCTCCTCTACACTGAATCACCCATGATTTCCTGGAATAATACATATCAGACATGACACACTATCTTTTTACATAGTATGGATTCATTAAACAAACACTTTAAGATTTGTTTCCTTGTTCATTATTGGGATTGATGTATAATTTTATTTTTGTCTTGTCTTTGTGTGGCTTTGTTATTATTCTTGTAAGACAAGACTATTTTCAAATGGAATTTACGTACTATTAGAATATTTTTGTTTTTGTGTTATGAACACAGAGATTTTTTAGGCACCAGTTCAGTTGTGTTGATTTTTGTTTCTTTTTGGCTCAGTTTTGACAAATTATATTTTCTAGTAATTTTGTTTATGTTTTCAAATTTATAACAAAATTTTTTGGTATTACCTTATCAAGTGTTACTCTCTGTTGTATATTTACATATGCCATCCTTGAATTCTTTTTTTTTTGTGTGTGGGTACCGGGGGTCAAACTCAAGACCTCACACTTGCTAGCAGGTGCTTGTGCCATTGAGCAATATCACCGGCCCTTTTTTCCTTTGTGTGCGGGTGCCGGGAGTCAAACTCAGGACCTCCCGCTTGCCAGGCAGCCGCTTATGCCGCTGAGCTATCTCACTGGCCCCATCTTTGAATTCTTAATACTGCTTTTTTTTTTTTTTTTGCTTTCTCTCTTTATTTAGTTTATTTTTCAAGTGATCTTTTCAATGCATCTTTTCATTATATTTTATTTTTCTGTGCTGTGTGTTTTAGTCTGTTATTCATTATCAGATTTCCTAAATTGGATTCTCAGCTTAAGACTTCCAATTCTTTTCTTTCCTAAAATGGGAATTTAAACTTCTATGTTTCCCTTAAACTACCATTTCTCAGTATCTCACAAAGTTCATATTCATTCTGAGCATTTTCTAATATTCATTATTTTTTCATTGACTTATGTATTACTTGTATGTTTTAAATTTCTGAACATAAGGGTTTTTTAGTAAGAATATTTTCATTGTTGAGATCTAAACTATTTTGTTATCCATAAAAACAACCTATACTAACCTCTCTTTTATATCTGTTGAGGGGTGATTAATATCCTAGCATCTGGACAATTTTATTAATGCATATATTTTGGAAATATGTTTTTTCCAGTTACCAAGAGTACAGTTCTCTATTTCTCTAGTAGATGAAGCTTGTTAATTGGGTAATTTTTATCTTTGTGTTCTTACTCTTCATGTCCATTTGTCTGTTTGACGTTGCACCACCAGGTTATACAGTGCTAAGTAATTATTTTCAGCACAGTGTTATCAACTGGCTTGTATCATTCACTCAGAAAGTTTTTTAAAATGTACAGATCTGTTGTCTACCCCCATGCCAATTCAATGTATTTGAGTGAGACCTAGGAATCTGCATTTTTAAAGGCCCCGTGTGATTATGATGAATAATAAAGACCAAGTAGCACTGTTTTCTGTTTGTTGAATTTCACTTGATACTCCTTCTGATGTCTTGCAGTGTAAATTCATGTCTATCTTAAGAGTCAGCCTTCTCTTGGCTATGCAATGAATAAAAAATTCATTAAAATCTTCAAGACAGCTAGGGGCAACTCTAGTTTATAACCCTAGGCAACTTCCTCAGAAACCAGGAAAGGGAAATCTACACAATATCTAATCCTGGTTCCTCCAAATATTAGCACAAGATTCTCTCCACTTAGGATGCCTCACTTCTCTGGTTAGAAAATTTCAGGGAAGTGTAGGACACTGGTTTGCCTGGGGATACCAGAAAGGGTTTCTTCAACAAACGCTCAGGAAAAGAGCAGATGATCTACAAGAACCTCCAGCACAGGGATCCCTTCAGAGCTTGTTAGAAATGCAGAATCTAAGGTAGCTCCCTGGACTTCTGAGCCAAAATCTGCTTTTTAAACAAGATACCCAGATACGTGTATGCATATCTGAATTTGAGGCACACTTTCGAAAGGTGGGCAGATGCACATCCCTAACGAGGCTCTCCAGGGTGCCGATAGCCTTGTACAAGGAGACCATTTGTATAGCAAGTCTTTATATTACAGGGAATGCAGACGGCAGAAACCCTTGAACCACTCAGGGAGGCCCATTTCCTTTGACAGGCACCAGGGATATTATGTCAGGTAGGGTGTTTGTCAAACTCCAAGAACATATCCCCCTCCAAAATTTAACACAGTATAGCAGGGTACAGAGCACTGTCCCTGCCAACCACCAGAAGGACTTCAGTACTCAAGAGAAGATTGCTGGAAGCGGCGAGAGCTTCTCTCCCTCTTTGCTGTGTCCTCTGTGCTGTGCAAGACAGTCTGCTCCTGCCTGTGTGACCCCGATGCGTTAACTTGCCTCTGCGACTTTTCCTGGGTGGGCTGCACCTCCTGGCCTCTTCTGTTTTCTTCGCCGTCACTGTATTGTCTGCTGTCTTCAGCAGCCACGGCTGGAGAAGGAATTCATGGAGAACACGTTTTATCTTTTTCTATTGAGATGAGCAACATATTTTCAATTTGTTTTTTAAGATCCAACAGCTTGCACGCAGCCAAAACTCACCAAGTTGGTCCTAGGTCAGCCCATTTGGGCAGAGTTTCTGAACGTCAGGCAGGGACACAGGCCAGGGCCAAGCACACGTGGTTCAGGGGTCACAGTCCTTGCTGGCCCCTTGCCAGGGATTCTCCATCAGCCCCCTTAGAGGTGAGGCTTATGTGTCACGGATTCTTCAGAAAGGCATTCGAGGAATGTGGTCCTTGAGTTTTTGAATATTTAACATTGGTTTTTATAATCCTGAAAGGTGGAGAACAGTATGTCCGGATATGGAGTTCTTGGCTATCTCTTTCTTCTGGTGTTCCTTGAAAATCTTTTTTCTTTTGTTCTTGTTTTGTAGGCGGAAGGAAAGCTTTCTGATGCCAACTTCATTCCACCTCCTTTGTTGCTTATGCAATGTATTTTCCTCGAGGCACAAGAGATATTTTCTCTGCATTTTTAAAGTCTAAGAGTTTCACCAGGATATATCCTGGTGACCATTGCCAGTCATTTTTCCAATCATACCCAGCAATATTTTGCTATATAGACAAAAATCATTTTATTTATAGATTTTTTTCATTATAGAGGTAAATAATCATTTCATTTCGTATTTTGGCTTTCTTCTTCAGAGACTCCAATGCTAGGTATTTTAGATCTTCTTTGCTTATCTTCCACTTGTATCTGTTTTTCTGATCCTTTTAACCTCTTCCTTAATCATATTTACTCCTTTTTTTTACTTCTTTTCCTTTTTTACTTCCTTAATCATATTTTCTTCTGTTTTAATCACATTTACTTCTAAAAATAGAAGAGTCTAAATAAAATAAAAACAGAAACACACCATGAACCACCTACCCCTCTTCTTGGTATATACTCAAAGGAAATGAAATTGTCATGTCGTAAAGATATATTCACTGCAACGTTTATTGCAGATTATTCACAATAACCAAGACATGGAAATACCCTTAGTCCACTGACAGAGAAATGGATAAAGAAACTGTGGTATGTATAATAAAATATTATTCAGCTCATAAATTTCAGGCCATTATTCTTTGGGAACTTATCATTTAGTATTCATTTCTTAGATTGTTTGATCTCTTTATTCAATTTCTAGAATTTGAGCAATTATTTTTAAAAACAGTTCGGTTTCATTTTTCCTCAGGTTTTTAATTCCAGGTTCTCTAACATTTGAAAATATTTGTCTAATAGTATTTAATTCCTGTAAGACTAGAGTATTGCAGTAGAGTGTTGGACTAGAGTTTTCTTCTGTTTTACTTTCATTTTGGAGAAATGTCTTATTAGCTTAAAAATATTGGTTCTCAGTGTTATGGTAACATCTAAAATGTACCCCCAAAGTCTCATGTGTTCAGGAGTGGAGCACTTGAAAGGTGATTGGATGGGACTGTTATGGTCATCAGTGTACTGATCCATGATGAGCTGATAGCTGAATGCACTCTTAGGAGGTAGGGCATGGTTGGGAGAGGTGTGTCACTGAGGGCATGCCTGTGAAAAACATATCTTCCTCCAGTACCTCACTTCTCTATCTGCTTCCTGGCCACCATGGGTTGAGCAGGTTTCCTCCATCTCACCTTTCCACCATGCCATTTCTGCCTTGGAGCAGATCAACCATGGACTGAATCCTCTGAAGCATAATCCAAAATAAACCTCTCCTCCTTTGAGCTGCAGGTGTCAGGTATTATGTCCTACAGACAGAAAAGCTGATTAATATACTCCCCTTTTGTCTTCCATTTACACTTGCTTTGTAATTAATTCTGCCTTTTATTTTCTTTATTTTGAAAATGTCTGCTGTTTTTCCTAGAATAGCAATTGACTCCCTTTTGGAAGTTTAATACTTCTTGATATTTTGTTAGGCTTCAGTTAAAGAGCATTTTTCTCTTTTGGTGAGAGTGGAATTTCTCTGGAGATAGAATTATGCATGGAGAGGGTCAGGGTGCCTTCCAACTCATGGATCTCTTTTGTTTGCACAGGATGATTAATTTCCTCCTCCTGCTTCCTTCTTTGTTTACCACCACCCCATCCAGGGACAGCTCCCCTATCCAAGTCACTTTCCCTCCACAGAAACCCAGCCTTTCCAGGACTGTCTGCGATTCTGCACATTTTTAAGTCTGTTTATTTAAATTCTTTAGTAACCAGTGCTCTAACTCAGGAGTACTCTGACCTGTGTCAGTATTTTCTTACTTTATCATGAGACCCTCTTCCTGGAAAGAATTGTATCAGAGTCCAACACTACTAGGACATATGACATTTTCTCTTTTCTGTTCAGTTTCTGCCTGGCTATCCACACTGACAGAGACTTCAAAGAAAACCCTGCTGTGTTTTCCCATTTATTTTTAATTCTTTCTCTGAATTGTACTTTTAAATAACTTATGGGTCAAAGAAGAAATCAAAATTGGAAATTGGTATATTGAATAATATTGAAAATATAACATATCAAAATACAGCTGTTATTGAAAACAATGTCGAGAGTCTAAAGAAAATAAAAATAGAACTACCCCATGAACCAGCTCCCTCTCTTCTTGGCATATACCCAAAGGAAATGAAATCGCCATATCATAAAGACATATTCACTACCATGTTTATTGAAAATTATTCACAATTACCAAGACATGGAAATAGCCCAAGTCCATTGACAGAGAAATGGATAAAGAAACTGTGGTATGTATAACAAAATATTACTCAGCTCATAAAAATGAGATTTGTATTTTCCATGACATGGATAAGGACATTGTGCTCAATGAAATAAATCAGACACAGAAAATAAAATATCATAGGATCTCACTTATATGTGGTATCTAAAACATAATTCAAATATACAGAGATGATAACAGTTACCAAGAGTTGGAGCAGGGGAAGGGGCCGGTGAGGTGGCTCAGCAGCTTAAGCGCCTGCCCGGCAAGCGCGAGGGCCCGAGTTCGACTCCCGGATCCCACATACGAAAAAGGGGCCGGTGATATCGCTCAGCGGCATGGGCGCCTGCTGGCGCGCGAGGTCCTGAGGTCGACCCCCCGGTACCCACAAAAAAAAAAAAAAAAAAAAAAAAAAAAAAGAGTTGGAGCAGGGGAAAGAAAATGGACAGATGAAAGCCACAGGATACAAAGCAGCAAACATGTAGAATGAATAAAATTGCACTGTATTTGGGATACATGCTAATTGAATAGATTATCACTGCTCTTGCCACAAAAACAAACAAAAATGAATAACTATGAGATGATAGCCATGTTAATCTGCTGCAGTGTAGGAATATTTTTGTTAGCTATATAATCCCATAACATCACAGGGTGTGTTTTAAATATGAACAATAAAATTTATCTTTTTAAAAAATTATGGGATGCAGCTAAGGCAGTATATAGAAGGGGACATATTGAAAAGGACTGTATATCATTTAAAACTGACATTTTCAAAAAGAGAAGTTCCTCCACTGAATGACTATCACTTCTCTTAAAAAAGTAGAAAAACCAAATCAGACACAAAATAAACAAAAGAAAGAAAGCATAAAAATTAGAGTGAAGGGCCGGTGAGATGGCTCAGCGGCTTAAGAGCTTGCCCGGCAAGCGTGAGGGCCCGAGTTCGACTCCCGGGACCCACATACCAAAAAGGGGCCGGTGATATCCCTCAGCAGCATGGGCGCCTACTGGCACACGAGGTCCTGAGGTCGACCCCCCGGTACCCACAAAAAAAAAAATTAGAGTGAAATCAATGAAATAATTGAAGAATAGTAGAGAAAAAAACATAATTTCCTTCAGAAAGTCAACAGAATTGATAATCCTCTACCTAGCTAGATTGGCTTGGGGCCAAACAGGAAATGGTAAGAAGACAAAAATTGCCAATCTCATAAAAGACAAAGATGACATCACTCAAATTCTATATATATTGAGCAGATAATAAAGGAATATTTTGACAAAGTAATGTTAATGAATCCAGTGACTTAGATGAAAGAGAGAAATTTTATGAAAGACACAAGCTACCAAAACTCATGAAGAACAAGGTAATTTGAAAAGCCCTGCATTTATCAAAGAAATTGAATTTGTAGGAAATAATAAGTACACTCACACAAAGAAAACTCAAAGCACTGATGACTTCATGAATTTTATCAGAATTTCAAGGAAGCAATCATAACAACTCTATATTAACTTTTCCAGAATTTGAGATAAACAACACTTCTTAATATATTCCATGGAGTCAACATTACTCTGATACCAACACCAGATAGAAGTATAAGGGTTAAGGAAAATAAAAAACACACCAATATCATATATACATATGCAACATGTGTGTGTGTGTGTGTGTGAGTGTAATGTACTATGACCAAGTGCAATTTATCCCAGGAATGCAGTCTGTTCATATTTAATATCAATATTATACACCATGCTAATAGAATTTTTAAAATCATCTTAATGCATACAGAAATAGCATTTGGCAAGAATTACATTCATCCGTTATTAAAAAAAAACCCTCTATGCAAAGTAGGATAGAAATATTTTAAATAGGCAAGGAAATATATTAAAGACCTGCAAGTTTATATATTTAAAGCTGAAAGGCTAAAAACTGAAAGCCTAAGTTTTTCTAGAATGTTAACTCTCACCACAACTATTCAACATGGTGCTGGAAATCCTAGCCAGTGCAATAAGGCAATAAAAAGAAAGCCATCCAAAATTGGTAAAGAACAATTAAAACTATCTGTATTTGTAGATCTCTTCAATATTGTACATGAGACTCTAGCTAGTACAATAGCTCAAGAAAAATAAATAAGTCACTGATTGGAAAATAAAAGGCATAATTGTCTTTATTTGCCAATGACTTTGTGATTTATATATAAAAGTTCATGGAATCCACACAAAAGCTTCTAGAACTAGTAAGTAAGTTAAACTGCACCATAGGATAAAAAAAGTCTTTATAAAAAGTAGGGAGATAGAACTTTCTCAAATGGGAAAGGCATCAAGAGATGGAGGGTGAGGGGAAGAAAAGGAAGGATAGGGGATGAAAAGAGGAATTAAATTGTGTATGTACGTGTAACAACTCTACACAAGGAATGTAAACATTATGTACTGCAAACATGGACTAATAAAAAAACAAATAATCTTACACTCTAAGAAATCCAGTGGTGTTTTATATACCAGAAACAAACAATTGGAAATTGAAATTAAAATTAACATAATTTATAATACTATTATTAATATGAAACTACTGCGGTAAATCTAACAAAATACATGCAAAATGCATGCACTGAAACATACAAATATAGCTGAGAGAAAATAAAACCTCAAAATGCAGAGACATACTGTCTTGAAATGAAATATTTGATATTCTTGAAATGTCAGTTAGTTCTAAGTACATCTATAGATTCAATGTATTCCCAATCAAAATCCCAGAAAGTTGTTTAAAAATACAAATTGCCAAACTGTTTTTAAAATTCATATGGAAATAAAAAAGACATAAACTCACCCCAAAAAGCAAAAAACTACAACAAAGAGAAGAACAAAACACAAATATGCCAACTGAACATAACAATGAGTCTAGAAATAGACTCATACATATATAATTATCTGATTTTTGACAAAGATGAAAAGGACACTTCAGTGTCCGTGTGTGCAAAGAAAGAGTCAGACTAGGGGCGGAGAGAGAATTTAAAACCCACCTTTACCAAAATTAACTCAAAGTTTATCACAAATCCAAATGTAAAACTTGAAAGTATAAAAAAAGGAAAGGAAAAACCATTTGCAACCTTAGGTTAGGCCATGATTTCCAAATTGGAAAAAAATGATAACTTAGGCTTCACCGAAATTAAGAATTAACCTCTTAGCAAAAGACACTGCCAAGTCAATGAAAGGACAAACCACTGACTGGGAGAAAATACTTACAAATCATGTATGTGTTAAAGGACTTGTAAGAAAAACATACAGAGAACTGCACAACAATAAAAAGATGGGAAGAGGAACTAGGCAGGGGGAGGGGGAAAGGAAGGATGGGAAAAGAAAAAAATGATGAGAAAGGAAGGAAAAAATGGAAGCAGAGCTTCTGTAAATAAGGAGGGGAAGAGGGTTTGATGGGGGGGAATGGGAAAGAAAAAAAGAATTGAGTTATATCATGTACAGGTACAAATTCCCTATAATGAATGTGATCATTATGTATACCTAAAATGTACCAATAAACTTAATTAAGAACAATAAAAAGAAAATTTTAAAAACCTTTTAAATTGGCCAATTATTTGAATGAATATTTCACCAATAAGTGAGAGTTTAATACACAAACATACACTTTCCCCTCTACTTCCCAGTATTTACCCAAGATGAAGGAAGGAGTATGTCCATACCAAGAATGCACGTTAATGTCAGCCATAACTCTGTCTGTGGCAGTGAACAACTGGGAATAATACAGAGTCCATCAGGACAAAGAAATTGCTGTATGTTCACATAATGGAATACTACTAAAGGATAAAAATAGGGAAAGAAATGTCCACTAGTAGATAAAACAGCATGGATGAATCACTGTAATCGTGGGGGATGAAAGAAATCAGACAGAAAATAGTGTTTAGTACACATTTCCACATGTATTAAATTCCTGAATGTACTGTTAATTTACAGTATTAAATTCCTGAATGTACTGTTAATTTACAGTAACAGAAGCAGATCAGTGGTTTTCTGTAGATAGGGCCTTGGACAGTCAAGAGGGCAGAGTTATAAACACAAGATGGTCTTAGGGTTTGGTGTGTGTTCATTATCTTGATTGGCAAATGACTTCTTGATGATTAGATATGTATACTATGTGTAACTTACCAAATTACACACTTCATATATGTGCAGTTTATTGTAAATCAAGAATATCTCGATAAAATTTTTTGAAAAGTTTGAAAATACCATACCACTCATGATGATGCCATACACATAAATAAAAGAAGGGACCGAAGTGGAAATATAACTCCCTGGGCTGGGACAAGTGAATCTGAAACTACAGTGATTTAGCACAAGCATCTAAAAACATAAGGCTAGAAAATACAAAGATAAATATCTGGAACGTGAGTTGATTGAAATTCTTGCTTTGCCCTTTTATTTATTATTTATTTACTTCTTAATTTGGATTTACATTACCACTGCACACAAACATGAGAAACTTCCCCCTTTATTGAAGGAAATTTTTACAAAATCTTTTGGTTCCTGAACCCAATTATGCAGGGCCTGCAATTGCAAACACTTGTCCTTACCAAAGGGTGAATACTCTGAGTCGGTTGTCCCCTCATTCTTCTCCCCTCAGTTCCCCAGGGACCACAAAGACCCTTCTGAGGCTATGAGAAAGCCTCCTCCAGCAGCAGCACTGGATCATCAGTGAAATGCTGTTCATTTTCAAAGATCCAGTGTCTTTCCTGGAAAAATAATAATAGCAATGCTTGTGTCCCAGAATTCATTCAGTCGGCATGTCACCATGAGAGACCAAAAGAAAAGAGACATTTTTCAAATCTCTATGTTATATAAGAAAAATAAAGTACAAGCTACATTATTTATTGGTAAAACTCTTGAAATCAACACAGAATTAATGACAAATATGGTCAGTGGAAATCTGAACAGGCTTTTGGTAAATTTTCTACAGGAAATAATACCGCACAAAATCAATCGCTCATGAAAATGAGAGTAGAAATGCCTGTCATGTTGGAGGATGCACTTGCTAACTTCAGAGGATGAGCTGGCTCTCGGTGTGGGTATAATATTTATAAGCGAGAAGTTCTTGACAGATATTTGTGGTGGTTTTAGAAGAGATAGTTGCTTTAGTGATTCTTTTATGAGGCTTAATATGGATGGAAAATATCTCTTGGGTTTAACATTGTGAAATGTGAGAGTACAAGTCATCTTTACCTTAAATTAGGAGGTAAAATAAAGAAACCTCCTCTCTTTGATCAAGAAAAATATGAAAAAAATGGTGAATTTCCCTTCTAAGCAGAGAATTAGCTTCTGTAATAAAAAAATTTGTAAAAAGTCTGAAGTACTTTGTTTGTTCAGGTCCTATGTTGAAAATTGCTTTTCTTTGCTGATAAGAAAAGCTAGGAATTCAGAGTATTCATGATCCAGGAAGCTAAACAGAAACCTGCCCATGCACTAATCAGGTTAAGACAAATATGTAAGACTAAAATGTGATTTTATTCAATCATAAATGACAAATTCTCTCAGTTGTGTTTTCCTGTCTTTCAATATAAAGAGATAAGTATCTTCCTGTCAATTTTCCTAATTAAGGCTGTTACATCTACAATGCAATCGTTATCTTCCAGCTTAAGGAGAAGTGCTAGGAATCACAAAACCATTCAGGAAGGGTCTATTCTTTATTTCCTTCCCCTTCCATTTATATTGCAAAGCCATCGCCAGGACATTTTTCTGTCTTTCTTTCCTCCGAAAAACTACAAAGAGCTAGGGAAGATTCTAGCATAGAAGATGGCTGTCCGAATCAATCATCATCCTGCTGCCAAGCATTTTTAAAAAATTAAATATACTCCTGACTGCGTCAAAACCTAAGTGTATTTGACACCACTGCTTAACGTTGGAAACTCCCTATGTAGCACCCCGTAGGTGCATGAAGTCATGCAAGAGTTAGAATTTAAAACACATCCAGAGAAGGGTTGAAGTTAATATTATTTCATCATATTAAGTCATGATTGTGGAAAATAATGGGTCTGACCCCTTCAACCCCTGAGTGTATTTCTTTTTAGTATTATACATGTAGAAATGGGCAAAATGCATGTGCCTGTGTCCCAAGGAGAAGGATGTGCACACGTCTTTGCAGTGAAGGATGTGATAAAAGCAGCTTTTTCATGGCACTGATGATGCCAGCAAAGACGATTGCTGTGGCTTCAGGTGACTTCCTCCAATGGCATATCTCAGCAATAGTCGGTTATCCCAGGTAGAATGAGGCCACACATCAGGGCTGGAACAGCTGTAAGCTGCAATGTGGAGAATGACACACCCAGCAACTCCTAAAGGACCAAAGCGTGGTACAAGGCAGTCACCAGGAGTCTGTAGCCCACAAAAAACAAACAAACAAACAAAAAAACAAATTGAGAATCTCTTTCACCCCTGGGGAATGGAATGAAGGAGACCAGCAATATCATTTTTAAATTACATTTAAAATCTGAAGTATAATATGATAAAATATATTCCAGAGCTAAGCAAAACCAACAGGTGGGTTAGAAATCCATTGGCCACTTTCGTATGGAAATTCTGAATCTTCTAGCATTTGCAAGCCATGACGCCGCTGGGTTTATCCGTTTAATAATGCACTGAGTGCCTGCCATCTTCCAGACCATTCTCAACACACTTGTGACACGAGGGTAAATAAAACTAATAAAAATCCCATGTGGACTGCACTTTTGAGTAATGGAAGGAGAGTTGGAAGCATGCAAGCAATAAACATAATAGGTACGTGGAAAAACAGTAACTAGACGGCAAAATCTCTGTGGTTAAGAAGGAAAAGTTGAGTGAAATGTGAAATATCTGGCATGTCAACTGAAGGAGTCCACTGCAATAGGCAGGCACAGCTTTAACGTAAAGCAGATGGCTATAGCAAGCCACATTAGCAAAGTAACAACAAGTAAGGACTGGGAACAGATAGGAGGGTACATGGGCAAATAAGCAGAGGAGAGCAGAAGAGAACCAGTGCCAACGCTGAGTGGAGGATGTCTGGGGCTGGCAGAGACAGAGGGTAGGACTGGAGTCACTTTGCATGAGGACTTCGGTCTAGGCGATCACTGAGTATGGCCCATCTCCAGTCTCCTAGGGACACTGGTTTTTAGTGGGAGTGAAATGCTGTCCCTACAGGGCTTTCAAGGGGGAGCATGATCTGGCTGAGCTATGTGATGAACCATCCTGGTTGTGGTGCTGAAAATTGTTCACAGGGCCAAGGCAAGAAGCAGTCAGGAAGTTCCTGGTGTAGCCCAGGCTGGAGCTGTTAGTGGTGTGCCCCAGGGTGATGACAGGAGGTGCTGGGAAGTGTAGAATTCAGGATGTGTTTGAAAGGTAGCGCCAACAGCATTTCCTGGCAGAACAGATGTCATGTGTGAGAGAAAGACAGGAACAAAGATGCTTTCAAGAATTTTTCCCCTGAGCAACTAGAAGACCAGATTTGGCATCAACTGAGAGGTAGAAGGTTGCAGAGGGATCAAATGGAAAGAAGACTTTTGATTTGTACCTGCTGAATGTGAGAAGCTCGAGTAGAGATGGTGAGTAGATTGTGGGTGAGTCTGCCACCTGGGGAAGAGACTCCAGCTAGCAATGAACACTGTAGGGTTGTCAGGATGCAGCCGTGTAATGCTAAGAGACTGAATAAATGGAGGTGGGGGTTGACTGACACCAGAGAATCAGGTACTGAGTCAGGGGAGAGCCTGGTAGTGCATATCTGTAATCCCAGCACCCTGGGAGGCTGAGGCAGGAGGATTATAAGTTTGAACCTAGGCTGGGCAATTTAGCAATCTAATGAGATCCTGGTTCAAAATAAAAAATAAAATAAAATTTTTAAAAAATGGGTTGGAGATGTACCTCAGTGTGGAGGTGCAGAATTCAACCTCAGTACCAAAAAATAAAGATGTCCAAGGAGGAGGAGAAATCAGAAAAGGAGGCTGGGAAAATTAACCACTGAGGCAGAAGAAAACATAATATCATTTGGTGTTTCCAAAGCCAAGTGGAGTAAATGTCTGAAAGAGGATGGGTGAGCAGTCCAATGAAGCCATCCCCAACCCCTTCTTTGAGGAGAGTGTTGGCTGTGTACATAGCCTACACTGGGCCTTATTTCTGGAAATAAAGCCCTGGCTCAATCCTCCTAACTAACGCAGAGGCCAGGTTTATGTGGCAAACCATGTAGCTCAAGATACAAGCGCTTCAAGGACCAGCCTGGCCTAAAGTTACCTTCCCTTGGATGCTAAATACAAAGCACTGGAATATGTTTGATGGGATGCAGTGCAGTGCTGGCTGCTTGTTGAAAGAAGAAAACCCCACAGCTGGCTAACCTCCCTCAGTCCTAGCCCTGACTCCCACTTTCCCATGGCCCATATCTCTAAGTCCCAGCAGGTCCTACAGGAAAATCCATGCAAGTTATGGCACCACACACAGGGACCGTCTTATTTCCACATCTCTCCACCCCAGTGCAGCAGCCGCTCCATGAGTGCTCTCCAATGGCACTAAACAACAGGCACTTTGTCGTCTTTCTCTCTACTGCATCACCAGAGGGGAAAGTGCTGTACAGGAGGAATCTGCATTCCTGGTACGACCTTGACTGGAGGAAGTCAGTGTTGTACTCCTATCCTGGCCTGGCTCCCAATATATAGGAAAGCAATCTTGGAGAAGCAGAGCATCTGTGCAGCAAGCCAGACACCCACTTCCGCATGAACCCATGCAGCACCATTGACCCCTTAACGTGGGGATGTCAGTTTCACCTGGAGACACAATGCGAGGCAGCCACGTCTTTGGGATACATGCCCTTCACATACCCTGAGTCACCACACAGGAGCCATGCACCCTAGGTCTTGGAGGCTTCACTCTCTCTCACTCCAAAATCTCAAACATACCAGCCCCTATAATTTAAGAGAAGCGTGTCGGCTTTCTGATTTAGGGACAGGTTATATATGTGATTTGCATAGAGAAAAATGGACTGTTTTCATTCTATCCCTGGAGAAACTCAAATGCAGAAAAGCAGAGTATGAAAATTGTTGATCAAAGGATGGCTGAATTGTGATTTAGTAAAAAGTATATAATCCTTGAGTTCTAGCAAAGGCAATGGAGAGACAAGGCCATAGTAAAGAAAAATATCACTTGGGTTTCTCCCAACTAATAGGATCATATAAAAATGAAATGGAGAATAAAAACACTGTGATGTTGATGGATTATGATGAGAATTGAGTTGAAGAAAATAAGTGCTTTAAGTCATCCAATTCTCTAAATAACATTGGAGACCAGGGAGTCGGATGTGCTCAAGCTTATCCGCACCAAATCTGGAAAATGTGGCAAGATTACTAACTGCAATTTTGCAATGACACGATGGGGCCCTGAAAGCAATTCTGAAGACAGCTGGTCTCCTTACGGAGATAACAGACTCAGGCATAGCTCAGGTTCCTTCAGAAGGTCAATTCAGCGGGCATAGCCAAGATCAAGTTTGTAATTGTTGTAATTTCGCTTTCTGCTGCTGAGAGCATCAAGTCAGAGGAGGCACTGCCCAGAGAGGAACAATTTTCTCTACAAAATTATTATCATTACCAGAGCTTTTAGGAAAGGTGACCAAGCCTTTTTTCTTTTCAAACTTCTAATTTTGCACTACCATATCAAGTATTAAATCACAAAATTTAAGAGAATCTAAGCTATAACCACTTGCCAGCTTTACAACTTTACAACCCTATAAATACCAACCAGAAAGGTGGGAATATAGCTCGGTGGCACAGTGCCTGCCTGGCAAGCACGAGGTTGTGAGTTCAATTCCCAGCACCAAAAAATACCAACTGGAAGGCCCATTCAGGACAACATACATCTTATTTTATGCAAGAATATTTAGGCAAGTATGTCAGCATGTGCTTCCTGGATAACATGCTGTCGGTTTGAGTCAGAGGTGTTCAAACTTGATGCATTAACAGGGCAACATCTTAAGTCCTGTGATGTCCTCATAATTAGGCTGGGATGCTGCGGCACAAATTTTGCATATAAGAAAACTACGTCTCATTTATTCTTTCAATTTCTCACACCAGGGAGACAATATAGTGTTTACACAAGGTCTAAAATGTACAATAGATATTGTGAAATGGGAAGAAATTGTTTAAAAAGAAAAAGGAACTAGAATGGGGGAAAGGGGAAAGGAAGGAAGGGAAAAGGGAGAAAAATGCAAGTTAGCTATACTATTAGTGTCTCTTAGTTCACTGAAAAGAAAGGTTCGTGCTAATATCGAGTGGAGAATTTTTATGGCCATATCTTATACTCTGAGTAACTGTTTGGAAGATGACAATATGCAATGTATTAACTATTGTTATTCTCCTATTCTTCTGTTATGAATTTCTGTTTTACATTTTTTCAATAAAATAAAAAAAAAGAAAACTGCATCTTGCCTGTCTAATCAGGAGGGGTTCTTCGCTCAGCTCCTCTGGACCACATGGCAGGCTGCAAACTTGGGGAACCTCATGCTTGATTAGTTCGACTTTCTTATAATGCAGATGGTGACTCCAAAAGCTAGACAGGATGAGTGACTTTCCCAAAATTAGCCAGCCAATTGGTGGCACAGCCCATGCTAGGTGCTACGTTCTGATCGTGGAGAAACACTTTCTACTTTCGCACAGTTGATGCGCAGAACCTTTCTGCCAACCACCCATCTGCGATGTTCCATGTTTGAGGAGAGAGCAGAGAGAAAATAGATATTTGACCAGGGCTTGCTGTTTCCTGTTTTTATTGTGCTAATTATCACAATCGCAGTAAGTACACAAATAGGAGTTTTCTTCTAATAAAATTTATCTGGGTACACATAGTATACAGACTTTGGGGATCTGTATAATTACTGTCCCTCCCCCAATTTAATCAGCAAAGGCAAGTAATATCTGTGCCTTTCCCTATCAATATAGGTAGTTTCTTTGCCATAAGCAGAGATGTGATAATTACCAGATGTAATCAGATCCAAAACATAAAACGAAATTTTCAAATATTGAAAAAAAAATGTAGCAAAGTTTGCTCCATTCTTATGACCCAAACTTAACTGGAGAACTAACAACATTCTGGTTTCTATTGACCTACTTATGATTTGACATTTAAAAGAAAAGTAAAACGAGCAGGATGTCCTGTGTTTAGAAGTCAAGGAGCATCAGTCTTTGATTCTTAATGTAGGGAACTAGATTTTCCACTGTCATTTGGCTCTGTAATGGGTTAGGCAGAGAACCTAATTAAATATGCACTTTCAACTATTAAAATATGCCTGACCTTATCAGTGCATAACCCTATTTGAAAAAGTGTTCCCATCTTACGGTCAGTCATCCACAGTAAGAGATATAAGAGCTTTTTCTGAAAATTGAAAATCAAAAATGGCATGTCTGGGTAAAAATAAATACACACATACCTACATATGTACACACACATACACACACACACACACACACACACTCCAGTGAAAACAAATAGGGATCACCAATCTTGGAGCCAACCCCTCTTCTGACTGCTGTTTCTATGTTGATGCTATCGATTTTTGTTCTCGGGGAAAGTCAGATCCCAGCCGCTGGCCTCATACAGCAAGTCAGTGTAAGTAAAAATTACGATTCCCTATTCTTCAGTATTTGACATTTGAAGAGAGTGATAGCTAATGAAGGCTTCTTCTCTGAGCTGCCTCTTTAGAAGGCAATCAAAGTAGGTGCACAATTCCAAAGAACTCTAGCAGATCCAGTTTAAGGGGTATGAGTGAGAGGAGCCTGAGAGAAGCCCCCTCTGCCAGCCGTGGGATGTACACAGGGCTATAGGACTAAGGTTCTCCATGAAAAGCCTTGCACAAACCACATTAAGTGACTCTCCAAACTGAGTTTCTGTTTGACACTGGAGAGTCTTACATTTTTTCTTTAATGTAGAGGGAGCGGGGGGGGGGAAATCTGCCCTGTCAAGGGCACACAAGAGAATTCTCTTAAAATAAACAGCTAAACTTGACCGCAGGCTTTTCCTTCCATGGACGTATTTTAAATGTATAGAATGTTAGATGGCTGTTAGAAAATGACAAGTGTCTGTTTCCATTAAACTCCCAAGTGCATGGATCTAATTGACAGCCTTTTGGAACCATGGAGGAACTTCTAGCTTCAGGGTTTCCATAGCAACGTGTCCCCATTGGTACAGCTCTGCTGCTCACAGGAACTGTTCACAGGAACCCACATCTTAGACACCCTGTTAAGTTATCCAGGAATTTCACCACTTCAGAGGGTAACAAATCCAATTTTCCAAGCTGATAAAATTTCCTGTTTTGAGGGGTAAGCTTCCATTTGAGATCTCCAAGTATTCTTTGTTCAATTAGATGCATTTTTTTCTTCCAATTTGACTCTGTAGCATACTTATTGTCCATTTGGTTGTAAGTCACAAACTGATAAATGGACACCTCCCTTCCATCTCCTTCCAAAGGAGTAACCTGGCACCAGAACCTGTCCCCATCTTTTGGGAGGTGATGCTGGCCATGCTCACTCATCTAAGTAATCCACAAACTCCAAGCTCACAAGACCCAAACAGTGTGGGAGGAGGGGGCAGGCAGGCCACTTGGCTCTGTGCTGGTGGCAGCTAAGTCCCAGCTCACTGTCATTCACAGTGTCAGTCTGAAGGGCTGCATCACCCCTGAAAAGTGCCCTTTTCTAACACCAAGGGTGGGTGTGCCAACCCACACTACAGAGCACACTTAGCACAAGCTAGGTCGTTTCATCCTCAGGGCCTGGTGACAGAGTTCTTATTCATCCTAAGTCATACTGAGCAAAGCCGAGGTTAAGTGCCATGCTCAGGGCCACAGAGTTTGTAAATGGCAAAGCCAGGAGTGCAAACTCCCATGGAGGAGTTCTCCCACTGGACTGGGTAATGGAAATAGGCAGGCAGAGTGGCTCGACCTCTCCAAAGGGGAAGGCCTGCTGGACACAGGAAGGGTGGCTCCTGCCCTAAAAGCCATTCATTTAGAGGATTTTCTCACAAATTGCTACCTGCATAAGGCCCACTGGCGTTTAAAAATCCATTATCCCTTGAATGTGTCTGTCGCCACCTTCTGGGCTGTGGCACAGAGTATCCTGGTCTTTCTCCTGTGAGAACAGATGACCAGCCTGCTGTTGCTCATTCCTACACAAAGCTCTATGCTCAAACAAGACGGCCTGGATCTGTGCATATCGATCTTTATCAGTTAATTGAATCAGTCGCTGCTCATTTACCTGGGCACCTCTGGTGGGGGTCCACAAACAGCCCTTCACAGTCAAGATCTTCCGGATACTAGATGCATGATGGAATAGCTTCCCTCAAACCCACCCACAGTGGAAAGAGAAGGTTTGGGTCTCAAATTCCCATGTGGGGAAGCAAACAAACTTTTTATGCACAGTCCAACTACCCATCTAGGACTTAACCATGTTCATTGCTCTTAATTGAAATATTGTTTCATAAGGGCTCTGTGTTCATTTTTCTCTGAAGGAGGATTTCAGAACATTACAGGAATATGAATCAGGGACAACGTGAATGAGAGAGATAGACCAGTAACTAACTAGTCTTCTGACATGAGGGTGTGCAGTCTTGAGCTAAGCCCAGGGCTCCTGATCTCCATGAGAGAAAGTCCCTTCCCTACTAATTCACACACAACAAACAGCGGGGAGGTTAAGAATGTAAGGGTGCAGGCACACAAATTAGTGTCCAGTTCTTTGAAATGTGACATCAAAAGTAGCAAAGAAAAAGTTAAAAGGAAAAAAAAAGAAAGAAAGAGAAGAAATAAGCCAGAAGATAGTTCCCTTTTCTCTTGGGAAAACCAGCTATGTCCAGGCATTCTTCCACGAATCCTATCCAACAACGCCCCTCCAGCTAAATCAGCTAGTCAACAATGTACTTACCGTACCATGTGCTGTGTTCTCGGCTCTGGGAGATCCCAGCCATCCAAGAGCAACCAAAGAGGAGGAAGCAGGGAAAGAGAAAGTACCGGAAGACTTCCAGCAGGAAAGCATACCAAATTCACTCATCGTTCATTGTTTCTACAATTATGTGTTCTTTTTTATTTTTACTCTGGGCAAGACACTGGAGAAAGAGTAACAAACGGATCTACTGGCAGAGCAAGCAGTAACAAAACGGAAGACACTGTCACATGGTCATAAGAAGGGGTGTAAATAAATCAAGGTAATGACCCAAAGGTTTTTATTTTAATATGGAAGCCATAAAGGTTTGATTGTTGAGGGGACATCTGACCAGAGCCTTAAAGTGGAGAAACCAACAATCATGACACACAAAGACAAGCAGCAGGGGCAGAAGACAGAACCCATGCAAAGGTCCTGAGATGCTGTCAGGCTGGGCTTTTATCCCACCAGGCAAGGGGGCAAGGGCTTGAGGGAGGTGACCAAGTGACACAGACTGGGATCCCAGGGGAGCAGACTCTGGGAATGAAATGAATGTGCCTGAAGTTTGTTTAAGGAGCACTCTTATGGTTAAAACTTATCCAGGGCTGGTGAGATGGCTCAGCAGCGTAAGCGCTTGCCTTGCAAGCACGAGGGCCCGAGTTCGACTCCCGGATCCCACATACGAAAAAGGGGCCGGTGATATCGCTCAGCGGCACGGGCGCCTGCTGGCGCTCAAGGTCCTGAGGTTGACCCCCGGTACCCACAAAAAAAAAAAAAAACTTATCCAAGGAGGGGGAAGCAACAAGATTGAATAAAATAACTTCTCAGTTAAGACACAATATTGTCTCAACAGAGGACCCAGCCAGCCTTCAGACTGTGCTCAAGCCAGCATGAAAGTACTGCACTGAGGCAAGGCCACAATTTCTTGGCTCAGCCATCCACCAGCCATAGATGAAGGCTGTTCCAAGAACACCTACAACTCTGGGAAAAGCAGCTCTCTCCATCCATGGGCAATTTCTACAGGGACTGACAGACATAGAAAACAGTCCTTTCAGGCCTGAAGGGAAATCTGGGCGGCGCATCACAGCACCCACTATACCAAGCAGGGAGATGTGAGGGATAAGGAGGGAGTCAAGGAAGTCAGAATTTTTCAATGTCATGGCCAGAATTAGGGCTGATCTGAGTAGTCAAGGAGGGCTTAAGGAGATATACGGTCAGCCTACCGTGTCAACAGATACCTCATCCATGGAGCCAACCAACCACAGTTCAAAAATATTCAGCAACCAGGCTTGATAGCACAAACGTGTCATCCCAGCCACTCAGGAGGCTGAGCCAGAAGAACTGTCAGTTGAAAGCCATCCTGGGCAACTCAGGAAAACTCTCTCAAAATCAAATAAATAAATAAACATTCAGGAAAAAAATTGGGTCTCTACTGACTATGAACAGATTTTTTGACATTATTGCATAAACAACAGCAGAGTATGACAACTACTTACATAGCATCTAGATAGCATTAGGCATTATAAGACATCCGGAGAGGATGTGACGTACACAGGAAGATGTGTGGGGGTTGCATGCCTTGCTAAGCACTTTGTACAAGGGACTTGAGCATCACAGACCTTGGTATCCATGGAAAACTCTGGAACAAACACACTATGGATACCCAGGACAACTGGTATTTCAAAGGGTCATTCTAGCTGTTAGTATAATAGACTACCAAGGTGAGGGTACAAGTTGAAGGTTAAAAATGACATTGTTGGTACAGAATTTAAAGGAAACAAAAATTGCAAAAGGTAAAGGAAATATACTTTCAATAAGGGCAGCAAAGTCACCACAGAAGGCCAAGGTGTTGTCCAGGAGCCCCTGCCAGGAGCACAAGAAAGATGGGAAGGGAGAGTGCAGAGCAGTTCTACCAGACAAAGGGAACACAAGAACAAGGTTGGCCATTCGCATCTGGAAAAACATGAAAACAAGGAAGTCCTTTGAAGTGGGTGAAGCAGAGATTCAAACAAACTCGTTAGTATGTTTGAGGCAAGTAAAACACAGAAGCTGAGAGGCTCTTTGATGGCTCTTGGGAGAGCTTAGATGGTGGGTCACGGTGGTGCTCAAGAAAGACAGAATCCATCAGGGAACTGTTGAAAGAAAAGAGAACATTCTTTCGTCAAGGAAAACAGGTGAATCACAACCAGCTGGGGGCATGAAAAGAACATAGAGGCCCCAGCACATTAACATAGGACAGCCCTAGGCCTTCATGTGGTTGCTGAGTTCACCAGGAGAGGAAAGTGCCCATCAGAGCTGGAGAACCACTGGGTCAGAAGAGGATTTTACAGGGCAGCAGAGTTCCGATGGCCTCCCCCCGGGGACAGAAAAGCACAGGGCACATTCTCTCCTTGTTCCTACTTAAAATTAGTGTCTCAATTCCAGTGTTTCTGCCACTTATCTGAAGGTAGATTCCTTAATGGAAAGGTGTAAAAACCTTGGTGGTGTAAAAACATAGGAAAAGAGTTGTTTATGCATTGCAGCAAAGTCTTTCATTAGCAAAACCCAGAATGCGAGAATACATAAAGGGAGGACAGTGGGGTAATACATTCTGAGATAGACGGATGATAGATATAGATAGATAGATATAGATAGATAGACAGACAGACTATATTTATTATAAAGAATTGGCTCACATTTACATATGTTGACAGGTGCCATGATCGCTAACATTCCTCTGTCTCTTTGGTCTCTTCACATGATGCCCTCCCACCCAGTGAAGGGCCACCTGCTCTACTCAGTCATCAAATTCAAATGCTGATCTCTTCCAGAAATAACCTCATAGATACACCCAGAAGTAATGTTTAACCAGACACAATATATGGGTGCCCACTGGCCAAGAGAAGTGGACAAAAAAATTAACCCTCATAGAAAGAGAACAAAACTTTATAACTGATCTAATTTAATTTCCAGAAAACATGAAGGGAAAAAGATGTGACCCAATGCCTACATGGCTTAGTCATGCTTAGCATTATTAAAGCTTGCAGAAAGGCAAGATTCCACATAAAACCCCAGAAATAGCTCATCCAATTACTCCAAATACTAAGGGCTGAATTAGAGCAATGCTGATTGGGGGACTATTTTGATAAGCAGGTAAAGAAACTACTCAATATGAAAGAAAATCAAAATGGACATAAGTAGAAGATAAGAGTTTTTGCTAAGTGTAACTAATCTCAAAACAAAGCATACCATTCCAGAAAATACTGAACTATTTAAATCACTGGCTAAATTAATAAAGAAAAGGAAAGAAGAAGAGTTGTAGAAGAAATAATCAAAAAACAAGAATTTCTCATAATCAATGAAAGGGAGTTTAAAATTATTGCATTTCAGCACATCCGGATGATTGTGTAAGAATTCTCATTTATGTATTCAAATAATCACTTTAATTATTAAAGGTGAGAATGTTTATGACTCCTTCCTTATTAAGGAGAAATAAGGGCCGGTGAGATAGCTCAGCGGCATAAGCGCCTGCCTGGCAAGCGTAAGGTCCTGAGTTCAACTCCCGGAACCCACATACAAGAAAAGGGCCGGTGATATCGCTCAGCAGCATAGGCACCTGCTGGCACGCGAGGTCCTGAGGTCGACCCCCGGTACCCACAGGAAAAAAAAAAAAAGAAATAAAAGACGTGTTACATCCAACAAAAGACAACTAGAAAAAAGAAGTTAAGAAGATGTAAGGCATTTTACGGGACTAACAATTTATACCATGTGTAGAAAGAAGGAATTGCATGGATGGAAAAGGTTGTGTCCATACATGAAAACACCTACATATATACAAAACACAGAAAAAAAATTTCAGGCATGAAGATGGGAGCATAGCCCAGAGTGATCTTTAGCTGCAGTATCCCCATTGAGATCCCGTGTTTGTAAGCAGTGACCCCCAACATCCCAAATATGCAGAGACCCAGAGTACGCCCACAGGAATTTTGCTATGACTACATATGGAGTGGGATAAACAAAATCCTTCCTAAGGATTTCTACCCAGTCTTCACCAAGAATCCTTAGAGGTCACCTGTTGGTGAGCATAGAAACTGGGACTCTAAATTATCTGACCTTGTGATAAAGCCACACTTTTAACTCTCACGCTGTACTGCATAATATAGGTGGGGAAAGGAATGGAGAAAACAGTGCTGTGATCTAAAGGCCCTGTTAGTCAGCTTCCTGATGATGTAAAAAAAAAAAAAAATACTGAGATAAACAACTTACTGGAAGGAGGTCTGGACGAGGAAAGTTTACTGGAGGAAAGTTTGACTCATGGATTCAGAGCTTTTACTTCATAGTTGTTTGCCTTTGTAGCTTCAGAGCCTGTGGCAAGGCAGCTCATCATGGCAGGGAGCACATGGGAGAACAAAGCTGCTTGCTTCATGGTGGTCAGGAAGCAAAGAGAGAGGTCAGCATCCCAATATCCCCTCCAAGTGCACGCCACCCATGACCTCACCAGGCCCCATGCCTTAATGGCTCTGCCACCTCCCAATAATTCCACAGGCTGAGGTCTAAGCCTTCAATGCATGGGAGACATTAAAGATTCATACGCTAGCTAATGTGTCTCCCAAAAGTGCAAGCATTGGCATCTGTATGTGAGGCCTTTGGGAGAGAATTAGGATTAGATGGGGCCATGAGAGTAGGTCCCCATGCTGGCATTGGTGGCTTTATAAGAAAAAGAAGAGACACCTGAGATGGCACACTTGTTCTGTCTCACCAAGCCCTCTGCTGTGTTCTGGTGCAGCAAGACACTCCCACCAGATGTGGAGCAGATGCTGAAGCCGTGCTCTTGGACTTCCTAGCCTCCACTGCTATGACCTAAATAAACCTCTGTTCTTTATAAATTACCTGGTCTCAGGTGTTTCGTTGTAGTAACAGAAAATGGATTCAGACAAACAATAACTGTAAAGTTAAATGACAATTAAAATAATGTTTAAATAGCAAGATTCTTAGGGTACTGGCACAATAGACATCATGTATTAAATTAGAGCATTAGATGATTCCACAATATAAAAATATAAAAGCAGGCCAGTGAGATAGCTCAGCGGCATAAGCTCCTGCCTGGCAAGCACAAGGTCCTAAGTTCGCCTTCCGGTACCCACATACAAAGGAAAAAAGGGCCGGTGATATCACTCAGTGGCACAAGCACCTGCTCACAAGCACGAGGTCCTGAGTTCGACCCCCAGTACCCACAAAAAAAAATATATATATATACATATATATGTATATGTATATATATATAAAAGCAAAAATGATGGTGATAGGTGTGCCCCTTAAAAGTTTTAATAAAAAATGGAAAATAACACAGAATAATAACACAAGCAAAAGTAAACATAGAAAAATAGTAAAATTAATAAATCTAAAACTGGATTCTCTAGAAATACTAATAAAAGAGACATAGTCTGAAACTAATCAAGGCAAAAGACAAGGCATAAATCAACAAAATTGGAGGGAGATGTAGGCAGATGCACACAAGATATTGTTTTATAACTGAATGCTCTGCACCCTTGTACAATAATGCCATTGAAAAATCAATAAGGATCATTTTCCCTAAGACATACAACAAACATGGGCACAGTAAGTAGAAAATGATAAACTGGAAAAGTTTGTAAGAAATTACTCAAAGGAAGGCCTGTTTTCCACACTGACTTCTTGTGTACTCCTGACTCCTCTGTATGGCCAACACCCTCAGTAGGGAGCTACTAGACTAGACTGGCCACCCGCACAAAACAAAAGGTTGTGGAAGGAAAAGGGATGGCAGATTTCCTCCAGCCCATGAATATTCTAATAACAAGGTAGATATAGAAGAAGAGCTAAAGAGACACCAACAAATGGGCAGTAGAAAGCTCGGGTGTCCAAGAACTCAGCAAATTTTTCATTAAAGGCTCAGCCAGGACACTACAGAGAAGGTTTCTCCTTGACTTTGAGCTATGGTTGGCCCCACACCAAATGATGCTGCTGGGACCTGAGCAGCCAGGGAATTAAAAGGGATCTACCACAGCTTTGCTCTTTCTCCTCATTCAAAAGCCTTCTGGTCCTGGGTGGCCTGCTAAGTCCATATCCTCCTGAGGTTTGACTGTCCCTACATTCAACTTGTTCTTATCCCCCTGTGGCCGGATGGGCCAGTGTACCCAGACAGTCCTTCAGCTCCTGCTTCTTAAGATCCCGCTGTTACTGTCCCCCCAGCACTGTGTCCTGGGCATCTGAGTGTTGTGTAGTGGGCCAGTCCTTTCCTTACCAGTAACCCCTGCGATCCTTTCCTGAATCCTTCTGGGGCTCCACTGGCCCCTTTCAGCCTGGATTCAGGAGAGTCCACATCTGGTACCTGAATTTTATAATGGATGGATTAAAATATAAATATGACAAAGTGTCACATGTCCTCCTGATTGCAGGCCATCTCTGTAAGACAGCCAAGGACACTGAGTGGAGCCTGTTGGTGCATTTCCAGATTCAATCACTCCCCCACCGGCAAATGCTCAGTGCTTATTCCCCTTGCGATTTCCAGCTTATTAGGGCTGCTGTGATAGCAGTCTGTGCTTCAGATCATTAGCTACTTGCTCCTTAAATGGAACCCGTTAGCTAAATATAACCAGGAGCCTTTAGTAGTTTGTACTAATTGTGTTGCTTTGTTAAGGTAAATAACAGGAGAAGCTACCAGTGTATACATATGAAAGCCATAATTTTCCCATTTGCCCCAGACACTAAGCACACTGGGCATTTTTTGACAGGCTTATTTAGCTGTCGCCTAAGTGGGAGGACTGGTTATGGGGCTCTGCTCCCTGAGAAGCCCACGGTTGGGCAGTGTTCAATCACATTTTCCTTCATGCTGGGAGATGAGGAGCTCGGGTTCCTCAGTGCATGAAGCTCAAGTTAGAATCCAACTACATGCTTGCTTTGGGATGAGGCTGACTGTCACAGGTCATCCACATTCAGGACAGTCGACCCAGAGCAAAGAAAAGGACACGAGTCCTCTTATCTCAGCTTCTCTGTGACGAGAGTCCACTAAGAGCTGCCTGAGACAGCTCCCTCTCCTTAGATGTCCAGCAATCACCACCCAGATAAGTGGTTTCCAGCTTCTTTTAACTGTGCAATCATGGAGCATCATGGAATCATAATGGTAGAGCGACATGTACAGAAGCAAATTGCCCAGATCGAGGCATGGCTGGCTACTCAGTTTATAGTTCTCCTCCATTTTGTCACCCAGTGGATTCCACAGAGTTTTAAACCCACATTTGGTCTAATAGTTTGGGTAAAAAGAGGAAATGCAAATTTCAGCTTTTCCAAAATTTATGCCGAAGTCCAAAACTAGTGACAATAGGTAGCCCACCAAATATGTCATTGACCATTTTATTTTGCTGGCCTCATAGCTAGAACAGGAGCCCACAGGGAGTTTCAGAAAGCAATATCATTAGTAGGTTTGTGTCTGATCACAGCACATCAACTCGATCTCGTGTTACTGAACTCCACTGTGCCTGTTTAGATCAATATGATTTTGGTCATTCCATGAAGAACAGAATCCTATGGAAATAAGAGCCCTGTATCTTCATCAAAGCCTCCTGTGTATCCAACTTACAGAAATGACTCTTATCTTCTGGGATCTCTGACTTTCTCATGGACTCAGAATATCCTGTACCTCCCCAGATGGCTTCGCTTTGGCCCACAACTGCTGAATGACTCTTTTTTCCTCTAAGGTATGCCAGATGTAGGGTATACTGAGGCACTGTCATGACTTGAAGAGTGATGGTCTGAAGACAGGAGATAAGCTGGAGATCACAACCCCCCACCCAACTGGAGGCCAACGCTGGGCTGCATTCTAAAACAGCTCACTGGGCTTCCTGAATGCCTCAGTCTTAGCAGTTGAAACCCACAAATTTCTGCTGATTTTCACCAGCCTCACCAATGGATTGTTGTTATATAAGAAGTAGTGTGTGTATCTTAGAGCTTTTTCCAAGGCAAACAGAAGTGAAGTGATTTGATGCATGGAAATTATTTCAAAAGATTTTAGCTAAAAAATAAAAAAGGGGGGGCCAATGATATAGCTCAGCAGTATAAGTGCCTGCCTGGCAAGTGTGAGGTCCTGAGTTCGGTTCCCGGTACCCACATAAAGAAAAAAAAAAAGGGAAAAGGACACATGAAGCAAATGTGGGCAAATGTTGATGATTGCTGAACCTTGGTGATGATGTACAATGATTTACTTTTGAATATTTTTTTTAAATTACTGTTTTAAATTTGATCTACTTTCAACTTGTGCGTGTATGTATCTCAACGGTCCCTTCAAGGTTTCATCTCTCCTCAGAGGTGAAAGGATCGGAAAACATACAGGCAAAATGTCCTTGTGTCATGCTTGTGAACTTCTCAATGTGCTAAAAACTCAGCCGCTTCTGAGCTGGATTTCATCTCAGGAAACCAGCGTGTGGCCAAGGATCCAATGTGCTAAAGTGGCATTTCCCAAAAGCTCGTCTCCACGGTAGCAGGCTCACATGCACACTTAGGAAAGGAAGCACACAGGGGGTTCCTGCTCCATGAGTCTTTGTGTACATCGACACTTAAAAGGCTCTGCTCAATCCTACAAGGACAAAGGAAAAACACCTTGTTGTTACCTGACCCTGTTAGTTTGAAACCACAGGCAAAGGAGCAGGAAAGGAAACACCCATCCATCCATCTACACTTGAGGGCATATATCTACCATGCACTGTGCTAAGTGACTTTCCTAATATCTGCAAAAGACTTCACCTCATGCATTCTCACGGCACTTTGTATTTTCCCAACTGTAACATGCAGAATGCTTTCCTGTAACTTCTTATTCAGTAACTCAGCTTTCCTGTCATATAGTGTGGCTCTGCATGGGCAAAGTTGTAGCATTTGTTCATCACTGATACCCATGACTCCTACCAAATTGTGGGTGCTTCAGAGATATTAGCTGGGTAAGTAAATATACTGCCTCATTAAATCATCAGGACAATAAAAGGAAATACTACACTCCCAGTTTTATGGATGAAAGCCAGAAAAGCATAGAGATGAAAAAATTCTTTTCTACTTTCTAAAACTAGAAAATAGCAAATTTGACTTTCACAGTCAGATTTGTTGACTCTTAAAATTCTTGCATCCTTCCCTAATGAAGATTGTTATGAAGAAAAGACTAGGGAAGGGGAAAATGGTGACTTTACAGTAGAAAAACTTGTGGAGACAATCGTAGCCAAAGTTAATATCACCAGCAATAAAACAAATGTGTATTATAGGATGCCCATTATCATATGATAAGAAGGGCACATCACCTTTGTGGGCTTCTCTTCCAAATTCACACTTCCTCTAATCATGAGAAAATACCAAACTTACCTTGATACATAGTCTACAAAATACTGGACCAGCACTCTTCAAAAGGAGCTAGGTCATACAAATGACAGTCTGAAAAACTCTCCAGATTGGGGGAAACAAAAAACATAGCAACTAAATGTAATGTAGTGTCTTGGATCATGGAAAAGAAAAAGAACATTACAGGAAAAAATAGGGAAATCCAAATAAAGTTGAAGTCTACTAAATAGTATTGTACCAATATTAATTCCTTAGTTTTAATAGCTGTACCATATGCATGTAAGACTGTTATGGTTTGTGTCTAGATGTCCCCCCAAAGCTTCATGCAGTAATGGGGGCGGGCTTTTTGGAGGCTTGCTCTCCCCTCCTCTCTTGTTGCTTTTGGTATCTTCCACCACAGTAAACAATTGCCCTCTGCCACGTGCAAGCCTGCCTTGGAGCCAGCCCATTATGGACTGAAACCTCTACAAACTGTGAGCTAAATAAACCTTTCCTCCTTTAACCTTGGATATTTTGTCTCAGCAAAAAGAGAAAAAAACTAAGACAGACTTTAATATTAGAGAAAGCAGAATGAAGAAGATTGTATTAGTTTCCTATTTGTACTGCAACAAACTGTCAAAAGTTTAAGACCAATGATACAAACTTACTATTTTACAGTTTTGGAGGTCAAAACTATCCCTGAGCTAAAATCAGAATTTAGACAGAGCTGTCTTTCTTTGGGAGGACCTGGGGGAGAATCTGCTTCTTTGCCTTTTTAAAAATTGTGGTAAAATGTACGTAACCCAAAATTTGCATTTTAACAATTTTCAGGTGTAAGGTGCAGTGGCACTTAGTTTTTTACAGTACTGAGCAACCGTCTCCACCATCCATCCCCAGGACTGTCACATCTTTCTAGTCTGAAACTCTGTTCACACTGAACAATATGTTCCCTTTCCTTCATTTATTCTGTGCCTGGAATCGAACTCAGGGCCTCAAGCTTGCCAGGCAGGCGTTTAGCCACTGAGCTAAATCCCCGGCCCCACTTCTCTCTTCAAAGACAGCACTGTGACATCAAATCTCCCCTTTGTTCTCCAAATGCCCCTCACACTGGGCTCATCAGGAAACATCAGAATGATCTCCTCACCTTGAGGACCTGAGCTTGATCATAGCCGTGAAGTCCCGTTTGCCACGTAAGGAAATACATTCACAGGTTCTGCAATAGCGGACTAGGCCCACTATCCTTCCATGTTTATTTAGGAATTCCTGCTATTACGACTCTTCTGTAAGCTGAAATTGTTTAAAATAAAGTGTTATAAAAAAAGAAACTGGATGAACCTGGTGGATTAGGCCTATAATCCTAGCACTCTGCTGGGCTGAGGCAGGAGGATCACAAGTTCAAGCTCATCCTCTAAAAATAATAATCTATGGGGAAAAAGAGAACAGCTTTTATTTATTTATTTATTTATTTTGTGTGTGTGTGTGGGTACCGGGGGTCGACCTCAGGACCTCATGCACCAGCAGGTGCCCGTGCCACTGAGCAATATCACCGGCCCTTTTTTTCGTATGTGGGTACCGGGAGTCGAACTCAGGACCTCGCGCTTGCCAGGCAGGCGCTTATGCCACTGAGCTTATGCCTCTGGGCCATCTCACTGGCCCAGAACAGTTTTAAATGCTCTCTTTTATATTCTCAATAGAATCCAAAAGATGTGAGTTTAAGAAACAATACCTAGTGTCCATAAAAGGAAGCATAAAGATCTACTTTCCTTCCAAGAGAGTCGTTAATACCAGGGAACAAGCAGAAGGTTTCAAAACAAGAAGTTGCCTTCAGTAGTCCAAAAGTTATTTTTGAATTTTTAGGAATATGGCAACTAGAAAAAATTAGATTGACAGAGGAATCAGAATTACAGGGCAAAACTGAAGAGTAATACAGATGGAAATCAATTGCCCAATACACCAGAGAGAAACAAGATGTTTTCTGAGATAATCCAGGAGCAGTTCTAATGCACACAAATTTGGAGTATGGCAGGGTGCTGTCGAGGTTACTGATTTGAAATATGGATCTTGTACAGCTACAGAGATTGTTCGTTCCCAATATCCCCTCCTCATCAGAAAAACAGAACTTCTAGAAATGGAGGCCTTTGACCTCTTGCCAAAACCGAAACCTCATGCTAAGAAAAGCAGTTAATGTTCAAGGAGACAGCTCCTAAAACAAGTGTGCTAACCTTTGAAAGAGAAGCTGCAGAGTTAACCACCCCAGAGCCTCCAGAAGACATGGAGAAACAGGAATTTTTTTTTAAGGGAAAGAAAGAAAGATGAGAGAGAGAGGAAGAAGAAGAAGAAAGAGGAGGAGGAAGAGGGGGAGGAGGAGGAGAGGGAAAGACAGCTGGGTATGGTGGTACACACCATAATTCCAACTTCTGAGGAGGCTGAAGCAGGAAGACGGTGAATTTGAGGTCAGTCCAGACAACTGACACCCTGTCTCAAAATAAGTTTTTGTTTTTAAAAACGGACTGGAGATGTAGCTCAGTGTTCCCTGGGTTCAACCCCCAGTACTGGGGATGGGGGGAAGAGAAGAAAGAAAAGAAACAGCAGAACTGCTACACTAAAGAAATGTTAACTCCCAACCCAAGCCACTTGCATTATTCTGGCCTTGAAGGACCCCAAACCCATAAACCCAGCAATGCAGCCGGTCTGTGCACACTTCTGGGAAGAGAAGACGCTGGCTGGAAAACCAGACCCCCAGTCCCTGCGCTCATAAATATACAGCAGTTTGGGTGCCTCATAATGCAATCTCTGGGTGTGAGGAAGATGTGAATATTCACTGGGGGAAATGGATGTGGGAAATCCAGAATCCCACTTGAGAGATGTTAATGTGGGTGTGAGAAAATACCAAACATCAGCCCTGTTAAAAATGCAACTGTTTTAAACTCTCCTCTCAAAATCAAAATCTCTCAGGCTGGGTTGAAAAACAAAATAGAATGCATACCTCATTTATAAGACACCACCAAAACCAAATGAGATGGAAACATTAGAATTAAATGTTATTCAAGGTTACAGTGCCTGTCCGCAAATGAATATAACTCAGGGGTAGTCATTTTAGTATCAGAGTGGAATCCAAGGCAAAATGCATTAAGTAGAGGAAAGGTTACTTTCCACAGATGGAAAGTACAGCGCATAATGAAGACTTAACAATCGTGAACCTTTGGAAATGAGTTACGCAGTATCAGAGTGTAGAGCACAAGCCATTAGGAGTGCAGGAGAAAATTGACAGCAGCCAGTACAAGTAGAAGGCTCTTAGTGCTAGCAAATGCCAAAGATAGATGTAGTAGGCCAGAAACAAATACATAAGGAAGTAAATAAACAGGCAAACAGATACACAGGGACATGGAGGTTTTCAGCAATATAATGAATACATGCAGAGCATTTTTATGGCATGCACTTTGAATATTAATCTTAACCCAACGCCTTATATTTTCTCCTATCCTGTTAACTCACCTTCCCCTCTCTTCTTCCACTTCCTGTTGCCTTGCTTATTTTTTTAAAGAAAGCAAAGAAACTGGAGCATGCATGCACATATTAAAGTGACTCCAAGTCCCTTAGAATGGTGGAGAATATAAACAAATAATCAAATAAGAAAAGAAAATATTCTGAGGCTGTGGAGGAAGTGTGTCTTCTCAGAGGAGGTGAGAAAAAGAGGTGCACGTCCTAAAGTGCCTTTGACTTCGCCAGGAGCAGAGCCTTAGCCTCTGAGTGGGGATTTTAGAGCTGCTCTATGACCCTGCTATTTCTTCTCTGCCTCGCCCACCACTGGAGCTCCACAGCTTATGAGCCTTTGACTCCAGCATGAAGCTGGATGTGTTACTACTTTACACTTGTCTCACATTCCCCTCCTGCTTCTGAGTCTCCCATGTGTCTTCTAGGGATTGTGGACAGTCCTTCTCTATCTAACTTCTTCCAAAGTGAGTCCTGGGAAGGTTTGTTTTGGGATTCTGAAGGTATATTACTGCAAACTTTGAGGGAGCAGTCTGCAAGACTTGTGACACCCATGGCAATTGGATGGATTCTCAAAACCATGCTTAACTTTGCTGATTCACCAGGGCTTATTATGGGGAAAGGGTGCAGATTAAATTAGCCAAGGGGAAAAGCACATAGCATAGAGACCAAGAGTTGCCAGCCATCTCTTCCTGTAGAGCCAGGACACTGTGATTCCCCCAGTAATTGTGTGCAACGATATCATCAATAGGTGACCTCGCCTGAGCTCCAGTGTGCAGGGCTTTTATTGTGGCTCCATCCTGAAGATGAATCGAGTGCCTATGTGGTTGATCTCAGTCCCCAGTCCCTCTAGATGCTGACTGATAATGTGTGATCCAAAGTCCCCAGCCTACATCACACTGTTACTCTTTCCCCACTCTCAGACTGGATTGTGGCCAGCCCCTGCCTTACCTCATATTGTTGGGTTCTCCAGCAGGATCCAAGGCCCCAAGGAAAACAAAGACACCTTTATCAGGCAAGACCTTCCAAAGGCTTAGACATAACCTCCCCCTAACCAAGGACAAAGGCCAGACTTCTTTGGGATAAATTTAAATGCCTAACTAACTACCTACGGGTCCCGGGATGCAGATCAGGAAATGTGTAGGAAGAGCTGGAAGATGTGGGAACAGAGGAGTCCATGAGTACTAAAAGCTGGCATTCGCTGAGCTTTTCTGTGTGTGTCAGGCACTGAGCTGCACCCTGCAGTGGAACCCACCCAGAGGTGTCAGCCCCCAGTTGACAGAGGCAGATGGGGTCAGGAGGCTGTGTCCAGAGTGTGGTTGCACTGAAAGCAGACTCCTCCTGTCGCCTACAACACTAATTGGAGGCAGAATGAAAGTGGTTAAAAGCATGGGCCAACCTCAGAATCCCACTGCAGGTAACTTTGGGCAGCTGCTACTGTAGTGAAAATCCATGAAGGCAGAGAGTTTAATCTGTTTTTTGCTCATTACTATAAGCTTAGCACTGAGAACCCTGCCTAACACTCAATAAATAACTGTTAACTAAATGAAACTTAACTAAGCCTCATTGTCTAGTGTTAAAGATGGTAGAAAGTACATCTCCCATGGATGTTGAGAGGATTAATAAATTAATGTGCCAAGGCCGCTGACTCCTAGTAAGCGCTCAGTGAATGCAGCAATTATGGTCAGTGCCATTGTTATTATTATCGCTGTCAAGCTCAGCAGGACCACAGGCTTAGACATTGATGGAAGCCCGTGTCTTAGTCTCTTTTCTCCTGCAATGAAACAATAACAAAGACTGGGCAATTTGTAAACAAGAGATATTTGTTTGGCCCTCAGTTCTGGAAACTAAGGAGTCCAAGATCAAGGGGAGGGGTGCAAGTGACAAGAGCCTTCTTGCTGCACCATAGTATGGCAGAAGGGCAAGCAAGCATGTGGGAGATGGGATGAGAATGGAGCCAAACGCATCCGTTTCTCAGGAACCCACTCCTGAGAGAACTAAGCCCCTCCCATGATAGCAGCATTGATCCACCTGCGGGGGCAGAGTCTGACCTCATCACTTCTTAAAGGTCCGACCTCTTAATGTTGTCACAAGGGCAATAAAACTTCAACTTGAATTTTGAAAGGAACCTGCTCAGAAGTGGACTGCGTGCCTGACTGCAGTGGGTCCTTGTTCACACTGCTCCACGTCTGTCCCTGAAAGTTTTGGCAGGACGCAGGCAGAGCGCTCCAAGACACAAAGGGCAAAACCCCCCATCAAACCCAGATTCTGTTCCTCCACTTTATTTCCTGACCCATTCATTTCTGCTATGTTAACACTTCCTTCAACTTCACCTTATCTTGTTGTTTTTTGAATTTTAAGAGTCACGATAGTTTTATTTTTAACTTCTCTTTTTTAAACAATCTACCGTAGATTTTGCCAGAATATGTTATCATTGCTCCCTAGATTATCACTGCATGTTGTATTTCATTTTATCCTGTGATTGACCTTTAATTAATATTGGAACTAAAAATCCATATTCCTGGACATGAATTTCTGGAAACATTTGAAAATATTGTTGAGCTGGATTCCTAGTAGAAAATGTAAGTCCTAAGAACTTTAGGGGCCCCAGGTTAAGTTGGAGGATAATGGTACACACAGTATTCAGAAGTAGAGCCCCCAACCTTTGCACACTGCAGTGCCCACTGGAGAGGCAGTGAGAGGCCGGCCCTTCCTGTGCCAGCACTGACACCAGGCTCAGAGCCTCTTTCTAGAGTACCCTGCATTGCTGGGAACCCCACACTGGGGCTCAGCACCTCCCAGCTCATTGCAATGCTCCTCCAGCATTGCAGATGGCACAATTTGCCACAGGCTGGGAGGTCCTGAGAGGTGGCAGAGAGGCATTCTCACTGGGATAAGGAGTGTGCTTGTCTTATGATTGAGGCCCTGTAAGCTTACACTTTTAAAATTTTTAGAAGTTATATCTTTATACTTTATTTTTATTTTTATAAGAAGTTCCACAGATCCACATCTCCCACCATGACATCTTATTTCTGGGTTCTTTGTGTGCAATTTACTCCTTCTTCTCAGCTTTAGCCATGGGCCACTCAAGTCCCAGGACACTGGTGGAACCTCCTGGAGGAAAAAGTCCCAGCAGCTGCACAGCAATCAGCCCCATTCAACCCGCAACATCCGAATTTCCAACGCAAAGGCCCAGGCATGGAAGACAAAATCATCCCACTTTCTCTCACTCTGAGTGCCCCTCACTTTCACTGATGACTCCCACATTTACTCACTGTGTGGCTTGCTCCCAGGATCCCTGTCACCTCACCTATGAAGTGGAAGGACATGGATCCACCAAATTGCTGTGACAATCAACTGGAGAGGGCATGTGAGTGCACGGCGTAGCATCCAGCATAGAGAGCAATAAAGGAGAGCTGCTACATTCTCATTATAGTGGTGGTGCTGGCTAAACTCAGAGAAGGTTCCTAGATGCTCACTAATGCATCTCAGCTATTAAGAATTTGTGGCAGGGGCCGGTGAGATGGCTCAGTGGCATAAGCGCCTGCCTGGCAAGAGCGAGGTCCTGAGTTCGACTCCCAGAACCCACATACAAAAGAAAAGGGCCGATTATATCACTCAGCGGCACACGAGGTCCTGAGGTCGACCCCCAGTACCCACAAAAAAAAAAAAAAAGAATTTGTGGCAGCAACAGGAAAGCTAACTAATACATATATATATACGTATATAAGTATATATGTGTACATATATAGTACACTATATATATATATTTTTTTTTTTTTGTGTGGGTACCGGGGGGACGACCTCAGGACCTCGCGCGCCAACAGGCACCCGTGCCGCTGAGCGATATCACCGGCCCCTTTTTCGTATGTGGGATCCGGGAGTCGAACTCGGGCCTTCGCGCTTGCAAGGCAGGCGCTTAAGCCGCTGAGCCGTCTCACCGGCCCTACACTATATATTATACATAATAGGTAAATATGCCTGTAACTATAATACTATTAAAAATGTATTAATATATTATTATGTATTGGCAAATATTATAATAACTATTTATTAATATAATATAATATTTATTAATAATTATAAATGAGAAGTTCTCTGGTATATATATATATTTACCTATAGTTATAATACAACCAAATATGTATTAATATGACATAATTAAATATAGATATAAATACTTCTCTTAGTTACTTTCTTGTTGCTTAAACAAAATACTCAACACCCACAAGTTTAAGGAGGAAAGGTTTATTTTGGCTCACAGTTTGTAGAGGTTTCAGTCCACAGTTAGCTGGCTTCAAGGCAGGGTGGTATGTCAGAGGGGCATGGAGAAACAGTCCATGGCAGGACAGGCAGGAGGCAGCAAGTAGCAAGCAGCAAGCCTGCCTCCTTTTCCCCTTGTATTCCATCCAGGCTATAAGCCTAATGGTTGGTGCCACCCACACCCAGGGTGGGGCTTCCCATTTCCCACACCCAAATCAATGCCAAATCAATCAGTGGACTAAATCTAATTATCACACCCTTAATTCACATTCACACACCCTAGATCCAGCCACCTCTGAGAAGCCCCCCTTATGAGTGCATGAGGCTTTGGGGAAGACAGCTACATACAATACCATATAAATAATTTATCATTTTTTAGCGGGATTTCCTTAGAGTTCTAGAACTTCTAGTCTCCAAAGATACTACTTTGGCTTCCTGTGGATAAAGTTCATACCTAGGTGATTATCTGAGTATAAATGCAGGAGGAATTTCTATGTTCCTTGAAGTGTAAGGTCTGTCACGGTGGATATGATAGTAGATGAGATATATTTACTTGTGCCCATCTTTAGGGTACCATGGGCAGTCTGACCATCAGATCCTGTACCTCTGTGGGTGACAGGCCGGGGTTCCTGCTATAGCACCAGTTCCACACACACACACAGACAAGGGGTGACACAAGGGGTGACAGCTCCTGCAAGCTGGTGACACAAACATGCTCAGCTCCCAGGTGTATTTTGGACTCACAATGCGCTTGAAAAATATTTCATTCATTTTCCACTTAAAAATCAGAGTTCGTATAATTAGTAAAGCTTGTCATTGTGGTTGTGAGTGAAAATCATTTAATGTAATATATGAAATTTAGGGAAATTGGATTGAGTGTGTCTATTTAAATTATCCTTCTAGAAAACAATTTGGTTACAGATAGATAAATACAAATATATAGATACATAGATATATCACTTATACCAGGAATATTCATTGTAGCTGAGCATGGTGGCACACACCTATAATCCCAGCAACCTGGGAGGCTGAGGCGGGAGGATAGCAAGTCAGATCCCCATCTGGGCAGCTTAGCCACTTAGCACAAATGTGACTTAAAATAAAAATTAAAAAGGGCTGGGGACACAGCTCAGGGCGATGTCCCCGGATGTTTCAGTCTCGAGTAATACACACACACACACACACACACACAAGTGAAAGTGGACAAAGTTGCAGTTATGTAAGACAAATAAGTGTAGAGAGCTACTATACAGGTGGATGATTGTAGTTAGTTAATCACACTGTGCTATGCTCTCTATGCTAGAGAGTATATTTCAGGTGCTATCATCCCGCACAGGAAGTTAACTGTGGATGGAGCTAGATACAACTTGACTGCAGTCACCATTACACTACATGTGTACATCTAGCCTTATGTTGTACACCTTGAACGTACACAGCTCTTATGGGAAAAAAAGAGAAATGGAAAAAAATATTAGGTATATTTAAATATTTTTTATATAGTAATTGTATTTTCAACACTCCATCCATAGGAAATATTTCCAAATACAAAGAAATACTTATTTGCAGAGATATTTATTATATTCTCACTTATTTATGAAAATGAATATTGAAAAACCCTAAATGTTCAACAATTGCTAAGTAATTTATATTATTCCCATCTGTTGCAATATTATGTAGCCATTAAAGTTGTTTATAAAGAAGTGGTACTACCATAATGTAAAATCAAATATGTGTAAAAAATCATAATTAGGAAAAAGTAACTAGCAGAGTGAAAAACTGAAAGAAAATTGGCTCCAATGTTATTTTTGCTTGCATTTGGATAGTAAGATTATGGGTGTCATTTCTCCTCTTCCCATTTTGTTTACTTTCTACATTTTATAAGATAAGTTTTTAAAGAAACAATTGCTTTTGTTTAAAAAGAAGTACAAAAAAATGAAGGCATATGGACTAAAGGAGAAAATATGACGTAGTTGAAACAACATATACTTTTCTGTCTCTCCTTTTGACCCTTCCAAGGTCTCCACCCTACAGACAAACCTAGAGAAAAATGATCATGCATTATTGGTTGATTATCAGCCACTGAGGTAAAGCGTCCTCCACATCTAACTAAACACAGAGAGAGTTGGATGGGATTTACTGTTTTCCAGCCCCATGGCTCAGATCAGGGCCTTAATACCCAATAAGCAATGGACTAAGTAGACACTGACCAGATCCCATTCCATTTTTCCAAGAGTATCTTTTAGTTTCAGGCTCTACTGTTGCAACACAGGATCAAAATTTCTCTCTGCTTCTACACTACAGTTTTATTCATCGCAGAACTCAAAATGTTTAGTCTCTCAAGGACCCAGGACTCCAAGACTGCAAACTCACCTACTCCATTGGAGCATATCATAAAAATTACAAACTAGGACTTGAGGAGGCTGAAGACAAATTCTTAGGAAAGCTCAAAACATGCAGGAATTCAGCACCTTCAGAGTTGACTCCACCACTGGACCACAAGGTAACCTTAAGATCTTTCACTACAATGCTGACGTTTATTGCACACTCCCCTCTGCTCCCAAGTCAAAGGCATCCCTGGGACAGCTCACATTTCTGCAAATTGGTGTCTATTTGTAGCTATTTGGTTCAGGGACAATTTAGAGCCTACTTTGGCAGGCTGTTGTGATAACAATCTGCCCCGTGGTGCTCCTTATGGAAGAGACCTGTTTTGCCAGGAAGATGTAGGTGACTGAGTAAGAACACAATTAAGCTGTCAGCATTTCTGCTGGACCCTGCTGATTGTGGGCATCGTAAATCTCAGGGCTGCCTCTCATGTCGGCGTAGGTGTCTGTCCAGTCAAAGAGCCCTTATTCCTTCCTTCCTGTGTTTGTTGTCAGAAAATGTCAGCAAAGACAGGTTACCTAGGAAGGAGACCAGGCCTTGAGAGTCCTGTTGATGGTCTCTGGCTGGTTTGTTCACCCCCCATCCTTTGCAGACTCACTATAACCCAAGAGAGGCCTGGACTTAGCCAGTAACCAAAGCAGATCCCAGAAATCTCAGCACCACCAGAGTTGGCTTCATGAGGGGCCAGCCCTGCTGCAACTTGGGTCTTCACCTAGGACAGAGGATTCTATTTATTGATGGCCAAGATGACAAGTAGAAATGTGTCACGTATCTCCTTGGTAGAGGACAAGTGTCCCAGAGGTAGAGAAGATCCCACGAGATTTTCTGGACCAATTACGTTGTTCTATGTATGGCCCCAGCCTCTCCCACCAAGAGCCATTCCGGTTACAAACACGGAAATCTTCAGACTGTAAACAAAGGAAAGGGCCAATTTTTGCGCTTGATTTTGTCCTCCCTCACCAGTGCCCAAGCTGCCCAAAGACTGCTGCTGCTCAGCCTCTGGCCTGTCAGCCCTGCTGTATATAATGTGCTTTGGTAGGAAAAATGCATGAGCTTAGGCTCCACAGTGACCTAGGCACAAATTTGGTTCTGACCCTTTTACACAGCAAACTTGGGATCTCTGTGAGTATCAAGCACTACCTTTCTCCTCAAAATATGGTTCCAAATTATGTCTGAGGCAGATGTAGTGACTCACACCTGTAACCCCAACATCGTCAGAGGTTGAGGGAAGAGGACTGTGAGTTCAAGCCCAGCCTGGGCAACGCGATGACTGATCCAGACACTGTCTCTAAATAAATAAATAAATAAATAAATAAATAAATAGGCCTGGGATATGGCCCAGCATGAAGTTTCTGGGTTCAATCTCCAGCAAGTACCTAGTAGGGTCTAAGTAGATATTATTTCCTTCCTTGTATACCTAGTCATTTACAAGTCCATTCAGGTCTCGGGCAAAAGTCATTTCCTTGAGAGAGGCTTCCCTGCATCCACTTGAAAGCACTCGCCAACCTCCTCCCTAGTGAGAACATTTCAATTTTAATTCATCTCTTCACTCATTTATTTGATCATTTTCTTGTTTTCTGCTTTGCAGGTTCCTCTGAGTTCCATGAGGGCCAGGATCTGGTTCCCGTTAACTGCTGTCACCTGCCTAGATCAGCCCACGACACACCACAGGGACGCACCATCATTTGTGAAGTGTGGGCTCCAGCTCAGAAGACCCCACCAAGTGGACAGGGAGGCACTGATCTGCTGAGCTGGGGGACAGGGCTCCAGGAAAAGGCACAGGCTCACCATGGCCTTCCGGCTGAGCAAGAGGCTCAGAGCTTGGAGCCAGGGGCTTTGGGGCACAGAAGTAGCTTTGGGCCGCTTCTACAATCTCTCTGGCCTGCATGGGTGGCTGAACAGGGAAAGAACTTCCATCAGGCCAGGGGATGCTGAGCACCTCCCACTCCAGACCCACCAGTGACATCCTAGGGCTTCCCTGCATGAGACCAGCATGGCGGAAGAGCAGAAGGAATCCTTCCAGAAAGGGAAGGCTGAAGCAGGGTGAGCCAATTACACATATTCCCAGCTACAGAGACAAGGAACACATCTTGGACATGAACCACAGAACACCTTCTGTCCATCCAGGAGCCAGATCTGGCCTCCATGATCAACTTCTGCTTAACATTTCTTTTTTGGAAAACAAAAATATTCTATTTCTGGTCAGAATAGAGTGTTGTTGTTGTTGTTGATGATGTTGTTGTTGTTGTTCCTTAGAGGAAACTGAGACAAAGTAATGATTTAAAAGTTCATTGGTGGGCCAGTGAGATAGCTCAGCAGCATAAGCGCCTGCCCGGTAAGTGCAAGATCCTGAGTTCGACTCCCGGCACCCACATAAAAGAAAAAAAGGGCTGATGATATCGCTCAGCAGCACAAGCGCTTGCTGGCAAGCGCGAGGTCCTGAGGTCGACTACCGGTATCCACATTTAAAAAAAAAAAGTTCATTGGTAATCTAAATAAATATAAGAGAAAGCAACTTTTCCCTCATAAAATCAGAATGATTAAAATAAGTCTCCATACTAAGGTGAGCAATATAACTCATACATTACTGTTCTTACAAAAATTAGAAAGAAATTTAGAATCTTAGAAATATTTATATGGGGTCTGCCCCTTAGGATTTTATAAATTATGTTTTCTACCACTCTGAGGGACACCAGCCATCTTGCCAAGAACTGTAGGTACAGTTATTAGACAATTCTCCCGTAGCTGGAAGTAAGTGTGCCTGGAATATGCAGAAAGTTACTTTAGCAGCTATGGGCAGGGGTGTTTTCCACACATGAACATAGTAGTTCCATTTCCATGAAGTCTACCTCAAGTAAAACAATTCCCCAATGTGGGAAATGTTTTATTTACAAAGATGTTCATCACAACATTATTCAAACACTGCAAATAACATAAACGTCCAGTAGCAAGGAAATGATTAAATCAACTCTGAGTACACAGAAGTTGTATTTATGAACTGCTTATAATAACATGGGGAAAAGCTTCTGCTATGTTATCATTATAATTTTATACTTAGGGATACAAAATTGTGTATAACACATGATTAGTACTATGTAAAGCAAACAAAAAATTTTAAAAGCTATTCATAAAGAAATTGTAGGATGGTAATAAGCTGAAACACAGATTAGCAGTAGTTGTTTGGGGTGTAGAATTCCTGACGCTATTTTTACATTTTTAACTTACTATATTTTCCAAATGTTTTAATGAGTATGTATTCATTTATATTGAAGTGCATACCAATAACATTTTAGAGACAGAGAATGCTCATAGACATTAGAGGCAGAAATAAAACAGTTCAAAATTCTGTTGCTGAGGCAAAAAAGACATTGAAGTACCAGTATTCCAGCATTTTGCGAGATGTTTCAGTACCTTGGCCAAAGAAATTTCTTTCTACCACCTGCTCCAGGAACTCTATGGAGAACAGGAGCCTGGGGCATGGAAAGCCCCTAGAAGAAAGAAGCATCTCTGCCTCCAAATATTACAGTACACTGCATTATGACTGCCTTCAGAAATGCCTCACTATTTGTCCCCAGAAGCCCAAACATCTCAAAGAAAATTCCCTGACAAAGTAAAAAAGCCTCCTCCCAAGCAGCATGGGATGGTTGTGATAGGGATATTCCCAGATATCTCCACTTTATATCTATCAGAGATAGCGACCATAGATTTATCAACTTCTTTGAAATGCCCTCTATATCTACATTCACTACTCAAAACACAAAGTAAGATATTAGTTATTTGGGGCTGAAATGATCCATGTTGTTTTCCCAGCATCCTATGCGCAGGGAGTAGGATAACTGGGATGATTAATAGTTGAGAGAGTTCTCTTATAGACCAGCGCTGATACCTACACACTTCAGGCTCCACCTCGTCCCTTCCTGAATTGGCCCTTTCCCACCCAACAGGAAGATGGAGGCACAGCTTAAGTCCATACTGGGCACAGGGAGACACTGCCTAAATCCATGGGGCAGCATGTATGAACCAGGCAGGCTTACTTTTCCCATAATCTTGATTACATTTCTACAATCTGGCTTCCAACTTGCTTCAGACCTGTGTTGGGACCACAGGCCTGCCCTGGATCCTGCCCACTCAGTTAGTTTAAGGGTACTGGACTCAGTTCTGATGCCCCAACATGGTTTCTGAGGCTTGACTTCCAGTGGTACAGAGCATTTCAATGCACACCAGCCAGTGTCAGTCTTTGGGTTGCTACCAAAAGTCCACTACGGTCATGCCTCTCCCACCAGATGCCTTCCTTTAACAAATACTGCAGAGCATCTCCAAGATGTCAGTCACATGCCAGCATCTTCACATTCTATGGTGACTTTTCTCAGGAAAGCCAAAGCTCTCGCCCTCATAGAAGATACACCCTTATTGTGTAAGTTAACACATTAGCAAATAAATAAAGATTCGAATAAATGCTAGGAAGGAAATAATAAGCATGATGAAACATAGCAGAAGAAACTGCATCTGAACTGGAGGACAGGAGTGATCAGTCAAGTCAATTGCAGAGCCAGTCTAGAGCCTGCCCCAATGAGCTAGATTTTCCCACACCCTAGCAACTTAAGTTTAGACTTTACAGTCTGATTGCCCTTCCTAACCTTGGCTAAGCCTGCTCCTGGTTACCCAACTCCAGCGGATCCCCTCTGATTCCCCCACATGCCTGGCAGGTTAGTCTGTTAAAGCTATCTTTTGTGAAAAGATTATCAGGAAGTAACTAAAGGACTGAAGATAACCGGTAAGATGGGACATCTTATTCCCTGAAAAATGGTTCTCAAATTTTAGCAAGACTCACAGAAGAGACACATCGTCATTGTGTTCTTCCCCCAGACTTAGATTTCCATATTTCTAAATAAAGCTTAGGAATCTAAATTTTTAGTGTGTAACCTCTGGTGATTTTAAGTGGTTCTCGGGCCATATGTTGAGAAGCAGTGCTCGAGAAACAGGGAAACAAATGTTAATATGAAATATTTGACAAGGTATTAATATTGAAATGCTTTGAGGGATGCAGTATAGCATAATACTTAAACAAATGGGACTTGGAATTGAGAAACTCCAACTCAAATCTTCACTCTACTTACTTTGACCTCAAACTCATGTTTTCATCTGTAAAATAGAAGAAGTAAACATTATCTGTTGTCAAGATAAAATGTGACAATGTTTTACTGTGAGGATAAAATGAAATAATACTTAAAGGTATTTACCCAGCACTTGCCATATGTTAAGTCCTTAATAAATGGTATCTGATGATGACTCTGGTGGTGGTGGTGGTGGTGATGGTGAGGATGATGATTACAGTGATGATGGTGATGGTGACGATGATGATGGTGGTGGTGATGATGGTTATGATGCTGATGATGATATTTATGGTGATGGTGGTGGTGGTGATGATGGTAGTGATGGTTATGATGGTGATGATGGTAATGGTGGTGGTGGTAGTGATGGTGATGGTGGTGGTGAAGGTGATGATGATTATGGTGATGTTGATGGTAATGGTGGTGCTGGTGATGATGGTGGTGGTGGTGGTGGTGATGGTGATGATGGTGGTGGTGATGATAATGGTAGTGGTGATGGTGATGATGGTGATGATTGTGGTGTTGGTGGTGGTAGTGATGGTGATGAAGGTTATGGTGGTGGTTACGGTGAGGATGATGGTTATGATGATGGTGGTGATGGTGTTGATGTTGATGGTAATGGTGGTGGTGGTGATGTTGATGTTGGTGGTGGTGGTGATGGTGATGATGATTATGGTGATGTTGATGGTAATGGTGGTGCTGGTGATGTTGATGGTGATGGTGGTGGTAGTGATGGTGGTGGTGATGATGGTGGTAGTGGTGATGGTGATGATGGTTGACGGTGGTGGCGGTGATGATGATGGTGGTGATGATGATGGTGGTGGTGATGATGATGAAGGTTGTAGTGGTGGTGGTGGTTATGGTAAGGATGATGATGGTGATCATGATGGTGGTGATGGTGGTGATGTTGATGGTAATGGTGGTGGTGATGTTGGTGGTGGTGGTGGTGGTGATGGTAGTGATGGTTATGATGGTGATGATGGCAATGGTGGTGGTGGTAGTGATCGTGATGGTGATGATGATGATGGTGGTGATGGTTATGATGGTGATGATGATGACAGTGGTGGTAGTGATGGTGATGGTGGTGATAACAATGGTGATTATAGTGATTTCATACTGATGACAGCAATTGTATTAGTCACTTTCCCATAGCTGAGACAAAACACTGGCACCTGCAATTTAAACAAGAACAGGTTTATTTTGGCTCAAAGTTTGAGAGAGTTCAGTTCATGGCCAGCTGGCTCCAAGGCAGGAACACCATGGTGAAAGGGCATGGCAGAGAAAAAACTACTCACCATATGGCAGTCAGGAAGCAGAGTTGGAGAAAAAAGGAGCTGGGGAGAAGAGTACACCATTCTGTTATGTTCCCAGTGGTCCTTCCTCCAACCAGGCCCACCAATAGCATTCAGCTATGAACTCGTTAGTAAATTAATCCACTAGTGAGTATAGCCACCCTTGGGGTGCAATCACTTTCTAAACACCCTCTGAACATATGGGACTTTGTGGGGACATTTTAGGCCTAAACCATAATAGTGATGACTGTGGCAATGCAGGAGGAACACTAAAATCTACATTTGGCTTCAAAAAAGATTTGTTCATGCTGAATATTTTATATCTTTCCCAGAGGGAGGCACAGTGCTTCTAAAGTTTCTAAACTGGGAAGAAAGAAAACCTCTATAAAGGAAATAAAAGAGAACAGAAAACAAAGACTCGGGTACTAAATCTGGAGCCCGAATGGCCACAAATGTTGCAGAAGATAAATGAGTCAAGGCTGACTAGAGTGGTACAAGGGTCATCTATTGTTCTGTTCACATTCTCTCTCCTTTCCTTTGGTATAAGAGCCTTGGTTTCCCTTTGAGTCTCTCCCTGTACCACACTCTGACCATACTTGTTTTGAAGGGACTGTGCAATTGCCCTAATCAAAGTGTTAGTCCTCAAGTCAGGCCTGATGACCTAAGTCAAAGGTCTGGCTCATTGAGGTAACCTGACCAGGAGTCTTCTAGAGCAGGCTTCACAACTCTTCCTGGAGTTTTTAGGAAAGAGAATTTCTGCTGCTCGTGGATGGGGCTGATTAGGTACAGACCTAAAGATGCTGTGGGGAGAAGCGACTTTGCCACAGTGCAAAAGATGCCTTCATAAAAAATCCAGAGGTAACCCAACAAAATATGTGTAAAAACTCAGATAACACAATAGAGAGAAGGAAATCTCAGTGTCCTCATGGTATTTTTGAGTGTCTGATGTTTTACTAATGCTATTTTGATATGCTGAATCTATTTCTGCCTGAGTCATTTCTAATCCTTGACTTTTCACTTCCAGAAACTACTAAATCCCACACTCAATTTGTGTTTAGCCTAAACTGATTTACATAGGTCTACTTTACTTACAAATAAAATATTGTTGCCTAATATGAAAATAATAAGGTAAAGGAGAATAAAGACAGCTGAGAAGAGATTGCATACTTATTAAGAGTTTGCACATTACAGAGTTTATGTATTTATATATGTGCATGTTGTGTCTGCATATGAATGTATATGCGTGAATGAGAAGTTGAACTAAAAATATGTAAATTATCAGTTCAGCTTTTTGGCAAAATGGAAATAGTAACTATTATCTACATGTACAGATTTAGGAAGTGACACGCAGAGAAGAGAAGGGTTTAGCTAGTGATTGTAGTTGATAGAATTCAAACCGAGTTTATTGGGCTTCAGCACTTAGACTTTGACACGAACTCAAATAATTACATCCTCCTGGCCTCGGAAGTACTGCTCAATGGGCTGGAGTGAGGAATCTGTGTCAGTGACAGGGATGGGGCGAATGGGCAGGTTTGGCTAGGGTACCAGTGCCGAAGGGGATAACATAAGTGGCTCATACAGCGTTAGGGACAGAACAGTGAATTTGCACTTCTTTAGAGAGAAGCCTTGCTCAGCAAGAAATGGAGCTGGATGTCCAGCTGGTGTCCGTTCATACTTTTCTTCCATGCACAGAGGAAGAACTCAAAGAATTCACCAGGTCTCTCTCTCAGCATATTCCAGAAAGGAAGGGAAGGCTACATCCTGAACAGGCATAAAATTGATGTATTCATTCATTCAACAAAACTTACTGAAAGTTTATATACAACAATAATGTACTAAACATTTCAAAATGCTAGAAGAGGGCTGGAGAGATAGTTCAGCGGCATAAGCGCCTGCCCGGCAAGTGCGAGGTCCTCAGTTCGACTCCCGGAACCCACATAAAGGAAAAAAGGGCCGGTGATATCGCTCAGCAGCACAAGCACTTGCTGGCAAGCACGATGTCCTGAGGTTGACTCCCGGTACCCACATTAAAAAAAAAAAAAAAAAGCTAGAAGAAAAGACTGTGAAGGTTTTGACCATAGTGATAAATGTTGGAGGAGATAGTTAAGTTTAACCTGATTTCAACATTACACAATATACATGTATCAAAGCATCACAAGATACCAAATTAACATGTGTAATTTTTATGTTTTATATATCAGTTTAAATTTTTTTAAACTTACTGAAAATCTCCTAAATCAAGGTATTACTTATTCTAATAGAATTTAAAATGATTTTAAGGGATTGAAGCTGAAAAGGGCAATTAGGTAGAAGTTTCCACTTGGGTTTGAACAGGACTGAAGACTCAGAGAGGGATATTAAAACTTCTCTACCGCCCGCATGCCTGGAGACACAAAGGACGAGACAGGGTCAGAGGTCTCCTCTTGCTTCAAGAGCAAGTCTGGAGGGGAGAGTGAAACTAATAAAGACGCGCTTTGATTGCGCAGGGAGCCAGAGGTAGCAGATAAATGAGGAATTCACATAGGGCCACCGTAGGAAGTATCTCAGCTCTTTGGTTGCACCTATCCTCAGCATCATTTTCTCCTTCAGCCCCTCCCCTTGCCCACCTTAACACTGACTGTGTCACACGACACAAGAAAATTCTCTTAAAAACTCTCATCATAAAGAGAGAGGAGCCAGTAGGGCATGGTGGTGCCAGCCTGTAATCCCAGCGTTCTGGGAAGCCAAGGTGGGAGTATCGTAAATTCGAGCCCAGCTCCTGGACAATTTAGCAATTCAGTGAGACCCTGTCTCAAAATAAAAAATGAGGGGCTGGTGAGATGGCTCAGCGGCATAAGCGCCTGCCTGGCAAGCGTGAGGGCCTGAGTTCGACTCCAGAACCCACATACGAAAAAGGGGCCGGTGATATCGCTCAGCGGCATGGGCACCTGCTGGCGCGTGAGGCCCTGAGGTCGACCCCCAGTACCCACAAAAAAAAAATAAAAATAAAAATGAAAAAAAAAATGAAAAAGAGCTGGAGATGTAGTGCAGTGTGAAGGGCCTAGGCTCAATATCCTGTACCATGGCTGGGCATGGTAGCACATACCCATAATCCCAGTACTCAGGAAGCTGAGGCAGGAGGATTGCTGTGAGTTCAAGGTCAGCCTGGGCTACAAAGTGAGTTCAGATCAGCCTGAAGAGCACAGCAAAATACTGTCTCCAAAAGACAAAAACAAAGAAAAAAGAAAAAAAGGATATTCAGTACCACAAAGAAAGAGAGAGAGAGAGAGATGCGCCAACAGTGTGTCGATTGTGCTGCAGTCACAGAGATGAGCTCTTTTTCCCAGCATCTCACCTAAATTCTGCTGTACAGGTTAAGCTGCAGCTCTTCTCAACCCCAGGCTCCCAGATTGACCGAAACAATGACTGGGCCTGACCAGAACCACCACTGACCCCACCCTGGCTCCTGTGTGCGATATTGCTGAAGATAGGAGTACGACACGTGCACACGAACCCCTGGCCAAGGCAGCCTGTGAGTTCCAGACATGAGGCACAGGGCTTGCAAGAGCAGCGCGACCACCTCTCTGAGTGAACCAACTGGGGTTCCTGCCCAAGCCACACTGTCACTTGTCGGGGAGGAGGCCTTGTGCTCTCTTCTAAGCCAAGGTGGGAGGCACCTGGGAGCATCACACAGCTGCTGCAGAGCCCCAGCTCTGCCTGGCTGAAACAGCAAGCTAGTAACTGCTTCAGTCTGGGGAGAATGGGAATCTGATATGCACCATTCCAAGACTTGGTCAATGGCCAATTACAGCCAAACATAAAGCACAGAGGGTTGGGGAGGTGTTACAGTTTCCATCTAGATGTCCCCTAAGGACCTCCACCAGCTGGTACTTTTGGAAGGTGACTGGATTATGGGGCTTGTAGCTGACTTCCTGTTAGGAGGCAGGGTCCGGGTAGAAGAGGCAGTCACTGGGGGCATGGCCCGGGAGGGTTTGTCTCCTGCTCTGCCTTCACTTTCTCTGCTTCCTGGCTACCAGGAGGTGAACAGCTCCACCTCACCCCTGTGCCAGGCTGTTCTGCCCTGGAGCTGGCTGACTGTGGACTGGAACCTCTACAGACTGTGAGCCAAAATAAGCCTGTCCTCCTGTAAGTTGTGCTTGTACAGTATTGTGTCTCAGGGAGAACAGTGCCTAAGGTAGGAGACCACTTTATTTGCACTTCAATGTCACATCAAGCCCAGGTCAGGGTGTTTGAGAGCCACAGAGGAGGGATTGCACAAGTGATGATAGGCCCGCTGCTTGAGCCTTCTCTGCATGGCACCAACTAAGGTGAGGCTGACCGCTTGAATTTAACTAGTGGACATTATGAGGACAATGTGTGCGTGCACAGACTTTTACAACATTAGCTCTCCGTTCAAGGTATTGCTTTGTCCCCTTGGACAGCCATTTGCTCCTCTGTCATTTGAGAATAATGACAGAATTGGAGCTATGCCTTTCCAAGATAGGGAGAAGGAACAGTGTATAGAGAGAGCTAAGGTGTGTGTTAATTACCTTTTCTGCACCAAAACTTTGCCAGATGCTTTATATTAATTACTATATATCACCCTCCCAAAGATGCCCGTGAGAGATGATTAATTATTTCCATTTGTAGATGAGAAAACTGTGGCTGAAAGACCTAACTCTTCTTGCTCGGGATCACAGAGCTAATGAGAATATTCAACCCCAAATCCAGGTCTCCTGGATTTCTAACTGACTACACTAAAGAGGCATTTTACCCACATATGTGCCCAGACACACACGCGCACACACACAGGGACACACGAGGGCACCTACACGAAGGCCACACCAGAAGCACAAGTCTGTAGAGTTTGTGCATTCACACCTTTCCAGGGCACAGTCTCTCCAGACTGGCTCAGGTTTTTCTTTTCTTAATTTTATTTCTTTTTATTGTAGTTGATTAGTTAATGTGTGCAGTATGCGATGTTCACATTCATTATGGGAAGTTGTTACATGTCTGTACACATCTTCATTCCTTTTCCGTCCCCTTTCCTCCCCTCCTTCCCCCTCCACCCACCTGAACCCCCTTCCTTTTTATTGTTATTGTTTTCATGTTTGCAGCACACAGTGTTTGCCTTCCTTATGTGGAATTGGTGCAGGTACATAACACATCCCAGTTCCTTTTTTTCATCCCCTACTCCTCCCCTCCTTACACTTCCACTATCCCTCCATCTCTTGATTGCCTTCCCCTTTGACAAATCTCCCTACTTCCTATTATCTATTATCTACCATTTACTGTGCTTTTCATTTTTATTCTGGGTTTCTCATATAAAAGAAACCATGTGATATTTTAAGCTTAACATTATGGTCTCAAGGTGCACCCATTTTCCTACAAATGACTCAAGTTTATCCTTCTTTATGGCAGAGTAGCTCTCCCTTGCATGTAAATACCACATTTCCATTATCCATTCACTGCTAATGGACCTACAAGCCACTTCCAAGACTTAGCTATCATGAATTGCACTGCTATAAACATGAGTGTGCATATATCACTGTAATACTATGTCTTTAACTTTTGGGAAGATACCTAGAAGAGGAATAGCTGGATCAAATGGAATTTCTACTTTCAGTGTTTTGAGGACTCTCCACACTGGTTTCCACAGTGGCTGGCTCAGATTTTTCATTCCTCAAGTTATTCATGTGAATAAGAGGTTCTACTTAGTTTAGCCAATACCAGAAAAACGAGTAAAAATTGGGCAAAACAGCCACTGCATCTGCACAGGCCTGGACTCTGCTGTCTGAGGGAGGAACCAGCCCAGGGGCTCCCCGGTGCCCTTCCCATGCCTACCTGCACAGGGCGGCAGCCACTCGGGACTTCCCCAGGGCTGGGGTTTCCCTTCACCAGTGCCCTGTTCCTCAAGTCTGTCCTCGGTGCACTTATGCTTGACCTTCTGAGTGTGGTCACTGAGCCAAGGTGAGAAAGCTGAGGCTGAACACAAGAAGAACATTTAAACTTTCAGACACGTCAGCCCTCCACTCCCGGCACTCAGGGAACTCAATATGTGTTTATTGACTGACTGACTAACCTATAAGGAGGATGAGAAGCTCTGGTAGCAAAGACATTTCTGTGGTGGGAGATGTTTCATATTCCTCAAGCCTGCTACCACTCAGAAGAAAGCAATTGCAGCCACTTTAGCCTCAGACACATCTGTTTCCCTAAAGATGAGGGAGAAGCAGCGGGTTGGCTTTCCCACTTTCCCGTTGGCATGGGTGTCCTTAACTGGATCCACCTGGTGAATTTCATCCACCCACACGGCACTGCTACCCAGAAGTGGGCCACAGACACTTGTCTGCTCACCACAGCCACTCCTCTCCCCTCATCATCAGACTGATGACACTCTCTCTCGAACCATCTCCTGCTCCTTCCACCTGGCTAAGCATCAAATCTCCTTGTGGCTTCATGGATATGGCTTCCCGTTCACATCTGACCCTGGTTTGACATCATGTGTAGCATCTGTTGAGAATCTCCTAATCCAGACCTAACCCCTCAAAATCTCTTTCCTTGTTCCCAAATAGAGTCCCGTTTCTCCAAACGTGTTGCCGGACAAGGGATGAGTTTACCCCCTGCCTGGGTACACACACACACACACACACAGTGATAAGCGGGAGAAAGCAAGAGTTTTCCCTGCAACCCTACCGCAAAGTGGATGCACACATTCCCATTCCTTGGCAGCTGCTCTGTTGTGCTGCCTCCTATTTAAATGTCAGTATGATTTGCCCTTATAAAAATACAGCTCCCTCCCCTTCCTCCACCAGGGACTGCATCTGTAACCAAGGTAACAAGATCCAGGTGCAGTGGTACAACCACGTTTCCATAGGATGCAGAGCACAGAGGGAGAACAGGGAAGGAGAGGTGCTGAGATGCTCCCAAGAGCCTGGGGTCTGTCTGGGTTCACATCGAGCCTCAGTCCTGCCGAGGAAGGGCTAGGAACATTCACGTCTGTATGGAGTAAAGTTCCCTGGAACAGTAGGAACATTCTTCTACCTAGTGTAAAAGCTCCTGTTCCATCTGGTTAGTTTAGCTGACAGAAACGGTGGTTATAGGAACAAAACCATTAAAGCCATTGGTTGACTTACTCAAAGCCAGATGTCTCTCTGGGAAATGACCTCTATATGCTTGAGTTTGCTTTTACAATTGAGTGCAGTAAAACTTTCTCCCTCTGTCTCTCTCTCTCTCTTTCTCTTTCTCTCTTTCTGTCTCTCTCTGTTCTCTCTCTCTCTCTCTCTCTCTCTCTCTCTCTCCCAGATAGGAAGGGAAAGAGGGAGAAGACACTGAGAAACTTCCATTCTTTGGTCCCCAGACACAGGGTGCTGGTGTTTTACAAACCACATATCTAGTAAGTGTGTCAGCCATGCCCTGGTGTGCTCGTGCTAGTATCTGCGTCTTTACATAGGTTTATGTCCTTGCTTGGCCGTGTATGCATGAATGTGTTTAACCACTTGCCCAAGTTGCAGTGACTGTTGGAGATAAGCTCACTCAAAGTTTATGGCTCCAAGGGCTCCCGTTCATTATACCATGTTGGCCCAACACCAGAATTTCAAGGACTGGGCAGAGATGATAAATAAGCAATAAATTTCAGTGCAATTTGACTGGCATTCAAGACACAAGCTGAGAAGAATAACCAAGAAATTACCTGTGCTGAGACCTACTCTGAGCTGCACCAGGCACTCTCTGTGGATCCAGGGCCAGCCTACCTCTGGCCCTATAGGGCTCCTTGACTTAAGTATCGGTGTCTTCTTCCTCCAAGTACAAAGGAAGCTCACTGACTACTGGGAGTCCTGGGTGACTTCCGGAGGGCGGCACACCTTCTTGGGGACAGAGCATGAATGAAAGCAGAGAGCATTAGGAAGAACCCTCCAGCCTCAGCCTACGTGCCCAGAGAGACTCTTCAGCTTTGAATAGTGGGACCTCCTGCTCTCCACTTTGGTACCTGCTCTCTTTACCTCTGACACAGTATTACCCATTCACTGATCGCCCCCTCTTAATTTTTTTACTTTCAACTTCACCTCAGCTACACTGACCACTCTGACCTCCACCACTTCAGTTTCTAACTCTGTTACTGACCTATAATTGAGTCTCCGCTCTGCAGGAACTGAGACCTAATCATTCTCACTTTTGGACGATTCCGCCTAGATCAGCTCAGTCCTGTCTAGGGCTCAGCCCCTCGCACCTGCTGTGGCCTGCTGCATCCGATTCATCATGACACTTCAATCACAGGATGTTAACTGTGGCTCTTCTTTTGATTCAGCAGTTTAGCGATGTCTCTTAGTTGGAGAGTAATGAAGTAGAGAGAGATCCTCCCCAGCTAAAATTAAGAAGGGGCCAACGAAGGAACTCCCTTAGGATTTGAAGTCTGTACACTTTTTAAAAATTACATATTCTCTTTTGAGATAATTATCACTTCTCACAGTTGTAAGAAATAATGTATATCAACAATAATGGTTGGAAACATTAATAGCTTCACTTCTTACAATGAATGGAATAAGTAGACAGAAAATAAAAGACTTGATCAACACTATAGGCCAGTAGTGATAAACCTATGGCCTGTGTGTTGTTTTCCTTTTAAGACAAAATATGCTAATGTATGAATTATTTTTTCTAAACTAAAACCTCAGTATTCAGGTTTAATTGCAGTGTTGGCACTTTGCAATAAATAAATGGGTTTGAGGTTGCAGTTTGGGCACTTGTCTTGAAAATGTTCGCCATCACTGCTATAGACAAATTAAACCTCACAGATGTCTATAAAGACCTCCACACAATCAGAGCAGGATACACAGTCTTCTCAAGTTCGTGTGGAATAGTCTGAATAGATGCTATGGTTTGTATCTACATGTCTCCCCAACGCTTCATGGGCTCAAAAGTGGAGCTTTTGGGGGGGGGTGACTGGATCATGGTTGTATGATACTCATCACTGGATTGGTCCATTTATGGTTTTACAGCTGGGTGTGCCGTTGGGGGGTGAAGTGTGGTGGGAGGAGGAAGGTCACTGGGCATGGCCTAGAAGGGTCTATCTCGCTCCTCCTCCTTGATATACCTCTGCTTCCTGCCCGTCATTGCATGAGCTGTTTCTCCTCTGCTGTCCCCCTCTGCCATGCTGCCCCGCCTTGGAACCAGCTGACTATGGACTGAAATGTCTACAGACTGTGAGTTGAGATAAACCTTTCCTCCTTTAACTTGTGTTGAGTATTTTGTCCCAGCAATGAGCAAGTAACTAAGACAATAGGCTACATCAGTGATGGCAAACCTTTTATAGACTGAGTGCCCAAACTGCGACTCCAAACCCACTTATTTATTGCCAAGTGCCAACACTGCAATTAAACCTGAATACTGAGGTTTTAGTTTAGTAAAAAACAACTGTTATCCAATGCTCAGCGGCTTGGATAATTTGGTTCACATGCCAACACAGAGGGCTCTGCATACCTGCTGTGGCACATGTGCCATGGGTTCCCCACCACTGGCCTATATGGTAGGTGATAAAAAGAAGTCTGGATAAATTTAAAAGAATTGAAATAAAAAATTTTTTCTATAAACACAGTGGAATGAACTTAGAAATCAATACATGAAGAAATTTGAGGATTCATAATATATGGAAATTACATAAAGCACTCTTAAATAACCAATAAACTGAAAGAGAAGTCAAAAGGTAAATTAGAAAATGCTTTGAGATAAATGAAAATAAAAATATGCCATACCAAAACTTGTGGGATTCAGCAAAACCATTGCCCAGAGGAAATTTTATAACCATAAATGTATTTATTTTAAAATAAGAAAAATCTCAAATGAATAAACTAAAGTTTTACCTCAGGAAACTAGAAAAGCTAATTAAACCTAAATTAAGTAGAAGAAACAAAAAATAAAGATTATAGCAGAAGTAAATAAAATGGAATAGAAAACCTTAGAGAAAACCAATGATACCAAAAATCGACTCCTTGAAAAAACTGCAAAATTTATAAACTTTAAGCTAGAATAAATGAGTATGAGAGAGAGACACAGCTAAAGAAATGGAAGAGAGCATATTACTATCAACCTTATAGAAATAAAAAGGATTATAAGGTAATATTATGAAAAAATATGTACTAATAAATTAGATAACCTAGTGAAGTGAATAAATTCTCAAGAAAAACTTACTACTAAAATTGATTCAAGAAGAAATAAAAAATCTGAATATACCTATAACTAGTAAAGATCCTGAATTGGTAATAAAAAAAAAAAAGGTCCCATAAAGAAAAGTGCAAGATCGGATGGTTTTATTGGTGAATCTTCCCAAAAATTGAAAGGATAACAAAGACCAATCCTTCACAAACTCTTCCAGAAAATAAATGAAGGGCCGGTGAGATGGCTCAGTGGCATAAGCGCCTGCCTGGCAAGCGTGAGGTCCTGAGTTCAACTCCCAGAACCCACATACGAAAAAAGGGCCGGTGATATTGCTCAGAGGCATGGGTGCCTGCTGGCGTGCGAGGTCCTGAGGTCAACCCCCGGTACCCACAAAAAAAAAGAAAATAAATGAAAAGAAAAGCTTTACATCTTATCATAAGAGATGAGAACTACCTTGATGCCAAAACCAGGCAAATATATTACAAGCTAAAAAATTATCAATGGATGTATTTTGTGAATATAGATGCAAAAATCCTTAAGACAACATTACTAAATTGAATACAGAAGGACAGTTAAAGGGTTATACATAGGAATGATCCGCAATTTGCAGTGTTGGTTAACATACAAATCCAGTCTTTTTAATAAGAAATCATATTCATAGATATGAACAAAATAAAACCTACAGATCATCTCTATAGGCATGCAAAAGATATTTGAGAAAACTGAATACTCTTCCATGATAAAAAGAATACACTCAACAAGCTAGAAATAGAAGGAAACTTCAATTTAATAAAGGTCATATATGAAAAATTCAAAGTTAACATCCTACATAAACGTAAGAGACTGAAAGTTCTGTCGTTAAGATAAGAAAAAAGGAAATATTTTGCTCTCATTATTTCTTTCAACATTGTATTAGAGGTTTGAGATGGGAGGAAGCTATTTTGGAAAAGAAGTAAAATTATCTCTATCCTTGCATGGCATGGGTACAATCTTTTTTTTTTTTTTTTGTGGGTACCTGGGGTCGACCTCAGGACCTCGCGCACCAGCAGGTGCCCGTGCCACTGAGTGATATCACCGGCCCCTTTTTTGGTATGTGGGTTCCAGGAGTCGAACTCGGGCCCTCGTGCTTGCCAGGCAGGCGCTTATGCCACTGAGCTATCTCACCAGCCTGGGTACAATCTTACATATAGGAAATCTTAAGCAATCTGAAAAAAATAGACTTAATAAACATGTTCAACAAAATTGCAGAACAAAAGTTAAATATACAAAAGTCAACTGTTTCTAGAAATTAATAACCAAAAAATGAAATTAAGCAAACAATTCCATCTACAATGGTACGAAAAAGACTAAAATACTTAGAGATAAATTTGTCAAAAGAAGGGCAAAACTTACAATAAAATTCCTATCAAAATGCTAGCTCCCTTTTTCAGAAGTTGACACATACATCCTAAAATTCATATGGACATAAAGGGACCCAGAATAGCAAAATAATCTTGAAAAGAAAAAGTTGGAAGACTCACATTTCCTGATATCAAAATTTAATCCAAATCAACAGTAATAAGTATTATTTGACACTAAAAGAGAAAAGATATCTGAATCAGTGAAATAAAACTGAGAGCCCATAATAATTCCATAGATTTACGGTTAACTTGTTTTCATCAACTGTGCCATGACCATTAAATAGGGAAGTAATTCAGTGGTCTTCCCAAAAATATAATGCTTACACAAGTGGATTGCCACATGCGAAACAATGTCTTTTGCTATTCGTTCATTAAAAATGAATCAAAGATCTAAAGGTAAGAGTTAAAACTATACCCAAGAAAACAGAGAGGTACACATGTATGGCCTCTGAACAGTGTATGGTTTCTTAGAGAAGACACCAAAAGCAAAATCAACCAAAGAAAAAAATAGTCGGATTTCACCAAAATAAATAACTTCTGGGCATCAAAGAACACTATCAAGAAAGTGAAAAAACAATTCAGAGTATTAAAGAGATCGTTTACAAATCTATCTGATAAATGTCTAACATCCAGAACATATAAAAAGCACAACTCAATGATAAAAAAGACAACCCAATTAAAAATGGGTGAAGTGCCGGTGATATAGCTCAGCGGCATAAGCGCCTGCCTGGCAAGCATGAGGTCCTGAGTTCGACTCCCGGTACCCACATAAAGGAAAAAAAAAATGGGCAAAAAAATTGAACAAACACCTCTCCAAAAAAAGATACACAAGGGCCGGTGAGATGGCTCAGTGGCGTAAGTGCCTGCCTTGCAAGCGCGAGGGCCCGAGTTCGACTCCCGGATCCCACATACGAAAAAGGGGCCGGTGATATCGCTCAGCGGCACGGGTGCCTGTTGGCGCGTGAGGTCCTGATGTCGACCCCCCGGTACCCACAAAAAAAAAAAAAAAAGATACACAAGTGTGCAATGAGCCCATGAAACCACACTCAACAGCACAGGAAAATGTGAAGAACCACAGTGAGTTACTACTTCACCTCGCCGGGATGGGCGGAATCAAAATGAAAGGCATCAGGAAGGGCTGGGGAGGGCATGGGGGAAGTGCATCTCATCCGTGGCTGCACCAACAAAAAGCAATGCAGTTTCTTTAGCAAACAGTTTTGCAGTTCCTCAAAAAGTTAAACAGAGAGTAACCTTACAATCCAGCAATTGGACCTCTAGGTATATATCCCGCTCCCAAATAAAAACTTATGTCCACACAAAAACTTATATTTGATGCTCACAGCAGCATTATTCATCATAGCCAAAAGGTGGAAACAAACATCCATCGACTCACATATGGATAAATACATGTTGTTTATCCCTGCCATGCCATGTTACTCATCCAGACAGTACTAGTACATCCTACAAGGATGAATCTTGAAAACATTACGCTCAATCAAAGAAGGAGTGGGCAGTGGGGAGTAACTGCTAATAAGCACAAGGTGTCTTTTGGAAGGATGAAAACATTCTAGAATTAGGTAGTGGTGATGGTTGCACAACCTTATGAATATGCGAAAAAGCACTGCATCGTACTCATTAAAGGGTGAAGGTTGTAGTAAGTGACACTAATCTCAATAACAAAAAATAACCTCAATCTAATCACAAGGAGATGTCAGAGAAACACAGACTGAGAAAAGTTTGTTTTAAAAGCAGACAAAGTAGTCTTCAAAAATGCCAATGTCATAAAATTATGCAAGAATGTTTAGATTAAAGGATAATAAAGAAGCACAACACCTACAGGTATTGTCTGATCTCTACTGGTACCTGCACTGGAGGGAAAACACTGAAGTACATTAGTAGGTCAATAGCTAGGTTGGAATAGGGGTGAGGGATTAAATCAAATAATAGTATCACTGCAGTATGCTGCAGTTGACGTCCATGTCATAGTTTTATAAGAAAGCACTCACTTTCTTGGGAAATACACAATGAAGTAGAGAGAGGTCTTTATCTAACCGCCCATGGAATGGGCACTTGCAAATGACAAGGTGGGTGAAAAGTTAACAATACGTGAATCTGGAAAGATTCTAATAATCCTTCTGTAAGATTGAAATTACGTATTTCAAAGTAAAAAGTTAAAAACCCTCATACTCCTCCCCCTTTGACCCTTTCCTTTTTCTAATAATAGTGTACCTCTAAGGGCAGAAACCGTGGGACATGAATATGATCAAAATGTTTTATATACACTGAATCCTCCCCAAAACATGAAAGTAGATGAGAGCGTGGCACAGGAAGGGTGTTGGGGGGGGAATGATTAAAGTATGCTATGTGCATGTACAAATCTGCCAAAATGAAACCTATCAACTTGAATAATGAAATATGCACTAATAAAATGATTTTAGAAAAGGTGAAAAAATAAGAATGAATACAGGGAGATCTGAGGCACTACTTCTGAGAGGACCAAAGGATACCTTGGGGCAAGTGGATGGTGTGGGAGGGGCAGGATGGGGAGACTCTCAAGTTTTTTGAAAGAATCCTGAGCCCAGGCTGAGCTGACAGGATGCAAGCACCCCACAACATGTTCTGCCTCCTGGGACTGACAGAAGTCACAGAGGGTGCAAGGTGTGTATGTCAGAGGTCAAAACATGTTTCCAGACATTTCTGCATCCAGGCTGTAGAATGTGATCGAAGTGAAATTAAGCTGATTGATCTTTGTTTAAATTCATGACCAACAACCTCTTGGAGGTATTACAGCTGCTGTGATCCTGCAATCACACTCGCCCCATCCTTTCCCTTCTCCCTTCCCTTCCTGTTTTCTCCTTCACTTCAAACCTCCACCACCTTGTTAACTCCTAGACAATCCTTTATACCGAGTATTAAGTGTTAGCTCTATGGCGACAAATTCTAAATTCAGATCTCCAGCCTACATCTTTGAACTCCATTTCTCAGACTGAAGAGTCTGACCAAAGTCAAATTCCTGTTTCCACCTTCCCTGATTCTTCAGTCTTTCCCATTCTAGTCAGCAACATCCATCCATCCAGTTGCTGGCGGATCATCCGGGGTCCTGCTTTTCTTTGCAGTACTAACCACTAAGAAACACTGCTGAGTTTACCTTCAAAACTCCGGAAGATGATGATTCCTTATCTTCCTCCCACCTCCTCCTCTCAGCCACCACAACCTGCACCTCGATTGCTACAATAACCCCTGAATTTATCTCCCTACTTCCGACCTTGATGTCTGCAATCTGTTCACCCTACAAGACCGCCCGTTCTCACCCTGCCGCCCTCCTTCCCTGCCTGTGTCCTCTGCTGTCCACTTCAGTCTTCCAACCACACTGGGCTCCTCTCTTAGACTCAGTCCTCCCCCATTTCCCCATGGCTCACTCTCTTGCTGGCCCTTGGTCTCTCCTCAAATGTGACTTCACCAGCACATCCTCTCTGACCATCCTGTGTAAAACTTTGAATCCCCTTCCCAGCCATCCCTATTCCCCTTTCTGCTTTATTCCCCTCCAGAGCCCCCATCATTTTCAGATATGTTGGCTTTAATATAATTTGCCTCATCTTGCTTAAACTCAAGTTCAAAGAAGGCATGGATATTATCACCCAGACCAGTATCTGAAACAAATTAAAAGCACAATGAATGTTTGTGGAGTGAGTGAATGATTCCCTCCTCCAGGCCCAAATCCAGGAGGATGCAGAGGCAGTCAGAATCCACAGAAGGATACGGGGCAATACTAATGAAGAGGAAAGGAACAGACAGGGTCCCCACCCCAGTGCTGACCAGTAAAGACAATCAGCTCTGAGCAGGGGCAAGAGAAGCTTGAAAATGCATCTGAAAGGAGGTCACAATTTAAATTGATCTCAGCTTTTTCATACCTTCAGGCAGACTATTCCAATACCTGAAATGCACCTGAAAAGCTACAGCGCCAGCCCTAGACGGGCTCCTGTGGGGTGGAAGGGAGAGCAGGCAGATGGGATTGGAGGCTTGGTTCTGCCCATTTAGTTAGTACACCCTTAAGTGAGCTGCCCTTCCTCACTGCTGACATGGAGACTATGAGTAGGCTAGAGGCCAGAGGGCCCGAGCAGGCTTCACTTCTCTGCGACACAGACATGTCAACTGAGTCTGTGGAACCAGGTGACATCCATGGCAAAGCCAGGGTTTGTCAACCAAGCTCTGGGTCTTTGGAGCCTCCATGAAAAGCAGGCAGATCCCTGGGCTCTGATCAAAGCCTGATGGGCTTGAAATGCACTCAAGAGGGGCAGCTTTCTTCTGCTGGCCCACTGAGCATAGCACACACGAACATGTGCGGAGAAGGGATGGCGCGAGGAAGGGCATGGCCATGGGACCTGCAGGGTGCAGGACACTCAAGCGGTATTGCACAACCACAGAGGGAGAGCAGAGTTAGGAGGTGCAGTGACCAGAGCAAGGGGGCTCGAGCTAAATGACACCTCTTGGGCTCTGCCTTCTTCCTTTTTTATTTTTTCTTTTGTACCAGAAATCAAACTCAGGGCCTTGTACTTGCCAGGCAGGCGCTCGTGCCACTGAGCTACATCCCTGGCCCAGGCTCTGCCTTCTTAATCCAGCATCCGCAGTACACATCCCCCCAGCTCCAAGGAGCTCATGTTGCAAAAAGAGGCTGCACAAATCCCCCCAAACCCTCCTCCCAGCTGCCTCAATCAGTTGCCATGTATCACGTAGGGAGGGGAACAGTCAAGCTGGTCCCTGTATAACTCTGCCTCCAACCTGTGTGTTCCATAATGTCCGCCAGAAAATAAATTTTTTTCTGAGTACTGTGTTTTGAAAAAGCTCCTGGAGGCAAGGCCAAACTCCACATACACATATCAGAGAACACCCCCCAGAACGTATGTTGTCTAAAGGGAGCAGCACACTCTTGTGTGGTGTAGGGTGCTTATATTCACTATAGTTGACAAGATGCCAGGCCATACTCTGAGCCTTATCTTTACTAAAGTATTATACTCTCAAATATTTGTGGGAAGGAACAGAGTGGTTAAGCATCTTACCTAAAGTTAAACAGCTAAAAAGTGGAAAATCTAGGTTTCAGTCTCCAGAAGTCTGGATCTTGAATTGATGTCCTTTAAAGCAACTTAAGATACAGAGGCAAAAGCCTAATAATGTGCCTTTTTCTTTTTCCTTCTAAAAAGAGGTGACTCCTATTGTACTCAGTTCTATGTTCTCACCTATGTGGGCTTTTTGGGGGTTTTTTGCCTCTCCCCATTTCAGGCCTTGTTTGCTCACCTGTGTGGTTTTGGCCAAGGAAATAAGACCTGATTCTCTGTATCACCTACCATGAGATGCATCGCCACTGTGCTCGCCCAAGGTCAGTGCAGTGTTCTTTCATTTCCTCCTTTCTCTATTCAAGACTCCTGGGGGCTTTGTCCTGTATCTAAAGACTTCTTGAAACTCCATGCAAAAATGTGAGAGTGGACCTGAGGAAACTGTAGTCTCAGCCTTTAAATTTGATTCTGGGGATCCCTGAGGGCTAGGAGTTACATAAAAATTCCCTGAGATTTTTAGGTTTGAAGACTCAGTGACACCGTTGTTCCCGTAGCCCTGATTGTAGGAACATGGGCGTGTCATTACTAATGACAGTATGAACTGTATCTCTGACTTGATAAGCCACATCCCTGGTCACTGTCTAGTCTGTTTATGGCTTTGTCCACCACTGTCAGCAATGTGCTGGCCCCGCCAGGCCCGGTCCTAACGTTGCCATTTCAAAAGCCTGAATTGCTGACTCTGCAGGCTGTGGTGGTTGCTTCCAAATGACTTTCCACTGAAGCCAGAAAGGAGAGCTCGCATGTTTACTGTACAGCTAGAGCCCTGTGAAAATTAAGGAAGACTGCAATGGCTCACAGGAGTATAAGCAAAGCATATTAGAAACAGTAAAAAGCAGCCCCATAAACTCTACCTTGGCAAGAGGAGAGGGGACTTGGTAGCTTCCAACCGGCCTCCCAGAGCAGCTGCCCCAGAACTTGTAAGCGAGCAAATCATCTTCACTTGAGAACTCAAGTAGTGACCTCCAAAGATAGTACACGAGACCTGAGCCATCCTCTGTCTGCCCTACTGTCAACAGAAATAAAATGTGCACTGTGGATCGAGCAAGATTCCTCCTTGTGGAGGTGATGGATATGTTTCAAGCATAGATTGCAGACATAGTTTTGAGGTAGGAGATTTAGGACTGGGGCAAATGGACAACCAACTAGGCGAAATGTGTCAAAACTCATAAAAATACACAGCTAGATATTTTCTACAAAAAAATTATTTAAAAAAGGTATACACAGAACACTGGACTCAAAATGACTTCAGGCTTAAGCTGAGCCCTGTGGACCAATCAGAAAAGTGATAGTTTCAGTCCCTCATTTGAATCTGGCACTACTTGCATGACCAGTTAGAAGACGCCCTTTCCAAACCTTCATTTGCATGTGAGAATAACCAATCAAAAGACACTCTTCCTGACTTCTTCATTTGCATCTGGAAGGAAGCCAGCCAAGTTTTCTAATAGGATAGTTTAAATGTGGGGTGAGTTCAAGAGAGATTTTGATAGGCCAACTGTCCCAATGACTTATTTGTATGAGGTGAAGGACAACCCAGAAATTTTGGATATTAAAGACCCCTTCCCTTCATCCTCCAACCCACTGAGATCTTTTTCACGGGTCACTCTCACCCTGTACCTCTGTTATGGCTTGTGTCTAAATGTCCCTCCAAAGCCCCATGTGGTCATAGATGGGGCTTTTACAGAGATGGGTGGATCTAGGGTGTGTAATGCTGGGGTCAAGGGTGTGTGATTACTAAATCAGTCCACTGATTGGTTTGGCATCCACCCTAATCCCGGTAGCCTAGATAGAATATAAAAGGGGCAGAAAGAAGCTGCTAAGGTCACTTGGACTTGCTGCTTTTTGTCTTCTGCCTGCCTGCTTGCCATGGACTGTTTCTCCTTTGTGATGCCCTTGTGCCATGCCACCCTACCTTGGAGCCAACCTACTATGGACTGAACCTCTATAAATCGTGAGCCAAATAAATTTTCCTCCTTTAACTTTGAGTGTTGGGTATTTTGTCTCATCAATGAGAGAAATAACTAAGACAACCTCTTTCTGGCTTTCAGTAAATGCACAACTTCACTGCCTTTTCTGCATACTTTGTCCAGTTCATGGGACCACTCCCCTAATCCAGTAACTGTTTCATATCTTGGCTCCAAACTCAGCAAACTGTATAATTAAGTATTATGGTATTGTATAGCAACTGTACCTCAACAAAGTTGCATTTAAAAAAAATTAAAGTCCATTTCCCTCCTTCTGCAGAAGTCCTGGGACTTCAGGTGATCTCAGTGTGCTGTATCTCTCTGATGTATCAACAGAGCCATCCTTCCAGTACTTCAGCTACAAAAGCTTAGCTTTATACTTAGTTCCTCTGTTTCTCTCACTTCCCACACTCAATCTGTTGACAAATCCTGATAGCTCACTTCAAAAACATACCCAGGATCTGACCCCTTCACCCACCTTCAATGGCACCACCCTAGTGCAAGGTGATGCATCGCTTCTCACCTGGGATGTTTCAGTCTCCTCTTAACGGGTCCCTCTCATGTGCTCCTGCTGGCCTACTAACCCATCTCCGCATTCCATCCACAATAAGCCAATTAAAGGCAGTGTAAGCACTGGGTCTGAGTGAATGAAACTACACCTTCTCACAATGGCAGCACACACTGCCTGCTCCCACACTTCACTCCCTGTTCTCACCTCGCACTGCTCCCACATGATTCTTTGGGATCACAGCTTCTGACTAGTCCCCTGCCTGGCTCACTCATTCTTATACTCCCCTTACTCCTTCATACCCTGAAACAGTTACCAAAATGTTGTTCCTCAGAAAGCCTGCTTTGCCAACCCATTGAACCCTGAGTCTGCCCCTCAGAATTCTTACTGTCACGAGTGAGCTATGCCTGTAACATAGACCAGACATGTTTGTGTCTTCCTACAATGTCAGGACGTACTGAATACACTCGCAAGCTTCGTCAACATCATCGGCCTTATCTGGCTGAATGCTCGAGGTTTCACTTGATAGCCTGTGATCCAGGCAATCACAGATTCTTTTATTCCCATCTTAATTACTAATTCCTAAGCAATGGACTCACACATCAATCCCACACCACACCACACACCATACATAGAGGTTAAAGAGCAGCTAAGAAAGGGTTAACAGGGCTGCGGGATTCAAACAGGCAGGACTAAAAATACAGCAGAGGGTCCACAGAGATGTGAAAAGTCCCCTCGGGTAGCCAGATAAGATTATAGACAGGCAGAGCTTGTCCGGGTCAGGGTTGGGCTAAAGCCCAAGTCAGGATGGCAGGCAGGCCAAGTGGGCTGCATCTAGCAGGGACTTTGAGCTGAACTCAAGTCAGGGGATACATACAAAGCCAGTTTCTTTTTCTTTTTTTTTTTTTTATGTGGTTACCGGGAGTTGACCTCAGGACCTCACACTTGCCAGCAAGCGCTTGTGCTGCTGAGCGATATCACTGGCCCTTTTTTTCCTTTATGTGGGTACCGGGAGTCAAACTCAGGACCTCACGCTTGCCAGGCAGGCTCTTATGCCACTGAGCTATCTCACTGGCCCCTAAAGCCACAGTTTCTTGCCTGTCGACCTCATGATGTGTCCACCATGTTCTGATGAGATGACGAGTGTCTGGGTGTCACTGTACTCCAGTGTTGGGCCCCTCCTTTTATACATCTAGGTGAGGGCTTTGCATCATTTCCATGTTGTCTAATGAGCTCATGGCATAGCTTTCTCTAATGTATCTTTAATATTTCTTGTGTCCATGTGCCCCTGATTTAATTTTGATAAGTTTACAGGTAGTGATTTTTACTAGCATGATTAATTTATTTATTAGTTGGTGTCTTATGAGTGCACCTTCCAGCTGGGAGCTGTTTGTTTGTTGTCAAGTTTAGTGGGTTCAACATCTGGAGGTGATCTGTTTGCACAGACAGGTTACCAAGTCATTTGGCCTCAGATCAGCATTTGTCCGCAAAATGGAGCAAAGTGCTGCTTTACAAAGTGGGGTTGCTTGGCACAAAGCACAGCCTTAAAACTGAAATTCCACACAGGCAGGAGCAGCTCTCAACAAAGCACAGCCTGCTCCATGCAATTACCCCCTCTTCTGGCACCACTTTTTTTTTCCTAAATTTATGTTATTTGTCTTTCTTTTTTACAATCTGTCTTTCCCTGTTATGATGTTAGCTCCTTGAAGGTAGGGATTTCTGTTTTGATTACTGCTCCCTCCTAGAATAACTCTCAGCACATGGGTAAGAATGAGAAGAAATTCATAAGAAATGATAAATATTTGTTGAATTAATGCATCAGTCTTTTTATTACTCAGTCCTTCATACCTAGCCGTCTGTTCTTCCAAGACATTCCATAAAATCCTCTTAACATTTTCCTGGAGATTTCTTGCATCTTTGGAAATTCAAAATACTAAAAGCTTATAATTTTTCATAATCCATTTATTGACCCCTGCTCTTTAGAGAAAACTGATCACAGATGCCAGCTACAATTTTAAATAAAAACTGTTTTCCTTCCAGGTAGGTGGCACATAGATATGGCATTCCTAGAGGGCTACTGAAGCAAACTATCTATTCCTGAAGTTCTAGAAACTTCCCTATATTCTCTTGCCCTTGGGCCTTCCCCCAAATTATTTAAACTGGTTGAGTTATCTTTGGCACAACTCTAGAATTTTCCAAATGTAGCAGACACACGCATACACACAGAGAGAAAATTACTGACTTAAAATGACGGAACAGTTCCCAGGAAATTCTAGCAGAGTCTAGTAGCAGGTGTTTGAGTAGCACCGGTGGCTTTGAACCCAGTTTTTAAGTTCCTTTGTGCCTCATCCACAGCCCATGAAAGAGTACATAAAATTTCACAATAATTGCTCATAATGTACAAAAATGTTCTCCACCCAAATGAAGAGCAAGTAGGACAATCACCCAACTAAAAAATGTAATTATACAATTAAAATTTTATTAATATGTCCTAATTTCCATTCTCCAGTTGTCCTGTATCATCTTATCGTATGGTGTTAATCTCCTTTCTCTTGGTTTTTGTTGCTAGAGGAAATGCCAAGTTAAGATATATGCAATCGTCATTTCCCATGATGCCCTTCGCTGTCACCTGCCACTGAGAGCCCCCACACCTTGCCATGTCTTATTGTGCTGCATTAACCAGCGACTTGTTGTGCCAGGGGAAGGAAAAATGGCCTCAGGCAGCCATGTTCCAACACATCCTCTCCCGTTGATGTAAAGACATTTGTGAACTGTGTTATAAGGTGTACACATAGAATTTCCCCAGAGAAGTTGGAAGAGCCATATGTATGAGCAACTCTTGCTTGCTTGCTTTTCTTCCTTTCCTTTATTTTTCTTTCTTTCCATTCTTTCTTTTTCTTTCTTTCTTTGCCTTTCTTTCTTTCTTTCTCCTTTTCTTCCTTTCTCCCCCCTTTCCTCCTCTCTCTCCTTTATACTTGCCAATTATGTATATTTGTATAACATAATGTTTTGATCTATGTTTACATGGTAGAAAGATTCAGTCTCAAGCTGATTAACATATTCATCAGCTCTCCAACTTACCATCTTTTGTGATGAGAATATTAAAAAGCAAATCTTTTAGCGAATTTGGAAAGCACAATATGTTATGACTAACCTTGGTCACCATGGAGTATCATAGTGCACACCACAACCTATTCCTCTCATCTAAGTGAAAATTTCTGCCCTTTGATCCGCAGTCCCCCTTCCCCACCCTTCCCTGCACCCAGCCTCTGGTAGCCACTTTCTACTTGCTGTGCTGTGGGATGGATGTTACACAGTTTCAGACAGAAGTGACATCATACAGTATTTGTTTTCTGTGCCTGGCTTATTTCCCTGAGCTTAATGTCCAATTGCTTCTATTATAGGAAAAACAGTAACCAAGTTGCACTTTTTCAGAAATGTAAATCATGATATCTGGAACCCTTTTTAAGTAATTATGAAGTGACTTTTTAAGAGCTTATTGTTATGGTTTATGTCTCCATGTCCCCCCAAAGCCTCATGCAGTCATAGAGACTTTTTGGAGGGGGCTGAATCTAGAGTGTGTGACTGATTTGTAGTGCAATGCTGGGATTAAGGGTGCTGGGATTAAGGGTGGGTGATGGCTGGATCAGTCCACTGATTGGATTGGCACCACCCTAATCCTGGTAGACTTTATACAATATAAGGGACAGAAAGAGGCTTCTCTCAAGCTCTCTCCATTGTTGCTTTTGCTGTTTTCCATGGCCATGAACTGTTGCCCCTCTGCCATGTGCCACCCTCCCTTGGAGCCAGCCAATTATGGACTGAAACCTCTACACACTGTGAGCTAAGTAAACCTTTCCCCCTTTGACTTTGGGTGTCAGGTATTTTGTCTCAGCAATGACAGAAAAGTAACTAACACACTTAATATTTGATTAAAAGTTGCTTATATCTTACTTAAATTCAGAACAATCCTCAGTAGATGATGTCAGCCGTGAAGGACAGTGAGGAAAAAGACCTCATCTACTGACACTCCTCATTCACTGACGCTTTTAGTACCTGAATCACTGTCTTCGTTCTCACATCACCTGTATCAGAACTTATAGCATACACGTAACTGATCCAAACAATCTCCCCTCTTGAGTCTGACAGCCCTCCATAATCTTACCCTCCATACCATTTCAACCCTCTGCCCTTTAGAGCTTATTGCCACCAGTAACTGCTGTAACCAAGCAATCTCCATTTCTCGCATCTTCTCTTTATCTAGTCCTCACCTCCCATGCTTTCCCACATCTGGATTTTGATATTGCCTTTCCTACCATTCTCTGATACTACCGGGACCTGGACTCTTTGATCCTTCCCCTTTGTCATTGTCCACCATGGTCCTCATGTTCTCACTTCCTTCCTTGCCCAACTGACAGCCTGTGCTGCAGCATGTTTACCTGGACCTTTTGTAAACACCCTTCATCTCCTGACACCGCTCTCATTCCACTGAACTCACTGGGAGAAAACAACTTGATACCCATAGACTTCAGTCTCACATGACGACCCCAGCAGGTCAACCAGGTACCAGCAAAATGTAATCTTGGACTAAATGTAGAACACTGCCATTTTTTATAAAGTTTTACTTGAATGCAGTTACATTTGTTCATTTCTGTATCATCTATGGCTACTTTCATGCAACAATGGCCATGTTGAATAGGGGGACAGTGACAAATGTCCCACACAGCTGAAAATAATTTACCTGGCCATTTATAGAAGAAATGTGTGAAACCCTGAGATAAAAAAAAAAAAAAAAAACCTACAACCATGCGTAACTTGTCTTACTCTTGGTTTGTTCCCTCTAAACTCGAGGCAGCACCTAACTTTTCCAGTCATATAACTAGTTCATTCCCTAGTAAGATTATGTTCTCACTCTTACCTAATGACATCAACTCGAGAAAGAAAATACATAATCAAGTAAAAATAATCTCACCTTCTGAGAGATTACATCACAGATCTCCCTCCATCTTCATGCATTAATATTGCCTGTCTTTTAAAACAAAAACATTCATAGCACTTTATTTGACCATTCATCCTCTCCCAGCTCTTTCCCATTCTCAGTGTTCCATATTCACAGTAAAATTTCCATATTCACAGTATTCACTTTTCCCCTTCCATTCCCTGCCTGCCACTTGGCAAAGATGGCTTTGATCAAGATCACCGGAGACGTCACACTGCTAAAGCCAAGTGTTGGTGCTCAGTTCTCATTTCCTGGGCTTCTCAATGCTCAGGATGGGCCTGACTGTGCAGCACTTCTCGAAACACTTTCCTGGTTCCCAGGACTCCACACGCGCCTGCGGCTTCTCAGCTCCTCTGCAGTCTCCTCATCCACTGTAACGTCACTAAGTGGGAATGAACTCCAGAGCTTTGTCCTTGGCTTCTCATTTTCTTTTCTCTGTCTCCCCTCCCTTCCTAGGTGTACTCAGCCAACCTCATTGGCGGCAGTACCATCTCTAGGGTGCTAACTCACCAAGCTGTAACTCCAGACTTGATTTCCACCTGAGCCAGCTATCCAACTGTCCTACCAGCACCTTCACTTAGATGTCGAAAAAACACCCTGAGCTCAGCCTAACCAAAGAGTAACCTCCACACTCACCACAAACCCGATATTATCTTTTCGTAAAAAGATCTGACCTCCACTCAGTTGCTGAGGCCAAAGAGCGAATGATTGTACTTGTTTCCTTTCTTTCCTTTGCAATTCATTCAAGCTATATGTACATCCTATCAGTTCAACCTCTGTAACATGGCAGAAATCATGTCACTGCTTACCATCGTCACTGCTGCGTCCTGGATGAAGCCGCCAGCACCCTTCATCTGGGCCTCACGAGAGACTTCTGCTTCTGAACTTGTTTCTCCACAGTCCATTCTCACACAAAGCCAGAGTGACATCCCCAAATTCTAAACCAGAAAGCACCACCCTCTGGCTGAAACCCCCAGGATGTTCTCACTGCTGCTTGAGGAAAAGCAAACTCCTCACTGTGATATTCCATCCCCATCCACCTCTCCAAAATGCTTCTCCTCCTCTTTGTTCATTGTCCCCTAGCCTGTGGAATTTCTCTACCCTTCCAAGATGCCAAGTTCTCCCCATTCTCCAGGGAGTTCTTCTCAGCTAAGTACTCAAGTGGCTCTTTCCTTCTCAATGCCACTCTTCTGGGACACCCCAGTGATTGCCAGGGTCAATATATTTAATCTTGTACTTATTTGTATGTTTAGTGTTCCACTAAATTAGTCTATAGCTCCTTAAAAATAGAGAAATGATTATTCCTCCACCATCTGGCCCACATCTAAAGCAATACCTGAAAGAGAATGATTTCTCAATGAATACTTGTCGTACCACTGACAATTTAAATATAATTAAAGAAAATGTAATGCTCATAGTTTAGCACCTAATGCTAAGGAAGTTACAGTTTATAAGATTATTTTATATTCAAATGATGATTGAGTTTTCTAATTTCCTTGGCCCATTGGTGAATATATTGAAGCCTTAAAAAAGCAAAGAATCATATTCTCTCAAGTAGTTAAGACCCAAGAAGAAAATGACATATTTATAGTGAAATATACCCTGCATGTAAGCACATTCACCCCAAGCAGGTGAGGCCCTCACACATTTGGATGTGTTTAACATCCCTGAAAGCTGAGGTCCCCCACTGAGTCATAGTAACTGTTTATGAGGTGCCAGTCCCTTAAGCAAATAGACCAGATAATTATTGATTCACAGAACATTTATTGTTCCCAAGACTGTGTGCTTCCCTAACCCAGCACTCTACATATTACTTTATTCTCTTGCTTCCAAAAGTAAAATTATGTTTTTGGGAATCACAGTTAGCAGGCTTAAAAGCACCCCATCTCCATGTTACTGGGGCCATAATTTCCCCAGAGACAAGGGAAGCAGCTGCTATCCACAGCTTCGTCTTCCCAGAATAATCTGAGCAGGCTCACAAGATGCAGAAGCCCTGAGTGGTTCTGACACATCTCATTTGCCCTGAGAGCTCCAAAGCCTGAGCTTCTCTGTCCTGGGGAACGAGAGTGCCCAGATCCTCCCACTTTGCGGAATTGGTCCCAGGGGCTCCTGCAGCACTGCTTAGCCTTAATACACTCTAGATGGTCTATGGTATGACTTGTATTGTCAAAGGCATTGGTACACACACACACACACACTCATGTGATGCTTTCCTCTGCCATCTCTCTAAGTAGAAGAGACCTGGACCACAACGAAGACAAATGCCACTCACTGCCCCGAGTTGTAACTGGGGCAAAACAAGCCAATAACTGAGCTACCTCCGTGACCAAAATTTCCAATACCCTTAGAACAAAATATTCTTATTTTTCTGAGTTTTCTCAACATCATCTCATGCTTAAAAATGGGAATAAAAATTCATTCAAGAGAGTTAGGTCAGAGATCCTGAAACCAAAACTTTGGAAAACCTTTCAGAACTTCTCTCCTCCACACTCTCCCTTTTTTCCAAAACTGGTCATGACAATGTCTGTGACATAGCTCTTCCTATAGTGTGATTTTATCACTTGTCCCACCAGGAAATGTGATCTGTGTTCCCTCTCCTTGTAGAAAGGAAGCCCTTGTGATGGCCACCACAAATTAGATGTGGTGAAAGTGATAGCAATAGGCAAGGTCATCCGAGGCCCTGCAGCTCTGTCTGATTCTCTAGAAGACTCAGCCTTGGAGCCCAGCTGTCTCGCTGTGCAGGGACCCAAGTGTCCTATGGAGGGGCTCACGAAAGACACTTATGCAGGAAAGGACTAAAGCCACCATCTCTTAGCCCAGCTGAGCTCCCAGACAGCAACAACCTGCAGGCCACCATCTTGGGAGCCATCATGGGAGCCATCATGGCAGCGGCAAATACAGCTGTGATCCAACTCCTCCAACTGAAGCTGAATCAGCAGACAGCCTCTCCCACTACTGAAGCCACAGTTTCATCACCTAAATAAATGACTAAGCCTGAGTAGCCCTTGTCCGAAATGCTTGGGGCCAGAAGTGTTTTAGATTCCAGATATTTTTTGCAGACTTTAGAACAGCTGCATAGACCCAACGATAGGACCCAAGTCTAAACTCAAAGTTCAGTTTTGTTTCATGTACCCTATGCACATAGCCTGACAGTAATTTTATAAAATATTTTCCATGCTCTGACCTCTGAGTTTTGTTTTGCCTATGATCCACCACAAAAGGTCAGGTGTGGCGTTTTCTACTTGTGCTCAAAAAGTTTCAGATTTTGGAGCATTTCAAATTTTAGATTTTCACATTAAGGATGCTTGATCTGTATTGTTTTGCATGGCTACATTCAGGGCGGATTTGTTACACAGTGCCTTTGACCACTCTCTGACTCAGTGTGGGAATGCTTTGGGCCACTCCCCTTACTCCGAGTCAGTGTGCTTTTTGTCCTTTGTCACATGAACTGAGCTCTGCTGCCTGCTCATTTCCACCCTTCCCTGCATCGCCTTAGACCACAGCCAGCTCCACTCTTTGCAGGACGCAACCCTCATCTACTCATGTGTACAAGACAGTTGTCAGGTTTTGATAAGAGCTTAAAATTGATGCCACCCTCAGCAGAGGCTGGAAAGAAGAGGAGGCTCCAAACGTTGAAGAACTAAGAGTTACAAATGTAGAGACAAACTGTGACAGGGAGTCAGTCATGGGTGATATCTTCAGGGCCAGGAACACATCATAGAAACCAATGTGAATCTGAGCAGGGTCGCAGGTGCAAAAGTAAGGAAATGCTTGTGAAGGTGGAAGAGGGGACAGAGTGATACTCAGTTGGTAATCAGTCCAGGAGGAGTGCCCTGTAGTCTCAGTTGCTATCCCTGGCAGCATTATTAAGGTCACTCTCCACAACATATTACACTCAGTAACCTCATCAACAAAGGGAATGAGGTTAATCAGAAAAGATTTGTTCCGAGTAAACCCATCTGTGTCCTAGTAATCATGCTTGCCCTGCAGATGCTCAAAGGCTGTTATCTTGTGTGTGTGTGTGTGTGTGTTTTCATGCATGTGCATGTGTGTGTGTGTGTGTGTCTGTGCATGAGTCGAAACAGACCCCATTTCAAGGGTCATCACTTGACAAAGCCATGTACAGCAAACACAGTTCATATTAATCTACCATGTCCAAATCATGGGCCACAATATCAGATTTAGGTTCTGCCACTCACCAGCTATGTGACCTTGTGCTTCTGTGTCTTAATTTACAAAATACAGATGATAAAAATAAGAGTGATCATTCTCAGAGTTTGGTTTTCTAGAGTAAATAAAATAATATAATTAAAATATCAAGTACCTCTAGTGGTGACTCATAAATTTTTAATTCCTTCCCTCTTTCACTGGGTAAAACATAGTGAGCCTGCCCAGGGCTGCCATCCTAAGCCATTTTTCTCCACATTTTATTTAAAGCTTACCCCAAGCATGCCCTGACTTCTGGGTTTGATCCAATTAGTCACTTCTAGCCTGTAGCTTTAGGGGTTCCAACACCATGCTAAAAACACTCATCAGAAATTCTCTCCTATTTTTCCTGGTAGCTGCAATCTCATTCTATCACCAAACACAATAGCATTTTTCCTCTTTGGCCATGTCCACAGCAAGAAGCTTGGCATCGAGCTGCTTAGCACACAGCTCAGCAAAGCCATCCCACCCCAGAGTGAGGGCCTGATTCAACTTGATGGTGGTGACTTTCCTAATGAGAGTCGGGTGGCAAGACCTTCTGAGAGCTTGTTCCAGGGATAGCACAGCGGGAAAGCGATTGAGTTAATCCTCCAGTGGCTCCTGATTTTCCAAGCTTTAAAGCATAGCAAAGCTGAAAATAGGCCATTTCTCACATTTTCACATAGGCATCCCCTTTTAAACCGGATCTTTTCCATGCAACTCGCATCTTCAGGGATGTGTATTATAGGTGAGCCAGGGAACAGCCTGAGGAAATCTTGATCGTCTCTGTCTCCTGAGTCCCATGGCTGATTCTGCAGGTGGTACTGGGACCACCCCATATAGCAGGTTGTCCCTTCAAAGCGCAACCACATCCTAAAGAAACTGTCACAGAAAACCAGGAATAGAAATGTGCTGTCTGTGGCGGGGTGCAGGACATCTTAATAAAAATCTCCCTAATCTTTGCCTCCCAGAGGAATGGGATCATAAGGTCATCCTAGATGGAGCTTCGCCTTTAGGGAAACCCTCCACAAGGAACAAAGCAGTGACAGTATGGGCTCCATGGAGCAGTGAAGAGATGTTCCAAAAGGACAGCTGCACAGGGCTGAGAAAACAACTGCCCTGTGGTGTAAGATCCTCCTGCCCTGAAATCCCAGTCCCTCCGGAGACCAGCAGGTGACCTGAGGAAACTCAATGTCAATGTCGGTAGGACCTGAAATCTATAGCAGATGAGGCTGCAAACCGCTACAGAAGCACCCTGCATATGAAGCTCCCAAGAGAATCAGAGCCAGAGCCTCAAGCAAAGAAACTGCCAAGTCACCAACCCATGAATCTGCAGAGGGAAGACAGGTGGCCCAGAAGCCCAGGGGGTCATCACTTCTTTTCCCAGTGAATGTCTGAATATGAAAAGAGAGAAAGACCCAGGATCTGTTTGGGTGTTAACAAATTGGATTGGATTTCCAGAGCAAAACTGAAGATTTCTGAAGTAAAATTGCAAGCTTTGGTCAGGTTGATAACTCCCAAAGCTATGTCCAGAGACAAGCTGGTCTCAGCAAGAGGACTTTTCACTGAAAAACAACAGAAAGGGCAACGACAAGCAAAGAATCTTGCCTGCACTGGTGCAGATGTACAAACATACACACACAAACACATGTAAGACACACGAGCACACACGCCATGACAATAGGTCAGATCTTCTCTCACCATCTGTGATCCTAAACTCAGATTATAGACATGATAGCTATGAAGCATACATTTTAATATAAAACTTCAGAAGTTCCCAGTGGTTACATTATCATTTTTCACATTTTTGTGTGTCAGTGCGGAGAAAAGCTGGGAAAAAAGGATAATCTCTGGGATAACCATTTAGACTGCCATCTAGTGGCCAGGCATCCTGTAGACTCCCATCTCCACAGTGGTGAAGGAAGCTGGGGTCGTCCCTGATACTGAGCCGGTGTAAAGTACTCACCTGTAAATCTTTGAATGACTGTAGTAATGCAGTTGGAATTATTGTCTTCAATTACCCATACAGAAAAATTCAGCCTAAAATATTCAAGAACAATGTAAGGATATGAGTCTTTTAAAAGGACAAGAGAGAAATGCCTAGATAAACTTACCAAACAAGTTCTTATAGAAAAGACCTGCTATGACTTTTAAATGACAGCAGTAGTCATGATTTACTCAAAGAAATCATTGTTTCAGGTAATAATATTGTGTTCAACACCTGTCAAGCAAAACATATAACATATGAAGAGAATTTAAAATAATATGGCAAATATGTTTATGGGGTCTCCCCAAGTTTTAACAGGGAGCAACTTCCATTTGGGAACATGAGATAGAAGAGTGTGGTGGATAAGCTTAATTGTGTCAACTTGATTTGCTTGCAGGTTAGAAAAGCACACTTCTGGGTGTGTCTAGGGGGATCATGGAGGTGTGACCTTAGGATCATGTCTGGTCTCCCCTCCTTTCCTCTCAGTTTCCCTGCTCTGCTTCTGGCTGCCATGAACTAATACGCATCTTTGCTCTGCTATACCCTTCCACAATGATGTTTTTACTTTGGAGCCAGCTGACCATGCACTGAATCCCCTGAAACCATGAGCCAAAATAAACCTCTCTTCCTTTAAGGTGTGTGTGTCAGATATGTCTCAGCAACAGGAAAGCTAATACGAAAAGTATGTCCTACTCAAAGGGAACTGGATTTGAAAGAAGAATGGTAGATTGCAAAGGAAGTCATCAGAAGTGTCAACTTGTGCTTTCTTCCGATCTCCAAGAAGAAATGGCTAGTAAAGTCAAAATCACAAGAACTTGAAAGAAAATTTTCACATCATCCTCATGGCAGTAAAAAGGAAAACATTGTGTTAAGTTGAATACATGTACAAGGTTTTGGAAGACATTCTCAGAAATATAAGAAAAATGTCAAATTATAAGTTACACTTTGGGAAGGAAGATAATTTTCAGAAGTGTGTCTCCATTTTGCATTTGGGCATGGGTTCTGATGAGAAAGAGGTCAATGGTCAATTCAGCAGCCATGCTGAGGCCTGTGATGGGTGAGAGAACAGTGCAGTGTCTGAGACCTGGCCCTAGAGTCCAGCCAATAGCCAAAGTTGTATAGAGGGATGTGGGGCCTCTTCACTATCTTCCTGCATTACAGTGGTCTGATCCATAAAGATGGAGATGTAACATCATTTATTCTGTGTAGTCATGATAATGATTGAATAAGATAATATACTTGAAATACCTGGTACCTAGTAAAGGCTCAATAGATTGCAGTTGTTGTCATCTTTTGTATCAGGCTCCATTCTATGTAATGAAAATAAAAGAATAAAGCTTGGTACTTGTCCTCAAGCACTTGTCTGGTATTTTAAATAACTGAAATGCAATGAGTATTGATTAAAACAGTATATCTATAGCTGCCTCAAACCTTCCCAGCGATCTGATGTGAAATAAGTCAATCATTTTGTCAGCCGGATAATCAAACTGTTATCAAAAGGAAGCATTGGATCTGCCCACTGAGGAGTGGTTAATTCAGATTGTAAAAGAAAACACTCAAACAATGGAAAGAAGGTACATGATGAATACAGACATGATAAAAAGGGTCCAAGTGAGCTGCACTTTGCAAAAATGCTAAGATTCTTAATAAAGGCTTTCGCAGGTACTCTGAAAGCTTGGGAACAAGTGTAGAATGCTGATGGGTAAATGAGAGTGAATTTTTTTGTATTCCATTTGCTTCTTCAAGAGCCTGGTATTTGGTGCCCGGTGTGGTGGTGCATGCCTATAAATCTAGCACTTGGGGGCTGCGGCAGGAGGACTGTGAGTTCAAGGCCAACGTAGGCTATATAGTGGGATTCTGTCTCAAAAATTAATTAATTAATTAAAAAGACAAACCAGAGCTTAGTATTCGGACTGAGAAGAACAAAATTATACCACCATGAAGGAAACAGAGCCTTCCGCCATGCTCCCTTAGTGTCTCTGTCTCTCTTCACTGAGACGTTAGAGCTCAAGGTACAAAGAGAAGAGGGAATCAACAAGCACCTGTCAGTGTTTCTTGAGAAACTAAGGTAAAATGGAAAGTTCATGATACACTGAAAATGGACAAATGTTGTTCCAGTTTCCAAGGAGCAGAATTCTGCAAACCATGGACAAGACTTGGCAAAGACAGTGTGCTGTCATAAAAAGAAAGATAGGGAGCAAGCCAGAAAGATGAAAAATATTCCTAAGGGAAAAGGATAAATCAGTGTCCAGTGCAAGAATATGACAGACCGTGGCTCAAAATTGTTTGCATGCATACTATATGCCAGGTACTATTCTAGGTGCTTTTATACGTGATCTTTCTTAATTTCCCATAGCCAAAGGTGTCATTCTGTCCACATTTTATAGCTAGGGAAAGTGGCATACAGTTAGAAGGATTAACGAGCGAAGAATCTCTGGCCTATTTTAGAGCTAAAATCACATATTCAGGATTCTGCCCTGGGAGGAAAAGCACCAGGCATTTTGGAGAAATAGAAACATCTCAGACTCTAAGGGGGAGTCAGATAAAGAGACTGGAGAGGAAATCACACTTGTCATGTCCAAGACAGCTTGATAGCCAGGGCAGTTCTGTGAAGGGGACATTATGGCAGGCCCCTTCATGATCTCCTAACAGCCTATATCCTCCTTTTCCTGAAAACTACCGCCCACTGCGGAGACGCGCCCGTGCTCTTCTAGGTGAGAGGACCCAATCCAGGTCAACGAGATTCTCTTCCAGGAGTTTGGAATTTGGATATATTAATCAATCTCTGCTGTCCATTTGAGCTAGGAAGTGAAGAACTACCAGAGGTAATCACTTTTGGTCTTATTCATATACTCAAAAAAGGATATGAATGGGCAACAAAAACACACAGAGGTAAGACTAGGCAGCCCTGGAGAAACAAAGAATAACTCTGGTTCTGGGGTCTTTCAGTCTTTAGTGGGGAGAAAGACAGACAGACATACTGAGAGACAGAAAGAGAGACATAGATATAGACATGGATATGGACATATAGACATAGATATATAGACAGAAAATATATGATATACATCCTGCTGGATGTTTCTGCAATATTCTTACTGATTCTTATAGAACCTTACTGCCAGTGATTAGATTAGCGTTACTGAGTTTAGAGAAATAGTAACCAAAACGGCTGGTTGAGATGGCCATGCATTGCTATGACAGATATAGTCTCCTCCTGAGACACGACTCTGATGGAGAATCTTGGGATGTGTACCCAGCACATGGACCAAGAATTTGTCCCACATGACCTGAGAGTAAATAAAAGAAAATAAGCTGCACATCTAGAGGTACGACAGAACTGGGGCAAAACTGAAGAACATGGAGGTGGCGGTTATATATTTTTACTTTTGCTAAAGATCTTAACTATATATGAAAAGAGAGTGTGAAGCACCATGAAATACTCTGTCTCCCGAATCATGACTGTACTTAAGAGATTGGCTGAATCGTGAAAAAAGGTGAGAAAATTTTGTAAGGATTTTACATGCAATTTTATAAGGGAAGAATGTGAGGCAAGAAACTTAAAAATGCGGTCAAAGATGATGATGGGCAATACTATCAAAAAGAGAAAACTTCATCAAAAAAGTATGCAGCCAGAAAATTAAGAATCCACCAGACATAACACACACCCAAAAAAGAAAGGTTCCCAGATAAAAATAAGAGGTAAGGAAGTTAAGATGAAAATATATTGTCATTCTGGGAAGATGACACTATGAGAAAATTTATATAAGGCCCCTTCTCCCTTTTTCCTCCTAAAATACCCATGACATTTTCTGTCAAAGGGTAAAAAAAGTCTACATTAACACCCAGAATGTTTGACAAGAAAGTTGAGCATATTTCATATTCGGTAGCAAATGTATATTCTATCTTACAAAATTGGAAAGAATTAAAAGTTGGCACCAGCTGCCAACCCAAGTCCAGAACCGTGTGTCCCGAGGGACATGGGGTCGAGAGACAGTAAGCGTGATACTATTTGGACCCCTCAGCAACACCTTGGTGCTTACAGTCTACCTACAGATGCACAACCAACCAGGCTACGGCATCCTCATCATGGTGAGCTCAGAAAGTGGGCACAAGCCATTGTTAACTTATTTCCTCTCTTCTGAGAGGCGTGGGGGCAAGCACACCATCTGCCCTAAGCTCTACCCCCACACTGACACTAGATATTGCTCTGGTGACAAAAAGACAATTGTTTTTTTTTTTTTTTTACTCTTGCTTCAAATGAAAAGGAATCCTCTCTCATGAGCTATATTCTATATTTGGAAATATTTGATATTCTGAAATATGAGGAGATAGATATATTAAAATTCTTAAGTTTGGCATAGACATCAAACCCTAAATTTAGCAGCAATATGAATGACCATTTATTTCTGTTTATGAGCTGACCAAGACTATAAACTTTAGCAGCCCCCCAAAAGTCAGCATCACTCAATACTGGTTGAAGATGGGGATTAAAAATGTCCTTCAAAAATGACGCAACTGGGCCGGTGAGATGGCTCAGCGGCTTAAGCGCCTGCCCGGCAAGCGCGAGGGCCCAAGTTCGACTCCCGGAACCCACATACGAAAAAGGGGCCGGTGATATCGCTCAGCGGCACGGGCGCCTGCTGGCGCGCGAGGTCCTGAGGTCGTTCCCCCGGTACCCACCAAAAAAAAAAAAAAAAAAAAAAAAAATGACGCAACTCAAATTAGGACTTGGACACCAGGAACTTCCAATAAGCGAGAAGCAAAAACAGAACTTGAAGCAGCCACTTAGGAAACCTGACCTCTGAAAGAAAATTGAGCAAACAAAAGCAAAACATAACAAACAAACAAGCAAAAACACAAACAAAAGTCAAGCAAAAAGCAATACCACAAAGAGATATTCCTCTGACATCTTTGAAAAAGGAACAGATTTCATTTGAATCTCACTATGGAACAATTTAAATCAGTATTAGAAGTAGTTAATAGTAAAATCGATGTTGCAGAAAAATCAGTTATTAAAAGAGAAACGAAACATACAGAATTACAGACAAATTAGCATCACAGGAAGAAATATGAACAAGTATTTCCTACATCCATATTCTGACTCTTCTGGCTGCTGAAGTAGAAACGTGAAGTTTCTAGTGAAACTAGTACCTGCCCTCCAGGGTCACGGCCTAGGAAGGAATTTAGAGAAATAAACAGATAATAATCTAGATGTTATTAACTGATACCAACTCACTACTCCAGCATCACAATTTATCTTATAACATTCACAGATGGTTAAAGAAAGATTAAAAAAAAATCACTAAAAATATCCTGGTACTTTGCAAAGAAGAAATTATATAGCGTTAGTCTCAGGATATACCCCAACACATCCAAAACCCTGGAAAAGTAGGCATTATTATCCTGAATAACAAAATGAAAATTGAAACAGTCTACTGGGGGGGAGGGAGGTGAAATTTATAAAACTAGTATCACAAGATATGAGTAAAGCATACCTATATGCAGAGAGATACGTGGGTGTCCCCAATTATTTTACCATTTTAAACAGTACCATGTTTCCATTAGGAGACCTACTGGGAAACAAAAACACAGAACTCAGGAAATACTACAACACAAATTTATAAAGACACTAGAACTTCCAATCAAGAGATAAAGAAAAAATATCTTTAAAGTTATGAAATGCCTCTTCTTTCATACATTATCTGCATAGGCAAGGCTTTTCCCAGTTAAATGGTATTTTACTAGTAATGTTGTGAACTATTAAAGAAGAAAGAAAGTAAAGAAAAGGTCTGAGAATAAAAGAACATCTTGCAAATAAACAAAATTTGGAAATGCCGTAATGAAAATTCAATAGAGGAGCTGGGTGTGGTGGGTCACACCTGTAATCTCAGCATTTTAGGAGACTCACAAACTCAAGCCCAACCCAGACAACTTAGTGACTTATCAAGTGACTTACTGAGCTCTGTCTCAAAATAAAAAAAAAAAATTAAAAAGGGCTGAAGGTGTAACTCAGTGAGAAGGCCCTAGTTTAATCCCCAGTACTACTATAGTAAATAAATAAATAATTCCATGTAGGAGTTGTCATTGTAAATACACTATACTAAGGACAGATTGCCCAGTCTCTCCCGCTGACTGCAACCATAAAACTTGGACAAAATGCATGGAATGGTTATTTCAAAAAGCTGAGAAGTACATAATAGCAGGCAATTTAGCGGAGAAGACCAGAACCCAGAGTACCACCAAACTCGTGGGAAATGTACCACGTTCCCCTGTGGCATTCCATTCACCTGAAGAAATGATTCAAAATCCAATGGGCACCATAGCATAAGGAAAACTCCAGGGGAAGCCATTAGTTCTGGCTCAACAAACAGAAGAGGGAATTCCTAAGCTCAGAAAGAACATAAAAATCTTCAGGTAATTTCCCCTTTCCATTTTCTTGGGTTCCAGACTTTAAGCAAACTCTGGTGGTAACAACTGTTGTAGAAATGGGAGAGGAACAAATCCATATAATCTAGAGAGCTTTAGTCCCAGAACTGAGTCTAACACCTATAGATCTTTTTTTCTCCCTTCCTGCTCTTGCTCTTGCTGCTTATTTCTGGATACAAAAGCAGTTGCAAGAGCACATAGCAGAAAAGGTAACTAAAGCACCAGTTTGCTGACCAAAGAATTAAAATGGGACTTCTAAAGAACCAGAAGTTAAACAGCCAAGAAACAAACAGAGGTGAAAGCTCAGGAAAAAGAACTCATGAAGTTGTTTTTCATTTGTTTCTTGTTAAGTAAATTTCTGAGTTCACTCTAAGGTTAAGCATGAATGGGCATAGCTAAGAATTTGAGAATGGGACTAATGAACAGATCATGGTTCAGGGTTCAGACTAACTGGGAGTGGCTGATCTCGTGTTAGAAAAGGGCTGGGAAATTGAATTAACTTTGGAACACAGAACCACAGAAGGTGGACTGGAATGTGCAGATGGATCCTAAATAAGTTGATTGTCTGCTAAAAAGTAAACATAGCATTCCTTATAGGTTCTTTAAAAGTCCCAGAACCTCATAATATAATATTCAAACTACCCATGACAAAATCCAAAATTACTCAGTATGTAAAGGACCAGAAGGAATATCAGCTCATATGGGAGCAAATAAAATCAACAGATACTAATCCCAAGTTAAAAGATGTTAAACTTATCTGACAAAGAATTCAAAGCAGCTACTTTAAAAATGTTTACCAAACAATTGCGAACATTCATAAAGGAGATGGAAATACAAAGTTAGAATAAGAAATAGAAGATATGAAGAGGAATCAAATTGAGGTATTAGAACAAAAATAAAATAAAATAAAATAACTAAAAGGTAAAAAAAATCACTAAATGGCCTCATACCAGAATGGAGATAACAGAGGAAATAATCTATAAATCCAAAGGTGGTCCAGTAAAAATTATCCAGTCTGGATAAGAGAAAGTGGATTGAAAAAAAATAACAGAGCCCCAAGAACATGTGGGATAATAGCAAAAGGTCTGCTATTGTACCATTAGAGTCCCAGAAAAAGAGTATAGAAATAGAAAAAAAATTGAATTAATGGCTGAAAGTTGCTGTTTAGCAAAAGACACAAACTTACAGATTCAAAATGTTCAACAAGTCACAAAGTTGACAAACCCAAAGAAATCTATGCTCAGAGACATGTAATCAAACCTCTCGGTACTAAAGGCAATGAAAATAAACCTTGAAACCGATGGCATCAAGCGCCGTCTCAACCTCTAGGGAATAATGACCTGAGTGACTGTTCATTTCTCATTGGAAACCATGGAAACCAGAAGTGGTGCAAATTTTTGAGGCACTAAGAAGAAATAACCGTTAACCCAGAATTCAGTGTCCAGTGGAAATATCCTTTGGAAACAAAGATGAAATTCAAGTATTCTTAGACAAAAGAAACCTAAGAGAATTCTTTGCCAGTGGAACTGCTTTAGAACAACTGTTAATGAAGGTGTTTCAGAGAGAAGTAAAATAATACCAGAAAAGAAGCTGGAACATCTGGAATGAAGCAAAAAAATAAATAAAAATAAACAAAATAAAATGGTTTCTGTATAAACATAATAGACTATTTCCTCTTGAGAGTCTTAAGCATGTTTCATGGTTGAAAGTTAAAATTATAACATTTTCTCATAGGATTTTGAAGGCATGTAATAGTAAAGTATCATAATTATAACACCAAGAGGAAGGTTAGAGGGATGTATATGGTGGTAAAATTTCTATATTCCATTTGCAGTTGATAAAATATTGATTCTCATCAGATTGTGATGTCATTCCCTACAGAAACCACTCAAAAATTTTATTAGTTTGTGTAGAATTCAGTGGGTAAGTAAAATAGGACAGCAAAAATGTTCAAAAGCAATACAAAATAAAGCAGGAAGTAGAGAATGAATGAGAAAACTATAGAGGGAACAAATAAACACCACGTAAAATGGCCAATTTAGACTTAAATATATCAATAATTACATTAAGTGTAAATAATCTGTGCACATCAATTAAAATATGCCAATTATCAGAATGCATAATAAAACCGAAAACAAGTCTATATTATTCATATGAAATTCACTTCAAATTTAATCCTTTAAGTAGTTTAAAGGGAAAAGGAGGGCCAATGAGATACCTCAGCAGTGTACGTGCCTGCCTGGCAAGCCCAAGGGCCCAAGTTCGACTCCCGAAACCCACATACAAAAAAAGGGCCGGTGATATCGCTCAGCGGCACGAGCACCTGCTGGCACGCAAGGTCCTGAGGTCGACCCCTGGTACCCACAAAAAAAAAAAAAGGAAAAGGATAGAAAAAGATATCTTACAAAAGAAAATAGAGTAGGTATATTCATATCAGACAAAGCAGATTTCAGAGCAAAGAAAATTACCTGATACAAAAAAGAAGTTTGTATAGGGCAAACTCACAAATGGAGACATGCAATCCTAAGTGTACATGTGCATAGCAATAGAGTGACAAAATAGAGGACACAAAATTGGGAGATCTGAAAGAAAAATTGAAAAATTGACAATTATAGATGGAGATTTCAATGCTTATCTCTCACTAATGATAAAACCAATAGACAGAAAATTAGCAAAGATATAGAAGGACTCGACACCACCATCAATCAGCAGGATCTGATTAACATTCATAGACTGCTGCATCTGACAACAGAATACAGTTTTTCCCAGTTCACAGGAAACAGTCAACAAAACAGTCCACACACTGGATTTCTTTTTTTAAGTTAAAATCACAAAATATGTATTTATTCTCTGACCATAATGTAATAACCAAGCAATAACAGTATTTTCAAGTCTCCAAATACTTGAAAATTAAACAATTCACTTATAAAACTAGGCAAGTAACAAAAGACTAAACGGCAGAAGGAACATGCTAAAGGGATAGGGTAGGGAATACAGAGTGTTCCCCTGTGTGCACAGACGAACAACAGGACTTAAAATGAGGGGGAAGTAAAATAAAAATGATAAAAATTCTCCAAGCCCCTGTCCCCACTCTGCGCATAAGGTAACACTACAGAAATCAGAAGACAGTGCGACATTGAAGGTAACCAGACCTCACAGATCAGTTCCTGAACAACTATCTACACTTCCGTGAAGACACTAATCAAAAGAAAGCTGGGTAATTTATTTTAATGTCAAACAGAGTAGGCCTTAAAAAAAAAAAGGAATGTTATCAGGAATAAAGAGGGACATTTTATAATGATAACGAGATCAACTCACAAAGGAGCCATAACAATTCTAAATGTGCAGGTAGCTAAAAACAGAGCATCAAAATGAATGAAGCAAGAACTGGTAGAACTAAAGGTTAAAAAAGAAAACTTGACAATTTTACTGGGAAGCATCAAAATGCTCCCTACATAATGGATAGAACAAGAAGGCTGAAAATCAGAAGATACCGGTCACCTAAAAGCATTGCCAATTGACTTGACCTGACATTTAGAGAACATTTTCAGCTGTAATTGCAAATTATATACATTTTTTTTGAGCAAACAGCAGCATTCACTGCAATAAGCTATATTCCAGGCTACAAAACATATCTTAATAAACTTAAAATAAATATTGTACAGACTATGTTCTCTTATAACAACAAAATTAAACTAGAAATCAGTACAGAAAAATACCTAGAAAATATCCACACTTGATCTTAGCCAAAGGCCAAGAAGGGGTAGAAAATGTCCAAACATTGGGAAATGTGGGTAAAATTTCATAGAACCCATGGTTCAAGTACCAAGTGTTTTATTCCCCTTTCCCATTGCTTAGACAAAATAAAGTCTCAATATCCACAATTTAAAGGAGGAGAGATTATTTTGGCTCATGGCTTCAGAGGTTTCAGTCCATGGCTGGCTGGCTTCAAGGCAGAAATATCATGGCAGATGGGGATGGTGGAGGAAATCTGCTTACTTCATGGTGGCCAGGAAGTAGAGCACAGGGCAAGAATACCAGTGATCCAAATATACTCTGAAGCACAGCCCCAGTGACCCACTTCCTCCAACTGTGGCCCACTTCCTAACAACACACTCAACTGTGAACACAAGGGGATTAATCCTCCAAGGACTACAATGCTGCCATGATCCCATCACTTCTCCTGACTGAGTCCAGTCAGGTTGACAGTTAAAATTAACTGGCACACCAAGTCATAAAAGAAATCAGAAAGCTGTATAATGCGAAGGAAAATAGAAACATGAGGTATTCAAATTTGTAAAATGCAGCACCAAGAAATAAATTCTAGCACTAAATGATTATATTAGAACATGGATGTATCAGTTATTAATTTATTGCCTTTCCTCTCCACATTTGCACTTTGGTAAGTGTGCTGTGATAAAAGAAAGATTTAATTTAAACATCTTTCTGTTAAAGTAAGCATGGAGTTAAGCTTTCTCAGTAGAGGACACTAGAAGACATTGCAGGAGGAGGGGGCTTTCATGAGGGTTCCAGCTGATGCACAAGAGAAGGCCAAAGAGTGGGTCAGGTGCGTGAATGCGAGGACATCAGTGGGGCCCTGTCGCTGAATGTGTGACCACGCAGCATCCTGTAGCATCGCCTGATGATAACATTCCTGCCATCATCTTAATACAAAAACTAATGCCCTTAAGGTTTCCTACCTGCACTTAAACCTACAGACTTCCTGCCAAGACAAAGGGCCTCCTACCTGCAGACCCTGAAGACCTCCCGCCAGTCCCTAGGTGGCCCACCTGCACCCCAAGAGGCAACCACACCAGCTCCCTCTGCAGACCACACATAGCTCATGTGCACCATAGAAATTTCCCACTCCCCCTTCACACCAATGCTACAGGTCCCGATGGCTCACAAGCTACCTGCTTCCCCAAGGTTGCCTCCTGGTTTCCCAGTAACTGCAGACCATCACCTAGTTGACTAGGCCAGCAAACTTCTCTGCTGTTTAATGAACTGAATTACACTTTTTGCACTGAGGGCTAAACACTTTCCAAGTTTCCTCTTCCTTGGTGCAATGAGTACAAGAGGCTTGAAGCTGAACAAGTAAATGTATGACCACAAGGTAGTACCATAGAATGGGCTTCATTTGCATGACACTTTGATGGTTTGCCTGAAAACAGAATCCTATTCCCCCAAAGAAGCAAAGGGAAAAGAAATACATGGGGAGAGCAGAAGAAGAGAGGGAGCTTACCTGTCTAGGCAATGTCATTTAGGCACAAGGTAGAGGTATCCAGATCAGACAGCTCCAAAGGACAGCAGCTGCTTGTAGCCTCCTGAGCAGCAGGGTTCATCTTATCAATGCCTGGCAGATGCTGGACCAATGCGATTTGTGGCATATGCAAAGCAGGTAGGTACTGACTAAAATATGCTTACTTGGCCTGTATTTAAAACAATTGGATGTGTATAATATAATTTTGTGCCATCAAACTTTTGAGCTAATTATTTCAGCCTCCTATGCAGAAGTGAAAAACATAGGAGCCAAAGCACAGAGGCCAATTCTGGCTCATTTGTAAAACAATCAGATTTTATAAATCTCAGTCTGGGCCGGTGAGTTGGCTCAGAGGCATAAGCACCTGCCTGGTAAGCATGAGGTCCTGAGTTCGACTCCCCGTACCCACATACGAAAAAAGGGCCGGTGATATTGCTCAGTGGCATGGGCACCTGCTGGCACGCAAGGTCCTGAGGTTGACCCCCGGTACCCACAAAAAAAATAAAACAAAATAAAATAAAATAAATCTCAGTCCAAATGTGCCACATGGAGTTCCCATATATCTTACAGTTACTTTTATCATACTCTAAGAATTTTTATATTTAACTTACCCTGTTTAACTTCTGTATGGTTTCCACCTCTTTGTACCTCTCGATAAAAACTAGACTGATTAAAAAGTAAAGTTTTTAAATCAATGGTTAAACTTCCACTTTATGAATCTAATGAAAAAAGAAAACTAAACCCAAAACATGCATAAGGAAAGGAAATGGTAAAGGTAAGAGTAGCAATCAATGATATTTTTATAGAAAATCATTGCAACCAAAATATAGCTTCTTTAGATGATCAATAAAATTGATAAACTTCTATTCAAATGCTTCAGGAAGTTTAAAAGGAAAAAATTACCACTATCAACTTGAGACACTTGTAGGAAAATGAATACACCTTGAGACCGTAATAGTAAGTGAAATAAATCAGACACACAAGCACAGTTTCTCTTGTATGAGAAACCAAAAGTATAAATAAGGATCAAAATAAAGGATAATTAATAGGAAATAGGGAGACAGATCATTCTCAAAGAGGAAGGGTATTGATAGATGGAGAGAGGGAGAAGGGAGGAGAAAGAAGAGAATGAAAAAAAGAATTGAGATGTATTATGTACATGTACCAATTCCACAAAAGGAATGTAAATATTATGTGTTGCAAACACGTGCAAAAAAGGAAGAGAATCAAGAGATGGAATGGGGAGGGAAGAGACAAGGGGCTGAAAAAAGAAATTAAGATGTATTATGTACATGTATCAACTCCTCACAAGGAATGTAAACATTATGTACTAATCAACAGAGAAATGAATGTAGAGATATTACTAAAAGAGATTGAGATTGCAAAACAATAAGGAAATATTACGAATAATTTTAAGGTAATGAATTCAACAACTTAATGAAATGGTCAAATAAAATTTAAAATAACACAAAAATATATAACATGTATAAATCTAAGAAGATAAGTGAAAATGTGTAGAGTTAACATAAAATACTGATAAAAAGAGAATATCTAAGTAAATGGAAGTACCTACTATGTGCAAGATTGGAAGGTTTACTTTTTTAAAGATATCACTTCTCAATTTTTCTATGGATTTAAAGTAAGCCCAGTAAAAATTTCAGCAGGACTATTATTTTGTTTGGTATTTGAGAAATCAGCAGCCCCATTCTTGTATGTTGAAAAAGGCACTATAATAGGTCAATTGTGAAAAAGAGAAACAAAGTTAGTAAATTATGCTACTCGACTTGAAGACTTATAAACCTATAGTAGTCAAAACAGCTTGATATTGGTGAAAGAACAGACACAAATATTAATGGATCAGAATAATGAACCGAGAAATAAACCTCAGATCAAAATGCATATGGCAACACTTGCTAGAACTATGTGGAGAAATGGAGAAATCTACTGTTAGAATTGTAGACTTCAACACATCTCTACCATTAATGGATGGCTCAGTCGGCAGAAAATCAGTAAGAACATAGCTGAACTGGAAAGCATCATCAATCGACTAGATCTAATTCACAACAACAACGGTAGAAAACATGTAGTTCTGGAGCTGAAATGAGACATTCGCCCAGACTGAACACATTCATGGCCATAAAACACAAATCAACAAACATACGAGAATAGAAGTCATATGCAATTGCTTTTAGATCACAATGGAAGTGAACTAGAAATCAGTAATAGAAAGCCAGAAAAGTCTTAAGTTTTTGGAGGTTAAACAGTGAACTAAATAACACAAAGAAGAAATACCAAGAGAAAATGTAAAACATTTTGAACTACATGAAAACAAAAATACAACTTATCAAAATGTGTGTAAGCAGCAAAAGCAGTGCTTGGAGAGATATTTAGACTAGTGAGTGCATATATCAGAAAAAAAGAACTAAAACCAATAAACTAAGGAAGCTAGAGAAAGCAGAACAATATAAATGTGAAGCAAAGTAAAGAAATAATAAATGAAGAAAAAATCAATAGAATTGAAGACAGTAATAGAATAGAAAAAACTAATAAAACCAAAACCTAATTCTTTCAAAATTCCAATAAAATTTGTAAATACCTATTCACTCCAATGAAGAAAAGACAAATTACCAGTATCAAAATGAAGGATGAACCATCATTACTGATTCCATAGACAACAAACCATAATAAAGGAAATAATAAGGTGATATTAGGGACAATCTTTTTTTTTTTTTTACGTGGGTACCAGGAGCCAGGCAGGCACTTATGCCGCTGAGCTATCTCACCGGCCCCTTAGGGACAATCTTATGTTCACAAATTCAATATCGTAAATGAAATAAGCCAATTCTTTGGAAGACATAACCTACAAAAATTCACACAATGAAAAATAATTTGAATAGTCCTGTAACATTAAATGAATTTAACCAATGACTAACAAGCTTTCAGAACAGGAAGTGCCAGGCCTAAATAGTTTCACTGGTGAATTCTAGCAAACATTTCAAGAAAGATAATACCAATAATGTAAAATTTCTTCCAGAAAATAAAGGCATAAGGGGCCGGTGAGATGGCTCAGCGGCGTAAGCGCCTGCCCGGCAAGCGTGAGAGCCCGAGTTCGACTCCCGGATCCCACATACGAAAAAGGGGCCAGTGATATCGCTCAGCAGCACGGGCGCCTGCTGGCGCGCGAGGTCCTGAGGTCGACCCCCCGGTACCCACAAGAAAAAAATAAATAAATAAATAAAAATAAAGGCATAAGAAACACTTATTCTATGAAGCCAGCCTAACAAAACCAGGTAAGAACACTACAGAAAGGACAACTAAAGATCAGTATTGCTGGGTGTGGTGGCACACACCTGTAATCCCAGCACTGGGGAGGCTGAGGCAGGAGGATTGCTGGGAGTTTGAAGCCAGCCTGGGCTAAAAGTGAAAGTTCAAGGCCAACCTGAATTGCATAGCAAAACCCTGTCTCAAAAAGATAAAAACAAATAAATAAATATCAGTATCATTTATGAACATACAAACTGTGATGGGAATATATAATGAATGTTTAATTTTTTAAAAACATTTTATAGTAAAAGACATATTGCCATTATTCCCAGTCAAAGTACTCCCCTGTGCCTCAAACACCCTTATCCCATCACTCTTTCCACCCTATGAAGCAGTTCTGGAAGTCCTTTTCATGACTGTCCTTAGTTGCTGACTTAACGTCAGCTGAATCAATTCAAAGACTTTACCTTTCAAGGTCATTTTGACTCTAGAAGAGAGGCAAGCACACAGGGCCAGATCCAGAGTATGGGGCACATCCTAGTGTTTTTAACCAGAATGCCTTTCCACAGGATGACATGCAGCAGTAGCATTCACCATATTTTTTATCATACCTCATAAAGACATGAAAGAGGATTTCTAGAACTGCTTAAGAAAGTGACAGTACAATGGGATAAGTGTGTTCAAAGTAAGGGGAAATATTTTAAGTAAGATTAAAGGTAATTGTATTGTAATAATTTTTTAAAATCTAAACATTCACTGTATATTTTAATCACCTCATGCACACAAAAAGCCTCAACAAAAATACTAGCAAATCGAATTCAACAATGTATAAAAAGAATAATATACCATAACAATGCGGAATTCATTCCAGGTACCGAGGTGATTATGCACTTTTCAGCTATCAATTAATGTAATAGGTCACATCAACAAGAAGAAAAAGCATATGATCCTATAAAAAATTCAGGAAAAGCATTTGACAAAATCCAACACCCACTCATGATTTAAAAATAATCTCATCAAATTAGGAGTACCAGGGAAATTCCTGGACTTGATTTTAAAAAACAACTACTGAAGACTTACAACTAAAAGTATACTTCCTGGTGAGTAACTAGATGATTTCTCAGTAAAATTAGGAACAAAGCAAGGATGTCCTTTCTCGTCGCTTCTACACAGGTTCATATTTCTATTCAGATCCAAGCTAGTGAAATATGACAAGAAAAGGAAATAAAAGTTATGCACATTGGGAAGGGGAGAAATAAGATGATCTTTGTTCACAAATGGAATAATTACTTATGTAGAAAATCTCAAACAAGCAGTAAACAAGAAACTCCTGGAATTAATTTGCTATTATAGGAAGGTTGGAGTATGTTAGACTAATACACAAAAGTCAATTGTGTATTAGTTTTTTGATATAAAATCAATGAATGATTGAAATTTTAAATTCATTTCAGCACCAAATATAACAAAGTACTTTGGAACAGATCTCCTGAAATACATAAGATCCATAAAAACAAAGCTACCAAAATCTAATAAAAGAGATCAAAGAAGATATAAATAAATGGTTACAGGGCTGGTGATATAGCTCAGCGGCATAAGCACCTGCTTGGCAAGTGCAAGGTCCTGAGTTCGACTCCCGGTACCCACATAAAGGAAAAAAAGGGCCGGTGATATGGCTTAGCAGCACAAGCGCCTGCTGGCAAGTGCGAGGTACTGAGTTTGACCCCCAGTACCCATATAAAAAAAATAAAAATAAAAAAATAAATGGTTACATACTTCATGTTCAAACATACAGAACATGTATTGTTAAGGTAACAGTTCTTCCTAAACTGATCTATAGATTCAATACAATTGCAGTCAAAATATCAGCAAGGTATTTTATGGGTATTTTGTGATTCTAAAGTTTACATGGAAGGGCAAAAAAGATCCAGAGAAACTCACAGCACACTGAGAAACAAAGTCTAAGGAAGACATTACTCAGTTTCAAAACTTACTATCAATTATAATAATTGAGACAGTGTGCTGTTGATGAGAGAATAAACAAATAAACTAGTGAAATAAAATAGACAGCCCAGAAATACACATGCATAAACACACATACACAAAAACACACAGTGCAGAGTCGATTCATCTTCAACTAAAGAAAAAAAAAGTTAATGTAATTCAGTGGACAACTTTCAACAAATGGTGCTACAACTGGTCATCACCATGCACAAGATGGATCCAGACACTAAGTTTGTACCTTTCGCACAAATTAACTCAGAAGCAATCATAGAACAAAATATAAAACATAAAACTATAATACTCTCCAAAAATAGCATAGGAGGAAAATTTGGGGCAACTTTGGGTTGGCAATGTTTTTAGATATAACATCAAAACTACAGTCCATGAGAGAAAGTAGTGATGACTTGGACTTCATTGCAATTAAAAACTTCCGCCTTACAAGCTGTATTATTAAAAGAGTGAAAAGGCAAATCACAGACAGGGAGAAATTATTTGCAAAATATTTCTGAAAATAATTGAAAGACACATTCAGTGTTCAAAATACATAAAGACCTAAAAACTTAACAATAAAAACACAACCCAGTTTCAAAAATGGACAAATGTCTGGACCAGTACTTCACCAAAGATGATATACAAATGGCAAATAAGTAAACAAAAATATGCTTAACACCCCATTGGGTGTTAAGAAATTGGAAAGAAACTCCACTGCATACCTACTAGAATGGCTAAAAAATAGTTTTTAAATGCTGCCAATACCAAATGGTGGTGAGTACATGGAGCAACAGGAACAGAAATTTCTCTTTATTTGATGAGAAGGCAAAATGGTACAACCACCTTGGAAAGTGGTTTGGCAGTGTCTTACAAACATTAAATTCTTACTGTACAGCCTAGCAATTGCATTTCTAAGTACACAAATGAATTGAAAATTTATATCCACACATTAACCTACATACAAACATTTACAGCACCTTCATTAATAATTGACAGAACCTGGAAGCAACCAAATTTTCCATCAAACGTTGAATGGGTGAATGAACCATTGGGTGTTCATACAATGGAAAGTGTTCAATGATGAAAAGAAATAAGCCAGACTAACAAAGACACGAAAGAACCCAATCCATATTGTTTAGTGAGAGAATCAGTCTGAAAAGGCTGTACATTGTACATTTCTAACTATATGGCATTCTGGAAAAGGGATAACTATAAACACCATACAAAAGACCAGCAATTTCCAGGGGTTTGGAGGTGATAGAGAATGTATAGGTGATGCATGGGGGATTTCTATGGCAGGCGAGCTATACTATATGGTCCTGAATTGATGGATACATGACATTATGTATTTGTCAAAAGTATACAACACACAACACAGAATGAATGCTAAGATAACCTATGGACTGTATTTAATAGCTATATATAAAAACTCTTGTTTACCCAAGGTAACAATTGTATCACACTTATACATGGTGGTGATACCAGAAGAAACTGAGGTAGACTGGAAATATATGGGAATTCACTATGCTGACAGTTCATTTTCTGTAAATGTAGAAGTGCCCTAAAAATATTCATTTAAAGGAAAGAGACAAATCACAGACTAGGAGAAAATATCTGCAGATCAGATATTTTTTGAAGAACTTAATCTAGAAAACAATTCTCAAAGCTCAATTGTAAGAAACTAGATAGCCCAACAACAAGGGCAGGGATATTTAAACCACAAGTCACTAAAATGGATATTCAAATAACAAGTGAAAATATTAAAGATACTAAACATTATCCATCTGTAGGGAAATGTGAGTTGAAGCAACAATGAAACGCAGCTGCACACCTATTAGAATGGCTAGTATTAACCAAAAAGACTAACAGTACCAACATCTTTCCATCCCTAGATATTTACCTGAGAAATGAAAATATATGTTTATAGAAAAACTGGTAACAAATGTTGATAATGGCTTCATTCAGAATCACCAAAGCCAGAAAATACCCAGAACTCTTCCAACAGGCAAATATATAAACTGTGTTCACTGGATTGATGGAACTCATCAATAAAAAATTACTGATAAACATGTCATGGGTGAATCTCAAATGTGTTATTCTAAGTGATAAAAGCCAGTCTCAAAATATTACATACTGATGATTCTATTTATATGACAATTTTAAGTCAAAAGTAGAGAGATGGAAAACAGATCTGTAGCAGCCAGGATGTGGTAGTGTGGGGAAAAGTTGACTACAAATGGCATGGGATAACTTTTTGGGGTGACAGAAATGTTCTACATCTTGATTTTATTGATGGTTCCATGACTGTGTGTTTGTCAAGACACACAGCAGTCTATGCTGAAGAGCTTGAATTTGATGTGTAGGCATTAGTACAGAAACTAAGAAAAGAGTGGGGATCCTTGCTGCAGTGACCAGTGCTCCATCTCCTTCCAACCTTGCCACCCCACTCTTCTCTGCCTCCTGCTTCTGGCCTGACTTCTCATGCCTCATGAGGAGGGAAGGCTGCCAAACCCATGTTTGTGAGTGGCCTGAATTAGTGGCAGCCCCTTCAGCTATGAATCCCAGCCTGCAGAGCAGAACCACATTTGTACTTTTAGTGACACTAGTGCATGCCGGGTGGCCTCAGTGAATATGTGTCCTCAAGGCCTTCTCGTAGAACATAATCCTCTGGTGGTCTTTTAGTCTCAAATAATATATCCACTGCAGCAAGCACACATCCCTGATCTTTTTAATCCCTTCCTGTACCATCTGTTGTAGAAATTCAGGCATTTCGCCATCATTTGCTATAGGAAAATGTTTTTTTTTTTTTTTTTTCCATACTTCTAGGAGTCCCATTAGCAAGAGTTTGCAACGACTCCTACGCTTCTCCCAAGCACTAAACCTTGTATCCGATGACAATTGTTTTACTCTGGTGTCTTTGACTGACTACATTCAAAATTTAGTGGCACAGATGCCCCTCCAGCCCCTCACTACGTACAGGTGCTGTCCTTCATTCTGAGGCCCACCGATCCCCTTTGGAGTGTAATGCAACTTGGTGCTGGTTATAGGCCTTGCAGCTGGGAGAAGCTATGGATCAGCTTCCGAGGTGGTAATCATTCCTTTGGGAGAGGAAAGTGCCTCTGTATTATGAACCTGAATTGTACTGGAGAGGTATTAGCTCTTAATAATGAGCTTTGGGGAACCCCTACAAGCTCATAAGATTTATGGTAATGTAGGGAATCCAGTTCTTCAAGGATGTCCATCCAAATTGTTCCATCCTTGGTGTCAGATCTTCAGTTGTGTTTTCGGCTTTTCCTTGCTCAATGCATGAGATGAGGTTGTTTTGTAGGCTGCCAAAGAGACTCTATGATGCTAACATTTAATATTCAATTGCATGTAAATTTCTCTCAGCTTTTCCTTATCTATTTACACGGTGTCCATAAAATTCAGTAACAACCAACCATTTCATTATCCTAATATTTTTCATTCCCCCACCATGTAATCCAAAAGCCTGAATCAAGGCACTGATCAGTGCCTGCTCCTACACCGAGGCATTCTTCCAAGCTACCGTACTGACATTTTAGCATCTGGCCACCAGAATCTGTCCCTGCACCACCTACCTCCTTGCATGGGGTCTGAGTGCCAGCTGGGCAGCGATGCAGTCACAAAACTCCCACACCACTTGCTCTGTAGTAGCCAACAGGGCCAATTAGAAAATAGACTGAGACCTGGAGACAAGTTCATAAGATGGACAGGGTGACAACATTTATGGGTGTGACAGTGGGCTGGGGGAGTAGTCAGATAGCCGGCCAAAGTGAGGATGTCTGTGCCAGCTCAGCAGGGGGCTCCAGAGCAAAAATGCATGAGTCTCATGCTGGAAAGAAATCACTAAATATTTGTACAATTGCTTTCCTTGATGGTTGGCTGAAGGCTACCATAAGAAGGGCACAACTTCGACTTCTGCCCTCTTTGTTTATTGACTGGGGCTGTCTTGAAAAGAGTCTGGCCTCCATTCAAAAGCCAAGGTGGACCCCAAAAGAGCTAACAGCTGTAAGCTGTCCACTAATCGCACTCCCACAGCTGGCCAATGATTCCTTCCACTAAAGAAGAGCTCCACATTTACCATAGCCAAGAAGGTATTTTTTAAGTGAAGATAAGAATAAAAGCCCCAGAACTTTGAGCACTGAATACCAATGCCTAAATAACAAAGCTGTAAAATAAAAGTGTTATATAGAAATAATAAGAGACAAATACATTAATGGAACAAAATAGAGCTCAGTAATAGAACCACACTTATGACCTCAATTAATTTTTCAAAAAACACTAATGTATTGCAGGGGAGACAAGAAAATCTTTTCAACAGTGGATATCCCTTATAAGAAAATAGATCTTTGTATCTGCCTCACACCTTATACAAAATTATTTTGAATAGATCAAAGAACTAAATTTAAAATCCAAAGTTGTAAGGCTTCTGGAAGAAAGTGTGAGAGAATGTCGCTGCAGCAGGAAGAAGGCAAAGATTTCTTAGATAGGACCCAAAGAGCAGTAAGTATAAAAAGGAAAATTGATACATCAGAGTGCATTAAAATTTAAAGCTTCTGCTCATCAAAAACACCATAAAGAAAAATAGGAAACTGACAGGCTGAAGACAATGCAGCCACGTGTATTCCTGATAAATAGCTCATATCCACAGAATACAGATAAAGACACAGATAGAGATAAAAGGAAAAAACATTTAAAAATGGGCAAAAGTCTTAAATACTTCATGATGTAATATATGTGAATAACAAATAACTACAGTAAAAACTTCTCAGTATCATTAGACATTAGGGAAAATGCAAATTTAAAATATAATAGAATATTATTGCATGCCCATTAAAATGGCTAAAAAATTTTTTAATCTTAATGACATTGAATGCTGACAAGGATGTGGAACTACTAGAATTCTCATACATTACTAAAGGAAGTACAAAATGGTCCAACCACTTTGCAAAACAATATGTTAGTTTCTTTTAAACATATACCTACTCTATTGCTAATCTATTTACCCAAGAACAATGAAACTATATGTTCACATGAAGCCTTGTACAAGAATGCATTTAGTAGCAGCTTTTTTCATAATAGCCACACACTGGAAATAATCCAAATGGCCATCAAAATAAAAGTAGATACTCAACTAGGCTTATTCAGACCCTACAGAATTACTCAGCAATAAGAAGGAACTCACTACAAATGGAAAGCTTCATGCAATCATAGGGTTTTTCAGAGGAGGCTGAATCTAGAGTGTGTGATAGATTCATAGTGCAATGCTGGGATTAAGGATGAGTTATTGCTAGGTCAGTCTACTGATCGGATTGGCCCCACCCTAATCCTGGTGGACTGGATACAGTATAAGGAACAGAGTGCTCTCTCTCTCATGGCTTTTGCTGACTTCTATTGCCGTGAACTGTTGCCCCTCTGCTGTATCACCCTGCCTTGGAGCCAGCCAATTATGAACTGAAACCTCTACAAACTGTGAGCTAAATAAACCCTTCCTCCTTTAACTTTGAGTGTTGAGTATTTTGTCTCTCAAAGAGAAAAGTAACTAAGACAGAACTTGGTACCAGGAGTGGGGTTTGAAACCTCATGGACATCAGAGAAAGAGAAAGCTAGGGCCTGATTTACAGATGGCTCTGCACGTTATGCAGGCACCACCCACAAGTGCACAGCTGCAGCATTACAGCCCATTTCTAGGACATCCCTGAAGGACAGTGGTGAAGGGAAATCATCACAGTGGGCAGAACTTCAGGCAGTGCACTTGGTAGTACATTTTGCCTGGAAGGAGGAAAGGCCAGATGTGCAACCATATACTGATTCATGGACTGTAACCAATGGTCTGGCCAGATGGTCAGGAACTTGGAAGAAACATAACTGGAAAATTGGTGGCAAAAACATTTGGGGAAGAGGTATGTGAATAGACCTCTCCATATGGGCAAATGATGTAAAGATATTTGTTTTCCATGTAAACGCTCACCAAAAGGTGACCTCAGCAGAAAAGGTCTTTAACACTCAAGTGAATAGGATGACCCATTCTGTGGATAATGGCCAACCTCCTTCTTCACCCACCTCTGTCATAACCAATGGGCTCATGAACAGAGTGGCCATGGAGGTTATGCATGGGCTCAGCAATATGGACTCCCACTCACTAAGGCTGATCTGCCTACAGCTGCTGCTGAATGCCCAGTATGCCAGTAGCAGAGACCAACACTGAGTCCCCGATATGGCACCACTCCCCAAGGTGATCAACCTGTGACCTGGTAGCAGGTTAATTATATTGGACCATTTCCACTATAGAAGGGACTGTGCTTTGTCCTCACTGGCATAGACACATATTCTGGATATGGATTTGCCCTCCCTGCACAAAATGCTTCTGCCAAAACTACCATCTGTAGAGTCACAGAATGCCTTATCCACTGTCATAGAATTCCATATAGCATTGCCCCTGACCAAGGAATGCATTTCACAGCCAAAGAAGTGAGGCAATGGCTCATGCTTATGGAATTCACTGGTCTTATCATGTTCTTCACCTTCCAGAAGCAGCTGGATTGATAAAGGTGGAATGGTCTTTTGAAGACACAGTTACAGCACCAGCTAGGCAGCAATGAATTGCTGGGCTGGGGTAAGGTTCTTCAAAGGGTTGTATATGCTTTGAATCAGCATCCACTATGTGGTACTGTGTCTCCCATAGCCAGGATTCATGGGTCGAGGAATCAAGGGGTGGAAGTGGGAACAGTATCACTCACCATTACCCCTAGGGATCTATTAGCAAGATGTTTGCTTCCTGTTCCCATGACTGTATGTTCTGCTGGCTTAGAAGTCTTAGTTCCAGGGGGATAAGGCTTGTACCAGGAAGCACAACAATGATACCACTGAAATGAAAGCTAAGACTTCCCCTGGTCATTTTGGTCTCCTCATACTTCTGAGGGAACAAGCTAAAAAGGGAGCCACAGTGTTGACAAGAGTGATTGATCCAGTCTATCAAGGAGAAATTGGACTATTACTCCACAATGGTGAAAGGAAGAATGTACATGGAGTGCAGGAGATCCCTTAGGGTGCCTCTTAGAATTACCATGCCCTGTTGTTAAAGTCAATGTAAAACTACAGCAACCTAATCCAGGCAGAATAACAAATGGTCCAGAGCCTTCAGGAATGAGTATGGGTCACTCCACCAGGGAAAGAACCAAGACCTGCTGAGGTGCTTGCTGAAGGCCAAGGGATACAGAATGGATAGTAAAGGAGGTAGTTCTTAATACAAGCTACGACCCCATGATCCGTACAGAAATGGGGATTGTAATTGCACTATTTCTCTCCTAATATGGTTCTAATGTAATATAATGTTGATAGACTTAACACTGGTTCTTAATGATTGTTAAACCTGTGTTATAATGTTCAAGTTATGCAACAATAAGAGTAAGCACCATCCAAAGAAAATTTACCTTCTGTTCTGGGGAGGGAATTAGTGTGCTTCTGTTTGTACACAGGATAGTTATAACATGTTAGGGATAATTATAAGCGTGTCTTTGTATCTGGAGACTGGTTTAAAGAAATGTGTCTGGTTGCCAAGTTGACAAGGGGTGGATTTTAATGGTTGATTGATTGTGTCAACTTGAGAAGTTTAGAAGCTTAACTAAATCGGCTCAGCAATTTTACACCCTAGGGTACAGAGGACCCACCCTAGGTGGCTCCTCGCTCAGATGGTATAAAGGAGAACTGAGGAAAGATGGATCTGTTTGTGTTCTTTGGAGGAGTTCCATTCTTCACCTTCAGCTTGGACGTCGTCTCCTGGCTTCCAACGCAGACTCCAGCTTCCACCTCAGATCCTTCAGCATTTCCATCACAGATCTATCACTCTCCTGATATGGACTTGCATGGACACTGCAGTGAGCTCCAGACCTTGGACTGAATCCGTCGGTCTCCAGTGGGCAAGAAACCCTCTGCACACTTTCTCATTCAACTCTGTGTGTGATCATCATAAGCCAATCTTGCAATTTCTTATACATTTGTATATCTTGTGTTATATATGTTTCTCTAGTAAAACACTGACTGATACAATATCGTATATTTCTATTTCTATAAATAAAACAATAAGGAACATAATGCATGCTGTGAGGCATCAAAATATTGGAACAGTGACTGGAATAGAGCACAAGAGAAATTCTTAGGTTTTAGCATGTTTCTGCCTTTTTCTTTTATCTTAATGCTACTGAACACTTGTTGATTTTGTGAAAACCCATCAAATTATTTTTATTAATTTGTCAAATTATATATTTATTAATTCTTCAAATCCACTATTTACATTTATCTGTATACAGGCTTCAGTAGAATTTAGAAAAAAGGAAGCAGATTTCATATTCTTGTGTCATGTTATACAGAGAAAACCCTAAATATCCTGTTAAAGAACTTCTGGAATTAACCAACAAACTTAGTAAAGTTGTAAGAAACAAACTCAACAATGTACATCAATAGGATTTTTACTTACTAACAGCAAATTATCCAGATCAAGAAAACAAATGTTTGACTATTAATTTATTATAATGTTCTTTGTTTGTACTTACTTATATATAAATCATTACCTTCTACAGAACTTTCTCAAATAGAAGCCCACAAGAAAACCTTCTCTGTTCCTCTATTTAAGAGTGAAATTCACAAGGTTACTCAGTACTTACTGTTCAAACCATAAGACTCCAAAATCAGAACCGCTGCTGGAGTAAGTCATGTAATAGCTTTCCCTCACTCTGGGTTTCTTTATTTATTGAACATAGTGACCCAGTAATTACCTGGGTCTCAGAATACTTTCTTACAATACTCAGGAATAATTTGCTAGCTCAGAATTCTTTTGCATTTCCCCTCATTGCTATAGCATACACATATCATTTGGAGTATTAATCTCTCTGTTCATCTCAGATACAGAAAAAGGAAAAAAGAGCTAAGATACTGAGTTGATTGCCACAGGATGTCGACGGCTCACAGGAGACAAGAGGAAACATCCTGAATCAAAGCCTCTGACGTAGAGGTGAGGAGCCCAGCATCAGGATGTCACCCCTGGCTGTCCAGGTGAGAGAGGGAGGTGAAACTTGGAGGGGCTACCCATGTGGTGCCTGGCCTCGACAGGTGTCCAGCGATGTTCCTTCCAAATCCTCAGTGCAGTGCCTTCCTCCCCAGGCCCACTTGGGAGTGGGACTCCATGATTCCTCATCACCTTTTGTCACTCTACCTGCCTCAGGACCATGCACATTCCGAGGACTTTGCCCATCCTTGGGACTTGAGACCAAGGCAAGGTCAGTATCAGTGCTGGCAGCCACTGATGCAGGCACCACCCAGGAAAATGTGCAGGTATCTAGGGTTGGAGGTACCTCTGTGTTCTAGTCAGATATAACAAAAAAATAACAAACTGGGTGATTTATAAATATCAAGTGTTTATTTCTCACAGTTCTGGAAGCTGCAAGTCCAAGGTCAAGGGACTGGCAGATTAGATGTCTAACAAGGACCCACTTCCTGGCTCACCAATGGCATCTTCTCACTATCTTCACATGGCAGAAGGGGCCAGGCAGCTCTCTGGGGTCTCTTTTATCACGTTTCTCATGTAATTCATGAGGGCTCTGCTCTCACAACTTGATCCCTTCCCCAAGGCCCCAGTTCTAAATAGCATCACCTTGGAGATTAAATTTCAAAATAGGAAATTTAGGGAGACACAGATATTCAGGACATGGCACACAGGCATCCAAACTGCCCCTTCTCCAGAGAACACCAGTCCTAAGAGGCCAGAATGACGATGCTCAAAATTTCACACTGTGTCCATGGGCTCCTCAATAGTTTCTCCAGAAAGGCTTTGGCCTTGATGCCCCCTTCCATGTATCAGCCTGCTGTATACTGTACAGGAAGCACCCCCTTCCCCCCAAGCACTCTTTGCCTAACAGGGGGAAGCAGTCCCCTTTCCTCCATAGTTCTGGCCATGTTTTGTCTAGAATATTGGTGTTAATTTTTTTCTTTTTGTGTCCTCTCTGTGGGTACCAGGCCTAATATTAACCTCCCCTCATAACCGCACCTCCAGTGCAGGGAGAATGGAGCAGGAGAGGGGGCTCATGTACATCAGACACTGTGATGAGTCCATCACTAACATTTCCACACTTAATCTCCACAACAGCTCTGAGGCAGATAATCCCTGCATTATGAATAAAGAGGATAGGAGTCATGATCACAAACACATGTGTGGAGGTCAGAGCAGTGGTCCAAGAACATGCACATCCAGTGCTCTGCAGTTATCAACCAACAAATACTTATCCTCCTTTGGGAGGGCCCCTGGGAAGAATGAAGTGATAAACCAGATTGTCCCAATGCTTGCACTAGCTTTGTGGAGCACACTGAAGAAGGTAAGGGGGAGAAAAGGTATAATAACATGGATGTGGATATGTAGACAGGTGGAGGTCAGGAAAATATACTCGGAAGCTGAATTGTTTTGAAATTTTTATTGAGGTATCACTGTTGTATCACAAACTGCCTGTGTTCAAAATATGTAATTTGATGTTTTGACAAGGGTCTATGCCCATGAAACCATGCCCTCTATCAAGATTTTAAACATATCCAATATCCTAATACCCCCTTGACCTTTTATAATTCCTTCCTCCACCCCTTCCCTACCCTCTACCATTCCCAGGCAACCAGGAAATAGCTTTACACACAGATTGGTTTACATTTTCTTCATTTTATACAGCTAGAGTCGCAGACTATGTAATCTTTCTTGTCTGGCTTTCTTTGCTCAGCATAATTAGTGTGAGGTTTTTCCATACTGTCCCATGAACCAGGAGTTTACTCATTGTTATTATATAGATAAACACTGTATAGATGAACCATACTTTGTTTACACAGCCACCTATTGGTGGGTATCTGGACAGTTTCCAAATTAGGATTACTACACATGCATTGCTCTTGGATGTTCCTGTACATTAAAGTGAGATGGACCCACAGAGCTGAAGGTCCATGATACTGTCACAATTCTCTCTGCTAAAGAACTGTGGCCAGGAGGGGGCCTGGCTATCTTGTTGCTTCCTCCAGTCCCATCCTGTGCTAACTCACACCTTTTCCCAGCCAGAGCACCCAACATGTGTTGTCACAGGGACGCTGCCAGTCGACAGTCATGGATCCCATAGCTGATGGTTAATTTTATGTGTCAACTTGACTGGAGTTAGGGGTCCTTAGATAGCTGGCAAAACATTGTTTCTGGGTGTGTTTGTGTGAGCATTTCCAGAAGAGCTTAGCATTTGAATTGGTAGATTGGGTAAAGAAGATCTGCCCTCACCCACATGGGTGGGTACCATCCAATCCCTGAGGATCTGAGTAGAATGAGCAGGTGCAGGAGTGGAAATTTCAGTCTCTCTTCTTGAGCTGGGACATCCATCTTGTCTGATTATCAGTGCTCCAGGGTCTGTAGCTTCTGACTTAGACTGAATTACACTATCAGCTTTCCTAGGTCTCCAGCCAGCAGACGGCAGATTTTAGAACTTCTCTGTCTCCATAACTATGTGAGGCAATTCCCATAATAAATCCCATAATAAATCTCCATGTAACACAGTGAATAGGATGTCTTATTCGCTGTGTTTCTCTGGAGATCCCTGACTAATACACATGCTTATCCAAAGATATGTGTCACTATTTCTTGCCCCTATGTCCCACATCTCCCTCAAGGACCATAGGCTCAAGTCAAGCAGATCCAACAGCCAGTTGCTAAGGTAGGCAGAATTGGTCATTAATATTGGGCCACCATGGATCAATGCTAAGCAAAAGGTTAGTCAGAACAAGGGAGAGCTGGATGCCAGTGATCTCACACACGGGCCTCATCACTGACTCTAATGGCTTTGACCAAAGGCTGAGTGTGTACGCCAGATTCTACCCCACCCCATCATGTGTCCTGAGAAAGCTGCAAGCAGCACACAACTATGATCCCCAATTACAGAGGCTTGACTCAAAGAGCAGAGGAACTCCCCTGATTAGCCACATTCCCTCCTGCCCTGCTCAGTTCCCCCATCACAGCAATGTGTCATCTGGCTTCCTTGGAAGCCAGAAAGATATTTCACATTCTTCCAGATAAAAGGATGAGTTCAAATAAAACTCTGTCTTGGAGTTTACTAGCAATTATTGTCCACCGGTGAGTGGACTTGATCAGATCTGATGCCTACTATTCTCCACCAGAACCGTCAGAAATACAGCTCAGCCATCATCTCGTGGTGGTGGCCCTGCCTTCCACTCATCCCATATGGTTTCTTTGGTGTCCACTTTGCATATGTCTACTCCCTAGCTTAACCAGCTGATCCAATAGAGTACAGGTAATTCCAATAGTAAATCATGCAAACTCTCCCAAACAGCATATGAAGAGAAACTGATTGAAACCACTTCCATAAAAGTTAGTTCCGCACTGGTCAGACAGGATTTCGGGTTTCTGGCACTATTTCCCATCCCTCACAGAGCCCTCTATGAAGCTATCATTGCCTCAAAGGTCTAAGGTTGGGCTGCGAAGAGAGTAGATAAGTTGGTTCGGCTAACAGGACGAAGGAAAAGAGTCTGAAAAGCCCAAACATAAACTGAGTTCAACACAAAGACGTCCTATTTCATCCCTGTCACTACTGGATGCACCAAGTTACTAATTAGCAGGACTTCCTAACAGTTACTTGACCCAAGAGCTTCCAAATTTTGTTAACTCTTTAATTCTTCAAGTGGATATGTGGGCATAGGAGGACCCAGCCCCGAACACCTGCCTCAGTGTGAGAAATGAGCTGAGAAGCAGCTTCTCTCATGGGCTCGTATAACTGCTGCAAGGAGAGTGGCTTTTGTACCTAGATTCCAATGTGGGCCTGCACTTGATAGCAGAGTTCTGTGCTGTTTCACCCAAGGAAGAGACTAACTGCTGTGTCATTAGCATTCATTTGCAGTCTTTCCAAGGAACGAGGCTTCCAAGGAACTATAGTTATATCTAGATGTTGTCCCAAAGCCTCGTGCACTCAGAGGCAGGGCTTTTTGAAGGTGAAGGGACACTGGGAGCCTGATAGTTGACTGGCTATGAGCAGATGAAGTCGATTCAGAAAAGCTGGGTCACTGGGCTAATGCCTGGAAGGGTGCATCTCCTTACCTGGCTCTCCCTTTCACTCTGCTTCCCGGCTGCCTTCATGTGAGTGGCTCTCCTCTGCATCAGGCCCTTCCACCTGCCACCAACCACTCCAGAACTGAAACTACTGAAACACGAGCCAAAATAAACCTCTCCTCCTTTAAGTGGTGGGTGTTGGGTATTTTGTACCAGCAATGAGAAAAGTGACTAAGACATGACGTGTGTCTTACAGTGGGGTAACAAGAATTGCACAGGTTTTCGTGTTTCTCTGGAATTGTATTTATGGCTGTCCCTTGTGTTGACTGCAAAACTTTGGATAACGTATCCATCCTCTCTGGTTCTTAGGGGACATGAAAATGATATCACTTACTCGAGGGCTCAGGAATGCATGAGATAGCATTTAAAAAGCCTGCCAAAGGGCCTGACATCAGGAGGTACAGGCTGCCTGTGAACTGTCCTTCCATGCTGCCTTCCTCCTCTTCTTGGTCCTTGTATTAGTTAGCATTATGTAGAAAAATAGAATCAATAGAAAATACAGGTTCATTTATGCACAGGGATTTATTAGTTAGGCTAACAGGATCGGAGGCAGGAGAGCCCACAGTGACTATGCACTGGAGAGCCAGATAATCCAGTGGCTGCTCATTCCAAGAAGAAGGAAGCTGCAGATCAAGAAGCATCAAGACCCAGTGCCAATCCAAGGGCAAAGGCCTCAACGTTCACTGTAGAGTCACTGGTGCGAGTCTGCATTGGAAGGTAAAGAAGCTGGGACTGATGTGCAAAGGCAAAGGTGAAGACTGGAGCTCTTCCTAAATGGTGACACTTCCTTCTTCTTTCCCCTTTTATGTCATCTAGGAAGCAAACCTATTCATTGCTGCCATGCACATCCAGGGTGCCATGCACATCTTCCCCATCTCAATTTGAAGTCAATCATCCACAGACACTCCCAGAACTGTGCTTTACTAATCTACTAGGCATTTCATTATTCATTCAACTCGACACGCCATGGTTAACCGTTACCGTCCTCATATATCTAAACTGGATTCAACCTAGTGATGCATTCCTATTTTCTTACTGTAGAAGGAAAAATTTCAAGAGTGGGGACATGCTGAGCACACTGAAAGAAAAGATGTTTATAAGCATTTGCAACCCAGCTGGGGGCAGGCAGAGCTGTGTGCATGGCTCGCCCATCTGCCCTGCCACCACAGATCTCCCAAGAGTAGCAGACCTCGAGATCAATGCCATCAATGGGTAAGAGTGATAGGATTTTATTAGCTCCTGATGTCACAAGGCTGAGGACACTGGAAATGTTTTGTGTCTACATGCAGGAGCAGGGCACTCAAGAGATGACTCTGAACACCTGCCCTACCTTGATCACAGTCCTTGCATGAGTTAGGTTCCCTAGAGGAGCAAAGTGAGGGGCTGTGTGCCCTGCCTGCTATGTTGGATTCCAGAGGTGCAAGAAGATGAGAGACTTCTAGCAATCAGAGAACATCGTCAAATTTTTGTATCTTTCCCTTGTTCCAGTTCTCCTGCCTCTCCCTGACAAACCAACAATCTCCATCTCTCTTTCATCTGTGGTTATGTTTCTCTTACCAGGAGTCAGACACTAGGGCCCCTAAGCCAAAGTCAGTCCACCTGCTGCTCCTTTAAGCAGTTTCGCTGGGACAGTCATGTCACTGCATTAACTACACCTGGGTTTGTGCTCTAATGCCAGAGCCGTGTGATGGTGACAGAGAACTTACTGCCTTCCAAGCCTAAAATATTTACTTTCTGGCCCTTTACAGAAAAATACTTGTTGACTTCTGCCCTGGAAAACAGACCACACAAGGTAAACCCAACCTATCCTAAACACATAAACACTATAATCCTTAGACTTTAACAAATGGAACATTATTTTTTACAAAAAAAACCCTCAATGTTTCATAAATTTAGGGCTGTCTGGATTATTCAGAGAAGTTTCTAAAATTCTCAAAAACCAAATTAGGTTATGCGCTCCGAGAATCTCCAGAGGAAGAGGTGCTATGGCCTGCGTGCCTTAGCTTTGTTTCCAAAGGAAAATGAGCCTGCAGCAGGAGCTATACCTGCTACTAACTTACTAGAAAGTGCATGGAACATGCTGGAGGCCAAGGGGAGAAAAGAAGGAAAACAAGCCTGCATTACTAAGCTGGCTGCCTCCACATGGGGTGAGGCTGGCTCCTCCAACCATGGTCTCAGGACTGACTGTTGTGAGGGAGAAAGAAGAAAATGGACCCATCAACTCATGCTGGCTGGAGTATAGCCCATGGCGATGGCAGACAGCATCAGCTCAGGTGCACCTGCCCGCAGCTGGAGCCCAGGTAGGCCTGCAGGCCAAGTATGCAGCTAGACAAGGAGAGGGGAGGCAAAGAGGCTCTGATGCCATGCACACAAGATCTGATGCCAGGGACCAGAGAATGCTGGGTTCCTGAAGCCATTGGACCATGAAGTCATCTTTGTGTGAGTATCCAACTGACAGTACTCCTCAGCGTGATCTAGATTTGCCAGGTCCCACTTCCCAGTCTCCTGTGAGCCCCCAGCCTGAAGCCTGCCCTTCTAACTCTTGAACCACCACCAGCCATCTGGAACCTCCTCCAAGCCAGAGACCTCCTCTCCACTTGATCTTAGCCAATGCCAGCGACCTCTTCTCAACAGCATCCTCCCGCAGAGGAGGCAACAGAGCACAGTGGAGAGGCCCCAGATCCCGGGGTAAGAGACCCAGGTTTGAGGCCAGCTCTCTACTCATAAGCCAAGGGAGCTCCATCAGGTTACTCAACTGCAAGCTTCGGTTTCCAAAATGGAGCTGACAGTACAGGGTGACCTGAAGGATTATGAAGCAACTTGTGCCAAGTGCCTGCCCACAGTAGTTGTGCAATACATCATATCTATGTTTTTATTATCATTATTAATTTGATATTGTTAGCTTTGCTTTTCCATGAACTTCTCTTCCCTCAGTTTCCCTGGTGTTAAGTTATCTTCACCTCTTTTTCCATCTTTCCAAGTCACCTTCTGCTACAGATTGAATTTCCCCCCACAACAGACAAATTCATATTCAATTCTCCACCTCCAAGGTGACTATATTTGGAGATAGGGCCTTTATAGAAGTAAAAAAGGTAAAATGAGGGCATAAGGGTGGGGTCCTCATCATGGGATTAGTGACCTTAGAAGAAGAAACAGCAGATGGCCTCTCTCTCTCTCTCTCTCTCTCTCTCTCTCTCTCTCTCTCTCACACACACACACACACACACACGGAAATCCCATGTGAAGACACAGTGATGGGGGGCTATCTGCAAGCCAGGAAGAGAGTCCTCACCAAAAACTGCCCCTGAAGACCTTGATCTTAGACTCCCAGCCTCCAGAACTATGAGAAAATTAATTCCTCCTGTTTAACCCATCTAGTCTGTGGCGTTTGATGACAGCAGGCTGAGTGGATTAAGATACTTCTCACTTTCCCTGCCTCTTCTCCCTCCTCCTACACTGAAATGGAGTTGTCCCTCAAGGTAATCATTCTGATCTTCTGCATCATCCATTGCCCTCCCATTCTAATCTCATTTCTCCTGTGACTCCACCCGTGACCACAAATCCACATCTGATTTCTCCTTTTAACACCTTGAACCAAATTCTTGAAACCTCTGTTTCACATCTCCACTTGGGTATCTCACAGGCGTAGTAAACACATTGTTTCTCAGATTGAACTCATCGTATTCGGTACAAGACCTTCCATAAAGTTCTCTTTCCACTGAATCTTTTGCAGAACAAAGGAGAACATAAAGAAAAATGGACAGTTGTTTAGTAAGATGGAAAAACAGACAGATAAAATTAGAGCTAACACTTGACCATTTAACCTATGGATCATATACTATGCTGAACAATTGACATGGTTCATTTTGCTTACTTGTGTAAGCACTCTCATTTTGCAGATAAAGAAATTGAGGGAAATTTAACTGAAATACACAGAGTTAGTCACTGATAAAACTAAATTTGACTGCCAGGCAGTTGAAGTCTGCAGCATGACTTCCACCAGGTTGAGGGACTTTGCCCATCCAACCTCTCTGCCCAGTCTGGATAATTCTGCCCCTCTTCCTGTCCCATCTACACTCCTGACATGGGAAAACAGCAAACCATGTTCACACTGCTTGACATCCTGTTCTCCCTCTTCTCCCCTCTCCCTCAGCCTCGCCCATCTGCTAACAGTGAACATGGTTACTAGGAACTAGGAACAAGGAAGCATGTTCCATAGCCAGGACCACGGGTGCTGTCTCTTGAGAACAAGTGTACATGTCACAGTGTGTACAGTTTTCCCTCCTCTCTCCAGGCAAAACCCATCACTCCTTCTTTGCACTCTCTCCAGCACATTTTATTTTTACTGCTATGAAAGCTCCTACTACATAGTATGATACTGAGCCCTACGTGTTTGTTTTCCCTGCTGGACACCAGCTCCGGACAGCAAGACTGGATGAATTTATCTCCCTGTGCCCTGCACAGGAGCAATGTTCTGGTCCAGAGTAGAGGTCAGTAAGTGGTTGTCACTGACGCAGAATTGGGCCCATGGCTTAGCATGGCTGGAGCTTTTAGGCCAGTGGTTGAGAAGGAGCCTGAAAGCTAGCAAGGACATGTGACTGTGACCAGGAAACAAAGGAGACACAAATGAAAAACCCATAAAAGGGAAATAATTTCAAAAATGGGGGCATTATATCTTCACTAACTCACACTCATAGGACCAAGCATGCCAGGCAAAAGGTTACCTGCAGCCTGGGAAACCTCCTTTAGGATATTACCAAGGAGAAAGCCATAGGAATAAAAATCCTTTCCAACGTCAGGTAGCTCAGGGAGGAGACAATGCCATGTCTTACCTATGAATCCCTCTCGCATCCCCCAAAACATCCCTTTTGAGAGACACACAGGTGAATTCCCAAAGGCATATAAATAAGTACACATCAGGGTGCATACAATGGGATCAGTTCTAGCCATGAATTTAGGGTACAAGAAACATTCATTTCTCTCTAACTTATAAGTCAAATTTAATCTATATGCTTACTAGAGTGGGGTACATTTCCATCTGAAGACCTCAAGATAGATCATGGCAGATTGACCATGTACATCTAACACCCCATCTCCCACAAGCCCACTAAAGTCCAGCAGAGATTTTGCTTAAAAGAATAAACTTGAAAGGACAGCAGAAGAAGAGAGAAGACAACTGCCTTCTAATTTTGGAGGCTGGAAAGCAGGTGGGTGAGAGGTGACCGTCTGGGCAGTTCTGAGCCAACCATCAGGAAAGCCAAAAAAAAACTCAGATTAGAATTGAGAGGCTTAGGACTCAGCACCACTGTCGCCTCTGGAAGTGGGGTGAGACAGTGGGGGTCACTATGAAAAGAAGGAGCATTTGAAAACAGTGTCACTGTCAGATCAAAAGCTGGCCAGGCAACTCTGTCAAGATAACACATTAAGGATCCCAGCTGCCAGGCTTCAAGATATGGCAGAACAAAGTTTAAGAAAATGTATAGAGGGCCGGTGAGATGGCTCAGTGGCATAAGTGCCTGCCTGGCAAGCGCAAGGTCCCGAGTTCGACTCCCGGAACCCACATACGAAAAAGGGGCCGGTGATATCGCTCAGCGGCACGGGCGCCTGCTGGCGCGCGAGGTCCTGAGGTCGACCCCCGGTACCCACAAAAAAAAAAAAAAGAAAAGAAAATGTATAGAATACAGAAATATCTCACATTCAACAGGTAAAATACACAGTGCCTGGTATCCATCTAAAATTAACAAGCATGGAAAGCCGCAGGAAAACATAACCCAAAACAAGGAGGAAAACCTATTAAAAAAATATAAACTGAGAAATGACACAGTTGATACAATTAGTAATGAATGACATTAAAATGAATGTTATGAGCATATTTCATATATTCAAAAAGCTAGAGGAAATGTTGGCCATTTTAAGCAGAAATACAGAATTACACAGAAGCCAAACAATACTGTAGATGAACACTAAAATGACAACTGAAAATCCATTAAATGGGCTTAATAGCAGAGTAGCCAATGGGGAAAAAGGAAGAAGATAAGTAAATTGAGAACATCTCAATAGAAAATGTCCAAAATTATATCTACAGGGGAAAAAATGCTGAAAAATAATGCATAGCACGTGAATGAGTTGTGTGACAGTTTCACTCACATAATTAGAATCCTTGACGAAAGGAGACAGCAGGGTAGACAAAAGCATTTTGAAGAAATAATAACCAATACCTTTGCAAATTGATAAAATTAGAAACCAAGAAGCTCAAAGAACTTCATGCATAAGAAACATAAAGCACATCACTACTGAAAACCAATGATAAAGATGAAAATCTTAAAAGCACCCAGAGAAGTAAAGATACACAAGGACAAACAAAGATGAGGTAGCAGTGGGCTTCTGAATCAGAGTCAAAGCAGCCCAGGGAAAAACAGAGCCACATCTTTATTATAATAAAGATAATAAAGATGAAGCAGAAAGAGAAAGATGAAGCTGAAAGAGAAGCAGAAACAGAAAAAGTCAGCTGAGAATCCTGTAGCAGGTGAACACACCCAGTAAAAAATGAAACCAAGATGAGAACATGTCAGACATATAAGGGCTGAAAGAACCCTTTACCAACAGACCCACAGTACAGTAAACGTCAAAGAATGTTTTTCAGGTGGAAGGAATATGATTCCAGAGAGAAAACTGGATCTACACCGGTAAGCAAAGAGCACTAGAAATGGAAACAATGTGGGGAAATATTTTTTTGAAAGTTTTAAATCTCTCTAAAGGATTACTTGTTGTTTAAAGTAATTTACTAGGTAGCTTTAACATATGTAGACTTAAAGTGTTTGGCAACAAAAGCACCAAGGCTGGGAGAGAAAAAAATAAAATTACGGGGTTGTAAGAATGCAATAGGTTATTGATGTACACTATAAATTCTCAAGTAATCACTGAAATAACACAACACATAGATAGAGCTCATGAGATAGCAAAGTAGATGAAAAGGGGATCATAAAATATACTGAATCCAAGAGGAGGCAGAAAAAATGAGGGGAACAGAGGACACACAAGACAACTGAAAGCGAATATTGTACAGTTGCAAGTTGGTAAGTTTAACCTCAACTGTGTTGCTAATCATATTAAGTACAAGTGGCCTAACCACCCCATTAAAAGGTAAAGATTGACTAACTGAGGTTTGAAAAGCAAGATCAAATAAATATAGGATGCCTACAAGAAATGTACTTAAAATATAAGGACATGAATAGGCTGAAAGTGAAAAGATTGAAAAAGGTATGTCATTCTAACACCACTCAAAAAGATTTCAGAGCAAAAAATATTGCCAAGGATAAAGAAGAGTCATTTCATATTGATAAGAGGTTAGTTCATCATAAGAATATCATTTTTCTAAAGGGGTACCCATCTAATAGCAAAATTTCATAATAAATTCAGCAAAGATAGAGCTGAAAGGAAAAAGAAAATTCTACAATTTTGGTCAAACTACCTTCTTCAGTAACTGACAGAACAAGCAGACAAAAAATAGGTAAGGATATAGTAAACAAAACAACACTATCAACCAATTTAACCTAATTGGTATTTATGTTAGCTTTTGTTGCTGCACTAAATGTCCGATATAAACAACTTCAAGGGAGCCTCATGGTTTCCAAGTGTTCAGTCCATAGTTGTCCGCCTTGTTTTGAGCCTATGGTAGCACAGCACATTATGGTGAGAAAACCTGGCAGGAGTGAGAGGAAGGGGCCAGGGCCCCAAACTCCCCTAGGAGGGCACCACCCAGTGACCTAACTCCCTCCAACAAAGCCCACCTCTTAAAACCCCACTTCCAATAGCACCTCATGTGGGGGGCCAAGCCCTTAGCACATGGGCTTTTAGAGGACATTTAATATCTAAGCACAACAAACAGTACACCCAACAAAAGAAGGTTGAACATTCTTTTCAAGTAAATACAGAACACTCTTAAGATACCTGATGGAAAATAAAACAAGTTTTAATAACTTCTAAAGGATTGAATTCATGCATAGTGTTTTCTGATTATAATGGCATTAAATTTTCAATCCATAAGAGAAAAATATCTGGAAAATCACCAAATATTTGAAAAGCAAGCGAGCACACTTCTAAGCAGTACTCAAGTCAAAGAATGTATTAAAAGGGAATAAATCAAGTTAGGATGTATTATGATCTGAATGAAACCAAAAGTACAACATACCAAAAGGCAAGGAAAGGAAGTAAATCTACTCAATGAGGAGCCATTCCACTCCTGGGTGCTTACCTAAGATTAAAAGTCTGCATCCATAGAAACACTTATGTATACTATATGATTCCATTTACGTAACATTCTAGAAAGCTGAAACTAACCTGTATGACAGGAAGCAGATCCATGGCTGCCTGGGGAGGGGGTATGATAGGGAGGAGCAGGAAGAAAGATTACAAGGAGGGGCATAAACAAGCTTCTGGGAGCGGATGTGCTCATTACCAGGACTGCACTGAAAGTTCCAGGGCATATGAGTACTTATGCAATTGTTTTTTTCTACAATTTACATCCCATCTCTTCTTGTTCAGTTCCAGGAAGCATCTCTTCATATGTTTTATTGTCAAATACTATACCATTGCTAGCTGATTTTATGTCTCCTGCCACAAGAAAAAAGTAACAACATTGTGACTGTCTGCAAGGCCATGGCTTCTGATCTTTGGAGCCTGATGTATTGGAATAATTTGGACATTTTTCTTCCCAAGTTTATCATGAATACCATTTACTTAATCCTGGTTACATCAAGACTTACTATGTTGCTGTCCATGAATATTGGCTTCCTGTGACTTTCTTATAAGTCAATACTGTGCTTCCTTGAAGGTGACCACAAAATGCAATTCTTAAAGTGCACAAGAAAGGGTGGAGGGTGATTCATTTGCTAGTGATGTTAAATGTGGCCTTTGGTACTCCACAGTGTAAAAGTAGAACAATAGATCTCCCAACCATGACTTCTCTTGAACTTCTTAGGCTATAATCACTGCAGTGGGATCTCTGCCAATATTGGCCACACCCCTATCTTCCGTATACCACCTCCAGCAGCAAGTATACAGGAAGTCCAAGGATAGAGAGAGAAGAGTCGCCCCATCGATATAAGGAGTTCCTTTCCCTCCTTCTGCATGATTTAAGAACCGCCTGGGAGAATGCACTGTCACCCCAGGAATGGCCAGCAAGAAAAGACTGATTGCATTGTAGAGCAATAGTCTCAAACTTACTCAGGAGATGGAGGTGCAGGTACTACCAGATACCTGTCATAGAGACTGAAGTTGAAATAGTGACCAACTAGTAGACAACAATGAAAGAACAGAGTCAAGTACCCTTGCCACCACCCCAGCTGCCTTTGTGTGCTGTAGACCGGAGGCACTTGGAATATGCTTGAAGATACACATACGCAGATCCGCACTCATGTCAGATGCAAAAATCAGTGGTGGGTGCCAGTAGTCTCAAACCCTAAATATATAGCATTTCTAACATGAAGCCACCTAAACTCAAATGTTCAAAACCTCCCAGTGGCCCAATCTCACACAATCCCATAAAATAAGCACCATGGTAGCTACTTGCCAGATAACTTCCCTGGATTTTGAGTCTGGCTAGGGAGTCCAGGATGACCCTTAGGTATAAAGTTAAAGCAACATGGTTCTTAGGGTATCTGGATGACCCTATATACTGATAAAAGATTGCTAAGTATCCCCCAAAAAGAGAAACTGGGACTGCTTTGCATATCCTTGTGCCCCAATGGTATGCTACACATACTACTAAGATAATGCTGCCCAGTCTGGCCCAGCCTCTCCCAACTCTAGGTGAAGGCTTAGAAAATTTCAGTGTATGCATTTCCAGTAACTGGGACCCACGTGGAAGCAGATTCAGGGTTACCTGCCAACGCTGGCCAATTTACAGACAATGGAAAGGGACACTGACAATTTTAAGGAAGGCATCATAAAGTTTGGAGCACTATGAAATATAGAACTCAGGACGAGGCCCCACACCCTGGGGAGAAGTGGGGAAAGGGCCTCCCTCCCTGCCTGAGTGGGCTCTCAGCCAGCCTGCAGGAGGATGTGATGTGGGAGAGAATAAATGTTATTGTTTGAAGCCACTGAGATTCACCATTATTGTTACCACAGTAACTGAGCTCATCCTGATCGATGCTCAGGGTGACAGCCGTGCACCTGCACAGAGCTGACGGTACAGATGGAAGCAAGGTGATTCCACAGGAGGACGTGCCCCTGCCGAGGGGTGTCAGCGTCGGTATGGCTTAACCAGTTTTTAAATTCTTTTTAATTAATAATGGTTGGGTGTGTCTGGCCCAGATTCTTATTTGTATTTTATTTGATCGCACTATGAGATGATGAAGTTCTTTCATTCGAGCATTCATAGCACCCTGACTGAAGTGTTCTTCCTTGTTCTAATCCTGAAAGCCAAACACTGGACATGGTGAATTTAAAAGTAGAAAACCATCCAATCCTCTTGACCATGCTCCTGTTGCAGGCCGGCAGCTGCCTGCACTACGACTCTGCTACCCACTCTCACAGGCTCCCGAGCCTCCCCATCCTCACCCCCGGCTTCCCTCTCGTAAAACCGCAAGGACACAAGAGCTGAAGTACGGACCAAAGTCCTCCATCCGCTTGACCTCCCACAGGCCTTCTGCTGCCTCATTTTTCTATTCATCTGCCTTTGTATCTGTTTAAATATATCTTTGATAAGATCACAAATTATTGGAGGAAAAAGGAAATTGATTTCATTCCTTACTGGGACCTCCTTCTCTCCCAAGTTTGCAACAAATGGGCCCCTTAACAGTCTGTAAAACAGCAGAGAGGCTTCCAGCTTCCATATGGCTGCTACTGACACCCGAAGCCAGCGTAGGCTGTCGGGACCCCCTGCTCCCTTCCAAAGCACATGACAGGGTGATTTGTGAAGGCGGAGAATTCCAAGACAAACAGGAAATGTGTGCTACTTTTCCGGGGCAGACGACACAACTGTTCCCCCTTCTGTCCTGACCCCTCTGAGAGCTGCCAGATAGCAGGCAGAGTGGACTTACACAGCCACCATCCTGTCCTGACCTCTGTCCCCGGTCTCCTTTCTTTTTTTTATGCAGGTACCGGGAGTTGAACTCAGGACCTCGTGCTTGCCAGGCAGGTGCTTACGCCACTGAGCCATCTCACCAGCCTCCAGTCTCATTTCTTAAACTACAAAAAACCACTCCCTCTCGCCTTTTACCATGCTGAGAAGGCTTTGATAAAATGTCTCCAGTGCTTTGGGCTTCAGGAAATTCAAAGACAGAAAAAGCAATGTCTTTAACAAAAAGTCACTTCTGCTTTGAGCTGTGGGATACATCATTCCTCACCCTTTCCATCCACCAATCAAGTCTGGTGACTTAACAGTCGACCTGGCTTCTGGACTGGTGTGCTCGAGTAGAGAAATACAGGAGAAAACTCTGAAATGAGCACCACACCCGGGAGCAGAGATAGATAGAGAAGTGGCTCCGAGGCATAAACCTAAAATATACATGGACATACACAATTTGGGGGCCCATGTGAATAAATATGAGGGGATAAAGAACACGTGGTTTGCTCCTATCATTTTCAAGTGTGATCAACTCCAAGCAGAGTTCCTTGGACTCTTAGGAATTTGCACAAAGAATCCAGCGCTCTGCAGAGGCTCTGATGGAGTACAGCATTTAACAGGAATGTCTGGTAAGTGGTTCTAGATGCCACTGTCCCTTTGTCCACAGCAGTTACTTTTCTGGATGGAATCCCATTTTGAGGCTGTAAAGTGCAGAGCCAACAATATAAAATGTGCCTGCAAAGTGAAGTAAAATAAGGTTTATTCAGGGACTTCCAAGCCCAATTGTCTGTAATGAAGCCCTCGTTTCTACCGCTCCCTGGCCTCTCTTCTGGCTCCAGAGCATCACCACGGAGGCTGTGCTTTCTCCCTGCACTTAGCACTATCACTAGTTACAGCTGTTTCACCTCGAGTTCAGCACTTGGTGGCTTCCTACATTTCCTGGTGAATGGCTGTAAGAAAGGACATTTTGCAAATTACTACTCTGTGGGTCAAAATTGTCAATTCTTTCTTAAAAACAATGGCAGTACCCTATTTTGAAAATGACTATTGTTGTATGGCACTGTAAGGAAAAGACCAACATTATTTAATCGAGCCATCAAGAGCATTTTAGACCCATTTCATACCTGCCATATTTATCCCTGCTTCTTGGCAAAGCTGTGGTACGTGAGTATATAGTACCCTTCACAGTGAGGGGAGTCAGGCTGGTTCTGCATTCTTAATGGCTCTGCCCAAGAGTCCTGGGAATGAAAGGGGAATTGCATTTAAGGGCAAGTTCTGTCTCTGACACACACACAGAAAACGAACTGTCACAAAGCCAGGCAAAACCTGGTGTTGTATCTGTAAAACCCTATGCAAATGCACACAGCTAACTCTGCACATGGAAGCAGGAATGTCGGGGCTGGTGTGACTTCTCTTGCACAATGGAGGGTGGTGTTGGGGAGTAGCAGAGATCGTGTGGCATTATCCCGATGACATACTTGAAGACTAGCATGTCCAGCAGAGCAGACCACTGCACAGATGTGGCCAGTGTGCAAACTACTCTCCATGGTATGCAGGCAGAGGAGTCAGGACACACACACCCGTCAAAACCACCGTGGAGTGAAAGGACCCTATTCCCAGCCGTAGGTGATAAGAAGGCTTGTGTAACACAAGCCACAGAGGAACATGTGAGGGGAACCCCAGTACTTCTCTAATTATAGGGAGGAAATCACTGCGCATTGGTGACTATGGGAAGTCAGCTCAGGGCTGATTTGTAGCCGATGGCCCCAATCACATCTGGCAATTGTAGCAAGGGTGGTTGGGTCTCCTCGACGTGGTCTCTCTGGTGTCTGGCATGGCCTTCTCACAAGCTCGAGCATGATGTGACTTGCACGTACCAATCAAGGATCTGCTCATGTCATATCTGCTGGTGTCTCTCTGGCCAAAGCAAAGTCAACATCCTGGCCAACAGGTGATGTGAGAGGGGTCTCTACAAGGGTATGGGCACCACGAGGTATGGTTCACCACAGGCCATCCATGTGGCACTTCCCACACACTGCATGATGCTGTGTCCCCTTTGGGACAGGCCCATCCTACTCCCAAGTTATCCCTAACTCCAGTCTTGAGGTCCAGCTGCCTGGGGTGCAAGCAGCTACTCCAGAGACCTGGATTTGTTTTGCAAGGTGCCGTAGAGAAGAGGCTATCAGCAGTGAGTCTTTCCTGAGTCTTCCGACACAGCACGTGGGTGATTATTACAGTTAAGAAGGAGAGGCCTTTCCCCAGCATTTGCCCAGGGTCGTTGCAACCAGAAGCACATGTAGCCTGAGACAGTGACTTTCCACAAAGCCTGTGTCTGCAAAGAATCTTTCCCTGCTTGCTGGTAATAGCAGCTATCCCAGTATATGTTCCAGATACTGTGTTTACTGATCATTGTTTCTCACAACAGCCCTGGAGAGTAGCAGTTGTTAAGCCCATTTTATAGACAGGTGAACTGAGGCTTAAAAAACATCAGTTGCTCCAAAACCCAAAGCCACAAAACTGATGAACCCAAAGCATGTCTTTCTCGCTCCAGAGCCTGTGTTCTGGAGGCCTTGCTTTTGCCTTTGGGTGGCTGCCCTGAATCTGAGTTTCCATCCAAGCTCCAGGAGCGCTGCATGCTCTGTCCCCTGGCCCAGGTGCGTTTATGCAGGACTGGTGCCCAGGGCAACAATGGAGCCCTTAAAAGTCCTAGCTTTTGCATTAGATGGCTGCAGTTTGAATCTTGCCACTACAGGACCTCAGCTCAGTGACCCTGGGCAGTTTTCTCATCTGTAAAATGGGGATCATCACAGTCCTGAGGTTTAAATAAATAAGATGACAAGAGGTGCTTTAAAAACAGTGTCAAGCAACCAAGAGTAGTCTATAAATGTTAATGATAACAATCGTTATAGGCAAGGCTTCATTCTGCCCCATAAGGTCAAAGTGTCTTATCCCAGGGCACAGAGCACACCAAAATCAGCAAAGAACAGATGGGGGACACAGTGGGTACGGGGGTGATACTGGCGATGGCTTCTGCTCGTGGCACAGGCACTCCTGTTCTGAAGGAATCCCAGTGTAGACCAACAGCATCCCTCAAGCTATTGATTCTCTGCACTCGACCCCTCACGCTGTGCACCTGACCTGCAGATGGAGGAGCTAAGGACAAAGCTGGCAACGGGGCTGGGGTAAAGGGCTTCCCCAAGGCTTCTAGAGCTCCGAGTGGGCCCCATAGGGAAGGGGAGTTTGGCGCCAGGACCCCAGGCCTGAGGAGCAGTTGTCCTTGGCAAAAACCCTTCCCAAGGAAAGGATGAGCCCTCAGGTGAAGAGGTGTTGCGCTCACCTGAACTAAGAGCTGAGGTTTGGTTCTAAGTGGGTTTGGGATTTGGGAACAAGGCTAGGAGCCTTGCTTAAGCCCAAAGGAGCTGTGGATCCTTAGTCTTGCCTGGCTCAGGTCTGGCTTGTCTTGGAAGCCATCTGCCTAGTGACTGCCAGGCCTTGGGGTGAAGTCTGGAGGTAAATGGGCTTCAGGGAAGGAAATCTATGGAGGAAACAGGGCTGTGAGAGTTGGAAATCCACTTCTGGGAAGACGCCTGGGATTGTGAGCCTTCCACAGGTGGGGGCCCTAGTGGCCCTGCTGAGCTGGGAGAGAACCCACCTTGTCCTCTCCTTCTTCATTCATGTGAATGAGCACTGTTCTCACACAGCAAAATCCTACTGGTAAGAATAGCAGAAGCGCCAGTGCGGCGGGTTCAGAATTTCTCTCACCCACTCCTCCTCTCTCTGTCTCACTTCAACCCCCATGAGTCATACCATCCCATGCAATTGATGACCCTTAGACTCTACAGTTTGCCTCTGAGGCGGGAATCTAGGTGCTGCCCTGTCCTCAGCCCTTCTGGTCTCTCCGTTACTATCCTGGGGATGGAGCCACCCCAATGCTCCAGGGGCTCCGCCTCCCCAAGTCAGCAGAAGTGGCCAGCATCTCACCAGGCCTGGCACCTCACCGTCTCACTGAAGGGCATCTCACCATTGGGATACAGCTGCCTGGGAGCCTCCTGCCCAGGCAGAAGGACCTCAGCAAAGCCTTGACCTGGCCCCTGTCTTCTGCACCCTTCTGCTTTGGTCCTTGAACTTGCAGCTCTGAGTGTTTGCATAAGGGATGGAGTTTGCCAAAGAGAAAAAGATATGGGCAGACCTTCCCATTTCTGCCTGGATGTGTGGAGGCAAAGCTGGCTGGTTGAGCATCTCCTGCTGCTGCAGATGCCGAAGATAAATGACTAGCAGGGACTGGAGCCCTTGAAGATCATCTGGCCACTGTCTCTAGGGGAGAATTCAGGCCAGGCCACCATCAGGCCATCCCTCAGCAAATGCAAAGGGACCGGCCTCAAGTCCTCTCCTAGGGGAGCAGGAGTCTTGCAGGGCTGGGGGCCGGGCCAGAGAAGCACAACCTTTAAACCATTCCTTAGCTCCGAGCCTGTTTCTTTGTCAGCAAAACACAGAAAAAAATGCTACCCCTCCAAGGATTCCAGGAAGATTAAATAAGATAGCCCAGATTAAGCAACTGTCCTGCAGTCAGTGCCCAATATAGCTCCTCTCTGCTCCTCTCTGTCCTCGCCCCCATCCTTACAGCAATGACAACAAATACTTTCCTGTCCCTCCTGGGAGGCGCAGTGGTGCAGGAATGTTAAGCAGCATCCCCAGTTCACATTGGCCAGGATTTCCCTGCCCAAGCTATTCATCCGGCTCAACAGAGATTCCGCCTCCTCTCCCTCCTCCCTCCCCTTACTCAGCACAGTCTTCCCCTCCTACCCAGGCCATTTACACAGTGCCCCTTGCCAGCATCTTTCCTCCCTGAGTGTGCCTAAGCCACAAACTGAAAAGAACTATCTCTTTTTCACTTTCCCTGACCACCTCTGGATGTACAAGTCACTTAGCACCCAGAGAAACAATGAAATTTCTCCTTTTCTGCTGAGGTTACCCACTACGGGCCATTAAAAAGATACTCATTTTTAAAACATACTTGACAGCCTGGAAGATCTATTCAGGGTATCAGAAAACTGAGCCCATTAGGTGACATTTGGAATATATAGTGTGGTGATATATTTCTAAAATGTGCAATATACCTTATGAATTTATATTGCATGTATGGCACTTCGTTATTTGTATTATTTTCCCTCTGTGGATTCAGTTTCTGGATGATTTCCCTGTTTGAGCTTCTTCTTATCACTGGGCTCCTGGCCCACACAGCAGAAAAAAAATAAAAAGGACTTGAATGCAGTATTCAAGGTCAGTTAGTGGTTGATTTCACACCCAGTCGCACTAAGGGAACCCAGAAGGTGCGCGGAGTGGAGAGGTGATCCTGTGGGCCCGGCACACTCGTGTGCACACCACCCATGATTCTGTATGTTAGGAAGGGGGTCATTTGTCCATTCTGGAGCTGAGAAAACTGGATCTGCAGAGGTGACGCCACTTGCTTCTCCTCCTCCTCTCCCTCTTTTCCTCCTTCTCCTTCTTTCTGTCTGTCTGTCTCTTTCTCTCACTCTCTCTGTAACTCTCACGCCCACCTTCTACAAGAATGGCCTTCTTGGGCCGGTGAGATGGCTCAGTGGCATACGCGCCTGCCTGGCAAGCGCGAGGGCCCGAGTTCGACTTCCGAAACCCACATACGAAAAAAGCGCCGGTGATATCGCTCAGCGGCACGAGCGCCTTCTGGCATGCGAGGTCCTGAGGTAAACCCCTGGTACCCCAAAAAAAATGGCCTTCTTTTAAAGGCCAGCTCTTGGCCCCCTCCCCTTGCGTTGGAGGCCCACACCTGTCTCCAGCAAGGCACAGATACAGGAATGTCCCAGCCACCACCATTCCCCGAAGGACACTGCTTGCCCCAGGGCTCACCACCCTAAGAATGTTCCTGGATTTCACCCAGGCCCTGGCCAGCCTACCTTCTGCTTGATTTTTTGCTGAACTAGAGCTGGCAGCAGGTTTGGGCACTGGAGGGGACCTCAGAGCCCCATTCAAATGGACTGGAGTAACACCATGCAGAATCTCTACTCTCAGTCACAAAGCTGATACAACTGTCCTTTCTGGTAGTTCCAAGAAGTTCAGAATCTTCCAAATGTAACATGGAGCCCAAATCCAAATCTGGTGACTTCCGAAATATACCAACCCCTAATAATTATAATAACATGTCATTCTATCAGATTGTGAGAGGCTTGTAACAGGTGACAGGCGACTTTGTGACAGGTGACTTTGGATGAACAATGCGTGCCAAGCCCCATTCTAGGAGTGGGATAAAGTAGCAAACAGGACAGATAGGAAGACCTGCCCTCGTGGACCTTACACACCAGGGAAGTACCTAAGACAGGCTGCCCACGCTGGACCTGCACACAGGAGAGGGCCCGGCGCAGGGTGTCTAAGTCCACAGGAAAGCACCAGTCAGAGGAGGTAAGGACACATTTGGGGCCACGGGCAGCAGCAGGTCAGGCAGGAGCCTGAGCAGCAGGAGCCCTCAGCCACGAGAGCCAGAGCGTACAGGATTGATGACTCTTAACTCTGGGGATGGCTCTGCCCGGCCCCCACTCTAGCACTTGAAAGGGCCTCAGGTCTCAAAGGATTTCTCGCTGTTTTCTCCTTAGAGTGCACTCTGTTTCCACTGCTGTTTACAAAGGATGGAGAGCAAAGCTAAATGCCTAGAACCAGTACTCAAAAAGCTTTTAGAACTTAGCACTACACAATCAGTGGAGCCTTGGGAAAATGGAGGCTTAGTTTTAAGAAAAGCCACTCATCCGAAGCTTCAGGAAGAGGCCTGTGTGGGCACAGGGAGGCCCGTTTCACATCCAGAAAGGCCAGGAAGGACACACAGATGGGTGCAAGGGTCGGTGGGCTTGTCCTCCCAGGACCCTCCCACAGGGCCGCACTGTCAGGGCCAAGCCCATGGGGTGCCTGATGGGAGCAGCACCCTCCCGGCCCTCCTGTCCACTCCACTGCATACCCAAGTGCATCCCGTGAGGTGCAGTGTCTTCCCCTGGACCAAGTTATACTCACACTTGGGCCCAGGAACAGGAGCCGAAGAGAGGGCTCTGTGTTTGCTCCAGGAAAAGCAGCCAAGGTTGGTGTTGGCGGAACCTTATAAACTGCCCAACAGATGTCAGAAGCACATGACACAACTGATAAGAGCTGAGGCAAGACATGCAAAAGCCAAGCGTGGGACAATAAACCACAAAGCCCCATGCGGTGGAGCCATCCGGAGTTACTGGGGAGTCCATGGGCACAAAGGGCAATGCTTGGAGCCACTTTCCCCTGGCTCTTCACCGTGGAACACATCATGCCCGTGACCTCATGTTCTCTGTGCTGGAACACCACAGACCTCTCAACTCTGAGTTCCTGAAGAGCTTTTCAGGAAGGGTTTCAGACAGACTGGAAGCATCTAATCACTGTACAAGGGTTGCACAGTATTGACGTTAAGAACCTGCAAAGTGTGTGGAGGCACAGGCCTGCAGTCCCAGCACTCAGGAGGCTGAGGCAGGAGGATCACAAGTTTGAGGCCAGCCTGGGCTACAGGCAAGGCCTGGACTATATACTGAGACCCTGTCTCAAGAAAACAGAAAGAAAGAAGAAAGAGAAAGAAAGAAAGAAAGAGAAAGAAAGAAAGAAAGAAAGAAAGAAAGAAAGAAAGAAAGAAAGAAAGAAAGAAAGAAAGAAAAGAAAAAGAAGGGGAGGAAAAAAGAGGGAGAGAGAAAGGAAGGGAAGAAGGGATTGAGGGAAGGAAGGAAATGAGCACACGGTTTTACAGTGGTCTGTTTTAAGGATCATTTTCAGGGATTATCCCTATATTAGTATAAAAGCCCAGTCACATCCTTGCATATGTCTATGAATCCATCCTATCAGATTTGTGTCGGCTATTTACTCAAAAAAAAAAAAAAAAAAAAATAGGGGGTTCTCTGGATAACCCCTAGGAAAGGCACTATGGAATTTGCAAAGACTCAGTTTCACCCAGAACTTTGCAGTGTTCTCATGCCCATGGATATGGAGCTTTGAGTATTTCATGAGTAATTCGAAATCCTGATTGTGTCACAGAAGTCCTGAACAGAGTTTGTGAGTTGTATCTCTGCCTTTCATCTGTGTCACCTCCGAAAAAGAAATTCGGCTCTGGGAGTTAAATGGCACAATAGACCAGATCTGGTTTTCCAGGTCCCTGAATTAAAATGCTTAAATAATGCTTTGGGAAGAGAATATATCCTAGGACCCAACAAGTAGATTGGGAGCATTCAGTTCACATTTGAGAAGGCTGTCTTTGCCCATTCTGTGTTGCTCTAACAAGATGCCTGAGGCTGGATATTGTATTAAGGAAAAAGGTTTGTTTGGGCTCATGGTTTGGGAAGCCAAGACTACGGCATGGGCATTAGTGTCTGGGAAGGGTTCCTGGAGGATAACACCATGTGCAGGAGGAGCATGGGCAAGGAGGAGAGGTCTCATGGCAAGAGAAGAAGCGAGAGGCGGGAGAGGCCAGGCTCACTCTTTCACAGCAGCCTGCTCTTGGGGAATCTGATCCATGCTGTGAGAGCTGCGTTAATCCCTAATGAGGGCATCGTGACCCAATCCTCCCAACCAGTCCCCATGCCCCCTCTTACAGGTACCAGCATCTTTCAGTATCCTCACACTGGGGACCAGGGTTCTAGCCCATGAACCTTTGGGGAAGAAAAACCACATTCAAAGCACAGCATACAGAAGGGAAAATACAACCTGTTATTTCAAAAATATTTTACTATGTATGCTAACTGGTTTCAGTTACACTGCTAGCTTATCTTAGTTTGTTGAAAAAGAAGTTTTGTATTATTATCTGTTTGTTTCTCCTCTATAAGAATCTTTTTGGTCTATGTCTCATACTCTGAGTAACTACTTTGAAGATAAAGATACACAGTGTATTAACTGTTATTATTTTGTTATGAAATTTTGTTTTCTCCTTTCATAATATAAAAAATCTAGGTGAAACTAAATCTAAATATTCTGGAGGGCTGGAACTTTAACAGAAAAAGGGAAATTTCCAGGTATCTTCACCCAAATTAATGTTATTACTGAAACTGAATGATGACCACATAGGCATACATCATATCATTTATACTACCTTATAAGTGTTGAAATCACTTCAAAATAAAAATTTAAAGAAAAAAAAACTTTAAAAAGGGAGAAAATGGATGAGGGGAAGAAAGGAGGAATAAAGAAAAAGGACCCAAATTTTCTAGGAAAATATCGCTTTAGAAGTTTTGAACGTCATGTCACTCTGCCCGTACACTCAGAGTAGAGTTGTACCCCACAGAGAAGGCCAGAAACCTCCTCAGACCTGCTCTTCCACCCAGCACCTCTTCTACTTTCCCTTCTTATTCAGTTCTCATGTCATACCGTTCACTTGTCTTAAACTTTCGAATGTACTACATTGCAGGATATGAAATCACACAAGCCTGTAGTAGATTTTCTATATAGTAACAATAAACTACCTGAAGAAGATTTAAAGAAAATGATCTTTTTTATAATTGGTACAAAAAACAAAATGCTTGGGAATAAAGGTAACTAGATAAGTGAAGGATCTGTATACTAAAACTAAAATGATGAAAGAAATTAAAGCATACACAAATAAATGGAAATTTATCTTATATTCATGCAATCGAAGAATTAAGATTGTTTAAATGTTTATATTACCCAAAGTGATCTACTGCCTCAGCACCATACCCATAAAGTTCCAGTAACATTGTCCACACAAATATAAAAACAATCCTAAAGTTCATAAGGAGTCACGAAGTAACCCAAACAAGCCCAAGTAACCCAAACAATCTTAAGTAAGAAGAGCATGCTAGAAGCAGTGCACCATCTGACTGCAAATTGTATTGCAAAGCTCTAGAGAATAAAACAGCCTGGTATGGTTATAAAGATAGACATAGAACAGCAGCACAGCACACAGGACCCAGAAATAGATCCACTCATTTACATTCAGTTCATTTTAAAGAAAAAGGCCAAGAACGCACAATGGGGAAAGGGCAGCCTCTTCAGTAAAAGGCACTCAGATGTCAAAATACTTTTTTTATATGCGGGTACTGGGAGTCGAACTCAGGACCCCGTGCTTGCCAGGCAGGTGCTTATGCCGCTGAGCTACATCACCGGCCCTGTCAAAACATTTTATGTGTGGTACTACAGCTCAACCCCAGGAGTGCTTTGTCACCAAGATATATCCCTAACTTGTTATTCATTTTATTTTTTTTTTATTTTAAAGAGAAGAAAAAACAAAACAAAACAAAAGAAGAACAAATTTTCAAAACAACATAATAGGAGGGTAACAATGGTTAATACATTATGTATTACTATCTTTAAGTTAGTTATTCAGGATACCAGAAATTAGCATTCAATTGTCCAAACATTATTGGCACAAACCTTACTCTTCAACGAACTAAGTAAAATTGGTAGTGTATCTATCTTAACCATCTTATATATATATACAATTTTTTTCCCTTTCCCTTCTTTCTTTTCCCTATTCCAGTCTCTCTTTCCTTTTGACCAGTTTCTTTTTGATTCACCATGTCTATTGTACATTTTGGATCTTATTTACTCTTTCAGTTTCTCATACTAGAGAGACAATACGATGCTTACACATGTGCTTCTGGTTTATTTCACTTATGAGTATTTTCTCGAGTTGCATCCATTTACCTATAAAAGTCTCCAGTTTATCCTTCTTTATGGCTGAATAGTACTCCATTGTATAAAAATACCACATCTTTCTTATCCATTCCTCAGTTGATGGGCATTTGGGTTGTTTCCAAGATCTGGCTATTACAAATTGTGCTGCTATAAACATGGGTGCACATATATCGCTGTGGTACGTATTCATTTTATTTTTGAGACAGGATCTCTCTAAATTGCTCAGGCTGACCTCAAACTTGGGATCATCCTGCCTCAGCCTCCCAAGTAACTGGAATGGATTACAAGTGTGTGCCACCATGCCCAGCTAGATGTCACACAGTTTACTAGTCCCTGTGGTCACACTCCCTCAGGTTTAAGGGAAGAGCACGTAAACTCTATCAGCTCACGGGGTCTATGTCAAGGAATTAAAGATCATTTTACAAATTAGCCCCAAGCCCATCTCTGACAAAGACAATGGAAGAACCCTGATTCGTGGGCCAAGAACTGAATACAGCGAGGGTCAGAATGTTGCGGAAAAACCTGGACCAAAAACATGGACATTACATCTGGATGCGGTCGAGCTGTCCTGGTGTGTTATCTGGAGGAAGCAGCTGGACGCAGATGGTGCAGGCTGACTGAGCTTAGCAGTCTGGCTACGTGACAAGCAGCATGAGCATATTCCATCTCAATAACAGGCTACTAATTGATTTTTAAGTTCTAATATACAATTTTCTATGAATTTACCATTACATTGTATCAGAGATGAAGGGATCATGGATGTTGGGTTCACAGCGAAGTATCTGCCACAGTCATCTAAACTATTTTCCTCCCCGCTACCCATCCAAGGTGCCCATCTGCTCACAAACCCCCCGCTTACATGGCTAACCAGCCTTTAATGACAGGGAGACTCTCCCTTCTGAAAATAAACCCTCTGCATTTGCACATTTGCATCGTTTACAAAATCAGGCCTTATCCCAAGAAAAATATTGTGCTTTATGTCCGACCACTTTGATCTAAGCCGATGACGGGAAGTGGGGACATGTGGGAAGGTAGCACGAAATAATGGGCTGTCCAGTCAGCCTTGCTGGACCCTCAAGGGATATGGGTGTGTAAGAGTTACAACTGCCGGTGTGGTGGCACACATCTGTAATTCCAGCACTCTGGGAGGCTGAGGCAGGATTGCAAGTTTGAGCCCAGTCTGGGTAACTTAGTTAGACCCTGTCTCAAAATGAAGAATATTTTTAAAAGGGGCTAGAGATGTAGCTCAGTGTGAAGGCCCTGGTTTCAATCCCCAGTACAGAAAAAAAAAAAAAAAAAAAAAGAGTTTGCAAGATTCTTTGTCTCTGTCAAAACCACATTCTCCAGTGAGCAGAAACATTTTACCTCAATGAGTCTGGATTTTATTCACTAGCCATCCACACTGCGTTTATGATCTGGCCTTTGAAAAGGCCAACAGCCTCTCCTGGAATCTCAGCGCAAGGCGCCATCAGAGTTGCCAGCAGAATCTGATGGGGGATCGGGTTGGGGAGACACCCCTGGCACAAGCTTCCATCCTTCTCAGCCTTCCTTCTAAGAGACCCCTGCAGCACCTGAAGGTGTAGCGAGCAGTCTTCCCTGGGCGTCCGGCAGGCAGCACTGATTGCACACAGCACAAGTGTCACTCATTAGCCTCATCCGGGAGCCTGGCACAGACTCCTGGAGGTGAAATCTCAATTAGCAGCATCCTCTTCTACCTGGTGGCCAAGCCAGAAACTCTGGAGTGCCTCTTAGATCCCCCTTTCTCCTTATCCGTGAGTATTTAATTTTCCAATAAATCCTGTCCATACTGCCACTCAGTGCTCCCCCTCCACCCCTCCTGGCAGGTTTTGGACACAACCAGACCCTCGCAGAGCTCTCGCTATGACTTCCTCCCCAGGCTGCCTTCCCAGGGTCGGCCCTCCACACTGTCACCATTGGAATCCAGTGCCCTGAGTCCACACACACCTCTGCCCACCCCCGTGCCTACACAGCTAAGTCCTCACACTTTAGTGCTACTCACGAGACCTTCGGTGATGGTCTGGCCACGGCCCACCTCTCCCATCTCACCTCCTGCGGCTGCACCCTGGGCCTTCTCACCGTGTGTCCCGTACACGAGGTCTTGAATACACTGCTTTCATTTCCTTTGGATATATACACCAGAAGTGGAACTGCTGGACCATCTGGTAGTCAAGGAAAGCTGTTTGTCACCTCTGCCTGAAAACACACATTGCTTCCTCTTACCCAGAACAGGCTGCATACTTGAAGATCTAAATTATACATCACCTTCTTGGTTTTTGCCATAATTATACGTAGAGTTATGGAGCACTTACTGCAAGTTGGCCTTAGTGCTGAGCACGGTACTGAATATTCACAGCAATCTTGCGAGTTAAGCAGACGAGGAACTGAGACGTGGAGAGGTAAAACTTCCTCAGTTTGACGCTGCAGGGATTCCAAAGCCAGTCCTCAGAGCACTGTGGACCCCAAGGAGGCAAATCCAGGGAGCCCCTGGCCATCTCTGGTATCTCCCGCATGGGCATTCACTCCCTCGCCCTCTGTCTGCACTTCCGCTACAGCGGGAGCCTGTAGTAACATTTAAAGATCTTGTTTGAATTCTGATTCAAAAACTATTCAAAGACACACATATTTATAGGATAATCAGGAAAAATGCGAACACTCACTGAATATTTGATGAAACTAAGGAATTATTAATTATCACTTATGACTGCACTTATATTTTAAAATCGTTATCGCTTGGAGATGCACTGAACTAGAGATGAAGAGGTAGGAAGACAGTATGTGAGCATGGATAGGAAACAACTTTTGGCATCATGTGGATAACTATTAAAATGGGTAGTGTATTCATGGAGGTCGTTGTATTGTTTACTTCTGTGTATGTTTGGAAGTCTCTAGAATGAAAATATTCTATAGAGTCCCCCAACAAATGAGTTTAGGTGCTCACTCTCCCACTTTTGGGTTGTTGAGAGCAGATGACATTTACATCTTAGCTTCGACGCTGCACAAAGGGCAAGTAACTGCCACAGAGGCACCACTCCCTGTGGGATCAGCTGAGATTTCCACTGAGACCACGTCACAGACAGACCTCTTCTTCTGCCCTGTCCTGTTCCCTTCCCTTCTCTTGCTGGGAGAATGCCCATGTTAGACATGGGATGGTACGACTGGTGCACCCACAAGAGGAAATGAGAACAAGACTTGGAAGGAAGAAGGTTATTATAACCAGAGGTCCCAAGAGGCGTGAGGAGTGGGGAGGTGGTCCCTGTATGCCACAGAGCCACGGGGGAAGCTCTAGACTCTGGCCACAGTCAGATTTGAGAGAGGGTAGAAAGCCAAGATCACAGTCTTTACTGGGGTTTCCTGGAGAAAGCAAGGCAGGGCAGCTTAGGATTGGTTTGCCTGAATAAGTCCACTGGCTTTGAGATACAGGAGTAGTCTTTAGTTGCCTGGTGCCTTGCTCTGGGATGATATAGGGCAAGGCAAATATTAGTTTGTGCATGAGTTACATAGGAAGGTCGTGAAGGCTGTAAATTCAAGATTGATTGTCTTGCATATGAAAGGAATGTTCACAGGTAAACTGTTACTATCTCTAGAAACTAGTCAGCCCTGGGAGCTTTCTTTCTCTGGGTCTGTAAAGGTCCCAAATACCACAGCATCAAGAATACAGAAAATTGGGGCCAGCGAGATGGCTCAGTGGCATAAGCGCCTGCCTGGCAAGCGCGGGGGCCCAAGTTCGACTCCCGGAACACACATACGAAAAAAGGGCCAGTGATATCGCTCAGCGGCACAGGCGCCTGCTGGCACACGAGGTCCTGAGGTCGATCCCTGGTACCCACAAAAAAAAAAAAAAAAGAATACAGAAAATAAGAAAACACAGTCAATATAATTGACCCTTATGTAGATGTATGGCAAATAGATAAAATACAGAATCTAAGAAAATGTTTTTAAAGTGCTCTTCCCTTCTTTCCATAGATGCTGATCCCAAAGTTCTCACCGAGAATCTTTTTGAGGTCGACATTCCTATTCTGTGAGTTACCTATGTGCTACGGACTGTGAATAGTTCAGGTGACTAAGAGGGGATTTGATGCAATCCGCACCCTCCAGCAGCTCCTGAGGGGTGCATTTCTGCATTGATTGCTTGGTGCCACATACAACACAATGTTAAGACTAGCTTTGGAGTGACACAGACCTAGTATCACGACCTCTACCATGTGCTAGCTGTGCGATTTTGGGAAATACACTTAACCTTTCTGTGCTTCAATCTCTCCAGGTATAAAATGTCAGTAAGAACACCAGGTGAACCGGTTGTCATGGAAATTAAATTATATATATATATATTATATATATATATATATATATTATATTATATATTATATAATATATATACCTCTATTATAGTATTTGGCCCAATAAAAGATGAGGTACAATCAAAAAGTGAAGTATTCCTAAGGAAATAATAGTGCACACAAAGAAAGGTTCAAGTCCATCTGGGGATAGGAAAGAAAGGCTTTCTCAGAGGCCATGGGCTTGACCTGAGCAGGTGCAGTTTTGTTTATGCAGACATGAAGAAGGAGGATATGATGGGAATTTAGAGCTAAAAACTCAATACACTGTCTATGATTAGCTTCTCATAATCTAGCACTGAAATCCTAGAAAGGTGGAGAAACATAGCAAAAAAAAAAAAAAAAAAATACGTAGCAGAGGACTCCAGAGTCCCAGGCATCAGAGTATGAGAAAAATCCCCCACACTTAGTAGCAGTCACACTGAGCCACAACCATCAAAGAGGCCCAGGCTGCAAAGAAAACAACCTTCGAGGTCACAGACAGGAGTCCAAAGGTCAGACAGCCCTTTCCCATCCTGCAGCAGCCCTGGGTCCCTGCCTTTGCCTTCTCCCCTCAGCGCCTTGGTCCTCACGAAGCCTCCCTGTGACCGAAAGGCAGCTCCAGCATCTCGTCGAGATGCAACAAGTCCAGAGGCAAAAAGGGAAGCTGTCTCTTCCTTCTGTCACTTTTTAAAAACAAAGAAGCTTTCCTGGAAGTCTTCACCATTGCGCTAGTCAGAACAGTGGCTTCTGCCACATCAGTGCCTGAGAGTAGGAGCTTAGCTTGTGGACTTCCTGTCACTCTCCATGCGGCCGCCATTAGGCTGGCTCCTTCTCTGTCAGCAGCTAAGCAGGATGTCACTAAGGCAATGATGGTGAAATTACCAGTAGAGGCAAAGGGAAACCCACCCTCTGGGGCCAGAGAACTGTGGCCTCATCCCTAAAACCCAGGCCTCTTAAAGAAGGGGGCAGATGCCTGAGTAAAACAAGAAAGCTCTGTGTCGGGACGACACTGCTAAAAAGAACGAGCTAGCTCGATGCATGAAAACATGGGAACTTAGAAGGGGCAGTGTCCCACAGGGTGTTACCGTCTGGGTAAGACACAAACCTATGTGTGTATGTACACGTGTCTGGGTATGTATGCACTTCTCCGTGTGTGTCCCCATAGTAAAACGTGACGTAAACCCTTGAATGTCAGGCAGAGGAATTTAGATTTGAAAATTCATAAAATAAGAGGAAATGACTAGAGAAGACCTATGCTTTGGAACAGCTGGTGGGGCTGGAAAGTGATGCAGAACAAACTGAGGATTAGGTCAGGGAGACTGAGGGCTGTAAGAGCACCTGCAGCATTGCAGTAAGGGTGACGAGGTGGGATGGGTAAGGATGAGAAACATCCCAGTAACTGACTCACACAGGCAATAATCGCTAACACGAACATCTTATAGCAGAATAACAGCTAACGTGATTGAAAGTGCTTACATTATGTCTCATAGTGTTGTAAGATGAGAGATGATAGAGAGATGCTCACTTAAACCTAACTCATGTTCCCAACTGTAGGTACTAAGTTTCTCCCATTGTCTGAGGAAACTGAGGCATAGACAGGTTAAACAACCCTCTCAAGGTCACAGCTAAGAAATTTCAAAGGTTTTCCCTCTCTCCTTATATGGTACTGGTGATTAAACCTAGAGGTACTCTGCCACTGAGCTACATCCCCAGCCATTTTTTTTTTTTTTTTTTTGATACATGGTCTTGCTAAATTGCCCAGAGTGGCCTCAAACTTGAGATCCTCCTGCCTTGGCCTTCCAAGCCAGTAGGATTACACGTGTGTGCCACCATGCCCAGCTAAACATCACACACGTTGCTAGTCCAAGTGATCAGAGGCCACCAGATTTAAGAATATCTGTCACTTGAGCTCAGCATTGGCCTGTGGGAGGGTTTGTCCTTGAAGGTTGGCGAGGAGATGAGGACAGGGTTCTTATGAGTTCCCTCTGGCAGATGTCCTATCTCTGTGCTTTATGTTTATTCATTTATTCATTTATGGATATATTCTTTACAACCTAAATATTCTTAAAAACCATACTCTGCTGCCAACGCTGAGTTTTTAGAGTGCATGAAGGGCTGACTTCAGAGTGAATTTTCAAGTGTGATCTTTTTAAGGTTGAAACTGCCTGATCAAGCAGCAAGAATGTCATAGGCAACCAAAGTCCTCTGCGGGGTGTAAATCCGTTCCTCCCCGCCCTCCTCCTCAGCCTCAGGGAAGAGGATTCTGTGCTTCCGGCCCGAGGCTTCCTTTGCTCCGGTGGTGGTGGCGCCTCGTCCTCTGGGCTCTGACTACACCTCAGGGGAGCCAGCCTGCTTCTTTCCCAAGGCCATGCAAGGGGCTTTCACCAACACCAAGGCCACCTGGAGCCCCACCCCATCCTAGGTTGCTTGGTGTGACTTTCACTGCTGTGGGTTTCTACAGTAACTGCTCCTCTCACACCCCCCTCCACGCTCAGCCCCAGCTGGGTCTGCCTAGGGCAGCCTGGTCAATTGCAGGCTCAAGAGCAAAATAAATAGTGGCTGTTTTTAAGCCACTTCTTTGTGGGATCGCATTACACAGCATATGCAATCTCGAACATAATCAATTACTGTAGAATTGTGAACTCACAGTCATTTGTGACCCCACAAAAGACATTTAACAAAATCAAATGTCCATTCTTTGTTAAGGACTCTAGTGATGAGGAGAAGAGCTCAATCTGGTCATGAATCTCCATCTAGAATTATCCAGGAACACCATACACACTATGGACCACTATAGGCACCCACTCCCATCAACACATGAAGGGAAAAGCCCACAGATATTAAATGATAGTATTCTGGAAGTCTAAGCTAATATACCAAAATAGGAAGATAAAGGATTAGTAATACCACAAAGGAGATAAAATACACAATATTCACAGATTGTATGGTTGTCTACCTTAAAAACCTTAAGAAATTAAAATACTATGGAAAAGTATGAAGTTCAAATTTGGTTTTTATTTTTAAATGCATCCGTGGACCTATCAAAAATTAGCATGTGACCTTTCACTGAGTCACAACCATCTCTAGGTCACTGCATTTGATTGCAAATGAACCAGAGGAACATTTGGAACTACCGCTCACAAGAATCAGCTGAGGTTGCTGGGAGATATAGCAGAGTGCCTATCTGTTCAGGCTCTGAAGCTACGCAGCCTGGATTCAGAACTAGCTCCCGCCCAGTGCACTCCATGGCCATAGGCATGGCATTGAAACTCTTATGCTCAATGTCCTCAAATGGTGATCCTTTTCTATATGTAAAGTTCTAAAAGTAGTAACTAACAATTACTAGCAGTAGTTAGCATTATTATTAATCATTAGTATTGGTCAGGGTTGTCCAGAGAAAAAGAACCAATAGGAAGGATGTGTATATAAAGACATGAATTATGGGGAATTGACTGGTAGGATTACAGAGACTAAGAAATCCCACCACTGAAGCAAGCCAGAGTCTTGGAAAGCCAGTGGGATAATTTGATCTGAGTTCAAAGGTCTGATAACCTGGGTAGCTGATGGTATAAATACTAATAAAGGCAGGGAAAGGTGGGATGAGCTGTCCCAGCCTAACAGTGAGGCTCACTGAGATGAATTCTTCCTTTCTCTGATTTTTGTTCTATTCAAGACCTCAACAGATTGGATGATACCCACACTGGGGAAGACAACCTACATCACTGAATCCATAGATTCAAATCCTCCTCTCATTCAGAAACGCTCTTACAGATGCACTCAGAAATAATATTTAATGCGGGCACGCCACGGTCCTGTCAAAGCTGAAACACAAAATTAACCATTCCAGCCATTGTTACTAGAATAAATTATTAGGCTACCATCCCTGTATGACTCAAAGAAGAAGTGGGTACTTATTTCCTTTTGATAACAGACACCAATGACTCCACGATTAAAATAAATATAAGTATTCAAATATCTAATAAAATTTTAAGATATATATAACGTATTATGTTAGTTTTCCATCACCATAACAAATATCTGAGATGAATAAGCTTGTAAAGAGAAAAGAATTACTTTGGCTCACATTTTGAGGGGTCTTAGTCCATGATCATTTGGCCCCCATACTTTGAGCTGTGACAGCTTCACTTCATGGTGGAACAGAACTGCTAATGTCATGGCTGAGAAGTACAAAGAGAGGAAGACAACAGGGACCTACAATCCCCTTTAAAAACACTCCCTCAGTAACCTAAGACCTCTCACCCTCTCACCAGGGCTCACCCCTTAAAGTTCTACGATGTTCCAATAGAGCCACACTGGGGACCAAGTCTTAACACATGAGCCTTTGTGGTCATTCTGATCCAAACTATAGCACCAATATTGGTTATCTTTCACATTGCTGGACACAATACCCAATGCCCATACTTTAAAGAGGAGTAATTTAATTTGGCTCACGGTTCAAGGTATTTGGTCTATGGTCAGTGGGCTCCAAGGCAGAAACATCATGGTAGAAGGGCCTTGCAGAAGAAAGCCGCTCACCTCATAGCAGCCAGGAAACAGAGAGGAAAGGGAAGAGCAAGAAAGGGTGATAAAACCCCCAAAGGTACACCCCCACTGACCCACCTCCTCAAACCAGGCCCCATCTCTTCACAACTCATTTAGCTATGAACTGATCAATGGATCAATCCCCTGATGAACATAGCACCCCATGATCCAATCACCTTCCAAAAGTCCCACCTCTGGACACATGATACTTTGGGGGGACGTTCTAGACATAAACCATAACAGCACCTATACTTAAGCACTTCTAACTCTAGGAATTTATTCTAGAAACATGCGTGTATGATTTTAAAATTAATGCATATAAAGTTACTGATGACAGCATGGTTGGTAACAACCAAAAATAACTAAAAATAACTGTTAATTGTGGGCTGGATAAATAGATTATAGCACATGTTTAAACAGGTGAATATCCCTTTGTGGTAATATATGAAAAGTTCTGTAATTTAAATTGATTTTTTAAGTCTCATAATGGCATGCATAATATTCTATCTTTGTAAAAATTACAAATTTATGTGTGTATATATGTGATATGACCACTTGCATATTTTATCTTACATATATGTGCAACATCTCTGGAATATACACTAAAAATAAGTAACTATTTTTGACTGTGACAGATAACTGATTGGCTAGAGCAGAAGAAGGGAAAATAGTCTTGTTTTTCACCATATGTCATTTTGTTTATTTTTAGTTTTGTACCTTAAGCTTATATTACCTATACAACTTTTAAAGATATGTGCAGGATTTAAATAAAATCACACAATTCAGGCTCATTAGTAAAACCAAAGAAATGCAAAAATATGCAACGACAAAATAGCACTGGCCTATAAAAAAGGCACAGTTGCTTTGTTTTGTTTTAAAATAAGCAGTTTGCTCAATTTTCACAAAATGGCAGAGAGTGGGAAGTCTCATCTGCCCCTGGTGGTAGTTAATCAACACAAACTTTTGGCAAACCAATTAATTCTCAGTTTTGGATGAGTAACCCAATTCTAGAAACCTATCCTGAGGAATTGACTAAAGACAGGGGCATTGATTTATGCACAAATGTTAAATCCACATGGCTAAATAATGTAAAGCCTTTGAAATAATGTTTTGAAAGGTATGCAGCAAAATGCTTCTGGAATATTTTTTATGAGCAATAATACATTTTGAAGTTTATTAAGTTTATTTTTCAAGATAAAAGTAATACTTGAATATTAGAAATAAAGGATATGAAGGGAGAACCTCTTGAGAATAAAATCAAACAGATGAATAGTATATGAAGTTATATATGTGGTACCATCCTAAGTTCCTAGATATTTTTGTGCAGAGGAGGTTTGTTTAGCTGGTTAGGCAACAGAAAACTTCATTTCACACATCATGAAGCCTTAGCCTCTTAGTCTCTAAAACATGGAAATCAGTTAGCTCAAAGGATCTTAAGGTTATTACATCACTGCCGCGTCACTGAGAAGGCCCCTTTTTCAAGTCTAAAGCTATTAAAGAACACTTTAATAAGTGATCCCCTGCTGCATCACAATATCTTCTCAATTATCTTGGTCTCACTTCTGGACTCAGACACTCATGGTACTGCCAGGCTAGAAGCTTGGAAACTACATTTGCCAAGCTGCCCTTGCCAGCAGGTCTTTGATTAGATCTGGCTACTGTGAGTCATGCTTATGAAATCTGGAAGGCAGAAGAGAAGAAACAGGCAGTACTCTGTCCCAAGCAGCTACAGATGGGCTCACAGGTATCAGCAGATGGCAATGTATGGATGCACCAGCACCTTCCAGTTACTGCCTGACAGTGACTCACGTTGCTGCTACAAGCTGTTCAGACTGACAGCTGCGAACCCTCTGGGGCTGCAGAGGGTAATGCAGACTCTGTTACGCAGAGGGCTCAGCCTTACGATCTTCCAGAAAGTTTCTCTCTGAGTCCTACCTTCCAGATTTCCAGGAAGCCGGCAGCATCCTCTCTACCTTCACTCTCCTGCCCAGCTCAACCAAGGACCTGTGAGCTCCTACTTCCCTATATTAACTCCCCTTCTGATTAAAATACTACAGTGTTGCTCTACTTCTACTGATAAAGTTTCCAAATTCAGCTCTCTTGTGTCTTCAGAACACATCTCATCAAAAAAGAAAAGAACGCAAGTTATTGGTATTTTTACTTTCAGAAGTCCAGTCAAGATGTTCATCTTCTTTTTTGTTGATGATGATTTTATTTTCAACTGAGACATGATCTCACTATGTAGTCCAGGCTGGACTTAAACTTGTGATCCTCCTGCCTCAGATTCCTAAGTGCTGGGATTAGAGGCATGTGCCATCATAGCTGGAAAAATGTATATCTTCTTGACATTTTATGGACTAAAATATGACCAAATAATAGTCTAAAACTCTAGCATTCCTCATTTTTAGGTTTTTAAAACTGTGGTTCTCAACTAGGGGCAATTTGTCTCCCTCCTTCTCAAGGCACATAAGGGGCATTTTTGCTACCACTGCTATGTAGTGGAGGGTGGAGATGCTGGTAAGCATCTTACAGTCCACAGGGGACCTCCTTATAATAAAGAGATGTCTGACCTGCAGTGTCCATGCCAAGGGTGAGAAGCGCTGCCTCAGTCTAATCCATCAGTCCCCCAGGAACATTGTGTAGAAACCTCAAGCTGGAAACATTTTAGCTTGTCTTTGATAAAGGAAGAGAAATCTTTGTAATTAATTCCAAAAACAAGACTGCAGCACAGATGAAGGAAATACAAAAGTGGCAGAAGAGAGCACCCTCTTTCAGAACTTTCTTAACCTGGGGAACAAAGGAACCAGAGGAGAGCTAATCACAGAACAAAGGGAAGAGAAAAAGACTCTAGCATAGAAATTAGGGCTTATCTCTCTCCTGCAAAATAATGACAGTGGTTATTATTGTGTGATCAATTATGGATGCTTTTTCTTCCCCTCTACACTTTTCCATAATTTCCAAATTTTATATAATGGTCATACATTATCTCTATAATTGTAGAGAAAAATCAATAAGCATTATATTTTTAAACAGACAGAATGAGAATAAGCAACTCTTGGATGGCAATATTCTAGTCGCATTGCTGCTTGTGCTTTACATCATCTCTGAAATCCTCTGGGGAGGTAGAGGAAAACAGAGAAATTATGCAACTCCCACCAACCTTATTGTTCTGCTTTATAACTACCTATTCTCCCACCAAACTTTATTAACAAGGCTTTTCAGATGTACCCAAGACGGTCAGGTGCGAGCTGTGATTTTCCCTCACAGAGACAACGATGTGCAGGAACAAGGGTCCCACCCTGTTTTAATCAAGAGATCATTGTTCAGGGAACACAGAAGCCTCGTGAGAGAAGGGGAGAGGCCCCCTCCTTCCTGGTATCCCCTAAGAGCCAGCCTGGGCCTTTCTGCTCGATTTCTAAGGCCCTCGCATGTGAAATTCTTCAGATCTGAATTATGTGCATCCATTAATAGTAACATTTTACTGTGCAGCCATATTTCTAACTAAAGTCTAGCCTTTAATCTGTGGGTTTCAAGAGTGCAGTTTGTTGCTGAAATTTAAAGACCCATAAAATATTTATTTTGTTATTTTAAATATATGAATTATTTAAATAGCATTGGGCCATACCTAGAACTAGGACAGGTGCCCCTCTCTCTCTCTCTCTCTCTCTCTCTCTCTCTCTCTCTCTCTCTCTCTTTCTCTCTCTCTTCTATTCTCTTCCAGCAACTTCCTCCCAGCTGGCCGGGAGAGAACAACCATAGCAAAAGTTCCATAAAAGCCCCTCAAAAGCACCAATAACTCAGCTTCAGGCTCTCCTGAAGACTTACAAGAAACACTTCTCCTGCCCCAGATGGGCAGTAGCATGGTCTCCTAAAGGCCGCCATGTTCACAGCACCACACTGAGTGTACAGCAAATCAGCATCCAAGCTCCAGCACCTCCAGCCACGTGTCTTGCCCCAGGGACACATCTGTGACAGGAAAGAGCATTCACTGTGGCAAGAAAATGTTATTTGTTATATACAAACCCCCCACTCCCTTCTAAGAAAAAGAACTCTAAAATTCCCCTTTGCTGAGAGGAAAGATGGTATGAAGATGCAAGGTTGGAGAAACTTAGAGAATGGCAGGTGACTTGCTCAGCTTGCCCACTTAGGACAGAAGGACATGAGGAGGGTTGGGAATGGATGGGGAGCGAGATGAGTGCTGTCGCTGGAATCTTGAATGCATCCCAAAGGCCTCTGTGTGGAAGGCTTGTCCCTAGCCCATGGTGCTATGAGGACATGGTAGGACCTTTAAGAGATGCTGCATAATGGGAGGAAGTTGGGTCATTTGGGGCATGGCTTCCAGTGGGTATTGGAATTCTAGCCCTTTCCTCTCTCTCTTTGATTCTCAGCAACCATGATGTGAGCTGACCTCTGTCATATATTCCTGCCATGATTACACTGCGACACCACAGGCCCAAACTCGCAAGGCCAAGAACCATGGACTGAAAGAGTAAGTAAGCCAGAATAAACCTTTCCTCCTTTTAAGTTGATTGTCTCAGGTATTTTGTCACAGTAGCAAAAAGCTGACTAACAGCATGCATTTAGCCTAGCAAGGAAAGAAAAGAGAAATTTTTTGAGGGCAGGAATAGTGAATGAAGATATCTCTAAATTAAATGTCATGTGATGAATGATATAGGCCTTCTTCCATTTCCCCTAAAATCTTTACTAAAATCTGGACCCTTGCTAATGCACAGATCCATGTGCACAGTGAGTATTCAATAAATATTTGTTGAATTAATGAATGAAGACACAGGGGAAGGATGTTAAACAAAGTTGGATTTTTATCTTTGGAGTGAACAAAAGCACTGAATCTTTCCTCTGTTGGGTTGTTCCACCGACTTCATAATCATGGTTTTTAAGACCGCTTCAGCTCAAATTCGCTGACATGCTATAATTTACTTATTCATTGTAATTTAATTGTTTCTTCTGCTTTTCTATCAGAGGCCAGGCCCAGTGAACATCTCTGGGTGCACTGCCTTTCCCTGCACACACACTGTCAAATTGCTTTCCCCGGGGGGAGGGGGGTTAGGTCCCAGCCTAAAGTGACTTAGCCATGAGGCGAGTAGGAGTCAGTCTAAACCAGGCAGCTCGGAGTAGGTAGATACAGTTTGAACCCCAGTACTAACTGATAGTCTTTAGAGAAGCTGTGTAGACCATGGTCACTGCCTAAACCATTCTGAAGCCATCCCAGGCCCAGCCTAGTACTGTGTCCTGAGAATATAGGAACACCTTTAAGCACCTTGTGATCTGATGCCTTCAAGCACCTTGTGATATGTCCAGAGGCAGGAGGCTGACCCTGTACACATAGAGATGGAATCTCCCATTTGGTATCTTTGTGGACAGGTTTGGTCAATGTCACAGTTCCACAAGCTCACCCTGTGGGAAATGGTACTCATCTGGATCCTGCAGAGACACACGCATACATTATAAGGAATTGGTTCAAATGATTGAAAAGGCTAAGAAGTCCCAAGAAGTGTAGTGTGCAAGCCAGAGATCCAGGAGGGCTGATGATATATAACTCCAGTCTAAGGCCTAACTCCTGAGAGTGAAGAGGGCTAATGGTACATATTCTAGTCTGCGTCCAAGTCTGAAGCAAAAAAGCTCATGTCCCAGCTTACAGACAGTAAGACAAAGAAAGAATTCCTTCCTCCTCAGCCTTTCGTTCTATTCTGTCCTGCAGCAGATTGGTGATGCTTGTGCACATTTTGAGTCCATCAACTTGAAAATGACAATTGCCCCTAAAAACATCTTCATAGACACCCCTTGAAATGTTTGACTAAATATCTGGGAACTCTGCAATTCAATCAAGGAGACGCATAAAATCAATGATCACAGGAACTAGCCGGACCCCGGCAGGATGTGGGGGTCTTGGAGATGCCAGTGTCCACAGCACTGAAGAAGTTCCCCATGGTGAGGGTTAGGAGGGAAGGAACACGCTCAAAATGCGGCCAGTCTGAACTGAGAAGCGCTGTAACGGCAAAGCACCCTACTTTAAAGACTAAGTACGGAAAGATAAAAGGTAAAATATCTCATTGGGAAGGTTGATTTTGAGTGTCAACTGAATTAAGGACCCAGCTAGCTGCTAAAGTGTTATTTGTTCTCAATTATGACATTAATTATCCTCAGTGCTTCATTAGGCACTGAGCTGGTCTCTCTTCTGCCAAAAGAGAAACCAAGTGTTTTAGCATTGGAGTAGAGGGGTGGGCGGCCCCGTGGGTCCCTGCTTGTGAGCTGATGCAGCCAGCGCTGAGGATGTGCCTTCAATGCCTGTGCGTGCTGTCCCACTGGATGGAGGCCAGGGTGAAACGAAAAGGTGGAAGTGGGGTGAAATCTTGTTCTCTCTGTCTCTCTCTGTCTCTCTCTGTCTCTGTCTCTCTGTCTCTGTCTTTCTGTCTCTGTTTCTCTGTCTCTGTCTCTCTGTCTCTGTCTCTCTCTTTCTCTGTCTCTCTGTCTCTCTCCTCTCTCTCTGTCTCTCTTTTTCTGTCTGTCTGCCTCTCTCTCTCTCTCTCTCTCTCTCTCTCTCTCTCTCTGCATATCCTACTTGTTCTTTCTCTCTTGGGCACCCTGACAATCCTACTGTCCACCTCCTTGATCCTTTGAACCAGGTAATCTTTACTCAAAAGGAAGAACAACCCTCTCTGAAGCAATTCTTTTTCCCTCCAATGAAATACACTGTACACAAACCTTCCTTTTTAATGAACTAAGAGACACCAATAGTATAACTGACTTGCATTTTTTCCCTTTTCCCTTCTGTGATAATTATTGATTGGAGAAAATTTTATGCTCATATTTTGTACCCTGAGCAACTACTTTAAAGATAACAACATGTCATGTATTAACTATTGTTATTCTCTTATTATTTTGTTATGAAATTTTGTCTTACCTTTTTTCCATAAAATAAAAAAAATTAAAACAAAAGAAATACACTGTATAGTTCATGTTTCCAACCACATAAAATCCTAAGGCTACCCAATTTGGGCCAGAGGCTCCATTGCTGTATCACTGAACAAATAATCAGGCTTCTTCTCTTCTGTTTGCACTGAAAAGTAACAGATAGAATTAATTCCCTTCACTGAGAAAATTTCAAATCCATTTGTAAATACCGGTTTGGTTCTTAAATGGTCCTTGAGAGGTGATATATAATTAAAGGCTGTTTAGATTTTACTTAAGCAAGAAGTTTCCAACAGTGATACTGCTGGAAGTGCATGTTTACAGATCTTATTAAGGTCTTACAGAAACCTAGAAGTGCCCACCAGGCCTCTGTTGGCAAATGCCCAAAGTATAAAGCAGGATGCACTGGGAGAACACAGGCCAGGGGTTAAGGAGTTTCTCCCAAAGGGTAGGAAGAAAGGAAAGAGTGAACTAATAGCAGGTAATCCTGGAAAAAGCCACAGAAAGCTTTGTTCTAGCTCATCCCTGCAACTGACTTCATGGTGAGGCCACACCACAGCGAGCCTGGCAGCCCAAATCCTGCACCGACAGGGCTCACAAAGGCCTTGGTGAAGTCGGTCCCCAAACCCTGTGACAGCAATCTTTCCATGCAGTCGTCACCTCAGAAGAGGTCTCTTAGGGCTCTTCAGTGACTCCCTTCTTGTCACCTCACTGTGGCTGCCTGGGCAAAACAAGCACAGTGAGTTTGAAACTCTTAACCATTCAGCACCCAGCTTTGCCTCTCCCTGAGCTTGCTATGGATTCAATCTGTTTGCCTTGCCACCTACTGCCCTCCATTGAAGAGCCACCTTCTCCAGACGGGTCCTGAGGCCACTGTGAAAGAAAATTCTAAAGGGAGGAAGCCAACAAAGTGTGGGGGGGGGCGCAGGAGGACCATAGGGGCAGGACCATCATGAGTCTAGGATCCGACTAGGAGGCAGTGGTGAGAGAACATGCATGGCCACGTAGTCCAGCTGGGGACGCTGTGCAAACATCAGACTAAGAAGCTCAAACTCTGAGCAGCCTCAAAGCCCATTTTCTCCTCATTATGCAAAAACTGAAATCTAAGGGTAAAGACTTAAGGCAAAGGTGGCCCAGTGTTGGCCTTGGGGGCTCCTGGCATTGCCTCCAAAGTCCTGAGGCCTCTATGCAGATAGGTGGCTAGGAAGGTGGAAGGAAAACTGGGGGTGACTGAAATGTTCAGGCCAACACATTCCGCTCAGGGGCCCCGGCTCATGCATTGAGAGAGGCACTGCAATTTGCCCTTCCAGTGTCTGTTACCCCCTTCTGTCTTGCTAGCAGCATCATAGGGGTGAGATGCACAGCCACGTGCTAGGTAGGCAATTCTACTCCAGCCTCCTCTGCGACTAAGAGAGCCCACATTCCATACTTCCGGCCAATCAGACACAAGAGAAAGACTGCTGGGAATATCTGGAAAAGGGCTATTTCCTTGTCTGCAGCCCTGCCTCAACCCATAGTTGCTGCCTTCTGCTTCCTGCCCTGGACATGACCAGGAGGCTGGAAATAGAGTGGGCACTGATAAGAACAAAAGTCATAAGCTGAGAACAACAGAGCAGAAAGAGGAGTCAGGATACGGGTGTCACCACTCAGAGCCCACCCTATACTTGGGCTCTTATCCCAGATGTCTAGTTGCATGAAAAATAAATAGACTTCCACTTTACTTTAAACTCTTCCTTTTCAGATTTCTGTAGTTGCATCCTGGCAAATAGACACGACCTTATGTGAGCTCAGTAAGTAGAGGAACTCTAAAACACTCACTGTTTAAATTACCAACTCCATAGATACCCAGGTTCTTCAAAACTCAGAGTTCTTTGTGGACGGTGTGAGTTAGTCAGTACCAAAACTTTTGATCCCACAAGGCTATGGCCTGGGACAATTGGCCAGGCCTGGATTCCACGGAGACATGAAACTTACTATGCAAGCTTCAGCGCGAATTCAGGAAATCAACAGGAATGGGGTACCTGGGTTCACCAAAGATGGAGTCATGTTTGAATGGGCCACAGGGGCACGGCACGGGAGTCGTGGCTCTGACAACGGCCTGCTTCCCCACAGGAGGGCTTCTGTGAGCTGGGACAAAATGCTGTCATGGATCCTGCAGGTTCTGTGCGTAGAGAGGGCCCAGTCCTGGTCAGCCAAGGTGTCTATGCTGTGTTCCTCCATAGACAGAGCCCACGCCAGTTACATGAACAGAGATGACTTAATATAAAGATGTGGTGACTGGAAAGTCATTAGCTAGGTAAGTGAAAAGGTAAAAAGCAAATGCCAGGTACTGCAGAGGCAGGGACTACATGGACCGCCGTGCTTGCTGGGGCTAAGGAAATGTAGAAAAGCAGCTCCTTGAGCTGGAACTGGGGCTTCAGGGTGGAGAGCACCAGCCTGGCAGGTCTCTGCGGCCACAGGACAGTGTGGGGTGCAGGGAGTCCAGGCCTAAGGGTTGCAAACACTGTCACCTTCCAGCGCCCCCTACTGGCATAATCTGGCATAAAAGAGCCCCTGGCAGGGCAGGTCTGAGGCTTGTGAGTCCAGAGTCCAGCATCATAAAGGAGAGACCAACAGGAACTTGGAGCTCACAGACAAAAGGTTAACGACTGCACAAGATCCCTTTGTCAGACACCGAGTGACCAATGTTTGCCTCCATAGTCTGAAAGATGCTAATCAGGAAGTAGGTTTTAAGGCTCAGAAATATCTACACACATTTCAGCACAGGAAATAGGGGAGTTGCAGGAGTTGATAACCAATCAGAAATTAGTAAACAGTATGGGACTTAATGCCAGGAGCCACTCCGTTTTCCTGTGGGAGCATTAAGGCAGGACAAAGCAAACAAGAAAGGGAATGAATCAACCTCAGGAAATAGCAGCTCAGAGCAAAGGAGAATGCAGGCTGGAGATGTCATCAAAGGATGAATGGATTTTTTAAAATGTGGTACAGACACACAATGGAATACTACTCAGCAACAAAAAAGAATGAAATTTGCAGCAACATGGATGGGCCTAGAGATCATAATGTTAAGTGCAATAATAGGCCTGGAAAGACAAATATTCTGTGATTTCATTCACATGTAGAATCTAAAAACGTCTGTACCTATAGAAGTAGAGAGGAGGACGGAGGTCACCAGAGGACAGGGACGGTAGGGAAGAGGCAGATCTAGGGAGAGATCACTTAGCAGATACACGGCCAAGTAGGAGGAGTAAGCTCTGGTTGCTATTGCATGGAAAGGTGGCTACAGTTAGCAAGATCATATCACAAAAGCCAAAATAGCTGGAAGAGAGGACTTGGAATGTTCTTGTCACAAAGAAAGAAGTGTTGGAGATAGAAAACCAAAATACCCCAAATTGGTCATTATATAATCTATGCATCTACCAAAATATCACAATGACCTCAAAAAGACACTCAATTCTTATCCATTAATTAAAATTAAATAAATACATTTCAAAGGAAAAGACCTCAGTTCACACCTCAGGAATGGAGCTGAGACAGGCACGACTCCAGCAGATGGTGACAAGCTGGTCCTCCACTGATGCTGGCTGAAGGCTCAGCCTGCTTTGTCCTTCTGAGGGAGGAGATGAGCCACAAACTCAAGTCCCCAAGGTGCTGGATGCTTGCCACCTGGCAGGCCCAGAGCAAGTACGACATGAGCCTGGATGGCGGAGAGAGAGGAGAGTCCGACACCCACTGTGGCTGTGGCACCCGGAAGGCTCGGTGGTTACTTGTTCCCAGGGTTCCCTTTGCTCCTCTCATTAAAGGCTCTTTGCCCCTGGAGGAGATAGAGATTCAAGACTGCATTTCATGATTAAGCAAGTCCTTGTTGCCTGGTCCTGAGGTTTATAACAAGTATTTTTAAGCACATATTAATTATAATGAATAATGAGTTTTATTGAAAATTTTCATGCGTGCATAGAATATACCTTGATCACGTCCTTTTCCCACCCAGTCTCCTTTCTGTACTAGTCTCTCTTCTACTCTGTCAACCTTTTCTTCCCCCTAGGTCCCGCCTATGAGAGAAGACATGTGATCCTTGCCTTTCTGTGTCTGGTTTATTTCTCTTCACGTGATATCTCCAGTTCCACCCATTTTCCCACAGGTATCATGATTTCATTCCTCTCTGTGGCTCAATCACACTCCAGTGTGCGTATCTACCACATTTTCCTTAGCACCTCCTCTGTTGATAGGTACCGAGGTGTCTGTCTTCGCTTCACTGTTGTGAGAACAGGGGTGTGCCAGCATCTCTAACGTGTACTCCCTTGGATTCCTCCAGGACTCTGCCAAGGGATGGTACAGCCAGGTCATACAGTGGTCTATTTTTAGATTACTGAGGAACCTTCCTCCAGATTTCCATAGTGGCTGTACCAATTTCCATTCCTCCCAGCGGTATAAGGAAGGGTTCCTTTTTCCCCACACCCTTGCCAGCATGTATTTTTTGGGGTGGGGGGTTGCACTCTTGAAGAGAGCCATTCTGACTAGGGTAAGATGGAATCTCAGCCTAGATTTGATTTGCATTTCCTTGATGTCTAAAGATGGTGAGCATTTTTTCATCCATTTAATGCTTGAGAAGCATCTGTTCCATTCTTTTGCCCGTCTGTTGATTAGATTACCTGGGCACCAAGTGTTTGAGTAAACTCAGCCTAGCCAAAGGACAGACCCTAGGGACAGGAGCAGCAGGAGTCTGCAGGGGTCTTGCTGTGTAATTGAGCATCTCTGTGGAGCCCATAGTAATGCATAGGTAAGAGTGATAGAAAAAATATGACCACAGCCCTGTCCCCAGCTCGGTGCCCACCCAACCTTTCTAACCCAGCCTGCTGTAGCATCTTCAGCTCTCCGACTCCAAGGTCCTATCCTTGGGCCTTTGTGTTGGAGATGGGGGAGGAAACCAGCACAGGCAGAGGTGAGCCCTGGGCTGGGAGTCTTGGCTGCATTCAGGAGACAGAGGAGCATGGCCTGGGGAGCAGCTGGTGTGAGGAGGCGGTCGGAGGGAGAAGAAAAGGACAATTTAAAGCTCATCACCACGACCATGCTCTCCCTTCATGGGCCTGCAGAGGCACGGGCGAAGCACACAAATTGCTTTAAAATTACTTCGGGTTGTATACGCTGTGTTCTTTTAAGCACAGTGCTGTTTTGGGAATAAATCATGGGAGCGGTGGCTCTATAAAAGTTATAAAATAATCTAAAAGATTCCCTCAGAGATATGGGGGCTGTCAGTGAATTCCCTGAGCCTTTCCCACTTCTATTTCCAGGCCATTTCTTTTGCAGGGCCAGCTCTAGGCTTGGTGGCCTCCTCACAGTGGCACAGGGCTCGGCTCCCTGCTGTTCCTCGTACTGCCAAGCAGTTCCCTGTCCTTGGAGTCTTGCCCAGCCCAATGGGGGGAGAAGCAGGCCTCCTATCAGTGTCCCCAGAGACCAGACCAGGGCCTTCCCCTATTTAAGGAATAGGCTGCTCACTCCTACAGAGAGGGACACAGATTTCACCCTTTAGCATAGCAGTCACCAAGGAATTACTCACACACACACACACACACACACACACTTTCCTGGTTGTGGATCTACCGTGCCCACCAGCACAGAAGAGTAGAGGGAAAGTAGTGATGACCCAGGTACCACCTTTGTCTCCCTTGTGTCTGTAACTTCTCTGAGCCCCTAGCATAGGAGATGAGGTGCTGACCTTCACTGGACACCACCTCTTCTTTAGAAGGGGGTGGCTACCCAGGTCCTCCCATGGATTCCAGCCCTGGCTCCTGGACAGGAGAAGGTGAGTTGGGAAGAACAGAGCCACATGGAACCGGTGGTTCCTGTGAAGCAGAGAAACAGAGAGGCTGGTGATGCTTGAAAACCAAACCCCAGCCCCCAGTCAGGATCAAGTGCAGTCAGCCTCGCCCCCTGCTGTGCCAGTTATGAACCTCTGGCCTTTTAGCTCCTGCACCTTGAGATATCCCGACGCCCATCCTCGGGCCCTGCAATCCACTCTCACTAAGTTCCTAGAGCTCCTCCCCTGCAGCAGCCAGGATCTGCCCTGCCCAGCAGCCTCCAGCCCTTCCTCCATCCCCACGGAAGTGCCTGACCCCGGGAAGACAGCCACCATTTGCTTTCAGTCTACAATGAGCTCCTGGCCCCTTTATATTCCCATGCAGTAGCATCTCATCATTAACTCCATAAAAGATTTTCTTCCTCAGGAATTAGAGGGATAACTTGATTTTTGAACACTGCCCCTCGGCACACTCAGCATATGTGACTGAACAAATTTCACTTACCTAGGAGATGGTTTCTGCACCTGGTAAACTGATCCAATGTCAATTCCAGACTCCTACTATAGTTAACAATTTCAAGCAAAACAATTTATATATAAAGAGTTTAGATCTATATATCTGGAACACAGTATGTGCTCAATAAATATTAGGTATTACTACTGTCATTCCCCCACCTTTGTCTATCAAAACCCCAATCCTGGTCCAGGGTTACAATGATCCACACACTACAGTTGTGTAGTGTGTAGCCTTGCAACACTGGGGTGATTCCATCATTTCCAGTTGAATATGGGAATTCTCAATGGATTCGTGGGCCTTTTATGCAGTTAGCTCTCTCATACATTTCCTCTAATTTCCAACCCATATCTTCCTAATTTATCTTGACCCTGCTTACACAAGCCCTGGATGTGCCCAGCATAAAACTTTATTTCCTATTTCATTGAGAAAGTGGAGATCACAGACATCATTTTCCTTGACTTCCAGGCCCTGTAACCTAAAAATTGACTTAGATCTACTACAGAACTATTGCCTTCCATCCAGCTTCTTCCTGCCCAAGACCAAAGCTCCTCTGTCCATCTATTTTCTGTATTTTCTGGGTCCTCCCTCCATCAGCTGTCCCTCCTTATACCCTCTCTACTCAGATGGAGTGATGGGAATAAGAATTCGGTTGTAGGTTCATTCTGTAAGTACACATTCTTCTCGTCCCTCAAGCAAACACCCTCATTTTGACTATGTCCCCACTAGTAATACTTCTCTCCTCTTCTCATTAGGACTTCTTAGAGTTTGGCCTAACCCAGTCTATACACTATAACTTGCATCTATGCCTCAACTTTCCACAACCAGACTTCTATTCCCACCATCCTAAGTCAGTTCTTCCCTTATTTCCACCCCCTGTGCCCCTGGCACCAGTCATAACTCTTTTCCCCTAACCCTAACCCTCCATTCCCCCCGTAGCTGTTCCTTTAGTGTCTACAGCAGCACTTTCCCCAGGTGTGCTTGATTCCTTTCCATCAATTCTTGCTCTTTTGTGTTTACCAAAACCTCTTCCTCTAACTGTCCCCTTAAAGGCTGGGGTTTCCTAGCGTTTTCTTTCTGGCCCTCTGGCCCTCCTACGACAAATACCCTCCCTGGGTCACTTTATCCTCCTATGTGGTTATATGTTCCTAAATCTCTATTTCAGTTAGTCTTTTCTCTTAAACTTTGTGGATATGCCCAGGGCTCTCACATAGTGTTCAGTCCTCATCATCTCTCTCACTCTACCTGCATTCTTTCAACTCCATATTCCTTATCCTACTGGGATGCTGCTTTCCACACTGTCCCTAAGACATGAGACTAAGTAGTTCCTCCTCCCCTCCAACTAACCTATCACCACTTTTTTTAACTTACACCTCTAAATAGTGTCAAATCCATCACTTCCTGTCCTTGCTCCACTGCCCTGGTTCCAGCTCCCCTCAGAGCTCTGTTACCTAAGAATTGCCACCATCTCTGCATGGGTTTCTACTTTTGATCTTGTTCTTCTGAACCCTCCCCTGCACATGGTCTTGGGGGAGATACCAGATGCAGATCTGCTTTGTTTACCACCCTGCTTAGAACTTTTGCATGGATTCCCATTTTCAAGCATTTTTTCATAGCCTCAAAGGACTTATGTTATCTGGCTTTCAGAAATCTCTTACCCCCTTCCACTCCCCCTTGCCTATTTCACTCCACCTCAACCAAAGCTATGGAGTCCCCCATACCCCATGCATTGTATTTGCATCTATGCATCCTCTGAGTCCTAGAGGAGGGAGTGCATCTTGTTCCCATAGACTCTCTCACATACCAACACCTGAGGGCTGTTTTACTTCTAGTGCCGAGGATCGAACCTAGGACCTCATGCATGCTAGGCAAGTGCTCTCCCCTTGAGCTATATGCTCAACTCAGTCATCCAAGCTTTTACTACACCTTTCGCTGGGGGCATTTTTTTTTTTTTTTTTTTTTTTTTTTGCTTTCTGGCTCCCCTGCCAGCCTTTGAGTTCCTCGAAGGCACGGCCATGTCTTCACCTTCTCTGTGTGTCTGCCACCTTCCCAGCTCTGGCCTGGGAAGGGTCTTGAGTGAATGGTGGTTGAAGTGAACTGCTGAACTGACTGTCCAGTGGGCTGCTATGCTGCTCATTCTCAGAACTCTCCATATCTGGCCTACATCAAACCATCCTATGACTGCCTCTTCAAAGGCAAGAGCATTCCTTCCAGATGAAAGTCCTCTATTCCACTGTCACAAGCTCTTTTCCTGACTCTTGTTACATCAGTTTCCACTTCACTCGGATGGTCCCATACGTGGGAGTTATTTTCTGGTTTTATAATAAAATAAAAGTTATCTGACACCCAAACACCGTCCCAAATGACCTTTGTGTGATGGAAAGGACACTCCGTGGGGAGCCAGAAGACTAGAGTTGCAGTCGCTGCTCTGCGGCTGATGTGTGTCAGGCAGAGAGCAACCCATTGCCTGGCTAGGGCTTCAGTGTCCTCGTTGCCATGGTGCCAGGTGGGGGAACTGAGCCTGATGAGCCGGCCCCCATGCCGAGATCTTTCTTGGTGTAGGCCTGGCTACCCTGCAAGCAGGAAAGCACACTGGTGTTCAGTTCTCATCGTCTCTCTCTCTCTCTACTCTTCAAACTCCATATTCCTTACCCTCTTGAGACACTGCCTTCCACATTGTCCCTAAGACAAGACACTGAGCGGTTCCTCTTCCCCTCCAGCCAACCTATCACCGCTTTCTTAACTTTCACCTCTAAATAGTGTCAGATCCATCACTTCCTGTCCCCTCTCTACTGCCCTGGTTCCAGCTCTCCTCCTCTGTTACCTAAGAATTGCCACCATCTCCTCATGGGTTTCTACTTTCGCCAGAGTCATTACTAAGGAAGCCCAGAGGCAGTAAGATGGCAAAGTCAGAAGAGGTAAAGGGGATGAGAACTGGTTCTATTCCTCTCATTTAAGGATGAGTCTCTGAAGAAAATGTCAGCCTGACAATCAGTCTCCAACCTGCTTGTCCTGGTGCCCTTAACTCTTGGATTCCTCTGAGTCCACACTTCAGTCTCTTGAACTTGCTCACTCCTCTCTTCCTCTCAGCCAGTTCTTTTCAAATACTGTCCTACAGAGCTTTCTGCTCTGTTACAAATGGCCCTAAAGCCAGGAGAGCCACAGCAATAAAAGGAGTTGCTCCCTGCCCCAAATACCCTACTGTGTCTCATCTCTCCTCCAGGAGCTGGGTACCCTCCATCCTCTCATTGGGCTGCCCCAGGCTCTCTCAGACACAGTAAATTGTTGAGAGAGATGAGGACCTGCCCAGCTCTGCACTCCCAGCCTTGGAGGGGCCTCAGGAAAGAATGGAGGCCTGCTTGTGTTAAAAACAGCCAGCCACCAGTCGATGCATCATCAGAGGCGAGGAAAGAAGCTGACTGTCAGTAACTCAGCAACCACACACTTGCCAAGAACGGAGCACACAGTCCACTCTATGGAGAGTGTGAAATGATTTCTTTCACACTGTTCCTTATTGGAACATTCCCCATCGACAGCAATCACTCACCCTCCCAGGGAGACAGGCTCACAGAAACAACAAAGGAGAAAGAACACACAGGATTACACAGGATTGCACAGGAACACACCAACACACACATATGCACACCCAGGGACCCATGTACAAGCACCCAGGTGAACACACCTCAGTACACACAAACCTCATTTACACTCAGTTGTGATGCACAGAAGCAAAACCAGCATTTGTGCATTTGGACACACACAGCATCAGACATGTGAATGCCCAATTCCAGACCCAAACACACACCAAACCCAGCCACCAGAAGCACACAAAACCCCGGAGAACCCAAAGAACCATGTAGACACTCATGAAATATTTTTGAGTGTACAGATGTGCACGGACACAACCCTGACATTCCATCAGGTGCAGACACCAAAAGATACCTGAAGAGGGGAGTGACATGTACAGTGCAAGGACTTAGGAGGGTGAGTTTTTTGGGAGAGAGTAGTGCTGGAGGGGGTAAGCAGCAGGAGATGTTACAGCACCAGAAATTAGGAGAATTTGAACTGGGGCTGCAAAGGGATTCATTGCCAAGGCATGAACAAACTTGGTGACTAACCCAATGTACTTGAAAGAGAGGAGGAATTTGTCTTGAGATTCTGGCTCAGGCAACAAGGTAGCATGCGCTGGGATGGGTAACACTAGGGAAGGAGGTAGCAGGGTCACCATGGGAACGTGCTTCAGTTATTCAACCTGTGGACTAAAAGTACCCTGAGTGCCCGTCGCTGGGGCACTGCTCTGGGAAGACCAGGAGGAAGGGAGTTCAAAGGACTCTGTGAACTCTGCCCCAGGCATTTCATCTGCTGTTATGGCTGTGTCTAGGTGTCCCCCAAAGCCTCATGCAGTCATAGGTGGGGCTTTTTCAGAGGTGGCTCTATCTAGAGTGTGTGATTGATTCATGTGCAATGCTAGGATTAAGGGTGCTAGGATTAAAGGTGGGTGATTACTAAATCAGTCCACTGATCAGTTTGGCACCGCCCTAATCCTGGCAGCCTGGATACAATATAAGGGACAGAAAGAGGTTTGTCTTGTCTCTTGCTTGCTTTGCTACCTTCTGCCCACATGAACTGTTTCTCCTCTGTGATGCCTGCCTGCCACACCACCCTGCCTTGGAGCCAGCCGATTATGGACTGAAATATCTACAAACTGTGAGCTAAATAAACATTTCCTCCTTTAACTTTGGGTGTTGGATATTTTGTCTCAGCAATGAGAAAAATAACTAAGACATCTGCAGAGACCAATGAGCACATAAAGACTAGAAGACAGAGCAGGGAGCCTGCTGGGGAATGGGGGGAGCACTGGGTCCCACCTAGGACCCCCTCAGGGCTTTCCTGTCCACAGCACTCCTGGCTGAGTCTCCTCTGGATCTCCCAGCTGTTGGTCATCAAACTCTTTATGGTCTAACGGCATCATCCTCAAATTCCTTTGGACCCATCCCATTCTGGAATGAAAAAGGATGCTTCTGGAGGCAAATGTCACCCTCTTCCTTGGCTACTCCTCAGGCTTTCCTACTTAGGACAAGAATGGGTGTATACACAGGGTCCTGTTTCCATAATCATCCTTAGCCTCAAAGGTGTGATGATTTTCATGATACAAATACACCTGAGCAAGGATGAACAAGTACCCAAGTGCCACCTAGCATAATGGATGGCCCAAGCAAAGCAGGAAGAAGGCTCTCCAGAGGAGGAACCTGCTAATTGAGGTGGAAGGACGGGCTCACACAGGCTGCAGCAAAGCCCACTGCATTTTTAGCATTAAATCTTTCTTTTGTCGGATGAGAAGGAAATTCTTCTCTCAAAGGCCTAATTCACAGGAACCGGGTGTGACTTTAATAGAAACCAGTTCCCAAAGGAAGCAACGCTGAGCAGCTCTGAGGGCTTCAGACGGGCTCAGCGCTTCCCAGGAGAATCTCATTTCCATTCATCATCTTCCCCTTTCCCCTACCCTGCCCCCAGGTCCCTGTAGCTGGCATTGTATGGTGTTCTCAGCACAGGGGATTCGAGACCAGGACCCTGGAGGTATCAGCCCTTCAGAGGGAAAGCCTGTCTCCTACATTCTCCCTGCAGCCCCAACATACAAAGGAAGCTCACACAGACAGGCAAGGGAACCTAGGAAAGGAAAAGGGCCCGAGGATATGGTCTCCAGGACCACAATGCTTGGGACTAAGGGGCCCTCTTTTCTCCTTTCTTCTTCATTCAATGAACTCTATTAAATGATAACAGTGCAATTTGGAGGTGATAGAGAGATACAGAAAGGGTTCACATCTATCAGTTCAGACAGACTTGCATCAAAAAATGTTGTAAGATAGGTTAAGTGCCAACAGTGATGAGGACAAGGAGACTTGAAATTGCAGGGTAAATAAATAGTCACCCCCTCTGCAGGTGTGTGCATGTGTTGGGGATAAGAGGGTTATTTAGGGGCCGGTGAGATGGCTCAGCGGCTTAAGCGCCTGCCCGGCAAGCGCGAGGGCCCGAGTTCGACTCCCGGAACCCACATACGAAAAAGGGGCCGGTGATATTGCTCAGCGGCACGGGTGCCTGCTGGCGCGCGAGGTCCTGAGGTCGACCCCTCGGTACCCACAAAAAAAAAAAAAAAAGAGGGTTATTTAGAAGACTTCACAGAAGTAGGAAGGGTACAGGCAGGTGAATGCTGTGTTGGAAAGCCCAGCATGGGCGATGAGTGCTAGAATTGTGGACATTCATGACGTAGAGCCATGGGCCTGGCTCTGTCCCCTGGAAACTGCCCCTCCCCAGCACTATGCTGGAAAAATGGGGGAAAGCTGATCTGATCTTGCCTGATTCTTTCGATCTATGCCAAGCCTGGCTGTTGCATAACTTTCCTGGGATTTGGATCTTAGGCTCCTCTCTAGTGGCTGAAACTATAAGACAAAAAGCTCAGGAACTACAGATGCCCATTTTCCTCCCCATGGAGAAGAGCAAGGTGCAGAAAAGAGAAGGAGCCAAGCTGGGGAAGAGCAGGAAAGGGAGGTGGGGGGTCCTAACTTCTCCTGAGGTTTCCTGAGGCCAGAGCAGCCCTGACCTCAGTCCTTCCAAGAGATGCTATGGGTTCTTCCACCAAATTCCAACTTAATACAGCAAGGTCTGGCTGGGTTTCCTCACGCGTAACCAAGAGGACTTGAGTGACGAGGTGTGTGCATTGGGAGAAACTGAAACGAAGAGAAGGACGAGAGCAGGAGGGCTCTTAAATGCCCATTGAGGTATAAACAGTAGCTTCTAAAAGGAGTTTGTGAATGTTTCAGATCCACAGAGGTAGGTGTGACCTTGCAGAACCTGGGCTAAAGCAGCAGAAACCAGGAATGTGGACAACATAGGAAGCAAAGAATGATTGGGACAGAACTCTGACAGAACTTGCAGAAAGTAGTTGCCTTAGAGTTCAGAGAAACAGGAAGATTCCAGAGAATCTGTCTCCTAGGCAGAAATCAAAGGATGAGGCAGAGGAGAAAGAATTAATGAGATAAGAGATTCTGAAATGGTGCTATGTGAGGCAAAGAAATAGATAATCTTAGAGAAAAAATTATACTCAGCAATATCCCCCCAAATTGACCAGGAGATCAACAAAATAATATTAGAAAGTGGTGATTAACCCAATCCTCCTACTTCTATTTTGGCAATCCAGAAGCTACTGACTGGAGAGCAATGAGTTCTGTAGGAAAGACTAGGAAAGAACTGAGAAAGTGATTATTGACTCTGTATTTAAGTGCACCAAAAATATCCATCAATAGAATCCCCATCGTGTAATTCTGGTGTCCAATGTTATCATGATAATTCAACTCGATGGAAGTAAAATTATTCATTTTTGACAACAGTTTTGTGATTCCTACTTCTATTTTTAAAATAATTTAAGAATTTTTTTCACTCAAAAATGAGATCTGTTTCTTTTTTCTTATCAGCAATAATTACCCTAAACCAATAACTCTTTTTCAATGTACACATTTATGGTTTTATTTTTTGAATAGTTAAAACACATAACATTTTTTGCAAAACATTCAGGGCTCAGAGGTTATAAAGAAGTGAATATCTTCCTTGTTCCTGTTTTCCCACTAAAAACAGTGTTAGTAGCTGCTTGCTAATATTCTCAGAGGTCAGCTATGCAAAAACAAAATGATGTGTCTTATGCATTCCTTTTCCCACAAAGGTCTTCGTTTATGTGTACTGTTCTGTTTTGTGCTTTTTCCACAAACAGAGCTCTGAAAATGTACCACTTCTGTGTGTATAGATCTGTCTCTCATTTTGAAACGACAGTAAGGTAATTCTGTAAACTGTCTTACCATGTTTTATTTCTTTAGACCCTATGGATGAACTTTTGGGTTGTTTCCATTATTTTGCTGACATAATCAGAGGTATGATAAAGGCTCTTATAGATTTTCTAGCTGTAAGATAAATCCCCATAATTTATCCAACTAAATTAAAGGGAATATGCATTGGAAATTTGGTAGTTATGCTCAAACTGCCCTCCCAAGTGCCCCCCCAAAAAATGTACGAGAGCAACACTTCAGCCATAAGACGGTGCGTTGTGGCACTTTGGCTGTCAATTAGTGTCACGGTAGGGAGGAAAGGGTTAACCTCAGACCTGGGCGACCCAGGACCTCACAATTCTGCTTCCTCTGGAGGAATCCAGATAAATATGGAGTAGTGTGTCTGCCACAGCTGCAGTGTGGACTGCGCCTGGCCTGGGGTCTCTGCCCTGGCCTGCAGGTCTTAGGTCACTATGAATGCAAGGCCATGAAAGAGTGCCAGAAGTGACCCACACCTGCACCATCTGTCTGGGCCACAGGAAACCGCTGGCTTAGGAAGGCACATGGCCTCCTGAGGTGAAGGCACTGCTCAGCGTGGTCACCTGTCCCGACGTCCTTCCAAGCTGAGCAACTCCACCTTCTGGATAAAGCCTGTGTACAATTCATCTCTTTAATTTATGTTTATTCTATAATGAGAAACTTGAACATTTTCCTACAAATTTAAAGATTCTTTTCCATTTTTATGATCTATCATGGTTTTTGTCTACTAAGGAAATCATGCTTAATCTTGATTTATTTATAAATACTCTTTATATACTATAGGATGCATTCTTTGCTGTGTGCATTGCAAATATTTTTTTAGTTTATCATTTGTGTTCTGGCTATAATTATGAAATGTTTACTATGAGGATCATTCGATTTTTACAAAATATCCATCATGTCTGTTAAGACTTCTGAATGTTATGAAGCCGTTTCAATGGCCTTTCCTATTTTAAGGTTATAAGTTTCTTTTTATGCTTCCTTCCATTCTTTTCTTATTTTCCCATTTTTAAGTTTCAGTATTCAATGTCTCTGGAATTTTTATTTAGGTATAGTTAGGTAAAGATCCAAGTTTACTTTTTCTACCCAAGTCAGTGCCTGTATACAAAAGTTTTCAAACTCTACTACAAGACACTATTACAGTGATACCTTGGTTGTTGAACATTCTTTCCAAATCCACATTTGAACACCGAAAAGTTCAAGATCTGAACGGATTTCTGCCATAAGAAATACAGTGATGGAAAACCAAATAATTGGTTCTGAGGCTCAAAAATTACACTTATAAATTTATTTTCCAGGACTTTAACACGAAGTCAACAGCCTTAGGTTGTGGAAATACCCCTGAACACATTTAAACACAGTAAATACAGGGCATTAAATATCAAAACACAATACAATAAATACGATTTTTAAAAATTTTTGTACTAGTGCCTTACCTTGATTGGAGGCTTCCTGGCATACTGGCAGCTGGAGAGCAATCAGAGGAGGGGACAATATTATTTTTGGAAGGAGAGACTCCTTCCATAACTGCTGGCACTAGACTTTCTGCGGCCTTTTTCTTAGTCTTTTTTCACCTTTTCTCACTAAGAATCTGTCTGGGTGAGCAGTGTTTAGACTGAAGCATCACCCATTTGTATCCATGGCGAGACAAGACATGTGACTCACTCTCAGCCTGTACAGGTTTTTCAAGTTGAATTTTTGGTTCAACTATTGAGCAAAGTTATGAACACTACGCAGATTTTTTCCAACTTTGCTGTTCGAGTTGTGGAAATTCAAGCTCGGAGCTGTGGGACCACCGAGGTAGCACTGCACATGCTATTTTACAGAGTTAACAGTATTAGGTTCTCAGAATGCTTTAAATTTCTATCAACAGCATAGAACAGATTGTGCCAATTGAAAGCTTGACACATCCCATGCAGCTAATGCTCTATTCCACCTTTTTATTAACTACTCCAAAAAATGCACACTATAACAGGATTTGTGAAATTTTGACAAGAATTGAAACTGTGATTTAGATAAACATCTGCCAGATGTGCAGAAGACTGTCCAGTATCCAGAAAAAGAGAAAGTTCTGTGCACCCATCCCCATTGTACACTCCATCCATAAATAGTGCAGACTGTGGACCGGAAGGGAAGCCACCACCAGAGGGAGATGGAACTGCTTACTCTTTGAGACAGGAGGAGTCCATCAACAGGCTTCCTCTCCACACCTGCAGCGCCATTTTCCCCCAGAGTTCCATACAACTGAGCTCAGTGACACTAACTTCCAGTCATGTGAACCAGAAGTAACAATGGATTTATGTTAAATTTTCTATCCATAGTTAAGAAGTCTGCAGTAGTCACTGGCAAGACTTTAAAGAACTCACTGGGGCCAGGTATAGTGGCACACACCTGTTATCCCAGCTACACTGGAGGCTGAGGCAGGAGGATAGGAAGTTAGAGCTCAGCCTGGGCAACTTAGCAAGACCTTGTCTCAAAATATAAAAAATAAGAAGGGGCGATCCAGGTGAACCATGCAGAGGGCAGCCCCTCCCATCACAGCTGCTGAGATCCAAGTGAACTACGAGGGAAGCTCCCTCCCCTCACTGCTGCCATGACAGAGGTGAACCACTTGCGAAGGCCCAGAGACCAGAGGGAATGCCAGCGACACAGTAGGTTACCAACTTGGGTACACAGGATGGACAGGCAGGGCTAGCAGCATGGAAAAGTCTGAAGCAACAATAACAATACGAGCAACAGGTGGTAAGTTAGGTGAACCAGCATTGTGCTGGGGACAAAGACACATGGAATAGAAGCAGGCAGGTGGGGCTGCCCCTGTTCTCTCTCTCTTTTTTTTTCTATCTTTTTCTTTTTTCTTTTCTTTTATTTTTTTTCTTTTTCTTCTTCTTATCTTTTTTTCTCTTTTCTAAATGGCTGGGGAGAACTCCAGCCACAGAAGACTAATCCCATCCCCAAAACCCAGAGACCAAGTTCAAATAATCTCTTGCTTACTTCTTCATTCGCTCTCTTCTACCCTCTTCTCTAGTTTCCCAAAGCTAGAATGGTCATCCTCTGTCCTCCAGCCTTGCTTCTACTTTCTTTTCAGTTATCTTTGTTTTATCCACTATCCTTCTTAAATTTCCCCACCACATGGTAAAACCACTCTACCAAGGGGAAACACTTTGTTGGGAAACAAACATATCCCAATTTACGATCAGTTCTGTTATATAATTGTAGATTTTGCTTCTATGGTTTAAGGTATGAAATTAATAGTTACCACAGTTTGCCAGTTTATAAACTGTGCTTGATGCTATTGTTATTGCTAATTTTACTACTTTAGCTAGGATGTCATATCTGTTGTAATCAGTTGCTCTCCCTTCTGTAACAATACTGGGAAGCTCTGGGATAATAACCTCACCACAGACCAGCACCAAAGAACTGGGGACTGAGCCAAACAGATACCAACATCTCACTCTTAATTAACTGGGAATGCAGGATCTTGGGAAAGACACAAACCAAGAATCTCCTACATACAGAAGACATCCCTGAAGAACAGACTTTTCCTAGAGAGGACTTGATACTAGTGATGTAGCTACCTACTACAAAAACTCACAAGGATCATCACAGAAAACAAAATAAAAAATTTTGAAATAGAAAATGATAAGACACGGAAGTAAAATGCAATCTCAGACCTCCAGCCCAACCAGATCAAGTCTAGGAGACAGTGAGATAGAGGAAACTGGAAGTCACACACCTGAAACTTCTGAAGTGATAGCAACCAAAGTAAAGAAACAAATCCATGAGGCTATAGAGGAAATCATATCAGAAATAATCTCTCAGGTAAAAAAAGAAATGACAACAATCATAAAAGAAATGCTCAGTAAATCTAGAGTAGAGATAGATTAAAAAATTAAAAATGATAGGAAAATAAAGGAAACTGTAAAAAATCAATATAGGAAAGAAATAGAATGCATGCAATGGATTCAAACAGATATCCAGGAAATTAAAAATTCCATTGAAAGCTGGCAAAACTGCTTGAACAAAATTGAAGATAGACTTTTACACTTTGAAGACAGGATCGTAGCTAGCGATCATGAAAGTAAAGCTCTCTTAAAAATAAAAAGGGATCAAGAAATAACAATTCAACAGCTGCAAGATAATGCAAAGAAGAACAATATAAGACTGATATGTGTCAATGAAAAAGCAGGAGTCAACACAAATGACATAAAAAGACTATTTGCAGAAGTAATAGCAGAAAATTTCCCAAACATGGGAACAGAATCTGACATATAGATAAGTGAGGCATATAGAACTCCAATTAGCCATGACTAAAATAAATCTACACCCAAGCATATAATAGTCAAGATCCCAGAAATTCAGCACAAGAACAGAATATTGAAAGCTGTTAGAGAATAGAAACAGATCACCTGTAAAGGAAAGCCCATCAAATCACAGCAGACTTCTCAACACAAACCCTCAAATCAAGAAGAGCTTGGAGTGAAATATTTCAAGTCCTGAAAGAAAACAACTTCCAACCCATATTGATGTACCCTGAAAAACTATCTTTCAAAATTAATGGAGAAATAACTTACTTCCATGACAAAGAATAACTGAAGAAATTCATGACCACCAAACCAACACTACAAAGGGTTGAAAGCTATTCTAGACAGAGATAAAAATGACCACAGTTCCAAGAACAACAACAGAAAGAAACCACCATGCAGAGCAAGCAGTTAAACAAAGGGGAAAAGTAGGGAAACAACAGCAGGAAAATAACATGACAAAGATAAGCCAATATATATCAGTTACAACCATCAATGTAAATGGCCTCAGTTCACCAATCAAAAGAAACCGACTGGCAGGATGAATCAAGAAACAAAATCCAGGGCCGGTGAGATGGCTCAGCGGCGTAAGCGCCTGCCTTGCAAGCATGAGGGCCCAAGTTCGACTCCCGGATCCCACATACGGAAAAGGGGCCGGTGATATCACTCAGCAGCACAGGTGCCTGTTGGCGCGTGAGGTCCTGAGGTCGACCCCCCTGTACCCACAAAAAAAAAAAAAGAAACAAAATCCAGGGCCAGTGAGATGGCTCAGTGGTGTAAATGCCTGCCTGGCAGGCGAGAGGTCCTGAGTTCGACTCCCAGTACCCACATTAAAAAAAAATTTAAAAAATAAAAAAGAAACAAAATCCAATGATAAGCTGTATACAAGAAACACATTAAACTCAAAAAGAAATTTATAGACTGAAAGTCAAAGGATGGAAGACAATACTCCATGCAACAGGAACCAGAAAAAAAGCAGGGGTAGCTATTCTGTTGCAGACAATGTGAACTTCAGACCAAGAATGATCAAAAGAGATAAAGAAAGTCACTTGTTAGGGGAAAACTTCAGGAGGAAGAGATAACAATCATACATATAAATGCACCAAATACGGGAGCACCTAACTATATAAGACAAATATTAATAGACATGAAAAATCAAATAATAACAATTGTAACAGGGGACCTTAATACCCCATTGTCACAAAGATACAGATTAACTAGACAAAAAATCAGTGAAGAAATATCAGAACTGAATCAAACCTGTGAACAAATGGACTTAGTAGATGTTTACAGAGTATTCCACCCAACAACATCAGAATACACATTCTTCTCAGCTGCACGTGGGGCATTATCTAAAATAGACCATATTCTAGCCCACAGAACATGTTTAAGTAAATACAAAGGAATTGATATGATCCTGTGCATATTATCTGACCATAGTGCAATGAAATTGGAAATTAACGGCAAAGGAAACTGCAAAAATGCGTGGAAATTAAATGACACCCTCCTGAACAACTGGTGGGTCACAGATGAAATTAAAGAAGAAATTCAGCAATATCTACAATTAAATGAAAATGCAGATACAACATATCAGAACCTGTGGCAGACAATGAAAGCAGTCCTCAGAGGGAAATTTATAATGGTGAATTCTCACATCAGGAAAACAGAACAAGAACAAATTAAAAATCTAATGTTGCACCTCAAGCTTCTAGAAAAAGAAGAGCAAGTCACACCTAAGGCCCATACAAGGGAAGAAATTATAAAGATCAGAGCAGAAATTAACTCAATTGCGACTAAGAAAACAATACAAAGTATTAATGAATCAAAGTGTTGGTTCTTTGGAAGAATAAATAAATAGAAGACCTCAAAAACTCCACCAAAAGACTTCTAGAATTAATAACCAAATTCAGTAGCATAGCTGGATACAAAGTCCACACTCAAAAATCAATAGCATTCCTGTACACAAACAACAAACTCACTGAGATAGAAATTAAGGAAACCATACCATTCACAATAGCATCCAAAAAAACAAAATACTTAGGAATCAATCTAACAAAAGAAATAAGAGATCTATACATTGAAATTTACAGTACTCTGAAAAAAGGAGATTGAAGAGGATATCAGAAAATGGAAAGATATTGCTTGCTCATGGATAGGAAGAACCAACATAGTGAAATAGCCATTCTACCAAAATTGTTGTACAGATTTAAAGCAATCCCCATCAAAATACCATTAGTATACCTCACAGAACTAGAGAAACATTCCTAAAATTCATTTGGAACCAGAAGAGACCTAGAATAGCAAAAGCAACTCTGGGCCACAAAGGCAAGGCAGGAGGCATCACAATCCCTGACTCAAAATTATACTACAAAGCTATTGGGATAAAATCATAGGGGTACTGGCAAAAAAAACAGACTTGAGGATCAATGTAACAGATTAAAAGATGCAGACACAACTACAAACTCAGCCACCTTATCCTTGACAATGGGGCGAAACATGTTCACTGGAAGAAAGATAGTGTCTTTAATAAATGGTGCTGGAAAAACTGGCTCTCTACATGCCAAAGACTAAAACTAGACTCATGTCTATCATCATGCACTAGACCAAAGTCAAAATGGATCAAAGATCTAAATATTAAAACAGAAACACTAAATCTACTGGAAGAGAAAGTAGGTAGAAATCTTGAAGACATAAGGGTAGGCAGAGAGTTCATGAACCAAACCCAGACTGCATGGGAAATACTTCAAAGAATCAACAACTGGGACTTCATCTTATTAAAAAGTTTTTGCACATCAAAAGAAATCATCAACAGAGTGAAAAGAAAACCCACAGAGTGGTAAAACATTTTAGCCAATTGTCCCTCAAACAAAAGACTTCTATCCAGAACATATAAAGAACTGAAAAAAATCAGGCCCCCCAAATTCAAAGACCCAATCCAAAAATGGGTATCTGAAATGAATATGTACTTCTCAGATGAAGAAATACAAATGGCAAATAAATATATGAAAAAATGTTCAACATCATTGGTCATTCAAGAGATGCAAATTAAAACAACACTGAGATTCCATCTCACTCCAGAAAGAATGGCTATCATCAAGATATCAACCAATAACAAATCCTGGAGGGGCTGTGGGGAAAAAGGAACCCTTCATCACTGTTGGTGGGAGTGTAGACTGGTGTAACTACTGTGGAAATCAGTACAGAGATTCCTCAAAAAACTAGGATTAGAGGTCCCATTCAACCCACCTATTCCCCTTCTGGGTATTTTCCCAGAATTAAAAACATTGTATTACAGTGATATATGTGCACCCATATTTATAGCAGCACAATTTGTAATAGCTAAATCTTGGAAACCACCCAAATGCCCATCAACAGAGAAATGGATAAAAAAGATGTGGTATTTTTATACAACAGAGTACTACTCAGCCATAAAGAAGGATAAAGTTGAGACTTTTATAGGTAAATGGATGCAACTAGAGACCATACTCATAAGTGAAATAAATCAGACTCACATTCATAGGCACCATATTGCCTCCCTAGTGTGAGAAATTGAAAGAGTAAATAAGGTCTAAAATGTACAATACATATTATGAAATGGGAAGAAATTGTTAAAAAGGAAAAAGGATAAAAGATGGAGGAAAGGGGAAAGGAAGGAAGGGAAAAGAGAGAAAAAATGCAAGTAAGCTATGCTATTAGTGTCTCTATGTTCATAGAAAAGGAAGGTTTGGAGAATTTTCTATGCCCATATCTTGTACTCTGAGTAACTACTTTAAAGATAATAATATGCAATGTATTAACTATTGTTATTCTCCTATCATCTTGTTATGAAATTTTATTTTACCTTTTCTCCATAAAATAAAACATATAGATAGATAGATAGATAGATAGATAGATAGATAGATAGATAGATAGATGATAGATAGATAGATATAGATATGCAATTCCTTCTCATTTATTTGCAAGAATATTTTTTCTGGCATAACAAATGATGGAAACTTATTTGCTAAACTTCAACAACAACCTCTACCGAGGTTAAGAATAGAATTTAAAAATGGTTTTATAACTTCGTAAAAGCTGGGAGACCTCTCCTTTTGGTTCCATGTGGAAGCTCCTGGTAAAGTTCTTTTTCTGGCCATGATGACCATTAGTGATGATAAGATCTGAAGTTCAGTGACAGACCTTCAAACTGCTGTGACACAAAACATTAAACTAAGTTTCTAAAAATAATAAAGACTCACATTTAAATATATTGCTTGTGGGGTTATTTTGTTCTAGAATTTAATAAAGTTTAATAATTTAAAAAATAAATAAAAATAAAATAAAAAGGGCTGAGGATGTAGTTCAGGGCAAGGACTTGGGTTCAATACTAATACCAAAAATAATATTTTCACTGGGCAAGACAAAAATGACATGGAGTTGGGGTAAAGAGGGTAAAAGGTGAGTATGAGTTCTTTGTTACTGTTTTTCTAGACAAACAGCTATCCTCTCATTCATATTATCCAAGGAAAAAATTTCCTTCTTTGCAGCAAATAACAAAGAAATGGAACCAAAAAGATTATTTTTAGTTTGACAGATGTGCACTAAATACATACTTTGTAAACCCCAGCAAGCGTGGTTGGGAGCTGTGTGTGCCAATCATCCCATAGCTTTAGATACAGATGAAATTCTAATAGCAAAATAAATGAGAAATAATCAAAGCAAATGGGTCCACAGCTAAGCAGTAAACACCAGAACTAAACAGACCCTTCGCCTTCTAAGTAAACTTGGAAAACATCAGAGTTCATACAAAAACATACGTTATTGGTGAGGGCTCTTGGTTGCATTAAATGGAAAGCAATTGTGATTATCTTAAGCAAAACCTGGAACTTAGATTTAACAGGCTGCTGGCAGATAAGGGTTGGAAAGGAGCAGAAGCCAGCAAATTTAGAGAGTCGAGAGCAGGATGTAGGAGCATCAGGCAGGCTCTTACTTAAATGCTAGACAAATTGCTTCTGGCTGATTTAAGTGAAAATAAATTTACTGACAGCATATTTTGGAGCTGCAGAATTAACAGAAAGATTGGAGAACTGGGCTCTGGAAATGGCTGGGATCAAGGAGACAAGGTGCCATTGGAAACACGTGAACCCCTTCCATAGGACAAGGCTTGGGATGGCATCTCTGCCACGCATCACTCTGGGACCAACTGACCACCATCCAGAAGCTGCCCTGACACCATCCCTCTTTCCCCTGTAGACTATACAGGCTGTCACCAGTACAGGTGAATGCCCTGCCACCCCAGGTCTTGGGATCACTAGCTTGTGTTTTAAAAGTCCATGTAAATTCATCACAATGGCCAGGTCCTGGCTTTCTGTGAGGCCTGAGATTTTATATCTGACTTTTCAACTTCGACTGTGGGAAACTAACTCAGCTTCTCCAACAAGACTCTACACTGATACGTTAGTTATTTCTATCACTGTGACAAAATACCTGACACCCACGTATTAAAGAAGGAGAGGTTTAATTTGGCTCATGGCTCAGGGGCTAGTTGGCTGGCTCCAGGGCAAAAACATCATGGCCGAAGGGTATAGTGGCGTAAAGCTGGTCACCTCTTGCCAGCTAGGAAGCAGAGAGGGAAGGGAAGAGCTGGAGAGGAAGATAAACCTTCCAAATGTACCCACCAAACCCTGTGACCCACCTCTTCCAACCAGGCCCACCTCCTAACAGCACAGTTAGCTCGGAACTCACCAATGGACCAATATACCGATGAGCATAGTGCACCCATGATCCAATCACCTTCCAACAGCCCACCGCTGAACACATGACACCTCTGGGGGGCATGTTTGGTCTAAACCATAAAAACTCGGCAGTGAAGGAAATGACAAATGACCATTCAACCTAACAATAGTGTCCTAGGCCAGTCATCTCTGCCACTCCTACTGAAAATTCTCACCATCCCTGGACATCACAGCTATTTCACTGCCTCTGAAAATGGATTATGTCTACCTCCTTAGCACCCCAAGAAAGAGCATCAGAGAACCAAGTCTCGGCCACCAGAGCAAGGGAAGGAGGGAGCTCCAGGGACCTCAGGCTTCCACAGAGAAAGGCCAGCAATAATTATAGTTACACACACCAAAAAAGAGAACATAGCCCCTAAAGTTCAAGAAGGAAAAAAATTTTAGTGGTTTAGAAAAATACTTTTTTAGTATTTGTACATTCTCTAATGCTTGAGTTTGTTAATACATGAGAATGTTTACTTGTTGTCTTTTAAAAAAATTAATAAAAATAAATAAAAAAATAAAGCAGCTCAGTAGTAAAATTCAGCCTTGTATCTGAGGAGTGCTGCTCAGAGTAACACACTGGGTCCTAATGGTTTATAAATGAATAAAACACCATGGATGGATTAAACTGAAAAAAAAAAAAAGAAAGAAAAATATTTTTTTACAGCACATATTTTGGATTTTCATTTAAATTAAAGAAAATATGGAATCTGTAAACCAAAGATAAAGAGAACCATGACCTGGTTAAGGGACGTCTATAAAACCTTTAATAAATTGTATTTGAATTTAATATTGCTTTGGAGATTATAGAAAGAAAAGCCAGAAAAGAGGAGGAAGGGCTCAGAATACCTTCTCTTCATGCAGAGAAAATCAAAGGAAAAAAAAGATGAAATTTATAGATGTCACAGAATGAAGGCCCACATAGGCATAAACAGTGCACCTCAAAGGAACTGTGATATATTGAAAATAGACATTTATCAGAGATATAATAAAAGAAAATGTTCCTGGACAGAAGCAATCCCTTCTGAGATCTCAGATTAAAGTTATTCTCTAAGAATCAAGCATAATTAATGTAAAGGAAAGGCACATAGCTATATTCTGGTAACTTCAAAATGATAAGAAGAAAGAAAGAATTCTATAAACATAAAGGCACAGAAAAACTACCAGCATTAAGAAAAAAAGAATAAAATATTAAGCTAGGGTTGGGCTTTTCCTTTCAGGCACAGATGAGTGGTGCATCCTTGGCAGAAGGCTTGTTTTAAATGTGTTGGAGACAATCTAAGCAGAGATGAAACTAAGAAATTCAAAAGCAGGGGCCGGTGAGATGGCTCAGTGGCGTACGCGCCTGCCTGGCAAGCGCGAGGGCCCAAATTCGACTCCCAGAACCCACATACGAAAAAAGGGCCGGTGGTATCGCTCAGCGGCATGGGCGCCTGCTGGCACGTAAGGTCCTGAGGTCGACCCCCGGTACCCACAAAAAAAAAAAAAAAAGAAATTCAAAAGCAGAGAAACTAAGACATAAAAACTTGGTAGTTAGCAATGACATTCTTTGAGTAATATATATCTGAATTTTATTGTAAACATGGTTCAAAGAAATGCCAAAATGTATTCTAAACCTGAAAAAGAAACATTAACAAAACTAATAATTATCTTAATTGAAATTTTTTAAGAACATGAAATTTAAGGGACAGTATTTTTGATGCAGATAATTAAAGGAAACTATAATGAGATATTTTTAATTGAATATATTTATAGACATCAAGAAAACATTGTAGAACCTGTATTTTACTACAGCAGAAAGAAAAGAATCAAATTAAAACAGTACAGATAGCAAAGAATTGGGAATGGGTAGGGTTTTAGACAAGGCATAAAAATAAGATGAAAAAATGATATCAAAAATGCAATTGACAATAAGTATAAATCAGTTAAATTACCACCCTAAAGACTGCCGGATAAGCCCCAGAAATAAAGTGCTGCTACCAGCTGTTTCCAAGAATTTAAAACAAAGTGTAACATTTAAAAGCTAAAAGTAAAATATCAGACAAAGGTAAAACACAGCAAAAGCAGAGGCTGGACATTCATTCCAACATAGAGCCTCTATTACCAACGTAAATTCCAAACCAACAAAAATCCCAATCCATATAAAGTTTCAACCAATAGAAATTGCTAAACCGACCAAATATGATCATTTTACCTTTGGTGAAGGTACATCCTATAATGACGCCCTAGTATTATAAGGAAATCAAGCAAAATCTAAAAATAGCCACTATATTACACTATATTTGGTTCTATACCACTTATCCCCTTTAAAAGACAGCAAATGAAATAAATAAGGCTATAAACAGAGGCCCTCAAACTGCACATCAAGAGTGGCTGACGTGACAGGTAATAAAAGATGTGGAGAAGACAGTTTAGAGTTAGACCATCCATCCTACATCTGTCAGTGCTCTACGTGATCTTGCATTGGAAGAAAATCATCTTGAAAAGGCAATGAGATTAAATACACCGAATAAATACACTGGTTTTTAAAAAGCTCATTGACACTTTTTCAAGAGTTGGTTTCTCCACCAACAGAGTGAAGAGACAACCCACAATGTGGGGAAAAATGTTTGCCAGCTGTTCCTCAGACAAAGAATTTCTATCGAGAACATATAAAGAACTCAAAAAAATCAGACCTCCCAAATTTAAAGACCCACTCCAAAAATGGGCATCTGAGATGAATACACATTTCTCAGATGAAGAAATACAAATGGCAAATAAATATACAAAAAAATGTGCAACATCACTAGTCATTCGAGAGATGCAAATTAAAACAACACTGAGATACCATCTCACCCCAGAAAGAATGGCTATTATCAAGAAGTCAACTAATAACAAATGCTGGAGGGGCTGTGGGGAAAAAGGAACCCTTCTCCACTGTTGGTGGGAGTGTCAACTGGTGCAGCCACTGTGGAAATCAGTGTGGAGATTCCTCAAAAAACTAGGGTTGGAGGTCCCATTTGACCCAGCTATTCCCCTTCTGGGTATCTTCCCGGAAGAGTTAAAAACATTGTATCACAGCAATATATGTGCACCCATGTTTATAGCAGCACAATTTGTAATAGCCAGATCTTGGAAACAACACAAATGTCCATCAACTGAGGAATGGATAAGAAAGATGTGGTATTTTTATACAATGGAGTACTATTCAGCCATAAAGAAGGATAAACTGGAGACTTTTATAGGTAAATGGATGCAACTCGAAAAAATACTCATAAGTGAAATAAACCCAACGCACATGTGTAAGCATCATATTGTCTCTCTAGTATGAGAAACTGAAAGAGTAAATAAAATCCAAAATGTACAATAGACATGGTGAATCAAAAAGAAACTGGCCAAAAGGAAAGAGAGACTGGGATGGGGGAACAGGGAAAAGAAAGAAGGGAAAGGAAAAAAAAATTGTATATATATATATATATATATATATATATATGATGGTTAAGATAGATACACTACTAATTTTACTTAGTTCATTGAAGAGTAAGGTTTGTGCCAAAAATGTTTGGACAATTGAATGCTAATATCTGGTATCCTGAATAACTAACTTAAAGATAACAATACGTAATGCATTAACCATTGTTACCCTCCTATTATGTTGTTTTGAAAATTTGTTCTTTTTTGATTTGTTTTGTTTTGTTTTTTCTTCTCTTTACATTAAAAAAATAAAATAAAATGTATGTTCTTCAACCACAAAAAAAGTTGGTTTCTAAATTCAATGCACATCAATATTTAGTTTTAATGGACTCTATAATCAAAAATCAACTTACCCCTGCAGAGCCACACAGATCCACATATGTTTCCATAATGAAGCATCACACCATGGGCAGCACTTTCTAAATCCATTTTGCAAAGTTATTTTGCTGAAATTCTATTTGTAAATTTCTATCGTCCCCAGCTGTCAATCAGTTATTCATGCCAAATAATTGAAAGGTAATGTGTTTTGATTTCTTTAACCAAATAAGCTCAAAACAACAAAATTCTTTTAATGGTTTTTTAAATAAGTTAGACTTTTTTATTCTGAGGGTTTTGGGTATGCGTATGTGGGAATACTGGAAATGACACGTATTGTTTTTGATAGCAAAATCGTGTAAGAATGAAACATTCCAGACTTCTGTTTTCAAAATGATCTCTCCTTAGCACAAATTTCTGTCAAAAACCAGATTCTCACTTGTTGTTATACATTACCTTTACCTTGAAGGGATAGCTCAAATGTGACTGTTTCTTCAAAAATGTCTGCTTGAAAGAAAAGGAAAGTCTTCCAATGTGGATGACTTATATTTCTGTATGAGACAAAAATGTGTTTTGCTTATCTTTAAGTTTGACGAATATTTGAAGCATTTTGCCAAGGGCCAGCCAAACCTCTCCTGTGGGGTACGAATATTACCATCATCACTCTCCTCCGCAGTGTTTTAGAAAGAATCCACCACTTTGTAAAAACTACTTCAGTGACCCTTCTGGCCACAGCGTGGTTGGCATATTTCCTTACGGAGATGGAGCCAAGGGGTGGATGTCACACCCGGGGGACCCGTAACTTCCCTGGGACCTGCTTTACTACAGAAGACACAGCTGTTCCATCTGTAACACCGCAGTGCAGTACCGAGCCCTCCTGTTCCATAGAAGAGTGGGGTTTTAAAAATTGTCATTAAAAAAGCAATGCACTGTTCAAAACTATCTTCTCTAGTACATTTAGAAAATATATTAGAATGGCTAAACACAGACACACACTGTGTGTGTGCGCTTGTGAATGAAGTTACTGAAAGGTCACCTAGTAAAAACTCAAAATTGAAACATCTTAGGAGCATTTGTACAAATACCCAACTATATACAGTATAACTGTTGTAGTCAGGGTTTACAAGGGAATAGATTTAATATAGGACACATAATTTATGGAATTATTTTGTAATATTCACCCAAAGAGTCAAATGCGAAAGAGTATAGGAGATCCGTCCACACACTAGAGACCCAAAGAATCCAGCTGAGGGCCTGGATCCCACGGCAATGTCCTCCATGAGTCCATTTGGAGGCCCAGAGCCCACGACAATGTCTCATGCAAGTCTGTATCAGGGACCTGCACTGAGAAGGCCCAAAGGTCAGTGGTGGAAGCTAGAAAGTCTGCACCTACAGAATCAAAGATCTGTGCCAGCAGGCAGAGGGATCTGCACTGGAGCCACGAAGCGATGCTCAAGGTAAGGACCAGAGATCCCTGTAAGAGAACCGCAGCCATCCTCAGCAACAGCAAGGACCCGAGTTCCTCCGATGATGAGAACAGCTGAATTCATATCAGGAAAACCAGCACATGCTTCTCCAGGAGCATCAACTGCACATCATCTTCCCCGCCAGTTCTCCTTTAATGCTGTTGGCAACAGTCCTCAGGTGGGCCCTCCACACCCAGCACCACGCTGACTCAGTTCAGCTGGGTGTTCCAAGTTGACCATCAGTTAACCCACCACAATAACCATACTTCCATATTAAAGAATTGGTTCTAAAATTTGATTCTTAAATATATATACAACAATGGTTTTTACCTATCTTCAAATACTTTTTGCTGACAAAGGAATGCCCTTTTAGTTTGTTATGACGGGGTTTTCTGGATAAAATGTCAGTGACTTTTACCATGAAAGGAAGAACACAAATATTCCCTATGATGTGTGCTTTGTTGTTGTTTATTGCAAATAAAGGAACCTCAATAAAGTTATATATTTTAATACATTTGGATAAATATTATACGACTTAAACATTGCTGAAAAATTACCAACACTTATCTTCAGGTTATGAATGGTTCTCTTGAGGCTTCGCTGACAGGAGGGCTTCCCTCTACCTGGAGACGGCACTGCCAGGTGTGTCTGCGCCTGAGCACACTTCCGGTGACGTGTCTTTCCATCATCACTGCTGTTACTCTTGCCGAGACTGACAAAGACTGATGCCAGCAGCAAGAGAAGTGTGTGCTTCTGTTTCTTGGTTTCGTTTGGTTTTCGTTCTTTTGCTGTTCTTGTGTTTGCATGGTTAGAGTCATCTTCAATCTAGGTTTATTTTGCAAGAGTCTTTGTTTTGCAAGAGGGGAATTACTTTTGTTAAAACTAGAAAATTATCTTTAAATCTCTACCTGGGAACAGGTGAATGATAATGCATCACATCATGCCAAAAGCTCGTAAGAGTAGGGTGAGGATATTGTCAACTCTTCTGTTTGGAAATTTCTATAGGAAGTAGAAATATAAAATACATAATAAGAAAGAGAAAAGAAGCACCCATGCCTAATATTAGAAATAGAAAAGACGAAGAGGCAGAGGAATGTTTAATAATTATATTTCTCAGAAGTCCACATATATAGATTTAGAAATCTTAAAGATATGGGAGGGCCAGTGAGATAGCTCAGTGGCATAAGTGCCTGCCCGGCAAGCACGAGGTCCTGAGTTCAACTCCTGGAACCCACATAAAGGAAAAAAAGGGGCCAGTGATATCGCTCAGTGGCACAAGTGCCTGCTGGCAAGCGCAAGGTCCTGAGGTCAACTCCCGGTACTCATATAAAAAAAAAAAAGATATGGGAAACCTTTAGAAAGCAAACATAAAGTATCGAAACTGACCCAAGACTAAGTTATAAACTTTTTTCTTTTTTGTGGGTACCAGGGGTCGACCTCAGGACCTCGTGCGCCAGCAGGCGTCCGTGCCACTGAGCGATATCACCGGCCCCTATAAAATTTTTAACAAGCTTCACAGATAGAGAAAATTTTTTAAATGTGGCTGAAGAACTAAGTCCAAACAAAATCATGGGCATCAATCATTTTCCAAGGGAGTTCTTTCAAATGTCTTAAAAAATAAATGTTTACCTTCTGAACAGCTGAGAATGGAGTACAAAATAAAAGAAACCCATAAATCAATTATAACTATAAATGTAATTATTTGCAAAACAGAATACATAATATATTCAAATAAATAAGCAACATGACTATATAAAGAATAGCCCAGGAATACAGGGAATGTTTAATACTGATAAATCTATTAAAATGCTATGGTACCTCAATAAGTTACAGAAAGGAAAACTGTATTATTACCTGAACAGAAGTAGAAAAAGGATTTGATTAAATCAACATCTTATTCATGGTAAGGGAAGAAAACCCCTCTTAAAATTAAACCATACTTCTTTGATGTGACGAAAATTATATACTTCATGATTCAGTTTGGAGGCATTTCCATTAAAATCATGAACAAGAAAAAAATGGCAGCTGAAATTGTCATTATTTTGCCACTGTTGGTAATTCCTAATCAGCACAATAAGAAAAAGTTTTAAATGAGAAAATAAAATATTATAGCTAAATATTATATACACAAAACTCATTAATTTTAAAGGTCAAGAACAACTAAAAAAATATACAACAAGTAAAAAAGCTCAGTACATTGGATAATTACATGAGTAAATATGCATAAGTTGTGAGGTGTTTATGTACCAAAAAACAAATCTGATAATGTAATGTAGGGAAAAAAAATCATTTATAATACCAACAATGTAATGTTCCACTAATCAAGATATGTAAGGAAAGTTATTAAATTTTTCTGTAAAAATAACAGACAGTTATATCATAAATATACGTGGGAAATTAAGTGCAAAAGTTAGGGCAAAATTAGTTTGCTCTTTTTTGCAGTGCTAAAGATGGAACCCAGGGTTTCTTGCATACTGGGAAATCACTCTCCCACTAAACTACACCTCCAGCCCTACTTTGCACTTTTATAGAAATCTAATTAAAATTACATTAAAGTTTTTGAGGAGCTCACCAAGATATATGTATTCCATCAGAATAAAGGATAAAAGTATCTTTTTTAAGAAAAGTACCATAATGATGTGTATTTCCAGCCATAGCCACATAAATGTTACACTGATGAAGAACTGAAAGACATCAACAGGTGGAAAAATTGAAAAACTCAGAAAATACTACATGGATTTATAAATACTACTTATATGAAAAGGGAGGCATTTGGAACCAACGCAAAAGAGGAATGTTATTTAATAAGTAATACTGAGATGCCTAATGCTTCAGACATTTTAAATAACAGGGCCAGTTTTGTAGCTCAGCGGCACAGCACCTGCCTGGGAAGCACGAGGCCCTGAGTTCGATTCCTAGTACCAAAAATAAATAAATAAATGAGTTAGAGCCTTACCTCATGCCACATACTAAAATAAAGTCCAAACAATTAACAAGCTAAATCTAAGAAATTAAACTAACCATCAAGAAAATAAAACTGAAAAGCTATCTGATTTTAGAAGTGGTCTGCGAAGTCCTATAGCAAATGAAAGAAGAATAAATGAAAAAGTCTAGTTTTCCAACATAGGATTTTTAAACTCTTGAACATCTAAAAGTATCTTGAACAAAATTAAGAGTACAGAAAAAAATAGGAAAAATATGGACAAACTATAATCAAGTGAAAGGTTAATATATTTCATATATGAGAAAGAGAAAGAAAGCTGCTACATCGTCATGAATTCTCCAGTTGACAAAAGGTCAATGGCCATGAATAAGCCAATTTATAACATAAGAAAATCAGTGGAAGTAAACACTACATAAAACGGTCATGCAAAGTCAAAGAAATGGAACATAACACAATAATGAGCTGACACAGTTCACACATCAAACTGGTGAGATTGATTTGTTTGTTTTTCCTTTGCTTTCTGTTGTCCTGGGCGCAGGTCAGTGGAGCACAGAGGAAGGGCGTCTGTCTAGAACAAGGATGCAAATTGGTGCTGCCTTCCCTTCTGAGAGGCTCTGGAGACCCTGGATCCAGCCAGCGCATGTCATATTGTGAGAGAAATTTTTCCTCCTGGGAATGCACAAATCATGATGTTCCCCTCCTTCCCGTGTTCTGAGAATTGAGCTGTTACAAAAAGCAGCCCCAGATAGATAAAACAGAACAAGCTGACTTCAGACCCAAGAACTGGGCTACCCGATAAGGACTGACCCTGAGCTAAGGAATTTGCAAGAGTTGCAGGATGCGCTATACCGGACCATCCGCAGCCCATATTAGGTAATGGTCATTACCGGACCATCCGCAGCCCATATTAGGTAGTGGTCATTACCTCCCAGCCTTTAGACCCCCCGTATAGACATCTTCCCCAATGAATGTAAAAATCTGTTTAAACTAACCAATGCTATCTGCTTCTGTAACCGCGCTTGCTGAGACCCCTCCTCCCTTTGTTCTATAGACATATAAGCCCTGCACAGGCAGGCCTCGGGGCCCACTGTTCCTGCGTGTTCAGTGTGCCCCACGCATGCTTGGATAATAAAAGCCCTTTGCCTTTTGCATGAGAGAAAGCTTCTTGGAGTCTTCTTTCACGCGGCGGGCGTCCCGACCCTAACAATATTCTTTAGGAAATGATTCTAAGAAACTGATGAGGGACCTGCATGAAGATATCTGTACAACGATGTTCATCACAGTGATATTTTCAATACAGAAAATTAGCAGCAATCTAAACACCCAACATCAAAGGTAAGCGACGAGTAAGATAATCTGCCACGTATCTATGTGGTAAAGTTATAATACTGAATGGGGGATTATTTAATGAAGTAAGAAATTCTTCAAAATACAGTATTAAATAGACAAACTGAAGCCATGTATTTAGTTTAATGACCTGTTGGTTTATAAGAGAGTGAGAGACAGACAGATTGACTTAGAAAATGTACCATAATTTAATTTTAATGGTAATGCTTCTCTGTGTTCTTACTTTTTACAATGAGCATACATTACATTTATAAATCAGAGGGGAAATAATAAATCTTCAAAATTTATTCGTTCGATATTCTTTAAAAGCACAATGTTCTCCAAGGTTAACCTCTTAGCAGCATTTCTAAATAACCCATTGTTCATCCAGATAGATTGAAGTCATCTGTCCAGGATTCCAAAGCTGACAGCCATTCAGACCTTCAGCTTGCTTTCCACTCACATGTAGCAGAGAATATTAAGTATAATGGCATAAAAGAAGCATAAAATGGAAGTTTTAATTCACATTTTGAAAGAGCGTACATAACAAACAGATTCAAGCAGCAAAAGTAATAAATTCCCTAATGTCACATTGCAAATAAGTCTGTTGAATTAGAGTTAAAATTTCTCCTTAAATCTGATTGGCAGAATATGAAGTTGCAAAGGAAAACAGATCTATTGGGACAGGCAGCCCCCAGTCCCCAAAGGGACTTTGGGCTGCCCTCCGTCTTTCTGAGAAAGCCTCCAAGAGAACGTGTCCTACTGTGTGGAGAGCTGTTCGTACCTGCCAGACCCCAGTCCCAGCTCTGGTGAGGACACGTTCCTTCTCAAAGCAGCAGAGCCCTGGTTATCAGCAAAGTGGTGATCCAGAATCTTCAGCATTGAACATCCCTGAGCACAAGATAGAGAAAGGGAGACTGGAGAAGGAGATGAGGCCAGATGGGTGGAAGGCAAGGAAGCAAGCGAGGCAAAGAGACTCAGAGCCCCACACAAAGGATGAGGACAGAGAGATGAGGACTGGGCCCTGGGTCTGTCCCCTGCAAGGGGAAGGAGTTATCCTCTGAGTTATCATCAGATAAGATCCTCACACCTTAACAAACCCTCTCAACCATTCTGCGCAGGCCAGAGATGAGAGTTGAAGGAATTCACTCAAAGTCACAAACCAGGCCTTGCAGGATTTGAATGCAAATCTGTTTGGCTTCAAAGCCCCAGTTTGTCTGCCCTCTTTCTGGGCAATAATCTATGTGGCGCTCCACAGAGAGAAGCAATCAGTTCACGTGTGGTCCCTTTGCAAGGGAACGGAGCGTTCTGGCACAGCAGTCACACCCCCTCTCCCCTTCTTTGTTCTGCTCATCTTTTCTGTGCTTCCCTGAAAGAGTCATGTGCATCCTAACTTGCCTTTCTCAACATCCCCCTTATCTGGGTTGTTACCCCGACATCGTTTCCTCTAGATAGCACATTCTTTCCTCTGGCTGGGTCCTTTTCCCATACAGCCAAAACTGCTGACCCTGAGTCAGGCCCTTTTCCTTTCCTTTCCTTTCCTCTTCCATTTTGCCTGCACCACCAAGAAAGTTCTTAATCTCCAAACATGTAGAAGCTCTTTCAGTGCAGAATATTTTTAAGGAAAAGAAAAAATCTAAACCCACTCTGTAGAATAAAATGCATATATAACTCACTAAATGAAGGAGACTGATAGTGATACATAGATGTAGCTATAAACATAGAGACCACCCACTAAAAATATGGGTAGCAAGATCAAATAAATTTAGGAAGCAGAATATAATCTCCTCTTCACCACGCATACCCACTTATTAAAGGTTGTGAAAATCCCGCAGTTAAAGAATCATTTTTTAACCCAAATTTCTCTGAGTCCAGAAGCCTTCTGCAGGGCACTTCTTAACATCTGATAGAGCAGTAGAAACTCAGCAGTAAAGATTACAGAGAAATGCTGATATTTTCTGATCTCCATAACAGTATACATGTGAGTATGCCAGGAGAAGCCAAGGCATACACCTTCTCTGCTCACGTTTTCAATGTCTTCTTCCATTGTCTGTTCTGCTGTTCCCCCAGCCCACCTCAGCACTGTCCCTAGCTCCCACCTATGAATCCTGCAGACGTGGATTCCATCCTGTACAACCAGAAGTTGGCTAACTTCTCTGGGCATCAGATTCTATATTGGTCAAATGTACATAAAGATGCCTGCATTCCCAACATACCCGGTAGGCTTGGACCACAAGGACACGCACACACACACCAAAGCTTCTGACTGATAAACACTGAATTTGTCTCCTCTGCCAGGGCTGATCTACTCATTGCAAAGTCCTCATACTCTGCATCTAAAATTGCTTCAGGGTTAGCTTTGCAAGCACCAACTTCAGCAAGTGTAAGCCTATTTCTTGAGCTATTTCCATTTTCCATTTGTTAGTGACAGATGCACGCAATTACTGGGATTTCAGGAACAACACTTCCTTCCAAACTACTCTGCAAATATCTGTGACAGAACACCTTCTTCTCTTGGCTGCTACGTGAGGATGGAGGATTAGGGTTGTTGATGGTCCTACCTTTGTATGACAGAACAGCTTCCAAGCTGAATTTTCCTGAAAATCTTCCTTCTTGGGATTTCTGCACTCAACGATTGAGTCCTATGCTCCATTCCCAATCCCTTCTTTCCCCCATCAACTTGTTTTAAGTCAGTGCCTCCCACCTCACCGGGTTTGTTCTGTCCTCCTTCTGAGGCCAGGGCTCTGCTCCTGGCACACCTGCCCTATCTTACCATGGCCCAGGCAGCAGCAGTGAGTTAGCTCGCAAGTGCAGGAACTCATTTGCAATGCAGATCAAAGGAGTCACCCTTTGATCTCGGAAAATACAACAGTGCATGTAATTACCCAGAGAGAAGAGAACTTGGAAATACAATCACATTTTCCTTGTTACATATTAGAACAAATGAGACCTCACCTGGCTCTCCTGTGTTCACGCACATCCTGGCATTTTCATTCCTGCATAAATACAAAGCCACCTAAACTCATGACCACCTGCCATTCTTGTTCTGGAACAGAAAAATATCATTCCAGACACAAGACCAGTGTTTAAAACCTCCAATCAGAAGAAATCCTGGAAGCTGAGAGTTGTCCAGAAATTGTTTGAATGAGCTCTTCCGGCTTTGCCCTCCAAACTAGGCCTTTGAGGTTGACACTTTACAGTAAAACTAAATTGAAAGCAGCCCCACAAGGGCTTAGAGTGGTGGAGCAGCATGGGCTTGAAAGACAAAGCCATGGGTGAAAAGCTGCCCTATGATGTATTGGCTTTGGGATCCACAGTTTATCCAACGCATTCAGCTGCCACCACCATTGAGGCACCTGTAAGACCATTACAAGAAGAGTTGCACCAAAGTGAAATCAAACTTTCCTTAGTGCAGGAGTGACCTGGACCAGGAGAGAGCAGGTCCCTTCACAGAGAGCTAATCCAGCCTACACAGTGTTCCTTCCACACTGCCTTTTGCTTTGTGCGGATGGACAGGCAGACTGGGTGGGGGAACAGAAATATCAGTCTGAGATGAGAGCTTGGGCCCTTCCAGCTAAACTGTGCATATGGAAACAAAGCCTCCCTCTAATAACAGAGGTCTTTCTGAGGAGCAGCTTCTGAATTGTTTTAAGCCCCAAACATCAAGTCAATTTATTAATTTTTCCCCATTCTTACCAACTTATCAGTTCTCCCCCAGCCACCAGAAATTTCCTTAGTTCCAGCCGCCCTCCTCTCCAGGTTTTCCCCTCAGCTGCCAAGGTGAACTGTCAAAAACAGGAACTCAGCCATGCTAACACTGTGGCACCAGCAATGATGCCACCGTCTCCCCAATGCACACCCAGCCCCAACTCCTCACTTCTCTTCTTGTGTCCCATAATCCATGTTCCAGACAGCAGCCAAAATGATCCATTAAGAAACAGAAATGAGATCATGGCTTTTTTTTAATGTTTGTTTATTTTTTATCAGTACATCAAAGAAATGCAAGTTAAAACAACATTTAGATCCACCTTACTCCGGAAAGAATGGCTATCATGAAGAAAATCAAACAATATCAAATGCTGGCAAGGCTTCAGGGAAAAAGGAATCCTTCTACATTGTTGATGGGAATGTGAAGTGGAAATCAGTGTAGAGATTCCTCAAAAAACTAAAATTAGAAATTCCATTTGACCCAGCTACTCCCTTTCTAGGTATCTTCCCAAAAGAGTTAAAGACATCACATTACAGGGATATGTGTATACCCTTGTTATAGCAGCATAATTCATATTGAGTAAACCTTAGAAGTGGCCTATATGTTCCTGTCTTCTCCCAGCGTCAACACCATCACTCTTCTGGGTCGCTCCATGGATTCTCACCCTGACCAGCCCATTGTCCCATGCTCCAGCCACTCCAGCTGTCTTTCTATTTATGAGACCCACCCAGTTCTTTCCAAGCCTCGCCCTTGTTACTTTCTCCTGCTGGAATCCGATTCTTCAGATCCTGTGAGGCTGATGGCCCTTCTGTCCACTATCACTTCCACCTGGAGGCCTTTCTTGACCAACTGGCCACACTCAGAGAGTTGACACATGTAGTGCATTTCTCCTTCCACTAGATATAAGCTGCACAAGAGGGAAACATGTCTGACTTGTCTTCTTCAACCCTCTATTCCCAACACCGAGGCTGGTACACAGCACATATACTAAACATTTGTTAGATGGATAGTTCGAAGGATGGATGGATGGATGGATGGATGGATGGATGGATGGAAAGATAAGTCAGGTCACTTCCTAGATCAAAACCAGGCACTTACCCTAGAACGTAGTCTACATGCCTTATCATAACTCAAAAGCCACCCACATCAGTCCTGCCTACTTGGCTGGCCTCCTCTCCTACCTCTCTCTAGCCCCAGCCCTCTGGTATTTAGACAAATATAAGTCAAGATTGTATATAAGCCAAAAAGACTTCCACTTTCACTCAATATCACAAACTTACACTATCTACCAAGACCACCTAATGATCTTCTGACATTTTGGGGGAAAATGTTTTTGTAATTTACTATTTACTATTGATTAAAACTAGGACTCTGTCAAGGTAAATGTTAACTTTAGAATATTGATAAGTTGCAGATGTTTTTTATTTGGCAGGATGAATTTTGTACAGTACAAAAGATAACCAGATGTTACAGTTTTATCATTAGACACCAGTTTGATATCTAATACAGCTCCATTTCAGCAGTCCCTCTCTCACTGATGGTGTGCTTCAGGCTCACTATTCTCTTCTGAGCCAGTTTTGCCACTCTGCTAGTTCCTTCTTCAATGTGTTAAATCAGTCTTTGACATGTGCTCACTATGTATTTTTAGATATTATGCTTTGACACTGAAATACTAGCATGCAACTGTTTCACTTTCTCCCAACCCTGCAGTATTTGCCTCATTTGATGGTATAACATGTCCTTTCCCAATCTCACTCTCTAACCCCACCTGCCTCCAGACTTATTTTCCCCCAAAATGTCTCCTGTTCATCCCTTTAAGCTAAACTAAATGTCAGCACATGCCATGGCGGTTAAGCTGGACTGTCAACTTGACTGGCTTTGAGATCTGCCGAGGGGATCAGTAAAGCACACCCTTTAGTGTCTGGGGTGGGTCGTGGAGTCCTGACCTTGAGTGCTATATCTGGTCCCCGGCGCCTTCCTCCATGGTGCAGTTCCCCTGCTCTGCTTTCTGGCCACTACATGAACTAAGCAGCTTTGCTCCACCATGCCCTTCTGCCATGAAGCCAGCCAACCATGGACTGAATCCTCTGGAATCACAAGTCAAATTAACCTCTCCTCCTGTTAGTTGCGGGTGCTGGGTGTTTGTCCCAGTAATGAGAAAGTGACAAAACACACACCTCAACACACGTGAACACACACAGATACAGCTTTCCTCCTGGGTTTTGTGAGTTCAACTAGGAACAAACAAAAACAAAGGAAAGAAGAGGGCAGGCACATGCAAAGGCTTAGACTGGCACTAGGGCCTTCGCCTGTGAAGGACGAACCCAGCTCCTCCTTCTCTGTTACAGATACAGCAGAAGCAGAAGACCATCTGCTGCCCTTCTGGAAATTTTCGCTCCTCAGAATCTAAGCACATATTCCAAATGGTAGATCCATTGGGACTTTTCTTTCACAGAGGTAATCAGATCACACTGATTAGCAGAGCAGAGTGTTCAAGTACACATCCTCCGAAACCATACTCCCCAGGTTCAAATCCTGGTTCTTCTGCTTGCTATCCTCACTAGCTATGTGACTTTGAGCAACCTACCTAACCTCTCTGAGCCACAGTAGATCCTCCCTAAAATACCACAATGACACAGTACATCTGTCCTTATCAGCTGGTGTGGGAATCAAGCAGATTAAAGTAACTAGAGTTCTTAGAAGAGTCTCTGGCACATAGGAAAGGAAATGACATGTAATTAGCACTGCGATTCGAGGTCTGTATTCCAGATTCATGCCAAACTCTTGGGCTCAACTCTTCCCCAAGTCAGCTGGGACCTCGCAGAACAGCAGGAGTCTGATCACAGTGTCGGGCTCACCACAGCAATGGAGATGAGTCCATGTGTTCGCATCTGAGACAAACTGTGAACAACTGGGAATCCTGAGCATTTAACACAGTACCTGTCACGGTAAGTGCTCTGCGAATGCCCTCTTTCCCTCTGCCACTCTGTCCTGAACATTCCCAGTCCCAAGCTTAACCTTATGGCCAAGTGAAATTTGTTATGCTTTTGCTGCTTTTGTGTAACATTGACTCAGAGTCAAGGGCTGTTTTGCATCATTACTCATCTTTTCGTTCCTGTCATATTTCACTGTTTTTGCACTGCAATATTTTTTCAACATTTTCAAATGAGGCTCTTGCTTCAGCAGATCCCACATCCTAACATCTGGAGAATTACAAACAATGTGTGGGTTTTTTTCTGCTCTTAATTTTAATTTTTAAAAAAGCAAGAAGTCACCCATGATGTCTTTAGAAGATATTAAAGAACACAATCAACTTGGATTTTATTATGAAGATGATGCTTCCAAGAGTGTCTGCACCAAAGCACAGGATTATTTGTGAAAACTTGAAGTGCTGGCTTTCTTGAAAACACCCCGTGAGGATATAGAATAGAATCAAAAGGGCCCATGGGTTGCATCCAGGCCAGCAAAGGTTTTGCTGAGAACAAATGCAAAGAAAATTAACAGATTTACTGGATTTTTTTTTTTTTTTTTGCATTCAACATAAAAAGTCATTTTTGGTGTAATCCTAATTTGAGAACACTTTCACTGGTTTTGGCCACTAAAATATTTATATCTTAGTTCATGTGAGAAGAAATACCATGAAACAGCTTTCTAATCACTGGCCATGGCAGCCCTGGCAGCTCATGGCTAACCAAGATCCCCCATCTGGGAGCAAATGGGAAGTCTGAGATTTCAAAACTTCAAGAAGCATGAGGCCACTTGCGTTTTCAAGCCAGGCCATGGGGCAGCCCTTCTGACTCCTGCTCTTCGGATGTTCCATGCTAGAGGTAAAATTCCGAAGCTCTGTCATCCACAACAGGAAGGAGGCTGCCCCTGGCCATGCCTTGGATGTGCTGGCTGACTTTCTGAAGCTGGAAGCCCAGGATGCAGACAGTGGTCCCCTGGCTTCCCCCCTCAACAGGGTGCCCCTTCGTCTTCTGTCATGACCAGCGATGAACTCAGCTCCCCCCAACTCCAGCTGACTGCTGGATTAGAAGCCAGAGCAAAAGACTGTACACAGACACACACATTTAGTTTAAGTCTGGCTTGGCCCAACCCACTGAATGGCCCTTCCTGACCCCTCAGTGCTTTTGACTGGACAAGTGGCAGGATAATAAGTGGTCTTCCTGTATCTGTTCCAACTTTGTCAACCCAGCTCCCACATTGAATGCAGACTGGGAGCACTCACCAGCATGCCCCAGCTGGTCCTTCCCCCATGGAGTCCCACCCTTTCCCCGGGTCCATGTTCCTCCAATCCCGCAGTCCGCAGCATCCTCTAACCTGTCTGTTCCTGTGCGCAGGGAGTGGGCGCACTGCCCTGGCCATTTCCTCTGTAGTCAAGACAACACTGACATCTTGTGGTCTGGAGCTCTGCCGCCCCAAGCAGCTCAGGCCAGAACCCTTGCCAGTCCTAGAGGTGAGAGTGACCAGTCCTGTGGATTCTGTCTACACAGGGGCTCACCGTCCAGCAGGACGCTCAGGTGCCTGCCAACACACATTGCTGGGGGACTGGACTGCGCAGTGTCAGACCTGCAGCGCAGGCTGAAGCCCTGTCATCCGTTACCCCCAGGTTCCAGAGCCCGGCCTCGGTGTACAGCCAGCAGACAACCAGAGGGCGGGAAGCAAAGTGCCGCTTAAGGTAAATGAGACACAGGGAGGGAGGGGCAAACAGCCTGGAGCTAGGGCAAGACTTTGGAAGTGACATTGGGTCAGAATCTGGAAGGACAGATTGCAGGTGTCAAGGAAGCAAGCTGGGGAACAAGCAAGTCACAACTGCTGAGCTTCTGATCTTTGCAGAATCCAATCAGGTGAGAGCCGAAGCACTCACCTGCAGTGCCGCTTTAACAGTGTAGAGCGGCTGATTTGGGGTGAGATGGAAGGAGGCACAAATGGGGTAAGAGTCCAAGACAGTCTGGAAAGTGACAGCCTGCAGTGCCAGAACAGAGAGATCAAACTCTATTCAATTGCTGGGAGTCACGTAATAAAGTTGTGTTTAAGAAGAAATAATCTGGCAAAGACAAAGTGTGCACTGTACACAGAGGAAAATAACAGAAGGACATTCACCCTAACGCCAGCAGGGACTGTGTAGGGAGGGGACTACAGTGCTTACGTCTGTCACTTTTCTTTTCTTTTTTTATCCAATTTTTCTATTTCAATTTTTATTACCTCTGTAATGAAAGAGAGACAGATGTAATTTATTATTATGAAGCCAATGAGTGGTAGGATTTGGAAGTTGCCAGCTCACGCTGTGATGGTCTCCTCCACAGGAAGGTAGGACCCAAAGCAGGTAAGACATCAGGGGTCATGTGAGACTCAGGATCGGAGACTCAGCATCTGTCACACCGGAAGGAATCTTAAGAACCTGCCCAAGTCCCTGCTCCAGACAGGGTGAGCAAGGTCTCACGAGGGGAAGTGGCGGAGGACACACGCAGTCTTACCTGGGCCTCGGGAGTCAGGCTCGGCTCCCCACTCCAGCTCAGGGGTCCTTCCTTCTCCCCTCACCGGTCCCCTCCTCTCCTAACCCATGTGGCCGAAGCCCACCACAGCCCACAAAGGACCTCCAGCTTTGCGAGGCCTTCAGACAGCAACGGCCCAGGAATATCAGCGGGTCTGCCTCTCTGCGCCTGAGAAAGTAAATGACTGAACACCAGGACTTGGATGAGACTTTGTTCAGCAGTTCTCGAAGTGTGGTTCCAGGATGAGCGGAGGTCCCCAGGATGTTTTCAGGGGAGCTGCAAAGTCAAAACTATTTTCATAATAAAAGTAAGATGCAATTTAAAACTTTTCCACTCTCTTTCTTGTATGAGAATACAGTGGAGTTTTCCAGAGGCAGCCTGACATGGAATACCACAAACCAAGCAAACAGAGATCCAGAAATGATGGCTGAACTTGCACTTATGGAGTCTTCAATTAAATGCACAGACGGAAGTGAGAGCCCAGCTGTCTTCTCTTAACCCAGACATTTAAGAAGTTACAAAAGTATAAAGCAGTGTCACTCTTCTCACCGAGTTTTTAAATTAGAAAACATATTTTTAAATATGTTCATATTTGCAAGTAATAAGCTTATATTATTTTTAATGAGTTCATATACAAATACTTTTGAAATTCCTCAGTTCTAATTTATAAGTGGTAAATATTGATTTGATAAAAAGCCACATAAACAAAAATTCTCTGGGGTCTCCCATTTTTAGGAGCATAAAGAGGTACTGGGACCATAAAATTTCATCTCTGATTGGACCTATCATCCTATCCTTTCCCTACCTCCCCCTGCCAGGTTCCACACATTTGGGAGTCAGGGCTCCTCTTCCACAGCTGGCCTGGCACAGGACCCCCAGCACAACACTTCCCACTCGCTCTTTCTCCTTCCTCTGCCTCGCTACCCAGGCTGTGCTGTGACCCAGGCAGGGCTGGAACAGTGTCTCTCTTCCTCTCTCCTGCTTTCCCTCACCTGCTGTAAGCATGAACCTGCCTCCTTCAAGACACCTTCCAAGTGCTTCCAAAGCAGTAGTTCCTCCCAGAAATTGGCCCCCAAACCTCTTTAAGGCGACCACAGACTGAGAAACCTGATAGAATGAAGTTCTCGCCTGCCGTTCCAGCACTGGGCAATCGCTTCAGGAGTTCCAACTCTGTGTCAGGTGCTGGGGATCCAAAGATGAGTAAGATATATCCCCTCAGCCTCCTCACAGGTGCCTGGGGAAGTGAAGGGAGAGCTCATAGTGCTGTCTGGGAAAGCCTGGAAAGGTCTCACAGAAGATGAGACACTTGACGTGGATCCCACAATGTGAGCTGACTGGGTGAAGAACTGAAGATATTTTCCTGGTGAAGGAAGAATGCTTGCAAAGACACACAAATATGAAAATGCATGGCATGTTTAGCAAACTGGATAGAGCCATATGAGTAGAGTACAGACTGCGTGCAAACATGTGTGCATGTGTTTGTATGCATGCACACATGTGCATATGTAAGCATCTGTAAGTGGTCTTCCTGTGTACACATGCTTGTGTTTGTACATCTGTGCTTGTGCATGTGCCTATGTGCATGCATGCCTGTCTGTGCCTCTGTGTGTGCATGTGTATTTGTGTGATAGCTTAGGGTGATGGGTCAAGCAAGTATCTCTTGGGAAGAGAAAGAAGGAAGTGGAGGGACAGAAAGTGGCCTAGACATCACACGAGGGACCCCATTTAGTCCTCACAACAACCTTGCTCTGTGTGTGGTGTCATACACATTCAATGGAGAGAGTAAGTGGCTCACCCAAGAACAAACCAACAATAGGTGCTGAAGCTATAATTCAGACCAAACCTCTAACCAATCCCCCACAGCGACCTGAGATTAGGCACAGTAGTCTAGAAATCCAGCACTTCCCAGTGTCCTCCTGTCAGGTGCAGTCCCAGCGAACCCCCTAAATACCCACACTCTGCTGAGAGAGCTTCAGTGGCCCCCTGAATGTGCCGGGGCAGCCCCACACCTCCTCCCCTCAGGAGAAGCTAATGCTCATTCCAAAGCTTTCCTGCAAATCAGAGAGCCCACAGTAAAACACAAAACCAGAACTTCAGCCTTTCAGAAGGGGCTCTCGGCACTGAACAGGAAGTCAAGGATTGGAGGAAGATGGCAAGGACCATGAGATCCTCTCCCTGTGCAAGGAGAGTGCTGGGAATTTGTTTAGTTCTCACAGAATCATCCAGAATAAGTCAGGCGCTGCCCAGCTCCGTGACTTGGGCTCTCCCACCCTTCCTCCTCCTTTAAGTCTGGTCCCCTACACAGTGGTGACTCTAGCCAAGCTCGAGTCTGCATCCATTTGCTAAGTCAGAAGGAACATCCTGGCTCTAACCGACATCAGGACGGGCTTCCTGTGCCATGCACTATTCTGAGACCTTTCTATTTATTCCTTCATTTAAATTATATCTGTTTCCCATAGCCTATACTGTGTTTTCCATATTCTGTATAGTTCAGGATAAAATTATATCATATAGTACATATTATATCCCTCATATAAGAGATAATCAAATATACAGTGACTATTTAAATTAAAATACTTTATTACAGTAAAAGACACATTGCCATTAATCCCCTCAAAATGCTACCCCCTCCCTTCAAACACACTGATCCTATCATTCTTGCCACTTTCTGATGCAGTTCTGGAAGTCCTCCTTTGTGTCTTTATGAGATCTAATCAAAAATACAGAAAGTGCTGCTATGAGTGCCACCCAACAGAAAGGCAGGCTCATAAAAACACTGCGGTGTATCCCTTTCCATCTTTTTCACCATGCAACTTCCCCAAAGTCAAAATGACTATGTGTGGTAAATATTTTCAGTCTATTCAGGACATCGAGGCAGCCACAACAGAACAACTAAAGACACTCACAGAAGAGGACTTCCAGAGCCGCTGCAGAAAGTGACAAGAATCATGGGATAGGTGTGTTCAAAGCAAGGCCGAATTGTGACTAATGGCAATATGTCCACTACTGTAATAAATTCTTAACACAAATACCATATTTTTCAATCATACCTCATACATATTTGCTTGTATGTTTAAATATCATATGTTATACAGTTCATGTTGCCTGCTATATACTTCATGATTTTAGTGCAATTCTTTGAGTCAGTTGTTTATTGCCCCATATTTTTCAATAAGAAAACGAGTCCAGCAGGCTTGGATAAATGGTTAAAAGCCTCCAACCAAGGAAAGTGACCAGCAGAACACAAATCTGCATCCCAGAAATGTGTGTTTCTGCTGTGTTTCAACCCAGGCTGACCAGAGACTATGGGTCTAGGGGCACCCTGAGCACCGTCCCTGCACCCGCACCATGCCCTGGCCACCTGAGAATGTGGCCATGCAGTGGGCAGGATTTAAATCCCAGACTGCAACCCTTCTGCCAAGTGTGGCTTATTCAGAAATAGAATATTATGGGCCCCTTAAAGTCATATTTTATAGCCATGCAAAGAAATGCTGGTGTGTAAAACTAATGACGATAATAAAGGACACGATTTTGTATTCTTGCAGTGAGATCAACTATGTGAAAATTCATAGAGAAAAAGCCACAAAGGAAAGTCAATAAATGTTAACAGTGGTTATTTCTGGATGATGGGCTTGTGGGTGGCTTTTTTTTTTTTTTTTTCTTTTTTGGCTTGTCTACGTTCCATAATTTTCCACCATAGACATGCACCGCTTTATACAATGAGGAGAAAACTATGTAAAACCTGACTGTGGACTGAAACCTTGGTGCTGCCACTTCCCGCACGCTTCAAAGAGCGTGGAGCCGAAGGCAGCTGCTGTGCAGATTCCCCTCCTGGCTGCAAGGCCCACTGGAAAACACCGCTGCTGCAGGTTGGCGTCTCTGCCCTCCTGTTCCCATTCTCGCTCCCTCTGAATCTCCCTAGAGAACCAGGTGGCAGCCTCCTTCCTATCTTTCTCTCCCGTAGGTTCCACTCTGCAGCCTCCTAAGGGACACGCGGCCCTAAAACAAGCCACCAGGTGACCGAATTCATCTCTGGGAGTAGGGGACAGAAAACTTCCATAGTGGTGGGTGTCATGAGCGCACTCTCAGAGGATGGTGACAGCAGTACTGTCCGCTCCCTCCCCCCTTCCCTCCCTCTGCCCACTGCTGTCATTAAGGAATACAGGTGACACAGTGGCCACTCACTTCTTCTTTTCACAGATGTTTAATGAGAGCTTTGTACGGGGGACAGCACCCACCCACAGGACAAGTTCTACTGTAGGAGAGAAGGTGCCCACAGGCTGGATTGGCAGAACAATTGGCACGATGCCCAGTGGGGCAGCAGGCAGGAAGCAGCAGCTGCCCCTGAGCTGGGTTCCCAAAAGATGAGCAGTGGTGAGATAGAAGAAAGTGCAGCATTTTGTGTAAAACAAACAGGCTAAGCAGGAGAGCAGACACCAAAGAGAGTTTCAGGGCTTTGGCCGGACATAAGAAGCTGAGCGTGGGATTCCCAACCCTGACTGCAGGATGGAAGGCATGGGAGTCCCTCCCTTGGGCGAACCGGGCCAGAGGGTCTTCAAAACAGGAGCTATGACCTAGAGATGACTGCAGAGAGCAAGAGAGAGGACCAGAGGCGGGCACATTCTGGACCTCTCAGCATTCTCATGAAAATCTGCTCCAGAGAAAGTCACATTATTTATTCTGCCCTGTTGCGGAAAGAAGAAATGTCCCAATTCCTCTGCAGACCCAGCCCTCCAGGAGCAACTCACCTGAGCTGGCCAGGAAGTCCCATCCCTGGGAATTTGGTAGCGGGAAGAAGAGAAGGTTATTCCATCTCGTGGGAGCACTGGTCTCTTGAATAGGAGCCAGAGTTTGCCAGGCCAACTAGGATATAGAGGAGCTGTCTGGAAAGAGAAGGAGAGGGAGAGAAGAGGAAGAAAAAGAAGGGGGTGGGGAGAATAAGAAGAAAGAGAAGGAGTTACAGAAGGAAAGGAGAAGAAGGAGGAAAAGGAGAAGAAGAAGGGGGCAAGAGGGAGGAGGAGGAAGAGGGGGAAGAGGAAGAGGAGAAGGAGGAGAAAGAAGCCACCGCCATAGAGAAGCAACAGAGAGGCCACCGGGGAGGGCCGTCTGGGCTTGGCACTGCCCCGGGCTCTGCTTCTATTCCTCAAGCCCAGCTTCCGCTCTTCCTTTGCCTTCCTTGAAGTTGAAGGAAGAGAATCATTCTGTTTATCTTGGTTAAGATTGTAGTTTAATTTCTGTTACTTGCAACCAAAATATCCCTAAGTTATAGAAAGCATTTTTAAAAGTTCTGGCTTTGAATAGGTCCACGTAGCAAAACTGAAGAGGACAGGGTTTGTGTGAACACTGTTCTGAAGGAGTCTGGAGATGGCTGCTTTATCAATTAGCTAAGCAGCCATGAGCTTCAGAACGGGATGGCATTGGCTTCCAAGCCCTGGAAGCCACCCACCTGCAACCAGGTGCCAAGGAGTTCAGGAAAGGAAAGACAGCTGGAATCGCATCTGCATATAAAGGGGACAGAGAGCTGGTCACTTAGTGACCACCTTGGCCCCTGCCCCAACTCAGAAGATAGTCAGGTCACCAGCACTGTTGGATCACCCCAATGGGGCTCTCTGAGGTGTGGGGCAGGGAGCCATGGCTGCCACAGTGGCCTCTGGGTGGCAGCAACATCCACCCTGGCACCACCACTGCCAGGGAGAGAAGGAAATTTGGCAGAGTTCATGGCTGCCCAGCGATTGCCCCACTCCTCCCTCTCCCCCAGCCTTGTCTGTGGATGTCACTCAGGAGCCATTTCTCCTTCATAAATACCTCCTACTCACACTGTCTGTGCCAAGTTCAGTAGTTTCATTTTGTGGCTTGGAAAGTTTTCCCCTTAAAAAGATCTTGTTCAGATGTTAGACCTGTTCCAGACTTTCAGGTTTCAGCGCAGCTGCATAGTCACTGGCCCCATAAAAGAGAACAGAAAGAAGGCTCGGCCAAGCTCCTGCCTGGCACAACTTAGTACAACTTAGATGCCTCCTAGAGCGGGCTCCAAATTCAGGAAAGGAGCAGCCTTTCCCGAGGGCACGGCACTCAGCCAGTCCTGACCCCGCCTGCATCTCAGGTGTGTCGGAGGGACAGGATGGGTGCGCAGCCTGGGGAGGGCACTAGGAGAAGCCCACTGCTACTCTGCAAAACCCTGCTATGCACCAAGTCCCCCATCCTCTGGATTTCTGACCCTAAGCCGTCTCCATGGCAGCCAGGACAAGAAGCCTGTCTCCACGCAGACACGCGTACAGTGTGGTCACTGCCAATTTCCTCCTTCAACACATCCCAAAGATTCAGACGAAATCCAAACATAAATGTCCTTCCTCCCTGGTTGGAAAGTCTCCCTTTCATTTTTGCAGAAGCCATGCTTTCTCTCTTCTCTAGTTCCAATTTTGGTTTGTGCAGAAATTCCCTCCCTCTCTCCCTTTGCTCTTAAACCCTTTTCTCGTTCGATTTTACAGAGCAGCCTCAGAGCTCAGCGCTGAAGTGAAGGCGCTGGAGGGAGCCACACAGCCTCCAAGATGGCAGAGGGGATGGAGGTGCTGCTGGCTTGGTGAAGGTGACTGCTTTGTCGCTGAAACTGCCCAGCCTCCAGCCCCCTTGGGCGTGTGCGAAGCCCTGCTGTAAACTGCCAGCCCCTTCTTATGTCCTCTGATGAAACCACTCTCCCTTCCACCTTCACTGAAAGTTTATCGAGTACTTAGTATGTACCAGACACCCTCATCATTCCCACTTTTACGACATCGTTTCTTTTTCCACTCCAAAGCAGTCAAGAGTTTTTAGGACTCAAAGTCTTTCTCGCCCTTCAAACACCTTCAAGGGGGAATGGCGATCAGGAACAGGAGTACGCAATGCCCGTCCTGAAGCAGCCAGATGGCTGGCTGTGCCTGGCCAGCCAAAGAGAGGAAAAAAGAAATGGAGGGGTTTGTGGGGCTGGACTTTAGAGACTGGCTCTAAGATAGTTCCTGCTCAGAGCTTTCTCCCTAACCTCAGATCTGTCCCTGCAGGTACCACCTCCTTCCAGGAGCTCAGGGGACCCAAGAAGACTTATTCCAGGTCTTGTACCTTTCCAGATGCTACAGCCTTTCCTTTCCCTCACTGCACCTGACCAGGGCCTGCTGGGAGTGGGGCCAAGGCCCTGAGGTCACTGGGCACCTCCATGAGGACCGCTCATCTCCCCTGGAGACATCTCCTGTGGACACCAAGGAGGAACCAAGGCCTCCCCTGGAAGGCTGGGCCACCTGTGTCACCTGTCCCAGGAACAAAAGTGTCTCAGAGGAACTGAGCCACTGAGAGTTGGGCCAGGGAAGACCCTCAGCAAGTGACAGTGACAAGCAGCATGGCAGGGCCTGGAGATGCCACGCAATTTCTAGATGGGCTAACTCCACAGAGTCTCTTAATATCAATCATTTCTAAAAAGAATGCAACATAGCAGAGGGAAGAAAAACTCCCCCACTGTTAAGAAAGAGTGTGTTTGTTTTTGTCCCAAGTAAGTGTTTGTTTTTCTGTACAACAAGCGTATAATATTTTAGCAAATTTGGGATTGTCCCTCCATTCACAGTTCTCCTGCTTTTCTGAAAGGCATCAGTTACACTCGCTGAAGAGGAAGAGAACCCCCAAGGATGCCTTTACCAAATCTGGCTGAAGCTGTATTTAAAGCTCCTCTTCTCAGGTGTTATCTTGGCAGAGTCTTTCTTTGTTGTCTGTGGTCCATGTTCTCCCCGAGGCCAATTCTTGGTAGGAGTGTGCAATTTTCTGAAACAGACACCTGCTTAAATTTAAAAATTAGAGGAAAAAATAGCTCCTTCCTTGCTGGTGACACATGTCTGTGGGTCTTAGGGGTCTCAGACAGCGCTGACTGCCAACTTCAGGCCATCGTCTGGTGGCTGGGCTCGGGTTGAGGGGTGCAGCCTGCAGTGGCTCTGTGTAGTTTCCATGTACGTGTGAGTCACAGTACTCAGCGAAGACAGGAGCCTTGGAACAAAGAAAAGGCAGAGAGGACAGCTCCGCGTGTGGACACGTTCAGCTGCGCGTGCACATCCTGTCTGTGGTGTGCGTGTATAAACCGTGCATGTGACACAAGCAGATGTGGTGTGTGTCTGGCGGGTGGGTGGGTGTGCATTTACGCTGTGTCTAAAGGATATCTTGGTGTGGTCATGGTGTGTGCGTGATATGTGTGCATGGCATACGTGTGTGGTGTGCGGTGTGCATGGCATGCATGTATGGGTATGTGCAGGAAATGTGGTATGTGTGATGCACATATATGATGTATGTGCACTAAACGTGTGTGACACACATGGTGTGATGGATGATGTGTGCTGTACGCGTGTGATGTGTGGTGTGTGTGTGCTGCATAGAGGGCTATTTCTGAGGTGTTGAGTGTGGTGTGAATGTGTGTTGTCTGTGTGTGCTACGCACATGTGATGTGCGTGTGTGTGGCCCGTGTATGAACGTGTGCATGTGGATTTCTCCTGCTGGTCTCTACTCTGAGAGCAGAGAAGTCCACCTCCCTGGAGGTTGCCGGTTGAAGGAGCTGTCTGGCGTGCTTCATAAGCTCCTCTGCAACTTGCCCACCTCCCCCTGGTGTGGCCTGGATCTCCTGGCACGATGGCAGGCAGTGCCCCCTGGGCCATGGCAGTGGGCGCTGGGGGCACTGAGAGCTGGCTTCAGAGGACAATGGAGAACCGAAGGCCCCCACCTTCCCAGAGCTCACCAAACGTCCCCAGCATGCACGGCTCCATCTTATCCTGGCTCCCATTCCCAGGCAGCACCCTGCAAGCTCTGTTCCAGGAGTGTCAGGGGCCAAGGTCAGTCCCCTGAATAGGGAGCAGAATGCCTGTGGTCTCAGCCTCGCTGGCTCCGCTCAGGAACACCTGAGCTGTCCCCAGCTCCAGGATAGAGGCCCACAAGGCACTCACTGGTTCCCTCCACTGCCCTCCTGCCCTCTGCACCCAGCCCTGCTCCTGGGCCCCACGCTGCAGGTCCCCAGTGGTCTCCCCCGGGTGCCCATGGCTGGCACCATGGCACTGGCATCCTGAGTCTCTCCAGCACTCTGCCAGTCAGACAGAAACGAGCAAAAGCCCAGACACTTCCAGGACCTCCCGGCAAAGCAGGGACTCAGAACACAAGGCCAGCTTAGGGGACAGCATCCACCCTAGGAGCTTGCTGCAGGCCTCTGAGGTCCCCTGAGAAAGTGAGAGACACAAGCCTGGGTGCCGCTGCCTTTCCGTGTCTTGCCTGTGTCCAGGACAACCTGGCCCAAATATGACGTGAGGTGGTGCTGGCACGGCAGGAGGTCAAGGGCTCTGCTGTTACATCTTTCCTCCCCCAAATACTCTCAGCATAATTCAATAGTCAACATGTTATGGTGAATATCTGCATGTACCCACAAAGCCTTATGCGTTCAAAGGCAGAGTTTGCAGGAGGCGATTGGATTATGAGTTACTACAGCTGGTTGGGTGCTCGGAGGTGGAGCCTGGTCAGAAGAGGCCATCACCAGGGGCTTGGCCTGAATGGTTTCTCTCTTTCCCCTGCTCCTCCCTTCTGTCTCTACTTCCTGCTTGCCATGAGGTGAGCAGTTTCTCCCTTACGATGGCCCTCTGCCATGCTGTTTCCTCTTGGGAGTCAGCCAATTATGACCTAGAATATGAGCCAAAACAAACCTTTCCTCCTTTAATTTGTGGGTGTTGGGTATTTGGTCCCAGTGATGAGAACGTGGCTAAGATACAGCTCCTTAGTGCAGGGCCACTAGGCGTTGTGAGTCTCTCACCCAGGCCAGGTCTGCAGTGACATGGAGCTGAGGATGAGGACCTTGCAGAAAGAGGCCACATGGGTGACCCACCATGAGGAGCCCAGAAGGGAGGATCTGACCTGTGGGCCAGACTGGCACACAGGGAGGGAGGCGAGCATGCAGTCCCAGCCTCTCCCAAGCAGAGGTGGTAATGCCAGGAAGGAGGGCCACCCGGCCGCTGAAGTACTGAGCATCCAAACACACCCGCTGCGTGGAGTGGGGAGCTCAGATCACGGAGAGAGACAGAGAGACCTGGGCTTAGGCTAAACCCACTGGGTAAACGGTGATGGTGGGACACAGCCGGCGGGAATAGGTAACACCGTAAAATGATTTCATCCTTACTCTCTGTTTGAAAATAGTTATGTAACATGTTGACTGGAGGAGGGAAGAGACAGCAGCAGTTCACATGAAAATCCCCAAGGTCCTCAGGACCTGCTCAATGTCCTCATCATCACAGATTAGCCCCTCCCCTGCCACTGAGTCCTTAACCTCTCACCTGCCAGTTTGGCCACATGGAGGGTGCAGAGGCTACTCCCAAGCCTGGGATTCTGTAAGACTGTTCTGTATCCCAAAACTTCGTCCTTGATTGTCATTAAAAATGTCATTTATTATGTTACATGATGGTGATAAAAAATAACGGATTTTTTAAAAAAGCTTACATATGACAAGACAGAATATTAGACAGAATATTCATTGGTATCTAAAATTCTCGTTGGCTAGGCAACTGGCCTATGACGACCAGGTAAGGGAACTTCTGATAGAATGGAATGTGTGGGCCTGGGCCTCTCCAGCCCTGGCCAGGCTTTCCAGGCTCACTACCTATAGCTTGCTGGACCTTGGGCAAACTTACTCATTTTCACCATGAGGGAGGCCTTGATTTCTACATTCTTTTAAAAAAAAAAAATGGACATTTCAAGTCACGGAACTTAATTGGATCTGGATTTAAAAAAAAAAAAAGTTAGGAAAGATATTTAGAGAACAGTTGGGGACATATGAGTATGGACTGGGTTTTAAATGCTACTGAGTATTTTTAACTTTCACAGGTGTGAAAATGGTATTGTGATTATGTGAGAGAAGGTTCTCAGTTTTAAAAGATACACGCTGAGGTATTTAGAGGTGAAGCTTTATGATGCCTGCAATTTCCTTTGAAATAGTTCAGGAAAATAAAATAGAACAAGAATCAAATTCTGCAAAATGTTAACAATTGTTGAGTCTAAGTGACAGATATAAAGGTGTTCACTGTACTCTTCTCTTACAATGCCTTATTCACTGATTTCTTGCCAAGATAAGTGAGATCATACAGCAGAGAGAGTTCTTGCCTGAGAACAAGGCATGGAAGATGGGACCCAGGAGGCCACCTACCCTCACCCTGACAAGATGAGCAGCAGAAAAGAATATTTGGGGGTTCTGACATCCTATCCAAGAGCTTTTTTGCCTCCTGGGATATTCTAAATCTGCAAGCTCACCCAGTAGCTTGCCACTGCATTTCCAGGAGCCTAAGTGCTGTGGTTTGAGCATTTGTGTCCCCTGCAAAATCCACGCTGAAATCAAATCCCTGTTGCAAAAAAAATAACAAGGTGTGGCCTTTGGGAGTTGATTAGCAGCCTTGTAAATAACAACCATGTAAATGGGCTTGAGGGCTCATCAATGGGCCTCCTCTTGCTCTTTCATCAGTTCTGCCATGTGAGGACTCATCATTCAAGGGACCAGTTTGGAAGCAGAGATGAGGCCATCACCAGATGCTGAACCTGGCAGCATCTCCATCTCAGACTTCTCACTCTCCAAAACTGTGAGGTAAGAGAATCATGGTTTTCTGCATCCTGGAATCTTCCACAAACTCTGGGAAGGGTCAGCCCAGCCCATTGCCTTTGCATTCTCAGCTCTTCCAAGAGGGCATGTGACTGTCATTGCCTACAGAGCCCAGCATTCCCAGCCCCTGAGCTTCCTGCCTGTCAGGACTCCACGAACAAGGTTTCAGATCCAGAACTGCACATTTGTACCCACTTCCCCACCAGACGGTGAACTCCTTGAGGGAAGAATTAGTGCGAATCTTATCCAATATTATCTTTAAGTGCCTAAGATGGTTTTCTGCACAACACAGAACAAATATCATACACAGTAAATATTTTTCCAGTATATTGATGAAAGGTTTGATATGTGAACAGATAGACATGTGGGTTGATGGCTAGACGGGTGGGTGGATATGTGGAAGGATGGATGGATGGATGGATGGATGGGTTGATGGATGGATGGTTGGATGTATGTAATAGTCTGACAGTCTCATAGATTAGACTAAAATAAAATGTGTGTGACCCTTAGTGTTTGAAATGACTTCCCTATGTAAATGTGAAGCTCAGGACTTGGCATGCCCTACCTATGCATATGGCAGGTAGAGACTGAAAAAATATTTCTGCTCTTCGAATTTAGGAAAACATAAACTTGACTGAATTTTTCAGTTTTCACCAAGTTCCTGTGTGGATACGGCCTCTGACATTTTGTCCAGGAAGGCTGAGGGAGAAATAAACTGTCTTTCTACAAGAAAGACAAAGCATGGGGACCCAGGCAGCAGCCGTACCAAGCCTCTAGCCACTGTCCCTTCACACAATGCACAAGCCACAAACCATGCATGTTTGTCATAGAATGCTCTTTCAGAACGCCCTGCACTGGGGTGCGGCCAAATTCACCGAGTCTCTAGTAAAGAAGAGCAAGAGAAATTTATGAGATTTCATCTTGGAGATTCCACAGACCTCCCAAAGCTGGACATCCCCAGGGCTTGCAGCATTATTGCTTTAATGAAAAACACATCAAGACTTGTATCACTGTGTGTTGTGTGGTCCTGTTCAACTTCAGTGGAGGGAGCAGAGAGGAAGCAGACAGAGACTGAGATGGTGGTAACAGAATCCAAGAGAGGAAGCCAGAGAAGGGAAGAGAAGGGAAAGGAAGGACGGACAAGTCGGAGGGCATGCTGGCTTCAAAACAAAGAAAGGAAGAGGAATTCACCTCTAAGACCTGCCAGGTGAAAGGACAGATCGATTGTTCTTCCTCATGATGCTTCCAGAGAGAGGTTCGTGTGCGTTGGGGAAGCTCTCAGGCTGAAACTGTCAATTTTATTCAATAATCCAGATGGCAATGCAGATTATGAAGGAAATTCACATCTGCTGAGTGCGTACCTGTGCTATGCCGTGGACTCATTGAACGTTGAGGCCCTTATGAAGTAAGCATTAGCATTCCTGTTTATAAATAAGAATCTCAGACTTCATGAGGTCAGCTGATTTGTCTGAGGTCGTCCAGCAAGTAAGCGGCAATGTCAGAATCCATGTCCTTTCTATCTCCCTACAGAGCCTGACACTGACAGCCAGCTCCAGCTCTACAGCTCACTGCAGCCTTACCCACAAAGTAGACTTAATGTGTATTAGATAATTCCTTCAAGACTCAAACCTCACCGCTATTTTCTATTAGAAATAAAGATGGTGTTTTGAATCTATTAAACGACATGTGTTCAGGGAATACGTGATGTACACGTCTCGCCCAATTCCAAGAATCCTGAAGACTCAAACAATGATGACAGAAAGCAGGAACTAAAATATCACATTCTTATTATCAGGGTCGGCATCAAGAACTCTCAGAGCAGATGTCTAATAAAATGGATTCCCATATTTGGCCTAAGACTGAGTCCATGTTGATCCTCCAATTACTTCCAATGTCACAAAGCATATCCTCCTATGTCACAGGGCAGATCCAATAGCCAGGAAGGTGAAGCTTTTTCTTTGAAGGCGTTTTCCAGCTTATAAATGAAGAAAATGGTAAATTTGGAAGGTCACCATCTGCAGTCCCTCAGGAATTATTGTGCCAGGGGTCTGAGCTTCAGTGGCTTCCAACCATGAAAAGGAAACAGCTGGGCATCACCTGTCTCCTCCCGGAAATCAAATGCCACCCAGAAATGGCCAGGCCAACAGATCTCCTGTGACTCTGCTGAGCCTCTGGGTCTATTTTCAGGCAGTATAAGATATAAGAAGCAGGTGACCAATCCGGCGAGGGTGCTACAAGAAAAAAAGAATGGGAGAAACTCTATAGAAGAGATGGTCAGATTTCTTCAACAACAAAATGCGAAGAATACAAAATGCAAGTTAAAATGACATCGGCCATTGTATTACAACAAATTAGACAAATACGAATTTGTTTCACAATATGAACCTTATTTGTATCCTATTTTAAACTACCTGCAAAACTAATATTTATTAAACATTCAGGGAAATGAAAACATTGACTCGCTATTGATATAGAAGAAATTATTTTTCAATTCATAGATATAGTAATTATATTTAGGTAATTTTTAAATACTTATCTTTTGCCAGGAATTTGTTTCAAAAGATTCCTAGAATTGGGCATGGTGGTGCATGCCTGTAATTCCAGAACTCTGGGAGGCTGAGGCAAGAGGATCACAAGTTCTAGCCCAGCCTGGGTGACTTACTGACTTAGCAAGACTATCTCAAAATAAAAAATAGAAAGAGACTGGGAATGTGCCTCAGTGAGAAGACCCTGGGTTTCATCCCCAGACCACAAAAGAAAAAGAGACAGAGACAAAGTCCTAGAGAAATAAGAAGCAAGTTTGGTTATGGTTGATAATTGCAGAAGTTGTGTGTTGGATACATAGAGAATTGGTATTTCTTCTCTTGCTTTGTGGAGCTCTTAAATTTTTATAATAAAAAATTTATTTTTAATTTTCAAGATAGTCTCATCCGCTTTGTCATACTTGCCTCTTGGCATATGGATGACCTAGATATATTTGTCTTCACCAGCTGAATTAATACATCTTAATTTTCCCTACAGAAAATGTAATATACAAAATATTTCTAAACACAAATACTTGATAAATTTCCCATTCATACTATCTAACCTAAAAGTTCTTTCTTTTTATTAGCAGTTCCCATCACCCCTCAACCCAACACGGGCTGCAGAAGCCCTTCTTACTGTCTGACCATCTCATAGAAGGAAGTAGTTTCTAAATGACCCCGGAACTCTTCTCCCAATTGCCACACCCCACACTAGATGCACTACAACTGGAAGTGTCACAACCTTGGCTGCCAAGCTGGCCTGGGTCCTCACTCTGCCTCTTTCCAGCTCTGTTCCATGGGCATGAGGTATCCTCCCTCATGGGGTTGTGGTGATTATACAAACAGTGAGGAGAGGTGCAGACATCGAGAAAGTGCCCACAGAAGCAGGATTCCTCCCCACTGCAAACAGTGGTTGGCAGAGGAAATGAGACCCAGTGATGATGAAAAAAAGGAGACCGAGATTCGCAGGGACCTTAGATGTGGTGTCACAGACACAGGTACAATGGCCAAAGTGAGAGGAAAAGAAAGCTACTCCGTACTGTTGAGTAGGAGCTACAGGAAATCATAGTGGACCCATAAGGTAGCTCACCAGGGCCGCCATGACATGAAGCCCATCCGGGAATGCTAGCTCATCGTCAGCCTGCTCTCTACACACCTGCCCTCACTTCAAATCTGACTCCCCAGCACTGACCCTGCACACTTCTGCTCTTTCGATTCCACCTACTCGGCCTCAGCACTGTGACTAATACTGGACCTTCTTCCCTGTGTCACTGTGGACTTCAACTGGCATTTTCCCCTAACACAGTCCATTTGTGTCTAATAATCTTCCGCATGGAACACAGGCATAGGGAAAATGACTTAAATAAACAAAGCAAAAGGATCCATGGAATCAGCTTCAATTTTTTTTTTTTTTAATATGGGTACCGGAGTCGACCTCAGGACCTCGCACTTGCCAGCAAGCGCTTGTGCTGCTGAGCAATATCACCGGCCCTTTTTTTTCCTTTATGTGGGTTCTGGGAGTTGAACTCAGGACCTTGCACTTGCCACACAGGTGCTTGTGCCACTGAGCCATCTCACCGGCCCGGAATCAGCTTCTAAAGATCAAACTATAGGCCTTTACCACCACAGAGGGCCTTGGTCCTTTGCCACACCCAAACTGGCAAACTGGAATTTGAGGTCCAGCCAACTTCCTTCTCCATCAGCTGATGCCCCTTCCAGGCCCTAGGACTCATCTGCATGATTTGGCACATGGGTTTCTAGGCAAGAGAGAATAGGGGTGAATAAATGAAGGCCAATGTGGTGGTTAAACTTAATTGTGTCAACTTGATTGAAGCACACTTCTGGGTGTGTCTGGGTGGACTGTGGAGGTGTGACCTCAGATACTATATGTGGTCCTGGTCCCTTTCTCTCTGGCACTGTTCCTCTACTCTGCTTCCATTGGACTAAATGTCTTTGCCTTGCCATACCCTTCCCTCATGATGCTTCTGCCTTAGAGCCAGGCAATCATAGACTGAACCCCCTGAAACTATGAGCCAAATTTACCTCTCCTCCTCTAAGTTGTGGGTGTTGGGTGTTGTGCCCCAGCAATAGGAAATCAAACTAATACAGCTAGCTTGATTGATGATTTTTCACAGGCACAAAGTGACTACAAGTCAAAGCTGATCATTGCTTTCATGAGTGCCCTGGGAGGTTCTACCCATGGGCTGAGCTGCCAGAGGACTAGATGAAAAGGTGGCACAGAGTGCAGGCCTCATTTCTTCCTGGCACGGGGCCCACTTTGATTCAGGATGACCGAAGTATATGTCATAGAGTAGAGCCCCTTGGGGACTTTTGCCATTTGGGGACCTCAGGGAAGCAGCAGCTAGAATGAAAAGTGGGGCTGTAAAGAAGGGCAGAGAACAGAGAGTGGAGGTGCCATTCTCAAGCAGCAGCCAGAAAGGATTCAATATGGAGATGAGAGCAGAAGGAAATGAGTGGGCTGGCTGAGTGCACAGCTGATGTCCCCAAGTCCTCTAAATGCAACGGAAGGCTGAGACTCCACTATGGGAGTAATCAGACACCAGCGTGTGGACTATTAACATTAAAGCTACCCCATTGTAAGTGCTTGCTGATGTTTCTGGAGACCATTCAGATCGCACACCAGTATGGAAGAAGCATCACTGGGAAGATTCAGGCAGAGGAGGCACCATCTCGGGCACCGAGTGTGGCCCCTTGCAGGAAGGACAGTTTATATTTGAGCAGGGAGACCAGCTAGCACCACATGCAGCAGCCTGCAATTTAAGGCTAAATGAATGGCATCAGCAATAAGAAATCTGAAATTCAGAAAAGATCAAGGTCAGTGTGTGCTGAGAGCTCCAGGGAGGCTTCTCAAAAAAGATGCATTTGTTCTTGCCCTGAGTATTTATGGATCACCTCCCAGGAGTATGTCAGGCATTGTTCTGAGCCCTGGAGACAGAGAGAAAAGTCAGGTCTCCCCTCAAGAAGCTCAGAGCCTTGAAGGGGGACACAGTCATGACCCTGGGACAGTCCCTCAGGTGTAAGTTTCTATCCAGAGCTGTGGGGCACAGGAGGGGATCATTCATGCTGCCCAGGAAGGAGGGAGACACAAGGCTTCCACAAGGTGGTGGTGGCCCCAAGATTAAAGCCCAGGAGAGGGAACAGTCAGGCAGGGGGCAGAAGAGGAAGATACTGAGCAGTGAAAGGTATGTTCATGGAAGATTGGGGGTGCAGGGTAGAAGCAGAGATGGGAGAAGACCACAAAGGTCCCTGAGTCATGATAAGGCAGAAGGTGCTGAGAATGGCAATGGGACTCCTGGCTCTGGGGAAAGCATGCAGAAAGCTGTTCAGTGAGAGGGATGCACTGAAGAGGACAAGAGCATCAGGAACAGGGACCCTTTTGGGGTCCATCTTTGCAGACTCCAGCTGCTTTGTCACTATCCTCTGGATTTGCATCTCTTCCTCTGTTCACCAGAATCCACATGGCTCCTCCCTCACCTTAGCCCATGGTACAAATCCCGGCGACGGTGGCTGTGCCCGCCCTGGGACTAGGTCCACCCGCCGTACGTGTGCTATGGCAGCTTCTTACTCAATGCTCAGAGCCGACCCAGTGCATCCTGGGTAGCACCAAACGAACAACCTCTTTTAACCGTTCACTCTGAACTGTATTGTCAAGTGCCCCACTCCTCTTCTCTAGGCAGAAACCAAATCCACCTGATTTATTTTAAGTGAGAGTTACACAAGTCATCACCAAGTATGGATTTAAGCCTTAAGAACTAATGAAAGGAAAAATTGCAAATGTGCCCAAACCACAATCCAAATGAAGCTTTGTCCTTGAACAATTGTAATTTAGGATTGTAGTCTGAGGGCCTGATAATGAAAAGGAGACTTTATCCAGCCCCTTCTTCATATAATAAAAATTGATTTTTGACCAAGGCCAATCTGTTGTTCTAGATCATTAACTTCAGAGAATAAATCATTTTCTGATGCAGTGAAACTGTTTTCTGGGGGTCTGACATTTCAAACAAGCACGTAGGGCAGGACAGAAAGTCTCTTTGGGCTGGAGGCAGCTCTGCGGGGCTCAGAGTAGCCTCGTTTTCTGATTCTTTGGGCTTCCTTGCAGGCAACTGAAGCCCAGCAAACCCCGGGTGCTTTCTTCTTTTGCATCCCGCGGTCTGAATTTGAGCTGCAGGAATGCTCTGCCCACTCTCCATTCGGGATGGGGCTGGCACCAGCAACAGCTAACTCAAAGGACCATGCTCACACCAACCCAGTCCAGAGGGTTGATGGGGCCAAAACGCAACGTGCTCATGAATCACAAATCCAAAATGCCATCAGCAAACCTCACTAGTATCAGTAAGAAATCAGAACTGTAAGACATTCAGGAGAACCACATTCTTCTCCCTCACATGAGGGCACAATAAGTAGCTGCTCTTTCTTATTCTAAACATCAAAGGTCTTCAAGCACTTTTCTCCACCAGAGCTGGTAGCTTCTCCCAGGTTCCAGGAAGCCATGAGAGGGGAAGTAAAAGGATCAGATGCTTTTAGTTGTTTGAGGACTCTCTATACTGATTTCCATAGTGGTTGCATCAGTTCCCACAATTCCAGCTAATCCCCTTGGCATCTTCCCAAAAGGGGTAAGATATCACGTTATACCAATCTATGCCCACCTGTGAGTACAGCAGCACAACTCATAAGAGCTGAAGTTTGGAAGCTGCCTGTGTACCCATGCACGGATGAATGGATAAAGAAAATGTGGTATTTATACAGAGTGGAGCACTAGTCTGCCATAAATTTGAGGCACTGTAGGAAAATGGATGCACCTTGAGACCATAATGTTAAGTCAAATAAATCAGATACAAGCTTAAATATCGCATAACTTCTCTTATATGAGAAACCCAAAGTATAAGTAATTTTAAAAAACAAATAATAGATAGACAATACGAAACAGGGAGATCTTTTGCAAATGGGAAGAAGATCCAGAGAAGAAAGGGAGGGGGAGGAATGGGGTCAGGGGAAGGGGAGTAAAAAGAATTAAGATGTGTTAAGTACATGTACCTAATCCCTAAAATGAATGTAAACACTATGTACTGCAAACCTGTACTAACACAAAATTTAATATTAAAAAAAAAGGACCAGCTACTGAGAAACTCGTGTAGAGATCTTCCCAGTGGTGGTATGTGAAGAGTAGCTTTGAACCTTTCGTACAGATTGGAACACTGAGGCCCAACAAGCCTTGTTGCCTGCCCCAGACTACAAATTCCCAAGCAGCAGAGCCACCTTTGAGTCCAGGCCTCGGTGCCCTGGGCTCTGCTCTTCCCACTCACCCCAGTGGCACCAGGGAGAAGGTGCATCTGCAGCCTCTCTCTGGAGACTGGGGAGAGCACTCCAGCATAGCAGGCTCACCCACAGCAGGATTCCTGGGCCCCATGTGCCAAGGTTTTGTCAGATACGGGGCCATGTGGCTGGGGCTTTATGAGATATGGGGGTCAGTGGGCAGGGACCCCCATAGTGTGAAGGAGCCCACATTGGACTGGCTGCCTGGGGGAAAGTGGCTGAGAGGCTTCAATATCAACACCCCTTTCTGCAGCCCCAGTCCCCTCTGTGACTCTGAGTTTGAGCAAAGTGTCTCCCTGGCTCTCAAGTATCAAACATCACCACTGAGAAAGACCTCAGGTCTGAGCTTGGCTCAGTCCCATTAACTGCACCTCCCGTTCAGATAAGCCTAGTGACTCATGTGTCCAGTATGGGACACCCCTTCCTCAGCCCCACTGCAGCTCCAGCCTGAGCAGCCCCAACCAACACTTTACCTTGATTTACAAACAACAATCTCTCTTTGTATCCTACAGCTCATGTTGGAAGACAAAATAGCATTCTTGTTTTCCATCTCTCTCCTCATCCCAAAATCCTCTTCCTGCTGTGAAGCTACACCTGCACACATTCTGAGGTGGAACACGCCTTTTCAGGTTAAATCTCAGAGTGAATGTTTAGCAGACAGGTTACTCCCGCCCTCTGCTCCTGGCCCAGGTTGCCTGGGATGGCAGCCCCCATGCTATGGCAGGGAGGCCTCAGATGTGCACCTGTCCTCCAGGCCTTCATTGGCTTCCAATGGGTGATGGAAAGGCCTTGCCCACACCAGCTGCTGAAGTCCCAGTGGGTACAGTTGTTGGCTCCCTACCCAGTCGGTGTGCGTGTGGGGCGGGGGTTCAAGCTCTCCCTCTGCTTCATCACCTCTGCTGCCCTGGGGCCCTGCGCCATAGCCAGCCCCAGGATCCTGAGGGTAGCAGGACTGGAGGTACAAGCCCAGGAACTGTTGGCCTTCCCACCAGCAGTGCCATGGTCCTCTCTTTTCTGCTTTAACACCACAACCACCCCTAAAAGGCCACAGAGAGAGAGATGCTGAGCTCCTCCAGGTCCCAGATAGGAGTTTTCCCAAATCCCTCCATCCCCAGTGCCAGGCCCCTCCCATCTTGGGAGATGGAACAACCCTGCATCTGATCCTCCCTCTGCCTACCAGATGGGTGTCCTGGTCCTGGAAATCCTGGACCACTGAGCCTCATACCCTGGGGGCATCTCCTGCTAAGCAGAGAGGAGAGCAGAAGCAGGACCCATCCACGCCAGCCTGGACAAACTAAAGCCCATCCCCCCAACCCCAGGTCAGAACTCACTCCGGTTCCAGCCCCAGTGCTGCCTGTGTCTGCTCTCCCCACCCCAGCTCAGATCCCTCCTTCCCCCCTGTGTAGACAGCTAAGTAGAGAAATTAATGTGCCGTCAGAAAAGGACTGGGCCTTCGCGGAAGTCAGCACGAAAAAAATAGACATCAGAATTGTGACTGGAGGAGATGCAATAGCCAGACCTGCAAGATAAACAGCAGCTTGAGATTATACTGCACAGCACCACCTGGTCCAGTGGGCCCAGACAGGCATCAGCCGCATAGGTAGGTGACCAGAGCATCTGCCCCATACTTTCTCCCTTTCCAAGAATGCCTTTGATCTTCCCATGCACCTCGCTACATGGCTCATTTCCCTGTTGGATCAATATTAGCTAAGTGACTATACTTGTAATCTTACAGGTTGATTGCAGTCTGACCATGTTGTACCCATGTTGTGACTTTGCTGTATGAATTACCCCTGACACAGGGCCTCCATGGCCACCCACTCAGGACCCTTCCTGGAAATCCAGGAGTTATTCCTCTTCTCCCTGTTGCCAATAAAACTCTCCTAACTTCCTCCTTTGGTTGGTGACTTCATTCTATGTTGTGAGACCACGAACTTGGCACATGTGACACCTGACAGGTTGGAATTTGTATTTTTCTGTATCACCCCCTCTGCAAGTTTTTCAGGACTCTGCTCTTCGGGCTGGAGAAAACTGGAGGCAGGCACAGGAAACACTTCCTGGGGGTTCTGAGGTCCACTGGCATCCTCTGTCCTCTGCCATCATGACCTCCCCTTACAGGGGCTCCACTAACCCGAGAGGCTTATCCTGGGAAGGGGCATGAGGGACCCTCAGTGAGTAGGACAGCAACAGCCAGTGAGTGTCCAGTTTGGAGATGGGGCAGGGAAGGGACATGGTGGGGTGGGTAAGTATCCCAAGTAGCATGCATTACTACATCATTGTATCATACCTCCATAATCCTTTGTTAGGTCTCGGACCCAAAGTGACCCCACAGACCACAGTGATGTCTTAAGGTGACACATCATGCATAGTCCTTCTGATGCCCAGCCACCTGACCAGACAACTGCAGAGCAAGGCACACAGCATTCCCAGCCTCCATAGCCTACAGCCCAATGATATAGGGAAGGGAAATGTTCTTTAAAGACCCCCCTGCCTTGGGCTGGAACCTGGTTTAAGTGAAGAACTTATCTTCTGTAAATCTCTTACATTATTAACACCCCTAAGGAAACAGTAACCATCTAAAAAGGACAGAGAGATAGTCTGCAATTCCTAAGTGACTTCTAAGTAAAATGGTGGCAAGCATCATAATTACCCCGGTTCCTTGGACCCCAAGAGTAACTCTTGAGTGCATAAAAATATATCCAAATTCGCATTCAATGCAGATGCCTTCATGGCACTGCCCGCCTTCTCAATTGAAAGTGTAAATCTCTATATCTACTTTACAATAAATTCTACCTAGACTTCCGCACAGCCTATGTCTTGGCTGAATTCCTTTATCCAGAGCACAAAGAATCAAGGACCAAGGAAGGGAGAGCCTGGCTCTCTGATGCATCAGAACCCAGCTTCCCAGTAACACAGGGACATGGGCTCCTTCATGCTGGCTACACAGGGCCATGAGCTGATTTCTCGCAAGTGCATCTCCTCATGGAATTCAGCATCCTTTTGTTCAGTTTAATATTTGGACTCTAAAATGTGTTGCCATCTATAAAGTCATCTTTAATAACTTTATACCATAATCTTCAAAATTTAATAAGCCCTTCAGAGAAAATTAATAAAAATGTAACCTAAGTAAAATGTAGAGGTATAATATCTTTAGATATTAAAAGACTGCTGTTCCCAGGCATCTGTCCTGTGACCCTTTCTCCACCTCTCAGGGAGCCTGTGCTTCCCCAACACCATCTGCAGGGAGGAAGGGGGTAATAGTCAGACCAGAACAAAGAGAAGTGCTTACCTTTGAGCTCAATTCCAAGAGCTAGGTGCTTAAAGGAACCAGTTTCCTTTGAATTTCAAAGGATGTATTTGACTCCAATGTCAGGAACCAGAGCTCTGAGGCTGCAGCATAGAGTTGAAGCCCTTGGGAGGAGGAAGTGAGTGCGGAGGACACAGGAGGGGATACTGAAGCAGACCCTTCCAAGCGTCCCCAGCAGGACCTGAGAGTGGCACCTGGCATAGCCTGGACATTACCTGGGTCTCTCTTAAGGGACTGAGAGAGTTATGCTGAGAGGGACCAAAGAAAGCAGCAGGTAGGAGGCCACCTACTTGCTGTCCATTCTGAATGGACAAGGCTGAGCCTCAGAAGTCCCGCAGTGCAAGAATGATGGCCATGTCTGTTTCCTGTGGCACCATGTGGGCAGCATCAACTGTACACTGCCCCCAAGTGTGGACACTTAGCAGTGATGTCTGTAAGGGCAAGGACCAGAGGCTGGAGGTCTCCACACTGACCTTGCAACTGAGACTGCCTTCCGCGTGCCCCTTCTCCATGCGTACTTTTGGCATCCAGCCTTTCAACATTTTTTTCTTAATTTGCCAGAATTAATAGTCTTTTGGGAGCTAGAGGGTTTTTTTTGGGGGGGGGGCTCAGGAAACAATACCCCACGGCAATGGCCTCAGACACAGCCTCAAAAACAGACTTTCTCTCTCACCTTCTCCTATCTTCCTATCTCTCACCTGCTCAAGACAAGGCACAGAAACCATTCCCCTTCCTCTTCCCCTTCCCCTTCCCCTTCTCCTGCTCCTTCCCTTCCCCTTCCCCTTCTCCTTCTCCTGCTCCTTCCCTTCCCCTTCCCCTTCTCCTGCTCCTTCCCTTCCCCTTCCCCCTGATTTCCACCAACAGTGGAGAAGGGTTCCTTTTTCCCCACAGCCCCTCCAGCATTTCTTATTGGTTGATTTCTTGATGATAGCCATTCTTTCTGGGGTGAGGTGGAATCTCAGTGTTGTTTTAATTTGCATTTTTTGAATGACCAATGATGTTGAACATTTTTTCATATACTTATTTGCCATTTGTATTTCTTCATCTGAGAAGTGCATATTTATCTCAGATGTCCATTTTTGTATTGGGTCTTTAAATTTGGTGGGCCTGATTTTTTTCAATTCTTTATATGTTCTAAATAGAAGTCTTTTGTCTGAGGAACAACTGCCTAAAATTTTTTCCCAATCTGTGGGTTTTCTTTTCACTCTGTTGGTGATTTCTTTTGATGTGCAAAACATTTTTAATAATATGAGATCCCAGTTGTTGATTCTTTAAAGTACTCCCCATGCAGTTTGGGTTTTGTTCATGAAGTCTCTGCCAACCCCCATGTCTTCGAGATTTCCACCTACTTTGCCTTCCAGTAGATTTATTGTTTCTGTTTTAATTTTTAGATCTCTAATCCATTTTGATTTTTGTTTAGTGCACAGTGATAGACATGGGTCTAGTTTTAGTCTTCGGCATGTGGAGACCCAGTTTTTCCAGCACCATTTATTCAAGAGGCTCTCTTTCTTCCAGTGAACATGTTTGGCCCCTGTGTCAAAGATAAGGTGGCTGAGTATGTTTGGATTTGTGTCTGCACCTTCTAATCTGTTCCACTGATCCTCAGGCCTTTTTTTTTTTTTTTGCCAATGCCATGCTAATTCTTTCACAGTAGCTTTGTAGTATAATTTCAGGTCTGGGATTGTGATGCCCCCTGGCTTGCCTTTGTTGCCCAGAATTGCTTTTTCTATTCTAGGTCTTTTCTGGTTCCAAATGAATTTTAAGAATGTCTTCTTCTAGATCTGTGAGGTATGCTAATGGGATACCTCCCATTTTGATGGGATTGCATAAAATCTATATAGCGGTTTTGGGAGTATGGCCATTTTCACTATGTTGGTTCTTCTATCCAAGAGCAAGGGATATCGTTCCACTTCCTGATATCCTCTTCAGTTTCCATTTTTGGGTACTTTAATTTTCACTGTACAGATCTTTTACATCCTTTGTTAGATTGATTCCTAAGTATGTCATTTTCTGGATGTTATTGTGAAGGGTGTGCTTTTCCTAATTACTCTCTCTGTGAGTTTGTTGCTTGTGTGCAGGAATGCTATTGACTTTTGAGTGTTGACTTTGTATCCTGCTACACTACTGAATTTGGATTAAATCTACACAGTTTTTGGTGGAGTTTTTGGAGTCTTCTAAGTAGAATATCATGTCATCTGCAAATAATGATAGTTAAACTTCTTCCTTTCCTATCTTTATTCTTTTTATTTTTTCTATTATCTAATGGTTCTGGCTAATGTTTCCAGAAGGATATTGAATAGGAGTGATGATAATGGACCTCCTTGTCTTGTTCCTGATTTTAGAGTGAAAGCTTTCAGTTTTTGAGCATTTATTATGATAATGGTTGTTGGTTTGTCATAGATAGCTTTTATAAGATTGAGGTAAAGACCATCTATTCCAATTTTCTGTAGAGTTTTTATCATGAATGGGTGTTGGACTTTGTCAAATGCTTTTTCTGCATCTATTGAGATGATCATGGGAATTTTATCTTTGGTTCTATTAATATGGTGTATGACATTTATTGCTTTGCATATGTTGAGCCATCCTTGCATCCCTGGGATGAATCCTACTTGGTCATGATGTATAATCTTCTTGATGATTTGCTGTGTTCTGTTTGTCAGTATCTTATTAAAGATTTTTGCATCAATGTTCATTAGGGAGATTGGCCTGTAGTTGTCTTTCTTGGTTGGGTTCTTCTCTGGTTTTGGAATCAGGGTAATACTTGCTTCCAGGAATGACTTTGGAAGCACTGCTTCCCTTTCAATTTCTTTAAAGAGGTTCAGCATTAGTGGTATTAGGTCTTCTCTAAATTTCTTGTAGAATTCAATAGTGAATCCATCAGGGCCTGGGCTTTTCTTTGTTGGTAAAAATTTTTGGGGGGTGGTACTGGGAATCAAACTCAGGACCTCACACTTGCTAGGCAGGCACTGTGCTGCTGAGCTATATCCCCGGACCCTGTTGGTAAAATTTTAATTACATTTTCATTTTCACTGGCTGATATTTGTTTATTTAGAACTTTTGTGTCTTCTTGATTCAGTTTTGGCAGTTCAATTGTGTCTAGGAATCAGTCCATTTCTCTTGTGTTTTCCATCTTATTAGAATATAGGTTCTCATAGTAGGTAATGATGATCTCCTGGATTTCTGTGGGATCTGTTATGATTTCCCCCTTTTCATTCCTAGTTGCTTGAATGTATTTTTTCTTTCCTCTTTTTGATGAGGTTGGCTAATGGTTTATCAATTTTATTTATTCTTTCAAAGAGCCAACTTTTCGATTCATTGATTCTTTATATTTTTTTCATAGTCTCTATTGCATTAATTTCTGCTCTTATTTTTACAATCTCCTCCCTCATATGAGCTTTGGGTTTGATTTGTTCCTCTCTTTCTAGAAGTTTGAGGTTCAATGGTAGGTTGTTTATTTGAGCTTATTCTGTTTCCCTGATGTGTGAATTCATTGCTATAAATTTCCCTCATAGGACTGCTTTCATTGCATCCCATAAGTTTTGGTATGTTGTATCGGCACTGTCATTTAATTGTATATACTTTTTAATTTCATCTTTAATTTTCTCTGTGACCCATTGGTTGTTCAGAAGAGCGTTGTTTAATTTCCATGTTAATGTAGTTTTTCTGGTTTCCTTTGTCATTGATTTCCAGTTTCACTGAGCTATGGTCAGATAGTATGCATGGGATGATTTCAATTCCTCTACATTTACTTAAACATGTTTTGGCAGCTAGTATATGATCTACTTTGGAGAATGACCCATGTGCAGCTGAGAAGAATGTGTATGCTGATGTTTTGGGGTGGAACACTCTGTAGACATCTACCAAGTCCATTTGTTCACAGGCTTGGTTTAATTCTAATATTTCTTTTTTATTTTTTGTCTAGTTGATCTATCCATTTGTGAGAGTGTGGTGTTAAGATCCCCCACTACAATTGTGTTAGTGTTTATTTGGTTTTTCATGTCACTTAATATTTGTTTTATGTAGTTTGATGAACCTGTGTTTGGTGCATAAATATTTATGATTGTTATCTCTTCTTCCTGGAGTTTTCCCTTAATGAGTATGTAGTGACCTTCTTTGTCTCTTTTGATCAGTTTTAGCTTAAAGTTCGCATCATCTGCAAATAGAACGACTACCCCTGCTTTTTTCTGGGTTCCCGTGGCATGAAGAATTGTTTTCCATCCTTTGACTTTTAGTCTATGAGGGTTTTTTTTTAGGTTAAATGTGTTTCTTGAATGCAGCATATTGTTGGATCTTGCTTCTTGATCCATTGTGACAATCTGTTTCTTTCGATTGGTGAGTTGAGACCATTTATGTTGATGGTTATAACTGATATGTATTAACTTTTCTTTTTCATGTTGTTTCTATATTGTTTGTTCCCTGTCTTTCTGCTCTGTTTAATTGCTTGCCCTGCCTGGTGACTTCTTTCTATTGGTGTTCCTGCATTTGTGGTCTTTGTTATCTCTTTCTAATATGTCTTTCAAAGCTTTCTGTAGAGCTGGTTTCATGGTCATAAATTTCTTCAGTTGTTCTTTGTCATGGAAGTATCTTATTTCTCGATCAATTCTGAAAGATAGTTTTGTGGGGTACATGAATCTGGGTTGAAGATTGTTTTCTTTTAGGGCTTGAAATACTTCACTCCAAGCTCTTCTTGATTTTAGGGTTTGTGTTGAGAAGTCTGCTGTGATTCTGATGGGCTTTTCTTTATAGGTGATATGTTTCTTTTCTCTAGCTGCTTTTAATATTTTGTTCTTGTGCTGAATTTCTGGAATCTTGATTTTTATATGCCTTGGTGTAGATTTATTTTGGTCATGGCTATTTGGAATTCTATATGCTTCATTTATTTGTATGTCAATTTATTTATCCATGTTTGGGAAGTTTTCTGCCATTATTTCTGTGAAGAGGTTTTTAATGGCTTTTGCACTGTCTCCAGCTTTCTCACTGATTCCAATCAATCTTATGTTGTTCTTCTTTACTTCATCTTGTAACTGTTGGATTGATTTTTCATGGTCTCTTGTGATTTTTAAATATCTTTCTTTTCCTGGTCGCTAGTTGTGTTCCTGTCTTCTAGATCTGATAGTCTATCCTCACCTTCATTCAATCTGCTGCATATACTTTCAGTGGAGTTTCTAATCTCCTGCAATTCTGTTTGGATCTGTTTCATTAATTCCATTTCTTGTCTATGTTTGGCATTCATGGTTTCCATCATTTTCCTGAGCTCCAGTATTTGTTTATCTGTGTCTGCTTTGATGTCTTTTATTTTGATAGTCATTTCTTTTTGCACCTTAGAGATTATTTTTTTCTATGGCCTCTTTCCATTCATTTTTTCACTTCTGCTGCTACCATTTCAGAGAGTTCCATCTGTTGGCTTCTGATTTCCTCTCTCTTTGTGTTCTGGACTTGCCCTGGGTGGGCTGGGTGTTTGGAATTGCATTTTGTTTTCTGTCTTGTCATTTTCTATTTTTCTATTTTATTTTGTTTTCTGTGTTGATGCTGTTAGATTTCTAATGTTAGACAGCCTTATCACTGATGCCAAGGCTTTCCTAGGAGGTGTCTATTCCTCAAAATGTCTCCTCTTGCTGGCACCACCATACTCTTCTTGCCAGCTAGCTGTACCAGGGCAATGGAGGAAGCACAGAGCACAGATGTACACTCTGCTCTCCAGTACCATCGACCCGGAGCAATGGAGGACGTGCTAAGCACAGAGTGCAGACTCATACTCTACTCACCAGAACCACCAACCCAAGGCCATTTTTTTGGTACCGGGAATTGAAATCAGGACCTTGCACTTGCCAGGCAGGCACTTTTGCCACTGAGCTATATCCCCGGCCCCCTTTAAGTTTTATGTGTTGGGTATTTTCTCCAGCAAGGAAAGCTGACTAATAGAGTCCCCAAACCCCCAGAGAGAGAGCGCATGTCTGGGGATAAGAATTTAGAACAAGAAACAGCTTCCTCCCCACTCACAACCACCCCCAGCACAGCCTTACTCCTGCATAGTCACTAGAGACCAAAGGGTGGAAGAAAGGTACAGTCCCTCCAACTGCCTGATGGGAGCCTGCTATGTTTGGATCTGATTTCTGTGTCCCTCAAAGTGCTGGAAGCCTGGTGCCCAGTGTGGTGGTGTCGAGAGGTGATAGAACCTTCATTACCAGTGAAAGGTAATGGAGCCAGGCAATTAAGCCTCTAAAGGGATTCATGCAGGTCTCATGAGACTGAGTCAGTTCAGGTGAGAATAGGTTGTTATAGAGAGCCCAGCACCTCCCCTGAATCCATCTTCCAAACATGCTCCTGCCATTATGATGTCATCTACCATGAGGTCCTCACCAGAGCTGGGCAGACCCTGACATCATCTTCACGGATCTCCAGAACTCTGAGCTAAATAATCCTCTTTTCTTTGTAAATTATCCAGCCTTGGGTATTTTGTTATAGCAACAGAAAACAGACTAATACAGAGATCACCACTGCCCCTCCTTTATAAAGTGGGAAATACATTATTTAGTGGAGTTCTTCCAGTTGTCTGAGAATGAGGAGGGCTCCTGGTGCAAACATCCCCTATATTCTAAACAGATGGGATGTGAACCAAGGTTGAGATTGAAGGTATAAATTTGAATTAAATTTTACTATTCAAGAGAGACTGAAAATCACCAAATCTTCCCAAGATGCTGCTATGGATGAGAAAGAGACTCAATAGGGCATGGATAAAAGAGCTGGATGGGGAGCAATAAAGGTGCTCCTGTTTACATTCCTCTGGGCTGAGCCTTCTCAACCAGCCAGTTACAAGGAGGACTCAGCACAGTCATCCACCCCTGAAGTTTCAGAGGGGCTACTCCTGTCATCATTTCCTGGAGAAATAGAAAACAAACTCCACACTGCTCTGTCCTCATGTTCAGTAAAGGAGAGGGAGATGGTAAGGGAGGAGAGGAGAGAAACTAACAGTCAGTTCAGCTGGTACTTCCCAAACATCATCTCCCTTATTCCAGCATCCCATGCAACACATGGCAAAACTGAGTGTTCAACAGCTGAAGCAATCTGAGTATTAGAAAACTTACAACTTGCTGTGTCTGACACAAAAGCTGCACTCTCTTTTCTGTGCCACAATTACATGATCTCACTGTTCCTGCCTGAAAATGAACCAACATCCCCTTTATTTTCTTCAAGCCCATTACTCTGCAGAGATCCTTCTCCCCACAGAGCTTGGCTTTGTCATCATCAACAATGTATTTCCAAACACTTTCCTGGACACTGGCAATCATGCTGCTCACCCTCCAGTCCTGCTCCTACTTTCTGGCTCCCACAGAGAAGATGGCCATGGTGGTAGATCTTTGTCATGAACCACAACTCTTGATCTCACTGGATAGCACCTTTCTCATTTGAATGCATACTGTATTAGTCAGCTTTCCCATTGCTAGGGATAGTACTTGACACCTACAATTTAAAGGAGAGTTTTAATTTGGCTCATGGTTTAAGGGGATTCAGTCCATGGTCAGCTGGCTCCAAGGAGAAACATCATGGTGGAAGGGCATGGTGGAGCAGTGCTACTTAGTTCATGGCAGCCAGGAAGCAGAGCTGCAGAACAGTGGCAGACAAGAAGTGATGAGGGATCAGATATAAACCCCAAGGTCATGCCCCCAAGACCCAACCAGATACACCAACCCCCCAGGTGGATCCCACAGCCAATTATCTTGACATCCATCTTAACAGCCACACCAACAAAGAAAACAGCAAAATCTTCTCTATAACATCTCCCTCTATTTCACAGGCACAACTCCCTGCACAGCGAGGGTCAACAGTCTGGAGACTGTGGACTCTGAAGGAATTTCTTCAGAATAACTCAGCCAGAGTTTAAATGGCTCATTTCCTTCCCCACACTCTCTCCTGCCCAGTCTACAAAAGGCTCAGCTGAGAGAAGAACTGTGTCTTATTCATTCACTGGGCCCATGCTTACAGAGTCCCCACCAGGCTCCCTCCCTGTGCCAAGCACGAGGAGAGGTGCCAAGCCTAGAAGCTCAGACTGCAGAGATGCTGACAAGAGTCCATGAGGGTAACACAGATCACACAGAACTTTGGGGCACAGTGGTAGGAGACCAAACTCAAATTCCAGAGGCCAGGAGTGGCCTGATGAGGTGACCTTTGGCATGAGACTTAAGGGACAGAGGTGAGTGAGCTAAGAGAGTGCCTGTGTGTGCCCTGTGCTTTGCAGCATGGTAAGGATGAGGCACACACCTGGCTTACTTTGCTCAAGTTTGAACACACTTTCTTCTACTGGAAAAGATGCACTAACATTTATCCTCCTGCTTAAAACAACCAAAACACAGATGAAACATATGAAACAAGAGCTTTCAACATCCTGGAATCTGGTGGTGAAGGATGAAGATGGGAACCCTGGACAAGCTGCCCTTCTGCCTCACAAGGGCTCCATGGCTGTGGTGCAGAATGAGGAGCCCAGGAGTGCAGGTAACCCAGAGAGCTAGAAGGTGGAGCACTGAGAAGACAGAATAGCACAAAAGAGAGCCCTAGATGAGCAGAGGGTCCCTGCAAGCACTTGGAAGAGATCAGATCAGTGCGTGCATGTGCAAGGAAACTGCATGAGGCTGGGGAACAGGGGACAACTTCAAGGATTAAAGAAAGCAGCACCAAGTGGAGTCAGAAGCAGTGTTCATTCTTAGGCCAGAGGGGAAAACACCATCATGAAATATGGGCCCCAGATAGCATGGTCTCTGAGTTGACCCCAGAGATGACACCCTCACAATCTCCTTAGTCAGAACCCTACAACTATGGGGAGCTTCCCCAAGGCCCAGGGCAGACCACACTCTGTGCCTTCATTGTCCCTCTCCATCCCACATCCTGGTCCTGCCGGGGCCCATGGACAAGTGGACCTCAGCTTTTGCTGTGGTTTGACTATGATTTGTCTGTCACTCACAAAGCACTAGGAACTCATGCAGGAGTTTAAGGGCAATGGGCTTGATTGGATCTTGGGGTGGCAGAGGTCAAGTGGTAGCACTTAATCACCAAAGGCAGGGTGTGATCCTTACTGTAATGGACAGCAGAAGCAGGACAATGATCACCATCATGGAATTCCACATACCATTGCCTCTGACCAATGAATGCATTTCACAGCCAAAGAAGTGAGGCAATGGACTCATACTCGTGGAATTCACTGGTCTTACCATGTTACTCACCATCCAGAAGTGGCTGCGTTAATAGAAAGGTGGAATGGTCTTTTGAAGACACAGTTATAGCACCAGCTAGGTGGCAATAGCTTGCGGGGCTGGGGCAAGGTTCTTCAAAAGGCTGCATATTTTTTGAATCAGCACCCACTATATGGCACTGTGTCTCCCATAGACAGGATTCATAGGTCCAGGAATCAAGGGGTAGAAGTGGGAATGGTACCACTCATCACTACCCACAGTGATCCACTAGCAAAATTTTTGCTTCTTGTTCCCTTGACCTTATGTTCTGCTGGCTTAGAAGTCTTAGTTCCAGAGATGGGGGAAGGCTTATACCACGAAACACAACAATGATACCATTGAACTGAAAGCTAAGACTTTCCCCTGGTCATTTTGGTCTCCTCATGCCTCTGAGGAAACAAACTAAAAAGGGAGCCACAGTGTTGTCAGAGGTGATTGACCCAGATTATCAAGGGGAAATTGGATTATTACTCCATGATGGAGGAAAGGAAGAATATACTCAAAGTGCAGTAGATCCCTTAGGGTGCCTCCTAGTATCAGCATGCCCTGTTATTAAAGTCAGTGGGAAATTACAACCTAATCCAGGCAAAATGGCAAATGGTCTAGAGCCTGCAGGAATGAAGGTATGGGTCACCCTAACAGGGAGAGAACCAAGACCTGCTGAGGTGCTTGCTGAAGGCCAAGGGATACAGAATGGGTAGTAGAAGATAGTTCTAAATACCAGCTACAATCCTGTGATCAGCTACATAAATGAGGGTTATAATTGTACTCTTTCTCTCCTAATATGTTTCTACTGTAATATAATGTTGATAGACCTAAAACTGGTTCTTAAGGATTGTTAAGCCTGTGTTATAATGTTCAAGATATGAAATGTTAAGAGTAAGCATCATCCAAAGAAAACTTACCTTCTATTCTGAGGAGGGAATTAGTGCATTTCCGTGTGTACACAGGATAGTTATAACATGTTAGGTGTAACTATGAGCATGTCTTTGTATCTGGAGACTGGTTTAAAAAAATGTGTCTTGTTGTCAAGTTGACAAGGGATGGATTGTGATGGTAGATTGATTTTGTCTACTTAAGACAAGCTCAACTAAATCAGTTCAGCAACTCCATACTCTGGGGCGTAGAGGACCCACCCTAGGGTGGCTTGCCATCTGGATGGTATAAAGGGGAAATGAAGGACAGATCTGCTTTTGTTTCTTTGGAGGAGCTCCAACCTTTGCCTTCACCTTGGACGTCATCTCCTGGCTTCCAGCACAGACTCTTCAGCCTTCCATCGCAGACCATCAGCCTCCTGGTATGGGCTCATATGGGATGCTGCAGCGAGCTCCAGACCTTCAAGGGATCCTTCAGCCTCCAGTGTGCAGACAGACGCTCTGCACTCTTCCTCATCTGACTCCATGGGTGGCCATTGTAAGACAATCTTGTAACTTCTCATATATTTGTATATCATTTTATATCTGTTTCTCTAGTAAACACTGACTAGTACAGTTCTGGATTAGAACTACATGTCTTAAGTGTTTTTAGAGGCAATTCCATCTTGGAGAGGAAAATATGACCACAGTTACTTCTTTCAGAAGATAAAATTTTTTACCACTGTTTCTTAATTTTGTACTTTTTTTTAAACAACAGCCAACTGGTTGGAGCCCAATGAGCATCAGATTTGGGTGAGAGATTTATGACTTTTGGCACGCCTAACAATTTTCCATCTTTGACTCATTTGTTTTAAATTTATGAAATCTACACTTCTTTACATTTCATTTTTCCCATCATGCTTTCAGTTTTATAAAAAAGGGACAAAGTGGCACTCAGTGTTTAAACAGGTGCATAAAGGTGTTCTGCTGTGTGAAAGTACACTGTGGCCGAACTGGGACTGCTGGCCAGTAGGCAGGGCCCGCACCTGCTAAGTGTCATTTATCAGCTCACCAGCAAGTGGATTTGTTCAATAATGGGAGATTTCTTCCCTTTCTTAATATTGCATCAGATATGTTTAATCATACAGTAGTGTTCTGCATTCACTGCAAAAACTGAACAGTAGAGTTGTACAAAACAAGCACTCATTCTTTCTCTCTCCCCAACCCTCTCCACCCCAATGCCACACCTGGAGTGAGTCAAGGTTAACTGCTTGGTGTGTCTCTTTCTGCACCTTTCTCTCTGCATTGGTGCATATAAGTAGGTGTACACAAACATTATTACATGCTCCACTGCATTATTTTTAATCTTGATGAATTCATACTATGGTCATTATCTTGCAATTTGCTTTTTTGTCAACAGCATCCAGTGAACAGCCTTCCAGACCCCTGTAGAAATCTAGTTAATTTCACCTTATGCTTAATATTTCACATTACGGATAGGTTGTCATTTATTTATCCATCCCTAAGATGAACCTTCAGATTAGTTCTAGCTTTTTGGCACCAAAATAAATTTCCTTGTACACTTACAGAAAAAAAAAATGGTTCTATTATTTCTGTAAGAAAAATAGCCAAAATTGCATTTACTAAGTCAAAGGATTTTCATGTTATTTATAGTAATTAGGTATCACCTATTATTTTTCCAAAACCTGTAATAATTCACACTATCACCAGCAAATTTAAGGATGTTATTTCTCACTCTCATGGGGAGCTGCTTTCAATTGTTTTAACAATTGCCAGGGCAAAAGTGGTACCTTATTGTTTTCTTTTTCATTAGTGAAATTAAGCATCTCTTTAAATGTTAATAGGTTAATTCTGTGAATTGTTTGTTCCCATTTTTCCCTGTTTTTCTATTGGCTTCTCTGTCCTGTTACTGTATGAGTTTTCTATTGTTACCATAACAAACTCCCACAGACATGGTGGCTTAAGGAACACAAACTGATTTCTTAAAGTACTGGTGGTGAGAAGTCCAAACTGTGTCACAACTGGACAAAATCCAGGTGACAGCCAGACCATGTGCCTCTTGGAGGCTTTAGGGAAAAATCTGCTTCCTTGCCTCTTCTAGCTTCCAGAGGCCAGCTGTCTTGGCTACTTTTCTCTCACTACTGGGACAAAATACCCAACAGCCAAAGTTAAAGAGGAAAAGGGGTTATTTAGCTCACAGTCTGTCTAGGTTTCAGCCCATAATCAGCTGGCTCCAAGGCAGGAAGCCACAGCAGAGGGGCAACAGTAAAGGTGGTGGAAGACAGCAAAAGCAACAAGAGCAAAAAGTGGGGGGGCCTCTTTTCCTCCCTTATGTTGTAAGCAGGCTACCACCCCCCAGGATGGGTGTGGCCCTCACACCATCTTCCTGCCCTCTTCTTGCACAGGATGAGGATGTTTACAAAATGAGGACCCTGACCCCCCCAGTCCCTTAGTAAAACATCTAAACTCAAGTTGACACAATGTATCAACCATTACAATCCACCCCTTGTCAACTTGGCAACAAGACACATTTCTTTAAACCAGTTTCCAGATACAAAGACATGCTCATTCCATAACTTGAACATTATAACACAGGTTTAACAATCCTTAAGAACCAGTATTAAATCTATCAACATTATATTACATTAGAACCATAACATTCCACCCCTGGTCCCCCAAAGACTCATGCACATCCCTCTATGCAAAAGGCATTCAGTCCATCTCTAAGAGTTGCCACAGTCCTAACAGTTTCGGCATTGCTAAGAAGTCCATGTACCGAGTCTCCTCCAAGATGTTAGGCAAACTCTTAACTGCAAACCCGTGTATAAATGAAAAGTTAAAACACTTCCAACATTCAATGGCACAAGATAAACATTTTCATTCCAAAAGTTACAAACAGGAGGATATAAAGAAATGGGATCAAAGCAAGTCCAAAATCCAGCAGGGCAAACATTAAATCCTGTAGTTCCATGTGCAGCATCTGAGGCAATCTGTGACAAGTTATGAGCTCCCAAAGGCTTGAGTGGCTCCACCCCTATGGCACTTCCAGTGGTTATAGCTCCCACAGCTTCTCTCTTGGGCCTGCTTTGCTCCCTCCTTGCAGGTTTCCTCAGACGATCCATGTTCCTGGCTTTTCAAACTTCTGGGGTCTCCACTGCACCTTTGGCTTCACACTCACAGCTTCACACACTGCCCTGTCAGGGGAACACTGCCTGGCCTCCCAGGCCTTCTGAAATTGGGTGGAAGCCCTTTTAACCTCAGAACTCTTGCATTCTGCATATGCCTAAAACCAGCACCATATGGATGATGCCAAGGTCTGCTGCCAGCTGGAGCAATAGCCAGATTTCCCTCTTTCTTGGCTGTAGGGGTCAAGTACCTGGATTACTGAGCACTCTGAATCCAATTTCAAGGGACAAATTCTCTAGGGTGCTGCCATTCTGGAACATGGTACAGCCTCTGCCGTTCTGGAACATGGTGCTCTGCGGCTTTCTCCTCAAAGCAAAGTCTTTCACTTTTGCACTTTTGAGGCTGTAAAGGCTGGAGACTTGCTGCCTCTTGTGATGCCCTCAGGCCATCTTTTCTATTCTATTCCTTCTCAGCAATGGAGATCTCCTCAGCTCTATCTTTATAGTCCACAGCTTTGCTGGAGCTTCCTTTCTGGCCAAACTCACATTTTAAATCATCCTGCTGGGCTCTCTGCTCTTGATTCTCAACATAAATTTGACTAAAAGCCCCGATAGCCGTGCCACTGCCCCAACATTCGACTGCCTTGAAATTTCTTCTGCCAGATTAATTAGTCCCCCGCCCTTAATCTCAGTCTCAGGCAAAGTCTCTGGACATGAGCAAAATGCAGACAAACTTCCTGCCAAGCTGTAACACACGTCATCTGGAGTTCAGCAGCCAGCGCAGTCCTTCTTCCCAGCAGAAACCTCCCGAGCCTGATCTTCACTGGTTTTCTGGTCTTCTGAGCTCTCACCAGAATCTCCCATACAGAACAGCCTAAGGCATTCCAGCTCTACTCTTTCAGGTGACACCTCCGAGCCTTTCCAAACTCTTCCCACAAGCCATTCCCAAAGGCTCGTGAACCACGTGGTCAGGTAGAGTCACAGCAAGGACCCCACTTCTCTGGTACCAAATTCTATTTTGGTTACTTTTCTCTCATTGCTGAGACAAAGTACCTGATGCCCAAAATTAAGGAAGGAAAGGTTTATCTAGCTCACAGTTTGTACCGGTTTCCATAATCAGCGGGCTCCAAAGGAGGGTGGCATGGCAGAGGAGCAACAGTTCAAGGTGGCAGAAGGTAGCAAAAGCAACAAGAGCAAAAAGGAGGGAGAGCAAGCCTCTTTTCCTCCCTTATATTGTGTGCAGGCTACCACCCCCTAGGGTGGGTGTAGCACTCACACCATCTCCCTGCCCTCCTCTTGCACAGGCTCAGGATGTTTACAAAGTGAGGACCCTGGCCCCTGCTGAATCACTTAGTTAAACTTCTAAACTTCTCAAGTTGACACGCTGTATCAACCATTACACCACCCTTGGCTGTAACTTCTCCCACAGTAGCAGGCCAGCTCCTTCTCACACCGCTGGTCCCTGGTTCTTTGCAGCCAGGAAAGATTTGCTCTACTTTGCTCTTAAGGAGCCATCAACTTCAGCCCACCTGGGTAGTGGAGGATAACTCTCCACCCCAGGGGCTATCAGTCACATCTGCGAAGCTCTTTGGCCATGTAGAGTAACCTACTGGTAGGTTCAGGGGATTATGGTATAGGCATATTTGAAAGCATGTTTTTTTATTATTATTATTATTTTAAAGAGAAAAAATAGAATAAAATTTCAAAACAACATAATAGGAGGGTAACAATGGTTAATACATTATGTACTGTTATCTTTAAATTAATTACTCAGGGTACAAGATATCAGCATTCAATTGTCCAAGCAATATTAGCACAAACCTTTCTTTTCAATGAACTAAGCAAAATTAGTAGTGTATCTATCTTAACTATCTTATATATTTTTTTTTCTTTTCCCTTCTTTCTTCTCTATATTCCCCCATCCCAGTTTCTCTTTCCTTTTGACCGGTTTCTTCCTGTTTTACCATATCTATTGTGCATTTTGGATCTTATTTCCTGAAAGCATGTTTTAAGAAAGGATATTATCCCACTGTTGGCATAACTGCTATATACATTCTTTAACTTTATTGTCTTTTTTTTTTACCTTTATTGTCTTATGTATTATTTATAGCTGTTCTTTTCATTATGATGTCTGCTGTCTTCAGACTTGCAAATATCATTCCATTTCAGCTTTCCAAAGGTGGGGTACTTGTGAAGTAAACAATAGTTTCCTGAATTTCCTGGTTCAAAGCCTAAGTACTGTCACAGGAAAGTTAGGGTGATAACTGGGATGTGATGAATCTGAATACCTTGAACTCCAAATCTTTCTGAACCATCCTTTGCAACAGAAGTGGCCCTATCCCCTAAGGTTTGACAGGATTAGCTCTCCCTGGCTTAGAGACCCTATCACAACCTTATCTGGGGCAAGAGGGTTATAATCATAAGTGGAGTTTCATTCTCAAGACCCAGTCCCCCTCTCTGTCTTACTTCAAGAGCCCTAACTAGGATCCATCTGATCCCAGCATAACCTGGGGAATGAGTGTAACTATAACACAGAAAAAGGAGACAACACCCTGAATTACAGTATTTTGCTAATTCATATCAGCAAATACCTAGGGATTATTTAGAGAGGGATTCTAACTAAGGGAACCAGATTGGGAAGAAAGAAAAATAACTGTGGCCCCAGATTATGCATATGCACAGTCTGACCCAGGGCTTTAAATGGGACATCTAGGAGTGGCCCTGGTGGACTCATCAATGGTGTATCTTAAATCAACTGGAGGTGCTGAGACTTCCTTGGTTTAACTTCCTTGGACAAAGCAATTGAAAGACTGGGAAGACAGGAACATTCTCAGTGTGACCTACTCTTACACGTGTCTCCCAGGAGACACAGAGGCAATACACTTAATGAGGCATGGAGAAATATATAGATTAGGAGTTCCAGCATCACTGTCAAGGTTCTGTAATCTCTCCCCTTGATTGGCCAGGATCGTATTGCTTGACATCCCCTCCAAAATGAGTTCTTTGACTGCAGTGGGGAGGACGGGATGAAGCGGTCTTTCTCAGACCTGGTGGGCATCAGTCACCTGTAAAGCTGGTTAAACCACAGATTGCTGAAACCCCCCCCTTCCAGGAGTCTCTGATTCAGTAGGCCTGGGTAGGTGGGGCCTGGGAATCTGTATTTTTAGCAAGTTCCTAGGTGATACTGATATAAGACTTCCAAATGACTTAGGGGAAATATTATAACTCCCAACCTGTTAGATGTCAGATATGCTGAGTCCCTGTTCCCCAAAATCAAAGAATGAATTCTAAGGAATATGGAGGTTAAGAGTAGGGAATATTTATTGAGAGAGACAGCTCTTAAGAGGCAGGAGGGGACCTGAAATTGGGTTGCCAATGAGCCCACTTCTCAAATGAAGTTTTATAGAGCAGAATCATGAGGTGGGTACAAAATCACAAAGTGGGTACAATGTGGGACAAAACTATGATCAACCAGTAGGATTACAAGCATAGCCACTTAGGTAATACTGATCCAATGGGGAGGCAGGTCATGTAGCAAATACACATGGAAAGGAAAAGGACCTTTTTTGGAAGAGATGAGTCAGGAGGTCCTGGTCACCCACCTGGGTGACTGATGTCTATCTAGACTTTATTGCACCAGGAGATACCAATTATAGTATATTGCTTAACCCGTGGGGAGGCATGCAAACCTGGTCATTCCATCTTTATCTTGAGGCCCGGCCTTCAACAAATGCACCTCCAGCCACAGTTGTAATGTGTTCTCATCTTCTGCACTGACTCCCTTGAGGGCCCAGCCGCACCTGACTGCCTATAATATTTCTACCTAACTTAGCTGTCTGTAATAATTCTGATGTGGTTGGTTTAGGGCCAGAATTTGAGAACACAGCATACTCAAAAGGAATAAATAAAGTAGAGACACTTTCCCAAGGACATTCCGAGTTGTGTTTACATAGTGGGCAGCAGGGTTAACTGACTTCATCAAAATGCTGTGATCCATGAGGACATTTGCCAGTGGCCAAATAGTCTTGGGGTCCCTAGGTCTGAAATAGACTGGCAGAATACCAAAGCCTTAATTGATTTGATCGGTAAACTGATAAATAAAACAAAACAAAGATTAGGGATTATGTCTCATGAGGCAGCAGCATGAAGACTCCTGGCCTCTCCCTGAATTCCCAGTGTTCATCTCCTTCACAGACATGAAACCACCAGCTCCCGCAGTGAAAGAACCCAAAGGCACTGCCACAGAACAGACTGTCAACTCCTTGACAACTCTTGATGGGACCTGCACATCAGGCTGATGGTACAAGAAGGCAACTGACTGCCCAGCCTGCTCAGGAATGGCTGGGCAGTGACTCTAAGTTGACGGTGACCCGAAGGACCCAAAATGCCACTGCAGTTCAACAGTCAGACTTGGGGTTTAGGGAAGATAAGTGACAGAGTTTCTGCCTTAGTCCATTTCACAGTTAGCCAGTGTCGATAAAACCCTATCTGTAGATGCTTACCCAGCTACTGAATACACAATATGTGCTTTCAGTTCTTCCTGTGTGGAGCTCTGCTGGTTTAAAGCTCATAATTACTAAGGGAGGAATTTTCTACCAGACACCCTGGAAGTTGAAACTCCCACTTGGCAATTTTGAGCTCCACATGCAACCAAACTAGCAAGGAGTAAAGGGAACTAACTATACAGACTGGCATGTGGTCCTAACCAGCCAGGAGAAATGGGTTGCTGCTGCCACTAGGTCAAGAAGGAGGACATCTGAAATAATGGGAATAACGGGAATACACACAGGGTGCAATGGAAATTATACACATAAACACATCCATCTGTACTGCTGTATACTCACAGTGATCCATATATATTACTAAAGGAAAGAAATAAACAAATTTATAATTGTAAATTGTGAAATTTTTAATATATTTCTCTCCACAGCTGACAGAAGAGGGAAAACATTCAGAAATAACAATGGTTAAACATGTTTAGCATATATCACTAATTGGCATGTATAAACACTACAGCTCCAACCACAAAATAGACCACTGTTTTCAAGTACATATAGAAAATTTACCAAAATCAACCATGTACAGACTCAACAGCAAGTATCAATAATGCTTCAGAAATTAAAATCTCAGCATATCCTGTCACTTGAATGGATATAGGCTAGAAATTGATAATGAAAAGATAAGAAAATTTCCAAATGTTTTTAAATAAGTATATCTCAATATTGCACATCAATGAAAGAAAAAGTTACTATGGAAAACAACAAATTCACTGAGAGAGAAATTAGGGAAATCACACCCTTCACAATAGCATCCAAAAAATGAAATACTTAGGAATCAATCTAACAAAGGAAACAAAAGATCTATACACTGAAAATTACAGTTCTCTGAAAGAGGAGACTGAAGAGGGTATCAGAAAATGGAAAGAGGGCCAGTGAGATGGCTCAGCGGCTTAAGTGCCTGCCCGGCAAGCGCGAGGGCCCGAGTTTGACTCCCGGAACCCACATACGAAAAAAGGGCCGGTGATATCGCTCAGCAGCAGGGGCGCCTGCTGGTGAGTGAGGTCCTGAGGTCGACCCCCCGGTACCCACAAAAAAAAAAAAAAAAAGAAAATGGAAAGATATCCCTTATTCATGGATGAGAAGAACCAACATAGTGAAAATGGCCATACTCCCAAAATTATTATACAGATTTAATGCAATCCCAATGAAAATACCATTAGCATACCTCATAGAACTAGAGAAAACATTCCTAAAATTCATTTGGAAGCAGAAGAGACCTAGACTAGCAAAAGCAATTCTGGCCAACAAAGGCAAGTCAGGGGTATCACAATCCCTGACTTAAAATTATACTACAAAGCTACTATGACAAAATCAGCATGGTACTTGCAGAAAAACAGACCTGAGGATCAGTGGAACAGATTAGAAGATGCAGACACAACTCCAAACACACTCAGCCACCTTATCTTTGACACAGGGGCCAAACATGTTCACTGGAAGAAAAATAGCCTCTTGAATAAATGGTGCTGGAAAAACTGGCTCTCCACATGCCAAAGACTAAAACTAGACCCATGTCTATCACCGTGCACTAAACAAAAATCAAAATGGATAAAAGATCTAAATATTAAAACAGAAACAATAAATCTACTGGAAGAGAAAGTAGGTAGAAATCCTAAAGACATAGGTATAGGCAGAGATGTCATGAACAAAACCCAGACCACACGGGAAATAATTCAAAGAATCACCAACTGGTATCTCATCTTATTAAAAAGCTTTTGCACTTCAAAAGAAATCACCAACAGAGTGAGAAGAAAACCCACAGAGTGGGAAAAAATTTTAGGCAGTTGTCCCTCAGACAAAGGACTTCTATCTAGAACATACAAAGAATTGAAAAAATCAAGCCCCCCAAATTCAAAGGCCAATGGACACCTGAGATAAATATGCACTTCTCAGATGAAGAAATACAAATGGCAAATAAATATATGAAAAAATGTTCAACATCATTGGTTATTCAAGAAAAACAAATTAAAACAACACTGAGATTCCATCTCACTCCTGGAAGAATGGCTATCATCAAGAAATCAACCAATAACAAATGCTGGAGGGGCTGTGAGGAAAAAGGAACCCTTCTCCACTGTTGGTGGGTGTGCAGACTGGTGCAACCACTGTGGAAATTGGTGTGGAGATTCCTCAGAAAACTAGGATTAGAGGTCCCATTCAACCCAGCTATTCCTCTTCTGCGTATCTTCCCAGAAGAATTACAAACATCATACCACAGCAATATATGTGCACTCATGTTTACAGCAGCACAATTCATAATAGCTAAATCTTGGAAACAACCCTAATGTCCTTCAACCAAGGAATGTATAAAAAAGAAGTCATCTTTTATACAATGGAGTACTACTCAGCCATAAAGAAGGATAAACTTGAGACTTTTATAGGTAAATGTATGCAACTAGAGATCATACTCATAAGTGAAATCAATCAGACTCACATACATAAGCACCATATTGTCTCCCTGGTATGAGGAACTGAAAGAGTAAATAAAGTCTAAAATATAGAATAGATATTGTGAAACGGGAAGAAATTGTTCAAAAGAAAAAAGGAACTGGGATGGGAGAAAGGGGAAAAGAAGGAAGGGAAAAGGGAAAAAACAAAAGACAAGATGGTTATACTACTAGTTTCTCTTAGTTCATTGAAAAGAAAGGTTTGTGCTAATATTGTCTGGAGAACTTTTTAAGACATATCTTGTACAATGATTAACTACTTTTAAGATAATGATACTCAATGTATAACTATTGCTATTCTCCTATTACTTTGCTATGAAATTTTGTTTTACTTTTTTCCATAAAATAAAAAAAAAATCAAATAAAAAGTTACTGTGGAAATCAGAAAATATTTGGAACTGGCAAAGCCATATGAAAATTTATGGGGTTCAAGTAAAGCTATGAATAGAAGAGAATATTTACCATTAAATGTACACTTGAGAAAGAAGAAACCCCAAAATTCAAGAAAATAAACATCCATCTCAAGAAGTTAAAGAGCAACAAATTAAACTCAAAGTGGAAGAAAAGATCAGGATAAAAATTTTAAAAATCAAAGTTCAAAAATGCAACTTGCTGGGCCGGTGAGATGGCTCAGCGGCATAAGCGCCTGCCTGGCAAGCACAAGGGCCCGAGTTCGACTCCCGAAACCCGCATACAAAAAAAGGGCCAGTGATATCGCTCAGTGGCATGGGCGCCTGCTGGCATGCGAGGTCCTGAGGTTGACCCCCGATACCCACAAAAAAAAAAAAAGAAGAGGGAGATTTTCTTAATCTGTTTGTTTATAGGCAGGTACAAAAAACCCACAGCCAACATTGCACTTCACAATGAAACCCTAAAGCTTTTCTCACTGAGTGGAAATGAAATAAGAAAACTTGCCGTTACCACTTCTATTCAGCATTTTAGTAGAAATCCCAAGCAGGTCAATTAAGCAAAAGCCATCAATGAAAGACTTAAGAATTGGAAGGCAAGACATGAAACCCTCATAACAGATTACTGCATAGGCCTCATAGTAGACAATGGAAAATATACATAAATCTATAGACACGCTATTACTATTAACAAGCAAATTTAGCAAATTACTAGATTAAAAAAACAATCAACAAAAAAGCAATGGCAGCTTTACATTCCAATAAGTGAGTAGCGAATGAAATTATTTTTATTTTATTATTATTTTAGTTATAAAACTTATGGGCTATGTGATAATTTGATGTATGTATATACAATGTGCATGATCAAATTGGAGTGGTTAACATTTCCATCTCCTTAAACACTTTTAAATTTTTGATTAACGTAATAAATGTACGTATTTGTGAGATATGGTATGGTATTTCAATACATGTGTACAATATTACTGATTAAATCAGCACAATCAACCTTTTCATCTCTTTATTATTACTTCATGTTTGCAGCCTTTGAGCTCCTCTGTCCTAGTTATTCATAAAGTATATAATAGGCTTTGGGAACTACCCACCTCCCAGTATTCTATAAATACCAACTTACTGGTAACTGTGCTTTGCTACCCTACCCCCTATCCCTCACCTTTCCAAGCCTCTAGTAATGACTATTATGCCTTCTGATAGACATTCTTCAATACCACATATGAGAGAGAAAAAGCAATTTGTCAGCATCTTATTTCACTTAATATAATATCCTCTAGTTCTATCCATTTTGCTGTAAGTTATAAGATATCCTTCTTTTCTATGGCTAAATAAAATTCCATTATGTGTATATACCACATTTTCTTTACGCATTCATCCATGGGCATCCAGGTTGATTCCACATATTAGCTATTGTGAGTAGTGCAGCAATAAACACGAGCATGCGGTGTTACTCTGGCATGTTCGTATTATCTAGAAATGGGATGGCCAGATCACATGGCAGGTCTATTTGCAATTTCTTGAGCGACCGCATAATGTTCTCCATAATGGTTGTATTAATTTACATTTCTGCCAGTAGAGTAAAAATTTCCCTTTCTATACATCCTTAGTAACATTCATCCTTTTTGTCTTTGGTTGTAGCTATAAAATGAGATTTTAAAATACTCCAGGTAGGGCCGGTGAGATGGCTCAGTGGCGTAAGCGCCTGCCTTGCAAGCGCGAAGGCTGGAGTTCGACTCCCGGAACCCACATACGAAAAAGGGGCCAGTGATATCGCTCAGTGGCACGGGTGCCTGTTGGCGCGCGAGGTCCTGAGGTCGTCCCCCCGGTACCCACAAAAAAAAAAAAAAAAAAAAACTCCAGGTACTGTATTAAAAGACAAAAAGTATAAATTTAGTAAGGAAGATATAAGAACTCTATGTGTACAACTACAAAACACTGTAGAAAATTGAAGACAACCTAAATAAATGAAGAAACACACCATATTCATGGACTGAAAGACAATGCTGTGAAGGTAGCTTGGTGCATAAAATAGCAGTTGAACCAATGTTAATTTTTCTCAAATTCAGTGTAATTCTACAGATTTAATGCAATTCTTATCAAAATAGCAGAAAGGTTTTCCAGTTCAGATTGGAAATTGGGGAGTTGGTTTAAAAACGTATATGGAAACGTAAAGGACCAAGAAAAGTAAAGACCTTCTTGATGATTTTATAAAAATCTTTAGATCTACAAAGAACCAGATGAGATGAAATGAGCTACTACAAACCAGTGGGTTCCGTCTATGGCTAGCTGGCTCCAAGACAGAAACCACGTGGTGGAAAAGCATGGCAGAGGAAAGCTTCTCAAGTCACAGCAGCCAGGAAGAAGAGAGAGAAAGGACAAGAGTCAGGGACAAGAATACGTCCTTCCCGATCACACCGCCAGCGCCCTGCCTCTAACCAGGCCCCGCCTTGTAATAGCAAGTCAGCTATAAATGCATTGGTGGACCAGTTCACCTGTGAGCTGACTGCCTCCATGATCCAGTCACCATCCAAACGCGTGAGTCTTTGGGGGACACCCAGATTGAAACTATGAAACCACACTGCTTGGTAATAAATAAACATGCATTAAAGAAGGCAGAAAAGAAAGAGCTGATTGTGTCATCACCACGACCAATAACACACACACCCCCAACACACACACACACACATGCACACCTCCAAGCAGCATGGAGATGCTTCTTCCTTGAAGGAGGGAGAAAGTATTAAGGTCTTAGACTCAAACTTTGTATCGCACTTGCCATGGTGAAACAGTGCTAGGCAAAGCTCTATAATCCCTGGAATCAACCACTAAAAGTGTGCTAACCAGGTGGCAAAGAAACTGCCTCCATCTCCCTCCCACCACCTCAGGCAGCAGAGGGGGGAAGCAAGACTCTACCCATTGGGGAGAAGAGCGTGAATGCTAGCACGGGACTGCACGGGAGCTCAGTGCCAGGTCCACCATGGTGAGACCCAGGACCAGGAATGGAAGAAAGTGCCCTGTTCCCAGGCTAGAGCTTGCAGACAGAGCCTGTGGCCCTGCTCTAGAGTTGGGTAGAGACCTGAATGCCAGTGGGACAGACTTGAGTTTTGGCATCCACCATTGCCAGCCTTCGTGTGGTCCTGTGGCACTCCCCTCCCTGGGACTGTGCAGGTGCTGTGGCTGTGAGAAGCAGGTGTGACCCAGCTAGTGACAGCACTGGTGGCCAAGGGACTATCTCCAGCACCCAACCTCCAACCTTGAGCAACACAGCTATCCCTGGCCAGTGCTCACACACGGAGCTTCCAGAGCTGCTCTGGCACCAGGCAGGGACATGTGCCCTAGCAGGAGGCACTCTTACTTTGGCTTGCATTGCCACCAGATCCTACTTAGATGTGGTGTACCCCTGACATGGTGCAGGGGCTATGGTTGTGAGACGCAGGCACAACCAAGCAGTGTCAGCCTTGGTGGCCAAAGGTCTGCCTCCCCCAAACTCCGGTAGCATTTCTTGAAGCAACTGTCCATTTGCTGAGAATAGAATAGGGTCATAGGTACAGGACTTCACCTTGAAATGCAGTGCTGAACTGGTGAAACTTCACACTTGGCAGATCCTGATGGCTCCCATCCGCAGAACGCTGCCTGTGTACAAAGCCTCTGGAACAAGCCTAGTATCTGGCGGAGCTGTGTGGTCCAGTCAGACTTCTGTTTTGGCCAGCATCACTGCAGCTAGTTGCAGCAGTCCCGCCATGAGTCCACACGACACTAGGCTTTACCCAAAGCACAGCTTTCACCCTACCCAGTGCTGCACGGTCTCAGCAGGTTCCGAGTGTGACTGAGCATTGTGTATTTGGTGGCCGTGGGCACGGGTTAGGAGCCAGGCAGAACCCACAGGGCCTGACAATAGACCAGTGACTGCAGAGAAGGTATCTAGGTTTTCCCCAGCCCAAGGAAAAGGCTTGTGGGAATGAGCTACCCTTTTCAGGAGCTCCTCCAATTCATGAACAATACACCAGTTCATTTGGGACAAACCTGGGCTTGGATTGCCCTCTGGTGATGAAATAGTGACAGCACACCAGAGCAGACTCGGAAAACCTGAACCTGAATCCCACCCAGTGCTGAAATAGTAAAAGTGAGTACAAGCTCAGGGAAAATAAACAGCTGCTTAGAATGTCTGCAAAACCAGGTATTAAAAAAAGCCAAATTATAAAGAATGTGATACCTGGGCCGGTGAGATAGCTCAGCAGCATAAGCGCCTGCTGGCAAGCACAAGGTCCTGAGTTTGACTTCCGGTACCCACATTAAAAAAAAAAAAAAAAAGAATGGGATACCTAATCCTTCAAGGCACAGATGACATTGCACAAATGCAAGTGTCAAGAATTATCAGGGAGGGAGCCGGTGAGATGGCTCAGCAGCATAAGCGCCTGCCTGGCAAGCGCGAGGGCCCGAGTTCAACTCCCGGAACCCACACACAAAAAAAGGGCTGGTGATATCGCTCAGTGGCACAGGCGCCTGCTGGCACACGAGGTCCTGAGGTCGACTCCAGTACCCACAGGAAAAAAAAAAAAAAAGAATTATCAGGGAACCATGACTCGCCTAATGGTGAAAATAAAATGCCAGAAACTGACCAGTCTTGATGACCGATCCAACAGAGGATTTAAAACAGCTGGCTTTAGGAAATTCAGTGGGCTTCAAAGGACACAGAGAAATGATTCAACACTCTAACAGAGAATCTTAACATGGAGAGGAAAACAATTTAAAAAGATAAAACAGAAGTCCCTGAAGATACATGAAGCAAAATTAAAAGCATGATAGAGGACGTCAGTAACAAAATACATCAAATAGAAATGAAGAAAAGTGAGCTCAGAGAAAGGTTATTTGAAAATAAACAGTTGGAGGAGAAAAAATATGGAGAGAAATGAAGAAAGCATATGGGGCAGTATTAAAAGAGCAAATATTTATGCTAGGTGTGGCAGTGCATACCTGTAACCTCAGCTACTCAAGAGGATGAAGCAGGAGGACTGCAGGTCTGAGACAAGTCTGGACAACTTAGTGAGACCTGTTTTAAAATAAAAATTTTAGGGCCAGTGAGATGGCTCAATGGCGTAAGCACCTGCCTGGCAAGCGCAAGGGCCCGAGTTCAACTCCCGGAACCCACATATGAGAAAAGGGCTGGTGATATCGCTCAGCGGCATGGGCTGGCACATGCGAGGTCCTGAGGTCGACCCCCGGTACCCACAATAAATAAATAAATAAATAAATAAATAAATAAATAAATAATAAAATAAAAAATTTAAAAGGGCAAGAGGTGTAGTTCAGTGGTGGTTCATGTGCCTAGCATCCATGAAGCCCTTGGTTTAATCCCCAATACTGCAAAAAAGCAGATATCTAGGTTATTGGGTTCAAGAAGGATTTGAGACTCCAGAGGGTTATAAAGCTCATTCAAAGAGATAACAACAGAAAACTTCCCAAACCTTAAGTAGGATACAAATATCCAGGAGCAAGAAAGTCAGAGGTTGCCAGTCAGATTTAACTCAACTACATCTACCCCAAGACATTTCTAATCAAGCTCTCAAAAGTGAAAGATAAAGGGTAGATTTTCAAGGTAGCAAGAGAAAAGAAAAAATAACACAAAAAAGTGTGCTAACTTGCCTGTTGGAAGACTTTTAGGAGAAAGTTTACAAGCCAGGAGGGAGCAGCATGAGATTTTCACAGCACTGAAGGAAAAACACAAAACAAAACAAAAAACAAAAACAAAAAAAAACTACCAGTAGAGACATCTGCACCCAGCAAAACTATTCTCTAGAAATGAAGAGGAGATAAAGACATTCCCAGACACACCAAAGCTGAGAGACTGTATCTCCAGCAGACCTGTTCTACAAGAAATGCTAAACAGAGTTCTTCAAACCAAAAGAAAGTTAATAACTAGGAAGAAAATGTGGGAAGGTACAAAACTCACTGGTAAGAGACTACAGGGACAAACTTCAGAAGGCACTATACTTTAAACATGTGTAAATCATTTATATCTGTAGTATGAAGTCTAAAAAACAAAAAGTTAAAAATAACACTTATATTAATATGTCAAAAGAGACAAAAGAGATATAAAATGGAACTTCAAAACTCCAAACTGTGGAGGAAAAAAGTAAGTGTAAAGATGTTTTATCAGTGTATTTTCTCTCTTTTTTTATTTCTTACCTTTATGATCATGTTATATTGCTATCACTTCAAAATAGTTTGTTATAATCAAAATATACTTTTGTAAGCCTCATGGTAACTACAAAGCAAAATCTATAATTGAAAAAACCAAAATAATAAGCATGGAATCAAAACACACTACTAGAGTAAATCACTTACCCAAGAAAGAGACTGTAAAAGAATGAGAAATAAAGAGCTACAGAAAAACTAGAGAACAAGTTACAAAATGGCTATTACAATACTTTACCTACCAATGGTCACTTTGAGTATAAACAGTTTGAATTATTCAATCAAAATATAGAGCAACTGATGAATTTTTAAAAACAGGACCCAAATATATGTTGCTTATAAGAAACTTGTTTCACTTCTAAGGACACATATAGACTGAAAATGAAAGGATACAATACAATATTCTATGCAAATGAATATATATAGAAAGCACGAGTAACTATATTTCTATCATATGAAATAGATTTTAAATCAAAAGCAGGAAGGAGAGACAAAGAAAGTCATTATATAACAGTAAAGGGATTAATTCAGGAAGTGAAAATAGCAGGAAAATTCAAGAAGAGAAAATAGTTGGAATGAGCAAATATAAGAGAAAGATAGGCTACAATACAATAATAGTAGGAGACTTCAAAACACCCTTTCTGCAGCAATGGACAGATCATCCAGACAGAAAATTAATAAAGAAATAGAATTAAATTGCACCTTAAACCAAATGGACCTAACAGACATCAATGGAACATTAAATCCAATAACTGTATAATACGCATTGTATAATATGTGGAACATTCTCCATGATATATCATATGACATGTTACGAAACAAGTCTCAACAATTTTTTAAAAGTTGCAGTCATACTGAGTATCCTTTTGTCCACAACGCATAGAGCTAGAAATCTATAACAAGAAAAACTTTGGAAATTATACAAATACATGGAAATTAAATAATTTTCTCTGGAAAACCAGTAAACCAATAAACAAAGAAATAAAAAAGGAAACTAAAAGATGTTTTAAAACAAATGAAAGGGGAATTATAACATACCAGAATATACAGGACCCAGTACTGAGGGAAATTTATAGCAATCAGTGCTTATATCAAAAACCAGAAAGACCTCAAGGAGGTAGAAAAACAAGAACATATCAAATCCAAAATTGGTAGAAAGAAACAAATAATAAAAATTAGAGAAGAAAGAAATGAAATAGAGACTTTAAAAACCAATGAAAAAAGTAGCTGATATTTTGAAGAAATAAACCATTAGCCGGAAAGAGAGAGAAGACTAAAATAAACAAAATAGAGATGAAAAGGAAGACATCAAGGTTGACACTACAGAAACATAATCCTAATTAAAGATTATTATGACCAACTATACATCAAAAAGCTGGGGAACCTAGAAGAAATAGACAGGTTCCTGAACACATACATCTTACCGAGACTGAATCATGAAGAAATAGAAAACTGGAACAGATCAATAATAAGTAACAATAAAAAGTCTCCTACCAAAGGAAAGCCCAGGACCAGATGGCTTCACTGCCAGATTTTACCAGACATTTAAATCGCACCAAGAATTAATGTGAATTCTGTTTAAATTATTCCAAAATATTGAAGAGGAAAGAATTCTTCCAAATTCCTATGAGGCTGGTATTACCCTCATACCAAAACCACAACAACAAAGAAAGAAAGGGATACATCAACAACAAAAACAAAAATGAAGCTATAGGTCAATATCCTTGATGGGTATATATACAAAATTCTCAACAAAATATTAGCAAACCAAATCCAATAACACATTGAAAAGATTAACACGGGGACCGGTGAGATGGCTCAGCAGCGTAAGCACCTGCCTGGCAAGCGTGAGGTCCTGAGTTCGACTCCCAGTACCCACATACGAAAAAAGGGCTGGTGATATCGCTCAGCGGCACGGGCGCCTGCTGCCATGTGAGGTCCTGAGTTCGACCCCCAGTACCCTATTAGAATTAATAAAGAAATTCAGCAAAGTTGTAGGACGTGAATTCCACATACAAAAATTAGTAGTAGCACTGCTGTACACCAATATCCAATGAATCCAATGATAAATCAGCAAAGCATGGTGGACAGAAGGTAGCAAAGCAACAAGGGACCTTCACTGCATCTTTCTGTCCCTTTTACCTTACCCAGACTACTTCGGGGAGGCAGCACTCACGCCCTTAATCCTGGTGCCCTTGAGCCATGCACTGTACCATGAATCAATCTCAGCAACACACACACTAGATCTGGCCACCTCTAAACATGTCCCACCTATGACTGCATGAGGCTTTGTGGAGACATCTAGACCCAAGCCATAGCAAATACCCGGTTTCAAAACACACTACAAAGTTATAGTAATCAAAACAGCACACAGTATCTCACAAACACATATTATTTTATGACTTTATGTATCATTTAAAAAGGAAATTTAGAACCCAGGCATGATGATATATGTCTGTAATCCTAACACTCAGGCGGCTGAGGCAGGAGGATTGCCACAAGTTTGAGGCCAGCCTGGGGTACATAGTGAGTTCAAGACCAATCTATACAACATAGCAAGATCCTGTCTTAAAAACACAAAACAAACAAATAAACAAATAGAAACAAAAATAAATAAATTTAGGGGCTGGATTGTAGCTCAATAGAGGAATACGTACTTAGCACGTACAGGGTCCTGGGCTCAATCACCAGTGTCAAGTTAATCAATTAATTAATTAATTTAAAAGCTTTAGAAAATGATGGTATTTAGTAAATAGAGTGCTAAGTCAACTGGATAAACATTTGAAAAAAAACTTGAATTTATCCACTACTTTGCACCATTCACCAAAAAACCAAGCTCATTCACGTTGCAGATTCAAATAGCATAAAACAACAAGACTATACAAGATAATATGAGACAATTTCTTTACTCTCAAAATTGGGATAAAGAAAATTAATTAAATATGACCCAAAAGGCACTAACTATAAAGGAATCCATTGCTGAATGAGCTCTCATTAAAATTTAGGATTCTCGTACTCCAAAATACACCATTAAGAGAACCAAAAACAAGTCACAAACAGAGAAGGAACTTTTCCAATACACATATATAACTTTAAAATGGCTTGAAAGCAGAATCTATAAAGATTGACTACAATCTAATAAGAGTAACGTAGGCAGTGCAATAGAAAATGGGGGGAGGGGACTCTTGAACAGGCATTTCACGAAAAAATATAGATGAGTGGTAAATAAATACATGAAAATACACTCAATGTTACTAGTCATTAAGAAACTGTACATTAAAACCACAATGAAACTTCATTTATGCCCACCAGAATATGCCTAAGCTTAAGCAGGCTGGCCAAGCAACATCAACTGTAGCAGCTGGAACTCTCATCTATATGTATATATATATTTTTTGTGTGTATGAGTACTGGGAATCGAACTCAGGACCTCACACTTGCCAGGCAGGCGCTTGTGCTGCTGAGCTATCTCACCAGCCCTCTCATCTATATTTAAATAAAATTAGGTTCAATGCATCCACACAATGAATTATAACTCAGCCACTTTAAAAGAATGAAGTATTTATATGTGCTGACATAGAAAGAACTCCAATTCGTGTTTCTAACTGAATGAGTAGAAAAATAAATGCTATATATTTTCACACATATTAAAAAAGAAAAAGATACAATGTATATTAATAGACTTATAGTTACATAAATATTTACACTTCTAATTATATAAAGTTTTGGAAATATACATAAGATAGTGTTAATAGTGGTTGTTTTGAGAAACAAGGCTGAGGATAAGGGAGATATTTATATTTTATAGTTTTTGAATATGACATTGTATATATTTCTTTATACTTATACATACAAAATATCTACATAAACACATATGCAGATATTCCTTATTTTATTTTATTTTATTTTTGCGGGTACCGGGGGATTGACCTCAGGACCTCACGCACCAGCAGGTGCCCGTGCCGCTGAGCGATATCACTGGCCCTTTTTTTGTATGTGGGATCCGGAAGTCAAACTCGGGAACCTCGCGCTTGCCAGGCAGGCGCATACGCCACTGAGCCATCTCACTGGCCCACATTCCTTATTTTAATATCTAAATTCCTAAACCTTTTTTTTTTTTTTTTTTTTTTTTTTTTTGTGGGTACCGGGGGGACGACCTCAGGACCTCGCGCACCAACAGGCACCCGTGCCGCTGAGCGATATCACCGGCCCCTTTTTCGTATGTGGGTTCCGGGAGTCGAACTCGGGCCTTCGCGCTTCGAACTCGGGCCTTCGCGCTTATTGTGAAGCACATTTATTAAAAAGCAAAACAAAACAAAGACTTGGGTTTAGGAGTATAGATCTAATGCTTCTATTCTGGCAATGATTAGATAATATTCCAGTCTACCACTGGGAACAGATTTAGTGGAGGCAATAAACTACGCCATTTCACCCCATTCAGGAGAATCATCCCGCTCTAAGCAGGTTACCAAACTAACTCGGTGGAAAGTCAAATAAGAGTCTAGTCCTACAGGAGTGAGGGTTTGGCTTAGTCAACTCAAGAAACCTATGGGCTGTCCAAACAATTTATATGTTAAAACCTTATAGTCATTTCATGTGGGTCAGAGAAACTCCAGACCAAGCATTACTCATTCCCCAGTGCTCCCTGTTCTGTTTTTTTGGTTTTTGTTGGTGGGTACCGGGGGTCGAACTCAGGACCTCGTGCTTGCCAGGCAGGCACTTATGCCGCTGACTTATCCTACTGGCCCTCCCTTTGTTTTTATCTTTCCCTTACTTTTGATTTATTCCGGTCCTTGTTCCCGTTTCGGAGATCATTTTATTACCATTATCTCTACTTTCTTCTGATTTTACAATTTCCATAAAATATGTTCCTATTTTGGCAAAGTCAGGGTCAAAAGCCCAGGTCCACTCCCAGGGAAGGTGTGCACCTGGGAAATTTCCACTTGGGAGACAGTCTTTGCCGCTCACCAACATGAGTAAAGTAGAAAATTCCTCAAGCATAATAAATATGTTCAGCACTCAGGATACCCAAAAAGATTAAGAGATGTCAGTTGTAATTCATCCCTTTAATTTTCCAACATCAACATATAACCTTCTTCTACATGTAATCTTTCAAATCACAATAATATTCTCACCTAAAATAATGAAACTATCCCAGAAAAATGTACTCATCCTCTTCTCTAAAGCAGAGACAATCAAAAGTATTCTTGAATATTTCACCTTATTTCATCTTTATTCTTACCATGCAATGCCCATTCCCCCTCTGGTTCTATGCACTGATATTTTGTGTATGGTGAATTGAAAGGTAAAGTTCAGTATCATAACATACTACACAAAATAATGTAAAAATATGGATAAAGAAGGATAATTAGGTAAATATATGACATAGCAAAGATAAGACGCCCATATTTAAACTCACAAATGATAACATACTTCTTTACAACATAATACAATTAGCAACTTTGGGTCTTAGCTCTCAAAAGGGCAGATCTGAACTCATTAGCTACCGTATTCACATCTGTGTGATACTTAGTCTTCATTTCATTTAGTCATAATTTCCTTTTGCTCTCCTGGATAATTTAAAAATAATACTATAAAATTAACTCCAACTAATACACATAACAAACCAGTCAGGAGAAAACAGAGGAAATTTTGGTTGGTATATAACAATATATGCATATCACATTTAGGAAGAATAGTTAAGAAAACAGTCCTCATTTCTGCAACTAGACATGAGGCCATTTGTAGTAGAATTTAGCCTTTGCCTTTAGCTAGTTCTTTAGCTGACCAGGGTTCTTTCCTGGGCATTTCCCAGCATAGTCGTATTCTGTTTAGAAGTACTCAGCAAGAGTCAGAGAACGCCTGCTGGAAGAGAAATCTCTAGTGAGTTGGGGTAGCTGGATGCCAACCAGGTAGGATATGGGATACCAGTTCCGTCTGCTGCTCAGGTACCCAGTGCATGCTAAGTCCTTTCCAGGAACCAACAGCACCTGGAAGGATCCACTAGCATAAGATGAGGTGTGGCAGCTGCATGTGACTGCATGTGACAGCTCTGCAATAAAGAAAGTGGACCTGCTTCTTCCATTCCAAGAACTCAATACAATACTTGATTCAGAGCCTGAAGACAAGACCAGGTTTAGGTCAAGAGTACAGACCTGGGGCCAGGGATATAGCTCAGCAGCACAGCGCCTGCCTGGCAAGTGCAAGGTCCTGAGTTCGATTCCTGGTACCAAAAAAAAAAGAAAGAGTGCAGACCTGGAGCCACAGACAGCTAGATATAAAGACCATCTCCAACTCTTGTAAGCTCTGTGTTGTTTTGCAGACCTCTTAATGTCCCTCAGCCTCAGTTCTTTGTAAAATGGGAATTAAAATGGGAACCATTTTACAGTTGCTGTTACAACTAAGTGAGCTAATGTACATAAGCATTTAACATGGTTCTGGGACATAGCCAATGCTCACCACATCAGCTACTGTTTCTTTTTCTTGCTATGGGTACGCACTAATTTTTAATGACTAAGTGAGCCTACATTCAAATATCCTGGAGTCTCTAGCTCACCCCGAGTTCTAGGTCTGTTCTCAGCCTCTGCCAATTCCATTTTGCTCCTAATTAGGAGATCTGAGGTCAAAGACAGATCTTGACCCAGAGCTCTGGGGCCCAGGTCACCTCCTCTGAACTTCTGCAAGTCCCTTTCTTGGCAGTGTCCAACTTCCGGGATAGTTCTAAGCATGCCCTCTGGAACAGAGAACCACCCAACTCAATCTCTGACCCCACCACCTCCTGGGCCCACGCTGTTGGATCCCCTCCTCCCCCCATTTCTACTCCCCCAGTCCTGAGATGTAGATGCCAGATAAATGTCACCACCAGCCCCTGTTCTCTGTGGCCAGATGCATGGCCTCTCAATGGGCCTTTCTCACTTCACTATCAGGGCAGCTGAGGCTAAGGATGTATTGTGGAAGGAAATAGGCTGATCCACTGAGAGTCAGTTTGCCAGAGCCAATGTGTAAAGGACTGAGTTGTCCAATTATTGAGAATTCATTTTTGTTTCAATTTTACCATTGCTTTCTTACAACTACAAAGCAGCCCGCCAGGTCGATAGGATGCAGAATCCTTGCGTGTGTCAATGTTATCATTTAATCTAGCGTGTCCTCAAAAGTCTCATGGATTCAGAGGCAGGACTCTTGGAAGGGGAGTGAATTGTGCGTGGGCTATAGCTGCTCTGCTGGTAGCTGGTGGACCATGGAATGATGTATCTGCCTCTTCCCGGCTCCTCCCTTCACTCCCTGCTTCCTAGTTGCAATGATATGAGCAGTTTCCTCCACCACAGTCCCTTCAGCCATGCCGTTTCTGTATCTGAGCCAGCCAACCATGGACTGAAACTGCTGAAACTGTGAGCCAAAATAAACCTTTCTCCCATTAAGTTGTGGGTGTCAGGTATTGTGTCCCAGCGATGAGACAAGTGACAAAGGCAGAGTGCTTCTGAGTTGGACATCATTTTACTGTGAATGCATGGGCTTTCTCTGAAATGTGGCCTCCTATACTTTATCTTTACAGACATGTCCCTTGCTCTTCCCTTACCTTCTCAGTCTACTTTTACAGGTGCTTCTTGCTCTGCCAGCCAAATAGCAGCAGCACCTTTCCTAAACACACTCAAGTCTTTGACAGTTCTCAGTGAATTGGCCATTCAGGGATCTGATGATTCAGCAAATTGACTTCCAGCAAATTAAGTCCTGGTGAGCTGACTTTTAGCAAATTAGCCATTCGATAAATTAGTTCTCATGGAGTTGACCTAGATCCATGAGCAATCCAGGTTCCCAAATAATAGTTTAGAATAGAATACCAACTGAGAGCAAAAGAAAGAGTCATATTTTTATACTATAAGAGAATGAGGACTCCCTGACTCTTAATCAGTGTCTGCACCAATATGCAGACGCATATGTGCACACACACTCACACACTCACACACTCACACACACACTTTTTATGCAGCTGCCCCGTTACAGCAGCCAGGGTCTGTTTGTAATGACCCAGCAGTCCTCCAGAGAAAGCAGGAAAGAAGATGGAATGAGGCTGCTTGGCAGCTTGCTGCCTGGCAACAAGGGATGGCAGAGGCCTAAATACATGAGAGAGTTGGTTGCTGGAAAAAAACCGCTTGGCTGAGAATCAAGTTTGGTGGCTTCGCCCCGGAAGACTGACGATTGCAACAGCCCGCGTGTTCCGAGCAGTCACCAAGCATGGGCAAAATCCTGAGTGCCTGCACTAACAGTAAAGGTAAATATGGTCGTCTCTGTATCCAGGGCGACAAGTGCCACGACCCCATGGATACCAAATGCTGAGGCGGCACAAGTCCCTTATGTAAACAGCACAGTATTTGCATGTAACTTATGCACCTCCTACTGTGTATTTTACCTCATCTCTAGATAACTTATGATACCTAACACAACGTAAATAGTTGTTATTCTGTATTGTTGAAGGAAAATGAGCCAAGTGTGGTGGCGCATGCCTGTAATCCCAGGACCGAGGACCTGGGAGGCTGAGGCAGGAGGATTGCCATGAGTTTGAGGCCAGCCGGGGCTACATAGTGAGTTCAAAGCTAGCCTGAACTATATAGCAAGACCCTGTCTCAAAAAAAAAAAAAAAAGAAAGAAAAGAAAATGATAAGAAAGAAATCTGTACATGTTTGGTGCAGTTTCTCCTGAATATTTTCAAGGTTGGTTGGATCTGTAAATGTGTTCGGTTACGAAGTGCTGACTGTGCTGTCATTAACCTCAGGACATAGAAGAGAAAAACCAAAGAAGGGAAGTAACTGACTCAGTGTCACACAGCTAACAAATGGTGGAATCAGCATTTAAATCTCAAACCCAAGGTGTTTCTCATGGAGACAAAACTCGGTCTTGGCTCAGCTGCAGGGTTAGGAAGGTGTCAGGGTCACAGTCCAGCAGAGAACAAAGCCAGGGCCCAGGAGCAGGGACAGGAGAGGACAGAGAAGAACAGACTGGAAGGAACTGAGCTCCTGCTCATGCCCAGAACTGGGGCCAGCACTATCAACAGTCCTGAAGCTGGGTGTGGTGGCGCATGCCTGTAATACCAGCACTCGGGAGGCTGAGGCAGGAGGATTGCTGCAAGTTCGAGGCCAGCCTGGGTTTCATAGTGAGTTCCAGACCAGCCTGCACTACACAGCGAGACCTTATCCAAAAAAAAACCAAAAACAAACAAACAAACAAAAACCAGTCCTGAGACTCTGGCAAGATCCCTGTTGTATGGGGAAGGAAAATGAAATCCAGAGTCAGAACCCAGCAGAAAGTGGTGGAGCCAGGCACTGCATTCAGACAGGTCGCACTCTGAAATGGGGCTCACATTTGTGGCTGAGCAAGCTGAGAAGAGCAGACAGAGAAAGGGAAGATTTTCCACGTCCAAGGCAGGGAAGGCTCCAGCTCCATCAGGAGAGGACCTCTTCTCACGGGGACATCTGAGGACAACTCAGTTGCTTGACCCTTGGAGGTGTTTCCTGAATTGAGGTCAGAGGTCGGCCCTGTCATCCAGAGGCTGTGGGCACTGAACGAGTGCCTCCCCGCTGTCACACACAGCCCACCGAGGCACTTAATCCAGCAGAGCAAACATTGGTTATCAGTTAGAATGCTTGTCAAATGTCAGTTAGCACTCTGCAGTAATTGATGTCTAATTAACATACCAGGGCAGGTTGTTGGATGCCCATTAAATCCTAAACAGTCCTTTTTATTTTATTGCACCAACAAGACAGTAATTGTACATTTCTCAGTTCAGTAACTTTGGAGTTAATTTTACTGTGAGTTTTTTGGAATATGGACGCTCAGGCAGATATCTAAAGGATGTGCTACTTTGATGTTGCTAAAGCCTACCTTATGTTCAGTCCCTTCCTGAGAAATCAAATCACTCATTTCTGGAAAGGTCAAACTCCATGGGGTGTCAGTGCCATGCGCAGGTGAGCACCATCGACACGAGGGAGAAGGACAGGGTCAGAAGGGACAGAAGGAAAGTAGGCTCTGGGCTTCCTCCCTACTTGCCCTGGTGAATCTCTAGGAAGGGCCTTGCTGAGTGCCGAGCACACGGCGAGTGGAATGGGGCTTGCGGGCAAGGGGACGAATCGTGCTGACTCTCCAGCATGCTTGCAGAGGACATGATGTGCGTGCATTGCTTCTTCGGCTTGGAGAGAGACC